>CM042015.1:9944245-11401745 GCA_023525715.1 Cichorium intybus | reverse complement strand
TGTTATGGATTTCTTTGCTTTGGACCTCGTTTCTGTTTTCTAGATATGTCGCCAATCCAATTGGTAGCGGCTCGTATGTTGGCATAACTTCGTCTGGATCATACGTACATATCTCTTTCCCCTCGTCTTCCAAAATCATATTATGTAATATGATGCATGCGTACATAAGTTTTCGTATATGCCTCGGATCCCAAGCCCGTGACGGGTATTTGATCATGTGAAAGCGCTGTCGAAGAACTCCAAACGCTTGCTCCACATCCTTCCTAGCCGCTTCTTGTGCGACCTTGAACATTTTACGCTTTGGATCCATTGGACATGTGAATGACTTCACAAACACGGCATAATCCCGATATATTCCATCGACTAGATAATACATGTGTTTGTAGTACGCTCCGTTGACCTGAAACGGACAAAAAGGGGTAACGCCTCTATAAATGTCGTTAAAAATCAACGATTGGTCGAGCACGTTGAGGTCATTGTTTGCACCCGCAATGCCAAAAAACGCATGCCAAATCCATAAATCGTAGGACGCCACTGCCTCGAGGATGATAGAAGGGTGTCGATGATCGCCTCGTGTGAATTGGCCACGTCATGCATTGGGGCAAGTAGCCCACTCCCAATGCATAGAGTCAACGCTCCCAAGCATGCCGGGAAAACCATGTTTGCTTTCATGCGCGGCGTACAACGTTTGAATGTCGTTCACCGTTGGTTTTCGCAAATAACGTTTGTCGTAAACATGGATGATAGTGCTCGCGAACTCGTATACACTTTCCCGAACCGTGCGCTCCGACATCTTCAAATACTCGTCCCATAAATCAAATTCGTGCCGGTTGCAATTTGACGAACCGCAGCGGTACATTTTTGTTCCGCCGTGAAACCCCTCTTATTCCTACCATCATATTGCAATCGCAATATCGGATTGACTTCGCTCACATCACGAACTATACGCAAGAATAGTTGCTTGTTCATCCGAAACCGACGTCGAAACTGGTACGTCGAGTACAAACAGTGTTCCGCTAAATAGTCGCGGACAAGGAGATCGTGCGCAGCTTCACGATCTCTGTTTATTGTTGCCCGTCTTGATAACCTAGGTTGATTTTGTGAACTTTCTACGGCGTCGCTGGTTATCTGCGCAGCTTGACGAAGCAATGATGCCGCTTGAACGGTAGCTTCAAGCAACCAACTGTCGTTTTCCGACGAAGACGACGAATCGAATAACACCTCGAATCTTGGATCCATTTTTTTTAGTTGTAGTGTGGTGTGTATGTGTTGTGTAGTTGTAGTGTGGTGTGTATGTGTTGTGTGTATGTGTATATATATAGGTAAAATAAATAGATTTTTCTTTTTATAACTAATGGCTATATAGCCGTTCGGACCGGCAACGGTCACAAGAAACGAAGACGTCGCACGACGTCAAGAACCCGCGCGAGCTGGATTGTGCGCCGCCGCCGCAAAGTGGGCGGTGTTCACCGCGAGCTCGCACCCCTCGCAGACGCCCGAGCTCGGGCACACCGTACGGCCTTAATGGAATTTCTGAAAAGCACGTTCAAATAATATGGATGAAGGTTATATTAGCACTTTAGCTATATTATCTTGTTTTTCTCATTCTCCTCTTTTTCTTCACTGGGAACTTTTAGATGGTCGTCTCCTTAGAACATGTGCCTTTTTCATTGAGATATAAAAAAAGTTTTGCGGAAATTGAACCTAAACCCATTGTTTCGTAGACATAAGCTTGCTGAATTTTCGTAGACATATTTAATATCCTACATGTCAAACTGATTTTTTTTTTTTTTAACTTAAACTGCATCTTATAAACAACTTAATTTAATCGCTAATACAATCGTCGATTAGTTATAGTTTTTTATTGCTTATGTTTACTTTGTGACCGATCCAACTAGTCGCTTATCACAAAACTGTGATCACATGTTAGGTTAACATAGTTTAAAATTATATGACACGAGATACAGAAATTTGTCAAAGCTTGACTGGAATAGCGATAAGTGGTACTTTTCTCGGCAATGTGAGCCCAAACTTCTCTTCCATATCCATATCTTGTGCTCTTATATTTCCCTCTAATTTCCAGTCAAACTTGTGAATTAAAGACCCCAACATTACATGCAACATTCTATGAGCAATATTCAATCCAGGACATATCCTTCTCCCTACACCAAATGGAATGAACTCATAATCTTGGCCTTTATAGTCAATATTTACTTCCAAAAACCTCTCCGGCATAAACATTTCTGTATCTGACCAAATATTAGGGTCGCGCCCCATTGCCCAAACATTACAAAGAATTTGTGCATTTTTAGGCACGATGAAACCGTGGACTTCTACATCGTGTATGGCTTTTCGGGGAACAAGAAGGGGGACAGGTGGATGTAACCGAAGTGTTTCTTTTATAACAGCTCGCAAGTAAGGGAGTTGAGAGATATGTGTTTCTTGCACTATTTCGTTGTCATTTTGCATGGATTTAAGGATCTCTGAACGGGCAATTGCCATTTTCTCTGGGTTACGAATAAGCTCGGCCATTGCCCATTCTAATGTGCTTGATGTTGTATCGGTCCCCGCGATAAACAAAACCTAAAATAATTTATGAAACGGTTAATTTGTGTATCGTTATTTTCATTAAGAGTTAACCAAGTAGTCGAATAATTATAACTATTACACACTCATATTTATTTATTCGGCGATTAGAGTAAAATTCAGGAAAAAAAAAAAAAACATAAACTACATTTATCATGTTTACTTTAGCAATTAAATGTATCGCGCGAGATCATTAAACTAATTTTTATTGTTTCAAAAACAATTGTTTCTCGTTACCTAATTTTGAATCACTTAGTGCAAAAATAGGGAAACACAACATACCTTCAAACAATTTATCGATTTAACTACTTTTATTTATATTTGGTATAAAATACACTAAAATATAGCATACTGTTACTAGTATGTCGATTTAACGACTAAATTATTTTTAAGAATAGTCGATGGTATAATTTTCTTTAAATGGCATGTCATCAACTTTGGACAACTCATTTTCAAGTGTTAAAATTTTAAAGGAACTCATTTTCAAGTGTTTAAATTTTAAGGGAATGCCATTAAGCCACATTGATGGTTTAATTATAATAAGAAATACTTCAATGGTAATTGATGGATTAATTCTATTGCCTACATGTTATGAAGATATTATTATTTTCATTTCTCAAAATAATTACTATGACTAACTTGTTGACATCACAAAAAGATTTACTTACATAGAACAGATGTCTCATTTCGTCTCGACTAAATGCTGATACATCTTTGTGCATGGCGTCGAGCAACGAGTCCAAAACATCGTTATTTATTGATGAACTTGATCTTGATTGAAGTCGTCGGTCAATGATTCTATCGATAATAGTCATCAACTTTTTACCATAAACATTGCCTCGCCGTACTAATCCTTGTGGATCAAACGGTTTCAATATTGGAAAAAAATCTGCTAGATTTGGCCTCCCGGCTAATTCCATCAAAGCCATCACAGCTTCCTTGAACTCTTGTGATGACACGTTATCATATTGACCAAAATCCACAGAGAACATATATTTGGAGAGAATGTTAAGAGTTGTCGTAAAGGCAACTGCACCTATGTTCACAGCCTTTTTGTTTCTACAACATGTATCGACATGGTTAAGAAGTTCTTGTACCTATAATTTATTATCCACATCAAATTTATAGAGTAGGTTATATGCAAAAAAATAATTTGAATCAAGGTTATAATTTTTAAATTTCAATCAAATAAGCCCAGTTTACACTTAAGAGGCCCAGATAAACTTTTAACCTAAGGGAATTGCCCCCAAATCAAAGTAGCATCCGGTTGTTAAAACCCCTCGAGATCTTCATATCTCCTTTGTATTCACAGGTTTTCTAATCAACTATGTTCTTAGATTTTTTCAATTACAACTATGTCCTTAGATTTCTTTGATTGAAAACATATGATGGGATCGGATCGGCAATGTGGATCTTACTAAAAACTGATAAGGTCGGTTTTCGATGCTAGAATCTTAGGATTGAGCAAGGTCGCGATTTAAACTATATAATTATAAGCAATTATAGACGCAAACAGTAAATTGAATTCGTACCTTCGCCTGACGAAGGAATTCGCTATCGTCTAAACGTTGTACGGAGAACAAATATTCTCTGGTTATTCTTCGTAGTCTACGCCACTGATCTCCGGTGGGCAGCCACGCTAAGGAGTATTTATCGTGGTCAACTATCTGGGCGACGTCGGGGATAGTTCGGCCGGAGAACGATATATCATGTGTGTGGAAGAATTCTTTGGCAATATCTGGTGATGAAACTACTATCGTTGTTCTGCTTCCGAGTTTAAGAGACATCAAAGGACCGTAACGTTTAGAGAGTGAGGCGAGAGAGCGGTGGGGTTTGTCACTGAGTTTTAGGAGGCTTCCGATGATCGGAAAAGGGTAAGGTCCCGGCGGAAGCCGGGAGTTGCGGCGGCCGGAGATGGTGAGGACATAGATGAATGTAAAAAGGGAAGAAAATAAGAGAAAGAAGGTTGAATAATCCATAGGCTTCTGTGTGCTTTCTGTTATCGCACTCCATATATGCATTTCTGGAGGTATCCGGCATGTGTTTCGGGCGTAATGTATTATTTACAAGAGTAAATTACAGTTTTGGGCTATACGGTTGACAGTTTTTTACAGTCTCACTCATCATTTTCAAATCTCACGTTCTTGGTCCTTGTGGTGAGCAATTGTTTACAGTTTTGGTCCCTTGTTCACATGAAAAGATCAAATTGTCCTTTTCTATTTCTATTTCTTTTTCTTTTTCAATTTTGTTTTATAATTTTAACAATTAAAAATAAAGAAAAGAACCCCCCCAAACCCCGTCTCTCTCCCCCGCTAACATACCAGAAGCTTGAAAAAAGGAATAAAAAAACCCAGTCAGCGGATTGCCCTCTAATATTCGGAGCATACAGTGGGACGGTTTGCCGGTAGAAGGGTTCGATTACGGTTCAATATTGGGACAGTGTAGGGAGATGCCGGTAGGATTGCCACGCCACCCTCCTTTTCCTGTCTCTCAATCTTCTCTCCTTTTCTCTTTTCCGTTTTGCGGATTTACGCGACCAAAAACATAACCAAGACCACATAAACAAGATCAAGGTATGCAAACTGGGAGAGACATATGTTAGACAAGACAGTGAACCGCTACAAAGAATAGTCCGGAATCATCTGCAAAAACTGTGGTCGTGCTACCGGGTCATGTGAAAACGGACCCAACACCGTAATTGTACCTGTATTACTACCGAACTTTTCAATCCCTCTTGAGATCATACACGTATGATTCGCTTCCATCACAACTATTATATATCCACCCAACAATCCAGAAACAGTCTCGGCAATTTGCCTCGTGAGCCGTTCTTTAACTTGGAGTTTAAAACCATGAAAATACACAATCGAATGAAGAAAAGTTTTTGAAATCGGGCTCGCTTCTTCACTCGATATCACAACCAGAACATGGCGGCGCGTGGAGGAGGCTTGGGGAGTCAGCAGGTGTCCGAGAGCATACGTGATTGTGGGGTAAAATGAGAATTTCACCTGCTGGGCTAAGTCAGATCCCACTATTCAAGTCGGGGCATGCGGTGTTGACCTTGGTGATCAGACTTTAGTCACCGGATCGTCTTACCAGGGTGTGCCGTAGACCTTTTTTGTATCGGAGAAGAACACCCAAGGGCAAAATCGTAAATTGGTTAAAATGGATGCTCCGAATGAGTTTTTCGTGTTTGTGCAATCATGCTGCTTTGTCAATATTTGAGTTTTTTTAGGGTTTGATTATTGCATTACGAATACTATCATCAAACTCGTATGGATTCTCTTTTTCTTTTTCCTTACCAACGAAGACGCATTGGACGAAGCCCAGGAACCACCGAGGAGTCATGAACTTGTATCAACGAGTTTGCCGGAGGAGTCGTGAAAATAAGGTTTTTTTTTCTTTTTTTAATTAATTAAATAAATAAAACATTAAAAGAAAATTTAAAAAAGAAACTAAAAGGGCAATTTGGACTTTTCATGTAGACAAGGGACCAAAAATGTAAACAATTGCTCACCATAGGGACCAAGAACGTGAAATTTGAAAAAGATGATTGGGACCGTAAAAAACTGTCAACCACATAGACAAAAACTGTAATTTACTCTATTTACAATGAATCGTCATAAATATGGCTGCCCCGTATGGACCAAAGGAGATCATGACACGGAGAGAAGGGAGCAGTCGTGTACACGTCATTTTCATTTTGAAAAATTTCAGAATTATAAAAATGGTCATTTTTAACGACCGTTAGTTATTCACCGTTTTCTTCCTCTCGTAAGGATATGTTGGTCTTTTCATGTTTTGAGACCTAATCTGCAATAAAAAAAGTGGAAAGGTGATTAGGTTTTGGAGATTTGTACCTTGTGCATGATCGCTTTTTTCTTACTGGATTTGCTAACTCTCTCTTTCTTTTTTCTCCCTCTCGTACTCCGACTTCAAACGTTTCCTTCCCTTCACATGCTCATTGATATCCCATTCCCCCGCCGATGAATGAACAACCTCTTTTCTCCCGCTCCGTTACCGTTCCCAGCAGCTAATCGGATAACTGTCAGTTAAATCTACTTCCGATGTCTTCCATTTTCCGGTATGCAGATCAAAATTGACCACCGAAAACGGTTCTCGAGTCGCAAAATACAGATGTCCATTCAGGAAAACTCCTTTTTGATGATAATTGTCGTCGAGGGTCCGCTGAAACCCATCTTATCGGGTCCACACGCTAACCCTGGAGTCGTAGACGTAGGCGTAAAGGTGAGATGAAGACAATGTGAGGTTTTAATCTTGACAGGTTGCTGTTTGTCTTGGATTATTTTAGGATTTGTTTTTAGTAAATGTATTGAATAAATTATAGGCTAAGTCATATGTAGAATAGGTCTTGTATGACCGGGTATTTGGGAGTATAGGAGAATAGGAATTACGAGTTAGTTAGGTTAGGTTGTTTATGCACGTTGGGTATTTTGTAGGCTATATAAAGCCTTTACATTCTAAATGAAATAGCACAGATGTTTAGAGTAAAATATACACTTATTCTTCTTCTTTTGGTTTTCACGTATTATACACAGTTGTTTGCAGATTGTGTGTGAGTTTGTGAGTGAATCAAAGGGGCCTATTTTCCAACAATTGGTATCAGAGCCTAGGGCTCGTTTAGAATAAGAGGCTGCCGTTTTGAGAGTCGAGACTAGGAGTAGCGGTCCTTGGCAGCAGGCTGGAAAAGTGTAGACTCCATCCTTGATCGTTTGTTCCATGGTAGAAGGAGCCTAACCAGAAGCGTAGAAGACAATTAGGAGAAATCAGAACAGGTGGGTTTTGATTTGGCTTGTTTGCTGGGTGAAAAAAAACGGGATAAACAGAAGTTTTGTTTTCTTGATTGGTGGAGGAGGTTTCTTGGAACACGTTGGATTAGAAAAGGTTGGAGCTTATCGAAGGGTGACGGGGAGTACCGTCTGAGACTAGGGGGTGGCCAGTGATGAAGAAAAGCAGTCCGTTCGGGAGATCTCGGAATTGGCTTGAAAGAGGTCCTTGATTGTCCTGTTCGTGATAAGGGGAGACCGACGTAGCTGCGTGAAAACTGGACAGAAAGAATCCGTCAAGGCATATGGCTTTGGGATCAGTTCGTTTGGCAGGTTAAAGAAAACGTTAAAAGCAGGTGGCTTTGTTTTCGTGGTCGGTGGAGGTGCCTCTTTGAACAATGGTGATCGGAAAAGGAAAAAGACTTTGGGATGTCTCGGAGAAGGTTGAGATGGTTCCATAGAAGACGTTGTTGCTATTGCTGGGTTGAAGGCTGCACCATTGTTGTTGATAATGGTGACTAATATACAGGAATGATGGTCAAGGTTGATCACGTTTGTGGTGATTAGGAGAAGCTTTAAAGGCTGTCGTATGTTAGTAGTAAGAAATCACAACAAGTAGCAGCAGATTTCAGCAAGTGACAGTCAATATTAAGGGGGTGAATGTGAGGTTTTAATCTTGACAGGTTGCTGTTTGTCTTGGATTATTTTAGGATTTGTTTTTAGTAAATGTATTGAATAAATTATAGGCTAAGTCATATGTAGAATAGGTCTTGTATGACCGGGTATTTGGGAGTATAGGAGAATAGGAATTACGAGTTAGTTAGGTTAGGTTGTTTATGCACGTTGGGTATTTTGTAGGCTATATAAAGCCTTTACATTCTGAATGAAATAGCACAGATGTTTAGAGTAAAATATACACTTATTCTTCTTCTTTTGGTTTTCACGTATTATATACAGTTGTTTGCAGATTGTGTGTGAGTTTGTGAGTGAATCAAAGGGGCCTATTTTCCAACAGACAAACCGGATGACAAGAAAAAGAGGAGGTAACAGGAGTTTGTGATTAGAGTTGGAGATTCAAAGGCGAAGGGATATTCGGGGAATTTGGTGATCCTTGTAGACCGCGTGAGGAGGTTGTAGATGAGGAAGGCAGAATTGGAGGATTCCGGCATGGCGGAGAAACATAGTAGGCAGGTAGTGGTGCAGATGAGAGGTTTGAAGGTCAGGGAGCTGGTTAAGAGGAGGTTGATATCGCGCCAAGTGTTGAGAACGGTGTCGTACAGGAGGTAGTGGCTTGATTGAGGAGAGAGAGTAATGTGAACGAAGAGAGTGGTGAAGAAGAAGCGAATTGGCGTGTTTCAAGAGGAAAAGTGGAGAGAATATGAAGGATTTGAAGTATTTGCAGGTCGATCGGAGGTACAAGAAGGTTTTGAGAGGTAAGAAAGAGAGTATTCTTTCGAGGAGTTCAACCATCCATTTCTGGCGTAGAATTTGCCAAAGATGTTCTGTGATTGCTTCTGACTATAGCGAGTTCCGGTGGGCATTGTCGAGGAGTGTGTCCGATGAAGATGAACAGTGTTTGGAATTCTGATTTACGTAACATTGGAAATTTACACAAATGATCCTTGAAGATATTCACTTGCAACACTTTTTCACCCATGGAGGTTTTCCTTTTTAACCCTTTCTATTGCAAATTTGATCCCTCAACATGAAAAGACCAAATTGCCCTTTGTGCCGGTTACTTGGGGAAGAAAACAGTGAATACGGTTGTTAGACCTAAGGACCAAAACCTCACACAAACCTGACCATCAGAAAGTTTTTGAACATTAGCCAAAGAAATATGCAAAGCACCGTAACCATTTCTACAGTTTTGTCTTTCTTTTACTCATCACATCTAACTATTTTCATCGCATTTAAATACTTTATTTTTTTAAGCTTCAAATTTTTGTATAGTATTATAATATTAAACATATTTATTGAATAAAAAGTATGTAATGATCATTTTTTAAAGAGTAAATTACAATTTTGGGCCCTGTGGTTGACACGTTTTTACACAAATAGTCATCTTTTTCAAATTTCACGCTGATGTCCCTGTGGTGGCCAAAATCTTGCACTTTTGGTCCCTTAGCCAGATAAAAAGACTAAAATACCCTTTTAGTTTCTTTTTTATTTTTCTTTTAATATATTATGTATTAAATCGATTAAAAAAAGAAAAAAAACAAACCCCCCCCTTTGGGTTAGCCACTTGCAGCAGATGGAAGTAGCAGCGGGGTTGCTGTTGTGGTGTTTTTCCGGCGAAAGAACGCCGCTGAGGCAGTGGCGGCAGACTCCAGCGGTGGTGATGACGGTGTAAAGATTCGGGTGTTCTTTGATTTTTACTGTGAGTTTATATTTTACCTGGAAAACACTGAGTACGATTGCAGTTATTCCGATTCCTTTGTGAGTTGGCGCATGAAAACTAAACCTATTATACATACTTAATCCGACAAATCCTGTAGCGACTGCAAATATGAACCCGACGAATTGAACGACCACGTGCAAATAGTACCATAACAGATCTTTATGCTTGAAATATCTCGCGACAATAGCCCCATATGGCAGGATTATACCCCACCCGAGTAAGCCCAATACCCCATGAGTGGTTTTTGAACGACTGAGATTGTTAGAAGGTGTTCCTGAATTTGAATTCGATCTTGATCCTGAAGAACCTGAGCGCAAAAAAAGAGTAAAAGGGCAAGACGAAAGGAAAAGGGGAATCGGGAATCGGGAATCGAGAATCAACCAAACAAGCCCTAAATCTCTTAATTATTTGCACACGTAACTTAAGAGCTTTGAATCTCGGATCTGTTGATATACTCATATCTTAATACATGAGTTCATATAACGGATTAGAGAATTGGGATCATTTCAAATATTTGAAGCTAACATACTACGCAAGGAGCAGAGAAATCACGATTGAAGGAAATGGGAGCTTACTCGAACAATGTATGAATTCCAGACAAGTTTACACACCATATGCGTCATATTAGCATACGGTAGAGGAAGAAACGCGTTGATGTCTTGGCTGCATTCATCGGCTACCACCGCAAATGACAAAAAAACAGCTAAAACCCAGAATTTGGAAACCGAAATCATTGCAAAGAGGAAGGAATCAAGAGACGAAAGAAGCGAGAACAGAGGTGGACTGGAAGAGATGAGTGGGCAAGAAGGTTAATTATGATTTTGTCAAGAGATTTCTTAGTTTTGAATGTTGCCTAGTTGGTGGTACTGAATCTGTTGCCGGTGGCTAACCCAAAGGGAGGGGGGGGGGGGGGTTGGGGGTTGTTGGGTTTTTTTTAATTGTTTTAATAATAATACATTAAAATAAAATAAAAAAGAAACCAAAAGGGTATTTTAGTCTTTTTACTTGGTCAATGAACAAAAAATGCAAGATTTTGGCCACCACATGGACCATCAACGTGAAATTTGAAAAGGATGATTATTTGTGTAAAAACATGTCAACCACAGGGACCAAAAGTGTAATTTACTCTTTTTCAAATATGATAGGAAGTATGGACGGACAAAAAATTTAAAGAAAATAAGAGCTTATACCACCCAACCTTAGACTGTTCCTCATGACATCAAAATTATGTCATTCCCATTTATCATATTTATTAAAGCATATAAATGTATATTTCCACAAAATTTAGTTTATACTATAACTTCAAATAGATAAAAAAAAATTGTGGTTAACTTATTTAATTAGTTTTTTATAAATCTAATTAATTAGTATTTATGTATCTACATTTTTTTACGAAATAAGAGTGTGTTAAACCCTCACTTCCTGATGGGACATATGTGTAGGGGTATCAACACACATACATAGAAGGAGTTTATTTAAAATTACCCATAAAATATTGAGAAACATACTAAAATAGCCTAATCCAATAACGGATTTTATCAAAATAACACAAATTTAGCCTCATACCTCAAAATAGCCAACCAAAAACGCAGATGGCCAGCCCCATGTGGGATTTCCTCATGCTACCTGCGATTCTGTAGCCAGGTCATCCTCTCACCTACGATTTGGCCTCTATGGGATGCGGTTTCCT
Organism: Cichorium intybus; assembly: GCA_023525715.1. Classification (NCBI taxonomy): domain Eukaryota; kingdom Viridiplantae; phylum Streptophyta; class Magnoliopsida; order Asterales; family Asteraceae; genus Cichorium; species Cichorium intybus. The sequence goes on along the minus strand of CM042015.1, from coordinate 11,390,284 downwards.
TCTCTGGTCTGTGAATTCATAGTGGGCTTGGCCCATCAGCCCAATGTATATAAACCTAAAAACACTTATTTTTTTCATTCCCGAAGACGAAAAACGTTCTAATGGCTGCCGACAAATTTTCATCTTGAAATTTTATATGTTGGTTTTATGTATTAATTGTCCCTAGTTAAAAATTTCATGTATTAAGCCTTATATCAGCGTACATACAAGTTTTATGTCAGTCGAACAACCATTTAATGCACAAAATCGTAGGGTTTCATGAACTGGAGAGAAAATCGCAGGTGATGAGGAGGAAATCGCAGGTGGTAGAAAGGAAATCACAAGCGAGGAGAATAAATAAGGCTTCAATTTTTTTATAAACCCTCAAATCACCAAATCGCGGGTGGGAGGAGCCAACCGACGATTTGGTTGGCTAGTTTGGGAATCAGACTAATTTTGTGCTATTTTGAGAAAAAACCCCTTATATGATTAGGCTATTTTAGTCAATTTCTCTAAAATATTCTCATTTAATTTAGAGTAATCTTAAATAAACCCTCATTACGAATGTGTGTGTATGTATGTGTGTGTATGGGTTGACTCTCTCACATATATGTCACATCATAAGGTTTTTTTAACACACTCATTAATTTATCGTTTTCTTTAAACAAACATCATATTTTAATATGCATTAAGAATATTATATAATCATTAGATATTTAATAGAAATAATTAATTGGTAAATAAATAACACATATTTAAAACGTGAATATAATTAAGAGGTAAAATAATAATATGATTGAATAAGAAGGGGTTTTAACATATAAAACCTAAAAGTAAATTGAAAAGTCGTTATATATATTAAGTGGTCAATGAAAATTCAAAAAGATAAAAAAAATTATATGCTCTAATGGTGTTAAGTGTGATAAGTGGTTAAGTAAATATTAATTATTTATAGAAACACTTTCATTTGACATGCGCTTACTTTCTGTAAATTTCAGAATCGACTATCAACTTTAAAATCTGTTAAATTTCTAAATTTTGAACTCCTCCCAGTTATAAGGGTGGACGGAGTGGTCATCGGGTTCGCGATAGATTGGAAGCGGGATGGGTGCGGTACCGCCGGTACCGCTGCCCCCTCCCTTTCGGTTTCGTCGGGCTCGGCCTTGGCGGGTTGGAGTTTGGCTTCGTGAACCTCTTGATCCCGCTTGTGTTTGGTATATATATATATATATATATATATATATATATATATATATATATATATATATATATATATATATATATATATATATATATATATATATATATATATATATATATATACACACAAAAACATATATATACATACACACGTATGTATATATATATATATATATATATATATATATATATATATACACACACAAAAACATATATATACATACACACGTATGTATGAGTATATATATATATATATATATATATATATATATATATATATATATATATATACACACAAAAACATATATATACATACACACGTATGTATGAGTATATATATATATATATATATATATATATATATATATATATATATACACACAAAAACATATATATACATACACACGTATGTATGAGTATATATATATATATATATATATATATATATATATATATATATATATATATATATATATATATATATAAATTATTATTTTGGGTATTATTTATTTAATTTAATATTAAGAATCTGATGTGGCATTGTGGGTTCAGTGGGTACTGGTTCCATGGGTGAAAGATTGATGAAAGATGGGGAAAATGGAAGTGAGAGGAGAGAGAAAAGCTGACGTGGCGCGTGGGTTCAGTGGGATGGGAGGGATCTACTCCCCCCACCCTAAGTCATGATATTGTTTGGTGCTATTTCTCCCAAAACTCATTTTCAAACTTTCTCAAAAAGCATACATATCAGACAATACGATTTTGAAAATTTTTAAATGGTGAAAGATGAGTAAATCTTCTACTATTTGTTCTTTTATTTAGTAATACAAAGCTTTTTAATATTCTTATCTCTAAAATATATTTTCAAACTTGAAGAACATGTTGGAAACACATATAATGACTTTTGTAGTTGTTCATGTTTGAAAAAAAAAAAGACAATATTTGTTTGATAGATTTTCGTTGGATAATACATGTAGATAAAGCATCTGATAATTGAAACTCCTTTTGAGCATCTTTAAAACTCATATGTTTTGAAAGATATGGTAAACATGATTTTTGTTGGATTTGTGCTTTAACATGTTTGTAACTCGGTGCATTATATTGTGGCATTAACATTTGTATAATGATGAACAAGTTTGAAACTCATGATGGGTTTAGATTTTCAAACTCGACCAATATTAAAACACGTCAATACTGTGTAAAACTTGGTTCTTATTAATGTTTGTGGTTTTGTTATAGCGTTACATCCTCTAGGATGCCCACTTGACCTTAAAATGAAGTGTCTTACCCCGTTTTGCAATAAAGAAAAAGTTGACTCGGATACAACAACAATATCTTGGGAATCATGTTCCGAATCTCAAATAACTTGCATACCACGTCTGAAGACCCCCATCTTGTTTATCATGTTTTCAATCACGAGATATTTTATCTAATCTATCCTTGCCTTACCAACAGTTCTAATTTGTTGTTGAATGTCATGAACTCGCATGCACAGGGTTAGCAAAAATTGAATCAGAACCAAAAAACCCATTTTTAGCGTCCCAAATTTCAAACCAAAATTTTCACTTTTGAAAACAATTCAAAAACGTAAAACCATGTTGCTTGCAAAGGTCATTCAATCAATAATTAGAAAAGTCAGTGTATTTGAAAATCCATAAAAGCCGAAACCATTACAAAATAGATATAATAGCAGAAGTCTTTAGAAAACATTAATGTGGGATTCGATACAGTCTCGTCATGCCAGCTCCTATTCCTGAATAGTTCCTGAAAACATTTAGGGTGAAAGAGTAAGCACAAATTTTAGTGAATTTCCGAAAATACCACATGATCGAACACATAATACACATCATACAACCAACATCATCTATCGGTCTTCGGGCTCTCCCCGAACAACCAAACTTGCAGACTCACCCCGCTCTGCCACATCTAAGGATTCACAGGCTTCCCCAATCCATCCGGCTTACAAGTTAGACTCACAGGCTTCCCTTATCCGTCAATAGTTAGGGACTCACAGGCTTCCCCGATCCGTCCAGCTCACGGGCTCACCCATTTCCACCAATCTAACTTTCATAAATAAAGTCCTACTGTAACAACCAATTTTTTTGGCATAAGTAGCATTAGAATTCATACAAGTATTCCTTGTGGTCCGGTGGTGAAGGCCGGCGGTGCTGGTGGTGCTGTACAGGTCCGATTTGTGAAAAATATTAACCAATAGCTCATAATTTCAGAAAATTTTGACAATAACTCATTCAAAATTTTTTGACAAAAGCTCAAAGGTAAAGACTAGTTTCTTGGAACCTTAGATTTATTGTAGGGACGAGCATGGGTCCGGTTTTGACCTAAAACCGAACCCAAACCCATTAATGTCGGTTTTCAAATAATTCAAACCGAAACCGAACCCAAACCGATCGGTTCGAGGTCTCAGTTTTCGGTTTTCTTGTCGGTTCGGGTTAAACCCAAGAACCTTGAACAAGGATAATACCCTAAGTGGCAGGATGAAGAAGCCTTTTATAAAGGATGAGGATGCCCTGTGTTTCTTCATCTGGTCGATGTGGAATTCTCAACTAATAAGTTAAAGAGGATTTGAGATGGCTTATATAACATCTGATAGGGGCGGTGATTTCATTCTCTGGGTGATGCGGGACATGGGACGTCTAATGGATGGTTCATAAAGGAAAAATCAATGCGCATGGGAAAGGAGTCAAACCTAAGACCTCCGGTTCCCATAAGAAGTGCCTTAACCACTGCACCAAACCACGAGATACGTATAAATTACAGAGATCTTATTTATATTATATGTATAAAAACTATAAACTTCTAGCAATTACTACGAATCGGTTCGGTTTGATTTTTCCTCTGTTTTTTTATTCCAAAAACCAAAACCGACCCATAGTTCTTGGTTTTTGAAAATAGAAAAACCAAACAATCGGTTTTACGTTCGGTTTCGGTGGTCTCGGTTTTTCGGTTTTCGGTTCAGTTTTGCTCATCCCTAATTTATTAAGAATTGAAAGCCCTTGTTACATGTTGGATTTCTCAGAAACTATGATGATGGTGAAATTGTTTGCCAAGTATATGAAGGATTTGAATGAACACTTACATGCATGTTGAAATTAAAGTTGCGTTTTGGTTTCCAACACTCTATGGATTCAAGAAACACATATGAGTACAAGTTTTTTATTGTTTGGCTTGGATGATTGTGTCAAGTTTGGTTATATCTTCAAGAAATCGTGAACATAATAAGATGGTTATGTTTAAGTTAACTTGGAATTGTTTAATTCAAGTTAAGGAATTGTTGGAAGGTTTTAAGAATATTTGGTATTAAGTTGGAATTTTCAAAGATTCAAGAAAATACGAAGTTTGATATTTGAAAAGGTTTAACCTTTTTGTTAGTTAAATCTAAAGGTTTACATAAAAGTGATACATGATGAGCTTTAGGCACCAAGAATCAAGTGTTATGTAAATTTTGGATCAAGTCAAAGCTAGATTTCAAATGTTGTTGCATCATATGAAAATCAAACATCTAAAGTGATGATTTATGGAATTTGAAATGGTTAAAGAAAGTGAATAAGGGTTGACTTTCTGTTTTGATCAAACTTGACCATGAAATGGGATTTTTGCAATATGTTTGATGTTTAGAGTATGCTGGTTTAGAAATATGAGAAATGAAGTTTAAAACTAATCACAAAACTGTAATCATATGTTAGGTTAACATAGTTTAAAATTATATGACACGGGATACAAAATTTTGTTAGAGCTTGACCGGAATAGCGATAAGTGGTACTTTTCTTGGCAACGTGAGCCTAAACTTCTCCTCCATATCCATATCTTGTGCTCTTATATTTCCCTCTAGCTTCCAGTCAAACTTGTGAATTAAAGATCCCAACATTACATGCAACATTCTATGAGAAATATTCAATCCAGGACATATCCTTCTCCCTGCACCAAATGGAATGAACTCATAATTTTGGCCTTTATAGTCAATATTTACTTCCAAAAACCTCTCCGGCATAAACATTTTTGTATCAGACCAAATATTAGGGTCGTGCCCCATTGCCCAAACATTACAAAGAATTTGTGCATTTTTAGGCACGATGAAACCGTGGACTTCTACATCGTGTATGGCTTGTCGGGGAAGAAGAAATGGGACAGGTGGATGTAATCGAAGTGTTTCTTTTATAACAGCTTGCAAGTATGGGAGTTTAGAGATATATGTTTCTTGTACAATTTCCTTGTTATTTTGTGTGGATTTAATGATCTCTGAACGGGCAATTGTCATTTTCTCTGGGTTACGCATAAGCTCGGCCATTGCCCATTCTAATGTGCTCGATGTTGTATCGGTTCCCGCAATAAACAAAACCTAAAATAATTTATGAAATGGTTAATGTTATGTATCAATATTTTCTTCAAGAGTTAACCAAGTAGTCGAATAATTATGACTATTACACAGTCATATTTATTCATCCGTCGATTAGAGTAAAATCTAGAAAAAAAATAACCTACATTCGTCATGTTTACTTTAGCAATTACATGTTTCGTGATTAGATCATTAAACTAATTGTTTCCGGTTTCAAAAACACTTATTTACGGTTAACTAGTTTTGATATTAGTTGGTATAAAAATAAGGAAACACAACATACCTTCACCAATTTATTGATTTAACTATTTTATTTATATCGGTATAAAATACACTAAAATATAGCATACTTTCACTAGGTTGTCCATTTAACGGCTAAATTATTCTATAATTTAAAATGCGTTGATTTTGCCCCTATTACATTATGTTACTGGGTTTATGAGGGTCTTTTGTTTTTGGGGTTGCGTTTCTTATTTCCACCTTTCTCGATTTCTCCATGAGTCTTCTACACCGCCACTGCTTCTCGCCTCTTACAGGGAGTTGTGGTGAATTCCCGTCTTCTCCACCGATCCTCCTACAAATCGACTCATACCGTCAACCTTAAATACGTAACCCTGTGAAAAATCAAAAGATTGAGGGGAAAGAAGAAGGGGAGACGGGAGAGACGAGATCGACACACACCACACACACATTCGTGCGTGTGAGACTGCCACCAGGAGGGAGAAGGAGGTTCAAGCAGCGTTTCTGAGCAGCCGAGGAAGGAGAAGAAGCCGCGCAGCGGCGGTGGTCGGCAGCGATGTTGACGAGTCAAAGAAACAATGTAGGCGACTGTGTTTTCCGGTGAAATCAGGTGGTGTCGGCGGCATTTGTTTCTGCGTGTTCGGCAATGCGTCACATGGACATGTACATGGAGCAAGAAGAGAGTCGGATTATTATTTTTTTCCGATTTTGGATTTAAAATCGGGGCACCTTTCTTCCACGGTTCCTCAGCCTCTAATGTTTCCCACCGCCTCCTCTTTACTCCACAGATTCGACACTTTAGTGTCGTAACCCTACCCCCAGCTGGGAAAGCCCCCTCCTGTCGCAACGGTGTGGGGAGTTTAAACACATTCAGGTAAGATTTAAGAAGTAAGATACTTCTATATTCAACTGTATAACTGAATTTCGTTTGTAAAACATCTATTGAACTCCATTTTCAGCTTACACAGGTATTTTATTATGCACAAAAAGCTGTGCTTCATCCAATAGCTCCATTTATTTGATCAAGAAGGCAAAAACCCTAAAACCGCGATGTGTCAGGGCTTTAAAACGGATATTCATACTCTGTGATAATGATAGACATGGAATTGAATGATTTCCAGGTCAAATGTTTTAATGCACCCTTATAACCTTCAGAAATAGTAGGTGTACAACAAAGGCTTTCTGAAGGGTATATCTACATGCTTTAAGGAAAGGTAGACTAGAAACAACATGGACTGTTTTAAGGAAATGTAGGTACAAGAATGATATAAGGTTTTGTGATGAACAACTTTTGCCTTCTATTACAAGAAGCCCTGATCAGGTAACGTTTTTTTACTGTTGACCGAATTATGGTTGTTTGACTTTTTAGTGATTTTGTCATTGGTTATGTAGAGTGTGGAGCTGACAAGTGAGGCTGTGCAATTTCTGAGAGGAGTTTTTTCGTTGTTTGACCTTGATGGTGTATGTTTTTATATCTTTTTCTTTTTTCGGTATCTAATATTCTCATACATAGATGATGTTTTATTCCATTTCATGATAATCGTTTTTTTTTTGGAATACATATGATGAGTGGATAATTATGTTATTTGCTGTTACTAACTTTTGTTTATTTTTATTTAATAGCTGACTGAACAGAAGTTGTCCAAGAGGGAGGAAGGTATTCTATGGGTTTTATATATTTAGTTATATATAACAGAAATCTATAAAGAATGCTATAAATTATAACACCTTTTTACTGTTTTTTTGGACAACAGAAGAGGCAATTAGGAGAGCCAATGCCTTAGAAGATGATGACATTGGAGCTTTAAGGTCAGAATCAAACTTCTGCTGTTGTTTTGTCTCTCATTATATGCTGGTTCTAATTCATGCTTCCATTTCATATCAGTATCCCATATATGATTTGCAGATAATGAACTTAAATGGTGGTATCAGACTTATTATACAGGGTGTTTATTAATAGTTGTAAATCATTCCACAGGATTGCCACATTTGTAAGATAGCCGCATGATGGAACAATATACAGGGGTAACATTTGGGGATTTGAACCACCACCATTTAGTCGACATTTGTTGGGGCAAAAGCACAGCCGCTAAGCAGGTGAACGTTTGGCACCATCTTCTATAATAGCAATGTACTAATATTTTGCTATCAATATGGGCATTGTCATTTATATTGCTATTATCATTAAAAAGAAGTTGCAAGTATGTTGCTATTATGAGTAAAGCATTATAAGTACGTTGCTATTTTGAGTAAAGAAAATGCAACCATGTTCATTTTAATAAAACAATGCAATAACAATAAAACCCCTAAACGCAAGTGAAACAAACGGTTTAGAAAAAAAGTTCCTCCTTCCATCGCCCCGTGCAAAGCACGGGCTACCCACTAGTTATTTTTAAAAGTAGTTGATGGTATAAGTTTCTTTAAATGGCATGCCATCCTGCAGTTGAAACCTATGTGATTCATACTTTTGACAACTCATTTTCAAGTGCTTCAATTTTAAGGGAGTACCATTAAGCCACATTGATAGTGGTAATTGATGGTTTAATAGAAATACTTCAATGGTTAAATGTAATGGTTAATTACATAAAAGAACCTATATATTGGGTTTTTTTCCGGATTAAACATTAACATGATTTTTCTTAAAAAAAAACCTTGCATTTTTCTACTTTTTTAAATTCGAGACTCATTTTAAGTTTCCATTTGAACCTAACATATTTTTTTGACTCATAATTCTTATGTTATTCTATGTTGTTTATAGTTTTCTTAATAGGTTTCATCATTAGAATGTGAAGGAAACATTTCATTTGTAGCAGGTGAAGAATAGTAGTGTAGGTTGACTTGATTTCTTAGATTGTTTAAGGATTTAAATAGAATGACAGCTTCCAGATGCATGTTTGGAATCTAATCTAAGTTTCATGTTTTTCTTGTTAGAAACATTGGCTAGCCTGTCTAGACAACTTTTCTTCACCTACTACAATCTTGAGCTAACAACAAAGAGTTTTTTATATTCATTTGGTCAACATGAACCGGATATAACATCATTCTCTTTGTTTTTGAAAAATAAATCAAATATTTCCTTCAGATATTTATGTTAAAAACTATCGAAAACACCATAAGCAGCAAAAACAAAAACAAAAAACATGGCAACCATGAAGCAAAACGAAAAAGTTGGTTCAAATGGATACAAAACCGGTCCTCAAAGGAATACAGTGACATTATTATAGAGATCAAATCACTTCTAAGACCGATGTTTCTAATAGGAAAACATGGAAGCTAAATTTAGGTTCTCAAAAAAATTGTCAAGTGTGAGGATTTTCTAAAAAAATTTGTTAAATGTGGGGTCTTTTCTATTTTTTTTTATCTAAAACTAAAAAGTTACCGTTAAACCTGCTAAAAGAGTCCATTAAAAAATGGAAAAATACAATGTATTTATTAGAAAAAAATATTAAGTTGAGGTCTAATCCGGTAAAATACAATGCCTGTATTGGAAAAAAAAGGAAAATTACAATGTCTTTATTGGAAAAAATGAAAAATACAATGTCTTTTTGTGAAAAATTTTCCTAATAATTATTAATTATATACCATATTTTCAACCATAATGGGTCAAATCAAACTAAATCACTTTCAAGTGCTTTTGAACCTAGCGTAACCCAAACAATTTATATGGTACGACCCGGTTCATTTTATGGCTTTGACTATGTTCGACATACTACTAAAAGCTATCTGGGGTTTAATAACCTAGTTAAAAATTAAAATAACATAAAATGACATATATAAAAATTAGTTTTTTATAATTAATTAATGATATATTTTGGGGAATTTTTAAAAAGCTCCATAAAAAACTAGTTTATAAGCTCGCTTTACCTAAAAAAGCTCAAAATATAAGCTAGCTTATAAGCTAGTTCTGGCACCCTAAACATAGTCTTAATAGATTAAATTTATAGCCTACATGTTATGAAGATATTATTCTCATTTCTCAAAATAATTACTACGACTAACTTGTTGACATCATAAAATGATTTACTTACATAGAACAGATGTCTCATTTCGTCTCGAGTAAATGGTGATACATCTTTGTTCATGGCGTCGAGCAACGAGTCCAAAACATCATTGTTTATTGATGAACTTGATCTTGATTGCAATCGTTGGTCAATGATTTCATCGATAATAGTCATAAACTTTTTACCATAAACATTGCCTCGTCGTACTAATCCTTGAGGATCAAACGGTTTCAATATTGGAAAAAAGTCGGCTAGATTTAGCCTCCCGGCTAATTCCACCAAAGCAATCACAACTTCTTTGAACTCTTGTGATAACACGTTATCATATTGACCAAAATCCACAGAGAACATATACTTTGATAGAATATTAAGCATTGTCGTAAAAGCAACTGCACCAATATTGACAGCCATTTTATTTGTACAACATCTATCGACATGATCAAGAAGTTCTTGTACCTATAATTTATTATCCACATCAAATTAACTATACGTAAAAAAATTATTTGAATCGAGATTGTAATTTAAATTTAAATCAAAAAAGCCCAGTTTACATTTAATTTCTCTTGGTCAAAAAAGTCAAAGTAGTATCGAGTTGTTAAAACCCCTCGAGATCCTCGTATCAACCACAGTAATGTTTTCTCAGGTTTTCTAATCAACTATGCTCTTAGATTTCTCCGATTGAAAAAATCTGGTGGGATCGGACCGATAAAGAATCCCATTTCCGATTTTTTGATGCTAGTGATCTTAGGATTGAGCAAGATCGCGATTCAAACTATATAAGCAATTATAGATGTAAACGGTAAATTGAATTTTAGAATGCCGGTTATCGACCCTACTCGTACCTTCGCCTGACGAAGTAATTTGCTATCGTCTAAACGTTGCACGGAGAGCAAATATTCTCTGGTTATTCTTCGTAATCTACGCCACTGATCTCCGGTGGGCAGCCACGCTACCGAGTATTTATCGTGGTCAACTATCCGGACGAATTCGGGAATTGTTCGGCCGGAGAACGATATATCGTGTGTGTGGAAGAATTCTTTGGCAATATCTGGTGACGAAACTACTATCGTTGTTCTGCTTCCGAGTTTAAGAGACATCAAAGGACCGTAACGTTTAGAGAGTGAGGCGAGAGAGCGGTGGGGTTTGTCACCGAGTTTTAGGAGGCTTCCGATGATCGGAAAAGGGTAAGGTCCCGGAGGAAGCCGGGAGTTGCGGCGGCCGTAGATGGTGAGGGCATAGATGACTGTAAAAAGGGAAGAAAATAAGAGAAAGAAGGTTGAATAATCCATAGGCTTCTGTGTTTTCTGTTATCGCACTCCATATAATATATATGCACTTTGGAGGCATCCGACATGTGTTTCGGGACTAATATATGGCTGCCCCGTATCGACCAAAGTGCAATGTGAGATGATGACACGGAGAAGAGGGGACACTGGTGTGCAGGTAATTTTTTTGTTTTTTTTTTTTTTACAAAAGAATTTGTTTATGTGGTTTGCAAATATTTTTGATTAAGGTGAGATGAAGATAAAACGAATAACTAGCAAAAGAGGTGGTAACCGGCGAGTTTGTGATTTGAGTTGGAATTTGACAGAACTGGAGGAATCCGGCACGGCGGAGAAATAGCGTGGCCAGGTAGCGGTGCAGTGGAGAGAATATGAGGGATTTGAAGTATTAATTTGCAGGTCGATCGGAGGTACAAGAAGGTTTTGAGAGGTAAGAAAGAGAGTATTCTTTCGAGGAGTTCAACGGGGAGTTTGTGCCAGATTTTGCGATCCATTTCCGGCGTAGAGTTTGCCAAAGATGTTCTGTGATTCTGCTTCTGACTATAGCGAGTTCTGGTGGGTACTGTCGAGTGTCCGGTGATGATGAAGACGAACATGAACAGTGTTTGGAATTCTCATTTACGTAACATTAGAAATTTACACAAATCATCTGAAGATATGTACTTGCAGCACTTTTTCACCCCTAGAGGTTTCCTTTTTAACATTTTCTATTGCAAATTTGTACCCTAAATATGAAAGATCAAATTGCCTTAGTGTGCAAGTCACATGGGAAAGAAAACGGTGAGTAACTAACAACGGTTAAACCTAGGGACCAAAATCATACTCAAACAGTGAAAAAACTATCGATTTTGTGAATCAAAAAGTTTTTAGACATTAGCAAAAGAAATATGCAAACCACATGGATCATTTTTACAATTTTGTCTTCTTTATTTTTTTCATCACAAACACAAAATAAGTTTATTTAAGATTACTCATAAAATATCTTCAATTAATTTATCGTTTTCTTTAACGCTGTGTTCCCGAGTTTTAGCATGGAGAGAAAAGAAAAGAAAAGAAAAGAAGGAGAGAAAAAAAGGGAAGGGAAAGGAAATGAAAGTTATATTTTCGTGTTCCCGAGTCGAAAGAAAATTAAAGGAAAGAAACGTTTTATGTGTTCCCGAGTGGAAAGGAAGGGAAAGGAAATTTATAATTAAGTGTTATTTTTACCAGTAATTTCCTTTCCTTCCAAATCCTTCCAAATCGGAAGGAAAGTTAGGAGAGAATATTAACCCTCAAATTCCTTTCTTTTCTTTCCACTTCCTTCCGTAAAAAAAAACTCGGGAACATAAAAACTTTTCTTTTCCTCCCAGTTCCACCCAATTCTCTCACTTTCTCTCGTTAAATGAGACTCGGGAACACAGCGTAAAGAAACATCGTATTTTAATACGCATTAAGAATAGAGAAAAAGACTAAAATAGCTTAATCTCATAAGTGTTTTTCTCAAAACAACACAAATTAAGGTCTATTCCTCAAAATAGCCAAGCATTTAGCAGATGGCCATTGTCATATGCCAACTCCTCTCTTCATCTGCTAAATGCTCCCCAAGGCTTCCGAAATCTGCTAAATGCTCTTCATGGTCTGCTAAATGTTCTCGATGATCTGCTAAATGCTTATGGATCAACTATAAAAAAAAAAATTCGAAATCTCATTATTTTGGAATGTCACCTGCTAAATGCTCTCCCTCACCTGCTAAATCCCTTGTGTGACCTACGAAATGCTTAAGGATAGAGTTAGGGTTCTTGGTCAGATGCTAATGTCATCTGTTAAATGCTCAAGATCATCTGCTAAATGCTCAAGGTCATCTGCTAAATGCTCTCGTCATCTGCTAAATGCTCTCCATCACCTGCTAAATCATCGCAAGTTCATAAACCCTCATTTTTATGCTTTAAAGGCTGGTACATTAGGCATAAAATTTTGTACATTCACTGATCTAACCCTTAAAACGATAAATTATTAACCAGGGAAACCATGTCGATAAATCTTGCGGAGCCATTTGAGAGCGTTTCTCGTCTACGGTAACGAAAAAATGACGTTTTTTTTCCGGTTTATATACTTGGGCTGATGGGCCGGTAGCCAAGCATTTAGCAGCCCATGGAGAGCATTTCGCAGCCCATGAAAAGGAGTTAGCAGATTTCGGAAGCCTTGGCAGATGATGAGAGGAGTTAGCATATGGCAATGGCAATCTGCTAAATGCTTGGCTATTTTGAGGAATAAGCCTTAATTTGTGCTGTTCTGAGAAAAACACTTATGGGATTATGTTATTTTAGTCATTTTCTCTTAAGAATATTATGTAATCATTATAAACTATATTTGGTAAATAAACTAGAGAAAATGACTAAAATAGCCTAATCTCATAAGGGTTTTCCTCAAAACAGCACAAATTAAGGGGCATTCCTCAAAATAGCCAAGGAAAACACAGTTGGCCGCCATGGGCTGTGTTTTCCTCCCTTGGACTGCGATTTCCTTTATATGGGCTCCATGGGCTGCGTTTTGCTCCCGTTGGGCTGCGTTTTCCTTGTGATGGGCTGTGTTTTCGTTGGCTACCGGCCCATCAGCCCAGATATATAAATCGGGGGAAAAAAGGTCAAATTTTTCGATACCGTAGACGAGAAACTCTTTGAAATAGCTTCGCAAGATTTATCTTCATGGAAACAGGTAAGTCTCAAATTTGATGTTGTCTTTGTGTATTAATTATCATTTTAAGGGTTAGATTAATGAATGTACAAAATATTATGCGTAACGTACAAGCATTTAATGCATAAAAATCTGGTGTTTATGAATTTGAGAGAGGAAAACACAGTTCATAAAGATGAAAACGCATCCAGGGGGCTTATCTGCGAAATCCTCCTGAGGAAAACGCAGGCCATGGCATTATCTGTGAAATGCTCAGAGGAAAACACAGATGAAGGCCTCATCTGCGATTTCCTCTTGAGGAAAACGCAAATGAGGGCCTTATCTGCGTTTTCCTCTTCAGCATTTAGCAGTTTATGCCCCCAGCTGCTAAATGGTCGTTTTTTTTCGAAAAACCTTAACAATTAAAACGCAATGCATATATGATTCATACTAACGTTGTTTTTACTAAATTGACAGCATGCTGATAAAACGATAAGTGGAATGAATTTTAAAGGCACGGGTAATAAGATACGAGAGGCGGTAGATCGTATGAACAAACTACGAGGGTTCAAAGTTGGACGAAATATTAATAAACTTTACCGACAACGTTGTTTAGAGGTTCAAACGTAACACTTTCCTACATCATAAATTTTTTTTAATCATGTTTGTGAACACATCTACTGATACACTTCACGTTAAAAAAATTTCAACTAAATCGGAGTTCGTATGAACAAACTACGAGGGTTCAAAGTTGGACAAAATTTTCATCTAAACCCATGAACCACCAAGAACCTCAAGAACAAATTCGAGGAAAACACAGTTGATGCAGATGAAAACACAGTTGATCAGAGAAAAACACAGTTGATCAGAGGAAAACACAGTCCATGCTTGGGAGGGAGGTAAACACAGTTGATCAGAGGAAAACGCAGCCCATGGCTGCCAACTGTGTTTTCCTTGGCTATTTTGAGGAATGCCCTTAATTTGTGCTGTTTTGAAGAAAACCCTTATGAGATTAGGCTATTTTAGTCATTTTCTCAATAAACTATCATTAGATATTTAATAGAAATAATTAATTAGTAAAGAATAGCACATATGTAAAACCTAAAAGTAAATTGAAAACTTTATATATATATATATATATATATATATATATATATATATATATATATATATATATATATATATATATATATATATATATATATATATATATATATTAAGTGGTCAATGAAAAATCAAAAAGATAAAAAGAATTTATATGCTGTAGTGGTGTTTAGTGTTATAAGGGTGGACGGAGTAATGCTCGGGCTCGCGAAAGATTGGAACGGGCTGGGTGCGGTACCGCTGCCCCTTGTCCATCGGGTTCGGCGGTTTCGGGTGAGGCTTGGGATGGTGAAGCCGATGATCCCACCAATAATTAAAAAAAAAAATTTAATCTTCCAAATATTATCCTTTCTCAACTCTATAAATACCACATCTTCACTCCTTCAAAACTCACACCTTTACCCTTCTTTCTTCCTCTCAACATTAACTCTATTTTCCCCTTTCCAAAAAAAAACCCTCATTTCAAATTTATTTTAAATTGAAATGAGTTCTTCCGATTCTTCCAGTTCTTCCGGTTCGTATGTTCACAGCAAACTACTGGATGAACCTATGCCGTTGGTATCGTCATCGTCTGATGACGATACCGATGTGAATACGATACCTATGCCGTTGGTATCGTCATCGTGTGGTTTTTTAATTTTATGTTATTTGTGATTTTTATTTTATTAATTGCATATTATCATTATTTATAATATTAAATTAAATCTTAAAAATCATTTATTAAATTAATAAATGAATTTAAATATCAATTATATGATGTGGCATTGTGGGTTCAGTGGGTTCAGTGGGTACTGGTTCCATGGGTGAAAGATTGGAGAAAGATGGGGAAAATGGAAGTGAGAGGAGAGAGAAAAGCTGACGTGGCGTGTGGGTTCAGTGGGATGGGAGGGATCTACTCCCCCCACCCTAAGTGGTTGAGTAAATAGTAATTTTTTATAGAAAAACTTTCATAAGACATGCTCTTACTTTCTCTAGATTTTTAGAGTCGACTGTCAACTTCAAAATTTGTTAAATTTATAAAGGTTATTGTTATATTGGCCCTATAAACTTTCGCCAAAAATTTTAAAAGATTCCTAAAGAAATTTTCGGATCTCATGAGTCATTAAAGCCGAAAATGACTTGTGTTTTATACCGGTCATCGTATTTTTAACAGGTTATCCCGTTAATATAATTAAATGGATATAATAATAATGTCACGTGGTGCCACATGGTAATGTCATGTTTCTCTCCGGCCCCCTTATCAAATTTGACCTCGATTTGAGGAAACCCACTGAGCAGCCGCTGTTGAAAATAATTCCATGTGTGAAGAGAGGGGGAAACCGGAATGGTTTTGGAAGTTGATTCCGGTGGTGGAAACGGAGATTGGCGGTGGAGGAGGGTGGTTGAAGTTTCGTTTTGAATTTTCCGGTGATAGACTCCTCCACCATCGGAGAGCCAAAGCACGGGCGGGGTTGAATTTCAGGAGGTGGTGCGAATATATTATGTCCGCTGAGTTATTTGTTTTTGCATCTGAAATTTATTTCTTCAATCTTGCTTCTGATTCGCTGTCCAATGTCCCACTTAGTGCTCGTTGTTTGGCTTCAGATATTGACTTTTTGCCGATGTTGTTTCTTCTTCACCAAATGACATTTGACTCATACCAGCAACCGCTTCCTGATCAACACCGGTTACAAAATTAGAACAAAGTAAAGATCTTGTCGTATTAAGAATGGTAATCAACACCGGTTACTAGCTTTGGATTCGTCTAATCTGTTCTGTTCGTGTTCTTTGATTTCTTCCAAATACATCTCCTCCACCAGCAGCTTCCATAGTCGTACACCATCGGCTTCCTAGGGATTTGTTGACACGAACCTGCACTGAAGCAACAAGAGCGACGACTTCATCTGGATTGACGACGACTTCATCTGGATCGACCGACAAGAACCACTTCATCGAGAATTAGGTAATCTTTTCGCTTACACAAAACCGAGAGTAAACAATTGAGCGAATCCACGCTTGGGGTACACCTAAAATTAGGTAATCTAAAGAAAAGATCAATTGCTTCCTGAAACTCGTTGTTCTGACCGTGCAACTCGATTAAATCAGTGAAAATTGATTCGGGTGTTTCGAATTTCTCGATTTTCTCGCGATGGTCGAGGACGGGAGGAAAAGAATTGATGAGAGATGGGAGAAGATTAACGGGTGATGACGATGATGAAGCTTGTTGTCGAAGAGCTTGCATGGCGTGTTGTTGGCTTAGTTTCTCGTGCCAACGGGATTTGTAAACTGGGTGTGGCCATTTTCTTCTTTTTCTGAGGTAATAGTTGTGGTATTTGCTTCTTCGAGATGACGATAATGATATGAAGGAGAAGAATAATAATTTGGGTTTAGGTATTACAGTGCTCTCGCAGCTTATGTATCAATAGTACAATACAATGGCTGATCGGAAAAGACGAGAAAACAAACTTCTTTTAGAAAAATTAAATATAATCCAATTAAGCTCAGGTAATGCCACGTCATCTAATTGTTTAATAAATAAATTCTAACTCAGCTTTTAAACCACTTTAACAGGTTACCCTTTCAATAATAGTTTAAGAGACACGGTTTTTTCGACTTTAATGACTTATTAGGCCCGAAAATTTATTTAGGGACCTTTTAAAATTTTTGATGAAAGTTTATAGGGTCAATGTGACAATAACCCAATTTATAAATTTCAAACTCCTCCTAGTTAGAAGTCATGAAATCAGCTCGTGTCATTTTTATCAAAATTTCGTTTCGAACTTTCTCAAAAAGCATACATGTCAGACAATACGATTTTGAAAATCTTTAAATCATGAAAAGATGAGTAAATCTTCTACTATTTGTTCTTTTTTTTGCCCTCCTTTGGAGCCGAGGTTCCAACACGTTTTGCAAGCCAACTAATCACAATGCGGCTACCGGCTTCGTGAGTAGCCCAGAGTCATCACGGGTGAACCTCTATGGCCACTAGGGGGTTTTTGTTCCTCCTTGGACTGGAACCTGACACCTCCATGTCATATTGTTATTTCATTTAGTAATACAAAGCTTTCTGATCTTCTTATCTCTGAAACATATTTTCAAACTTGAAGAACATGTTTGAAACTCATATAATGACTTTTGTAGTTGTTCATGTTTGAAAAAATATTTGTTTGATAGATTTTCGTTGGATGAGTCTTCATAGTGTTCATTAGATATATGATACATGTAGATAAAGCATCTGATAACTGAAATTAGTTTTGAGCATGTTTAGAACTCATATGTTTGAAAGACATGATAAACATGATTTTTGTTGGATTGGTGCTTTAACATGTTTATAACTCGGTGCATTATATTATCGAAGGTTATATTGTAGCATTAACATGTATATAATGATGAATAAGTTCGAAACTCAATAGTGTGTAAAATTTGGTTCTTATTAATGTTTGTGGTCTTGTTATAGCATCACATCCTTTGAGATGCCTACTTGACCTTAAAATGATGTGTCTTACTCGGTTCTACAATAAAGAACTGTTACGACTTTAGCGGTGCTAGAAGACGTTGGTGACGATACGAAACATCCTACGGGTTGAGATCAAAACAGGCAGATCGCGTCACTACACCCTTAGGATAGAGACATGACAGTTGCTGATGATCGTAACCAATATAGAAGATCGTGGCGTGGCCAATAAACGATAGTGACGCTATCCATGAACATATTTGCGATTTAAAAAAATGATTTTAACAAGAAACAATAGATCAAGACAACTCTAAACAGTAAAAAATCATGATTAGTATGGCACTGATACCACTATTACAATGCGATAACAATACAAACATAAACATCAGAAGCAAAATAAACGATCATATTCTACCACGGATCACAAAATCATGCGCCTTTTGCAACTGTAAACTAAAATAATGATCAACAATTACCTCGATTGCATATCTGAAGTGTCTAGGATGATTAGAGCTCAAACCAAAACTCCTCTAATAAAATCGCACCAAAGATAATGATCTAGCACACGTTAGAGTAGTATAAAACTTTGCTTGAAGAATGAGCAATGTTTCTATCAAGTATTGTGGGGAAATAGACCAATAATGGGGAGGTGGGATTATGGACGAATTTATGAGTTTGGGATGACGTAAAATCTCCAATCATGGTGGGTATTTATAGTATCCATCATGGTTATCTCTTCCCTCTTTGGATAAGTCTTATCGCCTTGTGCATAAGGACCTTGAAAATTCAAATTGTTGATATTTTCACTTTAGTCATTTATCCTCTTTTAGCTTCAAATTAATACACATTTATTTTGAGATATTAATAAACTTAGTCCATCATGTTTGCTTTCGATCTCTTTTAGCTAAATCATATGTTGTGTGTGACTCAAAAGAACCTTACTATATATAGTAATATTACCAACTTATTATGACCATGGGCATATTACCAACAGTAGTAATACCTAACATTAAAATACAATAATGTAGTAATGTGGTACATTCACATTTTAGATAGCACAAATGATCAATATACGGTATGTCGATAAGATCCCAAAAGTATAGATGTCATCCAATATCTAAAACTTAAGATGGAAGCATATGTTTTCTTAAGTACACCCAAAGCAACATATGAGACCAAATGCTCCAAACACATCCAGACTCCACAATCTCCTAGAACTCCATATTGTTGCGACACATCTTCAATCAAAACAAATTGTATTCGGACAGGTCGTGGCAGTGTAGTCGATGTTGTGAAGAACATTTTCAAGTTCCTTCTCACATTTTTGGAACTTGACGTTCCCTTGGAGCCTATCAAAACTAAGATTAGTAAGCAGGTTGTTATATAGGTTCATGGTAATTGTGTCCAGCCATAACTCACCAAGTATCCAATGTTCGTTTTTTACCTTCATCGAAAATATACATATTAAACAATAAAATTCTAGCGTCGTTAAAAAAAACAATAAAATTCTAGAATTTATATTCATCATTGTGTGTGTCTCTCTTTGTGTGTGTGTGTACACACACACACACACACACACACACACATATATATATATATATATATATATATATATATATATATATATATATATATATATATATATATATATATATATAGGGTTAGGATCAAATATATCCATACAAGTATTGTGTAACCTTGAAACTCAATCTGGACCACTCATTTAAAACACATTCTTTTCAGAATATACAAAATTTAGTTCATTCTTTTAAGAATGGTAAGAACTCATTCTGTCAAAAACTTATTCTGTCAAGAATGTGTTTTTTCATTGTTACAAGAATGAAATCTGATGGCCAGGATTTGGCTACAGGGTAACACAATAATTGTCATTCTTATTATAACCTAGCCCTATATATATATATATAATACATGTAAATAGTGTAATAAACATGATTTTGTGCAAATTAATTAACATAACATGTAAAACTTACTCCTAAATATAAATTGTTCTCGTTATCCGTCATTTTGCTTCAGAGCTTCATGAAAACGGCTTAGAAAAACTTATGTGACAGATGTGAAAAAGTAAAAACTAAGGTTTAAATATCTAGAGGTTTTCACAGGAATCTTACTTCTCCCATGAGCCAGTTTTTCGCAGCCCAAAACATTTTGCGCAGGCCTGCTAACTTTTTCTCAAGTATATTCCTTGAAACGACATTGTTTTGGCAACCAAGACTTTTTCGCAGGTGGACCAAGATTTTTGCATGTTTGGCTTGCGAAAATCGAGACTATTTTGGTCAACTACGTTTTTTCCCCTTCATTAATCAACCTAATTTGCTATTTTTCTTTAAAATAATTCGTTTAATTTACTCAATTTTGTATAATAAGTTCGAGCACGGTAATTGGGCCTTTTTTATTACAACACTACACTAAGAAACTCGACCTTTTTCTATAATATATCAAAACATGTGAGTATTCCTTTAGTTATCATTGAATGCCAGTATCCTTAACTTATTATTTGGAAAATTAATTTCTATTTGTACATCCTTAAAATTTTGAACAATCATTTGGGTTTGTAACTAGTTTAAATAAGTATAAGATATTTTTTTTCTATGTAAAATTTGAAATTTAAATAAGTCGACCAATATTACCGAGTTATGTAGCATATCAAGTTGTCCAAATGGGTCAAGCCTTTTATATAACAAATGAGGTCGGGTTGAAAACACCAACCCTTCGCATAAAAATAAATTAAAAAGTAGTTCAAACAATGTTTTAAAAACCAGTTCAAACCCGCCGGTCAGACCGGTTGAATCGGGAACCGAAGATGAGAACGGTTTGATTAGAGCCGGTTTTATGATGATTTGTTAACCAGAATGAACTGACCGATTTTGGTAAAATAAAAACCGGTTGAACCAAGCCGGCTTTGGTAAAAAAAAACAGTTGAACCGGTTATAGTGAACCAGAATGAAATGCCTTATCTTGGGCTTTTGTGTTTGGTTTGGGCTAAAGTCTCCTAAATCTTAACTTTAATTAAAAATCAACCTAATATAAAAATAAAATATGTCGTATATGACTTTGCCGCATTGCGTCTTCTCAATCTCATATATGATACAAATTTTGATTTACTTTCATTGTCTTACTTGATGTTATTTGTATTTTTAATGGTTGAACTTATTGAAGTCAAATTCTTGGTTTTATATATATATATATATATATATATATATATATATATATATATATATATATATATATATATATATATATATATATATATATATATATATATATATATATATATGCAAGAAAATAGTCAAACACATAAAAATTCCAGAAACCGGATTGATCAGGCGATTGAACCGGTTGAAACGGAAAAAATTACCAGACCAGTTCGATTATAAAACTGGTTTTTAAAACATTGAGTTCAAGAACACTTTCCTCCAACATACAATTATAAATATACAAACACTTGTAAAGTGTAAACAATGCATTGGCATGTTTATCGATGCAGTTTTAATCTCGGCAGATCTTAGAATTGTTATCAGAATTATGATCTTCTTTGTCAGTCTTCGTGATCATCAATCCAACGAAGCACCTAAGACCATACAGACATTTCACGGGAGGAACCGTGATGGCCACCTGACCCCATCACGGCCGTGCACACCACCCCGGGTGCACCATGATGGGCGTGGTCGTGGTTGAATGTGATGGGGAGCACGGTTGATCACGACCAATCAGGGTTTTTTTTTTAATTGTCACTTACATATATAACCAACCAATAGCAACCTACTATTTTTATTATTACTGGATTATTTTTATTTGGAAAAGATGATGTGGTGTGATAGGTATTTCTTGTGTGGTGTGATGATAATGTGATGGTGAGGTCGGTGATGTGGCGCCCATCACATGTGATCATGTGATGGGTACTCCTATCAGCCTAAAAAATACATCCAAATACAAAAATTGAAGCTTCGATTTGACAGGTATCAGAATAGTCGAACTAACTTTCATACTAATCAATATGGTTAGTAGACAATAAGATTAAGGTTTCATATTTACTATCGTTAAATCAAATGATATTTACATTAAGTGTTAATAACCTGCACCAACACACGAACAGGTTTTTTTTTTCTTAGTAAAATTTAGAGATATGCACTGTTCAGTGGATATTGAAAAAGTAAGTATATTATTTATTAATAACGACGTATCAAATAAGGAACAAAAATATAACAGTCGTTGGTGTTATTATTTAATCTAATTGTAATTAATAATTCTTGGCCAGCAACTTAATAGACTATAGGAAAATAAAATTTATTTTATTTATACATAAAACAACTATTTCTAATTTGAATATATTTGAATTACCATACCTTTATATAAGTATGTTTGTTTCATGCTAAGAATTGCATTTTTTATTGTTAATATATGTGAGTGGTTATATCTTATTTAAATTTATATTTTCAGTAATGTCGATATAATACTATTTTTATGATCTTGCACATTGTTAAAAAGATTTCACCAACGTTGTTTACATTTTCAGAATCTAAAAACATCTTCAAATTTGACTTTTCATAATCTAGGATTACACCTCTTCAAATTTAGAAATTTTATCAACATTGTCTAAAGTCAAAAGACTCTTCGTTTTCACTTTAACTTATGTTCATGATTCATTCATAGGATTATTTGTAGGTTGAATTCGAACGTGAAGTGGTTCTAAGATAATTTTTAGTTGACCCCCTATAATAATTGGGTCACGGGTCAACCCGGTTTCTAGAAATTTCATACATTTTATATATTCCAGCATAATTATATATTTATAAAATAGGAATAATGTAATTCCATATTTTTGGTACAAAAAAGAAATTTTGTCAAGTTTTTACAGGGAAATGTTATTAAATTTGATGAACCAATGGTGAATAAAATTTAAAAGCACGACCTTTGAACTCTTTAGCCAAGTTTTGAAGCCCAAATTCTAATTTTTTGTTTCAACCCGAGTGTTTAACGGTTCCGGGTCTCTGGTTCAACCGGGTTTTTGAGAAACCCGACCGGTTCAATCCGAGTCAAAATTTGACAAAAACCCAGCCATCATTTACCTGCTCTACCAGATCACGGTCCAATCGGCTTAACCGACTGGATCAACCCAAGTTTTAAAACATTGTTTAAACCTAATTTTTTATAAACACAAGGACCAAAAGTTGGTATTTTCAGTCATTTGTTATTTTGTTTTGAAGAATAAATGATTCATCCCCATTTAGAAGCCGTGTCCTATTTTTCTCGTTTAACTAAAATTGTAAAATATTATCAAATGATCACTTTACTTTTAAATTCCTAAAAACATTTTTCATAACAATCATCAATTTTAGGTAAGAAAAAAGAATGTGGACAAATAAGTAAAGGGTTATGTTTTAAAACATTAAGCTATGTTTTTTTCCTTAGCCCATTAAGTCAATAAGTCCTTCTGTCTATACTAAATAAAAACAATCATATATAGCTGTTTAACTCATCAAGTAAAAAAGAAAATCCCTTAAATAATCACAACATATCTTTATGTCAGAAAAAAGGTACTAAATAATATATAGGACAAAAATGGCATCACCACTAATAAAAGTTAACAAAACCATATTTATAAAAACAAAAATAAAAAACAGTTCAAACCGAATATAATGGAAGTAACAGCAGTAAAAGTGTAACATTTTTCCTCACATGCATAATTTTATTCAAAACCAAAAACAAAGCCCTCATAAAAATCATCTCTCAAAAACCCAACCCAATTCTAAAAATAAAAAAAACATCAATCAGACTGATTCCAAATGTGATGGAGATGCAACACGTTCAGGTGAAGGCGAACCTGAACCACCTCCCGGAGTTTTAGCACCTTCATTTTTCAATGATTTTGAAGGGGAAGACCCTGAAGAATGGAGTTGTGGCGAATTCACCCCTCCATATGGGAACATAGATGGATCGATAGGTTGTATGTTAGGTAGATTTGTGCTATAGTTGTATGAGTATCCCATCAAAGGGTGATCATATTTACAAGTTGGCCCAAACTTGCATATTCCATAAAGACTATAATATGAACACACCGCTTGCCCCTGTGAATTTTGAACCCGAAATTAGCTGGTTGGGTTGAGATTCTCAGTCATTTTAATTAAATAATTAAATAGGTTTGGTTACTGTTAAAATTTTTAAATGATAACCCGTTTAAATAATATATCCTTTTTTTTCATTTTTAGTTTCTTTTAAGGCTTATCAAAAAATGACCACCCAAAACATTTGTTTTATAGATGGTCCCTGTCACAAAAAACCTTGAAAATTGAGATTTGAAATACGATGTCATTCAAATAAAAGTTAGTTTTCTTTTGAGGTTTTTTGTGTGGTAGGGACCATTTATAAAGTAATTTCGCAATTTACAAAAACCATATAGCGAAACGGAAGGTTTTTTTGTGTTATATATGAAAAAGTGGTCATTTTGTTATTAATCATTTCTTTAAATTTGGTTATTTTTGTGATTAGCCGTTTATTTAATATTTTAGTTTAAGAATTACATTACCCTAAACTTATTACATAAAAATTTAGTTTCTACTTGTGTCTCTTTTCAATTTTGAAAAGTTACTTGCCACTTGGGTTTGTAACTTACAAAACGAATTCCAAACTTCTTTTATTTTAGAGTAATTTACATTTCGGGTCCCTAATTATAGCTGATTTTTGCAATTCAAATCCCTAAAAGTTTTCTCTAGCAATTTTAGTCCTCGTCCGAGGTTCTTGTAACATTTTTGGTCCCAGTTCCTAAAATATTTAACCTGTTTAAATCAATGGAATAACTTACGGGTCTCAATGGAAGCCCTAGTGGGCCCAAAGAACTAGCAGCCATTTGAGCAATTTTCTCCTTTGGGTGATGATATTTGCAGTCTGATCCATATTTGCAGTTTCCAGTGTTCATAAAATAACGACATTCGGGTTCACCGGGCCGTTCGGGCAGATTAGAACCAGATGATGGTAATGAATACGCTTGTTCAATGGTGCCCGAACCACCGTAGATGCTGCCCGAGGTGACCGGGCTCAAACTTCCCTGACCAAACAAACACCATGTAACTATTTAATCCAAAAATCCATCGTATTTATCCAATTCGCGATGTTTCTTTTAGACATCATACTTTCATAACCCATAAACAAAAACCAATATATTCACCAATTAATTAACCTTACCATGTAAGTACTCCAACCTTGTGTGGGCCCAATCCCTTGAGAATGAGGAAGAACAATTGGTAAATAAGTTTGAGGGGTCTGTAAAAGAGGACCGGAAACATATGTCTCCGGTAACGACCACCCAGAAACACCGTTCATAAGAGTTTGCGGTGATGAATATTGCAATTGCGTTGTATTTCCATCGATTGATGATGGCTGTGGGTGATGAAACTTGCAAGCCACTCCAAATTTACAAGATCCAGTTCGTATATAATGTGGGCATGCTTTTTCTTCCTAAAAAAGTAACATTAAAATTAGGGTTTTAAACAAAAAGGAAGCTTAAAAATCGAGATTAGTACTAGTACTACCTGTCGGATAGGTAGCCCAACCATGTTTAAAACGACTGGTCCTGCACCTCGCCGATCACGAGGATGATTGTATTTGCAGGTCGATCCATATTTGCAAGTGCCCGTCTTTAGAAAATACTGAAAAGAATGTGAAATTACTTAATTATCCCTACCATGAAGACGTATGAATGTATTATGATGAAGAGATTTCATTTACCACACAGTCTGGTTCGCCGACTCTTTCTGGAAGCTCGCCTCCATGTTGATTGGCCTGATTATGAATTGAATTTTAAAGATGAAGAACAACGAGCGGTTTTATCACGATTTTAAGAAATTTGAAGTGATTGTTTTTTTGTTTACCTGTCCAATGTGGGTTGGATGATTAAACCTACAACTGTTTCCATAGCCACACATGCCGGTTCTTAAATAAAATATACAATCGGGTTCACCGGGACGATCTGGGTAGGCCATCGAACCGGCGACGGTAGTCCCGTCGTCTTTCCCATCTGTTTGGATTCGCAATCGCCTTACAGCTTCTGTAATTCGAGAAGTTTAATAAACAATTAAACACAAATTTAAACAATAAAACCCAGGGTTCATGATCGCGAATGGTGGGTAATGGAAAAAAATAGTCAAAATTATCGTACGGAAACGAGAAATTGAGACGTAGGGCAAATAAAGAAGAGAAAAATTAGGGGAAAATATAACAGATGAATCAAATTGTAACAGGGTAACATCAGATACGTAGAGAAACTGAAAAATATAGCATTCAAAGCATGATCGCGTTCTCCAAAATTAATGGGTTGCTTCGAATTTAAGCATCAATAAATCACCAAGAGAAAATGCTAATTTGAAACTCAAAACAGAAAAGTGTATGTGTAATTGTACCTTCAATGTTATGAAAGGAAGAATTTGAAGAAGAGTTAGCAACGCCACCGTTCCTCTGAACACGCCGATTATCCGGCATACCAATACACAGTTTTAAATATGCAAAACGGATTCAATTTTATAATTTATATAAAAATTGCTCGCACAGTGTTCCTCTGTGCTCTGTTTTTTTCTTTATAAACTAATCAAACCCAAACCGATGACCAAAACTCGCTTTTTAATCAAAACCCAGAAATTATAAAAAAAACGATTTCGTCAATGGAATTAAATAAAGACGACGATTGTGACCGATTTTACCAAGAACTTCAAAAATTCATCGATGTTGATGATCATCAATCGTTGATGGAAGACGAAATTGAATTGAAAATCCAAGAGAATCTCAAACCCAGAAGAAATTCATGAATGATCCATCAATGTGATAAATGAAAAATCTGACCCAAATATTCTTTCTTCACCTTTTCCATTTCGGTAATTTCCCTCAACTTCCCTCTTCTCTCTCTCTCTCTCTATCTCTCTCTCTCTAACTTTCTCTCTCTACAAATTCTTGATTTTTAATTTTGGATCTCCTCGATCTCGAACAAGAATTTCTATTTTCTTCTACGTATGTTTTATTATATATAAAATTTATTGTTATTCGCCTCATGTACGAATGGGAAATATTGTCGACTGTCAGTTGACTAAAGAGTCCTGGGAATCTAGGATGGAGGGACATGGTATTGAAGGGTAATAACGTAAATCCCGCACCCATAAATACCGTATTTATTTTTTGAAAATACAGAAATAAATATTATCTTTGCAGAAAATCGTCGCCGTTGAATTGGCGGGAAAGTGGGTGGCGTGGAAGGGAAGTTCGGCGATCTTGATCGTTGAAATTTACTAAGGACAGATGTCAGAAAATCAGGGCCGTTCAAAACTCTAGGTTACGTGTTGCACAAACTTGATGGTACTATTTTTAAATTTTGATTTTTAACCCTTTGATTTTAACGGGTTTGCACTAACATCCCGTACTTGGAAAGTTTATAACAGTCAAGTCTCTGTCTTGATGTTAAGTTGACTCTTTGGTCAACTACTAAAGCAAAAGATTAGTTCTTTTACATGTGCAGTCAACATAAATAATTGTGCATATAAATAATTTTAGACGGTAAAAGGTTTTTAAAAAGATTATATGTTAGAAATATTCCAACTCAACACAACATGTGTGATAGATAAGTAGGTTGAGTTGGGATATGATAAAAGATTACGTTTATTTGAATAAGTATGTATCATTTTATAAACATCATATGTAATGTGATGTATGTCGATATATGTATCCTTTTATAAACAACATATATAATTTATCCATGCATGCATGCATCCGTTTATAAACAACATATATAATGTGATGAATGACATTTTAAGTATTGCTCCCTTTTATAACATAAAATTTGTACATATTACATAGACGGTGATACACTTCTTGTTATGAGTGTAAAGTGTAAACAACAAATATCATTATGGAATGCATTTTATCGGGGAATAAATATCTATAAACAAGAAGGCATTGTACTTATCATCATGAGTAAAGCAGCATCTACCTGATTTGCGGTCAACAAAATTATGAATATCTAAACAAAGATCAAGAAAAAATCATAATAAAGGTTATATATATATATATATATATATATATATATATATATATATATATATATATATATATATATATATATATATATATATATATATATATATATATATATATATATATATATATATATATATATATATATATATATATATATATATATATATATATATATATATATATATATATGAACAACAAATATTTTGTGAATGTATGATAATTTCTGGACTAATCAATATACAGGGGTAATTCCAGAATTTTGTATACAATTAAATTAACAACAAAAATAAAATCCTATATTTTTGGAACTTCCCTAAAATCATGCATTATTTATAGGATCTTTAATCCCATTACCATCTATTAAACCCTAGCCGTGAATTGCAAAGAAACGGTCAAACATCTTCATCGGCCTAACCCTACCACCACCATCACCAACCACCTCTGGAGAGGAAATGTCTGGCGGTAGAACAAGAGTCGGTGGCGGAGAAGAAGTGTGAGCCGAAGCCGAAAGCAGAGAGAGAGAGAGTCGATGCCAAAAAGGTGTTTAAGCTTTCGTTATTTCTTTTCATTTTCTCTTTAATTTGGTTGCACCAGAATTGATGTCGAACGTATTTCTGATCATGCTCGATGGTTGCAACTCTCGGCTAAGTCATGAACTTCTCCTTGTATACGATACATTTCAAATTGGACAGCTGATGAACTTTTCATCGCATACCACATGTTCGATCAAATGCCTTAGTAAAACCGATTAGAATCATGGATTCTAATAGTGCATATAGAGTTTATGGTATAAGTTGCCTCTTAGTTTCTACATCATCTTTCAGAATAGAAGTGGTGAACAAGCAATATTCTTTTAGAATTTTAAGATTGAGCTAACAAAATAGCAATATTCTTTCATAATGAATGTGGTGATACAGTAATATTCTTTCAGAGTTTCAAGATTGAGCTTACAAAAACAACAATATGCTTTCAGAATAGAGAAACTCATCAGAATGCATTCTCACAGAATGTATACATTATCATTTATGTTTTAATACTTGATGTAGAATTTTTGTATATTCTTCAAGAATAATGTATATATTATTGTTTTAGTATTGAATGTTGTGTATGTTCTTCAAGAATATTGTGTATGTTCTTGTTTTATATTGTAACAATTGTTGTTTTATGCTATAAATGATTCTAATATTCTTCAAGAATGAAATTGGTTTCTTAAGAATGATTGTTTTTAAGAATGATTGAATGACGACATGTATTTATCGTAATCTGGGTAGTCAATCTCATGCTATAGCGTTGCTATAGCGAGATAGCGTTTCGCGGAGTCAGGCTCAGATAGAAATGAAAATCTCGGTTAGTAATCTCGCTGGCGTTATTATCGCCGAGATTTTCTGAGATTTAGCGCTATTTGGGACCGTTATAGCTGCGCTATGACCGCTATTTGGACCAGGTGATTATTTTTCCGGAATTTTTGAAAAATATTGGGTTGTTGACTGTAATCTGTGTTGATGTCATTATTTTGTGTATATTTTTCATTATGGGATATGATTCTTTGTATCAGATATGATTGTGATTAACAAGAAATTCAAGTATTACTTATGAATATAGGAGTATAAATATTAATTGTATGTAATATAAAAAACCGCTATTTCGCCGCTATATCACCGCTATTTCAAATAGCGGTCAGTGCCGCTATTTCATTTTGGACTGTGATAACTGCATAGATCGTAATATGAGTTTTTTAATATACTTGTTGTAATTACTATTAGGTAATACATATTTAAATTTATTATAATAATTAATAACACAATTAATTATTTAATAAAATCCCACCAAATTAAGAGATAATAAGTGATATTCATTTTTTTAATTTTTGATTGATAGACTAAAATACATTTTTAAGGTGTTTAATTGTAAAAATTGATTAATTTAGTTTTATATATTTACGTTTAAGCTGCTGAATTTAAGACAATTGATCATTTCAATCGGACGCTCCATATTTGGTCATACATTCACACAATAGGGGTTGTTTGATACTTGTTGATTGAGTAAGAGCTGACTGAGTCAGTGCGTGACCCAGTCAGACTTATCCTAAAGCTAACCGGGTAAGAAGTAAATTTAATGGTTTAAAACCGAGTCAGATGTAAATTTTGGGGTAACCAAATGGTCTGACTCAGACCAAGTGAGACGTAACATTTTACTAGACTCGGTAATAGACAAATCAAACAACCCCTTAAGCTATGGGGTGTGGGGGAGAACATCAGCTGCATCCTGCGGAGGTGGAAGGGGAACGCACCTGGAACGCGCATGAACACCGCCCCGTACCGTGTCCCGCATTCTTCGTTTTCACACGTTCCTGAGGAGACGGCTTGGGAACGCCCCGTCCTTTCTTCCTATTGGTCCTTCTTCTTCTCTCATCCTCCCTCATCACGTTCTTTGCATTCTATTAGTATTGCACACCTGATAGTCTTAAAATCGCATGTGTTAATAATTTATAAGACAACCTTTTATTAGGGGGTAGGGTTCACGGTGTGAGTTAGGATCTATCTCCAACAATGACACAAAACATAAAATTGATAGTTTTTAACATCAATTGTTTTTTTTTTCTTTTCATTTAACCACACACGGATAGGCGATAATATCACAAATAGATAATTTAAATATTCTTAAAAAAATTAAATATAAAAAAAAATTGTTTTTTTTTTCTTTTCATTTAACCACACACGGATAGGCGATAATATCACAAATAGATAATTTAAATATTCTTAAAAAAATTAAACATATTATCATTTTATTACAGAGTGATCATAATATATAAATTACCGATGCTATTCTATATTTATTAATATTTACTGAGATAAAATTTTAAAATATAGATCAAATATGTTGAATATCTAGTGAGTTATTACTTATTACTTCAGTAAAAGCTTTCAGTTGGATTTTTATAAAAATCTACGTTTTATGTAGAATACTTTTCAATTTTAATATTAAATTATTTAAATTGATTTTCAATGTTTTTTTTTGAAACCGGCAAATAAAATTAAAAAACTCCCGACATCAAGGCGATGCCGAAGCAAACCAAGAGTACAAAACAGAGGAAAGAAAGCAGGGGGAAACAAAACAAACAAAAGCAAAACATACAATTACAAACAGAAAAAAGGATTAAGTAGCCAAATTTTCCAATCCAGATTCGACTTCTTTCCCCTGTGCTTCCACCATACGTACGATATTGATTTCACCATACTCACGATATTCGCCGGTTTGACAGGACAGTTACTGAAAATTCTTTGGTTTCGTCCTTTCCATATACACCATAAACTGCAGTAAAGGATAGCCGCAAGCAAGGAACGTTTCCGTTTGCAATTAGACCATCCATAAGTAAAACTCACCAGGTCCGCCACCTTAGAAAGCCTCTTCCTTGGGATTTTGCACCAAGTAAACATCTCGTCTAAGATTTGTTCAGCCATGGGGCAGGTTACCAGGAGATGGTCACAAGATTCTTCACTCACAATGCAATTCACGCAGGTAATCGACTCCATTGGAACACCTCTAAGCATTAACGCAGTAGCCACCGGGATTTTGCCTTGCTTAGCTCTCCAAATAAAACCTGCAATTTTCAAAGGAATAATTTTACACCAAACGAAAGGCCCATCACAGATGGGGTGAGAGGCTCTATCCACCCTGTTCCTCACTAGGTTCACCAAGAAACTCCCGTCAACCACGAAATCGGACACCCAAGAACTTGTACTCTCGCACCATTTTACTATTTCATCAGGGTGAATATTTAGCTTATTTAAAGCTACACGGGACTGATCTATATTCCTCCAGACCCCACGCCTAGATCGGTTCGATAAAACAGTCCAATGTTTATTTCGCAACCCGTGGATCCCCTCAATGATCTGGGCCCATAAACTACTTGCCTCTCTTTTGATTCGCCAAGCCCGTTTAGATAAAAGACTTAGGTTTAAAGCTTTGATTGAGCCAAGTAAAATGTTAATAGAATACTTTTGCATTTTTTTCATCTGTTGGAAATACACCAAGTAAAATAATAAACTATATTTAAATATCTCTATAAAAGTGATGAAGCTAGGAACCAGACCTGTTTGACCTCTTAAAAAAGTAATTATCAATTGAGGGTTTTGATAAACTTAATATAACATGATTAAAAAGTATTTCCTCTCGAACAAAACATGTACCTATATTCATAAATTTCTTAACTTTTCTGTCGGTACCTAATTACCTATAAATAAACATTTCTTTAACATGTACTATTAAATGATCAATTTATTATGAATTTTATCATAAAAAGGTTGATACAAGGTCCAAACTGTCTAGACTCATTGACATCTCTACTAACATAAATATAAAATAAAATTATATTATAAAGTAAAATCAGACGTGACCAAGATATGTAGAAAAAGGACGAAACTGTTAAAATGTTTTTATTTCACGGACTCTTAATGTGTAATCTGTAAGCTGAAGGACATAAAATAAAGGTTATGAATGGTTTTGGGGTAAAATAAAAGTGGGACCCAATGGTCGAAGGTGGGACCCAGGGGAGTCGCGTGACGTTTCACGCTTTCTGTCCTTGGCTGGGCTATTTCTAGACCTCCTTCACCGGTTACGGCCGAAAAATCGCCACAGTTTTCACACCCTTCTCTACAATTTACATTTTGCCCCTGACAATTTGTATAATTACTGTGATAAATTCCAAAAAGAAAATAAAAGTAGAAAAGTAAAAAAAACAAATCCACTGTTATAAGGGAACGTAATAAATGAGAAGAAGACAAGAAGACAAAGTAATAAAAGTTGACTATGCTGTTATAGACTTATTGTAGCTTGCCTGTATGAACCATGTGATTTCATTATATTGTTTGTATGAAACAAGTTATTTGATTATATTGAGCCGGATGGCAAAATTACTTGATTGTGAACTCGGAAAATTACCTAACGTATTTGGGGGTTTTGATCGAAGCAAACATGAAACTAGGCAAAAAATTAGAAACTGGTTGTTGATAAGTTTAAAGGATAATAACTTGTGAGGGTAACATATATTTGTTTGTATTAACATTTTGGCAACTATGTTTTTTTTCATTCATATTTGACTATTTAACTTGTTACATCTAGTTTAAAATCACTGGTTGTAGGGGGTTTTCCTTGTTAAAATGAATTACATGACATTTATTATCCAATCTGGCGTATTATGTCAAATTAAATACAAAACTCATCACACATTGTCGAATTAGGGCAAAATTATGCCTCCTTCATCCTCTGATTACGCTTAGTCGAACTATGTGAACATTGTTCACCAGTTGCAATGGCGGATGAACCTTTCCTAACTGTCGATGTCTATTACAAAGGGGCATTTTGCTGCAATCCACTATTCCATTTCGATCCAACCATAACATCAGTAAGGGACATAGATTTCAATGCGATGAAGTTCGAAGGTTTCATTAGCTTTCTTGAAAAACTGACAAATATGATATGCAAAGATATCTACTAGTGACTTCTAGAAGTGAATTTTTTTTTTGGGTAAAGAGGACGGTACCTCTGGCAAATTTTATTAATAAAAAGAATAAATACAATAAGAGGCTGGGGACTCCCCACCAAAGGGAAAAACAGAAGATCCATCGGGACAGGCCCCAAAGGACAACAAAGCTAAATTAGGCACCAAAAACAATACAAGGAAACAGAAACATAACAATAACATAAAGGAACACAACCTGCAAAAAACAAACCATACAAGCAGAGAAAAATAGAAGCAATAGGTGGTTTGTTAAGGGATTGTCCATATCGTTTTAGCCAAATTAACATTAGTGCAAGGTTTCATAGAAAGACTCAGCAGTCTACAGCGGATATCATCCTTAACACTATTCACGATTGCATGATACGATTTTTTTGTTTTTTTGAAAATTCGAAAATTTCTTTCCTGCCAAATGTGGTAAACAGCTCCAGCAAGCACAAGTCTTCTAATGATGGACCAAATGGTCTTAGTCTTAGACACGGGCTTGAGTTGATTAATGATATCAGACCAGCTATCAGTGGGGACGGAGAGATTCATGACATGTTGAAGGTCATGCCAAACCATAGAAGGGAAAGAACATTCAAAGAAGAGATGGGAAAGTGAATCCGTACAATCCCCACAGAAGGCACAATTGAGATTGGAGTTAGTATCCCAGATTTTGATTTTATCATGAGTCTTAAGACGATTTTTAAGAGCAACCCATAGAATGAATGCATGTCTAGGGATATTCTGGGAGAACCAAACCAGATGATACCAATCAACAGGCTGGTCATAGGGGCGAATAGACTGCCAAACGGAACGAACAGAAAAATCAGAAAGATTACCGTCACTAGATCTCCATTGGAGTTTATCAGGAAGGGATGGGGATAGGGAAGGAGGGTTATGAGGAAGAAGAATAGGATGGGAGTCCCTCCATTGACCGGCCCGAACCCAAGATCCGTTGTGGATAAGGTCAACAACCTTAGTATTAGGAGTGAAACCCGCTGCATGAATGTTACGAGCAGTCAAGAACTTAGATAAGGACCAGCAGGATGCCAGTTATCGAACCATGCCGATGTAGTGCATCCATCACCGATCTGGCAAACAATATTCTCTCTTATCTTATCTCGCATATCTAGCATGTTTCGCCATGCAAATCCTGAACCGTATTTTTTGGGGGCATCCCAAAAGTTACGACCACATAGACGGTAAGAATGGATCCATTTAACCCATAGGGAATCCTTCTTAGAAAGGAGTCTCCAAACATGGGAAGCCATAAGGGCAACATTCCAGACAGCAAGGTTACGAATACCAAGGCCTCCATGCTCTTTAGGGAGACACACAGTTTTCCAGGAGACTTTGGCTTTACCACGTCTTCTACATATGCTACTGTGGTTGCCGGAGATACAAAAGACAGGACCGTTAACTCTTCTAGTATGGTTGCCGGTTGCAAGGCCGACAAGGGAGCTCCTTCCTCAACGGGTTTGCTTCAATTTCCTCTTCAAATGAAAGATAAAATGGGTAACACTCTTATCACTCCTAATGCTAGCTTTAATAAAGTTAAATCACATTTTGGTCTTCACTTTAAAGAATCCTATAAGCATCATGATCACACACCCACTCCATCTTGTCTTGTGGACCTTCCTTCCCCATTTTCAAAATTTGATCAGCCGTATACTCCTTATATTCCATCAATATTAGGCCCACTTCCAAAATCTTTGTCTTCCATAGATAAGCATAAAAAAACGGGCAAGTTACCACATGTTAAACCTATGGACGGATCTCCTAACCAATCTCTTTCTAATACTAAGCCCAACTATCCTAATAAAGAAGCCCAAATGTCTTTAAATACCCAAAACAAACCCAAAGACCTTAGCCCAAGCCCAAATGTATTTGATTCTAAACACCATGAACAAAATTATAAATTTAAAAATTTTAATCATGAAAATAATAAAAACAAAAATGCTTGGGATAGAAGTTTACCTTTACTTATTAACTCTCATGCTAATATCATTACCGGCCCTCAAAAACATGCTAACGATAAGTTTCGTTTTATTCCTAATCTAAGTAATGATATTAATGTGCCTGTTGATATTCCTTTAACGGCCGTTACTAAAGTTTGTGAAACTTTTTCACGCACTATTTGTGGTTACTTTGTTGGAACAAAAATGAATTATTCAGATGTGCGTTATCTAGCTTCCAAAATGTGGTCTATACATGGACTTCAAGATGTCCTTCTAAATGGAAAAGGTGTTTATCTATTTAAATTTAGTGACGACCAAGGTCTTCATCATGTTATCACCCATGGACCATGGACTTTTAGGGGTGTCCCAATTGTCATACAAAAATGGCGTCCAGGACTAACTATTCATAAGAACAATCACAACAAACTTCCTCTATGGATTAAAATCCATGATATTCCCTATGAGGCTTGGAGTGATGATGGGCTTAGCCACATTGCTTCAAAAATTAGAAAGCCCCTTGCTATGGACTCATATACGGCTAATATGTGTAAGTATGCGGCAGGGAAATCTGTCTATGCTCGTGTCCTACTAGAG
This sequence comes from Cichorium intybus, assembly GCA_023525715.1. NCBI lineage: Eukaryota > Viridiplantae > Streptophyta > Magnoliopsida > Asterales > Asteraceae > Cichorium > Cichorium intybus. The sequence goes on along the minus strand of CM042015.1, from coordinate 11,353,951 downwards.
ATCCCCACTAAATCTTCACCGCCCATATTGATGTTAGCCTTTTGAACTTTTTCCAGCAACAAATTCTTCCCTTCTTTTCCAGCATGCGTATAAAAATTGTGACCCTCGATATTTCCGTTGGCCATAGCTTTAGTTCCATCACCGGATGTGGAGTGGTTAATCATGCAATCATGTTTGCTGGTGATGATTTGGATCGGACATTTATCATGTTCACCATCTTTATCTCCAAGACACATAACCCTAACACCATCATCATATGTGGCTTGGGGTAGAGTGTAGTCACGTTTGTTCGGACAGTCATGATCCTCACCATTATCTTCAGAATCATCATCTTCCGAGGATGTGTAGACCGTGGTCATACCATCTTTGCAGCTACTTACTTGCTCATATTCTTCAAATCCATCTCCAGAAGATTTCAAGCTCAAGTTGATTGTATCTCCATGAGCAACATAGTTTTCATTATGTTTTTGTTTTTCGAGATAAGTTTGAGAATGTAAAACAATTTGTTTTCCAGCAACTAATTTTGTAAACCTTTTAAGTTTTATAACAGATTTTCTTTTTTGAATGCTTCTGTCAAGATGTTTGAAGATACATTGCTGTTTTGTTTTTATGATTTTTATTCTTTTTTCAACCATTTTGAATGTATTTTGAGGATCTATAAAACCTTGTGTAGAAAAATTATGATTTTGATTTGCTAGTACCTCATCAGCTTCCAAAGGTGAATCTGGAGCAGGAGTTATGCCTGGTGATACACCAGCCATTATGGAAATAGAAACCAAAAAACGTAATGAATTCTAGAGAGAGGATGTAACAGGGGTTTAGGGTAATTCAGAGTGAAGGTGATTAGAAGGAGTTCCTTGAGTGTGGGTATGGAAGTTAAGTAAAGAGAACCAATGTATATGGTGATGAGTACAGTAAACCAGTTTTCGATTGGATTGAAATGGAGAACACGGATTCAGAGAATAAGAATAAGAACTATGAAGACGATAAGGATGATTTTGATAGGATTTAGGTAAAACAAATAAACTTAAAACCCTTAAATTCACACGCAGCCTAAAGGATATATGTTTTCACTCTTGAACCTATAACTAAGAACATCAAAGGAAACCTTAGATAATAATCAAAGATACTAAAGAGGATTTAGGATTACATACCTTATTGTTATTATAGCAAATAGAAATATTCATTATTTGTAGATCTCTTGGAAGCAAGCACCACAATTGTCGTGCCTCTAATGGCTTACACCCAAAAGTCCAAACAATTAAGTTAATAAGTATTTTAGAAAAGCTCGTTAAAAACCTTAGAGAATGATTATAGATTCTGCTTGAGAGATAAGAGAAAAACTCCAAGAAATGCTCTGGAATTGGCACAGAGGTTATGGGGGCCAGGAGGGGTTTATATAACTTGCAAAGGTGTTAGGGATAAACCTTATTTGAATTCAATCTGGATAAAGGATAATTGGTTAATTAATCCGTATTATCTTTAAATTCAAAAACCTCTTCACTTTCACTCTATCTTGAATGATTTTGGAATGGATGAATCCCTATCTTGCACCATTCATGGTAGACGAATTTAAGTGATAAAAACCTTTTAAAATTCGTCCCCTATCCTCCCCAAACATTATCCATTTCTCAACTATTGAAACAATTACAATTCAGCCTCTGCACTTTTAATTAATCCCAAATTAACTCAAATTAATTCCAATTAGTTCTAATTAATTCTAAAATAGTTTCTAATTAATTTATCATCACATAATAAATTAATAAACTATTTATTTCTCTTTCTCTCTCTCATATAACTCTAATACCATTTGGACTACTGAAGGCAACCCAAAAGGAATGTGCTACTATCAGTTCAAGTATATACAAATTATAGTTATGGGCTTAGACACCTAATCCAACAGACTCCATGTTATCAGACAATGTCTATTGTGATCATGAAGAGGATGAGGTAAAGTCAGTCATCAAACCAGTTGATCATCCATTCTTGAATGCACTTTGCCCAAAGAACAACTAAGACAAAGATACAGTGGTTGATGACATAGATAGCATTGAAGAAAATGGTGTTGAGGAACATATGTATCCTATCCATGACTATTCACAATATTGGGATAAGATGGTTCTAATCCTAAGCATGATATATTCCAATCCTATAAAACTTAAAGAAGGTGTCAGTAATTATGCAGTTAAACATGGTTATGATCTATATTTTGAATTTTTTTTTGATAAAGATAGAGTCTTGGTAAGGTGCTACAAAGGGAGTAAACATAAATGGCTATCAGGTTGTGGGTCACTTGGATGATAATCATTATTTCTTTAAGACACTCATGCTTGGATCAATTATGAATTACAAATGATTGGAAAACATTTTATAAGTAAGATTATGGAATGACTAAATATAAGTTTAAGAAAAATGAAAGATGAAGTTTCTAATAAATCTAATGTAAATGTTAGCATTGGTTAGTGTAGAAATGGCAAAAAAAATTGCATTTTAAGTGAGATTGAAGGTACTTTGATTGATCACTATGGAAGGTTGTAGGATTATGGTGAGTAGATTAAAAGGTCTAACCCAGGATCTACAATTAAAATTTGGGTTGATATTATGTATGATTCAACTACATAGTTTTCAAAGTACTATGTCTGTTTTAAAGGTGTGAATGATGGTTGGATAAATGGTTACAAAAGAATGATTGGGGTTGATGGGAGTTTTCTTAAAGGGATTTGTAAATGTGAGCTTCTTTCAACAGTTGGTAGAGATGAAAATAACCAGATTTACCATATTGCTTGGGTTATGGTAAATGTTGAGAATAAAGTCACTTGGTTGTGGTTATTGATCTTCTCATGGATGATATTGAAGGAGGCCATTGTAACGCCCCGTTTGTCGGTATGTTCATTTTTGACGAATTAATTATTTTAGCGTCAAACAACAATAATAAGAATAATAAATAATGATAATAATAAATACAACATCATTATGGAATTAGGGGCTGAAATGTGTCATTACAAGAAACTTATTTAAATCTAGTTTTGTGCTAAACAAAAATAAGAATTTGAAGTATAGAGACTAAAAGTGTCATTTAGTTATACTTGGTTCGATTAGATAATGTGATTGATGGTTAGTTAAAAATATGGAACCAACGTAGAGGAACTAAACTTGTCCAAGTTTACATGTGACTTCTTTTGTTTCTCTTGTTTTGCGACGGGTGTGAGGGCCAAATTCTTGGGAAATTTGAATGTATAATTAAATTAGAATGTGCTAAACAAAAATCAAACACCAAACTATAAGGGCCTAAGTTGCCATATTTGATGTTTACAATTTCAAATCAGTACACACTAAATTCAACAACAGAGACATAAAGAAAGAATCTCCAACAGGGTTTTGTTTTGCTTTTTCATCATAAAGGAAAGTATTTTAATGGGAGAAAGGGACGGTGGGTTTTACCATTTTATAAATTTGTTTCTCATATAAATCTTGAAAAGGTTTAGATAAAAAAAAATTAAATTGGAACCGTGGAAGAATAGAGAAGCAGGGTGGAAAGAAATCATGATTCAAGGTATGTCTTATGTGTTCTTGTTGTAGCTTTCCTCCTCCGCCATCATCACCATAACTGACCATCGTGAATCACCAACTTGGGGGTTGATGGCCGACCAAGCCTTGTCTAAGGGCTGATTTTGGTGGAGTTTGGTCTTAATCCATTAAGTGATGGTTTTTATTGTTAAACCCCTGAAAAATACCATATTAATTAAAGTGTAATTGTTTAAAAGAGTGAGCATTAAGTGCTTAATGATTAAGAACATATGATGCTTAAAACAAATTACTAATTCACATGACAGTCTTCTGTCCTGAATTTTGAAAAATCGTGTAAAATCATTGCGGTTACCAAATGGGATGAACCTTATGTTCCTAGAAAGGTATAAATGTCTAGTTTTTATATCCAGAAGACTATGGTCTGATTCGTGTGCTAGCTTAGGTGAAAGTTGCAATCTTCAGCGGCTGGTCCAGGACTGTCCTGTACAGTGAATTCGGTTTTTAAAAATTCATGGTTAAATGTATACAAAGGGTTTGGGGACAAGACTAGTTGGAAAAGTTCATTCTAAGTGTCTAGTTTATTCCTACAAAAATCCAGAACCTAATTCGTTTCTTATTTTGTGTTTTGCTTACATCTTTGAGGGGTGGTCTAATGGGTGGACTGATATAATCAATCAAGTTCGGGGATTTGTCATTTGCTGTTGGATAATGATTTTGACCTGAGGTCAGGCCTGTGACCTTATCCTTGGGTCTAGTTTATCCATGATTTTTATTGGATTTTATGTTTAAACTCTCATTGGTTTAATATTACAAATCTTGTCGTGGGTCTAAAAATCAGCTTTGCTGTCAAGTATTCTTTCGTGGGTTTTGGTCGTAGTTGCGGCTTAGAGTTCGTAGTGGGTGTTATATGCTTATTAAAGATAATTAATAAACCTCAATGATGTAATTATAAGGTAAAGGGAGGGTATAGTGGGACACGGTACGTGTCGAGTATCGGGAAAATACATGTATACTTATATAATTATAAGTAATAAATGTAAACGTTAATTCGTTCTAAGCAGTACCATGTGAAATGTAGGTTCGGGAAAGAAGAAGAGTTCTTGAGTATCACGTGCTTGTGTGTGCGACCTACTTTTACGTATCAGGTGAGTAGTATGTGGATTTTGAGTACATAGCAAAAATGTGTTTTATACAAAGAAATGAATTTTATATACAACGTTTTGGGAGTCAAAATGGTTTTATGGAAATCGAAATGATTTAATGAAAATGAAAATGGTTTAATGGAACTGGAAATGGTTTTGTGAAATTGGAAATGATCCTATGAAATAGTAAGTATAATGTACGCAAAAGATAAATGAGAAATACAAGAAAGTAATAAAGTGATTGAGCCTTGTTGATGAGTTGAGAAGTATCCGGATAAAGATCACGGCCTGCTGCGGTAGGGGTGGTCAAAAGACACTACTGGGATGGTACCTCCCGTCGCGACGTAGTTGTCTAATTGGTACCTTGATGGATGAATTCGTTTCATGCTGTCGAGGAAGGAGTTATACGGGTGCGTCTCGTATAAAACCTACGGGTGCGCTCGTAGGAATATGCTCACAAATGAAAAGGAATACCTATGGGTGCGCTCATAGGAAATTAAATAAGATGGAAATTTGGAATGTTTAAGATATGAGAAATTATTTTGGGTCTAAAACCCGTATTACTCACGAGACGTATGTCTTACGTATGTTTTTAAAATGCTATGTACTCAGGTAATAAAACAAGGAATTAGAAGAGTCGAGTATGGGACGGTAGCTTTCGTTGTGCAAAGTATGTGCTGCTTGAATTGTGGTAATGATACAGAAGAGTAATACCCCGTGTGTATAACTAAATATTTTGTACTTTAAAGTCTTGGAAAAAAAATTTGTGTGAGATTGGGGTGTTACAATTTGGTATCAGAGCCATAATTTAAGCGAACTAGGTGTCAATACTTGAACCTAGACTTAAACTGTGTAGGGGTTAAGAGAGATACAGACTAAAGATAAGACTGTAAATAAGAGGAGGTAAACCTGAAACAGTGGAACATGATTCCTGGTGGTGAAACCGGAAGCAAATATGTATAGGTGGTTATAATAATATGGGCCCGTACTATCATAATCACAGGATATATATTTGAGTTTGGTGGAACCACAAGGGAATCATGGGAGTCTGTAAAGGGTGTGTGTGGAAGGTGTGAGTGACATAGGGTTGGTATACCTATGTAAAAAAAAAAACAAGTATGATGGGAAATATTAAAGTATGAACGTAAAGAATTAGAAAACAAGATAACGAGTGTGTGAAAAATAATACGGGAAATCCAAATGTGGTTGTGATAACCACCATACCATATGAGAAATAATGTAAAGTATATGCAATAAACATGAGAAACTATAATAAAAGACGATAAAAGAGGTGATAAGAATGTATAAATTTATTGAGAATTTTGAAATAGAAGAAATGGGGTTATATCATGTAAATATAAAAGAAATGTATAGTTGAAATGTTCCGTTGTCTAACGGAACGAAGTATGATTTTGGAATGAAAATAGATGTAATGTCACTACAGTGACCAAAGAAAGAAAGATTGGAAAAGAATATGAACACACACATATATATATATATATATATATATATATATATATATATATATATATATATATATATATATATATATATATATATATATATATATATATGAATAAAACTCATATAATAAAGAAGAATGAAAACACTTAACCGAGGAAAAGTAAAAGGAATGACTCGCAGTCATCTTTCTCACATGCTTTCAGGTATCCCTTTTATCATTTACATTTCTGCTTATACTTATTTTATATAGTCACTAGGTCTGATTTCAATAACCATATTTCTCATCACCATTTTCTTCAATAATTCTCCTTATATTCCTTTCATTATCTTCATCGTTTGTCTTATCTTTAATTTCTCGCCTAACACTTGTTTAGGCATTCAATCTTTTTTTTTTTAATTCATGTTCTCATAATCACATTATAATAATGCAAAATACTTAAGATATCATAGTCTTTACCAGGTTTCCATTTTTCATTTCTTTCCCATTCAGGTATCTTACTTTGTTAGATTACTCATTACATCATTATATTTATGACTTAGTTATTTATTCCAACCGTTAAATACATTTACTTATCACATTTGATTCATATTTGGAAGTCACGACTTCCCATTTCTAAGTTGTCATTTCCGTTATTGCTTCCTTAACTAATACTTAATTAAGGATTTTTCTTTCATTTTATAATAACGTATTTGATCCCAGCTTTTAGTAATCATACTTTAGCTCCCTGATTGTCTCTAGGAGGCACTTTATATTACTTCTCAATATTTATTCTTTACCCTTTTATGCTACTATTGGGTTTACCTATCGATTTCAAAACCCAGCTCATTTCTTCTTTCTTATAGGAATTTTGTTTATATATATATATATATATATATATATATATATATATATATATATATATATATATATATATATATATATATATATATATATATATATATATTCTTTTCCCTAATCTTTATTTCTTTGGTCACTACTACGACACTACTTTTATCTTTACTCCATAGTCATAATTTGTTTCCGTTAGACAACGGAATTTTCAGTTATACACTTTCTTTTATATTTGTACTATATACCCCATTTCTCCCCATTCAAAACTTTCAGTATATTTATACCTTTTGATCACGTTTATCTTACTGTTTCCTTTTATACTGCCTCACGTTCCACTACGTATACTTTACATTATTTTTCATATGGTAGGGTGGTTATCACAACCACATATTTGGATTTTTACCTTATTACCCTTCACACACTTGTTATCTTAATTTTAATTCTCTTCATTCATACTTTATAATAATTCACATATGGGTTTTTCCCCACTTCATACCTCATACTTATTATTTCATCTTTAATACTTTTCAATTATACTTTAACAATTTCAGTCATACTTGATTTTATTACATAGATATACCGACCCTATACTCTTCAAATCTCCTACACTCATCCCTTACAGATTCACATGATTCCTGTGTGGTTCCACCAAACTCAAATATATATCCTGTGATTATGATAATACGGGCCCATAATATTATAACCACCTATACATATTTGCTTCCAGCTTTACCACCAGGACTCATGTTCCACTGTTTTAGATTTACTCCCACTTTTCCTTACCTACGACCTCATGGTTAAGTATGTACCCTACTTAACTCCTACACAGTTTAAGTCTAGGTTCAAGTATTGACACCTAGTTCACTTAAACTATGGCTTTGATACCAAATTTGTAACACCCCGTTCCATATACAACATTTTAATAAAACAATTTACGTGTTAAATTTCCCATAAAAATTTTTCAGTTTCAATACGGGGTGTCACAAGCTCAATACATTACCATAATTTAAGGAAGTAGGTACATACTCTGATCAATCTAGGACTCTTGTTCCTTTAACGCGTCATCTACCCTTTCTTTTGCTACCTGAGTACATAGCATTTTAAAAACATACGTAAGACATACGTCTCGTGAGTAATACGGGTTTTAGACCCAAAATAATTTTCTTATACTTTAAACATTCCAAATTTTCAAATTTCTTAATTTCCTATGAGCGCACTCATAGGTATTCCTTTTCATTAGTGAGCACATTCCTACGAGCGCACCCGTAGGTTTTATACGAGCGCACCCGTATAGCTACTTCCTCAATAGTATGAAACGAATTCATCTACCAAGGTAAGACAACTACTTCGCGACGGGAGGTATCATCCCAGTAGTGTCTTTTTGCCACCCCTACCGCAGCAGGCCGTGGTCTTTATCCGGATACTTCTCAACTCATCAATAGGGCTCAATCACATTATTAATTCTCTGTATTTCTCATTTATCTTTTGTATACATTATACTTACTGTTTCACAATATCATTTCCAGTTTCATAAAATCATTTCTAGTTCCATAAAACCATTTTCATTTTCATTAAATCATTTCAATTTCCATAAAACCATTTTGACTTCCAAATCATTATATGTAAAATTCATTTCTTTTTATAAAACCCATTTTGCTATGTACTCGAAAATCCACGTACTACTCACCTTGACTAGTTAGAGAGGTCTAACTAGAACCATCCTTTTTCCTCGCCCCTCCTATTCATGATCTTTTACTCCTTTAGTATCTAAGGAGTTTATTCACATTTTATTAATATCTTGTTATACTTTAACAGCATGTATATACCACTGGTTTCAGATCTCATTAGACTCATATCACAATATGGTTGTGACATTCATTACTTCACTTATCCTTTTCTTTGCTACTTTTAATTATCACTTACATGGTATTTTATTGTCCATTATACCCTTGTAAAGTCATACACTTAATTTAACATTATTTTTCATGTTTTTATATCATATTATCCTTAAGATATCAGTTGGAGATCAAATGGATAGGCCTAGCATCAAATTGCACTTCATTTTGCCCCTGCTTTAGGAGCACGACTCGTGCATATTTTGCACTACAAAGAGCACGACTCGTGCACCTTTAATAGCAACTTTCTTTTGTTCCCAGGTAGTGCACGACTCGTGCAAACCCAAGGGTTAAAATGCACGACTCGTGCATGACCTGCAGAGTCCAGTTTTAGTCCGATTTTTGTTCTGTAATTCACTAATTTCTCATATTAAGTTCTTTATGACTCACTTAATCATTTTAGACTCATTCCAGGACCAAAACCTATCATTTAAACATGTCTTTTAACCATGGAATCACTGATTCCATCCAAATTCATGAAAATTTCATTTTTAAGGTTTTGATCCCAAAACTGAAATTACTTCAAATTAACTATCAACACAAGTTCCTTTCATCTATTCTAACATATTAAACTCACTTTAGCCACTAAAATCATCTTTGATCACAAGGACCCGTGAACTAGGGTTCTTGGCCAAAATCATGATTTTCCCCAATTCAACCATATCTTTTGATTTAAGTAGAATTGCTTGATAATTCAAGCTTGTTTAGATGGAAAGACTCATAAAACATATTGGATTGCAACTGAACTTTCAATTTATAACTCACTCTATGAGTCACCAGTGTGCTAGAAGTCAAGAATAAGTGTTCTTACCTTGATTTGGCTTGGAAATCTTGATTCCAAGCTTGTACTCCTCACACCTCTCTTCTAGAAATCCTCCCGAGCAATCGTCCAGCCCTCTCCAGAACCCTCTACTGCCTTCCCGTGTTCTGTGAATGGGAATGCAGATTTTTTTCCTTTTTATACTCAGTTATTTTACACTTTAGCCCCCTCTAGTTTCATTTTTCCCAAAAATGGCTTAAAAACACATTTTTATAACATTATAAGTTTCTTTTCTTCATTTTAACCCCCAAACACTAAAATACTTTATATCAAAGTCCAAAACATGGCAAAAGACTAATTTGCCCACTAGTTTCAAGAAATGGCACTTTGGCCCCTTTAGTTCCATTTTTTGCAAAACTGTCCCAAAAACCCAAAATTCTTCTTTTTAAGTTTATTTCATTACATATTAACCCCAAAATCATATTTTCATTACTTAGAAGTCATTTGGATGTCAAATGACCATTTTGCCCTTTTTACCAATTTTTACTGTTACGCCCTTGTTCAACCCGACTTTTATATATTTTTATTTTATGACTTTTACCAAAATTTTCAGGTTATTACAAGTTGGGGTAATAAGAAAGGTAAAAGTTATTTTTGGTATTAGCCATAACAAGTAAAGAGTAATGAATGGTAAAAGTTGACCAAAGAAAGTGGAGACCACATCTATGTCAGCGGATCAGGTCGGGGTTTTGACCTGGGGGGATTTTGTGACGCGGTTCCAGAGGTAGTATGTGCCTCAAGTTTTTGGAGCAGACGACAGAGAGCTTGTCTGGGATGACACGGAAATTCACAAAGATGATGTAAGTGATGGAGCGGTCATGTGCTGCAAGAGCGGTTAGGGTAGGGACAGAAAGGGCATGTGGTTGAGCTTTACAGCTTACGATCAAGGAGATGTCGGGGATGGTTAGAGTGGCTAGCGGAAGATGAGCAGTATACGATGGTTGATGTAAATGTCTTTACATCGTCAAAACACGCGTGATGAGATGGTGTTTGGCATTGATGTGAGTTGTTGGGTTGTTAAGCTAGGTTTACTTTTCATTCTCCAAAGAAGTTGAAGAAGTGGGCGGTGGTAGTAAAGTGTGCTTACTAAAGAGATGTCGAGGCTTCGAGGCAAGTGTTATGTTCAATCAAAGTGGGGGAGCCGGTCAAGTCGACGAGTGCGACTACGAGAAATGAAATTAAGCTTTTGGCGCGGCTGAAATTGCTAGAATGAAGACACACAATGTGATTGAAAGTAAAAGAGCATGGGGTATTGTTGCAGGAATAGGTGGCATGTCGCTGAAAGGATCAAGTAGGATCGGGTTTGAACCCAAGTGGGGGAGAATTATTCATTTAAAGGGGAAAGAGGTTGCTTGAACGTCAATAGTGTGTTCAGACGTGCAATGACATGTTGTGGCATGAATAGAGATTCTAGGGGTGTTAGGGGTGGTATTTTCCTCGTTAGGCTATTCATTTGGGTCACAGAAGGACTTGAACCTCAATATACCCCCTTACGCCTATTAGGAGGGAAGAAGTGCATAACTCTATCTATAGAGGTTGTATGGGTGGTGTATGCTAGTATTATGTGCAAAGTCTAAAGATACATGCACCAGATCTTCTGAGTTAATGTTCAGCTCGGGAAAAATTTCCGGCTCACCGTGGAGTTGCTCTATTGGTAGTATATCTGGAAGACTGTAACATAATTCAAAATCAAACAAAACATTAGAAAGATAAACAAAATATGGATGATAGATGTCTAGAATGTTAAGTCACCGAACTCTATTAAGAATTCCTGGTTTGAGGTACCCTCTCCTTGCGGAAAACCAGGTCCAGTGTTCGACAGATCACCCATTGAAGATCTATTTTCCATGACTCAACTTTAAATATGAGTTCGTTAACGAACAAACTAGTGATAAGAGAGGATGAGATTGAAAATGAAGGTGGAAATGAAGGATACTACATACATGTATATATATAGCATTTTGCAGCTGGAACCGAAAAGACACACCGAACTGAAGAGACACATCATGTTTTTAGTACCAAAATTCAAACTAAATACAGTAGGTACGACTCTTCACTACCCTGAGTGCCGTTTAATTTTCAAAATTCGCTGCTAGACTCCGGTAAGAACGGGGTACTAAAAAGACTTTAGTGAAATAAAAATGTATATTGTAGGGTAGTTTATTGATTGCTGTGATGTACGAGAAAGTGTGTGGGCCTATCGTTTGGGGTAAAGGGAGAACCGTTTCAAATCTAAGAGTTGTATAGGGTTTTGTGACATTTTGATCGAGAGGGGTTAGAGTTGAATTTTGGGGACGAAATTCTTATAAGTGGGGGAGAGTTGTAATGCCCCGTTTGTCGGTATGTTCATTTTTGACGAATTAATTATTTTAGCGTCAAACAACAATAATAATAATAATAATAATGATAATAATAAATACAACATCATTATGGAATTAGGGGCTGAAATGTGTCATTACAAGAAACTTATTTAAATCTAGTTTTGTGCTAAACAAAAATAAGAGTTTGAAGTATAGAGACTAAAAGTGTCATTTAATTATACTTGGTTCGATTAGATAATGTGATTGATGGTTAGTTAAAAATATGGAACCAATGTAGAGGAACTAAACTTGTCCAAGTTTACATGTGACTTCTTTTGTTTCTCTTGTTTTACGACGGGTGTGAGGGCCAAATTCTTGGGAAATTTGAATGTATAATTAAATTAGAATGTGCTAAACAAAAATCAAACACCAAACTACAAGGGCCAAAGTTGCCATATTTGATGTTTACAATTTCAAATCAGTACACACTAAATTCAACAACAGAGACATAAAGAAAGAATCTCCAACAGGGTTTTGTTTTGCTTTTTCATCATAAAGGAAAGTATTCTAATGGGAGAAAGGGACGGTGGGTTTTACCATTTTATAAATTTGTTTCTCATATAAATCTTGAAAAGGTTTAGATAAAAAAAATTAAATTGGAACCGTGGAAGAATAGAGAAGCAGGGTGGAAAGAAATCATGATTCAAGGTATGTCTTATGTGTTCTTGTTGTAGCTTTCCTCCTCCGCCATCATCACCATAACTGACCATCGTGAATCACCAACTTGGGGGTTGATGGCCGACCAAGCCTTGTCTAAGGGCTGATTTTGGTGGAGTTTGGTCTTAATCCATTAAGTGATGGTTTTGATTGTTAAACCCCTGAAAAGTACCATATTAAGTAAAGTGTAATTGTTTAAAAGAGTGAGCATTAAGTGCTTAATGATTAAGAACATATGATGCTTAAAACAAATTACTAATTCACATGACAGTCTTCTGTCCTGAGCTTTGAAAAATCGTGTAAAATCATTGCGGTTACCAAATGGGATGAACCTTATGTTCCTAGAAAGGTATAAATGTCTAGTTTTTATATCCAGAAGACTATGGTCTGATTCGTGTGCTAGCTTAGGTGAAAGTTGCAATCTTCACCGGCTGGTCCAGGACTGTCCTGTACAGTGAATTCGGTTTTTAAAAATTCATGGTTAAATGTATACAAAGGGTTTGGGGACAAGACTAGTTGGAAAAGTTCATTCTAAGTGTCTAGTTTATTCCTACAAAAATCCAGAACCTAATTCGTTTCTTATTTTGTGTTTTGCTTACATATTTGAGGGGTGGTCTAATGGGTGGACTGATATAATCAATCAAGTTTGGGGATTTGTAATTTGCTGTTAGATAATGATTTTGACCTGAGGTCAGGCCTGTGACCTTATCCTTGGGTCTAGTTTACCCATGATTTTTATTGGATTTTATGTTTAAACTCTCATTGGTTTAATATTACAAATCTTGTCGTGGGTCTAAAAATCAGCTTTGCTGTCAAGTATTCTTTCGTGGGTTTTGGTCGTAGTTGCGGCTTAGAGTTCGTAGTGGGTGTTATATGCTTATTAAAGATAATTAATAAACCTCAATGATGTAATTATAAGGTAAAGGGAGGGTATAGTGGGACACGGTACGTGTCGAGTATCGGGAAAATACATGTATACTTATATAATTATAAGTAATAAATGTAAACGTTAATTCGTTCTAAGCAGTACCATGTGAAATGTAGGTTCGGGAAAGAAGAAGAGTTCTTGAGTATCACGTGCTTGTGTGTGCGACCTAATTTTATGTATCAGGTGAGTAGTATGTGGATTTTGAGTACATAGCAAAAATGTGTTTTATACAAAGAAATGAATTTTATATACAACGTTTTGGGAGTCAAAATGGTTTTATGGAAATCGAAATGATTTAATGAAAATGAAAATGGTTTAATGGAACTGGAAATGGTTTTGTGAAATTGGAAATGATCCTATGAAATAGTAAGTATAATGTACGCAAAAGATAAATGAGAAATACAAGAAAGTAATAAATTGATTAAGCCCTGTTGATGAGTTGAGAAGTATCCGGATAAAGATCACGGCCTGCTGCGGTAGGGGTGGTCAAAAGACACTACTGGGATGGTACCTCCCGTCGCGAAGTAGTTGTCTAATTGGTACCTTGATGGATGAATTCGTTTCATGCTGTCGAGGAAGGAGTTATACGGGTGCGTCTCGTATAAAACCTACGGGTGCGCTCGTAGGAATGTGCTCACAAATGAAAATGAATACCTATGGGTGCGCTCATAGGAAATTAAATAATATGGAAATTTGGAATGTTTAAGATATGAGAAATTATTTTGGGTCTAAAACCCGTATTACTCACGAGACGTATGTCTTACGTATGTTTTTAAAATGCTATGTACTCAGGTAATCAAACAAGGAATTAGAAGAGTCGAGTGTGGGACGGTAGCTTTCGTTGTGCAAAGTATGTGCTGCTTGAATTGTGGTAATGATACAGAAGAGTAATACCCCGTGTGTATAACTAAATATTTTGTACTTTAAAGTCTTCGAAAAAAAAATTTGTGTGAGATTGGGGTGTTACAGCCATGGTGGTGGACTTACAATCATTTCAGATAGACACAATATAATACCCTTTTTCTCAAATACGTGGTCTTTAATTTCTACAGTTACTTGTATGTTTCATATTGCATATGGTTTGATAGAAGTTGTCAAAGAAAGAGTGTAACGCCAAGACATGTTTTATTATGTAAATATAATAAAAGGGTAAATTGGTCATTTTACCTTAGAAGGGTAATTTGGTCTTTTTGATAGAAAAGGATTTGATTTGTAATAATATTTTGAGTTTTGGACTTAAAATGTTATAAAAACTGGTTTTTGTCATAAAATTTGTTAGTCGTGGCAAAAGTTCAATAAATGCAACTCTAGGGACTAGTTTGTAATTTCTGGAGGTATAAATAGTGGGAAGGTTCTCCCACATGTGCACAATTTTTGAGAGTTAAGGGAGGGTTTTCATTGTACGGGTGTTGCAGAAATTGGAGTGATCTTGAAGACTTAAAGCTAGAAATCGGATTATAGCCTTTGAATTGAAGGTTTTGAAGCTTTGAAAGTAAGTATTTCAAGTTCTAGCTTAATTTGTTCTTGGTGGGTTTTGTGGGTAAACTGAAATCTGCAATTTCAGTGAATTCCATGAAGTTCTCACATGATTTCTGGGTTTAAACATGTTCATATGATAAGAACATGTATTTAGAGTAACCGATTTTGATAGTTTTGTTGATTTTGAAGTTTTGGGGTTTTTGGAACTAAGAACCCTAATTTCTGCAATTGATTGATTGAGTTAATTTCAAGGAGTTAAAACCTGGTATAAATGGAAGGTTTTAGTCTTGAAATAAACCCAAAATGATTAAGAACTGGATTAAGGACTTAATATGCAAAAACAGGACGCTACAGTGCAAAATCGGGACTGAACTGGAGCTGCCCAACAAGTGCACGAGTCTTGCACTATATGCACGAGTCGTGCATGTCCTGCAAACCAAAGTATGATGCTATTTAAGCTACACACGAGTCGTGCTCTTATAGAGCAATAATTTGCACGAGTCGTGCATCCATTCAGAGGATTTTAAAGTTTGAATTCGATGCTAGACATGTCCAAATGACCTCAAACTTTAACTACAAGCCATGATGGTTTGAAAAGTCTTGGAAAAATATTAAATTGAAAATACGACACTCCGGGGGCACTGTAGAACAATACGTATGCCTCGGGGAAGTGTATAACTCATGGAAAGATAGTAAATGGAACGTTTATCATCTAGACATTGTTTGTAATGTTATAATATTGAACTCTTATGAATTAGAGTCAATTATAATGGCTGTTAACCTATAATCATTTTGAAAATGAACGAAATTATAGGTACGGGACAAAATCTTGTGGAATACTTTGAAAGGCAAGGGTCAACTAAAGCTAGTAGTAGCAAGCATTCAGGTGAGTAATCTTAACTATATCTAGTTTGATATATGATGATTACAATGGCACTACTTGAAGTAGTTGAATATGGGACAAGGGTAGAATACCCGAATAATATACGGACATGTTATTGGATTGAAAATCCGAATGGTGCAGCCTTGTTGGCTATGATTATTGTCTTTGGAATTAAAGGGTGCGGTCTTAGGACCATGATATTGGGTTATTGAACCTAAATTGGTGCGGCCTTCGGGCTATGATAAATGATAAATTTGTTGGTGCGGCCTTAGGGCTATGATTTGACTATTCTAAATGTTTTGGTGTGGCCTATATGGCTATGATATTTGGTGCGGCCTATATGGCTATGATATTCGGTGCGGCCTATATGGCTATGATATATGGTGCGGTCAGTGATGACTATGACTTATGGGACAAAAAACTGTATAAGAGTTATTTGTTATTATTCTCTTAGTTATGTGTAATGTTATTTGCTGATTACTCATTGGGCTTTATAGCTCACAGTTTATTTGATATGTCCCTGCAGGTGAGCGTGATCCCGCTAAGGGAAAGGATAAAGTCCGTGATTGAGGACTTAGGGATTGAAGTGACTACCCGGCTTGAAGAATGTATAATATATATGTATTGTACTTCGTGATACACTTATACCTGTTGTGTTAACTAATACCCCATACTTATGGTTTGCTTGTAAAATATATGGTTTGAAAAATAAAAATTTTTACGGGGTGTTTTGTTAATAAGTCGGGTGTTACAAGAGTGCCTGTAGCTGAGCAAATACAACGTGCTAGGCACATGTATGTTAATTTCACGAAAAATATTTAATGTTGAACACTATTATAAACTCTTATGTATTGCTGTTTATAGTACTAATATACAAAAAAATCAACAAGTTATTAATGATATCAAGCAAATAGACCCCAATGCATATGAGATCCAAACCATTTTTTGAAGTGGGTAGAAATTGTGATGCAATAGAGAATGGGGTGTTAAAAGGCTTTAATAGTGCTATCAGGGATGCCAGAAGAAAGCAAACCATATCAATGCAAGTGGATATAAGAGTTTTTGTTATGAACTAGCTACATAATTAGAGGAACATGGGAATGGAGTGGTCTTGGAAATCTGCCAATCAGTGAGAAAAAAGTTAGAATATATGAAGATCAAACAACGATAGTATTCTTGTATTCCGTTGTAAAATTTCTCAAATTTGATTTTCATTGCATGAACTAATGTCATTGTTAATTCTGGACAGGTTCTGGATAGTTTACCCAAATGATTATATGCAGTTTAAAGTTAGGTTAGCAAATGATGACTTTGTTGTTGATCTAAGAACTAGGACATATACATGCAGAAGTTGGCAGTTAACAAGTATTCCATGCCTGCATGGCATGGCTACCATTTCATCATTGAACCATGATGCTGAGACTTATGTGGTCGTACATTTTAGCAAATAAAGCCCCTTTCCTCCTACGAATACAATATCCACCCTTGAAATGGTTGTTTCTCGTGGCCAATTGTTTACTATTACAAGCCTTAATGGTAGAAACATATAAAATGATAATAAATTATTCATGTTAGTTTCATGTTTTATTCAGCCAATCAAAGTACTCTGGGTAGCTTAAGTACCCCTTGTGGAACTATGTATGTACAAACACCGAACACATCAAGAAGTAGCAAGAAGAGTAGTGGAACAATACTTGTGTAAAAGAGGACCTTTTAGCGTATAACTAAGCTAGGTATAATGAGGAAAGTTGAACCAAATGATGGCAGTGGATGTAGTCAACAAAATCCAGTATGTTTAGAATGATGTGGTTGGGTGTTATCTTTTATAGATGTAATGTAATTTGTATTTTGGTATTGTGTTAGTTAAGGTAGGCAAGGTACTTATGATGTTGGATCGCTCGTTAACAATGTACTTTGCATTTTGGTTGTTATTAACAATGTACTTTGCACTTTGGTTGTTTTTAACAATGTACTTTGTGTCACACCCCGATCCTTGGCGGAATCGATCAAGGCGTGATATATTGTTCAAAGTCTCATGACAACTATGTTATAATATGATTAGATTCAATTAAGTACTAAGTAGGCAAACAAGATCCACAACATACAAATTCAAATTCAAATACAAACAACATTTATTATATCAAATTTAAATAGTCTTGTGGGTTTCTAAGGTATACCCTACTTTTCATCAACTTCATTCTTCAAATCTGCATCATGGATAAAAATAGGTCAACTACGAGAGTTGGTGAGTAATCTAGTTTTATTAAAGAAAATTGTGAGTTTGAAATATTTATAATTTGAAACTTGTTTTCTTTGGAAGTCGACAAGCAAGTATTATTGAGATAACGGTTTATAAATCAAAAATTGATTAACCAATGATAACAACAACAATAAGTCCTCACCCTATATATACATATATATATATATATATATATATATATATATATATATATATATATATATATATATATATATAGGATGGAGCATCTAATCATCATACACACTCAACCACGTGCAATCAATCACCTTAGCGTCCCAAGGCGGGGTGGTCAACCCAATAGCGCTATTATTGTCCATAACGTACCTCAACAATACGGGCATAGTCATGGAGATTAGACTAAAAATGGTAATGCACTACAAGTACATGTAGCGTGAACAAACAATAATTATACAAATAATGATTCATGTATAAATGTCACAACAATGTCTCAATTGTTTTAAAATAATAAAATGAAGTTGGAACATATTAAAACCACATGATACACCCCAAAAGTATTGAAAATTATAAAATATGGGGTAGATAACTCACATTAGTCCAAACGGAATACGCGTGTTGGACGATAGACGGCTCGGGTCAAAACGACGTGGAACCTATTATAATTAATAGTTTTCGTTTAGGAACTACTAAACGGGAATGGAGTATTAATAAAAATAATTAGACACATATTCTTATATTAGATAAATTAACAATAATCAAATTTTGTTTTGAATATTAATGTATTCATAGGTTAGATGAATTTTAAATTGAATTAATTACTTTGCTTAATTAATTTATATTTTCATTTTAGGCAAGATTTTAATAATTTCTTATTAAAATAATAACTTGTCAAATTATAAGTATTTACAGATTTTATATATTATAAACAATTATTTATATGAAATAATCATTAAAAATGCATTTTTACATGCTTAGATACTTATGAAAATGGTTTTAAATACTAAACAGTAATGAAACATTCTGAAATTATCAGAAAATCATTATTTCATAAAATAGTAATTACTCTAAAATTTTCATATTTTTCTTAACTGCTTTAGTATTTATTTAGTATTTTAATGATTAAACAACAACAAAATTCGGGAAAAATAACAAATGATTCCCAAAACTTCTGGAAACATAACCATAGTTTTCTAACATTATATTGAGCCTACTGTAAAGGTTTTGGATATATTTGACTATGGGAAGTATTTATTATGTTTTTCATTATTAACTAATCAATAAAATCATAAATAATAGGAAAATATTAAGATAAATTCATTAAACTTTTTATTTATGATTAACATATTATATATTATATTCTGATAAGGTTTTATAATTTTTTGACATGTGTAGCTATTTATTATCAATTTAAACCATTAAATAATCATTAAATCAAGAAAAATAAGCAAACATTCTTACTAAAATCTGTAAATTTTGTCATGGAGTTTTTAAAATGTTAATAAGGTGCGAAAAATATAAAATCTAGTTTTTAACATATATAACTATATTTTTATATTTATTTATCTACAACAAAATAAAATACAAAATAAGCATAAAAAAGTAATATAAATGCATGAAACTTCATAAATCCACTTTACTCAATGTATGGGTCATCCTAGAATTTTCCCAGAATTTATTGACTAAAAAGGTATTTTATGTGAATTATTGCCTTATTATATTGCAATAATTATAGTAATTCAATAAAAATAAGTTATTTTCTGAAAATTTCTAGAACTTCTTATTTTATTTATGGGATTATGAGAAAACCAAGTTTATGCATAAAATGAGTTTTAGATAGTTTGGTGGATTTAATTTGTTTCATGTATGAATTTGGAACTTTTAACAACATACCTTGATGATTGCTTCAAGAGGGATGGAGATTTGAGTATATTGGAGTGTTTTTGGCTGAAAAATGAAGATTTCTAGGAGGAATTTCGAGATTGAGAGTGAGAGGAAGAATAGATATGGTTTGAGTGGTGATGAGAATAATGTGTTGGGAGAAAAATGAAAGGAAAGATAATGGGAGGTGTGAGTGGGAGACAATGGGAATAACCTTTTGCTTTTGGTGGTCTTCATAATTTTCCACTAACACAAGCATCTTTTATATAATATATTAATTAAATATAAGAGTTTTATAAAATTTAATATAGAGTTTATAAAAATAGAGTTTTATAAAAGATAGGTTATTATTTGATTATAACAATCTACTTTGATTTGAAGTGTAATTATAGCATTCAAGTTTGATTCTTTTAATTTAATTAGAGCATCATACTTTGATTTAATTTTAATATGGTATCATAATTTAATTTGATTATAGTTATAACGTTATACTATGCTATATATCTATTAACGTCAATTTATATCGTAGTATATGTGTTTTGATCCTATTGGCGTCAAGTAATCTTGAGTAGGGTTTATTAAATTTCCAATTGGGTTGGGTTGACCCGAATCCATTTTAGGCGGATGTCACACTTTGCATGTTTGTTTTGCTTTTAGCATTCTAGTTTTCATTTGGCATATGGTTAGGCAAGCTACTTCGAATATTACTTTTGATTTTAGCATTCTATTATACCTGTTGCATCTGTTCAGGTGCACCGGAACCTCACATATATGAATATTACTTTCCATTTGTCATGTGTTTAGGAAAGCTACTTTGAATATTACTTTCTCTTTTAACATTCTACTATACATGTTGCATTTATTCAGGTGAACCGAAACCCTACATATATGAGTGTTACTTTTCATTTGTCACATGTTTAGGAAAGCTACTTTGAATATTACTTTCGATTTTAGCATTCTAGTATGCATGTTGCATTTGTTCAAGGTACTTTGCATGTTTGTTTTGATGACCATATCAAGTGATGTCCCTGGTGTACCTGAAGCCTACATATATGCTCAGACAGGATAAACAATCTCCAAAATTATTATTATTTTTCATTTTTTCATAAAAACATATAAATGGGGAATTTTACATTGAACATGATGACTTATATTTATTTCATCATTATGACATGTATAGCAACCCAAAGTGAGTTTCAATTTTAGCATTCTACTTTACATGTTGCGTCTGTTCAGGCATTCTACTTTACATGCTTTATCTGTTCGGGCAACAACAATGGTTCAATCCAAATGCTAATACATATTTAGTACACTTAGGACCATAATAGGAAAGCAACAACATACTTGGTGCACACCAAAAGCTACCAAAACCTCTAAAAGGTTTAAATCCAAAAGTTGATACATTTAAAAGTCACTTAGAGTGGTTAAATGCATACATAACACACAAAACTACCAAAACTAGTTTAAGATTAAATTCTTCTTTAAATCATCAACCTCCCCAATTGGAAATGGTTTTAGGTGGAAGCATTGGCTTCCTATTAACATCAATTACTTCTCTTGGCATGCTAGTTTTGGTAGAATTTTGAACCGTTCAACACTGATATCCCAAGGTGTAAACTTCCTTCCCTCTTATGCACCCTTTGCAACAAAGATCCAAAAGATTCAGATCACCTCCTGACCACGTGTCCATTCTCGGTCTCGGCTTGGTCCCAAGTTCAATACTAGTGTTTGTTGTGCAAAATTGGTGTATCATCGGTGGCTCAATCGTACGATGTCTCTCAAACTCAAGGATAGGGCAAAAAGGTTTGGGTTAGATTGGTTGCTTGATGTTCCTCATCTTTTTCTAATTTCCTTATGTAATTGTCATTGATACAAATCTTTCCCCATAGCTCCTAGCTGGTTTGTTTTTTATATAAAGCTTCCACCGTTCCATAAAAAAATAATACCAATATTTTGTAAAATATAAAACCAGATATAACTTGTATTGATTCTATTGATCCTAACCGTGTTTTTCACACCAGTTCCCAAGCACATAATTGTGTCAAGATCCAATAAAGAAGATTTGCCCGAAATAGGCATGGACCAAAGTCCAAGTCTTATTGTTTGGGTTCAGACCCACTTTTAATGCGCAACAAAAGATTGGCAGGTGAGAGATGGTCCCACCACCAGATTTAGTCAAACTTCCAGCCAATGAGAGTAGGCAACGTGGAAAGTCCTTATACAAATAAACATACTAATTAATAGAAGAATAAATAAGGGCACTTTAGCGTTGAATGGTGGACTAATAAATCGCATCAAATACGATTGCAGTTTTTATTTTTATTTTTTTTCCAATTTAAGAACTATTATCTTTTTAAAATCTCCACATACTGAGTTTCTAGGAAAATCAAAGTTAAAAAATTTATTGATTATTTTAGTTCAGAATGTTCTAATGATCGTTTTTGATCTATAAATTTATCAACTTTTGTAATCAAAATATCTCATTTTATAATAAAATGATAAATTACACATAAATATATATTTTTGGAATTAATTTGTATTTTAAAAAAACATCTACTATTAATATTATAAATACATAATTAAATAGTTTGGTTCGTTATCAAATAAATGAACTATTAGAAAAATAAATTTCATTATAAATGTTATATTTTAAGGATTGAAATTATAATATGGGCATTTAAATATTATTATAGAAAATAAAAAATATTTTATTTCGATTTCAACATAATAAAAAGGAAACCCTTCTGAATTATTTTGTAAACTTGGCATTTATTTGCTTGTTGTTGGGAGTACCTTTATGTAAAATACAATCAACATCTCATTTAATAATCTTCCGATGCAAATGAAATTTAAGTCTATTTTCATCATAAATTCAATTTAACTTTATTTTTAGTATTAAAAATTAGGAAATTTGTCAAAAGTCTCTATATTTTGACTTTATTTAGAAAAAAAATCATTTCTAATTTGTATATTGTTATTTACTCCTCTAAACATGCAAAAGTTTATGAAAATGTCTTTTTAACTTGAAATAGCAAGTCGGGGGTTAATTTAACAAGTAAAACGATTCTTGAATGACTTTTTTCACAAATAAAATGACATTTCTTTGTTTTTTTTAAGTATCATAACTTTTACATATCATGTCCGAATTCTACAAACTTTATATTCCTGTAAATGTGGTAAGTTGTATTACAACTTTGGTTTACATACTTTTGTTTGAATATGTTTAGATCTTTCGATACAATCTTTTAAACATGAGAACAAACCTATTTATGTCACTTTTTAGTCATTTTCAAACATTCATATATCCTTCATTATAACTCCAATTAACCTGAATCTTTTTATTATATTTTTATTAATTCAAATAATACAATTTTCATAATGCTGACTTTTTTCCATTTCCTCATACATTTTGAGATATATAGCTATAAACATTGCATCCCACAATAATTCAATATTTCATGTGTTTGAACACCCATTTTCAAATGAGCATATCTTTTGCTATACTCATCTATTTTTCACTTGATTCTTTTTTTATTTACTCTTTGAAATATATACTAAAACTTTCGTTTAATAAGTGTCGTCTTATTAGCTTCATATCTTGACTCATTCATCTCCAAATATGGCCTCTTAATAACACTTTTTTCTATCAGTATTACTTGAAATTGATGTGTATAACAAAATATAGGAAAAAGAATCAAGTGGAATTGATGTGTATAGCAAAAGTCAAGATATAGAGTTATTGTGGAAAAAGAATCCATTAAAATAGATATGTATAAAAAATATATGATCATATGAAATAGTTGAAATACATGAAATATTGAATTATTATGGATACAATGTGTTTATATCTATATATCTCAAAATCTATGAGGAATGGGGAAACGCCATTATTATGAAAATTGTATTATTTGAAGTAATAAAAACTTAGGAAAAAATTAGGTTAATTGGAGATATCATGAATGAGATATGAATGTTTGAAAATGACCATAAACTGACATAAATGTGTTTGTGATCATGTTTAATGGATTGTAGCGAAAGATCTGAACATATTTAGACAAATGTCTCTAAAACAAAAGTGTAGTACTATTTATTATCTTTCTAGGGATATAAAGTTCGTAGAATTTTGACATCGTATGTAAAAGTTATGCCACTTAAAAAAAATGAAAAAAATCATTTTATTTGCGAAAATCCCTGAAAATTGTTTTACTTGCAAAATAACCCTTAATATGCTATTTTAGATGAAATGGTTTTTTCACAAACTTTTTGCAGGTTTAGATGATTAAATCATAAAATAAAATCAGTGATGACTTTTTCCTAAGTAGAGTCATAATATATGAACTTTTTGACAAATTTCCTTAAAAATTAATTTTGC
This sequence comes from Cichorium intybus, assembly GCA_023525715.1. Lineage (NCBI taxonomy): Eukaryota > Viridiplantae > Streptophyta > Magnoliopsida > Asterales > Asteraceae > Cichorium > Cichorium intybus. The sequence continues at coordinate 11,329,495 of CM042015.1, read as the reverse complement.
TTTTTTTATATATACAATCAAATCCAATCCAAGTTTTCACATATATTAGCAATTCAATTCAAACCAATATTTTGTTACATAATATATTTAAGTTATAACTGTTATTCTATTAAATTGTTAAAAATATATATGATTATTTTAGAATAAACAAATTATTATTTTTTAAATATAAACAAACGTAAAAACTATTTCTCATTCATCAAACATTTATAATAATACAGATAAATCAAGTTATAATCATAACATAAAATATAAAATTATAGACATTGAAGATACTAACTATATAATCTTGAAAAGTCATGATGTAAAATGAAATTTAAGTAAGAACCATATAGGATAGCAAAATATGAATTCAAAAGGGATTAAAAATGAAGAGTTGATATTCGATATGAAATATGTCAATATTAGAATTTATCTATAAGACTATAACAAAAATTACAAATTTTAATTAAATTCTTTTTATCAAAATATTATTAGATTTTTAAAATAATAATTTTTATCAAATAAATAAAAAACCGGGTATTTAAAAAACGGCATAAAAACAATCACGGATGTGTCATGTGAATGTTTTGGATCACAAAAGTTTACTAATTTTTCTTTAAATAAAAGTGGAGAAAGGCTCACTTAAAAACCCCAATAAAAAGAGAGCTTTGATTTCAAGCTCTGATACCAAAAAGAAAAATCTGGTTTCCAGTCTAAGGGTAGGCGGAGTGAATGCGGCTTCGACATAGGTTCAACCGCGGTACCGCTGAGATCAGGAAGATGACTATCCTGCCTGCGTGGGTTGGTGATAGATGGGGGTGTAGTTTTGTGAAACTGCCCGTTTTCTCCTATTTCGATAAAAAAAATTATTACAACTAAAATTAATCTTCCCCACACCATATATATACCCCTCTCTACCTCTTAAAAAGTCACATCATCTTGACTCTTTCGCTCAACTTCTCTACAAACCCTGTCCATAGAGTTTTAAAATAAACCATATTTTAATAAAAAAAAACCCCTCTTTTTAAAAATGGATTCTAGCTGAGGGAAATCCAAAAAACGTAATTCATCGGAAACAAATAACCGTCAAGATGAAGGCGGATCAAATGTTCCTCTACTCCCATCACCGTATTATAAAAAATACCACCAATATCCCCAATACCAACAAATGTCAGTCTAACCAAATTTTAACCCAATTTATCAAGATTTCGGCCAATTCCAATAATTCCAACAAAGTCCTGCTCACTTCCAACAAAGTCCCGACCACTTGAAGACCTCTCGATGTTATGTCCCAAAACATCTTATTTTTGTAACCAAGACGACGAGTCAAGCGACGAAACCATTCCCCCCTCTAAAACGCGAGGTACTGACTCAGACGAACAAGTACCATAAACACAAGAACAACCCCCCCCCCCCGCCCCGCCTCCCAGAAACGAACTTTCCTCACACGATTGAGACGTCGTCCGTGGAGTGAGAAAGAGGTTTTTCGCCATAGTGAAGGCGTACATTAGTATTTCCGATGATGAAAAACGTGGCAACCATCAATGCAACGAGTCATTTTGGGAGCACGTGTTGGCATATTTCAACAGCCAACTTGGTGGGATCGATCGGTCCATGCATCAAGTAAACTCTAAGTGGAAGGACCTGCAAAAGTATATGAACAAGTTTAAATGCATTTACAACAATAAATGCAATATGCGTGCTAGCGGAAGAGGAGATGTTGATGTTCTGAAGGCGATGCAAAGTGAGTATTATAAAAATCATTCGGGGCGGGTTTGCACATTTGGGGGCATGAGAAGTGTTGAAGGACCATCTCAAATGGCTCATAGTAAAGGAAATGGCCATGAATCCCCAACATCAATCCTCCAAACGAAGCAAGACATCAAAGTCCAACAACTACACGACCTTCAATTTCGATGCACATTATTCAACTTATGATGTCAATGTTGATGACATCAATAAAGAGGTAACACAACCATCAACACAATCCCGAAAAAGAAATGGGAAAAAGATGGTTGGATCTTCATTAGGGCAGGAGGAGATGAGGACCATAGTGGAAAAATATAACTTCTCGTGGAAAATAATCAACTAGAACCGCAATCGAAGAGGGACTACCTTGTTTGGAAGAAAGGAATACTAGAGGAGGAAACGAAGAAGAAAACAATGGTCCTTGAGCAAGAGCTAGAAGCGATCAAAGCTAGACGATATGATAAGGATTTGTTCTTCTTTCTTCGTCCCCATGACAATTTGACCAAAGGTCCACCGAATGCAGTTCTAGCTCGCAAGCTGGAAGTCAACTAGCCCGCCTATATGGTTGAGAGATGGAGTTTATTTTTGGTTTTATTTATCGTTTAGGGTTTTTTGTTGTTTTTTTTTTGAATTTTTTTAGCAAATTAATTTTTTTTAATTTAATTTTAATGAATGTTATTTTTAATTTTATTTCTAAAATGTTATTTTCTAATTTTGGTTTTAATTAATTAATTTTAATATAGAAAATATGATGTGACATTGAGGGTTGGGAGAGTTAAGAAATATCTATTCCATTAGTGAAAGATGGAAGTGAGAGTAGAGAGAAAAGCTGATGTGACATGTGGGTTCGGATGGAACCACTCCCTCCACTCTAATTATCAAAATATTGAGACCAGTTTGGAAAGCACATAAAACTTCATCTTTTGTGTTATTTTTGCTTTGAAAATTTTGTTTTAGTTAGTTTGCATGTTTTTTGTTTAACAAATAGCACTAAGGAAGGTGGCTATTATCGAAAACTATTTATTTTACTTTTGTCCTAGAAAACACTACTTTGTACGTTTAGTAATCAACAACTTAATATGAATTTAGTGATCTTTGTAACGAAAACTATAAGAAAAAATGTTTAGTTAAAAGCATTGTGTTTGTTTTTTTGAACAATATTTATAAAGAAAATTAGCAAAAAGCTAGACAAAGACTACAAAGGTATAACGTTAATCAGGTTATGTAACCACAAAACTCAATTAATAGAAATTTTATGATCCCTGCTATCAAACCACAAAAGATTATGATAAAGAATTACACCATTTTCATGCATTTTTTAATAGCACCAACAATATTAAACTGAATACCACACCTACCATCCAACCTTCACCAAGTCAACCCCCTGAATTGACTTGATAATTACACCGGTGAGCTTTTTCTTCAGTTATAAATCTCTATCTCCACTTCCAAAGACGTGCTTGATTAATTTAATAAATTTCAAATAAATAGAATAAACCTTGTAAATAACTAAAGGAATATGCTGATAGAAGTATCAAGTTATTTAGATGTTAAAATATTAGATGAAATGGATAAAAAGGCAAACTCGTGAGAAAAAAAAACTAAAAGTGTTAAGATTTGAGAAAGTTGTAAAAGCACGTTCAGACTAGATCTAAAAATTAAAAGTTATGAGAAATCAACATTATAAACTATAGAGATGAGATTCAGAAGTTGGAATTAGGATTTGAAACCATCTGGAAAAATTTAAGAATGAATGACTAATATTGCCAAATCCGTGAAACTTAATATTTAGTGCAAAATAGACAATTTAGGGACTAATATTCTTAATAATAGTTAATTAAAGGTTAATTATGAGATTCCTAGGTTAGTAATTGGTGTTGGTATCTCTTTGGGACAAATTTTAAAATAGTGACTAAAAGTGTCAATTTTACCAAAGTTGATTTTGATCGCCTTTGACCAAGGTTTGAATTATATTTTAAATGAATTTTTTTAGGGTATTTATTTGTGAATATTAGAACTTGGCTGACACATTGGAGATTCTTTTAGGACAAATGGGTAAAAATGTTTTATAAAGGGGTTTAAGTTGTTAATAAGCAAACATATATAAGCAAAGTAGTTCATTTTCTTCCCCATTAGTCGAGGAAAGACTTCTAGAAAGAGATAGAGAAAGATAGTTTTCATGGTGGTTTGAATAAATTAAAGGAATTAAGAGTGAAGATTCAAAGTTCTAACATTAAGATTGAATGCTTAACTATTAGAATGTATACTATCTTCATCATCTTCATTAAAATTAAGCTAGAGTTTAGGAATAATCCTCAAATCCAATAAAATCTATGATGTAACTTCAATAATTTCAGGTTTTTTTCTTTAATAAATTTGCCTGAGGGGCCCGGTGCCGGTGTCCTCTCTTTTCCAAAAATAAAAAAATAAAAAAAAAAATAATTTCAGGTTTTAATCTTGTTTTAATCTTGTTTTAATCTTGTTTTAGTTCAGTGAATGATATGTAGGAACTCATTACGATCATCCATGACTTAGTTTTTGAATCCAACAAGTTTTTGAAACTTTAAAGCTTCATCAATGATGGTATTCAAATTTGTGAAACTGATAATGAGATTGACAATGTTTTTAAACTTATTTAATGATTTTAAAGTGTATTTTATCAAAGATTCCATCATCGATGTATTTCTTCATAATTTGGACATTTTTATAAAATTCATGTTGGAACCTAGCTTCAATAAAGTTTTCAAAGCATAAATGTGATTTGAATGAGCAATTGATCCATTAATATTCAATTATTTTATACAAAATATGTTTACTAAGTCAACATGAAGTTCATTAGTTGATGATCTTGTGAATTCAAAGGTTTTGGTAATGATTTGAAGCTTACATCAAACATGTATTGTATATTCAAGTTTGTGAGGTATAAAAGCTTATTATTCATCATAAATGTAACTTGAATCATTATATTTTGATGATATGAAATGGATTAAACTATATTTTTGACAAATATAAGTTTAAACTATATTTTAATCATATGAGGTACTATGTGTACTACTTAATCTATGTGTTGCATTCACAAAAAAATTGTGTTTCAGAAATGTTTTCTTGGGGATTTGTTATTTGGCTATAACTTTTTCTAAAATCATTCTTCATGTGCATACATATATGATGAGCTGACTTGTGTGTTGCCCGAGCACTCACTGTGAACTATTCCCTTTCGACCTTAGTAGTCATTCTGACCTTAGTGGTTGTTTTAGCAATGATGCTTGGGGATGGACTTTGCAAACCCATTCCAAGTTTACATATATGAAGGTTATATGCTACTTATATGTTGACATTTATGGTTGAGTTGGTATAAACCAAGGGAAATGAATTTGGATGTAACATTCCTTTTAGAATAGATAGTCATTGACCATCAGAACCCTAGTATGAGAGGGACTACATTGATATTAGAGAACTTGGGGTTAAGTATATAGGCATATTCATTGCATTCATATTTTTGGGTTGTTTGTGAATTGATTACTCGTAATTCGTTTTATCCTCATCTAATTAAAAGTAAACATGATTTTTTGAAGTATTTTGGTATAAATGATTTTAAAATATTTTTGGATATTGACTTTGATATTTGATTGTTGTATTTATCCAATTTGATTTAAAATTCAAACCACTGAGTTTACTCACTAGACTCCCCGAGTCTAACTTTATCACTTTAACTTATACTCGCAGCAGAAGATCTTTGGAGGAATTAGATGTGACCATTGAAGGATTAGCTTTGGACTTTTAGAAGAATTGTATTTTAGTATTTCTGAATCTATTTTGTTAATTTAAACTTTTGTTCTTGATTCATTTGTGACACCCTCATTGGACTTAACAAATTTAAAGACTTAGAAGACTTTACCATCTAGGACTTAACTTTTTGCAACTTGTATTTACTTAAAGAATAATGTTTTCATGAAATAAAATGAATGGTTTGAAGGGTAAATTGTGATTTAACCTTTGGGATATATTTTCCCATGGTGATTTGACGTTAAGACCTTATTACCACAACTCTCTACAGCTTCAAATTCATTTGAAAACCATGACAAATCTTTAAAAGGAAGTCAAATTGAGGGGTGTTACATAACTTCTTTCTACAACATGGTGCATGTCATATTTCTAACATTTCTCCTAAATAATGCACGAAGATCAATTGCAACTTCCACAAAATCCTGTTCAATCTTTGAGATTTAATGCATAGTCATGGATTTAATTTTCAAGGCAACCATTCTAAAACAATGTTGCATCAGAACTATTACAATAATACTTAAAATATTGTAACATAATACACCACTTTCAAAAGAGTTGCAATAGACTAGTGCCTTAAAAGTATGCAGCCATTCTGAAATAATCTTGCATTAGGTCATTTACAACAACATCTAATTTGTTTATATGTTCCAATGTCATCAAACATTAAATTCAATGACACAAACATAGAAACATGCTTCGTAATTTTATTAGTAAGACTTTCATGTCAAAACCACCCGAACAATATTATAAATGAATCAAAACATTTAGAGAAATCTTAATGCATAAAATAAATTCAAATTTATTGAATAAAAGAAATTGTTTTTCCATCTTTTTAAAACCCTATAAAACGGTTATGTATATATTATATTCACCATTTTCCTATTTGTGAGTGACGTATCCTAGTCGATTTCTACAAAGAAATGTTTTCTTGGTATACAAAGAATCATGAACATACGGCTCTGAAATCACAATTGAGTCATTATGGCTTTCAAAACATAGATATATCAATCTAAGCATTAGAATAATCAACCATCATGATCTACCAAAGACCTATGTTCATTGGAATTGTAACATAATTAAACTACAAGAATAATGAATTGGTTTGCCTTGAATCGATTTCAATAAGGATCCCTCTATTGTTTCATACCTCAAAGAAGACAATCTTTGAAGTAAGAACTTGGTCACCGACAAGCTAGAACACCTTCTTGATTTTCCTTGGAATCTTCATATTCTTGGGAAACAAGACACTAAAATCCTAGCTCGTGGAGGCTGGGTTTCAATGCAAGCAAGAGAGGAGGAGATGGAGAGATCGTATGAGATAAAATATATAATTATCTAGTAATAATTCAAATATGTCAAATCTCAAATTAAATCCCTCTCTTGTATAGTTTCTAATTAAACCATTATATTTGATGAATAACAAACTAGTCGCTTTATCGATTGTTCATGCTATTTTAGATTGTGTTTTGTGTAACAACTTCTTGTTGTACTTTGTGTAAGAAGATGTTGTGTCAAAGACACATCTCCAATAATAGCTTTATAATTTATTTTAATTTAAATAGATTATTTTCGTGGAAATATAGCTTTAATTATAATTTTGGCACCCAACCTATTTTGACAAATACAAAAAGTAACCGTTATCTGCTCGTTTTGACCGATCCATTTCGTCAAATAATAATATTATATGAAACATTTAACATAAAACCTTCAATCTCTTTCTGAACCTTTTCAATTCTTACATGTTATGGACTCAGTATTGATTTGTATGAGGAAAGTGGTTCACAATGACATAAAATGTTTTTCTTAAAAAAAATGACTTATTTTCATTCAAACATTTGTTGAAAACGTGGAATCAATCCAAAATGAATCAAAATTTACTGGAATTGGTATATCTGTCGTATTGATTGGACCATTTTATCTTTATCCAATACTTTGTATTCTTGGATATTGTTTAAACATACTAAAATATGCAAACAATTTAGTTTCATGTTCCGATCAAAATTAAATCGAATCGAACTAAGGCCCGGCCAAATAGTGTACTAGAGCATTTAGGGCCCATATTAGTCCTTTCTTCGATGATTGCTTGATAATTAATATAGCTTGTGTTTTTGTTTATGATAATTATGGCACCGATTAATTATTTATAAGGTTTCTCTTGAATCTGTTGTCATTTATTATTTGATTTACTAACCGTTATAGAGGTTACCTTAACAAAAATATGTACGTACATGTTACATCTGACACATGTTATATTAAATACCATATAATAACATTGTATTTTTGCCAGCTCCTCGCTAGTTGATTTATTTACGAAATGATCTGTTGTTCAAGAAAATTATAATAACATTTTTTGGGTTAAATGTAAAAGAAATAGGGTTATTGTCATAAGAACCTTTAAGTTTGTAAAAAATGTTCGAGTTTATCATTTTATGTTTTTTTGTTCATAAAAGCCCTTATATTTATGTATATTTATTAAAACTTTTAAGTTTGACAGGAATGTTCGGTTTTACTCTTGTGTCCTATTATAGAACATGTCAAACTTAAGGGTAAAACCGAATATTTATGTCAAACTTAAGGGTTTTAATGAACCAAAATAAATTTAAGGGCTTTTATGAAAAAAAAATACATAAAAAGGTAAACCCAAATATTTTTTTACAAACTTAAGGGTTTTTATGAAAATAAATAAATATATACTAAAGTTAAATCAAAGTTAGTTATCGTTTTTTGTTCCAACCTGTTTATCATAATGCATGCATATCATTTTAAATAAAAACCTTTACAAATTGAAGTAGTTTCTTGATTTTTCTTCCTAAAATTGTAAACAAACTGCGATTATCACATTTTTGTATACTTGTGATCCTATTGTTTATGGATGGTTAACTGAAAGCAAAATTACATTTTAAAATGTTAACTAAGATGATTGGTTCTTAATTTTTCGAACCTAAACTCAAAATAAAAAAATAGATTAATGGTTTTCGGTTAAGTTCGGTTTAGTTATCTGGTTAACAATTAACGAGGCATAGTCTTTTCAAAATGCCAAAACAAGAAAAAATTAATTTAAAATTTAACAAACATGATAAAAAGAACTAATAAAACCAAATAATGACGTGTCGTCATCTTGTAATATCGTACTTCAGCCATCCTCCCTTTGAGGAATCGTCTTCAATATCATTGTTAACAAAAGTTAACGGTTTTTGTCTTTCTTAAATTGAAGTGGAGAATTAGTTATTAGATAATTTTCATTTAATATCAATTAACCTTGAGATTTCGCAAATAATAATATGATTAAAAAGAAACTTACTTCTTAACAAACAAACAAATAAATAATAACTTAATAAGAATTGCAAATGGCAATGCATAAGCGAATTTTTATAATAAGTTGGAATGATAATTGTGAATTTACACGGTAAAACTGAAATAGCTAATTCACCAATTCCTACTAGATTATAAATCAAATGTTAATTCTCAATTGTAAACCTAAATATTATTAAAACATAAAATACACACTTTTTGGTCTTTCAGTTTATCGTCATTGGTAAAAAAAAACCATAAACTCGGTTGTAACATTAAGCAGACAACAATGGAAAATTTTAAGAGACCAAATAGATGCAAAATGAAAATTTCGATGAATTACTAGAGCATTATCCCATAAAAATATATGTATCAATTTCATATTTACTCACATTATCATATTATTTACATTACGTAATTAACAAAAAAAATATATGTATCAGTCTCATATTTACTCACATAATCATATTATTTATATTACTAGGCAAATACTCGCGCGTTGCGCAAATGAAAGTCATATAGTTAAATTTTTAACAAATACTTTGTGGAAAATGATTATGTCATTAAAATTAACTATAAGATAATAAATGTAATATTAAATTGATATACACAATTGCAAATATTTTGACTAATATTACTAAATGAACTTTATCAGCGGCTTATGTATTAATTAAATTAAACATAGTTCTTGATTTAGTATCATTTTTAACTATTATCTATTGTAATGATTAATTAATTTAAAAGTTACTTATTTTACCACATTTTAATATTGATCATGATGATTATTTAAAATATCAACGCTAAGTAAAATACCTAAGTAAAAAATTGATTAATTGTATTGAATTATTTCATTTAATATTATAACTCTTAAACATTTTGCTAAGACTAATAAAAACTTACACCAATATTTAAAGTTGGTTAATTATATCAAAATATTTCTTTCAATGTGAAAACACTCAAATTCCATATGAAAGTTAATTAACTATTAAAACTCAATAGACTTTGTTAATTTATGTAACTAAATTGACACTTATAATAGTTATTATTGCTATTCGTTAACATTATGTCTTAATAGATGAGAAAAACGTTATTTTGATTTGTAAAACAATATGAGTGTAACACCCGGCTTTTAAAACAAAAACACCCTTGAAAATTTTTCATTTAAAACAAAGGTTTCAATACGTAAAACCATAACAAAAGGGGGTATATTTCATTAAAAATGGGTACAAGTGTATCAAGGAGAGTATAAAATACCATAATCTCCTTTGAAGCCGGGCTGCTACTGACAGCATCTATAAGTCCCACTTCTTTAGTCACGGACTCTATCTTTTCCCTTATCAGGATCATGCTAACCTGACATTTAACAAATAATATGAGCTATAAAGCTCAGTGAGTAATCATATCTGCAAATAACCTGTATAAGAACACATTCATATATAATTTCCTATATATGATAAATCTCTTCTGGCACATCTTTTCAATACAAGGTCCCCTTCTATAGCCTCTTCCGGCTAAACATATATATATATATTTGGATATCGGATCCAAACTCTTAGCCTCACTGGCTGATCGTATATCTCTTAGGATTTCACATCCTACTTCATAGTCTTACAGGTTGTTATTTGCATACATTTCTGTCCCATATTTCTTAGTCACAATTGACCGCACCGTATTTCATGGCCATATAAGCCGCACAAAACTGTTTTAACATTTATATCATAGCCATATAGGCCGCACCAGTTGGATTTAATCATCCAATATCATAATCATTTATGGCTCACGAGTTTGCCCCGCTTTTGCCTAGACTCACGGCTCCGTTCTTGTCATTTCATTGACTCACGGCTTACCCGATATTGCCTTTTTATTTTTATCGACTCACAGCTCCGTTCTTGTCATGTCATTGACTCACGGCTTATCTGGTATTGTCTTTTTACTTTTATTATTGACTCACAGCTCCGTTCTTGTCTATCGCGGACTCACGACTTATCTGGTATTGTCTTTTTACTTTTATTATTGACTCACAGCTCCGTTCTTGTCTATCGAAGACTCACGGCTTATCTGATATTGTCTTTTTACTTTTATTATTGACTCACAGCTTCGTTCTTGTCTATCGCAGACTCACGGCTTATCTGGTATTGTCTTTTCAATGCATCTGTAAACTGTCAAATTTCGTCCCCCAAATCTGTTTCAATCTGTAACAGTCCAATCAATACATATCATATATGATATAAGTGAGATTACTCACCTGGATACTAGCTGCATTTAAATTCCGGTTGTTTCTTGCCTTTGCGTGCACCACAACCATTTGTCCCATACCTATATATATTCATTTATATACCAAATGATCATAGGTTAGTCACCATTTCAGTTGACTCTACTACACAAGAGTCCAATATAATACAATTGGGGACCATTTCCAATCATTTTCGAGCAATAACCATCATTATAAAAATTTAATACACTTCCCGAAATACGTGTATTCTACTACAGTACCTTCGGGAGGTCGTATTCTCATTTTAATAATTTTCCATGAAGTTTCATACCATTTTAGACCTATGTTTAAAATTTCAGGTCAAACGGATAAGCCTAGCATCAAAATCAAACTTGGAAATTGCACCAAATTTTAACAGGAGGTTTTATGGTTTCTGCCTCGACCCCGCGTCGCGCCCAGTGTGAGTGCCGCGTCGCGCCTGCTGCTGGCAGGTCCAGAAAACTCCGATTTAATGCTATAAAATCCTATTTTCTCATATTAAGTGCTTTATACTCGACTTAATCAGTAGGGGTTTGTTCCAGGACCAAAACCCTTCATTTACTTCAAGTTTTAAACCATGGAAACGGTAATTCAAATCCATTTCCAATAATTCCCGTTTTTCACATTTTTGGTCCAAAATCGAAATTACTAAGTTATAATCACTTCATATCATGATACTCCATATCATGCATTATACGAGCCATCTGACTGCTGGTACGAAAACTGTTATTATCTATGGGTTTTACCAAAGATAGACGATCTTCTCATCTTCCGCCAAGGTCTATTATGCAAGTTCAATGCATATCTTCTAAAGTCTGCATCATTATCTCATTTCGCCCATCAAGATACGGTACTTATTAGTACTTTTGAACTAATTTATTCTTGGGATTTATGCCAAAATCAGCGAATAATTCTATTATCTCGACCCGCTACAATCGACACCAGTAACTCACGTCAACAAATTACTATTTCTATGTAGTTTTTCACTACTTTTCGATCTTAATTTCTTCCCTAGTCGGTATAAATTTACACTGATTTTATCAACCGATCTACTATTACCCATGTGGTATCATACCCATGCGGTACTTACGAAGACTTTATTACAAAGTCTACAATAATATCGTCCCATTTCTTCTTTGGGACCGACAACGGCTAAATTTCCCCGTATGCTTCTAATGATTTGACTTTACTTGCACACAAGTCAAACACTGTTCACATATCTTTCAATATCTTTCTTCATTCCCGGCCACCAATACATAGGTTTTATCATCCTATACAGTTTGGTACTACCCCGGGTATACTGCATATCTACTATAATACGCATCTTTTAAGAACAAATTTCATGTCTCACTTTACTTTGAAACCCACATACACAACCACCAAGGGTTTTCAATAGCCGTGATTTTCTAACTAGCTTCTTTCGATAGCTAATCATTCATTCACTTTTCACGTTTTCAGACTTGCACACTTCTTCTTGTGCTACTCGAATCAATTCGGGTAATCGATTCGCCATACTCATACACGTGTATGTAACCTTCAAAGGATATTCTTTTCAATTCAAGGCATCTATAGCCACATCTGCCTTTTCAAGATGGTACAAGATTTCATACCCAAAATCTTTAAGTAACCCATCTATCTTTGCTATCTCATATTTAGCTTCCTTTTTGATCAATTAAGTACTTCAAACTTTTATGATCCGTAGAAACAGTAAGCTTTACACCATACAAGTAGTGTCTCCAAAGCTTAAGTGCCAAAAATCATAATTGCTACAGCAATGTTATGTACCCAAAATTAACTCTGGATGCATTTCTGTAAAACAAATTATCTTCTCCGCTTAGCGATAATGCTAACACCGGAGCTTCACACGGGGTTTATTTCAACCTTTGAAAAGATACTTGTGGTCTTTCTACCCACTCAAACTTTTCACTTTTCTTGGTCAACTTTAGTCAACTAGACAACAATCAATGAGCAGTTTTCTACAACTCTCCTATAATAACCCGCCAATCCAAGTAACTACAATTTTAGTCAGATTCCTCAGGCGGATTCCGTTTTATCACAGCATTATTTCCACTGGATCTACTTTATCATTTTCGGCATTATTAACATGCCCGAAGAATTGAAACTTCTTTTAGCCAAATTTCATACTTGGAAAACTTCACCTATTACTTTACTCAGCGAAGTAACTCCAATATCTGGTATAAATGTTCATCATATTCAGTCTGGTTTCGAGAATATCATATTCTCGATAGTCAATGCACATACATATCAACTTATCTTTCTTCTTTTCAAACAAGATAGGGCTTCACACGATGACCCATTCGGCCATGTGAAACCCCAATTCAAAACAATTTCTTCTAATTGTTTTCCCACTCTGCCATCTCTGCAGATGCTAATCGGTACGGAGCCTAAATAATAGAGACGGCTCCCAAAACCAATTTAATCATAAACTCTTCTCATCAGTCTGGCGGAAATTCTGGAAGTTTTTTGGAATAAACATCCGAGAATTCATTTAAAGTTTTACACTTCTACCGCCGCTTTGTTTAGCTTGGCCAATACTGCATATGCCAACTAAAACATCCTTCCTTTACTAACTCTTTTCCGAGTTTAAGCAAAGTGAAGTAACCGGTATTCTCAACAACGGTTATCTATCGTGGATTTTCATCTGTTTCATTTCTGATTTTAGAACCATAATGTTCATATTTCCACAATTCATGTTAGCATCATTCTTTGCTAACCAATTCATATGCATTATTTCTTCAGATTCATTGGTAGTTATCGGCTTCAGATTCATAGGGAAAAATGGTCCCGTAAATCCTAGGCAGACTACCTTCCAGGTGTTCAATATCTTGAACATATTTGCTAACTGCTATAGCTACTTCCAAAATTTCATCCATTATCGTTGATGAAATATTCAGACAAGACCTCAAAGTCACCGATCCAAAGCATAGCTTCATGGATCAAATATAACATACTCGGGGATTATATTCAAAACAATTATATCTGAGATCATATCAATTTTCTCACGAGCTTCTTCCACAGTCTGCTGGATTGCTCATGGTACCACTGGTCCTTCTCAACCGTTCGTTTCTTCTTTCTTTTCTCCCCGTTCTTTCCTGGGTTTATCACCCTTTACTTCACATTTAGCATGTGAACATTTCATAAGAAAGTGTTCTATAGCTCCGCGCTGGAAACACTTCTGTTCCATCCAACAGGCTCGAGCAATATGCTCCTGTTTTCTACAATTTCAACAATTCAACGGTAGAGTCTCAACTCTACAATTTTTATGAGTGCTTTTCCTGCACTTCTTACACCACATTACCTGTTTCGTTTTGGTCCCTTCCCTTTAAGGTTAGACCTAAATCGTGTTAACTTCTTCTGAAGCGTCCACTAATATTTTCTGCTTTTCTTGTAGTCTCAACTACTTTTCTTTCACCTTGAATATCACTCATGGTGAGCAACCAATTTCTTTTTCTGACCACATCAGCTACTGTTGCTTGTTATGTGGATTTTCTGCTACTCGTCTCTTTGCACCTCGTTCAATGGAGCCTTGAGAAAGGGCTGGTCCACCTCTTAAAGCTCCACGCCCTAAATTCCTTCCAGTAATATTCACTGCTCATACTTCTTATACGTCAGAAGTCAGCAACGGTTAGGTTATATATGTATAATAACAACTTATATACACCTAACTATACATCATGTCTATTATCTCAAGGTTTAAGTCCAGGAATCTACTCTATAGACACCTAGTTCACTTAAACCACGGCTCTGATACCAACTTGTAACACCCGGCTTTTAAAACAAAAACACCCCTGAAAATTTTTCATTTAAAACAAAGGTTTCAATACGTAAAACCATAACAAAAGGGGGTATATTTCATTAAAAATGGGTACAAGTGTATCAAGGAGAGTATAAAATACCATAATCTCCTTTGAAGCCGGGCTGCTACTGACAACATCTATAAGTCCCACTTCTTTAGTCACGGACTCTATCTTTTCCCTTATCAGGATCATGCTAACCTGCAGGGACATTTAACAAATAATATGAGCTATAAAGCTCAGTGAGTAATCATATCTGCAAATAACCTGTATAAGAACACATTCATATATAATTTCCTATATATGATAAATCTCTTCTGGCACATCTTTTCAATACAAGGTCCCCTTCTATAGCCTCTTCCGGCTAAACATATATATATATATATATTTGGATATCGGATCCAAACTCTTAGCCTCACTGGCTGATCGTATATCTCTTAGGATTTCACATCCTACTTCATAGTCTTACAGGTTGTTATTTGCATACATTTCTGTCCCATATTTCTTAGTCACAATTGACCGCACCGTATTTCATGGCCATATAAGCCGCACAAAACTGTTTTAACATTTATATCATAGCCATATAGGCCGCACCAGTTGGATTTAATCATCCAATATCATAATCATTTATGGCTCACGAGTTTGCCCCGCTTTTGCCTAGACTCACGGCTCCGTTCTTGTCATTTCATTGACTCACGGCTTACCCGATATTGCCTTTTTATTTTTATCGACTCACAGCTCCGTTCTTGTCATGTCATTGACTCACGGCTTATCTGGTATTGTCTTTTTACTTTTATTATTGACTCACAGCTCCGTTCTTGTCTATCGCGGACTCACGACTTATCTGGTATTGTCTTTTTACTTTTATTATTGACTCACAGCTCCGTTCTTGTCTATCGAAGACTCACGGCTTATCTGATATTGTCTTTTTACTTTTATTATTGACTCACAGCTTCGTTCTTGTCTATCGCAGACTCACGGCTTATCTGGTATTGTCTTTTCAATGCATCTGTAAACTGTCAAATTTCGTCCCCCAAATCTGTTTCAATCTGTAACAGTCCAATCAATACATATCATATATGATATAAGTGAGATTACTCACCTGGATACTAGCTGCATTTAAATTCCGGTTGTTTCTTGCCTTTGCGTGCACCACAACCATTTGTCCCATACCTATATATATTCATTTATATACCAAATGATCATAGGTTAGTCACCATTTCAGTTGACTCTACTACACAAGAGTCCAATATAATACAATTGGGGACCATTTCCAATCATTTTCGAGCAATAACCATCATTATAAAAATTTAATACACTTTCCGAAATACGTGTATTCTACTACAGTACCTTCGGGAGGTCGTATTCTCATTTTAATAATTTTCCATGAAGTTTCATACCATTTTAGACCTATGTTTAAAATTTCAGGTCAAACGGATAAGCCTAGCATCAAAATCAAACTTGGAAATTGCACCAAATTTTAACAGGAGGTTTTATGGTTTCTGCCTCAACCCCGCGTCGCGCCCAGTGTGAGTGCCGCGTCGCGCCTGCTACTGGCAGGTCCAGAAAACTCCGATTTAATGCTATAAAATCCTATTTTCTCATATTAAGTGCTTTATACTCGACTTAATCAGTAGGGGTTTGTTCCAGGACCAAAACCCTTCATTTACTTCAAGTTTTAAACCATGGAAACGGTAATTCAAATCCATTTCCAATAATTCCCGTTTTTCACATTTTTGGTCCAAAACCGAAATTACTAAGTTATAATCACTTCTAATGATTTAGTTCAACTAAAATAACATCTAGAAGTCATTATCAACCATTAAAATCAGGTAAATCACAAGAACTCGCAATCTAGGGTTCTTGATCAAAATTGCAAAATCTCAACAATAGCAACATACTTTCAATTTGATATGTGTTCTTACCACATAAACATGTTTGAGGCTTAGAATTCATTTAAACCTCTTAAACCATAATTGTAATTTCAGTTTCAATTCATACCACGAAGAACACACAAATAACTTAGGTTAGAATTTCAAAATACTAACCTTAATTGCTTGAAAACTTCCAATTCCAAGCCATTAATCGAATTGTAAGCTTCAATTCTTCAAGAAACCTCCAATACTTGCAACGATCGCTCAAGAACTCTCTCCCGTATGTTCTAAACACTTCTGCACATGTGGGAGAATGTTCTAGCTTTATATTTCCAGAATTTGCATTTTAGTCCTTGGAGTTCTATTTCTTAAACTTTTGCCACAACTAACATATTTTTATGACAAAAACCAGTTTTTTATAACATTTTAAGTCCAAAACTCAAAATATTATTACAAACCAAATCCTTTTCTGTCCAAAGGACCAAATTACCCTTCTAAGGTAAAATGACCAATTTACCCTTTTTATTTTAATTATATATAAAGAGTATCTTGGCGTTACAAATTCTCCCCTCCTTTAAAAGATTCCGTCCCCGGAATCATACAAAGAGTTGAGGGTATTTCTATCTCGTTACGATTCCGGTTTTTCACATCATATGGAAACATTTATGGTATTGCCAAAGCACTTTTACCATACTAGTCTTCTTATTTCGTGGTTATATCACTGTTTATCTATCATTCCTCCGGTTGTCCCGGGTACCTTAACTACTTATCTACCTTCATTTCAACATGAGGTATTCGTTGAAATTTATAAATCTATGTTCTCAGAACTATGAGAACCATAGACAACATTATAAATATCTTGAAGTTCATCAAGAAACTTCGATCGGTACACCACAATTCTTACTCTTTGGGACATATGGAAAGGTCCCATAAACAAAAACTCCACTTTCCTTTTTGTCCCAAAACAATCTTTAGTCTTTCCAAAGGGATACTTTGAACACTGTCACCTTTCCCCCTTTGGAATTTCAATGGTTTTACTCGGCAATCCGCATACTACTTTTGTCGATTTTTGTCTATTTCCAAGCTTTCTCGAATTTGCCTAATCTTTTCTTCTGTTCGAGGTACAAATCTCGAGTCCAGCCAACGGCTTCTCCCTAACTTCAGTCTAGCAAATCGGCGTGCAACACGATACTCCATATCATGCATTATACGAGCCATCTGACTGCTGGTACGAAAACTGTTATTATCTATGGGTTTTACCAAAGATAGACGATCTTCTCATCTTCCGCCAAGGTCTATTATGCAAGTTCAATGCATATCTTCTAAAGTCTGCATCATTATCTCATTTCGCCCATCAAGATACGGTACTTATTAGTACTTTTGAACTAATTTATTCTTGGGATTTATGCCAAAATCAGCGAATAATTCTATTATCTCGACCCGCTACAATCGACACCAGTAACTCACGTCAACAAATTACTATTTCTATGTAGTTTTTCACTACTTTTCGATCTTAATTTCTTCCCTAGTCGGTATAAATTTACACTGATTTTATCAACCGATCTACTATTACCCATGTGGTATCATACCCATGCGGTACTTACGAAGACTTTATTACAAAGTCTACAATAATATCGTCCCATTTCTTCTTTGGGACCGACAACGGCTAAATTTCCCCGTATGCTTCTAATGATTTGACTTTACTTGCACACAAGTCAAACACTGTTCACATATCTTTCAATATCTTTCTTCATTCCCGGCCACCAATACATAGGTTTTATCATCCTATACAGTTTGGTACTACCCCGGGTATACTGCATATCTACTATAATACGCATCTTTTAAGAACAAATTTCATGTCTCACTTTACTTTGAAACCCACACACACAACCACCAAGGGTTTTCAATAGCCGTGATTTTCTAACTAGCTTCTTTCGATAGCTAATCATTCATTCACTTTTCACGTTTTCAGACTTGCACACTTCTTCTTGTGCTACTCGAATCAATTCGGGTAATCGATTCGCCATACTCATACACGTGTATGTAACCTTCAAAGGATATTCTTTTCAATTCAAGGCATCTATAGCCACATCTGCCTTTTCAAGATGGTACAAGATTTCATACCCAAAATCTTTAAGTAACCCATCTATCTTTGCTATCTCATATTTAGCTTCCTTTTTGATCAATTAAGTACTTCAAACTTTTATGATCCGTAGAAACAGTAAGCTTTACACCATACAAGTAGTGTCTCCAAAGCTTAAGTGCCAAAAATCATAATTGCTACAGCAATGTTATGTACCCAAAATTAACTCTGGATGCATTTCTGTAAAACAAATTATCTTCTCCGCTTAGCGATAATGCTAACACCGGAGCTTCACACGGGGTTTATTTCAACCTTTGAAAAGATACTTGTGGTCTTTCTACCCACTCAAACTTTTCACTTTTCTTGGTCAACTTTAGTCAACTAGACAACAATCAATGAGCAGTTTTCTACAACTCTCCTATAATAACCCGCCAATCCAAGTAACTACAATTTTAGTCAGATTCCTCAGGCGGATTCCGTTTTATCACAGCATTATTTCCACTGGATCTACTTTATCATTTTCGGCATTATTAACATGCCCGAAGAATTGAAACTTCTTTTAGCCAAATTTCATACTTGGAAAACTTCACCTATTACTTTACTCAGCGAAGTAACTCCAATATCTGGTATAAATGTTCATCATATTCAGTCTGGTTTCGAGAATATCATATTCTCGATAGTCAATGCACATACACATCAACTTATCTTTCTTCTTTTCAAACAAGATAGGGCTTCACACGATGACCCATTCGGCCATGTGAAACCCCAATTCAAAACAATTTCTTCTAATTGTTTTCCCACTCTGCCATCTCTGCAGATGCTAATCGGTACGGAGCCTAAATAATAGAGACGGCTCCCAAAACCAATTTAATCATAAACTCTTCTCATCAGTCTGGCGGAAATTCTGGAAGTTTTTTGGAATAAACATCCGAGAATTCATTTAAAGTTTTACACTTCTACCGCCGCTTTGTTTAGCTTGGCCAATACTGCATATGCCAACTAAAACATCCTTCCTTTACTAACTCTTTTCCGAGTTTAAGCAAAGTGAAGTAACCGGTATTCTCAACAACGGTTATTTATCGTGGATTTTCATCTGTTTCATTTCTGATTTTAGAACCATAATGTTCATATTTCCACAATTCATGTTAGCATCATTCTTTGCTAACCAATTCATATGCATTATTTCTTCAGATTCATTGGTAGTTATCGGCTTCAGATTCATAGGGAAAAATGGTCCCGTAAATCCTAGGCAGACTACCTTCCAGGTGTTCAATATCTTGAACATATTTGCTAACTGCTATAGCTACTTCCAAAATTTCATCCATTATCGTTGATGAAATATTCAGACAAGACCTCAAAGTCACCGATCCAAAGCATAGCTTCATGGATCAAATATAACATACTCGGGGATTATATTCAAAACAATTATATCTGAGATCATATCAATTTTCTCACGAGCTTCTTCCACAGTCTGCTGGATTGCTCATGGTACCACTGGTCCTTCTCAACCGTTCGTTTCTTCTTTCTTTTCTCCCCGTTCTTTCCTGGGTTTATCACCCTTTACTTCACATTTAGCATGTGAACATTTCATAAGAAAGTGTTCTATAGCTCCGCGCTGGAAACACTTCTGTTCCATCCAACAGGCTCGAGCAATATGCTCCTGTTTTCTACAATTTCAACAATTCAACGGTAGAGTCTCAACTCTACAATTTTTATGAGTGCTTTTCCTGCACTTCTTACACCACATTACCTGTTTCGTTTTGGTCCCTTCCCTTTAAGGTTAGACCTAAATCGTGTTAACTTCTTCTGAAGCGTCCACTAATATTTTCTGCTTTTCTTGTAGTCTCAACTACTTTTCTTTCACCTTGAATATCACTCATGGTGAGCAACCAATTTCTTTTTCTGACCACATCAGCTACTGTTGCTTGTTATGTGGATTTTCTGCTACTCGTCTCTTTGCACCTCGTTCAATGGAGCCTTGAGAAAGGGCTGGTCCACCTCTTAAAGCTCCACGCCCTAAATTCCTTCCAGTAATATTCACTGCTCATACTTCTTATACGTCAGAAGTCAGCAACGGTTAGGTTATATATGTATAATAACAACTTATATACACCTAACTATACATCATGTCTATTATCTCAAGGTTTAAGTCCAGGAATCTACTCTATAGACACCTAGTTCACTTAAACCACGGCTCTGATACCAACTTGTAACACCCGGCTTTTAAAACAAAAACACCCCTGAAAATTTTTCATTTAAAACAAAGGTTTCAATACGTAAAACCATAACAAAAGGGGGTATATTTCATTAAAAATGGGTACAAGTGTATCAAAGAGAGTATAAAATACCATAATCTCCTTTGAAGCCGGGCTGCTACTGACAACATCTATAAGTCCCACTTCTTTAGTCACGGACTCTATCTTTTCCCTTATCAGGATCATGCTAACCTGCAGGGACATTTAACAAATAATATGAGCTATAAAGCTCAGTGAGTAATCATATCTGCAAATAACCTGTATAAGAACACATTCATATATAATTTCCTATATATGATAAATCTCTTCTGGCACATCTTTTCAATACAAGGTCCCCTTCTATAGCCTCTTCCGGCTAAACATATATATATATTTGGATATCGGATCCAAACTCTTAGCCTCACTGGCTGATCGTATATCTCTTAGGATTTCACATCCTACTTCATAGTCTTACAGGTTGTTATTTGCATACATTTCTGTCCCATATTTCTTAGTCACAATTGACCGCACCGTATTTCATGGCCATATAAGCCGCACAAAACTGTTTTAACATTTATATCATAGCCATATAGGCCGCACCAGTTGGATTTAATCATCCAATATCATAATCATTTATGGCTCACGAGTTTGCCCCGCTTTTGCCTAGACTCACGGCTCCGTTCTTGTCATTTCATTGACTCACGGCTTACCCGATATTGCCTTTTTATTTTTATCGACTCACAGCTCCGTTCTTGTCATGTCATTGACTCACGGCTTATCTGGTATTGTCTTTTTACTTTTATTATTGACTCACAGCTCCGTTCTTGTCTATCGCGGACTCACGACTTATCTGGTATTGTCTTTTTACTTTTATTATTGACTCACAGCTCCGTTCTTGTCTATCGAAGACTCACGGCTTATCTGATATTGTCTTTTTACTTTTATTATTGACTCACAGCTTCGTTCTTGTCTATCGCAGACTCACGGCTTATCTGGTATTGTCTTTTCAATGCATCTGTAAACTGTCAAATTTCGTCCCCCAAATCTGTTTCAATCTGTAACAGTCCAATCAATACATATCATATATGATATAAGTGAGATTACTCACCTGGATACTAGCTGCATTTAAATTCCGGTTGTTTCTTGCCTTTGCGTGCACCACAACCATTTGTCCCATACCTATATATATTCATTTATATACCAAATGATCATAGGTTAGTCACCATTTCAGTTGACTCTACTACACAAGAGTCCAATATAATACAATTGGGGACCATTTCCAATCATTTTCGAGCAATAACCATCATTATAAAAATTTAATACACTTCCCGAAATACGTGTATTCTACTACAGTACCTTCGGGAGGTCGTATTCTCATTTTAATAATTTTCCATGAAGTTTCATACCATTTTAGACCTATGTTTAAAATTTCAGGTCAAACGGATAAGCCTAGTATCAAAATCAAACTTGGAAATTGCACCAAATTTTAACAGGAGGTTTTATGGTTTCTGCCTCGACCCCGCGTCGCGCCCAGTGTGAGTGCCGCGTCGCGCCTGCTGCTGGCAGGTCCAGAAAACTCCGATTTAATGCTATAAAATCCTATTTTCTCATATTAAGTGCTTTATACTCGACTTAATCAGTAGGGGTTTGTTCCAGGACCAAAACCCTTCATTTACTTCAAGTTTTAAACCATGGAAACGGTAATTCAAATCCATTTCCAATAATTCCCGTTTTTCACATTTTTGGTCCAAAACCGAAATTACTAAGTTATAATCACTTCATATCATGATACTCCATATCATGCATTATACGAGCCATCTGACTGCTGGTACGAAAACTGTTATTATCTATGGGTTTTACCAAAGATAGACGATCTTCTCATCTTCCGCCAAGGTCTATTATGCAAGTTCAATGCATATCTTCTAAAGTCTGCATCATTATCTCATTTCGCCCATCAAGATACGGTACTTATTAGTACTTTTGAACTAATTTGTTCTTGGGATTTATGCCAAAATCAGCGAATAATTCTATTATCTCGACCCGCTACAATCGACACCAGTAACTCACGTCAACAAATTACTATTTCTATGTAGTTTTTCACTACTTTTCGATCTTAATTTCTTCCCTAGTCGGTATAAATTTACACTGATTTTATCAACCGATCTACTATTACCCATGTGGTATCATACCCATGCGGTACTTACGAAGACTTTATTACAAAGTCTACAATAATATCGTCCCATTTCTTCTTTGGGACCGACAACGGCTAAATTTCCCCGTATGCTTCTAATGATTTGACTTTACTTGCACACAAGTCAAACACTGTTCACATATCTTTCAATATCTTTCTTCATTCCCGGCCACCAATAAATAGGTTTTATCATCCTATACAGTTTGGTACTACCCCGGGTATACTGCATATCTACTATAATACGCATCTTTTAAGAACAAATTTCATGTCTCACTTTACTTTGAAACCCACATACACAACCACCAAGGGTTTTCAATAGCCGTGATTTTCTAACTAGCTTCTTTCGATAGCTAATCATTCATTCACTTTTCACGTTTTCAGACTTGCACACTTCTTCTTGTGCTACTCGAATCAATTCGGGTAATCGATTCGCCATACTCATACACGTGTATGTAACCTTCAAAGGATATTCTTTTCAATTCAAGGCATCTATAGCCACATCTGCCTTTTCAAGATGGTACAAGATTTCATACCCAAAATCTTTAAGTAACCCATCTATCTTTGCTATCTCATATTTAGCTTCCTTTTTGATCAATTAAGTACTTCAAACTTTTATGATCCGTAGAAACAGTAAGCTTTACACCATACAAGTAGTGTCTCCAAAGCTTAAGTGCCAAAAATAATAATTGCTACAGCAATGTTATGTACCCAAAATTAACTCTGGATGCATTTCTGTAAAACAAATTATCTTCTCCGCTTAGCGATAATGCTAACACCGGAGCTTCACACGGGGTTTATTTCAACCTTTGAAAAGATACTTGTGGTCTTTCTACCCACTCAAACTTTTCACTTTTCTTGGTCAACTTTAGTCAACTAGACAACAATCAATGAGCAGTTTTCTACAACTCTCCTATAATAACCCGCCAATCCAAGTAACTACAATTTTAGTCAGATTCCTCAGGCGGATTCCGTTTTATCACAGCATTATTTCCACTGGATCTACTTTATCATTTTCGGCATTATTAACATGCCCGAAGAATTGAAACTTCTTTTAGCCAAATTTCATACTTGGAAAACTTCACCTATTACTTTACTCAGCGAAGTAACTCCAATATCTGGTATAAATGTTCATCATATTCAGTCTGGTTTCGAGAATATCATATTCTCGATAGTCAATGCACATACACATCAACTTATCTTTCTTCTTTTCAAACAAGATAGGGCTTCACACGATGACCCATTCGGCCATGTGAAACCCCAATTCAAAACAATTTCTTCTAATTGTTTTCCCACTCTGCCATCTCTGCAGATGCTAATCGGTACGGAGCCTAAATAATAGAGACGGCTCCCAAAACCAATTTAATCATAAACTCTTCTCATCAGTCTGGCGGAAATTCTGGAAGTTTTTTGGAATAAACATCCGAGAATTCATTTAAAGTTTTACACTTCTACCGCCGCTTTGTTTAGCTTGGCCAATACTGCATATGCCAACTAAAACATCCTTCCTTTACTAACTCTTTTCCGAGTTTAAGCAAAGTGAAGTAACCGGTATTCTCAACAACGGTTATCTATCGTGGATTTTCATCTGTTTCATTTCTGATTTTAGAACCATAATGTTCATATTTCCACAATTCATGTTAGCATCATTCTTTGCTAACCAATTCATATGCATTATTTCTTCAGATTCATTGGTAGTTATCGGCTTCAGATTCATAGGGAAAAATGGTCCCGTAAATCCTAGGCAGACTACCTTCCAGGTGTTCAATATCTTGAACATATTTGCTAACTGCTATAGCTACTTCCAAAATTTCATCCATTATCGTTGATGAAATATTCAGACAAGACCTCAAAGTCACCGATCCAAAGCATAGCTTCATGGATCAAATATAACATACTCGGGGATTATATTCAAAACAATTATATCTGAGATCATATCAATTTTCTCACGAGCTTCTTCCACAGTCTGCTGGATTGCTCATGGTACCACTGGTCCTTCTCAACCGTTCGTTTCTTCTTTCTTTTCTCCCCGTTCTTTCCTGGGTTTATCACCCTTTACTTCACATTTAGCATGTGAACATTTCATAAGAAAGTGTTCTATAGCTCCGCGCTGGAAACACTTCTGTTCCATCCAACAGGCTCGAGCAATATGCTCCTGTTTTCTACAATTTCAACAATTCAACGGTAGAGTCTCAACTCTACAATTTTTATGAGTGCTTTTCCTGCACTTCTTACACCACATTACCTGTTTCGTTTTGGTCCCTTCCCTTTAAGGTTAGACCTAAATCGTGTTAACTTCTTCTGAAGCGTCCACTAATATTTTCTGCTTTTCTTGTAGTCTCAACTACTTTTCTTTCACCTTGAATATCACTCATGGTGAGCAACCAATTTCTTTTTCTGACCACATCAGCTACTGTTGCTTGTTATGTGGATTTTCTGCTACTCGTCTCTTTGCACCTCGTTCAATGGAGCCTTGAGAAAGGGCTGGTCCACCTCTTAAAGCTCCACGCCCTAAATTCCTTCCAGTAATATTCACTGCTCATACTTCTTATACGTCAGAAGTCAGCAACGGTTAGGTTATATATGTATAATAACAACTTATATACACCTAACTATACATCATGTCTATTATCTCAAGGTTTAAGTCCAGGAATCTACTCTATAGACACCTAGTTCACTTAAACCACGGCTCTGATACCAACTTGTAACACCCGGCTTTTAAAACAAAAACACCCCTGAAAATTTTTCATTTAAAACAAAGGTTTCAATACGTAAAACCATAACAAAAGGGGGTATATTTCATTAAAAATGGGTACAAGTGTATCAAAGAGAGTATAAAATACCATAATCTCCTTTGAAGCCGGGCTGCTACTGACAACATCTATAAGTCCCACTTCTTTAGTCACGGACTCTATCTTTTCCCTTATCAGGATCATGCTAACCTGCAGGGACATTTAACAAATAATATGAGCTATAAAGCTCAGTGAGTAATCATATCTGCAAATAACCTGTATAAGAACACATTCATATATAATTTCCTATATATGATAAATCTCTTCTGGCACATATTTTCAATACAAGGTCCCCTTCTATAGCCTCTTCCGGCTAAACATATATATATATATATATATTTGGATATCGGATCCAAACTCTTAGCCTCACTGGCTGATCGTATATCTCTTAGGATTTCACATCCTACTTCATAGTCTTACAGGTTGTTATTTGCATACATTTCTGTCCCATATTTCTTAGTCACAATTGACCGCACCGTATTTCATGGCCATATAAGCCGCACAAAACTGTTTTAACATTTATATCATAGCCATATAGGCCGCACCAGTTGGATTTAATCATCCAATATCATAATCATTTATGGCTCACGAGTTTGCCCCGCTTTTGCCTAGACTCACGGCTCCGTTCTTGTCATTTCATTGACTCACGGCTTACCCGATATTGCCTTTTTATTTTTATCGACTCACAGCTCCGTTCTTGTCATGTCATTGACTCACGGCTTATCTGGTATTGTCTTTTTACTTTTATTATTGACTCACAGCTCCGTTCTTGTCTATCGCGGACTCACGACTTATCTGGTATTGTCTTTTTACTTTTATTATTGACTCACAGCTCCGTTCTTGTCTATCGAAGACTCACGGCTTATCTGATATTGTCTTTTTACTTTTATTATTGACTCACAGCTTCGTTCTTGTCTATCGCAGACTCACGGCTTATCTGGTATTGTCTTTTCAATGCATCTGTAAACTGTCAAATTTCGTCCCCCAAATCTGTTTCAATCTGTAACAGTCCAATCAATACATATCATATATGATATAAGTGAGATTACTCACCTGGATACTAGCTGCATTTAAATTCCGGTTGTTTCTTGCCTTTGCGTGCACCACAACCATTTGTCCCATACCTATATATATTCATTTATATACCAAATGATCATAGGTTAGTCACCATTTCAGTTGACTCTACTACACAAGAGTCCAATATAATACAATTGGGGACCATTTCCAATCATTTTCGAGCAATAACCATCATTATAAAAATTTAATACACTTCCCGAAATACGTGTATTCTACTACAGTACCTTCGGGAGGTCGTATTCTCATTTTAATAATTTTCCATGAAGTTTCATACCATTTTAGACCTATGTTTAAAATTTCAGGTCAAACGGATAAGCCTAGCATCAAAATCAAACTTGGAAATTGCACCAAATTTTAACAGGAGGTTTTATGGTTTCTGCCTCGACCCCGCGTCGCGCCCAGTGTGAGTGCCGCGTCGCGCCTGCTGCTGGCAGGTCCAGAAAACTCCGATTTAATGCTATAAAATCCTATTTTCTCATATTAAGTGCTTTATACTCGACTTAATCAGTAGGGGTTTGTTCCAGGACCAAAACCCTTCATTTACTTCAAGTTTTAAACCATGGAAACGGTAATTCAAATCCATTTCCAATAATTCCTGTTTTTCACATTTTTGGTCCAAAACCGAAATTACTAAGTTATAATCACTTCTAATGATTTAGTTCAACTAAAATAACATCTAGAAGTCATTATCAACCATTAAAATCAGGTAAATCACAAGAACTCGCAATCTAGGGTTCTTGATCAAAATTGCAAAATCTCAACAATAGCAACATACTTTCAATTTGATATGTGTTCTTACCACATAAACATGTTTGAGGCTTAGAATTCATTTAAACCTCTTAAACCATAACTGTAATTTCAGTTTCAATTCATACCACGAAGAACACACAAATAACTTAGGTTAGAATTTCAAAATACTAACCTTAATTGCTTGAAAACTTCCAATTCCAAGCCATTAATCGAATTGTAAGCTTCAATTCTTCAAGAAACCTCCAAGACTTGCAACGATCGCTCAAGAACTCTCTCCCGTATGTTCTAAACACTTCTGCACATGTGGGAGAATGTTCTAGATTTATATTTCCAGAATTTGCATTTTAGTCCTTGGAGTTCTATTTCTTAAACTTTTGCCACAACTAACATATTTTTATGACAAAAACCAGTTTTTTTATAACATTTTAAGTCTAAAACTCAAAATATTATTACAAACCAAATCCTTTTCTGTCCAAAGGACCAAATTACCCTTCTAAGGTAAAATGACCAATTTACCCTTTTTATTTTAATTATATATAAAGAGTATCTTGGCGTTACAATGAGTTTTTATGAAAGAATATACATTAACATTTAAGATTAAGAAGTTGACTTAGATTAATATTTCTATTTAATAATTCATAAATTAAAATAAGTAAAAAAATATTGTTATTAGATTAATAAACCACCTTAAATGAGTAAAAAATTGTTAATTTAAACGAATTATTATTTAATATTTCTACATAAAAAATCTATGTGAGTAACAAAAAGGAAAAACTATTTAACCAATTAGTTTTATTAATATTCATACTTTTAAATTAATGGTCATGTATCTCATTTAGTTTATGATTTTATGGAGCGTTTAAAGTTATGCAAACATCGTTTTAAATATCATAATCTAATAAATAACAAATAGTATAAAAATTAATACTACAATTTGTAGAAAGTTTTTCATGATTTTACATATCAAAATCTAACAAATAACAAAATGTATGAAATAAATAATAACATAAAAGTATCGAAACATCTATAATAACATGTATATTCATAAACCACATCAAACCCTTCAAAATCATAAACAATTGTAGAAGCAATTTCATGATTTTATATATCACAATCTTACAAATAACAAATACTATGGAAAAATTAAATAATACAACTTTTGATGACAAAAAGTATCAAAATAACTATTATAATCTTTGTATTAAAAGTACATCAAACACTCATAAATCATACAAATAATATAAAAACAATTTCAAGAAAAAAAATTAAAAACAATTTAAGAATACATAAAATCAACATACGTTTGATATACTTTCCTATCTCTTCTACTCTTTATACTTCAATTAAAAACACTTGAAAGACATGAATGTTTTTATGAGAAAAAATCTACTTATATAGCAACAACATGTATAAATGAGAGGAATACAAAAAGGTTTTAGTAAATGCTATTAATTTAAGAAATATGAAGAGTCATTAAGTTTCAAATATAATTCTGAATTAATAAATAGATGTAACGTTGTGTAATTTATAAATTTATTTTACTATTAGTTATTATTATTAATTAAATTTAAGATTACTTGGTATTATTAAAAATTTATAAAAGACTATCCGTGTAGAAAATTTTAATGCCACTTAATACGTTTATTATAAAATCACTTATTATATTAATTATTATTGTTAACTAATTTTGAAAGTTATAATATTATTTAAAGGTTAGAATTTATTTTCTTGTACTTATTTAACACTAATTAACTAATTTATAATCATTATTAGAAAGAAAATGAAAAGTCATAAGAGTTTCAAATTAATATTGTGGAAGTATTTTTGCTTCTTTTATAAGATATAAATGTGAGCTTTATTATGCAATTTGATGGTTCTACTACTTTCATTCAAACTATTGAATTAAATAAAAAAAGTATTAAAAAGAAATTAGAAAATCAATGGAAATATAAAAAGACATGGAAATTTAGAAAATCAATGAAAATATGAAAAAATATGAGAGTTTCAAATGAATGTGGTGCTTTGAAATATGGCTCTATTATAAGATATATAAATTTGTATGTATCTAACTTTAAATAAACTAATCATTATAAATAATTAGCTCACGACAATACAACAAGAAGGACCATTCAACAAGGAAGATTAAGTAAGCCAATTAAAAGAAATCAAAAACTAATGTAACCGAATGTATAATAACACTATACAGTTTTCAAGGCGATTGACAATTTTTCGAGTCTATTTTTCATCTTGTTCTACATTTTCACATTATACAAGTTCTATCTTATTGACATAAGTTTCATGAAATAAAGTGTATGTCAAAGTTCACTAAATTAAATTGGTGCAACTAAAAACAAGTAAAGGCACACGGCACTTTAATCAATACCAAAAGGACCATACTACATTAAGGCTCAAGTTATGGGACTATTTTCAAGGAACCACATGACCATCCTACCATAAAACCACCCACATCTATAAGAATCTAATATCCTAAACCCATAAAATAAGGCCAAATTTCATAAAACCATTATACTTTGGGTTTTTTTCAAAGGTTTATATCATAAAAAGTCCTTAAGTTTGTTAGAAATGTTCGGATTTACTCTTTTATGTATTTTTTGTTCATAAAAGCCTTTAAATTTATGTATATTTCATTAAAACTCTTACGTTTGACAGTATTGTTCGGTTTTACACTTGTGTCCTGTTATACAACCTGCCAAACTTAGGAGTAAAACTCAATATTCCTACCAAACTTAAATGTTTTAATGAACCAAAATAAATTTAAAGGCTTTTATAAACAAAAATATACAATAAAGGGTAAACCCGAACATTTCTTACAAACTTAAGGGCTTTTATGACAATAAACTTTTTTTTTTCAAATTAACCACCAAAAAAACAAATTTCGACTGAATGTGTTTTTTTTTTCTTCAAAAAAACTACATTAAACTTTGCATTTTATAAAAACCACTATAGTTTGGAATTAGTGTAGCTTAAATATTCAAGGAAAATTTCATTATGATTCAAATATTAAACTTCTGAACTTAAAAAAGAAAATTTTAACTAGAAAAATATTCTTCCTGTTGTTTATTAAAATACATAACCGAAAAAACTCACTAGATTCCTTGAAAAAAAAAAAAAAACAAACTTTTAGTGGTTAAATCAGAAAAAAAAAAATTTATGGTTAAACAAAATATTAGGGGTGGCCCATAAACCATCAAAAGCTGGCCCAAAAAGAGCCTATACAATTAAAATACTATTAACCTTACAAATTTACAACTAAGAATACCAATTCTACACATTAAATGTCACACCTTAACAAAAGAACATGGACCCTTCAACATCTTCATGCAACTTGGGCAGCTCGGGCACCTCTATACTTCCTACCGAACTAATACTTTCCGCCAAATCTTCAAACTTCATAAACTGCCCGACTTGTAGGGCAGCAAGATGAGCGTATGAAACAGGCGCCACTGTAAAATAGGTTTTATAATTAGGTACAATTGAGAAATTAGCTCAAATAAAAGCATAAGTTACATTTTTGGTCCCTGAGTGTAGGTTATTTTTTTCATTTTTGGTCCTTATTAAAGGTTTTTGGTGCCTGTTCAAAGTAAAAGGGCTATATTTTTGGAGCTAAAATTGCAAATATCAGCTATATTTAGGGACCAAAAATGTAATTTACTCTCTAAAAAGGTGAAGATAGTACCTATTGAAGTTGCCGAGCTACTTCTTTGATACCTGTGACACAATTTTAAAGTTCTAGTCATTTATTGTGCTTTAAAATATAAGTATGAGTAAATTACATTAATCGTCCTTGTGGTATACCCAAAATTATGGATTGGGTCCCTTGCTGACTTTTTTTCAAAATTTTACGTCCCTGTGGTTTTATTTTGTTGCAACAATCGTTCCTAAACGATACAAAATGACTAATAAACCGGAATCTGGTCATTTCTAATTTTTTATTATTCTTTTAATATTTGTCGAATTATTTTGAAGAGTGGGCCCCACCAAATTAATCATTTAAAATATAAAGTTTTCTTTTTGGTAATTTGCACATAAATATTTTTTTCTTGCTAAAATGGTTGTCTTTTTTTAGTCCTTTAAAGAAACAAAAATAAAACTTGTACGAATTATATATAAATTATGTACTTACACATATGATAGTGAAAGGATTAAATTCTGCAAATTATCAGGAGAGAAACCAATTTCATCAAGCAAGACATGATAATGGGCAGGACGTGAAGTGCCCTGCAAAATCGTTTAATGATTTATTAATAAAAATAATATGGCGTTAAATGGATTTTTTACAAGATGGAAATTATATTTAAAAAAATAAAGATTTCAGGAACTTACAATCATTCCTGATTGAGCACACATGTAAAAATCATAGTTTCTTGGGTGCACGATTTTACTGTCTACAACAGTACCTGAAGATACATATTTAATGTGATTTTTTTTTTTTTGTATTTAAATAGAATTAAATTATTAAAAAATGTTTAAAAAAAACAAACCAGCAGGAACATTTTCAGGTGCATTAGCTTGAAAGAGCTTTGTGTGGTGATTCTTTTGAGCTATAATTACTGTGAATTTAGGAACATCAACTTCACCAAGATGCTGGTAAGCCTGTATTTTGAAATCAAATAAATTAAAAAGAGTAATTTACAAAAATGGTCCCTAAGTATTGCTATTTTTTACAATTTTGGTTATATTTGAGGTTTTGTAATGTTTTTGGCCCCTTATTCTGCCATTTCATATAAAATGACTATTTCACTTACAATCTACTTTTTACAATTATTTTATTAGTAATTTTGTATTTATATTTAATTGTAAAAGAAATCAGAAAGGGTAATATATATACATTTTTCCTGAAACAGGGACAACAATGTTACAGAAAACCTCAAATAATGGCAAAATTTGCAAAAGGAGTAACGATATTTAGGGACCATTTTGTAGTTTAAATTATAAAATGAAGATAAAGAATTTTATAAAATTTGTAAGCTTATTAGAGGTTTATGTAAAAGAAACATACCTTGATCATTTGATCCAACTCACAATTTAAAACTTTGTTGAACTGGGATTCGCTCACGCCATCCCTGAGAAAAAAATTTAATAAATAAAAAATTGAAATGTATTAATAAAGAAAATA
This sequence comes from Cichorium intybus, assembly GCA_023525715.1. Classification (NCBI taxonomy): domain Eukaryota; kingdom Viridiplantae; phylum Streptophyta; class Magnoliopsida; order Asterales; family Asteraceae; genus Cichorium; species Cichorium intybus. The sequence goes on along the minus strand of CM042015.1, from coordinate 11,296,486 downwards.
AAAATAAAAAAAGAATAATACCTGAATACTATAATTTGTGTTGGTTTTCGTTGATTGCTTGTTTGATAAAATTCCAAAAGAAGGTCACTGATCAATACAAGATTACATCAACACAAAACATCAAACATGCTAAACTGAAACAAACAAATTAATGAATAATTTAACCAAGAGTAAAGTACATTATTGGTCCCTTAGTATAGCTGATTTTTGCAATTTTAGTCCTGAAAATTTCTCTAGTAATTTTGGTCCTTATTCCAATGTTTTTAACGATTTTGATTCAAGAATCATTTAATCTAACTACCCATCTGATATATTTTTCTTAAATGACCATTTTACCCTTGGACCACAGGCCAAAACTGTAAAAGCAATATACAATAATTTATAATTAATATAAATTATCAATATACAATATAGAAAAAAATATTAGAAATTTAAAAAACCATATGCACATTTTAAACTTTAATTAAGAAATAATATAAAACGACAACTTTGGCCCTGTGGTCAAAGGGGCAAGATGGTCATTTAAAAAAAACTAACAGACAATCAATTTAGACATAACGATTCAGGGACCAAAATCGTTTCAAAAAATCAAAATAAGGACCAAAATTTCAAAAATCATCTATACTCAGGGACCAAAAATGTAACTTACTCTTTGACCAAACTTCAAAAAAAAAAGTAAAATCATTAAAAATAAGGGAATTACATTTACTACCTCATCATCCCATCATCTGTTCCATCTGGTTGTGGTTTAAACAAACCTTCAATCATTTCCATCTTTGATGATTGAGCTCTTACACATGCTTTATATCTTGATATCAACGGCCATGATTGTGATCCAACAACCTATAAATTTAAATAATAATAATAATAAATATTCACCCTGTAAAAAAATAAACCATGAAAGTAAAAAAGTATAGCTGATTTATCCAAATTTCGGTCTCTCTTACAAGAAAACTCAAATATGGACTGAAATTGCAAAAATCAGCTAAACTCAGGGGCAATTTTGTAATTTACTCAAAGTTGTAAAAATCATACCGCAGCAATTGAAGGTATATCAGATCGACCCGGGGACCCGTGAGAAACATCCATACCCATTATCATTGTTGGAGTGTCATTTATGAGAGGTATACGGCCTTCAATTGCTAATAAAGAATTGATCCCACCAAGCTTTTAAAATAAGAAAAGAAAAAAAATTAATTTAAGTTTTAAAAGTTTAAAGATTTACAGAAAATTATAAATACCTTGGAGTTAATTTTCAAAAGCACGTTTGTGAGATATTGGTCAGTGATCTTGACTGGACACATACATTGTGTGACAACTCCATAGTCACTTAAACATTTTTTCTTCCATGGACCTTTAAAACCATAATAATATTAAGATTTATATACGGCTAATATAGGCAATGTACTTTATTTTTTTACCGATAAAAGCAATATATTTAGCAATAATATAATAACATTTCTTTGCATATTATAGAAACATATATACATTTCTTTTACCAATAACACCAATATGTAACAAATAAAGTATAGGTTTAAAAAAAGTATATTGCTTTTATTGGTAAAGATATGTAAGTAAGTTGCTATTATAGGTGAAAAATAAATTGAAATTTGAAAATTGAAAATTCATACCATATAAATCAGAATTTTTTCTTTCTGGCAATATGCAAAGGAGAAACTGAGGGGCACCAGGGAGTTTTGCTAAAATTTGGTCAAACATTTTGTCAACACGAATTACAGGGCCATATTTACGATTTTGTGGGTCTTCTTCCATTAGTGAAAATGGGCGATCAATAATCTGAAAATTCAAAAATTAAAATTCAAAACTATCATAAAAGACTTGTTAGATAAAGAAAATAATTAATTAAAAAATAACATACAATTCCTTTATTTCTTCCACAATTGATGAGTTCTCGCGAAAGATAACTTGCATCACACTTGGCGGAAAAGTTGACAACTACCCATTTCTCGATTTTCGTGGGAGTAAAAAGTTTCTGTAAAAATAAAAAATTTAAAATAATAATAATAATAATAATAATAATAATAATAATAATAATAATAAAATACTAGCAATGTAAGCTGAAAGTCAAAAGGGTACAAGAGAATAATACCTTGTTAGTAAAGTTCCATCTCCCATTACGTGGAATAATATCTTCTCCATTACCAACCTTCAACTATGATTCCAATAGATATTAAATATAAATAATATCGTTATGATTTTAGGAAATTACGAAAATGCCCTTATCACAAAAAAAAAAGTAAATAACAACCTTTGGTGCCTCGAGGACACGCCCATCAACTTGAGCAAGTTGTTTTTCAATAGTAATTCCACATGAAGCTAGAAGAGGGGCATCATCGTAATTATAGTTTTTCACAGCCTGAAAGGATAAATAAAGGTCAATTTGAGGAAAATAGCAACGTACTTTTCCCTCTTTACCGATATAGGCAATATACTTTAGTTTGCATCCCTAATAGCAATGTATTTACAATTTCTTACTGCAAAAACAACTAATTTTAACCTAGAAAACCGGTAACCGGTTACCACTTTATTATTATTATTTTTCAACTTTTTGCTTATGTGGCATTTAAACAATGATGATGTGGCATAGATTATATGGTAAGATGGGTCTAGAAATCATTACATTAAATGCTGATTTGGCATTGTATAGCCACACATGATTGGTTGGATGCCATCTAAGCAAAAGGTTGGAAAAATAAAATCATAACCGGTTACTGGTTCTCCAGGTTAAAAATTGCTGTTTTTGGTAGAAAAATGCAAGTACATTGCTATTATAAGTAAAAACTAATGTATATTGCCCATATAGGTCAAAAGAAAAAGTACGTTGCTATTTCTGGCATTTTGTTAAATGCTAAATTTACAACAAAGGATACCAAGATACGTGGGATCAAAAGGGTAGGAATTAATATATATTTACATCGGTTATAACTCGCATTTTTTCTGGTGGCTTTTGTCTTGATTTTTCAACTAAAGATGCTCTTTGAAGAGTAGATAATGCCTTTGTATACCGTTGAAGTGGAACAAGAGAACAAAGCTGGGAATAATGGCAAAATGGTAATAACATTAGAAGATGTAAAACATAAAAAAATAAAAAGAAAATTAAAAAAAACAAGATAAAGATACAACCTCCATAGGCAAATAATTAGGCTTCTTTGGTTTACCAACATCAATGCACGGTATATACGCAGAGTAAGTAATTTCAATTTTACGGTGTTTGGTAAAATAATCAAACACTGTAATGTCAACTGTCTTGTCATCATATGTCCCATCATCTTTCTTCACTCTCAAAGGAAACCTGTTGCAGCCATGTCAGCATACCTGTTGAAGCCATGTCAGCATACAGTATACACTTGGAAGAATAAAAACTTACAAAAGTTGATTGCAAGGTTTTTCACTCATTCCAGTGATCTTGAATTCCATGTTGTTGTGACTTGTTTTAATTCTCATGTTTTTAAGCATTTTCTTGGCCTGTAAAGTGTGAATAAATGGCGTGTAAAGTTTATAAATAGAGAGAAAATATTGCGTATAATGCTTTTAGAGTATATTACATTTTTGGTCCCTGAGTATAGCCGATTTTTGCAATTTTGGTCCCAAAAAGTTTTCTCTTGCAATTTTGGCCCTTATTTGAGGTTCTTGTAACGTTTTCAGTCCCTGTTCCAAGAAAAATGACTGTTTTTGGTCCCTAGTATAGCTGATTTTAGCAATTTCAGTCCTAAACGTATAGTCATTTTACTTAGAAAATGGACCAAAAACGTTACAAAAACCTCAAATAAGGACCAAAAGATATACTCAGGGTCCAAACATGTGATTTACTCATGTTATTATTACCTTTAGCCAGTCAATAAACCGAAAATCACGTGCATTTTGGTTGGATTTTAGAAAATCAATCACGGGTCCGGGAGTAAGAATTATTGTAGTTGATACATCTGTATATACAAATCACTAATGCATGAGTAATTTAAAACACCAAGTGAGTGGCATATAAAAGGGGTAAATTAGTAATTAGTATAGTCAATGTGGTCAATGGTCATACCCATATTCAATGACAAACCACCATGTGTTGGATGAAAACTAGAATGAAATCCACGGCATCCAGTGACACCACCTCCAACATCACTAAAGTTTCTTGAGTCATCATGAAAGAATGACTGTTTGACCAAAAGGCATCCCCTGTATCAAAAATGTTGACTTTTATTAAGCTAAAAGAAAACCAAAAAATCCAAAAAAGAGGGAAATTGAAAGTGCCTTTGAGCTGCTTGTTGTCTTAATATGATATCAAGAACCCTTAAAGAATCTTGAAGTTTTTCTGGCTCTGTTCCTTGAAGGGCAAGAATGACCGAATTTAATGGTATTTTAGCAGCATACTTAATCTCTACTTTAAAAGTCTTTTCCTGAAAAGACCGTTTTGACCTTTTACCAGTTCCATCATCAGACGGGCTTCCACTACAAAAAGATATAACTTCAGGTAAACAATCCAACATGTAAAAAGAGTTAACATTAATTACAAGATTAACAAACCGTTTTGCAAATGAATCTTCTAATACAACCATGAATTCAAAGTGATTATGTGGGAGAGGTCCAACAGTATAAAGACTCTTTTCTCCATCATATGCGAATTTTTTACCAGAAAGTTCAGATGAGTATGTTTGGTAAAGTTTGTCAAGAATTTTTCTTCCTAAAACTTTGTTCTCAATTGGTCTTTTATCTTCAGAAGTGATGGATACCTGTACCAATATGACATTATAAGAATACTAATCCAGTTGTTAAAGCTATTTCTTTATATTTAAAGATTCAATCCCACAATACCATACACTGTACTGATAGAATATCTCATCTGGATTCTTGATAGAAACTTTAAAGTGATTAGCAAGCAATGGAATGTGTCTTCCATTACTTCCAAATCCAGGCCTATTGATTATAGAACGTGTATGATAGTTTGGTTGCTCTGTTGATACATCAGGTTGTATAGCCTCTTGCTGTGGTGGTGATGGGGGTGAACCACTAGCATCTTCACTGTTCACTTTCTCCATCTTTTACATCCACGAAAATCCTAAGGGATACAAATTGTAGAACTGTTAATGAATCAAGGGAAACAAGAACTAAAAAGCAAACATTAAGTTAGAAAGAGCTATAAGCCTATAGGCTATAACTCATCATTTTGCATAACCTAGTAAAGGAATCAGAAGCTCGAACTATCAAATTTCAGCTGTATCGTACAATGTACCTTAGGAACACACATATTAGGGAAAAGAAAAACTCAAAATCCCCACAAGTTATGAACGATTTTACAATGCAGCTCCATAAAATAAATCAGAAACCTAAAATCAGATGAAGAACATCCAGAAACACATATCAAAGTAATGTTCATACGAATTACAGGCCAAATATAGTGATCCTCGTCAAATTTTGTGTATTCATTAGGAGAAAAGAGGGCAGAAGGTTGAAACAACGAATTAGAACATACAACGGCAGCAGCAACGACAAGGATTCCAAACATTACAAGCATTCAGGTGGATTTTAAAAGTATAAACTATAACAGTTATAAACATTACGAGGAATTTTACTGGGAGAGGTGAAGATCGTTCTAAGCAAAATTAAAAAGGTAAAGTTGAAAACGAACATAATGAATTTACCTTTGAAGATGAAGAAATTCGGATTTTGTAGAAATATTTAGGGTTTTACGGAAGAATGGAGAAGAAGAAACAGTGACGTGCTCGGTGTTAGGTTCTGTCCCGCTTCGTGCTCCCCAGTGGCCAGTGCGCGTAGCGAGAGTCAAATTAGCCGTACAACTGCTGGTGCAGCTACTACGCCCCCAAACAGCGGAAGCAATAAGGTTATTTTTGAAAAAGGTTTTGGTTTGAATGTCGCCAATGTTTTTATTTTTTATGTTCTAGTTTTTATTTTTTATGTTCTAGTGGTTTAAACTTAATATTTACATCATATTCAATATTTTCTTCCCATCGTATTTATTTCAGACGGTTGATTTATAAATGAATAAATTATCGGCAACCGTAGACATTCAGTCATTGTTTCTCTGATCATAACCCTCGAATTTCCCATCGTAAAACATTGTAGTTGATATCGAGGCGTTTGAGAATGTGGCAGTTTGACAAGCTTAACGAAGTTGTTGGAAATGTATAGAGACGTAAGGTACTTGCAAGCCGCGAGAAAACTCGAGAGGTTTCCAGAGAGCTTATTGTCGGAGAAATTAAGTGTGATCATATTTGCACAATTGATGAGCGAAATGGACAAAAGTGAAGAATTTGAGACTTTATTTTTTGATAAGCGTTCGAAATAAACACAACAATTTAGTAGCAGGAAAATATTGAGTTTAAGCGTTTGAAATATTCGTCGATAAATTAACCATTTGAAATAAACACGACGGAGGGGGATATTGAGTAGCTGATATATATTGAGTTTAAGCCCCTAAAACACCAAAAATAGAAGCATCAGTGACAATTTAAACCAAAATTGAATAGTTTGTATGGCTTTTGAGTTGTCTTTGTTTTAAAATCGTCTACAAAATGTAAGAGAGACTTGGGTAGCAGACAAATATTGAGTTTGAGCTCCTAGAACACAAAAAATACATTAGGGATCATTTAAAGCAAAATTGAATACTTTGTTGTGCTACAATGACATAATCCAATTTTTATATATAAACAAAATCAATTAATACTACAAATAGTAAAAAGATGACACTTAAAATTTAGCAACAAAATTTGCATATTAGTGATGAAATTTTGCTTGGTACGTATTTGTTGGGATTATAAAAAAAAATACATAGAGGAACTGAAAACTAAAACCTTATCCCACTATGAATCACAAGAACATGTGACATTTGCAACTGTTACCTAAACTAGAAGTGGAGTTCAAAAATTACCTCTGTAGCAGATCTGGTTAGGGATGGCAAAAAAACCCGGACCCGAGAAACTCGAAACCCGAAAATGTAGGGTATCAAGTTGGGGTTGGGTTCCCTCGCCCCGACCCGATATATATATATATATATATATATATATATATATATATATATATATATATATATATATATATATATATATATATATATATATATATATATATATATATATATATATATACTAGGTTTATAAGCTTGTGTTAAACACGGGTGGTAAAAGTAAGAGCCGGTTCTTAAACCACAAACTTGCTATTGTAATTTCTGAAGGGTTTCTATGCAATCAATGAACACAAAATAACCTAAGGTTCACATGCAACCCTAATATTGATCTATGTTTTCTTCTATGAAGATTAGAACTAAGAACCTAAAGGATACAATTCAATTCTAAAGAAGAATCAAGAAAAACCAACCTTAGATCTTATGATCCTTTTAAGCAGCAGCAAAATTATCCTGCCTCAGATGAAAGTCACACCCAGGGGATGGAAGAATCAGTCCAGCAGAGTAAATCCAGAGAGAGGTGGCGTAAAGAATGAGGTGCCAGGGGGTTCCTTTTATAGCCTCCAAGGGTTACACCTGAAACCCTAAGGAGCCTCCAACTGGACAAGGCTTTTGACCACTTGGACCAGGCTTACCAAACCCTAATTAGGGTTTCGCCAATCCCTTGGAGGAGCCTCCAAGTTGGCGCCACTTTTGGTCCCTGGTTTTTCCTGGCCAGTTATTCAACTATTGAATAAATGCCAAACCAGTCCCTGCACCTTTTAATTAATTAATTTAATCTCCAAATTAAATCCAATTAATTCTAGATTAAATCTTAATTAATTATTATAGTTTCTAATTAATATATTAGCACTTAAATATATTAATAAACCATATATATATTTTCTATTGATTTATTATACGATTAATAAATCAACTATTCTCTCTACTGAACTATCTTTCCTCCACCCATGAGGGCAACCCAAATGGACTTTGCTTTTAACCATAAGATAAAAGTTCAATTACAAGTCATGGCTTAGACACCTAATCCAACAGTCTCCCACTTGGATAAGTCTATGACTTTAATTGTCTGAACTCTGACCCAGTCAGTTCTGTCCAAAGATAAGTGATCTGATGATCCTCCGTCCAACAAGATATTTTCAGACTCAAGACATGGATAAAATCAATCTGGTCTGATTCACTGTTCCTCGATTTCCGATTTGCATATGACTCTTAGACTACCAATTTAGTCCCGGTTGGCCAACCATTTTAGTCAACTTCAAAATCATCGAGAGGCCTACAGATATCTGTTTCCCGTTAGGGTCAAGGGACGAATAAACTTCGACTCATATACTTATGTCTTTTACCAGACAAATCACTCACAACAATATGTTTTATAACACCGAGTTACTGATGCGTTTTCATATTATCAATGAATGACCGTCTAGTAAATCATAACTCATATGTCTTAGCTTAAAGATCAAAAGATATTATCGTCTCAATATTGCTCGTGATGTAATCCATGAAGCAATCCATTGAGCGCGGGTTTATCCAATACTCAAATCTCCATTTCCAAGTACTCACGAATGGTTCAGCAATCCAATTGCAATGTCTAACTCCTTAGACAATCTATTACCAATTCATGACAGTCTTACTTCACACTTACTCCCTTAAAGTGTAATCGACTGTGGATATTTGAATAATCCAATTATTCAGGAAGTAAAACATGCAAAATGAAACACAATGATAAAGTACTGACAAGAGTAGTAAACCATAATAAATCTCTATTATTAAATCACAAGAGTCAAATACAATACATTGTTACAAGTTTCGAACCTATCTAATTACTAAAACTTATATCATCTCTTAATCCAATGCTCCTAGCATGCTGATTATGCTTAATCCTACTCAGAGCCTTTGTCAAGGGATCTGCAGGATTATCTTCCGATGATACCCTCTTTACAAGGAGGTGACCTTCTTCTACCCTATGCCTGATGTAGTGGTACTTTCTGTCGATATGTCTGGACTTTCCATGATCTCGCGGTTCCTTTGTCAAGGCGACCGCACCTTCATTATCGCAGAACAGTTCCAAGGGCTCCTGAATACTCGGGACTACTCCAAGGTCACCGATAAAGTTCTTCAGCCAAGCCGCTTCCTTTGACGCTTCACTTGCTGCTATGTACTCTGATTCGCACGTAGAATCAGCCACTGTTTCTTGCTTGGAACTTTTCCAAGTAACTGCTCCACCGTTCAAAAGGAATACCCAGCCCGACTGAGACCGACCACTGTCTCTATCCGTCTGAAAGCTGGCATCTGTATATCCTTCAACTCTCAAGGTATCACTGCCACCGAGGACTAACACCATGTTCTTTGTCCTTCGCAGATACTTGAGTATATTTTTCACAGCTATCCAATGCGCCCTTCCAGGGTTACCCTGGTACCGACTGACCATGCTTAAAGCAAAAGCCACGTCAGGGCGAGTACACGTCATAGCGTACATGATCGATCCCACAGCTGAAGCGTATGGTACTCGACTCATCTCAGCTATTTCCTCGTCTGTACTCGGACTTTGAGTCTTACTCAGCTTCGCATTACTTTGAATAGGCAGCTCTCCCTTCTTGGAATTTTCCATACTAAACCTCTTTAGTACCTTATCCAAGTATGTACCCTGACTGAGTCCAATCAGTCTCTTCTTCCTATCTCTCAATATTCTAATCCCAAGAATATAGGCAGCCTCTCCTAGGTCCTTCATGGCGAAACATTTCCCAAGCCAAGCCTTAACATCTTGCAGGGTTGGAATATCGTTTCCCATGAGCAGTATGTCATCGACATACAGCACCAGAAAGGTGACTATACTCCCACTAGCCTTGACATATACGCAGGACTCATCCTCGCTCCTAGAGAAGCCAAACTCTTTGACTTTCTCATGGAAACAAAGATTCCAGCTGCGAGAAGCTTGCTTCAATCCGTAGATTGATCTCTCAAGCTTACACACCTTATTAGGATACTTTGCATCGACAAAACCCTCTGGCTGATTCATGTAAACATCCTCAGTCAGCTTCCCATTAAGGAAAGCGGTTTTGACGTCCATCTGCCAAATTTCATAGTCATGAAATGCAGCTATGGCCAGCATAATCCTAATAGACTTTATCTTAGCTACTGGTGAGAAGGTCTCGTCATAGTCAACCCCTGGGGTTTGAGTAAAGCCCTTCGCAACCAGTCTTGCCTTGAAAGTGTGTACCTTTCCGTCCATGTCTGTCTTCTTCTTGAAGATCCATTTGCACCCGACTGTCTTTCGACTCGGTACATTGTCAACCAAGTTCCAAACTTGATTGTCATACATGGACTTGATCTCGCTATCCATGGCCTCTTTCCACTTGGCAGACTCAGGGCCTGCCACTGCTTCCTGGTAGTTAGCTGGTTCATCCAAATTTATCAGTGTCCTATCACTGACAAAAGTGTCCCCATCCGAAGTTATATGGAACCCATAAAACTCGGGTGGCATGCTAACCCTACCAGAACGCCTAAGAGGTAAGGATACATCTGTCGGGCCAACAGGAACTTCTTCCTCATGTTGGTTGCTAGTTTCTCCTAAGGTTGCGTCATCTGATGACTCTTGAATTTCTTCCAGATCAATGGTACTCCCACTGTCCTCTTTAAATACGAGCTCTCTCTCTCGAAAGACTGCTCGTCTAGCTACAAAGACCACGTCCTCGCTCGGTCTGTAGAATAGATATCCAAAGGACTGTTTGGGATAACCAATGAAGAAACACCTTTCACTTCTGTCTGCGAGTTTGTCTTGAGTCTCTCGTCTAACGAAAGCCTCACAACCCCAGACCTTGATATGTGCCAACGAGGGAGCTTTCCCCGTCCACATCTCATGAGGTGTTTTCGCAACCTTCTTAGTTGGGACAAGATTGAGGATATGGGCGGCAGTCTCTAAGGCATACCCCCAGAAGTGAATGGGAAGTGAAGCTCGACTCATCATGGAACGAACCATGTCCAACAGGGTTCGGTTGCGCCTCTCTGCAACACCGTTCAACTGTGGTGTCCTGGGAGGTGTCAACTGCGAAACTATTCCGCATTCCTTTAGATAGTCTAGGAACTCGATACTTAGATACTCTCCGCCTCTGTCGGATCTGAGCATCTTTATCTTCCTGCCTAATTGATTCTCTACTTCGTTCTTAAACTCTTTGAACTTTTCAAAGGTGTCCGACTTGTGCTTGATCAAGTAGATGTAACCGTATCTACTAAAATCGTCGGTAAAAGTCACGTAGAACCGCGTGCCATCCTTTGTGGTTGATCTGAATGGACCACACACATCCGTGTGAATAATGTCCAATAGACCCTCACCTCTTTCAAAAGACCCTTTGAAAGGTGATTTAGTCATCTTGCCCAACAGACAAGATTCGCATACATCATCCGACTTGAGGTCGAATGATTCCAACACTCCATCCTTTTGGAGTTGGGCGATGCGTTTCTTGCTGATGTGCCCGAGCCGACTATGCCACAGACATGCCTTTTCCACGTCACTAGTAGAATCAATATAATTTACACTTTGTCCTAGATTGTCAACACATTTCACAGTTTCATACACACCATTACAAGGATAAGCAGTAAAATTCAAAATACCATTTTTGAAAACAGAAATAGATCCAATATTATTATCAAAAGAAAAACGAAATCCTTGTCTGAATAATGCGTGAAATGAAATAATATTTCTTGCCATTTCTGGCGAATAGCAACAATCTAATAAATCTAAACAAACTTCACTACTAAGCACTAAACTATAAACTCCAATCTTGGTAACAGGGGACGATCTCCTATTGCCCATGATCAAGTTCAGTCTACCGTGCTCCACCTCCCTGCTTTCCTTTAGGCCCTGCTGTCGATGGCTTTACTTTCCCATCCTTGACATCCTGCAAGTATTTGGGGCAGCTTCTCTTCCAATGGCCCTTTTCTTTGCAGTAGAAACAGTTTGCTTCATCGGGGTTGGCCACACAAGGAATTTGGGAAGTCTTGGTTCTCGAGCCATTACTGGATGACCCGGCCTGAACCTTTTCCCTCCAATTTTGCTTAGGAGGGCCCTTCCTTTTCTTTCCTTTGCCACTTCCAATGGCTAGAACGGGCTGATTAACCGAGGGTACACTTTTACCCTTCATCCCGTCTTCAGCTACTCGAAGCATGCGATGCAACTCAGTCATATTAGCCTGATTGTTGTTCAAATGATAAGCCAGCCTGAACTGGTCATAAGAACTCGGCAACGAGTTAAGCACTATGTCAACGGCCAACTGTTCCGGTACAGGCATCGCAAGCTTTCTAAGCCGCTCCACGTAACCTTGCATTCTTTGCACATGAGCGCAGATGGACTCTCCATCTTTGGGTTTGCTGTTCGTGAAGTCCTTGACCACTTCGCACCTTTCGATGCGCTCTTGCTTGCGGAACTTTTCCGCTAGCTCCTTGTGCATCTCATAGGGCCAGTAGTCTTCGTATATTCTCTGCAATTCGGGGTTCATTGTGGCGATCATGATGCAGGCCACTTTGGTTGCATCATCAGTATGTTTTTGGTACGAGGCAATTTCCTCGGGAGTAGCAGTTTCGGGGTCGACATCGACAAGCTCGGTCTCGAGAACATACTCTTTGTTCTCATACCTCAGAGCCATCTTGATGTTTCTAATCCAGTCATTATAGTTTGTCCCGTTCAATTGAACCTTGGAACATAGTGAGAGGATTGAGGGAACACTGGAGTTTGATTGGGGAGCGGATTGATCAGCAGAAGACATCTATAAAAGAAGGTAAGTTTAATTAGATACTTGTCGGTCCTTATAATAACCCAATATAAAATAAGGCTAGGATCCAACTATAACAATTTGCAACATAGAAGAGGGATGCCGTAATCTATAAGCAAATTTTATAAAGGTAGGCGAATGACGATTCAGCCGATTCCACCGCGGAAAAATAATCTTATTATGAATGGAATTCCTAGTTTCTTATGAGATTAATTGAACTGTTCAATAGCATGTTTAATCTCGGATATGCCCCACCGTTTGTGACTGGGATGCCGAGGATCACAAACCGGGTGTGAATAACCATGCAAATTAGCTTGGTGCTCTCGGGATCCATTATCATCTCAAATTGATGTGCCGGTAAACCACACACGCTCCATCAACAATGATAACACCCGAGACACCCATTGCCACTCTTTATGAACCCCTATTGGTGTGCCGGTAAACCACACACGCTCCACCAACGTTTCATAAAGTGCAATGTGCAATTTCATGGGGTAGCATCAAATTCACATTTTCCTAAAGTAACTAGATTGGGATTTGTTTTAGGGTTCTAGTACTTTCAATTATAGCATTATACTTTTAAGAGGCTTAGCGGTTCTATCATACCCGTTCGGCTAACGACACTCGACTGACCAGGAGAGCGGTGGGTAAGAGTAGATACCCATTAGACTAACATTTTATAGTCAGTCGCCTTATACCCTCTTTATAGGACAGTTTTGTGAATGAGGCTTACTAGCGGTAGACTAACCAATTTTCTTATACATATTAAATTAACTTTTAATTTTAAATATATATAAGATATATTTTAATCTCATTAAAATATCTTAGAATTAATTAAATTCTAATTTTCTCAAATTATTCTAATTTTCTTGAAAATTTTAATTAATTCTTAAAGCAGATTTAATTTGCCTTTAATTAATCAATTAATTAAATTAATTAAATCTAATGTAGATATTACCAAATTAATCAAATTAATTTATCTACAAAGGTCCTAGTGATTCTCGAAATCAACAAGCCAGGCAAGCAAAGTTCAGGTTATTTTATAAGATCTTATTACCAAAAATAACAACATACTATTATGGCAAGTAAATCAAGCAATCAAGGGGGACCATTAGGGCATGGCGGCTAGGGTTAGGAAACCCTAGCCAAGCCGTCAACATTCAAGGCCACCAAGGGTGGATTTTCGCAAAAAACACCAAGGCCAAGATCATGCAAGCAGTTCATAATCAAATCACAAGAAAACAAGCTAGCTCTGATACCACTGAAGGGTTTCTATGCAATCAATGAACACAAAATAACCTAAGGTTCACATGCAACCCTAATATTGATCTATGTTTTCTTCTATGAAGATTAGAACTAAGAACCTAAAGGATACAATTCAATTCTAAAGAAGAATCAAGAAAAACCAACCTTAGATCTTATGATCCTTTTAAGCAGCAGCAAAATTATCCTGCCTCAGATGAAAGTCACACCCAGGGGATGGAAGAATCAGTCCAGCAGAGTAAATCCAGAGAGAGGTGGCGTAAAGAATGAGGTGCCAGGGGGTTCCTTTTATAGCCTCCAAGGGTTACACCTGAAACCCTAAGGAGCCTCCAACTGGACAAGGCTTTTGACCACTTGGACCAGGCTTACCAAACCCTAATTAGGGTTTCGCCAATCCCTTGGAGGAGCCTCCAAGTTGGCGCCACTTTTGGTCCCTGGTTTTTCCTGGCCAGTTATTCAACTATTGAATAAATGCCAAACCAGTCCCTGCACCTTTTAATTAATTAATTTAATCTCCAAATTAAATCCAATTAATTCTAGATTAAATCTTAATTAATTATTATAGTTTCTAATTAATATATTAGCACTTAAATATATTAATAAACCATATATATATTTTCTATTGATTTATTATACGATTAATAAATCAACTATTCTCTCTACTGAACTATCTTTCCTCCACCCATGAGGGCAACCCAAATGGACTTTGCTTTTAACCATAAGATAAAAGTTCAATTACAAGTCATGGCTTAGACACCTAATCCAACAATTTCAAGAAAACCCCAATATTGTTCGTGCAAATTAGTGCGCGATATTCTCATTTCTGAAAGTTGTATTATTTATTCCCAACTTTTTCCAGATCTCTGCTTTCTCACAAGAACATACATTCTTTTTAAGTGATGAAATACAAGCCGGTAACAACAGAATAAACAAAAGGTTTGCATGCACATATTGTTTCGGGTGATATAATAGGTCTTAAATTAGGAAGAAAAGCCAATGGAACATGATTACATAAAATGTCATTGTTCAATAGTGTTAGGACCAGTTAGTAGCACTCATTACTCTAGGTATTCCAGACTCTCCTTGAACCAAAGTCCACCTTGAAATTTGCACCACAAATCTCTTCTGAACTGTCTACTCTTTGCACTAGCTTCAGCTCATTAAAAGGATGCTCAAAGCTACGTAACCCTCCAGATGTTGTGAAGAAACATCTAGTATCATAAAATAAAACAAAATTAAGAGCAAAACATATAAACATGATATTGAATCATCAAGAAATCACATTTTTTCCAAGTCTCACAAACCTTAATGCCACCTCAGCAGCAGTATTTGCAGCAACAATGACATCAGTTGCTTTTCCTGTCACTGGACCTTCCTGAAGAAGGTCGGGGTATGTCCCACCACAACTATGAAACCGTCAATATGACACCCAATATAACTGTACCCAACCAAAACAAATTCATAATATTAATTAATTATGACAAAAAGTCATTAACTGTTAAATAACCGTATTATAAAAACTTACAT
The DNA here is from genome assembly GCA_023525715.1 of Cichorium intybus. NCBI lineage: Eukaryota > Viridiplantae > Streptophyta > Magnoliopsida > Asterales > Asteraceae > Cichorium > Cichorium intybus. The sequence continues at coordinate 11,280,997 of CM042015.1, read as the reverse complement.
TTTCAAGATGCCACCTTCTTTCAAGGTAGTCTCATCGCTTGCAAGAAGGGAGTAATGAGAGACTCTATCCACAGAAAATTTGTACACCCCTTTCATTCTTCTTCTTTACATTCTTGTACATATTCCTAGTTTGAATTTGGAAAAGATAAAAGATTACTCTCTAATATATAAATTTCCTTTCCACAAACGTCAACAATCTTGGTGTTGGGCTTACATTTTGACAATATCAATTGGAAGGCGTGGAATTGATCAATAACATGAAATGTTAGAATATAACTATTAAAAATTAGAACATAACAATAAAAATTAGAACATAACAATAGATAAATTAAGTAAAGTTTCAATAGTCAACTGTACAGGAGGATCTGCCACGTGGTTCACCTCTAAAGGTAATGTACTTTTAGTGACAAGTTGTTCTCTTGGTGCTGATGGTGCAGACTGCCCTTTAGCAACTTGCAACTTCAAGAAACAAAGTGTTTGCTACTAACTGGGTGGGGTAAGAGCAAGGAGTCCTTCTAACCAAGTGTTTGCTACTTGTAGGTTCTATTTAGAGCATAGACCAATAGCAGCAACAGTATTTGTAGCAAATCACCTGTTGGGGTCTTTGACATTAATCCTATAAATGGATTTAAAGATGATAAATAATATATTCGATCCAATTTTTAAAAAAATGATGTCTATAAGAAAGAAAGTACCTGAAACTCTTGAAAGATAACTGAGATTGATGTATCCAAAGCAATGGAAGAAAGGATCTCAAGTTTCAAAGATTTAACTTGATAAGTATCTGAAGAGTTTATAATAGCATAGATATAGGCGGTGGAAGTGAGAGATTAGCAAATGGGATAGCAAGGATATGATCAGCAGATGGCAGAGGTGTTGATTTCCAGCCTCCATTCTAGAAGCCACCATTGTTGACAAAGCTTAAGGTGGCAAATTTGATATTCTCTTCCAAGAATTCAATGTGTTCATATACTATAGATTTAGTGGCTAGTTTAGCTATAAATAGAGGCTTAAGTTTCAGTTCTTAGACATCCCAAACATCACAAACACATAGAGTTAGTGAGCATAACACTTAGAGTGTAAGTGTTAGTTAGAGGGTTGGTTTTTTGTAATAGTCGAGTGTGAGAGTTGCTCCTCCTATTGTAATTCTGTTCTAGTGTTGAATAGAAGAATTTTCCAATCCCAACAAGTGGTATCAGAGCCTCGTTTCGGTACCGATCGTTTTTTGGTCGAAATTTTTTTCACTCAAAATCGATTTCCGGGCACACCATTGTAAAGTACTCGTTCCCACGATTCCGAAAATATTTTTTTTCGGAATTTTTCGACCACCGGAAGACCTCTAAAAGTTCGGTCAAAGGTTTGCCGGAATAGTGGTCGGAAAAACCAGTTCGCCGGAAAACTCGCCGGAGAAGACTATCGGAGAAGACGATACTGTAGCAACACTGTAGCAAGTTTCAGAAAACTGCATTTTTGGCCCCCTAAAATTCCAGAAAGTTGCAAACAGGTCCCTCTAATTCTATAAAACTCCGTTTTAGTCCCAGTTTTTTTCTGAAAGTTACAATTTTGGTCCTTATACTTCTGAAAAGTTTCAGAAAGGTCCCTATGTTTCAAAACCTTCCAGTTTGGTCCCTGTAATTCCACAAATTACAGATTGGCCCATATACTTCTTAAACATTTCAAATTGGCCCATAATTTTTTCAGAAGTTCATTTTAGTCTGAAAAAAATATATCCCACCTATTTCGACCCTTTCGGAAATAACCGTGATCTCGGTTTTGCCTAATTCCATCCTAAAATTTCACAAAACGCAAACTACGAAGTCTTTCTCATGGAATCTACAAGTTCGGATATAATGGTCCGACTTACGCCCACAAATTATAATATGTGGAAGCCGAGGATGGAAGATTTGTTGAATCTAAAGGATCTAGTAGAACCTTTAGAAACCAAGGGCGTAAAACCCGAAAAGACAACAGTCGACGTCTGGACGAGAATGAATAAGAAAACTGTGGCACAAATTCAACAATGGATTGACTACAGTGTTTTTCATCATGTTTCTCCAGAAACAGACGCATACAAACTCTGGGAAAAGCTTGAGAGTATGTATCAAGCAAAGACTGCACGCAACAAGACCCTACTAATGAGGCACCTGGTAAACCACAAGTTACAAAGTGGTACATCCATAGCCGAGCATACGAGTCAGTTCCAAGATCTTGTAAATCAGCTCAGTTCTGCCGAATAGGTTCTCAAAGATGAGGAGCAAGCAATATTGTTGCTAAGTTCTCTACCTGATCATTGGGAAACACTTGTTGTTACTCTTAGAAATTATGTCCCTGGTGGCAAAGTGACAATGGAGATGGTCACGGACGCTCTCATGAACGAGGAAGCCAGAAGAAAAGAAGCTAGTACAGACCAGTCATTTGCCCTCGTAATAGAAAACAAAGAAAGAGGCGGAGGTAGAACTGGTGGCAGAGGAAGAGGTCGAGGTAGAGGCAGACGTGGTCAAAGTAGAGGAAGATCTCAAGTTAGAGGAAGATCAAAAGAAAGGGGAAAGTCTTCAAGTACATGGTTTGAAGGCCCTGCAATCATTATGGCCACAAAAAGAGCGATTGTCGAAAGTTCCAACGAAAACAGGCTGAAACGAGTACTAGTTCAAGCAAGGAGGATGGTGAGACCATGGTCAACATTTCACAAGACATTGCCCTTGTTGCATGCGAGGAGGATGCATGCCTACACGTAGGCGCTCGTGATGACGAGTGGGTGATTGATAACGCTGCATCATATCATTCCACTCCGGACCGAGATTTATTTGCAACATATAAATCCGTAAACCATGGTACCGTGAGGATGGGAAACACCCGTTCCTATAACATTGTTGGTATCGGTGATGTACATATAAAGACCAATGTAGGGTGTACATTGGTGTTGAAAGATGTTCGACAGTATTGGAAGTTCTGAAGAAAGAGAAGTTGTATGCGAAGTTTTCAAAGTGTGAGTTTTGGTTAAGGGAGGTGCAGTTTCTCGGACATATTGTCTCTATTCAAGGAATCAAAGTGGATCCCGCAAAGGTGGAAGCAGTGATGAAGTGGGAAACTCCAAAAACCCCGACAGAAGTAAGAAGTTTTCTTGGACTCGCCGGGTACTACCGACGATTCATCCAAGATTTTTCTCGAATTGCAGTACCTCTTACGAAGCTAACAAGAAAAGGGATAAAATTTGAATGGGGAGCGGATCAAGAGAAGGCATTTGAGACACTAAAAGAGAAGTTATGTGATGCGCCGGTTCTTACTTTACCTGAAGGAACCGAAGATTCTGTGGTATACAGAAGGAACTCAATATGAGGCAAAGTAGGTGGATGGAATTGATAAATGATTATGACTATACAGAAGGAACTCAATATGAGGCAAAGTAGGTGGATGGAATACTTTATATGAGTTGCTTGGGAAAGACGTGATTTATAAATGGTCGTGGACCGAATTTACTACCCATTTGAAGAATAAATATTGTCCCCTTCGGGACATAGAGAAGCTTGAAGATGAATTTCTTACTCTGAAAAAGGGTAGTCTGTCTGTCGCTGAATACACTAAGAAGTTTAGCGATATGCTACCGTTTGTGGGGAATATCTATCCCACGGAGCGGGCTCGAATTAATCGCTACGTGAAAGGCTTACCATAGGAATATGAATTGGAGGTGAAGCGGGCAGAAACAATGGATGATGCATTTGTGGCAGCAAGGAATGTTGAGGATGTGTGGAAGCGTAGAACGATGGAGAGGCAAATTTCTGGAGACAAACGTAAATTTAGTAGTGGAAGTAGTAGTTGGAGCAAGAAGGGAAAGTCAGTGGTTATGTCGTCTAAACAGGGTAATCGGAAGACTTGCGAAAAGTGTGGAAAAGAACATACGGGAGAATGCAAAACGGGAAGCTCAGCATGTTTCAACTGTGGAAGAGTCGGTCACAGAGCTAGAGAATGTACTTACTCGAAGCTTAGCGAAGTTGAGTGTTTTTATTGTCATGAAAAGGGGCACTACAGCTACAATTGCCCGAAGAAAGGTGGTGAAACATTGGTGTCCACTGCACAAAAGAAGACGGAACCTCAAAAAGTAAAGACTCGCGCCTTCCAGCTCACACGGGAGGAAGCAAAGGAGACACAAGACGTGGTCTCAGGTACCTTACTAATTAATCAGATGCCTGCTTACGTGTTATTTGATTCTGGTGCTACATGCTCATTTGTGTCCCATGAGTTTGGTTTAAAACTTAATGTACCGTTAGAACCGTTAGATTATGTGTGCGAGGTCGAATTGGCGAGTGGTAAGAAGGTGGAGATAAAGCACGTGTACCGCGGCTGCGAACTTAGCATTGATGACAAGAAATTTTCTTTAAATCTTCTGCCGATTGGGGTCAAGACTTTTGATATTGTTATTGGAATGGATTGGCTTGGAGCCAATGACGCAAAAATTGCATGCGGAAAGAAAGTGGTGTCGGTAAAGATTCCAGATGGTAGTAAAGTGTACATTTATGGTGAAAAACCTAAAAGAATGTCAAGTTTTATCAGTGCAGCGAAAGTACGAAGGTGTTTGGTAAAAGGATGTTCTTCCTTTATAGCGTATGTGATAGCGGAAGATAAAGTAAAGAAAACCGTGGATGATATTGATATGGTGAGAGAGTACCCTGAAGTTTTTCCAGACGATTTACCTGGCTTGCCACCAGAGAGACATGTAGAATTTCGAATTGATCTTGTACCCGGAGCTTCTCCTATTGCCCGCGCTCCATATCGTTTGGCCCCGACCGAAATGCGGGAGTTGATGTCACAATTACAAGAATTACTCGATTAAGGTTTTATACGCCCCAGCTCGTCACCTTGGGGTGCACCGGTGTTATTTGTCAAAAAGAAGGATGGTTCGATGCGAATGTGCATTGATTACCGTGAACTCAACAAAATTACCATTAAAAATCGTTACCTATTACCACGCATAGACTATCTATTTGACCAACTTCAAGGCGCTGATTATTTTTCCAAGATTTACCTTCGATCTGGTTATCATCAAGTTCGGGTTAGAAATGAAGATGTTGAGAATACCGCTTTCCGCACTCGCTACGAGCATTATGAATTTTTAGTCATGCCTTTTTGGTTTGACGAATGCCCTGGCAATTTTTATGGATTTAATGAATCGGGTGTGTAAGCCGTTCCTTGATAAGTTTGTTATCGTATTTATTGATGACATCCTTATCTACTCGAAGACTGCGGAGGAACATAAAAGCCATTTGAGGATAGTATTGGAAGTTCTGAAGAAAGAGAAGTTGTATGCGAAGTTTTCAAAGTGTGAGTTTTGGTTAAAGGAGGTGCAATTTCTCGGACATGTTGTCTCTATTCAAGGAATCAAAGTGGATCCCGCAAAGGTGGAAGCAGTGATGAAGTGGAAAATTCCAAAAACCCCGAAAGAAGTAAGAAGTTTTCTTGGACTCGTCGGGTACTACCGACGATTCATCCAAGATTTTTCTCGAATTGCAGTACCTCTTACGAAGCTAACAAGAAAAGGGATAAAATTTGAATGGGGAGCGGATCAAGAGAAGGCATTTGAGACACTAAAAGAGAAGTTATGTGATGCGCCGATTATTACTTTACCTGAAGGAACCGAAGATTTTGTGGTATACAGTGATGCCTCGAACAGAGGATTGGGTTGTGTATTAATGCAGCGGGGAAAAGTGATAGCGTATGCTTCTCGCCAACTGAAAGAACCAGAAACAAGATATGCAACGCACGATTTGAAACTGGAAGCAATTGTGTTTGCACTAAAAATCCGGAGGCATTACTTATACCGAACCAAGTGTACTTTGTACACGGATCACAAAAGCTTGTAGTATGTATTCTCACAGAAGGAACTCAATATGAGGCAAAGTAGGTGGCTGGAATTGATAAATGATTATGACTGTGAAATTGCCTACCACCCTGGAAAAGCAAATGTGGTAGCGGACGCTTTAAACAGGAAAATTCATGAAAAGAAGAGTCAAGAAAGGTTGATGCAGATAGAGTTGAAATCAAGCATAATAGAAAGAATTAAAGACGCTCAAAGACAAGCATTAGAAAGTGGTGAATTAAAGAAAGAAAAACTGGGAAAGGATTTGGTGTTTGGAGAAAATACTCAGGGATTGAAGACAGTCAGGAACCGCGTATGGGTACCAAAGGTTGGTGGAATGAGAAAACTGATTTTAGAAGAGTCTCATAAGTCAAAGTATTCCATTCACCCAGGGAGTATAAAAACTTATCGGGATCTTAAAGAACAGTATTGGTGGCCAGGAATGAAGAAAAGAATAGTTAAGTACATTTCTATATGTGCAACTTGTGCACAGGTGAAGGCGGAACACCAAGCCCCGTATGGAAATACTCAACCTCTGCAAATTCCAGCAGGAAAATGGGAAGATATAACTATCGACTTCATAGTTGGGTTGCCGAGAACTAGAAGGGGTCACAATTGCATATGGGTCATTGTTGACCGTTTGACCAAGAGTGCTATGTTTCTGGCAATTAAAGAAACTACATAACTGGAAACGTTAGCACAAATATACATTGATGAAGTTTTAAGACTTCATGGAGCTCCTTTGTCGATTGTGTCTGATAAAGATCCACGATTTACCTCAAAGTTGTGGGAGGCATTACAGGAACGATTGGGAACAAAAATTAAAATGAGTACAGCTTATCATCCCCAAACAGACTGGCAAAGTGAACGTACCATTCAGACTGTGGAAGATATGCTACGATCGTGTGTTATGGATTTTGGTGGAAATTGGGACGAACACTTGCCATTGGTGGAGTTTTCCTATAACAACAGTTATCATTCCAGTATTGGAATGACACCATTTGAAGCTTTATATGGTAGAAAGTGTAGAACACCTCTATGTTGGTTAGAGGCGGGGGAGACCAAAATGACGGGATCGGAAATTGTAAGGATAACAAATGAAAAGATTAAAATAATTCAAGCCAATATGAAAGCTGCTCAAGATAGACAGAAGAGTTATGCAGATCTGAAGAAGAGACCTTACAACTTGAAAGAAGGTGATCTAGTGATGCTCAAAGTATCACCATGGAAAGGTGTAGTAAGATTTGGAAAGAAATGCAAACTAAGTCCAAGGTACATTGGACCTTTCAAGATCCTAAAAAGAGTTGGTGAACAAGCTTTCAAATTAGAATTACCACATGAATTGAGTGGTATACATGATACGTTCCATGTATGCTACCTGAAAAAGTACTTTGGAAAGAGTGAACTCATTATTCCATTAGAAGACTTAAAAGTGGAGACCCCGAATAAATTGATAGAAGAACCAGAGGCAATGCTGGAAGTGAGAACCAAAAAGTTGAGGAACAAGGAAATTGACTTAGTATTAGTCAAGTGGAAACACTCATCGGGTTCAGACTTAACTTGGGAGACTTTAGAAGACATGAAGAAAAGATTCCCGGATTTCACGAACTATGAAGAGATTCCGAGGACGGAATCCTCTTAAGGGGAGGAGATTGTAAGAACCCGTAAAATATTAATAAAATGTTAAATAATCGAGTGTGATATTAAGTTTGTTATAGAGGGGTAAAAGGGTCTTTTGGCATATCATGGACCTTGATGTAAAATATTTTGTATTGTGGGCAATAATGTAAGAAATAAAGTATTATGTAATAAAAATTTGAATTAAGTGCTAAAACATGAAAATTGGAACTTGAGGGGAGTAAAATGAAAATATGGGAACTATAAATAGTGGAAATATCTTCATAATTCCCAGAAGTTTTCAGAAGAATCGAGAGAGAGCTAGGGAGCACGGGAAGAACACGAGTTCTGGAAAATTCACGAAGGAAGGAAGCGAGAATTGAAGTATTAGCTTAGAATTGAATATTTCTAAGCTAATTGAGGTAAGAAATCATAACTTGAACACGTACTATTCATCATCTTCTCGGGACAGAATCTGGAACATGGATTTCTGCAATTCAAATTATGGTTCCAGTGATTCTCTCCATCTAATCATGTTATAAACACTAAGTAAACACACTACAATTGAGAAGTGTTGTTGAATTTATGAAAATAATGATTTTTTAGCTCAAGAACCCTAATTAACGGGTTTGTATGATCAAGTTTGATTTTAATGGTTTTGTTAAGTTCTAAGGATCACCTAGGATGTATTAAGACATTCCTAAGTGATTGTTTTCAAAGATTTACATTTCTAGTGAAAAATGAGCCAAACGGGAATTTTTGGTAAAAGTATGGAATCACCGATTCCATGGGTTAAAAACATGTTTGAATGGTGGGTTTTAGTCATGGGATAAGTCTAAAATGATTAAGTAAGTTTAAAGAACTTAATATGTGAAATTAGTGAGTTACAGGACAAAAATCGGACAAAAACTCGCATCTGCAGGTTGTGCACGAGTCGTGCCCTTTTTCCCTTGGGTTTGCACGAGTCGTGCCACACTGTAGAAGCCAGAAAATGCAACCTACAAAGAGCACGAGTCGTGCTCTTTCATGCACAAAATATGCACGACTTGTGCATATTCCCTGATGTCCAGAACGTCCGAAATTTCGTGGAAAACGGTGCTAGGCATGTCCGTTTGGCCTGTAATTTATACCATAAGCCTAAAATGGCTTGAAAACATGGGAAAAATTGTTAAACTTTGAATACCACCTCCCGAGGGTACTGTAGTAAAATACGTGTATTTCGAGAAGTATAATTCATATAGAGTTGGTTCATTTATGGCCATACACTTTGTTATGACTTGTAGTTGTGTCATATGAGACTCGTATATTGTAGAGTCAACTGTGGTATATGTTAATCAAATAAGAATATGTGATAATTGTAGGTGGTGGTTCTAATAGAATTGATCAAGTGAAAGAAAAAGGAGTCCGAGAAGCTAAGTAACTCCTAGGTGACTCGAGGTGAGTAATGTGTGGATTTTTGGGTACATAGCAAAAATGGGTTTTATATAAAGAAATGAATTTTATATACAATGTTTTGGGTGTCAAAAATGGTTTTATGGAAATTGGAATGGTTTAATGAAAATGAAAGTGATTCTATGGAACTGGAAATGGTTTTGTGAAACTGGAAATGATACTATGAAATAGTAAGTAAATGGTTTTGTGAAACTGGAAATGATACTATGAAATAGTAAGTACAATGTGTACAAAAATGGTAAATGAGAAATACAGAGAATTAATAAAGTGATTGAGCCCTGTTGATGAGTTAAGAAGTATCCGGATAAAGATCACGGCCTGCTGCGGTAGGGGTGGTCGAAAGACACTACTGGGATGGTACCTCCCGTCGCGAAGTAGTTGTCTAATTGGTACCTTGATGGATGAATTCATTTCATGCTGTCGAGGGAGGAGTTATACGGGTGCGTCTCGTATAACCTACGGGTGCGCTCGTAGGAATGTGCTCACAAATGGGAAGGAGTACCTATGGGTGCGCTCATAGGAATTTAAATGTTTGAATTGAGAATGAATGAAATATAAGGAAACTGTTTTGGGTCTAAACCCACATTGCTCACGAGACATTATGTCTTACGTATATTTTTTTAAAAATGCTATGTACTCAGGTGATCAAGAAAAGAGTTAGAAGAGTGTGGTGTGGGACGGTAGCTTTTGTTGTATAAAGCGTGCGATAAGCAGGTTTAAACTATGGTTATGATGCAAACTTGTGATGCCCCGTTTGTATAATTAAATGGTTTGTATGACAAGTATTCGTAATATAAGTTTGAAAAAAAAAATTTGTGTGAAAGTTTGGGGTGTTACAGGTGGTGTATACAGTAGTGGTATAGTTGTCGTGATGATGTAGAGTGATCATCGATGTCTTTATTGAGTGAGATAGAGAGACGGAGGGAGGGTTACTTATGTTAGTTCTATATGCCCAAGGATGATCATAAAATGATATTACTAATAATACATGATCCTATAGGGTCACACCAACAACAAGTTTGACACCAATTGATCATTTAGAACGTTAAATTTGATTTAACATCAAATGATACTAAACTTGCAATTTAATCTTGTAGGTTATTATTTGAGGTAAATAATAATAACTACAAAATTAAAGGTTGATTAGTAATTCATATGTGATGAATTAATTAAGTGTAACAATTAAATTGTTTAAATTGTTAAACGATTTAATTGATTTATAAGTAAGCCTTTTATTTAATTTAATTGGTAAATTAAATAAAATATATATATTGTTATATATATATATATATATATATATATATATATATATATATATATATATATATATATATATATATATATATATATATATATATATATATATATGTATATATATAATTATACAATTAAGATTGTAATATTTAGATGGTTTATTTATATATAAGATTATGGGTTAAATGTTATCCCATTTAAGAAATAAGAAGATGTATTATTTATAAGCTTATAATTATATAAGTTTTATAAATAATAAAACCTACTAGCACTACACTTGATCATCCATAATTTAAGCCATGATGGGAGACATAAAAGCATGCATCGAGTTGTTAAAATGGTGGAAGATGCTTTGTGTTTTCTAGCTTTTGTATATAGAAATCACATGGGTCTTTCCTTTCTAGCTAGTGACTTTTGCTTTCTCTTATTTGAAGAGATAATGGCCGATCATTGTGTTAGTGAGTTAGCATCTTTTCATTTAATAAAAATCAGCCATAAACTCTCCATAAAAGCCTAAGCAAAATCGTTTTTTGCTAAGAAAAGAAAGGAGAAGAAAAGGGTTTTCATCTTGCAAGTTGTGGAACTAGCATTCAAGTGTGTTCAAGCTTGTGGTGGATCAACTATAGAGGGTTTCTAATTTGATTCCTAGCTATCAAAATCATCCAAACCAAAACCAAAGAACAAAGGTTATGATCTTGAACTTAATCTATGTTTGTTCATCATATTATCTCTACATGCATGTAGCATGATCCTCTTGAAAATGGAATTTGTGTTTATGATTTTATGCTTCCGTTGCAAACTCTTGTTTTTGAAACTAATTACATGAACCTTGATTTCCAACAATTGGTATCAGAGCCATGGCTATATTGCATGTTTAGATAATAAGTTTATTTGGATAAACTTGGTTTTTGGAAGCCATGAATGTTCATCTTCTTAAATGAAAGTTTCATGCATGGCTTCTTTAGCAACATGCAAATATATTATCTATGATTTTATGTAACCAACTATATCTTATGTATGCATGCATTTGGTTACATAATTGTTGCCTTAGAAAAACAAAGTGTTGGTTTTCTTATGATTTTATGTGATAAAATGGTGCATAAACAAGCCAAGGACCATATGATGCATGTTTTGTGTTTATATTCGATATGGTTGTAATCTATTCATTTATTCAAATGGTTTGTAATAATAATTAGTTATTTCCTTCTTAATATTCCTTTTGTAAATATTAGAATAGTTGTATTTTATTTATTTCACAAAATGTAACAAGAGAAGGAAGTAAAAGACCAAGAAAAGATTGCACCCAACAGCAGCACTTTCTGAAGAGCTGCTGTCCAGATTTCGAACATGTTTAAAAAGGTTTTAAAAAATTCATATCTTGGTCATTTGGTGATATAATTGTTGGTAACTTTAATATCTAGTATATACATTAAGTTTCAACAAGTATTAGCATCAATATGGCCAAGAATGAATTGAAAAATGCAACAAAAATCACCAAATCTTCTTCCTGCTGCCCCTGCCTGTCGCAATTTTTGTGGGTACCAAAGAAAAATCATAACTCACTTCATGATGTCAAGAAATGGTGGTTCAAATGTCATTTGGTGATATAAGAAGCTTGGCAAAATTGTAGCCAAATCGAAGATCATTTGGTTGAGTTTTTGTCACCCTTTTGTCCCTAGGTTTGGACTTGATATTTCATGTATGGCTCACATGAAATATCAAACTAGTTGGCTTGTGTTTATGCACCCATGCATGCTTGTGATGATTGAATGTTTTGTTATGTTATGTTGTGGATGAAAATAAGTTTTTGCATGCTAGACAACCTAGATAATTAAACATAATCATCAAGGAGTTTGTAATTTTCAAAAGATGACTTTTAAAACATAAGATGTGATAAAATTGGTTTTATTAAAATGAGTTTTGTTATAAAACCTATTAAGTCAAGTTTTGAAAATGAATGTAACAAGATATAAAATGGAGATTTTATAAACTCTTACAAACTCCAACCCTAAATAATAATGGTAATTATTTAGGATTATAAATTGGTTCTAATATATGTGATCAAACTCAAACTTAATATTGGATATTAATTGTAATCTTGACCACAAACAAAGAATCAATAAAATGGAGATTTTATGATTTAGGAACCAATTAACAAAATAAGATTTAATGGTACCATGTTCATTGGATGCATGCAATCTACATGATAACATATGTTTTTCAAAATTAGAATTGTAAAACATTCAAATCCCTTATGAAATACGAATCTATGCCGTCCTTCTTAAAGACACTCATGTATCACTTGTATTTCCTTGTGGGATAAAGGATACCTAACCACTTGGAGTCTTCTTGTGATACAAGAAGTAGTTTTGCAATATTCATGGGATAAAGGACACCTAACCATCAATAGTTGACAAAACTACACGTCCGTTTAAGTAGGATGATTCGTTTGGAAATCTCTTGTGATAAAGGTCACCTAAGCATTATAAATCCAAGGCATAGATGGGATCAAACATGCCAAACTTATAAATGTTATAATGGGATCCCATAAATCTATAAATTATATTTGGATATAATTGGTAAACCGTTACCTACCTTGTTGATTCGAATAGGCGGGATAAAGGAAACCTAACCACTTATTCGTGATGCAACTTGGATTCTAGACCTTAATTAATTAAAGTTTATGAAACAAGAAAGGGTATTAATTATTAAGGACTTAATATCATAATTTACTAAATAGAACCTTGTTAAAATTTTGTAGATGGCACCAAACAACACACACTCGGCTCCTAACAAAACCTCACTACGGTCTCTCCTTGAAGGAGAAAAACTTAACCATACCAACTTCTTGGATTGGCACCGTAGTGTGAGAATTGTTCTCAAACAAGAAAAGAAAGAATATGTTCTCAATGAACCACTTCCTGAAGAGCCCCCTGCCATTCCTAAGCCCGCACACGATGCATGGCTTAAAAAGATGGATGATTCCATCGATGCATCATGCCTCATGTTGGCAACCATGATTCCCGACCTTCAGAAGGATTTGGAGAATCATTCTGCCTATGACATGATTCATCAACTAAAGGAAATGTTCCAACAACTTGCAAGAACGGAAAGGTTCGAAACTGTTCGGGCTTTCCATGCTTGCAAGATGGAGGATGGGCAGTCGGTAAGCTCTTATGTGCTCAAAATAAAGAGTCACATTGATCATTTGGCACGTCTTGGAGTTGTGATGCCCGAAGAGCTAGCAACGGATATGATCCTTAACTCCTTGACAAAGTCATTTAATCCTTTTGTCATGAATTTTAACATGAATGGTTTAAACAAGACTATCCCGGAATTACATGGGATGCTAATTACCGCGGAAAAGAATCTGCCTAAGAAAACCACTCAAGTTCTCATGATCAAGGAAGGTGGCACAAAGAGAACTAGACCCGAACACCCCACCAACTCCAAGGGCAAAGGGAAAGCAAAAGCTTTCAAAGGTAAGGGCAAGAAAGTTGTCCAACCATCCCATCCGCCCAAGAAGAAGGCAAAGGTTGTCAAAGAAGATACATGCTTTGAATGTGGCAAAGCTGGGCATTGGAAGAGAAATTGCCCTACCTATCTTGCGGAGTTGAAGAAGAAGAAGGCCGGTGAAGGCACTTCAGGTATCTATGTGATAGACCTAGAACTTTATAATTTATCTCCTAACACATGGGTATTTGATACTGGTTGTGGAACTCACATATGTAATATGTTGCAGGGGTTCAAAAGGAGTAGGCGACTGAAGGCAAATGAGGTAGTACTTCGGGTTGGAAACAATGCAAGGGTTGCGGTGGATTCAATTGGAAGTTTTGATTTATTACTACCTAATGGCTTGTGTATGACATTGTTGAATGTTTACTATGTTCCTAGCTTGACTAGGAATATTATTTCGGTTGCTAAATTAAGACAATGTGGATTTGATCTTTCCTTTAATAATGATGATATTTGCGTTTACAAAAATAATGTATTCTATTTTGAGGCTAGGCCTTTAAATGGAATTTATGAAGTAAACCTTGATGAAAAGACTAACCATGGCTCTTTATACCACACTTTCACCAAGAAACCCAAATTTGATTTGAGTCAAACCTATCTATGACATTGTCGCCTTGGGCATATAAACAAGAATTGCATATCCCAACTTCAAAAGAGTGGACTTTTGAAGGCAAATGAGAATGACTCATTTGATATATGTGAATCTTGTTTACATGGCAAGATGACTAAAGCTCCTTTCTCCGGAACCAATGAGAGAGCAAAGGACTTGTTAGGAATCATACATACGGATGTATGTGGTCCTTTCAAACCAATGACTAGATATGGTGAAAGATATTTCATCACCTTCACTGACGACTTTAGTCGTTTTGGATATGTTTATTTGATTAAACATAAACATGAGGCGTTTGAAATGTTCAAAACGTTTCAAAGTGAAGTGGAAAATCAACTCAACAAAACAATTAAAGTTCTTCGTTCTGATAGAGGAGGTGAGTACTTAAGTACAAACTTTATGGATCATCTTAAGACTTGTGGAATTGTTTCACAACTTACTCCACCTGGAACACCACAACATAATGGTGTGTCTGATAGGCGGAACCGAACACTATTGGATATGGTTCGATCCATGATGAGTAGAAGTACTCTACCTTTATCATTTTGGGGTTATGCTTTACAAACAGCTGCTCGTCTCCTAAATATGGCACCTACTAAAAAGGTAGATAAAACGCCTTATGAGATTTGGCATGGAAGGGTTCCATCTTTATCCTATCTCAATGTATGGGGTTGTGAAGCTTATGTTAGACAAGAAGCTTCAAACAAATTAGAACCCAGTTCAACTAAATGTATCTTTGTAGGGTATCCGAAAGATTGTCTTGGATACTATTTCTACAATCCCAACGAGAATAAAATATTTATTTCTCGAAAAGCTGAATTCCTAGAAAACAAGTTTCTGACGGAAGAGGCTAGTGGGAGGTTTTTGGAACTTGAGGAACTTCAGGAACCACAACCTGATACACAAGAAGTTGAATCTAGCATTCAACAAGAAATTGTTGAACATGAACAAACGGTTGATCAGGAACAAATTGAAACACAAAGTGTTTGCAAATCTGGTAGGGTTCGAATTGAACCAGAAAGGTATGGTTACCTTTTGATGGAAGAGGAATGTTATACGATAGATTCTGATGAACCCGTCAACTATCAGAGTGCAATATCAGATCCTGAATCTGATAAATGGCTTGAGGCCATGAACACTGAGATGCAATCCATGCACGATAATCAAGTTTGGAACTTGGTTAATCTTCCCACCAATTGTAAGACTGTTGGGAACAAATGGGTTTTCAAGAAGAAAATCGACGTGGATGGAAATGTTCACACTTTTAAGGCTAGACTTGTCGCTAAAGGATACTCACAAACTCATGGTATTGACTATGATGAGACCTTTTCTCCAGTGGCAATGATCAAGTCGATTAGGATACTTTTTGCCATAGCCGCGTACTATGATTATGAGATATGGCAAATGGATGTCAAGACCGCTTTTCTTAATGGACACTTATTGGAAGATGTCTATATGGATCAACCTGAAGGTTTTGTCGATCCCAAGCATCCAAACAAAGTGTGCAAGCTTAAAAGATCTATCTATGGATTAAAGCAAGTGTCTCGAACATGGAACATCCGTTTTGATGAAAAGATTACGAGTTTTGGATTCATCAAAAATGAGGACGACTCCTGTGTTTACAAGAAAGCTAGTGGGAGCATTGTCATAATCCTAGTATTGTATGTAGATGACATACTTTTATTTGGAAATGACATCCCAGCCTTAAAAGGTGTCAAAGCGTTCCTTGAGAGTTGTTTCTCAATGAAGGATCTAGGGGAAGCTGCTTATGTATTAGGCATAAAGATATATAGAGATAGATCTAAGAGACTTATTGGTCTTAGCCAAAGTGTATATATTGATAAAATCTTGAAAAGGTTCAAGATGCAAGACTCCAAAAGAGGATTCTTGCCAATACCGCATGGCACCATCCTAAGCAAGTCTCAGTGCCCAAACACTAGGACTGAACTTGAAAGGATGAAACATGTCCCATATGCTTCGGCAATTGGGTCCATCATGTATGCCATGTTATGCACTAGGCCCGACGTCTCATGTGCCTTGAGTATGACTAGTAGGTATCAACAGAACCCAGGTGAAGCCCACTGGACTGCTGTAAAGAACATTCTTAAGTACTTGAGAAGAACTAAAGATATGTTCTTAGTTTATGGCGGTTTGGAAGAAAGCTTAAAGGTAAAGGGTTACACTGACGCAAGCTTCCAAACAGATAGGGACGATTCGAAATCTCAATCTGGGTATGTCTTTATTTTAAATGGAGGAGCCGTGTCTTGGAAGAGTTCCAAACAAGAAGTGATTGCATAATCCACTACAGAATCAGAGTATGTTGCTGCTTCGGAAGCTGCTCAAGAAGCTGTATGGATGAGAAAGTTCATAGAAGATCTAGGGGTTGTTCCTTCCATTCGGGACCCTATAGAAATCTTCTGTGGCAATCTAGGTGCTATAGCTCAAGCAAAGGAACCTAGATTGCATCAAAAGACCAAACACATTCACCGAAGGTATAACTACATTAGACATGAAGTTAAGAATGGTGAAATAAGTATTCACAAGGTTCATACAGATCAGAATTTGGCAGACCCATTCACGAAGCCTTTACCCCAAACTAAGCATGAAAGTCATGCTAAGGGTATAGGACTCCGTTTTTCTAATGAATGGATTTGATTTGTGTTTAATGTTTTATGAATATGAACTTATGTAAACGACAAGAATTATGTAATATTTGTGATGTGATGTTTCATTCATAATTATTGTGTTTTAATTAGCATGTTTAATCCTTGAATAATTTAGTTATTCTAAACGTCCATAGTCGATCATAGTTGTGGGAGCAATTATGAAGAAAGACTAATATGAATTGGATTGGTTGACTTTTATGGGTAAAAGTAGCAAAAGGTTGCAACCAAATTCATAGGTACTTGTCAGTGAACAAGTATTGGACTTGACCCGTTTCAAGATCACTCCATGGATCATCATCATAAGTGATTCTTGAATAAAGGTATTATCATTGTATCCTTTGACCTGAGATACATATTTGGGACTCAAGTGTAGAGTGTACTATGCTTTGATATGGTTTACTGTTGTTCTTGAAATACAGACAACCATAAAGGCCATACTCATGCATAGTACTAACTATATGAGGGGCATATGTAGTCAAGACGGGATTTGTTCCTCTTATGTGTTGAGAGTTAGACATCTAAGGCGCCTGATTGAAAGTTGAACATAAAATGAGAATGATTAAGATCCATGTCTCATGTTCAACAAGATGTCTGTGACAAAGGGATAATTGATAGATAACCTTATACATCAATTAGAGCCTCGTGTTTTCTGAAGAATTGAATGTTGTTGAATGGCACAATGTCATGTGTTATTGGGGGCAGTGAAATGTTGCTAGATGTTTACCACTGTCGATATCATTCTATGATGCAACCTTGTGCAAGTGGGAGATTGTTAGTTCTATATGCCCAAGGATGATCATAAAATGATATTACTAATAATACATGATCCTATAGGGTCACACCAACAACAAGTTTGACACCAATTGATCATTTAGAACGTTAAATTTGATTTAACATCAAATGATACTAAACTTGCAATTTAATCTTGTAGGTTATTATTTGAGGTAAATAATAATAACTACAAAATTAAAGGTTGATTAGTAATTCATATGTGATGAATTAATTAAGTGTAACAATTAAATTGTTTAAATTGTTAAACGATTTAATTGATTTATAAGTAAGCCTTTTATTTAATTTAATTGGTAAATTAAATAAAATATATATATTGTTATATATATATATATATATATATATATATATATATATATATATATATATATATATATATATATATATATATATATATATATATATATATATATGTATATATAAGATTATGGGTTAAATGTTATCCCATTTAAGAAATAAGAAGATGTATTATTTATAAGCTTATAATTATATAAGTTTTATAAATAATAAAACCTACTAGCACTACACTTGATCATCCATAATTTAAGCCATGATGGGAGACATAAAAGCATGCATTGAGTTGTTAAAATGGTGGAAGATGCTTTGTGTTTTCTAGCTTTTGTATATAGAAATCACATGGGTCTTTCCTTTCTAGCTAGTGACTTTTGCTTTCTCTTATTTGAAGAGATAATGGCCGATCATTGTGTTAGTGAGTTAGCATCTTTTCATTTAATAAAAATCAGCCATAAACTCTCCATAAAAGCCTAAGCAAAATCGTTTTTTGCTAAGAAAAGAAAGGAGAAGAAAAGGGTTTTCATCTTGCAAGTTGTGGAACTAGCATTCAAGTGTGTTCAAGCTTGTGGTGGATCAACTATAGAGGGATTCTAATTTGATTCCTAGCTATCAAAATCATCCAAACCAAAACCAAAGAACAAAGGTTATGATCTTGAACTTAATCTATGTTTGTTCATCATATTATCTCTACATGCATGTAGCATGATCCTCTTGAAAATGGAATTTGTGTTCATGGTTTTATGCTTCCGTTGCAAACTCTTGTTTTTGAAACTAATTACATGAACCTTGATTTCCAACAACTTATCCTCCAACCGTTGTGGTCAGAAGTAGGGGACCAAGGTGCAATCCCGACTTTTGAAGGTCAGATAACGAACGGCGGTGGCAGATGGTGGCTCCGTCGGCGTAGGTGTGACGAGGCGGAAGAAGCTTGAAGTTTGTTTATAGGAACTGTGAGGAGTACAGAGCCGTAGAAGATTAAATTTCTCCTAATCTCCTCCAATCTCGCCCTTCCGCATTCAATCCTTTGTTTGCTTCCTGGTTTTGCGGGATTTGATTAAAGGAAAATCACATAATTCACGGGATGATTTACGCTTCTCAAAGTACCAGAAACGCACTAATCGGTAGTCTTAAAAGAGGTAATACGAGTGAGCGGGAAAACATTGTGGGAGGGATCTAAGAGAAGGCCACGTGGCACTTGTAGTTGTGCTTTATTAGAATTTAGAATAATATATATATATATATATATATATATATATATATATATATATATATATATATATATATATATATATATATATATATATATATATATATATACACACACACACACACACACACACATATATATATATATATATATATATATATATATATATATATATATATATATATATATACTAGGTTATAAGCCCGTGTTAACACACGGGTTGACAATTTTTATTTTTTATTTTTTGCATAAATGGAAATTTAATTTGATATTTTTGCTTTTTATAGGTAATATTTAATGTAGATCAACATTGGTTAAAAACTAAATCTTTAATTTGAATGTAACATAAAGTCTAATGTCTAATAGATCAAGCCAAATGCTAAAATGAACATTTTTTAATCTTTTTTCTTGTTTCAACCGTCACTCCATAGTAGGTCTCTACAAAAACACATTGTCCTAGGAAAAATAATCAAATTAAATGCTATAAATATAATTGGTAGATTTCATAAGGTACAATGCGTTAATCTAAAAAAGATAAAAGTATCATGGCATGATAGAAAGAAATTTATGTAAGATGTTATCATATACAAATAGGTTAAATTATTTATGACCTGGTAACACAAATCTCCAATCGGTTTCTTTCCCAATTTAAGTTTGGGGTAGATGTGAATGAAACTATTTTTGGTTTTTAAAATAATATTATTTTTACAACCATACTAAAATATTAGTTATTAACTACATTCGTAAAATATAAAGAAAAAGAGATTTACATGCCAATACTTTGTATCGTTTGTCAATTCTTTCACAAAATCCAATTCTTGACATGTTGTATACAGTCAACCAATAACTTGAGAACAACTTTAAATAATTCCTACAAAGGAGAAAAAGAAACGCACATATTTTAAAGCACGGTGAAATTATTAAGACTCAGATTCACAATTTAAAACGAACTTGAAGAAATGGACTCATAGATACAAACACATACGCAATTTAAAACAGAGCTATTGTGATAGTGACGCACACACAAACACATACTAAAATAGATTCACAACTGTAGACAAACCAAATGGACTCACAACCACTATTTAACATAACCACCAACAAATAGAAAGCATTAGTAGCACTCAGAAAAAGTTCAATTTTGGAGACCTTTAGAAAAAAAGTTCACAGCCCCTATAGTCAAACACAGGAAACTATGTTGTTATTACATATAGCTTACCCATAATCCCAACATTATAACTTGATAAAGGAAACTTAAAAAGACCGGCCTAGTTAAAAATCATCTTCTTGTTGGCATCATTATTTTTCTATAAGGCATTAATTCTAAGATTTTTGTTATACATGAAAGCAGGGTGCCATTGCAGACAAAAGAAGGTACATTCCCAGTAAAGCTATTTAGCACTTTCAAAGAATGAGAAAACTTTGTTTAATAGATAACTTCCATGCAAAGGCTTGTTTGTCTCAATAGCAACGTAACTCGGGGCGATAAATCTATTTCATAAAAATCTTACAAAAATGGTCCTTGTTTAATAAATTTATGAAAATGGCACCTCTATAATAAACTTGCAGTAATGGTCCCTCTATAATATACTTATAGAAATGGTACATCTATAATAAACTTATAGGATATTTACATAAATGGTCCCTCTGTAACAAATTTTTAAAGAATTGGCCGTCGTGTCGTAAACTTAGCCAGTTACAGAATCTGTTCACCCCATACTTAGCTAATAACAAATTTAAGGATGCCAGCTCTCGATTGCTCAACAAAAGTACATGACATCTTGTTAATGATTAAACTCAATCAAAATCTACAAAACACCAAATTCTCCAATTAAAATCGTCATAAATACAAATAAAAGATAGATCATTTCATAAAGAAGAAAAAATAAAGATATTATTTGATGACCCGTTCAAATTCCAAGGTTCTGTCAAATTGGCCATAAAGCATCACATAAAAGAATCTTCATCATACGAAAGAATCTTTTTCTAAAATTTTCTCTATCTTCAAAAATTTATCTGGTCACAAATGCATAAATCAGATTCTCATGATGATAACAACAAATATTATAACATCAGTAACTAATAAAAGAATGTGTTTTAAATGAGTGGTCCATTCTTAAAAGAATGAACTAAATTTTGTACATCAAAACAACAAGAATGTAATAAATTATTTCAATTATGACAAAATTACTGGAAAATTTAAATCACAATAATAAGAATCTACAAAAATTGTAACAATTTTGGAAAGAATGAAAATATTTTACATAAAACAACAATATTCTAAATGAGCAGATAAGTCATTCTTAAAAGAATGTGTTTTAAATGAGTGGTCCATATTAAGTTTCAAGGTTACACAATACTTGTCAGGATATATTTGTCATATATATATATATATATATATATATATATATATATATATATATATATATATATATATATATATATATATATATATAGAAGTGGGATCAAATAAGAAGTAAAATTATGGTAAGAAGGTAAGAAGTTATATATATATATATATATATATATATATATATACACACACACACACACACACACACACACACACACACACACACACACACACACGCACACATAGCCACTGTTTTGGGTATCCAAGATGCGACATTTATATTATAGAGCTTAGAGAAATCTCTAAACTTCTTCGATTAAAACTTGTGAAGCAACTAAAACAACATTCAAGAATTACCATAGTTAAAATTGGATCAACACTTGATAAAAGGCAATCCTCCTGTTGAAGCAGGTTAAGATTTCTCTTTGAATAATTAAAACATTGGCATACTTGAACAAATTCATGGTCGAGATTTCTTTTTTAACCTGGCAACAAGCAAGAACATCAGAATCTACTAATATATACATATATTAGTAATACAACAGACAGAGTTAGCAAATAACTTCCACAAAGCATGGTTAAGTCCTTATTGAGTGTTGCTACTATGAACCGTGATTTCAGTTGGTCAATATTTGCTGTATATCCCCATTTTCTTGAGATATCATCAGACTTATTAGTAACTATATTTTTCTACTTCATTAAAATTTAATAAAATATCTAATTCCCACCAACACTTCCAATTAGAATTGGCAGATATAAAAGAAGTTAAGTTATTGTAAAATGACATTTTTACCCCTATTTAATCTTTTTTTCCACTTTTTTAATTTGTTATTATTATTATTTCTTTTGAAAAATGAATAAAGGGGGCCATCACAACACCCCACCCCTTTACAAGTTTTCGTCCCTGTAGTATATTGTTTCTAGTGGTTTGTTCGAAGGGAAAATGGTCATATAAAAAAACTAACAGCTAAATTATTAGATTTAACGACACATGAAGCAAAACTACAAGAAAAATGAAACGACAAGGATTGTTTTGTGCAAGAAGATAAAAAAATTGGACTGAGCCTGTGAATTTCACCAAACCGAATGGACCATTTATATTAACCTACGAATTTCACAAAACCGATTGCACAATTTATATAATTTATTCCTAATAATATTTACCTTTCCATCTTGATAGATATATGCAGATGCTTCAATGTAAGCTACAACTTGATTCCTGGAAAACCATTTTAACACATAAGATGTTTATATAATTATAATCGTAGTATCCAAAAGTGGATGAGAGAATTATACTTAAGTAGTATCCAACAATTATAAGAAATAATAATTGCTTTATATAAAAATAGACAATTATGTGAAGTAACCATCAATGAGTCTAAATCAAATCTTATGGAGGATCAAATTTGTTAATTTCCTGAAAATCGAATAAATTATGCAATACGCAAATTTCAAATGAAGAAAAGCATGAAATTCAACAGAATATGAAAATAGATAAAAAATGACTAAAACGTCTTAGAAATGTAAAATCAAGAAATTATGCAATACCCATGCCAATTTATGAGGAAATTCAACCAAAAAAAATTATAAGTATACAAAATCAACTTAATTTACTATTTCAAACTTAGAAAAATAAACCAGATCCAGATAATTAAGCAATGCCCACATGAAAAAAGAGGAAGAAAAATCACATAAAATTACATCAAGAACAGAGTTTTTAACAAAAAGATCCATAATTCAAACACCTAAAACTGAGTTTTTGAGCTTCAATAAAAATCAAAATCGATAAAGCTTGCTAGTAAATGAATCTGGTTTGGATCTGCAAGGGCTTCTTCTTCTTCTTTTACCTTGTACTTGATCATAAGGTTGCTAGTTTTGGCATCTATAGAACAGAAAACAAAATTAAAGAGAACAGCTAAAATTGGGTTTTTTCTTGAAAGATTAATTAAAAGAAGAACGTGAACTGTCCTGGAGAGAAAGCAATCAAATTCTTATATTCGTATCCAAACATAACACTTCAACATGGATTATAAAGCTTAAGATAGACCACCAATCTTTTATACATAATTTAAGTTAATCTCGAAGTTCAAAACCAATCAGTTTTGACATTAAGAACTAGATTGAAATCAACGCGATAATAAATAAATAGGGAGAGAATGTTGAATCGCAGAGAAGCAATGCAAATTGGAGGTGTGTACCATTTTCAAGAATGAGGACACGTATATATCAGTGTGGCAAAAATCGGCCAACTCAGCCGAGTACTCGACCTTGGACCCGGACTCGGTCCATAACCTTGGCGAGTTTAGTCAACTCGGCCAAAAAACTCAGAATCAGTCAACCTCGGTCAACATCCGAGTTACTCGGCCCAAATTGGGCTTAATCGGACAAACTCGGCCAAATTTAAGCCCCAATTAGGTTTAAACTGATGCTAATTTCGGTCCAAATTCGGCCCATACCAGACCGAGCTCGGCCTAAAGAAAGGCTGATCCTAATGCTTGTAATGGGTATTAATTTATAGAAGTTGTTTTCCGTCCCATTTCTTTCCACCAATGATGTGGGATACATTGCTTCCCATTTCTTTCCATCAACGTATTGTTTCTTGAGTCCTTTCCATGCTATTCAATCCTCGACAACTCAAAATTGATTGCAGTGATTTCAATCGATAGGTTGCAATTCAATTCAATTCGATTGATGATTACCGATTGCACCAACGTGATTTCCGATTGATGATTTCATAATATATGATTATCGAATACATGATTATTTCCAATTCGATTGATAATTTTCGAATATATCATTTTCAAATAATTCCAATTCAATTTGATTTAAGGTATATATATATATATATATATATATATATATATATATATATATATATATATATATATATATATATATATATATAGTCATGAATAGTCAAACCGAATACTCACCGAGTACTCCCCCGCCTAACCGACTACTAGCTACTCGCTAGTCCACCGACCTGGCAGCGTTTAGCGAGTTTTGCAACACTGGTATATATAGAAAAAACATATCAGTTACACTTTCAATCTTATCGTACTGATTGATTATTTCCTAAAGTAGATCTTCTGAATTGAAGTAATTGCTATGATTAAGGGATTAATTAAGCGATTGAAGGTTTCCATATTGAAATCAATCATGGATTGAGGATGCATATAGAAGTCATTGAGCGGGAAAACAAAGACTGGAATGCATAAGGGACTGCCACGTGGCAGTTCCATTAGTCTTTTATTAGAATAGGAAGATATATATATATATATATATATATATATATATATATATATATATATATATATATATATATATATATATATATATATATATATATATATATATATATATATATATATATATATATATATATATATATATATATATATATATATATATATATATATATATATATATGTATGTATGTATGTATGTATGTATGTATGTATGTATGTATGTATGTATGTATGTATGTATGTATGTATGTATATATATATATATATATATATATATATATATAGGTTTAATTGAGACCAGCAAAAAGATTGAGAGCTCGAGACCAGTTCTAGACCAATCAGTTTATAATGACATATTAGTAATTATGAATTTTAATTAAATTATACCAAAATTGTAGTTTCCTAAAATTTTCAAAACATTATTAATCATGAATGAACAAAAAAAACCTCTAATTATAACCATATATGACTACATCAAACTATAAATGAATAAACATTAACAGAATTGAAGTTACATCTGAATCTATACATTTCAAGTTATATTCGTAAATGAATATATAATTGTAACCATAAATGAATTCACACATCGTTGTTTTGCTTTGAATTTTCTTGTTGCACCATACACGATAAAAAAATGAGACACCCACGATCATTGTTGTTCTTAAATACATACCTGCAAAATCAAACTCAAGGATATTAGAAAATGATTATAACCATATTAAACATACCCAAAGTTATAACTAGAAATAATCATTTATGCAATTATAATTAAAATGATTAATGACCATATTAAACCTATCCAAAGTTATAATCAGAAATGATTATAACCAATCTTCTAATTATTTACGCAATTATATTGATAATCATAAATGATTATAGTTAAAATCATCAATGATTATAGTTACAATCATTTATTAGAATGCTTCCTATATTCACTAATGATTAATATTAATATTATAACTAAATTACATGAATACTTTCAAATTCATGATACAACCAATTATGATTATAAATAAAATATATCGCTAATCATAAAATTCAATGTTCTTCTATTATAAATTTTAGACCATTATTCTTCATCAAAACGGTAAAGTAAACAAGCATACTTTCTTGAACCGATCCTTAATCAAAAATGATTACAGTAAATTAAACAATCATCATTTTAATCATAATGATTTAATGGTTTAATCGTAAATGATTAAAACATTTAATCGTAATCTTAAAATTTCATTTTACACATTCAAAATCTTAAAACCATTTCAATGAATTTATTAGTAACATCAAGATCTCAAATATACAGTCGTCAATATCTCAAAACTTTCTTTTATACATTCAAAATACTAAAAGTTAAACCATTGCCATAAAAATTTATTAATCAATAACTAACAAATTTAGTATAAGTTCTTCAAGGCTATATGTACGTGTTTGCTATTGTAGAATTTTAGGTTATCGGAGAAATATAAACATGATGGGCCCAAAGTCGGTCATCACCATTGGCAGAAGGAATCACTTTTTTGTTTCTTTCTATCGATTAGATCCAAAAAAAAAAGGGGAATTTGTTGCTATATTTTCATCATCCAAATTGAAAATAAGTGTATAAGAAAAAAGAAGATGTAGAGACCGATTTTGTGGGGAAGTATAGGAAAATGCCGCTGAAGAAGAAACTTACCGTTAGAAAAATCGTTTTCTTTCCTTGTCGACTTCTGGTGATGCTCGACAACTAATATGTTGAAGTTTTGTTGGCTGATGGCATTGTTGACTTTAATGGTTAGGGCTACGGTTTCCAATTGGAGATTGAGAGTTACTAGTTAGTGGAATTGGCAGAATTCACATTTACAATGAAATATTCTTTTGGAGATTTATTTACATTCAAATCTATTCTATATAAAAAGACAATAAAATGTGACTCATTGCAATGGGCAAACGGGCAAACGGGCAACAAAATGTGACTCATTGCAATAATATAGTCGCAAATCGTATTACATAGAGACGTTGGGCAAACGGGCAACAAAATGTGACTCATTGCAAACGGGCAAACGGGCAACAAAATATATTCTATATGCAATTATAGTTAACTGTGTTTTTAGGTTTGATGACCAGGTTTTGATAATAGTTACGAGGATGGTTAAGACTCTGGTAACACCATGGGTTTTCATTGCAATGGGTTTTTACTATTTTAAGTATCTCATATCTCTGTTATTTTTAAGTTGTTTTTGAGATATCGGTTTTATCTGGCACCTTATATATTCGAACTCGTCCATTGGGTATATCTATAATCTAGAGTTTTAGCTGTCAAGGTTTCTCTAAACATAGTTTCTTTGCATTTAGACTAATTCATACTAATTCATATTTTAGTGAACTTTCTGTTACGTAACGGCTCATTTTTATATAACTCGGTATAATAAAATGTGACTCATTTAAATAGAAAAAAAAAAAAAAAAAAAAAAACCCTTGATTAGTCATATATCTAGGCTTTTATTAGAGAAACATGTTCCTAGCTAGAACCTAATATTTCATGTCATTTTAAGAGTCGCTGTATATGTACTTGCCAAAATTAACATATGTACACATTAATTGTCAATCAAATTTGTCAAAATCTTAGCCTAAAATGCTAGTTTAAAATAATAAACATTTCAATTGAATTCAAAGTTGAAAATTGGTCACTAATTACCAGTAATGATCGTCAGGCTTACATAAAACCTGTTTCAAAGTTCTTACCAGGTTTAGTAGACACCGGCCTTGCAAAGATTCCACAACCTTTTCTTCACGCATTTTTATACAACACAGTTTTAAGTTATCCTGCATAAATCTTAACAATTTTGTATTTGGACTGCATACTTTTCAGGTGGGTAACCAACTAACCATGCAAAAACACAGCTTTGTGGCTCTTTCAGTAAACAATGCTTGTGTAAGCCAAACAAATGTACTCCATTCATCAATTATAAGGTACACACCATGTCACCATTACTAATCATGATGTAAATCTGTAATAACTAGGAATATTCCAAATTAAAATATACATAAAAATGTCCTAAATGACCTCGTATTCAAAAGATAAAATAACTACTACATTTGTAGAACTTGTTCGTTCTTCACCAACTAATATATATCTAGGCTTTTCCTACACTCTTTTGCATAAGCATTCAACACCATCTTCAGATAAATTTATCTTCTTTTCTTTGCTTACAGAGGTCTATTATACGACTTAAAATACAACTTGGATGATACTTATTATAATTATACAACAATTTAAGCAAGCTCAATTCCAAATGAATTAATAACTGAAAAAAAACATGAACAAGAAACTCGAACTTCTAGTTCTCCGTATATACTTGTTGGCCTCCTTATAACAAACATCTTGAAAGAGTCAAGGATGTTGACGGGCTTGCAAGGTCAAGAAAAGGAAGAGTTCATCTTCGAAATTCGAAAAAATAAAGAAAATATATAAGAAGAATAAGCTCAGGAGGGATACCGCCAATACTCTTTTCAGATTTTTCTTTCTTGTTTTATCAACTTAATGTGGTCACTTAGAACCCGATCACACATGATCATGAGACACAAATTTGGGTGGTTAGCCAGGCTAGCCATGGCTAGGACTCAAAGAGAAAATATGGCGTAGAGAGTTGAATCACTAAGTTATGAAAAGATGATTGGATAGTTCTCGTATTTATAGAGTTTTCAGAGACTTATGATAATAGGGTTGAAAAGATAGAATGAGATGGTTTGAGGGATCTGTTTCAAAACCCCATATAGAGTACAAGTCATGATGCATAAAGTACAGTTTAATTGTACTGAAATTGATAATTTCTGTGTCAACAAACAAATATTAATGTGGGTTTGACTTTGACCCATGAGGGGATGAGGTTGGGTATGTAATAAAAGATGGTGTTTGAAATGTCATTTTCTACGTAAAAGTACAGGGACAGAAGGCATGATGAGAGTTTGTTTTCTTGGCTTTTGTAAGTCCTGCCACTAATCTTTTCGGGTGTGACATTTATACCCTCTCTATCAACTTTTATAAAATAAATTACATTTTTTATATTAGTTTGAAATCTGACACTATTTGTTTTGTGGTGGACAACTCTGTCAGTTTTGTTCCCCATCGTAGTTATCCTCAATGTCCTTCTGTTAAATATGTATAAAATGACTAAAATGCCTATGTTTTTGTCTTTTTTATTTAAAATGACAATCGGTGGGTGTCGTCACAGGGGAGGGAGAGAAGGAGGGAGGGAGAGAGAGAGGGGGGAGGGGGGGGGGGGGGGGGGGAGGGATCACACACACATAGAATGAGAGAGATATCTAGTGGCCACAAGTTCCAGGCGAGAGATAGAATTGGGGAAAGAGATCCGGTGGCCGAAGTTGCAAGAGAGAGAATCACATTTCCTAATTCCCACTTTCCAGTTAGCCTAGGGTTTCTTGAAGCAGGAAATCGAGTTCAAGATATACAGAGACGGTGATGCGGACGAAGGGTCTGGGGAACTAGGGGAGGGTGCACGAGAGTGAAATAATAGCCAGTAAAACCTATTAATATTATTAATAGTACCATTCTAATTTTAGAAAAAGATGAGGACAAGGAGTACTCGTGATGACGGGTGAGGTGAACAAGAGGACCCTAACCTTAGGGAGTTGATTACATATGTTAGGTACTTCCAGGACTAGTTGCTCAGATTAAAGTTGAGTTGACTGAGACAGAGCAGGAGGTGACCACTACCGTGATGCCGGGTACGGGCCGATCGGGGCAGCCTAGGGGCTACACGTACCATGACTTTTTGGCGTGTCGGCCGCCACAATTTGAGGGGAAGAGGGACCCAATAGCGAGCAACCGCTGGATCACCAAGATAGAGGGTGCTTTTCGCACCAATTTTTCCAGGACGGAGGTAAATGTGAAGTTTGCTACAAGCCTCTTGCGCAGTCCTGTAGAGGATGCAGAGGACTGGTGGTAGCTGGAGGAGCAATCCCGTACTGAAGTGGGGATCGAGGTGATGACATGGGAAAATTTTAAGGAAATATTTAGTAAGCATTTCATTCCACTAATAGAGGTAAGATGGGTCACCAATGAGTTTTTGTGTCTGGAGCAGACAACGGAGACGGTTAACAAAATCACGGCCAAGTGCTAATATGAAAGGAAAACGTCACGGTGTACAAAAACGTTTGCTTGATATAAACCCTAGAGCTTTTTATATGCCTTATAGATGTCATAGTATAAATTTAGTTTTATGTGATATGACAAATTCTTGCCACAAGGCAAAAATGTTTTTTTGGTACATATCAAACAATTATAACTAGTGGGAGCCCGTGCTCCGCACGGGTTCGGGATTCTTGGAGCACGGGTCCGGATAAATGCAAGAAAAAATAGCGTACTCTGCTGAATAATAACAATGGACGATAATTGATATACCTAGTAAGCTAAACCGGCAAACAAACCCCGCAACCGCATCCACTATGTGACACTTTCCAACAATGATGCAGGTGGCCCAAATTACAGTAATAAGCATAACTGTTGAATCGGCTAATAAACCCATTCCTACAGACCTGATCTTGAGCAAATTGTGTTCTCTTTTTTATTTAATACACAGAGAGAACAACCTAATGCACAAATTGTTATGTTAATAATGAGTTGTTTATTGAGGGGATAAATGCGGCAATAGCAATGTACTTTTAATAATTTTTGTATTATAGCATGCTACTTTTGTTTCTTTATATAACAGAATTGTACTTTAAAAAAAACTTGTTAAGGTATTGTATTTTGAAAAATCTACCAACTATAGCATTGTACTTTCGGTTTTTTTCTTCTTTAAGAGTTGTGAATTATAATTTGAAAAACTTGTGTTTATTAGAAGTTACTTCTTTTTCTTACTTTACAGCATTTTCTTGTTGAGACATTTTACTTGAAAAAACTACTATTTATAGCATTGAACTATCTATATTTTTACTTATTAAGACATCATACTTTGAAAAAGTTACCAATTATAGCATTCTACTAACTATTTTTTCTTATTAAGACATTAGACTTTGAAAAATCTACCCATTGTAGCATTGTACTTTCCATTTTTTCTTATTAAGACATTACACTTGAAAATCTATCAAACATAACATTGTACTTTCCATTTTTTCTTATAAAGACTATAACTTTAAAAATATATTCAATTAGAGAAGTGAAGATTGTTTTCTGTTTCCATGAAACTGATAAAAGTGGGTAGAATTTTTCAAATATTAAGCCGTAAAAGAAAGAAATAAAAGTAGGATGCTATAATAAAAAGAAAAATCAACAAAAGTACGTTGCTATTTCTAGCATATAACCCTAATTTTCAAATTAAGATACGAAGCTTTTCTTTTTCTTACATTGTCCATTTCATATACACAACCAATGACCATACGGCTAAACCGGCTGATACATAAAGAAAAGCAACACCTGCTGTACCTAGAAACCCTACTTCTGTAAAACTGCACATTTTCAAGCAAAAAGTTCAAAATCAGACACGATAAAGGCTATTAAAAATGAATCTTGAAATACAGACATCTTTAATGTTTATCAAAGTTTGAAGTTTTGAAGTTAAAAAGTCTGTATAAATGTTATTAAAAGTGAATCTTGAAATTTAGAAGAGATGAAAGAAGAATACCTGCTATCTCTAATTACAAGAAGAATGGTTAATGAAATCATTTGTGTGACTGTTTTCCACTTTCCCAGATTATTTACAGCTACAACCTGAAAATGATGTCAATACATGAAGGAAAAATATAAACCGTGACTGCTTTTGAAAAAAAGGAAAGAAAGATAGAGATTGTGAATTTATAAAAAGAATAGAACCTGTGAAAGTTTACTCCCTTGAGAAGGAGCCCACTCTCTAACTGCAGACATTGTTATCTAGAATACAACATATATTATTTGTAATGTTGTATAAAAAGAAGGGTATAAATAAAAATATAAAATAACCATCATCTGCATGATTAATGTGCTAAGATTAGGAAATTACCTCTATGCCAATTATTGCATTTGATGGTACAGTCAATAACCATGGCAGTTGCCTAAATATAGCAGCTTCTGGAGGTCTTGTACATAACAATACCAAAGTGGCAGCTACCATAAGCTGCAATCATGAATGATCAAACAATTTTATAAATGTAAAAAGCTAATATAATTCTTCAAACTATAAGATAGCAAAGGCATACCTTATCAGCCACAGGATCTAAAAACACACCAAAAGCAGTTCCTAAGTTCATCTATAATAAAAAATAAAAAAAACCAATATTCACTAGTTTGTGAAATGAAAATATCCTATTTATATGTATTGGAAGTTCAGAAACATATATAGATACATACC
Source organism: Cichorium intybus (assembly GCA_023525715.1). Taxonomy (NCBI): domain Eukaryota; kingdom Viridiplantae; phylum Streptophyta; class Magnoliopsida; order Asterales; family Asteraceae; genus Cichorium; species Cichorium intybus. The sequence continues at coordinate 11,248,818 of CM042015.1, read as the reverse complement.
CTTCTTGCTAGATATCCATCAAGCCAATCTGTAATTGCTGCAGCTAAGAAAATACCAGTGGTGGCAGTTATAATCTCAAACTAATGTTCATGTTGCATATAAGTACACTAAGGTTTGAAGATGTTGGGAGGGGTGTAGAGATTTGAAAACAGAAAAATATATAATAAAAATCGAAAAAAAACTAACAAAGTTGTCACTGACTGTTAACAAAGAAAGAATCGAAATATAAATAAAACGGGTGTTATGAGTATTTGCAAAATTAGGTAAATTAACAGAAATAAATCATACCCACGAATCCTTATGATGAAGAGCATTTTGGCATCAGGATTGACATAAAATCCACCCTTCAACCTTGCTTCACGTTTCAGTTGAATCAATTCCTTTTGCTAAAATATATAAATAAAATATTAGTTTAATATGCACAGAACAAAACATCGAACACCTTGTGAGCATAAATCCAATCCAAATTAACAACTACCAAATATTTCAAAAACAATTCATACAGGTCGAATACAGTACCTAGAGGCCATCCAAGAGAAGACACAGCGAAGGGAACGGTAAAGCAAAGAGAAGACACATAACAAAAGATGTTCTGATGTACTCCTTACCTGGTGGCTCGCGACTTTATGGAGGAACGGTAAAGCAAAGACATAAATCCACAACACTTTCTAGAGAGAGAAAGGTGAAGAACCTAGCTATGCAGTCTCACTAAGATAAAGAAAAAAATTTCAGAATATCAAAACCGAAAGAAAGGGGAAGGTGAATATTACCTTGGAAATCGATGTCAATGGAACCGAGGCACATCGCCCCGTCTCGCTGGCCGTTTCGTACCCGTCGGAAGGGGGTCTCTATCGTCACTGTGTGAAACTACTATCGTCACGGTAAACAAAGCAACAATTGAAGTCAGAAACCTCCTCATCATTGCCGACTTCAGTCTCGATGCGGCAACCGATCAGAGAAGAAGCGGAAATCTGTGAGCAACTGGAACCGGATGCGGTGGGGCGGCGATTTCAATGGAAAAGACGCTAATTCAAGAGAGTGGTAATATATCGAGACATATCCGAATGAAGCAAACCGGATCCACATGACCCGGAAGAGGATCCGCGTGACACAACCCATAAAAAAAACGTACACAACATTGTGGAAATTTACGGCAATTGATTAATAGATAAATGTTTTTTCTAGTTCCACAAAAAGATGGAGTATTTTACTTAAATATATTGATGAACGAACACTTAAATGATTATCTGCCACTCGTTGGAAAAGTCACCTTAAAAGTATTAAAGCAATAAAAACTTAATTTTCTCAAATAAGAAAAGCTTTAAAAAAATTAGCCAAAATAAGTGATGATGGAAAAGTGGTGCAAGATGTTGAATCTCTTATAAATGGTGAATTTTCTAGTTTCGAATTTATTTTAAGCTTAGTTATATGGTATGAAATTTTAGATAGAATTAATCTTGTAAGTAATAAATTACGATCCAAATATATGCTTCTTGATGTTGCGGTAAAAAATTTAAATGGGTTAATTAAGTTTTTGAAAAATATAGAGAAATTGAGTTTGACAGGCTATTAGTAAAGTTAAATAAATAGCAAATAATATTGAAATTGGACACGAATTTCCTAGAAAACGTATTACCTATAGAAAAAACAATTTGATGAAATTCCAATACCGAAAGAGAACATCAATCTTCTCAACAAGCATTTATAAAATATTATTTTGTTATTCTTGTAGATATGACTCTTAGTCAATTGAGGGTGCCGGTTACGGTTGCTTCGGCGGAAAGAAGTTTTTCAAAATTGAAGCTCTTGAAATCATATTTACGTAGCACCATGACTCTAAAATGATTGAACGGTTAGCAATTTTATGTATCGAAAGTCAATTTCTACAAAATCTTGATTATTGTAAAATAATAAACGTTTTGCCTCAAAAAATGCACAAAGGCATCGTATTAGGTGATATATATTTTTTTGTTGTATTAGTATGGATTTTGTTTGACTATAAGTTTTATTGTATTTTTGTTTTATAAAATATTTTATTTATTTATTTTGTCTATTGTATAAGGGCATCAAAATGTTATTTCGTCTGGGGCATTAAACATTCTAATTATAATTAGAGTCTTTGCTAACAAACATTCTAATAATAAAGTTAAAATGGGGAAAAGCAGACTGGCACATGCTAACTGTTATTGACTCTTCCAATTGTCCCTCTCTTTTGCAGTGTCTGAGCGTGTGTGAGGTCAATCTCATATGGTCCTCTCTACCACATTTAATACCTTTTGGAACTTTCTTTTGCTGTACATCATCTAATTTTCTCTTCACCCCTGTACTTTATTTAAGATAAAGTGTATATAACTTCATATTTCATTATTTCTACCTCTCTTAATTATTTGGAAACTGATACCCAAGTGATGAAATAAATGTGCTTTTCTTGGCAAATTGAATAAAACCCCAAATCATGAAAAGTTTTCTCCTTTTTCGTACTCATTCCATGGGTGTCTGTCACTACTCAATCATTACTCCTCCTGCCAACTTTTCCATCTAATATGTCTTAATTTTTAAGTTTTATACGAAGGATGGCAATTAAACTGATTATATGTAGCAAATTTACCTACTTGTTTAATAAAATGCCAAAATATTGTTAATTGTGGAACTTGTTTAGCTATTGGAATTGTTATGATGATCTTACTGTTTGGTTAAACTAATTGAGTTTACATTTGATTAACCAAACTCTGATTTCTAAATTTTCATTTTTGTTAGAATTTTTTTTTTGGAAAATTAGAAAATTTTCCGTAACCAAACGCACCCTAAGATTCTGTGAAAATCAGAATTGATGTGGAAAGGGAATTTAGTGAAATACTTACGATCAGATGATTGAATGATGATGTTTGATGTATTTGGAAGATGTTCGAAATGTTCAAAAACTGATAGCGATCGGTACAGTGTCAGGATCTGAATTACCCAACCTAAATCAGACTTATTAGGCTTAAAATCGTGAAGTGGGCTAAAGTGACATGTTGGGCTGATCTTCTTTGATCTTGAGGAACTTGATACAAATATACAATTGCTGAACTGATATGGATTAATGATCTTGTGCTTCATGAATTGTAATAGAAATACCTTCATGAAGAGTGGCAGGAATTAAAGAAGTGAATAGTATAAATTTATTCCAAAGTTATGTTGTCAAGTCAAAGGTGGATCCGAAATGTCAAAATTCCCAATAGCGTCAAATTTTGTAGGATTTTTTGGATTTGGAGCTTATCGATTTATTCCGCTCGTAAAGGCTGAGTTTGGTAAATTTTTATCTGACCGAACACATTATCATGTCCATTTAAAGGTTTTATAATCTTTTTTCGATTATAAAAGGGAGAATTTGGTATGACCGTTCAAAAGAATTGTGTGATTTTTCAAAGTCGCGATTTTGGTGAAGCTTGAGAATGAATTTTAGAAGTTGGGTATTTTCTTGGGTCTCGATGAGATATTAGAGATTATTTCATATGATGACTGTGGGCGTTATTGAACTCGATTTGATTTTTCTTGATCTCGTTTAATTGAGAATCGAGATTTTGATTTGTTATATGGCGTTTTTGCATGTTCATGCCATTAGCAATTGTTCTTCATGGATGATTTTGAAGACCAATGTGATATTGAGGGGAGTTCTTAATTGATTTGGGAAGCATATAAGTGATTTGAAAGATTGATTCCGATGTGAGTTTTATGGCGGATTTGGTTTCTTAAATATTTTTGGGATTGCTTTTGAAGCTCAATGATGATTAAGCCCTTTGGAGCTTGCTTTGTATGGTTACATATGCTAGAACCCGGATTGGAGGCTATTGAAGATGCTTCAAATAGCCTTCCTTAGGCATGTTGGATTTAACTTTATGATCTCTAACAAAGTGATCAGTTTCTCCACATTTATAACAAACATCATTAAGATTATCTTATAAAAACTTGGCTCTGAACTTCTCAGCTTTAGAAGAGATTATGCTTCAAACCTCTTGGGACAATGTCTAGATAGCTAAGATTTTGTTCTCGGACTCTTGACTTCTTTAACCATTAAGAAAAGTTGGGTTATCATAGCTTCAACTCATCATCACACTTGAATTCTTCAATTCAAGGTAGCTTCGAGATCTTTCTCTAAATTTGAATCCTCCAAAGCCATTTTTTTAATTTTGCTTATAGAAACAAGAGTAGTAGACATAATCCAAGGGGTTCTTTTGTATCCATGATCGAATCTGTAACGCCCCAAAATTTCCTCTCTTTTTTTTATATAAGCGCAAAAGCTGATGTAGTATTTTATAAAACTCGGTATTGAAAAATCTCATATTTCAAAAAACCATGTTTCTTTATAGAACAAATTGCCAAACTTTAAAAAAAAACTATTTTCATGACCTCGCGTCATGTCTTAAAAATTTGGTCCCAACTTAAACCATTTAGTTTTAAAAATGTTTATACAACTTCGGGGGTTACAACTTCATATCATGCAAGACCATAGAAAGCAAGTTAGGATTGCAAACCGTTACATGAGCCAGAATTCGCTCCACCAAAATCTCAATATCCTCGAGTCATCTACATGCTTCTATCTCTCATGTCTAGAACCTGGAATACATGGCATAAAATAAAATACGTAAGACAAAAATGTCTCGTGAGCTACATGGGTTTGGACACAAAACATTTATAAACATAACATATATCATTTTCAAAATCTTTGTAACCGAATCATATCATAACACTTGCTATTAAAATCATTATAACTGAAACGTATCGTCGTTTTGCTTTTAAAGCCTTTCATAAAAAGTTTTGACATTATAAAACTTCCATTTCTTAAACTTGACTGATGTTCAAATCTTTATGAACAGTTTTCATATAATGACACTAGTTGTCAAAACCTTTCGTACGTCATGTAGAAATATTTTTCTTTCAAAGTCTTTCAAACAATCAAATGATAAAGCTTGTAATGTAATGCTTGTCTATTTCTTTCCTTTAGTTTGACTGGCATTTGAACATGATAGTATTTTTATACTTAGGGCCTTAATCACTCTTGGTGATACCCCAAGTCTGGACTGAGATGGTGAGAACAAAATCAAACCATCTCAGCATCATATCACATGCTTTGACTGGTATCTCAACATGCGTGCTTTTTATACTTAGGGTATTAACCCCAAGTCTGGACTAGGATGGAAAGAACATAATCAGTCCACCCTAGCGTCATATAGTTTTAGGAAATCTACTTCGCGAAGGGGTCGGTACCACCCCAGTAGATTCCTCTGGATTCCCTTGCGGGAACGTCATCCCCCGGGTACAAGAACATTTCTATTACTTCATATTGTTGTGCATTTCATATCATAATACCAGTCCATTATAAACACATTGAGGCTAGATGCCAAAAACTTTCTTTCATAACCTTGTGGCTTGTTGCCAAAACGTACTTTCAACTCATTGTGGCTTAATGCCAAAACCTGCTTTCAAATCATTATGACTTTGTGTCAAAATATACTTTTCAAATCGTTAGGGCTTAATGCCAAAACATGCTTTCAAATCGTTATGGTTTTATACCAAAACATACTTTTCAAATCATTAAGGCTTGATGTCAAAACATGCTTTCAAATCGTTATATAAGACTTTCCAAATCATAACATAGATAAGTAAACTTGCATATCATTTCATATTAGAAAAATCACATAAAACTATATAAACATTTTGCCATGTACCCCATAGTGGGAAAAAGCCACATGTACTCACCTTAGTAGCTAGGTACGTCTAGCTACACTAATCCACATAACTCTAGCCATTTGCTGCTTCCAAGCGTCCTTCAATCTCTATTAATCTAATAGGAGATTAGAACATATTAGACAACTAAACATATATCATGTGTCCAATCATTCTCGACTACTACTAGTCATTATCTAATTCTATTCTAATGGTTAAGTATGACTCTTAAAGCATAATAACCATTTTGGACAATTTTACCCTTTTTGTCCCATTTTGACAACTTAGTCCAAAATTCATGTAAACTCTTGTTTAAGTCATTGTTATATAACCCAACAATGTACCAATAGTCTTTAAAACATGTATAAAGCTTCATGGAACCTTTTAAGCTACTTTTCGTTTCGACACTTTTTGACCGTTTTTCTATTTAGGCATCCTACTTTGCCCAATTGTGTTTTCACGGGTTTTAACATGAAATTTTAGTTACTTTCTGATCTCAACATATTTATAAATCAATATCAATGCTTAGATGTCAAAACATCCTTCATTTCGCTCTTTTATTATATTTTTGGCAAATTTGCCGCTAAAGATTATAAAAATAAAAAGTATTTTTAATGTCACACCCCCAAACCGTAATGGCGGAAACGTTCGAGGGTGGATGACTTCATGAACAATATCATAACAAAGTTGAATAATAGTGATTCCAAGCAAACAACCATCATTAAGTAATTGCAAATGTTACATAGTTTAACTGTTGCATGTTTCAAATACAATTATAATGATATCAAAAATAGGCAAAAACGACGTCGTTACGTCCTTTCTTGTAGCGCTTGATTTACCTTATCAGTTTCCTGAGAATACAAGTGGTTGAAAAAGTGTCAACAATTAAGTTGGTGAGTTCATAAGATTTTGCGTAAGAAATGTCCTTTGTTTGTAAGCAATAGTGTTGAAAACCAAGAAAATCCAATATTTTCTTGTAAAATGTCCAAGTCTTTAAATCCCAAAAACTAAAATGTAATATGTAAACTGTAGTGTGAAATTCCTTAGAAATGTATTTTTCCACGTAAACAATTTATAAAAATAATAAGTTGATTATTTTCCCATGTGAGATACCCTATAACCATACTGTGACTAGTTGGCCTGCTGCGACGTTCTTCAGGCGTCGGAATGTTAGACATTTGGACACCTCAGACTTGCCGGTCTAGCTGTAGCTAGCAGCTCAGGTGCGGGGTTGTCAAGCCCCGTATAGATCTATACTCAAATATCGCGCTCTCTTACCGAGACTCTGGTTATAAAATTCGGGACTTATAGTAGGTACTTATAAAAGTACTGTGAAGATTCATCTCAAAAAAATGTATGTAATCCAATCAACTTGTTTACGAAAAATTTGTATATAGAAACTCTTGTAATCATTCATTATCATTTTTCCCATGATAATATAGTAGTGTTTAATAATTATATAATTTTATATAATTATTTTTGTCATGTTCAAACGTCATAATAACCTTGTATTCATAAACTATTACAATAATAGTCTGTTTTTAGTATTCCGTCGTAATAATCATATTTTTGTGTGAATAAATAATGAAGTAACTTATTCAAATGATTATAAATATCATCTTTTAAGATATTTCTCACAAAAATGGTGTAATAACTTGTTATAGCCATTTTTGCTAGAAAATAGTACTTTCGTCTATAAAAACGTAGTTTTTACTAGTCTTTGTTTTTATAACGTTTCTATCCAAGATCTAGCATTTTTACACACTTTATTTATAGTTTGGAAATTTTTACACAAACTAATATATCACAATGTTTACAATACTTAGATCTAACCATATTTCATGTTAAAAACATTTTTACACAACAACTAGTTTTATAAATTTGTGTAAAACATCATTTATAGCATTTAAACACATATAAACTTGAATAAAACAACATTTATAGTAATTAAACTTGTATTCTCCCCCAAAAAGGTTAGAAAAGATGAAAATGAGGGGTATGAACTCACCCTTGTAGCGTGCTTGGCTTAAAAACTAAGTATTTCTTGGAAGATCGGTGGTAGGATTGAAGATCCAAGCCTTGGAGCTCGGAGGACCCTTGGACAATGCTATTACCCAATGGTTTTTCATAGATGTTAGTGTGTGTAAATTGTGTAAAACTTATGTTATATAGATTAGAATCAAAAGATGAAGGAGTCTTACCACTTAGACTTGCAAAAGAAGCTTGGAATTGAAGTTTTGTGAAGATGATGATGGTGGCGGGTTTGGAAGAGAAGAAGAGAGGGAGAGAGTGAGCCGAGAGTGAGGAGAGAAAGAGGAGAAGAGAGTGAGGAGCTAGTTAGTTCTTAATTGGTGTATCTTGGTAATAAAGTAAAAGTTGGATTTTATGTATTAGTTTATTCTTAGCTTATATTGGCCTAGATTGGGAATAGTAACCCAAAGATTTGGGATGTGATGTCTTGGTCCATGGTTCAGCCGATGGGGTGGGGTAGGGGGTGGGGTGGGGTTAGTTTTTATAAAAATAGCAATGTACTTATGAAAAATAAGTGATTTTTATAAAATAGTAAGACGTTTTAGTGAAATTTTATGCGTTTTTGACGAAACGATGTTCTAAATAATTATTTTGTATAAAAACATTGCCAAACATTTATTTTGATTGAATTATAACTCGTTGGGTGTCGAAATACGCGTCTAAACGCAGTATTCTTCCGATTTCGCGATTTTTGGCATTTTACCGGAAATCGAATTTGGCCTTGAAATTAAATACTAGATGTTGTTACGTTCCACAATATATGAATTGTTATTTCATATTTGATGTTTAAGGCACCGCATTTTGTATTTTGAGTCCAAACCTTGTGTACATTTATCCGTTCACAGCGGTTTAACCGTTGTAACTTTCACATACGAACTCCGTTTTCGACGTTCTATATATCCACAGGTTCGTATTTACGAGTAGATCGTTTTATGGATATTATTATTCTCAAAATAATAATTGTACGATTATCGAATTTTTACGCTACAGTAGTTTGATGTCCGTATTTTCGACTTTTAATCGATAATTGTTTTGACTTAGCATACGTAGTATTATAATATTTAATAATTCATCGCAAAAGTTATGGAAAATAACTTTTCAACATATAGATTAACGTACGCTTCGTTTGACTACAGTTGAATTTCGTTGACCAAAATTTACAATTGTCACATTTAAACATCACACTTTTTACATATGTTATTTCCAAAACCACCCTACAACACATAAATGTTGATATAAATTCATTTCATACTTATACGGGCTCGTATTTGCTAAAACGGTAACTTTTAGTTTAACCGTTTCCGATTATGTCATTTTTAGACTTAACCAAAACTCAACATTTATTGACCCAAACTTTCAATTTCCTTTTAATATAGTATAATAACATGACAATGAATCATGTTGTTCAAGTCTTGGGGTCAATTCTCAAACTTTTGCTTCTTAGGCCTAAAACGGCCATTTTACTAAAATAATCTAATTATAGTCTTTTTATGACTAAATGGTATTTTACATGCCATTTAACCAATTGCTTTGCTTTCCAAATTCAATGTTACCATATTGTGGTGTAATCATGTTCCATATATCATACTTTAACTAGTTTCTTGATCACGAACATCTACACCAATTCTTGTCCCATTTAGACTTTTACAAGTCAAGTTTTGTCCATCTTTTTGTCACTTGATTATCACTAAGCTAACAAGCTTCATTTTCTTAATTCTTTTGTGTTTCTAACTTATTACATATAGTATTTCATATATCTAAACTCAATTTCACATATGACAAGCCAATTCCAAGTAATTTGATTTTTAGTCCACTGTTTGATTTTGACAGAAAAGTTAAAGCTGTCAAAATTCTCAAACATCAATATACATACTTTTACTCACATTATGATTCCAACTTGATCATAATGTATCTAGAAATGTTCCAAATCCAATTGTCATAAATACAGATTTTCCTAACATATTCCAAGTATTAAGCTTTCATCTTTTCAACCATAAGCAATGAAATCTCATCAAGAACTTGACTAATAAAGTATAATCAAATCTGTCCAAATTGAAGGAATTATATTTCTGTCATGAACTTAAACTTCCAGCAATGTGTTAAACCAAAATCAAACACAAATCTCTTCATGCATTGCAAAATCCCAATAAATTTAATGTATTTGGTAATTAGGTTAGAGAAATACCTTCAAAATGCTGTCAAAATTCACAAATCTGGAACATCCTTAAGCTCCTAGTAAAAATTAGACCACTGAAGAGAAATCCCGGCCACCACCGACCACCGGCGGCTAACCGCCGTCCGTCGCTGCCACTACAGTCCCTCACGTCGCCGGCAGCAGCAATGGCTGCTGCCATTTCCGTCTTTCTGTCCCGTTATCAAAACTCGCGAGCCACAGGGACCAATTTGGTCCTAAATCCGTCTCCCAGCTGACTCTCGCTTCTCTCTCACGAAATTTCTGGTCTGCTCTCTTCCTCTTGCTGTAAGTACCGAACAAGCACACACATGAGCGTGTCTTCTTTTGACGCATCATAAAAAAATCCTCCAAGTTATTTCCTTTTTTTTTCTGATTCACATGACCTAGACATCAGATACGCACAAAGTAAAAATCAAATACCGGGTTCTGATAGTGTAATTGGGTCACATATGGTAAATTCCGAAAATACCCCTGATTCTAAGTGTTAGATAAATTTCCAGCATTTGAAATAAAATTTTACTGAACTTGATGTATTCATAACTCTCACATGCGATATCCAAATTTTACAAATTTTATACCTTTAGAAAGGTGGGAATGAGCTCTAAAACTTCTTTCTACTGAGTTAAGTCCAAATATTTATATATATTCCGCTATTAACCCTTGAAAATGACCATTTGGTCGTTTTTGTCACTTTTGGGCCATTTTAATTCCATCATATCTCCTTCGTTACAACTCCAAATGACCCGAATCTTTTTCCTATACTTTTGTTATCTCAAATAATACAAAAGTCATCTTGATGACTTTTGCCCAAATCTTTCTAGATTTTGAGATACTAATTTCCAAAGTTTGCACAATAATCTTTTCACTTTTAGTCCTTTATTTCAAACTTTGCCCTTATGTCCTTAAGATTAAATTCTAATTGAATAATCATCATATCATGACTTAAATAAAATGTCTTAACCCATCCATTTCCATATTTGCACCTTATTTCAGACTTAAGACTAAGACGAGTCCTCTTAGTCTAAGTTTTACTTGATTTTATAAGACTAAGACGAGTCTTTTTAGTCTAAGTTTTACTTGATTTTATAAGACTAAGACGAGTCTTCTTAGTCTAAGAATTTCCAACTTTTCTCTTTATTTATTTATTTTTTTTTACTTTGCAGGGGCATAACTTCTTCGTACGAAATCATTATATTATATATGTCAAAAATTTCGGTTGTCACAGAATCCCTTGCGGCTTTTGATTGTTCATGATTTCTCAAGTTTCCAAACAGAGTTTGCATATTAATAAATTTGTCTTTCCATTGTTCCTAAGAACATCCACATGACTCTCCCAATTTTCTGTAAGATAATCCATAAACTTAAAAAACATGATTAGATTTGTTAATATCAAAGTTCCACACATCATTAACAATAGTTTTTTTTTTTTGTGTTAAAGGTATATGTAAGAGATTCACTTTCTATGGAAAGTAATAGTCATACCTATAAATAGACCTAATATGGCTTTCTTTTACATTTTCGATGACATCCTACGCTACCTTGAACGTTTCAATCATCTCTTTGGCATAGTTGCATCCTTCAACACGACGATATCTATCGTATGGAAAGATATTCTACATAGCAGGTCTGACTCTTATATTAAGATTTACCTTTCTCTTGTCATCTTCAGCCCACTGGTCAACATGAATCTTAACCATCATCAAGATTGCACTAAGAGTAGCACCTTTTCTAAGTGGAAACATGGGAATATAAGGACCATCATTAATGATCTCCATCATGTTAGAGTCTATAGTTTTAAAAAGCATCATTGTTTTTCTTAGCTACATTAAAATAAGAATAATAGGACATAAAATAGTGATTTTTCATAAAGCAAGATACATATATTAGAATGTGATATTCTCGACCAATTCAAATATCAATTGTTGGATGATATTATTAAAAATAATATAAGAATGCGGAATATTATGAAATTTCAAATTGTATTAATATTTTCATATTCAAATTCAAAAATAAACAAATTGAGACACACGTCAATTTGTTTAACACACAACTCTTTCAACAAATGCAATGAAGAACCAAACACACAACTCTCTTTGTAAATAAATAAACTCAAAAGCTATCACCAAGAAGCATATTGTATTCTATGACTAGTATTACATTATCTAATAGCCTAAAAACTATTTAAAATAAATGTAAGAACCCGTCAGATAAACATAATATTCGGAGTGATAACCTTTTATGTATATCGTTTACTGGGTATTCGTATCCTTATATTTAATTCAAATATTTACTTACTGGCTAAATCATGTACTTTTATCTTCAACATGTTAGATAACCAAAAAGTATATTGAAAAACTTAGAAAATATACATATAGCGAAATCGTTTTACTGTTCGCGATATGGTAGGATGTTTAGGCATAATTTGAAAAAACACAATGAAGCAAAATGTTAATAATTTATGCATAATTTGAAAAACATAAAGAAAAGACTGATCACGAAACGAGTTTATTTCTAGATACATACCTATAGCACGAAATACGGTTGATTTTTTGATATTTTGTATTAATTTTAGGATTTAAAATGTTTTGTTAAAATTCTCACCGAAGTTGCACTCAAGAAAATATTGAAATTTGAAAGTGTCTCTATAACGGTTTGTGATACGGTGAAACAATAAAATGTTAAATTATATAATGGTGGCTACTTAATCCTTTTTCACTACATATAGGGTGGGCCTTTGTGTGGGTGCAATATGGACGATGCTTAGGGTCCAAATAATTTTGACTTTTGAGGGATTCATAATTATTTTAGATAAGGGGAACCAGTATTTTAAAATAAGGGTTTACATCGCAATAAGATATTAATATATAAATTATATCCGAATACTATAATACAGTCTTTAAATTCCATAATTTATCCTATGATTATATGAAACCAATCATAATAATATTATTAAATTACAAGTTATGTTGTTTAAAAGAAAATATCAATTATAGATTAAAAAAATAAATGTGTAATAACTAATAGAAGTTTAAATTACCTCTTCTTGAAACTGAAATTTGTGGTAGAAAAACAAATTAGCAGCAGTGGAATAATATGTTGGAAACTCATGAAATCGTATTGCCCAAAATATTTCCACCGCAACTTTACTTTGCCATACTAACACATTTTAGAAACCATGGAAATATGGAATTAATTAATTTGGGCTATGGCCCAATAAGAGGACGGTAGGCTAAAAAGGAACTTAAAGTTTTATTGAATTTTCATGTAATAAGTAATAGCTTTTGTATTTTATACAACATATTATATCAAATGAATAATGTTAGGGGCAGCGCACCGGCCTGTCCCGGTACTGCCTCCGCCGCTGATTTTAGAGTTATCTATTTTTAGTTGTGGTAGATATAACAATTGCTTCACTAAATATTAAATAATATATTTGATCAATTTGAAAACATTTTACCAACTTTTAAATTCTAATATTATTTGTGAAAATTAAAGTCATTAGATAACAATAAGCTTTAAAAATGTTATATGAAGTTTGAAACTAATTTTTCGAATAATAATGCCTGATGTAGATCCAAATGATTTATTTCTGAACTAAAACAGCAGAAATGGTTATGCCAAATATAATTACTATGCGATAGAAATTGTGGAGCTTTTCAAATAGATGATTGCTATTAGAGTGGACGGAGTAGTAGCGGGTTCACCATAGATGAAGAGTGGGTCGGAGCGGTACCGCCGGTACCAGATAGGTCATTGGCCCGCAGCCGCGGGTTCGCGATAGATGGGAGGTGGAGTGGGTTCGTGATCTGGCTTCATGTCAAATATATATATATATATATATATATATATATATATATATATATATATATATATATATATATATATATATATATATATATATATTATTTTTGGTATTATTTATTTAATTTTAATATTAAAAAGCTGATGTGACATCGTGGGTTCGGTGGTTTCAGTGAGAACTGCTTCCATGGATGAAAGATGGGGAAAGATGACAGTGAGAGGAGAGAGAAAAGCTGACATGGCGAGTGAGTTCAGTGAGATGGGGGGAACTACTCCCCCACCCTAATATCATGAGTTGATAAAAAGAGTTTTTTGAGTCAAAAGTTGAGGGTTTAAGTCTCGTTTTGGAATAAACAATGTATATTTAGGAGCAGTAGGTGTGTGAGTTGGCCATTCTAAAAATGGTTTGATCATTTTATGGGTGAAGATGGACATTTGAACCATATTTAATACGATTAGGGTGGTGGGAACGAGCCTTTCTCATCACTTACATCCTGTTGGTGCCCAATGGTTGGAGTATTGTTCCCGCCTTCACGCAGCAGTTACAAGATCTTTTCCTCTTTATCCTCCATTATTTTCAGGGCAACCATGTCGTTGGCGGAACAATTGTGCGGTACTGAATGTGGGACGGTGATCATGCCAATAACGATACGCCATATCAGCTCACCCCGATTCCTTTTCCGATGTGTTGTCAGATCAATTACATTCATCCTTATTACTAATTTTGCATCTTTAGAAAAACACAAATATATATATATATATATATATATATATATATATATATATATATATATATATATATATATATATATATATATATATATATATATATATATATATATATATATATATATATATATATATATATGTGTGTGTGTGTGTGCACTTTGTATTGTATTGTACTTAGGTTGTTTTTGACGTATTCACTATTGTTGTCATTTATAAACGCATTTTGGTCATGTATATTGAATACATGCAAATTCTTTCACGTTGTTAATTTTTTTTTTGTCCTGTATATTTGTACCGGTATATGACATATACAATTATTATTTTATATATACAATTAAGATAATTAAGTGATAATAACATGCATATCATTTTCAGAACTGTATGATTAACCCTTAAAAGTTAAAAATAATGGTGACCTACAGGCTACAAGTCACCCAATTAGGCAATTATAATAAAGTATAAGATGGGTCGCATTTCCAAAAGAGAAAAGAAGGCATGAAAACTGCATTCTTTTCACGTATTTGCCTCCTGAAGAAACCCAACAACTCAATGCTTATTTTAAATATATCAAATATAATTTTTAAACTAACACGAGTAATGCTTTTCCCAAGTACGTCCAATATCATTAAATCAAGTTAAAAGTATATAATATTTGTCTTGAATTCTTATTAGGCTTGCGAGCCATATATATGTGGTAATATATAGGTACTTATGATAACATTTGTAATAAAATATTTAATCGAGTTCGAATCAGGCATGCTTTATTGAAAATAGTTGGAATATTATGTTGAGTTTAATATTGGCTTATAGAACATTCATGTTTCGATGAATATTTTTAAGCTATCTGAAATTTCCAATTAAGTTGGAGCAAGAAGACTCGTTATTAAATTTGCGCTGGTGTCTCTTTGTTTATCATTATTTCGATGAACATTGTCATCGTTTCATCTCTTACGTATGATGATCAGGGGCGGATGTAGAATTTAATAATAGCCGTGACATCAGATTTTTTTTTCTCTAAAGTAATATAATAAGATAATTTTTTTTGCGGGGTTGCACCCTATTAGAAAAATTAATAAATAAATAAAAATTAACTGTGTTTGAAATTTAGCTGTGGCCTGGACACCACCGCCCTATAATAAATCTGTCCTTGATGATGATCCCCAAAAAAATGTTCCTTTATATATATATATATATATATATATATATATATATATATATATACTAGCCGTATTACCCACGCATTACATAAAAATAAAATTATTTAGTAAAAATATACTTAAAGATCAAATGAACATAAATGTTTTAAATGTAATTAAAATGTACAAAACTAAATATAATTCGATCATGACACATATATATATATATATATATATATATATATATATATATATATATATATATATATATATATATATATATATATATATATATATATATATATATCAATAATAAATTTTCATCCAAATTTCAAACACAAAAACATTGATAATAAAGGTAACTTAAATGTAAGGATAATATAATTCGATAAAATACAAAATGTATTGGAAAGAAAATGGTTTCTATTGATTATATATATATATATATATATATATATATATATATATATATATATATATATATATATATATATATATATATATATATATATATATATATATATATATATATATATATATATATATATATAAGGAACTAAGCATGTGTCATGCCACTTTCCTTACGACTTGTAATATATTTTAGTTTTTTTATTTTATTGCTTTCTAGTTTAGTATGAATAAATAGGAACATTTGAAGTGAAGATTTATATGTTCTCAAGTAAGTTTTTCCTTGATATTATTTTATAAACTGTAGCAACCTAATATACATATATGAACCATATATATCTTTTTATTAATCAATGTGTCATAAGTAACAACTAAATACAATAAGTTAAAAAGCTATTGGGTTGTAGTGGTTAATTAAATGAAATATGAATAGTTTTGGTATTAAAATAAATTAATAGTGTTATTAAATAGTAAGAGTTGTGAGTTTCTAATGAATATAGTTCAAGATAGATAAAATATTGTGAACCATATTGATTTTATGATCTCTATTATAATATTTATATAGATAAATATATCTATGTTCTTATATGCAACACAGAAAGAGATAAAAGTAATGATTATGTAATTGATTTATACCAACTATAGAGTATATAAATCGTAACTATACCTTATTTATCATCTATATTCAAATAACCATTGTTAAACATGTATTTGGAGATGTATTTATGCTTGTTTTAGTCAACCCCATGCCTTGTATTGAGAGGTGTATATGCTTGTTTCACATTTGAAGGTGGTTGTAAGTCAACCTCGTGCCTTATCGTTAGATGGATAGTTTATATATACAAGTCCTAAACATATGGATGAAAACAATGGATAATAATATTAGTATCCTAAGTCGGGCGAATGCTCAACCTGTCACAAAATTTTCAAAAAGAAATTTGGGAAGCCGTTTGGTAAATATGTCGACAATATGGTACATAGACATGTATTTGACCTTTTGCAACCAAATTACGAACAAAATGTATATCAATCTAAATTTGTCTTGTGCGAGTGATTTTGAATAGGGTTTCCGGAGAGATAAGTGACGCTAACATTGGTATTCAGCTTCTATACTAGAATAAGAGAAAGTGGGTTGTTCAAACAACGATTAAATGAGATTATCTCGAAGAAAATCGTAGTAAGTCGTATGGAAGGAGTGTTATAGAGTATAAGACCATAATTGAGAGTACCCTGCATATATCGCAAAACACATTTTAACTTAATATTGTGGGTGTCACGAGGTGCATGCATGTGAATTCAAAGTTATTGTAATACATACGAAATATCTGGAAGAGTGAAAGTAAGATATTGAAGTGCGCCAGTAAAACTGCATTAAAGTGTGGAGTCTGAATGAGTTGGCTATCGTCGGCGCTAGTGTTTCCTTTGGTGTCAGTTAGAGTTGAAGTAGGTTTATAAGAGGACACTCTGCCTCATTTTAGAATTTACATAACATACTTCTTTTGGACAAAAAATAATCTTTTTGGATGGAAAGACACGATGATACCAAGAAATAACTGAATAGACCAAGATGTTTCATGGAAAACTCTTTAGCGAGCTTAGTCATAACTTGAATCTTTCATATAAAATAGTAGAATAAAAAAATAGAAGCTCAGTGACATTGGAAAGATATAAAGGAAAACTAAGTTGTAGCTTTAAAAGTCAATGAATAAATTGGAATTATAGTGTGTCAAAACAGCATGACAACAACTGTTATGCATTAGATTAGAAAACACAAATGGTTAAGTAATAATTAAACAACTAGAGGATTGGCTTATTGTGACCTGAAAAGTAATTAGCTAAAGTTTTGTTGGTTGATATGTGCTATTTGTGATATTGTGGTTTTTGGATTACTCTTAGTTGCACAGTCGATTCAGGTGAGTTTCACTGTTTAATACATGATATTATGTGGTTATATGTGTATGTGATTGTATGTTATGTTATGAAAGTCACACAACCTCTTTGTGGGTATATGTTTATGATACCTCTTTGTGAGACCAGGCTACGATGACTCTTTATGAGGTCAGGATACGATGCCTCTTTGTGAAGTCAGGTTTTACGATGCCTCTCTGTGGGGCCATAACCTTGTTCTTGCAAGAGTTGGGGGGGGATTTTACATGCTAGATTTCATGTTTACGTGATTATATAATGGAATGTGTATATATATCTCTTATTGAACATATTTCAAATGGAAAAACATTCTGGACTCCAGATGTAGAAAATGCACCTTATATTGGACAAACTTTTCAAACATTTGGAGATGCATTAGCTTTCTACAAAGAATATGCACGAAAATGTGGTTTTGAAACCAGATTAGCAACTACAAAAAAACTAAAATGAGTAGAAGGATATGGTAGAAGATACATATTATGCAACAGGGAAGGATTCAAAAAGAAAGCTGCATATGATACTTTGAATGACACAAATAAACAAAAACGTAGAAGACCTTCACTTAGGATAAGATGTAAATCATGTGTGAGGTCGAAGTTGAATCATATGAACTTGTGGGTGGTATACTACATAAATAAGACACATAATCACACATTTGTTCATGAACAAGATCTACTCTTTTTAAAATCTGAAAGAAGAATGGTGTATTCGCAAAAAAGAATGGTGCATGACATTTCAAACATAAACATGGGTCCAAATACCGCGTTCAAGATTATGAAACAATCTAGAGGTGGTTTTGATAAAACTGGAGCTACACAAACGGATGCAAAGAATTTTAAAAGGGACTGGAATGCATTTATTGGAGAAAATGATGCAGATATGGTCATAGAAAAGTCAAATAAAAAGAAGGAACACTTTCAAGATTTTTCTTTTGAATATAGTGTTGGGAATGATGGAAAGTTGACCGTTTTTTTTTGGGCGGATGAAGAATCAAAACGCAATTATTTTGCTTTTGGTGATGTTGTCGGATTTGATGCAACATACATAACAAACAAGTATGTGAATCTTAGATATTTTTTTTATATATCATGTAATAATTTGTATCATGTAACAACATGAATCATACAAAACTTCATCATAATCATGCGTCATAAAAATACATCATGTAATAATTTGTATCATATTGGAACATGCATCCTGTTATTTTGCATCATACATATTACAATTGAATTATTATATTTTTTGGATCATAAGTAAAATGCATCATGTAATAAATTGCATAAAATACATCATATAAATAAATTGTATCATACTCTAACATGCATCCTGTTGTATTATATAACATACATATATCGCATGATTTTTGTACCATTTACTGGTATAGATAATCATAAGCGATGTGTTACTTTTGGGGCTGGATTACTCTCAAGCGAGTCAATTGAATCTTACAAATGGCTATTACATGCTTTCAAATCATCATTTGGAAAAGAACCAAATGTATTTGTAACTGATCAAGACCCTGCTATTTTACAAGCATTACCATATGTATTCACTACTACAAGACATAGATTATGCATGTGGCATATATCTCAGAAATTTACAGATAAGGTTAGTATGTTTATATATGATCCAAATTTTTATTTCATTCAATTTTTTATATAACATACTAATCCATCTCTAATTCAAAAATTTCTGATTTTATATTTGAAGCTAGTAAATAAAATGGACAAAACAGACATTTTAGAAGAGATAAACAATCTGATTTGGAATGAAACAATCAGTAAAGACGATTTTGAAAAAAGTTGGAAGATCATAATGGAAAAGTTTGACTTGAATGGGAATCAGTGGTTTAATGAAATGTATAAGATCAGAAATATGTGGATTCCAACATACTTTAAAGAATGTACCTTTTCAGGATTGATGAGAACCACATCAAGGTTTTTGAAAACTATTTTTATGGAATGCTATCTAACAGTGATTTGCATTTAGTGGAATTTGTTACACATTTTGATACTGCTCTCGAAGCACAAAGATGTGTACAAAAAAAGAATGATCATGACTCAAGATACACAAATCCAGACTTCAAAACCGGATTAAATATTGAAGTTGAGGCATCTCTACTTTTCACAAGAAATGTCTTTTTTGATATACAATTAGAGATCATAGCATCAATATCTACATGCATGTCAATCAGATTAGAAGAATCTGAAGAAAGGACAAAATTCACAATAAAAGATACAAATAAAGATCCAAAACACCATGGACAATTTGAGGTATGCAAACTATTACAATGATATTTAAATTTAATTACTTTAGTTAACAACTTAACTAACATTTTCTGATTGAAATCTTTTTTTACAGGCTTCATTTGTTAAATCAGAATCACAAATTTTTTGTTCATGCTTACGATTCGAGTTGACAGGTCACTTATGCAGACACTGTTTCTATGTTCTAAGAATGGAAAATGTCGAATCTTATCCAAAAAATTATGTATCAAGAAGATGGACAAAGGATGTCGTACCCCGATCTGGATACGCTTATAACATTACAAATATTCCTACAACTAAAAAGAAATAAGAAATTCAATCAGTTATTAGAGACTTATATTTTTCAATGGATTTCTGCATCGATAGACTGGTAAATGATTTTACAAAGTTGACTATATTCAGAGATGAAATAAACAAAAAGATGAAGAATGTCGATAAAGAAACGAAGAATGAAAGACCAATGAAAAACAAAGAAGTTATAGAGTCTTTTATGGGTGTCATACAAAAAGAGAATGTGAGCATCTTACCTCCTCCTTTAATTAATAACAAATGTGGAGGAAGATTGAAGAAAAGAATCAAAGGAAATAAAAAAATTGCAGCAGAAAAAGCAAAGACAGATGGAAGAAAATGTCACAAGTTTGGAAGATACATAAAATATGGCACAAGCGAAAAGCACGATACATGAAACTGCCACAAGTTCAAAAAACATATTTGATGCATATTTTTAGTTGAGTTTGATATATACTTTAATGAAAAACCAATAATGGTGCAAAAATTTTGTTTTCATATCATATACTTTGGATCATAAATTGTTGAATATATGTTCATTTTATGGTATTTGTTATATCGTGCATAAATAAAGTTTTGTATGATCACATATAAATATAGTATTATATGGTACATAAATAAAGTTTTTGTATCATATTAAGTTTGAATCATGCATCACATAAGTAATATCATGAACTTTGAATCATGGATCATATGCGATTTGTTATATGGTGCATGAATAAATTTTGTATCATACTTCGTTTGAATCATGAATCAGATATAAATAGAACTTCATAATTAAATTATAATGCAAAAAATGGGGTGGGTCGACATTGTAATAGAACTTCATAATTAATGCATATGGGCTGATCCATTATTTCATAATTAATGCATATGGGCTGATCCATTATAATCCATCGTTTGCTAAAAAAAAGGAGTTGCACCTGCAGGCTTCGAACTTGGGACCTGAATTTTAAAATACGCACGCAAGACCACTACACCAACCTCAATATTTGAAAATATTTTCCGTAAAATATATATAATGTAAAAGCGAAACACTAAACTGATGTGACCTTATGAACAATCTTTAGGGTTTTTACAGGCTTTACAGTGTACCGATTCTATTTTTGTAATTCGTTAATTAGGGCTTTTTCTTGTATCTCTCATCTATGCGGGTTATTACAGTTTAAAAACCCAATATCATGGGAGTTCTAGGGTTCTCAAACAGGGGACTAGGAATAAGTTATGTGCTCCAAGTTATAGTTGATCAATTTGCATTTGAAGCAAACTACCTGCATCTCTAGTTCTCTTGACTAAGTGCTGAATGACAAGAAGCTTGGAAAAGGATGACCATGTGTCTATTCTTATGTTGTAATGTCTCTTGAACAACACATGTATCCTTATTGATTTTTGACTTTGTTTAGGTCTCTAATTGTAGTTTATTTGTATTTGTAGGATGGCATTAAACGGGTATCACCTTGGTGAACGTATTGATGTTCTTGGTACTGAAGAGGGATTTGAGAATTCCTATTATGCTGCTACAATTATCAGCTGGTATTTGAATTATTTAGGCGTTCGTTACGAGACATTGTTTGATAGTGAAGATGCAATGCCATTGGAGGAAATTGTTAGTGTTGACAACGTTCGTCCTTATCCAGCTGCTGTGGAGGTGGAATTCTTTCGTGGTGACATTGTCGATGTGTGGCACAACGACGGTTGATGGGTAGGAAAGTACCACCGTTATGATGCTTATCGTCAAGATGGGAAATTTTATAGAGTTTATTTTGACTATATGGTGGAGGGTATGCGTCATGAGAGCTATCGTTTGGAGGATCTTCGTTTGCATCAAGAATTTTATTTTGAAGATTTCGTTGATTTCATTCGTGTGTGGATTTAGAGAAGGGTTTAGGTATGGTTTGATGTTAATGTAGGTGGTGGTTTTGTTATCTTGGTTGGTCTAAGTGTAGATGGATAGATGATGGATCTTGTTTTGGTGTTGAAGATATGATGTGTATATAAACTTCTATATGGTTTATTATAATCAGTGTTATTTTCAGTTCTTGATAAATGCGTCATAAACTTCTATATGGTTTAATAGCTTTCGTGGTTTTTTTTTCAAATGTTTAATATCTTGAACTTTGAATCATGGATCATATGTTATTTGTTATATGGTGCATGAATAAATTTTGTATCATATTACGTTTGAATCATGAATCACATATAAAATATGATCATATAAAATTTTGAATCATGTATCATATAGTATTATATGGTACATAAAATGTTTTTGTATCATGTTATGTTTGAATATCTTGAATTTGAATAATGGATCATATGCTATTTGTTATATGGTGCATGAATAAATTTTGTATCATATTACGTTTGAATCATGAATCACATATAAAATATGATCATATGAAATTTTGAATCATATATCATATAGTATTATATGGATCATATGCTATTTGTTATGTGGTGCATGAATAAATTTTGTATCATGCTACGTTTGAATCATGAATCACATATAAAATATGATCATATGAAATTTTGAATCATGTATCATATAGTACTATATGGATTATATGCTATTTGTTATATGTTGCATGAATAAATTTTGTATAATGTTACGTTTGAATCATGCATCACATAAGCAATATCATGAACTTTGAATAATATAAATAAACTTTGTATCATATTACGTTTAAATCACGAATCATATATAAATATGATCATATTACGTTTGAATCATGCATCACATAAGTAATATGATGAAAATTTGAATCATGGATCATATGTGATTTTCAGTAATAGCATTAAGATCATAAATAAAGTTTTTGTATCCACAATGAGTTCTTAATACCAAAACAAAACATATCATACGTGATTAAAAACAACTAAAATATCCACAATAAGTTCTTACACACCAAAACAATAATCCCAACTTAAAAAAAAGTTCAAAACACATCAACCAAAAGTCTTATACTTGTTTCTAACAAACCAAAAGTCTTCAAAACACAAACAACTAATCAAACCAACCACAACTACCATCAAACAAACAAAGACTTATACTTGTTTCTAACAAACCAAAAGTCTTCAAAACACAAACAACTAATCAAACACCTTTAATACCTTCAACCCTTCTTCGAATTTCATCAACATGATATTGACTATAAATCTTTTTCCTCTTGTAGCTTTTTAATTTGTCATAGTCTTCAATACTTTCCAAAAAACTAGATTTGCAGATATTAAAATCTGAGAACAAGATTTTTGAAGCATACTTCTTCCTCATCTCATCTAATTGTGGTTTCTGATCATCTGACTCCGATTCTAAAAATGCTTCCATTTTATCAGCTCCACCCCCACGATAGACTTCTATGTGACGCATCAAAAATAAACCACAATTAATGCTATTATTTTTTGTCTGCCAATCCAATTCCATCTTTTCCATCTTTATTATTTCAAAGCCATTTACTTTTGGATGATTAATAATTGTAAGAAACTGCTTGAACATGGTTTTCTACAAAATATATCAAAATAATTAGTATTATTTTACAATAAAAAATCATTAAAAGACGGAAAAACTAAAGTAATTACCAAATTGTCAATAAATTTCACAGGGACGCTCTTATTTTTGTCATTGTCAATAACTTCCATCTTGTGATATTTCAAATCAAACACCACTAAAAAGTAATGTTCCTTCCAAAGAATTGGAAAGAAAACCTGTTCAAAATTTTTTTAAAATTAGATAATAATTTAAATAAAACAAAAAAAACTTCTGAAAATAAAACAAAAAGAATAACAATACCAGATTAGTAGTACGTATATTTTTTACAGAAGGAAGTTTTTGCAGATGACTTTGCATTCTTTCAACAAACCGTGCATTGAAAATATCATTTTTCTTGAAAACAACTTAACTTTGGTCTACAACAAAACAAAGATCCGTCATAAAATATATATTATTCACAAAAGAACATAAAAAGAAAGTATACAAAATGAAAAAAAATGCATCATACCATAAGGGAACAAGGAATGAAGAACCTTGAAGCACTTGTGTGTGTCTTGAATTTTTCAAGATCATTAAGCAATGCATACCAAATATCAATAACACCAACATGAACCCTACAACCAGGGATCAATGACCCCATCATTGCTCTCAACTCCACAAAACCATGTTGTGATTCATAAACTTTATCCCTAAAAACAAAATAGATTATTGTTATTATAAATCACTAGTAACAAATTTATAAAATGAAACAAATATTAAAAAAAACAATAATACCTAGGATCGCGTAAACCCAAAAATATACATCCTACAACTCTTTCATCATTACGTTTAATCATTTGACTTACATCAACAGGAATTTTATCATAAGGAGAACGAAGTGGTGCTACTGGCTTCACAATTATTTTCGGTCGACTAGGACCCGAATCAAACGATTGAATTGGAACAGGAGAAAACACAATAGTTTCACCAACTTTTCCAGAAGATACACTTACAGGAACGGCAGGGATTGGTGTTGTGAAATCATCATCATAAGCCACATTTGGATCAAGAATCCTCAACTGACTTATAACTTTACAAGCCTTGATTGCTTCTTCATTAAAATCATCATCAACTCCATCATCAATTCTTTCCTTTCCATATTGTTCCCTAACACCAGAAACTTCTATGGAACGGGATGCAACATGAGCATATGCTTCTTTCTCGATTTGATCAAAAAATTAGGATCATTCAACAACTGTGTTATACCATTTGGACTTCCATTAACTACCAGCTCATCTACTTCTGCATCAATTGGAACATCATCAACATTTTCATCTTCTATACCATCTGAACCATCATTAACAACTTCACAATCATCTTCAACTTCCTTAACAACATTTGAATCTCCATCCAAAACAATATTCTCATAAAACATATTAAACTCAAGATTCCACCTTTTTGCATAATAATATATTTCTTCATTTCCTGGAAATTGAACCCAGGCACATTTGATCCAATCATCTATTGTTCGTTTAACATCATCAAAGCTCTTAAGCAAAAAATCAATCTTTAACTTAAAATCCTGAAAGAAAACACAGCATATATTAAAACCTGTAACATATTAAAAACTATAAAAAATGAATCTTAATTAATTTTCACAATGATTCAAATATACAAAATATGAATCTTAAAAATCTGAATCTTCAAATTTACCTTCAAAGATTTCTTTTTATCAGCAACTTCTTCAAACTGAGGACAATACACTACATTATCCAGCCAATCATCATCAAATGAAGCATTCACCTTATCATTCTTACCTATATAACACAAAAAACAAAATATTTGTTAGAAAATATACAAAAATATTAAGAGATATAAATTAAAATAAAAAACAAATACTATATAATGCATAATTCACCTTCATTTTCAACATTCTCATCCATCTTATGTTTCCCATTACCTTCATTCAAATTTTCTTTTACTTTCTCTCCTGTAACAGATCCAACAACTATTGGATTTACTAAACAATATAAACAAATAATAAGAAAATATATAATACTTAAATGACAAATATATAAATTTAAGAATTACTAAATATATCTTCATCATTTGACTTCTTACTTTTCTTAATCCGCGTCATAATAGCACTAAGAGGCATATGCTCATTATCACCTAAACATAAATAAAACAACATTTCTAAATTTAACAAAACTAAAATATAAAAAATGTAAATATTATTAACAATATAATGTAAAAGATAACGAACCTTCTACAAAACTTTTATAGCTTTCAACAACTTTAACTTTGTCATACCCTCCTTTGTTAATACAATCTTTTAGCCTATCCTTGACCTTTTCAGGATCCCAATAACATAGAGCTGAGAATTTTTTCACTTCACTTTTCAAATTAACCTTGGTGCAATGAAGATATAATAACTGCATCATTAAAATAAAAATAATTAATTACATTCAAATAAATATTAAAAAACTGTTAAATAAAATCACACACACACACACACACATATATATATATATATATATATATATATATATATATATATATATATATATATATATATATATATATATATATAAAAGCTTACAACTAGAAATGCAACCGGACCAGCAAATTGTGATGAACGATCCATCTTGAAATTCCTCTTGCTTTGTTTCAGGGATTCAATAACAAACCCACACCAATCAAGATCCTTAACAGACACATCCTCTTTAATATTTTCCAAAAACTTCTAATTGCAAGTGCCAATTGCAGGTCCATCGATCATAATTGTGACAAATGCAACCAAAAAATTGATTATAAAAGAACGACCAGATTCAATATCTGTTTCAATGAATTCTTTCAAATCAGTGAGCCTGATCCTTTCCTTATCACCTGAAAATTGGTCCCTCCAAGCTTTGATTACAAGATCACATCGATTACTTTTGACAGGAAGTTTCATTACAACATGCCCCATTGGCAACCCATATATATCATGTACTGACTTTCTTGTAATGTGAATCTTCTGATTGTTGACATTAAAGACGTTTAATTTTGGATCATATTTCCCAAGTACCCAAGAGCAAATCTTGAAGGGTTTTCTAACTAACAATGAACAAATAACTCTTATGGTTCACATGCAACCCTAGAAAGATCTATGTTTTCTTCTATGAAGATAATAAACTAAAACTAAAGGCCAACAATAATTTCTAAAGTTTAAAACAAGAATTACCAACCTTTGAATCTTGTTCTTGAAGCTAGCAGCACAAGTGTCCTGCCTCAAATGAAGTCACACCCAAGCTATGGAGAAGACAGTCCAGCAGAGTAATCTTGGTTGAAAAATGGTGCAGAAAAGGAGGAGCCGGGAGCCTCCTTTTATAGCCTCCAAGGGTTACAGCTGAAACCCTAAGGAGCCTCCTTAGTGGGCAAGCCTGTTGACCACTTGGACCAGATCTCTTAAACCCTGATTCGGGTTTCGCCACCTATGGAGAAGCCTCCATAGTTGGCGCCACTTTTGGTCCCTGTCCACTGGCCAGTCAGTATTCAACTATTGAATAATTACATAACCAGTCCCTGCACCTTTAATTAATTAATTTAATCACTGAAACAAATCCAATTAATTCTAGATTAAATCTTAATTAATTATTATAGTTTCTAATTAATATATCAACACTTAAATATATTAACAAACCATTTAATTAATTCTATTGATTTATTAAACAATTAATAAATCAACCTTTTACTCTACTGAACTCTATCCTAACCTCCAGCTATGAGGGCAACCCAAATGGACTTTGCTTCAATTAACAAGATAAATATAAATATAAAGTCATGGCTTAGGCACCTAATCCAACAGTCTCCCACTTGGATAAGTCTATGACTTTAATTTATCTTCTGATTAATAAACAACCTGCAGCTTCCTAGAAACTGCTGCCGAACTCTGACCCAGTCAGTTATGTCCATAGATAAGTGATCATATGATCCTTCGTCCAACAAGATATTTTCAGACACGAGACATGGATTGAGATCAATCTCTGTCCGATACTCTGTTTCTCGATCTCCGATTCTGCTTATGACTTTAAGACTTCTAATTGAACACATCAATTTAGTCCCGGCTGGCCAGCACTTTAGTCAACTTCAAAATCATCGAGAGGCCTATAGATATCTGTTTCCCACCAGGGTCACAGAACGAATAAGCTTTGACTCATATGCTTGTGTCTTTTACTTATCAAATCGTACACAACAATGCGTTTTATAACATCGAGTTACCGACGCGTTTACGCACTATCAATGCACAACCGACTTGCAAATGTCAACTCCTATGTCTCCGCTTTAAGATCATACGATATTATCGTCTCAACATTGCTCGTGATGTAATCCATGAAGCAATCTATTGAGCGCGGGTTTATCCAATACTCAAATCTCTATTTCTAAGCACTCATGAATGTTGTAGCAGTCTTACCGCAATGTCTAACTCCTTAGACAATCTACAAACCAATTCATGACAGTCTTCGTTCATACTTACTCCCGAAAAGTATGAGCGACTGTAGACTTTTGAATAATCAAATTATTCGGGAAGTGAAACATGCAAAGAGGAAACTTAAAATCTGACTGGTAGCTACTCTTGCTAATTACCAAGCTTCCACGAGGTAATCACCAAGTCGGATTTTACATAAAACTATTATCGGTTTCTAGATTCCTATTAAACTTTTTAATTCGAGTTATGTATCTATGTCTACTTGACCTTTCACTCTTTTTGTGTATCCAAATGTTATACATTTATACACTTCATCCGATCGAATATCCTTTCGATGATATTTCAATTTGGTCATACCGTCATTCTCACTAACAACCCCATTCTATGTACTATGACTTTCCATGGTTCTCGGGATCTTAAGTTCACATGACTGCACCCTAAGACTATTTCGAGGTGTTACGATGTGCCGGTGAGCCACACGCGCTCCATCAGAATACCCACGAAATTCTTTAACCATTAAGTCCTTATTTGAAAACTCTTTTCAAATTGTTATCAACATTCACCCCAATGATTTCTCACGTATGTACCAAATCCATTAAGTATTCCCAGCCAGGTCATATCCTGAGTCTGACTCACTATGCTCTAAACATTAAGTCATCAAGACATGTTCATGACACTTCTGATCGATCCAAGAAACTTGTTGGATTCGATCCAGTCCAATTCCAAACTCTTTTGGAATCTAAGGATTACTTATAATCATTGTGTCATGATTTTCAATAACTATTTCCTTTCGAAGACTCTTTTCCATGCATCTTGAATCTTGTCAAGATCATGCTTACTATGGCCATGTCTATACTGATGACATCATCTATCTGATATATGTTAATGGATTATGTGAGTATGCTGCACCTTCTTTATATCTCTCATGTCAAATCATTACACTTTGCAATGATAGGAAACTCCTTTCCTGAGCTGAGCATCTTGAGTCTCATCAAGATCATCTTGGCAGAGTTTCGATCTATCTCATAGACGTTTGTAACCATCTGAACATGCTGTATCTTTATTAAGTCTTTCATAGCGATCCGTCTCTTAACACCAAGTCATTACACTTTGTAATGAAAAGAGAAGTTTCCTAGAAACATTATGTAACACACATATGGAGATAGATAACAGCAACACTCCCACTGGCTTTGACACGGTTATGGACTATTCACAAAATCCAGAGCTTTTGGCACATTTTGAGAATCCAAACCTTTCTTACATTTTAATGGATATCTTTCAGCCCATTCTCAAAATCCAATCCTTTGGCATATTTTGAGAATCTGAATATCCTTTCTTGCGAGATGCCCGCGGGGAAATCCCGGGCCCATGTACCTTTATACTGGCATATTCTTTGTGAGTCCCTATTAGTGTGCCGATGATCCACACGCGCTCCACTAACGACTTACAATATGCAGTATCCTTTCGGATTTCATCTTCTATTGAGAGTGCTTCTCTCGGAGTCAATTACTTGACTCTGAGTATCGTCTCACTCAACCAGATGTTCTGAAGGTATGTTTCTATCCATGCTGCTTTCTTTTGATGAATCAATTACTCCCACTGGTTTTTAGACCAGGTGTAAAATCAATCAAAATGCCACATAGACTGTATCTCATCCTAAGGTTCTCTTTATTGGCAGCAACCGGGCTCACCAATGCTTCCAAGTAGTCAGATTATAAATCCGTACCAACTATAATGTTTTATCACTATTCGGTATGTCACCTCGATCAGAATTACTTATGACGGTGATCAATACCACTGGTCAAGAGAAGATTATGTCAGTATTAAGACAGAAATCTGATTTCTGCTCTAAGCCTAGTGATGACTAAAGGTTATTTCACTTGGCTAATCCTGAACTCATTCAGGACTGTCCCAACTCCCACTGTTTCCATAGAACATGAGTTCTTTCTAAAAGAGCTCTTTCTTTTCCAGGTACATCGGGATAGCCAGTGAAACGACATCTCTGATTAGGTTCAAGCTAGTCATGAGGTTCGGACAAACACTACAAGACCCTGTACTTTTAATGTACAAGTGGGACAATCCCAGCTTTACATTTCAGACAGTGTCTGCAAAACCTACTTAGTCTTAGATGTGGTTGGAATATGGTTTATATGGTCTGACTGGTATGGTATTTAATTTATTGGAAACTAATTGGCAATGTATCTCATACATTGAGGATCGAACTATTTCGACCAATGCTCCATCATCTTCCCTAAGACACATTATAACTATTAATGTTCTTGGAAGAGAATAACTTTGAAACATTTTCTCAGTTTATGTTGTCACTCAGGTTCTGTGGATCTTGTACTGTTGGATTAGATGTCTAAGCCATGACTTTACATTTATATTTATCTTGTTAATTGAAGCAAAGTCCATTTAGGTTGCCCTCATAGCTGGAGGTTAGGATAGAGTTCTGTAGAGTAAAAGGTTGATTTATTAATTGTTTAATAAATCAATAGAATTGATTAAATGGTTTATTAATATATTTAAGTGTTAATATATTAATTAGAAACTATAATAATTAATTGAGATTTAATCTAGAATTAATTGGATTTAATTTAGTGATTAAATAAATTAATTAAAAAGTGCAGGGACTGGTTTGTATTTATTCAATAGTTGAATAACTGGCAAGCCAGTAGCCAGGGGCCAAAGTTGGCGCCAATATGGAGGGAACTCCATAGTTGGCGAAAACCCTAATTAGGGTTTAAAAGCCTTGGTCCAAATGGTCAACAGGCTTGCCCATTAAGGAGGCTCCTCTAGGGTTTCAGCTGTAACTCTTGGAGGCTATAAAAGGAACCTCCTGGCTCCCATTTTCTGTGCCACTTTTGAACCAACTTTACTCTGCTGGACTATCTTCTCCATTTCTTGGGTGTGACACCATTTGAGGCAGGACACTTGTGCTGCTAGCTTCAAGGATCATAAGATCAAAAGGTTGGTTTTCTCAGTTTTGATCTTTAGAAATAATTGTTCCTTTAGGTTTTTTAGTTTATTATCTTCATAGAAGAAAACATAGATCTTTCTAGGGTTGCATGTGAACCATAGGAATTATTTGTTCATTGATTGCATAGAAAACCCTTCAGTGGTATCAGAGCTTAGGCTGTTTTCTTATGAATTGATATAAACTGCTTGAATGATTATTGCCTTGAGTGTTTTTTTGCGAAAAACTCTCTTGGATGGCCTGAATTTCGTGGCCTAGGCTAGGGTTTCCTAACCCAAGCCGCCACCCTCTTTATTCCCCCCATAATTGCTTGATTTGCTGCCTTAAATAGTTGGTTGTTGTTTTGGTAATTATTGGATAATTAAATAACTAGAACCCCTTATTCTTGGCATGCAATTTTCAAATTAGGGAATAAGGATAGGAAATTAATTTGATTAATTTTTTGATCCCCCATTCTTGATTTAATTAGTTTAATTAAATTGTTTAATTAAAAGACCAATTAAATCACTTAAAGAATTAATTAAATTTTCGAAAAATAGAAATAAATTTGCGAAAATTCTTAGAAAATTAATTCTAAAATATTTTAATGAGATTAAAATATATCTTATATATTTATGATTAAAAGTTAATATTTATATATAAGATAAATTCGTTAGTCTTACCGCTAGTAGGCCTCATTCACAAAATTGTCCTATAAAGAGGGTATAAGGCGACTGACTATAAAATGGCAGTCTAATGGGTATCTACTCTTACCCACCGCTCTCCTGGTCAGTCAAGTGTCGTTAGCCGAACGGGTTTGATAGAACCGCTAAGCCTCTTAAGAGTATAATGCTATAATTGAAAGTACTAGAACCTTAATCAAAACCCAATCTAGTTACTTTAGGTTAAAAATGTGAATTGGTGCTAATCCATGGAATTGCACATTGCACTTTGTGGAACGTTGGTGGAGCATGTGTGGTTTACCGGCACGCCAACTGGGGTCCGCAAAGACTTGCAATGGGTTTCTCGATTTTGTCATTATTAACGGAGCGTGTGTGGTTAACCAGCACGTTAATTAGAGATGACAATTGACTTCGAGAGTACCAAGCGAATTTGCATGGTTATTCATACCCGGTTTGTGATCCTCGGCATCCCAGTCACAAACAGTGGGGCACATCCGAGACTAAACATGCCATTGAACAGTTCAATGTGTCTGAACAGATCTAGGAATTCCATAAGATGAAATTGATAAGTGTATTATCTACCTTAATGACCATTATGTTGTGATTACGGCATCCCTCTTCACACCATAGTTGGGGCATTTTGGGTCCTAGCCTTAATAAATAATATATTGGGTAATTATTAAAAAAGATTAATTAAACTAATAAATTCTGTTTGTTATAGATGTATGAAACAAGTGTCTATTCTCCTCCTTATCCTCCTTCACCCATATCTGAGAGCTTCAGAATGCACCTGCTACATATGGTAAGGCTGACTGGCCTGAACTATATGGTATGGCTTCATAAATAGAGAATAGTTCTCTGTTTTGATGGCAAGCCATATCTGAATGAGTGTCCGCTCCCCAAAGCATGACATCACACAGTAACTTGCGATGAGCATGGCTCCTTGATTGTTAAATCAAGGAAAGTTCGTTGCCTAATACTATTGATCATTGACCCCGAGTTCCGTAGGAATTTAGAAATTCTGGGGTCAGATAAGTTAACACAGCTAGTTGTGGAAAGGTTCCATGAACTGGTTGAGAAAGGACGACCTAAGATCTTCAAAGAGTTTGAAGTGTACAGGAAGTAGCACCAGTTCACATGTTCTCAAGACTGAGAGACACATAGGTGAACTGTATAAATTTGGTCCCCTTTTGATCGGGAGTTAAAGCATTAGCTCGACTCGCTGATCCGTTCATCCTGATGTACATGAAGGGAAACCAGATAAGACAATCGTGGATGTGCATTCAATGTTGACTCTGTATGAGTCGTTCATAGAGAAGCATAGTTCCATTGATTCAGCTGCTTTGGGATTGAGTCCAGTAATAGGACACATCAAGAAATGATCCAGATCGTTTCGACCGGCTCCTCGATGGTTCAAACTGGGAATCCACAAGGTGGGACACAGTCACGGAAAGATTGGAAAATGCTCTGAAGCCGAACAGTTTGGCAACTCAGGAATATCTTAAAACTCAGAACACCTGATCCTTAATTCCTAGATACAGGATGTGTTTCTCACATTTGCTCTGTATGCATGGACTCTGTAGGATGTGGGATGTTGTTGCATAGGAGAATATTCAGATTGGATCTGAAGCTCATGCAGTTTTGAAGTTTAGCTAGATATTAAATCATGTTATTAGCTTATTAAATGCATTTTGACATCGTCTGTCATATAATACATTGTTCAAGGATTTTGTTTTAATAAAATTATCAATTTTCTTTTAACACCTGTTGTTTGAAATTATCCTTGAAATGTTATATGATTGTGTTGAATGCATGATTAGTAATAACTTGAATATTGATACATCCAAAGTGTTTGGATTTAGGAACTGTGTCCCTTATGATTGTTAAGATAAATTTTGTAAGAATCAACTCAACCAAAGGTCCAGTTGGACAGGACTTTGGAATCATTTGACTTAGAGTCACATGATGAATTAAGTTCTTAATGTGTAAAGAAATGAATCAATCAAAGATCCAGTTGGACAGGACTTTGGAATCATTTGACTTAGAGTCAGATGATGATTAAGTTCTTTATAAAGCATATGTAGCAAGAAATGAATCACCCAAAGATCCAAAGGACAGGATTTTAGAATAAGTTGACTTAGAGTCAACTGAAGATTACAAGTCTTGAACAACATTAACAAAGTCATAAGTTTACATAGATATGTAAAGGACGTTGAGATTAGGAGCAACGAACACATCAGTTGCTGTGTGTTGCTCGAATCTTCAAATAAAACACAATAGTTTGTACTTCGTGATATTTGTCATTCAGAATGACGAATATGGCTACACTTATCAGAAAAAGCGATTAAATTGAAACCTTGAACAGTTCAAGGACTTCAAAGGAAGTACGAGATCCACAGAACCTGAGTGACAACTTAAACTGGGAAAATGTTTCACAGTTATTCTCTTCCAAGAACATTAATAGTTATAATGTGTCCTAGGGAAGATAATGGAGCATTGGTCGAAACAGTTCGATCCTCGATGTATGAGATACATTGCTAATTAGTTTCCTGTAAATTAAACACTAAACCAGTCAGACCATATAAACCATATTCCAACCACATCTTCGACTAAGTAGGTTTTGCAGACACTGTCTGAAATGTAAAGCTGGGATTGTCCCACTTGTATATTAAAGGTCCAGGGTCTTGTAGTGTTCGACCCAACCTCATGACTAGCCTGAACCTAATCAGAAATGTCGTTTCACTAGCTATCCCGCTGTACCTGGAAAAGAAAGAGCTCTTTTAGAAAGAACTCATGTTCTGAGGAAATAGTGGGAGTTGGGACAGTCCTGAATGAGTTCAGGATTAGCCAAGTAAAATAACCTTTAGTCATCACTAGGCTTAGAGCAGAAATCAGATTTTTGTTTTAAATTCTGACATTATCTTCTCTTGATCAGTAGTACTGATCACCATCATAAGTAGTTATGATTAGGGTGACATATCGATTAGTAGTAAGACACTATAGTTGGTACGGATTTTCAATCCGACTACTTGGAAGCATTGGTGAGCCCGGTTGCTGCCAATTAAGAGAACTTTAGGACGAGATACAGTCTATGTGACAGTTTGATTGATTTTACAACTGGTCTTAAAACCAGTGGGAGTAATCATCAAAAGAAACCAACATGGACAGAAACGTACCTTCAGAACATCTGGTTGAGTGAGACGATACTCAGAGTCAAGTAATTGACTCCGAGAGAAGCACTCTCAATAGAAGATGAAATCCGAAAGGATACTGCATATTGTAAGTCGTTAGTGGAGCGCGTGTGGATCACCGGCACACTAATAGGGACTCACAAAGAATATGCCAGTATAAAGGTACATGGGCCCGGGATTTCCCCGCGGGCATCTCGCAAGAAAGGATATTCAGATTCTCAAAATATGCCAAAGGATTGGATTTTGAAAAGGGGCTGAAAGATATCCATTAAGATGTCAGAAAGGTTTGGATTCTCAAAATGTGCCAAAAGTTCTGGATTTTGTGAATAGTCCATAACCGTGTCAAAGCCAGTGGGAGTGTTGCTATTACATAATGTTTCTAGGAAACGTCTCTTTTCATTACAAAGTGTAATGACATTGTGTTAAGAGACGGATCGCTATGAAAGACTTAATAAAGATACGACATGCTCAGGAGGATACAAACGTCTATGAGATAGATCGAAACCCTGCCAAGATGATCTTGATGAGACTCAAGATGCATAGCTCAGGAAAGGAGTTTCCTGTCATTGCAAAGTGTGATGATTTGGCATGAGAGGTATGAAAGGTGAAACGTACTCACATAATCCATTGACATATATCATATAGATGTTGTCATCAGTATAGAACTGGCCATAGTAAGCATGATCTTGATAAGATTCAAGATGCATGAGAAAAAGTCTCCGAAAGGATATAGTTATTAAAAGTCGTGACACAATGATTATAAGTAATCCTAAGATTCCAAAAGATTTTGGAATAGGACTGGATCGAATCCAACATGTTTCTTGGATCGATCAGAAGTGTCATGAACATGTCTTGATGACTTAATGCTTAGAGCATAGTGAGTCAAATTCAGGAGATGACCTGGCTGGGAATACTTAATGGATTTTGTACATACGTGAGAAATCATTGGAAAATGATTAAGGGGTGAATGTTGATAACAAATTTGAAAAGAGTTTTAAAATAAGGACTTAATGGTTAAAGAATTTCGTTGGCATTCCGATGGAGCGCGTGTGGCTCACCGGCACATCGTAACACCTCGAAATAGTCTTAGGGTGCAGTCATGTGGACTAAAGATCCCGAGAACCATGGAAAGTCACAGTACATAGAATGGAGTTGTTAGTGAGAATGACGGTATGACCAAAATTGAAACATCATCGGAAGGATATCCTATCGGATGAAGTGTATCAATGTATAACATTTGAATACATAGAAAGAGTAAAAGGTCAAGTAGACATAGATACATAACTCGAATTAAATAGTTTAAAATAAATCTAGAAACCGATAATAGTTTTATGTAAAATCCGACTTGGTGATTACCTCGTGGAGACTTGGTAATTAGGCAAGAGTAGCCACCAGTCAGATTTTATGTTTCAATTTTGCATGTTTCACTTCCCGAATAATTTGATTATTCAAAAGTCCACAGTCGCTCATACTTTTCGGGAGTAAGTATGAACGAAGACTGTCGTGAATTGGTTTGTAGATTGTCTATGGAGTTAGACATTGCAGTAAGACTGCTACGACGTTCACGAATACTTAGAAATTGAGATTTGAGTATTGGATAAACCCGCGCTCAATAGATTGCTTCATGGATTACATCACGAGCAATGTTGAGACGATAATATCATATGATCTTGAAGCAGAGACATATGAGTTGAAATTTACGAGTCGGTTGTGCATTGATAATGTGAAAACGCATCGATAACTCGATGTTACAAAAACGCATTGTTGTGTACGATTTGATAAGTAAAAGACACAATCGTATGAGTCGAAGCTTATTCGTTCCGTGACCATGATGGGAAACAGATATATGTAGGCCTCTCGATGATTTTGAAGTTTACTAAAGTGCTGGCCAGCCTCGACTAAGTTGATGTGTTCAATTAGAAGTCCGAAAGTCATGAGCAGAATCGGAAATCGGGAAACAGAGTATCGGACAGAGATTGATCTCAATCCATGTCTCGTGTCTGATTGTTGGACGAAGGATCATATGATCACTTATCTATGGACAGAACTGATTGGGTCAGAGTTCGGCAGCAGTTTCTTGGAAGCTGCAGGTTGTTTATTAATCAGAAGATAAATTAAAGTCATAGACTTATCCAAGTGGGAGACTGTTGGATTAGGTGTCTAAGCCATGACTTTACATTTATATTTATCTTGTTAATTGAAGCAAAGTCCATTTGGGTTGCCCTCATAGCTGGAGGTTAGGATAGAGTTCTGTAGAGTAAAAGGTTGATTTATTAATTGTTTAATAAATCAATAGAATTGATTAAATGGTTTATTAATATATTTAAGTGTTAATATATTAATTAGAAACTATAATAATTAATTGAGATTTAATCTAGAATTAATTGGATTTAATTTAGTGATTAAATAAATTAATTAAAAAGTGCAGGGACTGGTTTGTATTTATTCAATAGTTGAATAACTGGCAAGCCAGTAGCCAGGGGCCAAAGTTGGCGCCAATATGGAGGGAGCTCCATAGTTGGCAAAAACCCTAATTAGGGTTTAAAATCCTTGGTCCAAATGGTCAACAGGCTTGCCCATTAAGGAGGCTCCTCTAGGGTTTCAGCTGTAACTCTTGGAGGCTATAAAAGGAACCTCCTGGCTCCCATTTTCTGCGCCACTTTTGAACCAATTTTACTCTGCTGGAATGTCTTCTCCATTGCTTGGGTGTGACACCATTTGAGGCAGGACACTTGTGCTGCTAGCTTCAAGGATCATAAGATCAAAAGGTTGGTTTTCTCAGTTTTGATCTTTAGAAATAATTGTTCCTTTAGGTTTTTTAGTTTATTATCTTCATAGAAGAAAACATAGATCTTTCTAGGGTTGCATGTGAACCATAGGAATTATTTGTTCATTGATTGCATAGAAAACCCTTCACGTACTTCCTTTGAAGTCCTTGAACTGTTCAAGGTTTCAATCCAATCACTTATTCTGATAAGCGAGGTCATATTCGTCATACCGACTGACAAATATTGTGAAGTACAAACAGTTGTGTTCTATTTGGAGATTCGAGCAATACACAGCAACTGATGTGTCCGTTAATTCTAATCTCAATATCTTTTACATCTCTATGTAAACTTATGACTTTGTTATTCTGTTCAAGACTTGCAATCTTCAGTTGACTCTAAGTCAACTGATTCCAAAATCCTATCCTCTGGATCTTTGGGTGATTCATTTCCTGCCACATGTGCTTTATAAAGAACTTAATCATCATTTGACTCTAAGTCAAATGATTCCAAAGTCCTGTCCAACTGGATCTTTGGTTGATTCATTTCTTAACACATTAAGAACTCAACTCATCAAGTGACTCTAAGTCAAGTGATTCCAAGGTCCTGTCCAACTGGACCTTGGTTGAATTGATTCTTATGACATTTATCTTAACAATTATAAAAGGACACAATTTCTAAAATCCAAACACTTTGGATGCATTCAACATTCAAGTTATTACTAATTATGCATTCAACACAATCATACAACATTTCAAGGATATTTCAAACAACATGTGTTAAAAGAGAATTGACAATTTTATTAAAACAAAATCCTTGATCAATGCATTATATGATAGACAATGTCATACGCATCTAATAAGCTGATAACATGATTTCAATATCTAACTAAACTCTAAAACTGCATGAGCTTCAGATCCAATCTGAATATGCTCCTATGCAACAACATCCCACATCCTACATAGTCCAGTCATACAGAGCAAATGTGAGAAACACATCCTGTATCAAGGAATTAAGGATCAGGTGTTCTGAGTTTTTAGATATTCCTGAGTTGCCAAACTGTTCGGCTTCGGAGTATTTTCCAATCTTTCCGTGACTGTGTCCCACCCTATGGATTCCCAGTTTGAACCATCGAGGAGCCGGTCCAGACGATCTGGATCATTTCTTGATGTGTCCTATTATTAGACTCAATCCCGAAGCAGCTGAATCAATGGAACTATGCTTCTCTATGAACGACTCATACAGAGTCAACATTGAATGCACATCCACGATTGTCTTATCTGGTTTCCCTTCATGTACATCAGGATGAACGGATCAGCGAGTCGAGCTAATGCTTTAACTCCCGATCAAAAGGGGACCAAATTTATACAGTTCACCTATGTGTCTCTCAGTCTTGAGAACATGTGAACTGGTGCTACTTCCTGCACACTTCAAACTCTTTAAAGATCTTAGCTCGTCCTTTCTCAACCAGTTCATGGAACCTTTCCACAACTAGCTGTGTTAACTTATCTGACCCCAGGAATTCTAAATTCCTGCGGAACTCGGGGTCAATGATCAATAGTATTGGGCAACGAACTTTCCTTGACTTAACAATCAAGGAGTCATGCTCATCACAAGTTACTGTGTGATGTCATGCTTTGGGGAGCGGACACTCAGTCAGATATGGCTTGCCAGCAAAACAGATAACTATTCTCTATTTATGAAGCCATACCATATAGTTAAGGCTAGTCAGCCTTTCCATATTTAGCAGGTGCTTTCTGATGCTCTCAGAAATGGGTGAAGGAGGAGAGGGAGGAGAATAGACACTTGATTCAGACATCTACAATACACAGAATTTATTAGTTTAATTTTTTCCTTTTAAATAATTACCCAATTTATTATTTATTAAGGCTAGGACCCAAAATGCCCCAACTATGGTGTGAAGAGGGATGCCGTAATCACAACATAATGGTCATTAAGGTAGATAATACACTTATCAATTTCATCTTATGAAATTCCTAGATCTGTTGAGACACATTGAACTATTCAATGGCATGTTTAGTCTCGGATGTGCCCCACTGTTTGTGACTGGGATGCCGAGGATCACAAACTGGGTGTGAATAACCATGCAAATTCGCTTGGTACTCTCGAAGTCAATTGTCATCTCTAATTAACGTGCCGGTTAACCACACACGCTCCGTTAATAATGACAAAATCGAGAAACCCATTGCAAGTCTTTGCGGACCCTAGTTGGCGTGCCGGTAAACCACACACGCTCCACCAACGTTCCACAAAGTGCAATGTGCAATTCCATGGATTAGCACCAATTCACATTTTATCCTAAAGTAACTAGATTGGGTTTTGTTTAAAGTTCTAGTACTTTCAATTATAGCATTATACTTTTAAGAGGCTTAGCGGTTCTATCAAACCCGTTCGGCTAACGACACTCGACTGACCAGGAGAGCGGTAGGTAAGAGTAGATACCTATTAGACTGCCATTTTATAGGCAGTCGCCTTATACCCTCTTTATGGGTCAGTTTTGTGAATGAGGCCTACGTGCGGTAAGAGGCTAACCAATTTTCTTATATATAAATAATTAACTTTTAATCATAAATATATAAGATATATTTTAATCTTATTAAAATATTTTAGATTTAATTTTAATATAATTTTCGCAAATTTTTAAGGAATTTTTGAAAATTTAAATTAAATCTTTAAGCTGATTTAATTGATCTTTTAATTAAACAATTAATTAAACTAATTAAATCTAAGATAGATTTCATAAATTAATCAAATTAATTTTCTATCTAATAACCCTTGTTGGTCGAAAAAGGCATGCAAGGCAATTAGGGTTCCAATTATTCAATTTAGTAAACTACCAAAAATAACAACCAACTAATTAAGGCAAGCATGGGGGGACCAAAAGGGAGTTGGCGGCTAGGGTTAGGAAACCCTCGCCTTGGCATCGATTTTAGGCCTCTTCCAAGAGGTGTTCATCTCAAAAACACCCAGGGCAAAAAACAGTTCAAGCAGTTTATATCAAACACAAGAAAACAAGCATATGCTCTGATACCACTGAAGGGTTTTCTAGCTAACAATGAATAAATAACTCTTATGGTTCACATGCAACCCTAGAAAGATCTATGTTTTCTTCTATGAAGATAATAAACTAAAACTAAAGGCCAACAATAATTTCTAAAGTTTAAAACAAGAATTACCAACCTTTGAATCTTGTTCTTGAAACTAGCAGCACAAGTGTCCTGCCTCAAATGAAGTCACACCCAAGCTATGGAGAAGACAGTCCAGCAGAGTAATCTTGGTTGAAAAATGGCGCAGAAAAGGAGGAGCCAGGAGCCTCCTTTTATAGCCTCCAAGGGTTACAGCTGAAACCATAAGGAGCCTCCTTAGTGGGCAAGCCTGTTGACCACTTGGACCAGATCTCTTAAACCCTGATTAGGGTTTCGCCACCTATGGAGAAGCCTCCATAGTTGGCGCCACTTTTGGTCCCTGTCCACTGGCCAGTCAGTATTCAACTATTGAATAATTACATAAGCAGTCCCTGCACCTTTAATTAATTAATTTAATCACTGAATCAAATCTAATTAATTCTAGATTAAATCTTGATTAATTATTATAGTTTCTAATTAATATATTAACACTTAAATATATTAATAAACTATTTAATTAATTCTATTGATTTATTAAACAATTAATAAATCAACATTTTACTCTATTGAACTCTATCCTAACCTCCAGCTATGAGGGCAACCCAAATAGACTTTGCTTCAATTAACAAGATAAATATAAATATAAAGTCATGGCTTAGGCACCTAATCCAACAAATCTTTCGATTAAAACGTTTAATAACAAAATCCTTCATAAACCCAAATCCTATATCCTCAACACATTTTTTTATTATCATTAAACCCTAAGTAAATGTCTAATATTTAACTAGAAGGGTTTCTAAAAGTAACAATTTTCTTCTGGTTACCAACATCATCGACCAATGGTTTTGAAATAAAATCATCATCATCTATCAATTGTTTTTGATCTTTTAAAAACTTAGTCTTCTTCTTTGTTGTTTGAACACTTTTTTTCTTTTCTGATGACACGACTATAATTTCCTTACTGTTAGTCTTCGATTCTTTGGCTTTGGAAAGCGACAACCTCTTCCTTTTCTTACTAGAATCTGCATATATAAATATATAAACCACAACAATTCAATTATTTGCAAACATACACTAAGATAAACAAAATAAAAATTACACTATGAAAACACAAAAATCTAAAACATGGACATATACAATAACTATAACAATATATAAATAAAAAACAATGTAAATCATCAATTTAAATTAAATATTTCTGATCTACAAACAATAGTAACACAAATAATCCATAAATCAGGTTTATCCAAAGACACTCCATTAATGAAACTCAAAAAACCACAGATCTGAAAAATAGAATACTAGATTCTCTTACAATCACCATATTCAGGTAAACTCATTTGGAAAACTTCCTCTTATAACATATCAACAGAAACAATGTACTTAGAACAGTAAACATGCAGATGAAACAAAAAACAGAGCATAAAAAATAAATATATGTAGTTACCTCCTTCCATGACGTGAATGATTCAATTTCAAGTTTAAAAACACCTAAAATACATTAATAAACATAAATTAATAATATATAAAATAACATTTCAAGGCTAAATAATATTGATCTTCACTAAAACGAAATACAATAAAATCGTTAAACCTAAATAGAAGTAAAATACGAAACAATAGAAGAATCCTTTAATTGATTCATTATATGTGATGAAAATGTATAATGAAACCAAAACGATCGACATAAATCACACTACAAAACTCACATTATCGAAACCAAATATCTACAGTAATTCAACTAGAAAACCCTAAAAACAAATAATAAACGATTTAGGTAAACATAAAAGAGGTTTTCGAACATTTACATACCTAATCGTAACCTTCATTGATCAATTTCACTTCACAGATGCAACGAACAAGAAACCCTGATGAAACCACTCTGACATTTACGACTGATAATTAGAAGAACTTAGATATACAAGACGTTTTTAGACGACGGTGGGTTTAAAAAGCAAAAAGACGTAAAGGCCCCTAAATAATTT
Organism: Cichorium intybus; assembly: GCA_023525715.1. Classification (NCBI taxonomy): domain Eukaryota; kingdom Viridiplantae; phylum Streptophyta; class Magnoliopsida; order Asterales; family Asteraceae; genus Cichorium; species Cichorium intybus. Next base: position 11,205,672 of record CM042015.1, on the reverse strand, counting down.
AACCTTACAGGGAAAAGTAAACAGAAGTTCCATCTTATTTCAAAAATGCCACCGCGTTTTTGAAACTTTAAAATGAAAATTCAGTTTAATTTTAGCCAATAATTTTTTTAGATAAAAGGCTAGGATTTGTCCTCACGGTTCTTACCGGATTTTGGGTTTCTACACGATCCTCTATATATATATATATATATATATATATATATATATATATATATATATATATATATATATATATATATATATATATATATATATATATATATATATATATATTTGCAAGTTAAGGATGAATCCGATTACATGAGTCGTAATATACTACAGCTACGCTAGGTACATCAGGCTAACTACAGTTCTTCGTAGCCAACCCTTCGCCGAGGAGACTGCACAGAGACTAGACCCACACCTGCAACTGGCAAACCTTGGTGCATAGCACACGCCCACCCCGTAAGGACGCCCTGCAGGCAACTGACTGGGTAAACCCAGCCACGGGTACACACAACACCGGCTAGCACAGAGGCTACAAGTGGGGCATTAATATCTTTAGCCACCACTTGCACTCGGCAAGGTTCGAACCCACAACCTCGCATACGCGAGGCATGAGTCTTACCCGCCAAGACCACCGCTGAGTGTGTTATATATATATATATATATATATATATATATATATATATATATATATATATATATATATATATATATATATATATATATATATATATATATATATATATATATATATATATATATATATATATATATATATAAAGTTAGTATTAAATGAAATTCTTAAATATTGTGTTAATGTAAGACTCAATGTGGACCATTGGATCAATAAAATCAATGGCTGTTATAATTTCCGCTTTTTTAATTAAAAGCATAAACATACACGTGTTTTTAAATGCAAAACCCAGGTTAAGGGTAAAAGAGTAAAAATCTCAATTCCCTTCAACAACTGAATATACGATACGCATGCTACAATCACGCACACGATGCGGTGGTGGTTTTTGACGCCGTTTGCGGCTGCCGGAGGCGACACAGATGGTGGTCGTCGGCGACGCTGTTGATCGGGAACGAGACTCTGGTCACCGATCTGGTGTGCGTGTGTGCGTTAATCGACCGAGTGACAAAGAGAATCAGAGGGTTCGAGAGAGACATTGATGAGCGACTGAGAGGCGGATACACAGGGGCTTTTAGTATCACATTCACTGAGAATGGATGTTAGGTTTTATTGGTTTGTGTTTTGGTAAGTTCATTCTACGAGAATGGATGTTAGTTTTTATTGGTTTGTGTTTTTGGAAAGTCCATTCTCTGAGAATGGGTGTTAGTTTTTTATTGGTTTGTGTTTTTGTAAGCCCATTCTAGGAGAATAGTATGTTTTTTTGTCAAAGAATAGTTTGTGGGTTTTTAAATTAATTACAGTATCTTCGAATTTCTTGAAAATACATCAAATTTCTTGAACCATTCTAAGAGAATGGACTTACTCGTGACAAAAAAACGTAATATTCTCCTAGAATGGGCTTAGCAAAACACAAACCAATAAAAAAACTAACACATATTCTCAGATAATGGACTTACCAAAAACACAAACCAATAAAAATTAACACTCATTCTCAGATAATGAACTTACCAAAAACACACCAATAAAAAAAAACACCCATTCTCAGAGAATGGACTTAACAAAACACAAATCAATAAAATGACGCAGAATGCCTTTACAGGAACATTATTAGATAATGAAAGAAGAAGAATGGTTTTTAACATTCTTGGAGAATGAAACATGAAGAATGATTTTTACAGTAAAAAAAGAAGAATGGGTTTTACAGTAAAGAAACAAAAAATTTTGCCTGTTGAATCAATCCCACGTCTTCTTCTTTGTGATTCAATCCTTAATCGAGGCTCAATTTTTTTTTTTGCAGGCCGACGAGCGACTGGATTTTCAGATCTCGTATATGAAATCGACCCCAAAGCTTAACACATCGCTATTTGATGAAGGCCACCGGAGGCGGCAAAGCCGCTGACCCTCGACGGTGGTGCTACCGGCCGAGGAAGACGACGATTCGGAGGTCCGAGAGGCAGAGGCCGAGTTCGGTATCCGAGAGGCAGAGGCCGATTTGTAGGTTTCATTCCGATCGTGCCCTTGTGAAATCGATGGGTATTATTAGGTCGCACAGTCGCACGGTACTTAGAATCCGTAATTGAACCTACATTTATATATATATATATATATATATATATATATATATATATATATATATATATATTAGATTTATTTTGAACAGTAAATATTTGTTTAGAGAGAGGTGAAAAAGACGACCAACAAAAGTACGTGGCGCATAGGTCTCGTCGTCTCGAACTAATAAGAAAATACAAAAAAACAATCACACAACAGCATATTCTGTGAATGTTCTCCTAAACATCATTCCTTTTCGAAAAGCATCGACATTCGGTATCATGCAAAAAGTATTTTAAAATTTGGTCAATAATTTTACTTTAAAATAAAAAAGAGAAATAAAGTAATCTACTTATATACTTGACATATTGGCAAAATAACATGTGAAAGCAAGTATGATAATAAATCAAAGCCAGTTAAAAGAGTTATTCATTCAAAAGCACCATATACATATATGGAAGCACTATATCATCTCATAATAATTTTTTTTAAACACCTACAAAAAATGATCTCTAAGTTTAGTCGCAAGATTCAATATAGTTCTGACGTTGGTTTATGTCAAATGTTCTCTGCCATTAACTGTCTTCTCACAAATTACCAACGAAATAAATTTATATTGGCTTACCGACATTTTTATAAATCACCATCTTCTATATCTTTCTACTAATAAATTTGTATTCAAAGTGTTTTTGTTTTGAAAAATTTATGATAGATCATTCATGAAGTTTAATAAAGGTAAATAAGATACAAGCTCCTGAAATATGAACAAATGTGATTATTATTGTGACAATGAAGAATGATATTTTTACATGTTCAGCCTATTTCCTGGTATTGTCCCATGTCATAAGAATTTCTATCACGGTGAAGTATTTTTTTCACCAATGATTCCCAATTATATGTTGGCTAAAAAAAAAATACTGCATATCGACGTTAAAAAGTGCTAAGAAACTATCGTATACAAAGAGGGCATCGTCCAAGAAATCAAAAAATAATAATTTTTCGCCAATCTTATAAAAGAAGTTAGGGTGTATGAGATTGCTTATTTAACTCAACAAACACTTTTGAATATAAGTGCTTATTGACTTATATGGTGACAAAAATGAGGTTTTAAAAAGTGTTTGAATTGACTTATTTGGTAAAAAAATTATAAGTTGATAGGTTAAAGTATTTGGATTGATTTATTTAAAAATGGTATTTTTATTCCAATACTCTATAAGGAGATCTAATAAGTAATGATGACATTACTTATGCATTTTGACTTATTTGCTTTATATTGAAGATAAGTTTTAAAAATAAATTTTTGGCTTATTTACATTTGTAAAACACACTTATTGACTTATTGACTTATTGACTTTATAAAAAACTTATAAGTCAATAAGGAGTTTTAATAAGCAATCCCAAACACTCTCTCTAGAGAAGTGGTTATCTGATGTTAGTATGGACACCTTTTGATTGCTATGAGAGTTTCATTATCTTGAAAAATGATATTCATAGTAGACAATGATATATTGATCCGGGAAAATTGCTTTATCCATTACAATTTCCAAAAAGATTGAAATAAACTTAGTTGGTTATATGGTTACTTGCTAATTAATATAGCACCTATTCCAATATTTAACAAAAAATGGTTGTTTTATAATATTAAGATACAAATGTATATACATCACGACGTGCCAAAATAATATACGTCATACACTTATAATACTTTGTACAAAAAGCATCGTTATTACATTTTTCAAGTTTAAACTCATTATCACTACTCAAATATTGTGATCATATACAAACAAAAATCATACCATCTTTGTCATTTTGGAATATACCATTAGCAAACTGAATACTGAACTTCACAAGGGAGCAAGTTCATCTACTCAGTATCCTAAGAACATGTCGATATGACCCTTGAAATATATATTAACATTTCCTTCACCATGTTATTATAGACTTTTGAAAACAAGTTGTCATATGTTGTAAAAGTCAACGTCCTTAGTGTTGGAAATAATGCGCAAAAAACAAACAATATACTTTATTGTTAATTACACGTGAGACTATTAGATCACCCATTAAGAGCATCAACAATGCATAGATTAATAGAAGAGTTGAATGATGTAGAATACCTATTTGACATATAGAAAATTAAACTTAACCACAATGGGATGCCACATTAGCGTTTAATGGATATAGAGTTCAATGGCCATTAAACTCTTCAATGGAAAATGGAACTTTTTTCAATAGATATGGAATTCATTTTCATAATTTTTTTAAATATATTATTTTGAACTTTTGTAGAGTTTAATGTATTGTAGTAGAAAAATTACAGAGTTACATAAACAGAAGAATGACGATGTGACAATCCATTAAACTCTATAAAGTTTAATGTATTGTGAATATCCTAAGGGCTATAAAAGGTGTTTAAATAAATATTATATTTATTAGATAAATTATTATTTACTAACTAAAATAAAACAGTAAATGAATTAATCTATTATTATTAATTAAATCAATTAAAAATAAAAAACCTATGTAATAACTAAATCAATGAGTTTATTTAATATCCAAATAATTTAATAATATAATTAATTACATGGACTGACCATGCTTAACTAGTTAGCTAGAAAAAACTTGAAAATCCTTACCCTATGGTATAAGTATTTAAGGGTTGAGGATTACTATTAAGAAAATAAAAAAAACAAGTTGAAACGATATTCCTCGTTTGGTAGCTCTCGAATCTTGCACCCCTCCACTCGTATACATGTGATCGAAGATTTCAAAACAAAGGAAGGGAAGAACAACTTTGGTCTAAGTTGATGTCTAATAGCGATCCAAGTCTAGCTCACATGAATACTGATATTTATAATCAACCATGATTATCAACTCCTACACCAACAACTCCGTATGCATCAAAGGTATATTCCTAAACATCATATGGTTTTAAGTAGATTATTATTGTCTACATAGATCTTCTTTTATGGTAACTAAATTTTATATACGATTTTTCATTGCATATTAATTCGTAAAACTAGTTTTCGAAATGATCAAACCTCACTGGTCATTACATAGCCACTTTTAAACAAAATGGCATTCTTGATGTGTAATACCCATTTTCTTTTGAGATGTTTATCAAGGTAAATAGAGTTATTACCTTATAGTTGGTGTGGTTCTAGCTATGAGTTGTTTAGAGTAAGGGTGTGGCGATCTTTTGTGATTGTCTTTGAGTTATGAGTTGTTTGATGAGTGAGAAGAGGTTGAACCCTTTTTTATATACTAATCTTGTTGTGATTAAGATTAGTTAGGTTGATGTATGAGTTTGGGTGATTAGAAACCCATTTGGAAGAAGTTTAAACCTTAAAAATGCCAAAAAGAGGTTACACGGGTCGTGTAGAGTCACACGGGTCGTGTAATGATGCTTTAGAAACTGTTTTTAGCCTCTATTGGACCCATACAGGGTGTGTACAAATTTCAGTGAGCAAGCAATGGATCACACGGGGTCGTGTAAACGAGCACGAGCGAGATTTTTAAAGTTAGCGACGCTAACTTTAGATGTTAATGCCGCTAACTGCGTGCAGACCCCCATTTAATTGCTGTGAACCTTATTTCGAGCAGAAAAACACCCAATTCGAGTTGAGAGCAAATTATGGCGATTTTAGGTTAAATTGAGCTGGAGGTTTGCATAGGAAAGCTTGAGGAAGTTGAATCTAACCCCGTAAACGTGCTCATGATTCCTAATTCATCGAGGTGAGTAACTTGTCGGTTTTGGGGTTTTCAAACCCTAGCTTTTGATTTTGTGATTTAGCTATAAATTGTTGCATATGTTGTTAGTAGATTGTTAGTGGATGTTTTCTTGAGTTATTGGCGTGATTATTGTCGAGTTTTTACGGTTGAATGAGTAGAACCGCAGAATTTGGGGTTTTGGTAAATATAGCGTTGATATTTACCGTGTATGCTCCTTTTCCCTCCTTTAATTTCTACATCTTTTGAGTTAGATGTTGTTGAGATGATTGTGGATGTTGGAGAATTGATTTAGACTGTGGTGATACAACCAAGTGTAGTGAACAGGAGCCCGATACGCGTAATTTAGGGATTTCACATACCAAACTGATATCAGATGAGTACTCTCTAGTACTTGAGTGGAGTTTTACCTTGTTGTAGGTTAGATATTTGTATATGTGTTATGTTGATATCGTTGTAATCTGATTGATGAGTAAATTGATATTGTGAATAATAATAATAGAGTTGAACATACATATTAATTATATATACCGAGTAAATGCTAATGTAGTCGTGTTAAAGAGTTTTGAGTCGATTTGTATAGCCATGAGAGCTATTGAGCTAGAGTATAACTGGTTGCGAAACGAGTATACATACATACATACATACATACACACACACACACACACACACACACACACACACACACACACACACACACATATATATATATATATATATATATATATATATATATATATATATATATATATATATATATATATATATATATATATATATATTGTGACAACCGAAATTTTTGAAATAGATAATATAAGGATTTCGTACGAAGAAGTTATGCCCCTGCAAAGTCGAAAAAAATAAATAAATAAAGAGAAAAGCTGGAAATTTCTAGACTAAGAGAACTCATCTTAGTCTTATAAAATCAAGTAAAACTTAGACTAAGAGGACTCGTCTTAGTCTTATAAAATCAAGTAAAACTTAGACTAAGAGGACTCGTCTTAGTCTTATAAAATCAAGTAAAACTTAGACTAAGAGGACTCGTCTTAGTCTTATAAAATCAAGTAAAACTTAGACTAAGAGGACTCGTCTTAGTCTTAAGTCTGGAATAAGGTGCAAATATGGAAATGGATGGGTTAAGACATTTTATTTAGTCAATATGAGATATTAGTTTGATTAGAATTTTAATTTTAAAGGCATAAGGGCAAAGTTTGAAATAAAGGACTAAAGGTGAAAAGTTTATTGTGCAAACTTTGGAAATTAATATCTCAAAATCTAAAAGAATTGGGAAAACGTCATCAAGATGACTCAGGTAATATTTGAGATAACAAAAATATAGGAAAAGGATTCGAGTTATTTGGAGTTATAACGAATAAGTTACGACGGGTCAAAGATGACCAAAAAGTGATAAAAATGACCAGCGGGTCATGTTTGAGGGTTTATAACGTAAAATCCTTTTAGAATTAGACTTAAGTCAGTAAGAAGAAATTTTAAAGCTCATTCCCACCTTTCTAAAGGTATAAAGTTTATAAAATTCAGATATCGTATGTGGGAGTTATGATGTCGTAAAGTTTGCGAGAAAAATGGAAAGAATGCAGAATTTTCTAAGGCATTGTAAGTCAGGGGTATTTTTGGAATTTTCTATATCTGACCCCAAATAAAATATTTAGAACGTGGTTTTGTGTATCTGGGTGCGCATTCTTTGGAATCGGGTATCAATTGAAATGCGACTTCTTCCTTCTGATGAAACAAACCCATGCATACAATTATGCGACTTCAGAAATTGAGAGAGAGCGAGATCGAGTGAGACCAAAGGGGGAGATAGAGTGAACGAGAAGACATTAACCCTTTTTGTTGCTACCGTGTTCATTTCTCAATGGGAGGGAAGAAGCCACAGCAAAAATGTTGCTGGAGCTGGAGGATGACGACGGAAATCGCCGTTAGGCGGCGGCAGCTGGCAGGAGAGCGATGACGGTCAGCGGTGGCTGCTAGTGGTGATGATGGGGTGCTGTAAGGACCCGATTTCGTGTAGGAAGTTCACCTGCACCTCCTGATTTCAGAGTTTTAGGCAGCAACTAAAAGGTAAAATCGATTTTTGGTAAACCCTAGTTGTTAAATTCGGATTTTTTCTCTTACATGTTGAAATTGAACATGGGATTTGATTTTTGTCACTGTTGTAAGTTCAAAAACACACATGGAATGAAGGTCTTGAACATTTGGTTTGATAATCGTTGATGCATGTCAAATTAGCTCAAGAATTGTGAAGATTACATGGTCTAAGTCATAAGTGTTTCAACTAATGAGTAATATTGGTTTCATATTAAATATATGAACTTTTCTTGATGCTAGAAATTGGGACTAGGAAATGTTGAAGTTGGAACTTACATTATTTATGGTTTATGTGACAAAATTTAGATGTTGAAGTATTTGTCATGAGTTTTTAAACCATAAACAGAATCAAGTGTATGGATGTGTATGTTATACAACTAGGTACTTGTAAATACATGTTAGGAAGTTGTTTGATATGATGAGTTACATCTCATCAGCAAATTGGAATCATAATATGTCTAAAATTGTGTAAATTGGTATTTGAGAAATTTGACAGCTTTGACTTTTCTATCAAAGTCAAACAGTGCACTAAAAATCAAATTACTTGGAATTGGCTTGTCATATGTGGAAATTGAGTTTGGATATATGGAATACTATATGTAATAAGTTAGAAACACCAAAGAATCTAGAAAATGAAGCTTGTTAGCTTAGAGATAATCAAATGGCCAAAAGAGGAATAAATTTGACTTTTATAAAGTCTAAATGGGACAAGAACGAAAAATAGTGCTCGTGATCAAGAAACTAGTTCAAGTATGATTTATGAGACATGATTACACTACAAAATGGTAACATTGAATTGGAAATACAAGTACTTGATTAAACATCGGGTAAAACACCATTTTGTTATAAAAATATTATAATTAGACTGTTTTTGGGTTAATTGTCGTTTTAAGACTAATAAATGAAAGTTTGAGAAACAACCCAAGACTTGGACAAAATGATTCATTTTTCATGTTATTATGCTATACTAAAAAGGAAGTTGAAGGTTTGGGTCAAGAAAATTTATGTTTTAGTTAAGCCTAAAAATGACTTAATTGGAAACGGTCAAACTAAAAAGTTACCGTTTAAGTAAATACGAGCTCATGAGGGCATGAAATGAATTTATATCAACATTTATGAGTTGTGGGGTGGTTTTGGCAACAAAATATATAAAAAGTGTGACGTTTAAAAATAATTTTTATTTTTATAATTTTAGCGGCAAAAATGCCAGAAATAGAATAAAATAGCGAAAGGAGGGATGTTTTGACATCTAACAATTTATATTGATTTATACATATGATGAGATTAGAAAGTTACCAAAATTTCATGTTAAAACCCGCGAAAACACGATTAGGCAAAGTAGGATGCCTAAATAGGAAAACGGTCAAAAAGTGTCGAAACAAAAAATGGTTTAAAAGGTTCCATAAAACTTGATACAAGTTTAAACCACCATTGACATCTATTTAGGTGTATAATATTGAGTTAAACACAATTGTACATGAATTTCAGGTTAAGTTGACAAAATGGGACAAAAAGGGCAAAAATGTCCAAAATGGTTATTATGCTTTAATAGTCATACTTAACCATTAGAATAGATTAGATAATGACTAGTAGTAGTCAAGAATGATTAGACACATGATATATGTTTAGTTGTCTAATATGTTCTAATCTTCTAGTAGATTACTTGAGATTTAAAGAACGCTTGGAAGCAACGAAAGGATAGAGTTATGTGGATTAGTGTAGCTAGACGTACCTAGCTACTAAGGTGAGTACATGTGGCTTTTTCCCACTATGGGGTACATGGCAAAATGTTTATATAGTTTTGTATGACTTCCAAATATGAAATGATATGCAAGTTTATCTACCTATGACATGAATATGAAAGTTTTATACTATATTTGAAAGTATGATTTGGCATTAAGCCACTATGTTTTGAAAGTATGATTTGGCATTAAGCCACTGTGTTTTGAAAGTATGATTTGGCATTAAGCTACTATGTTTTGAAAGTACGATTTGGCATTAAGCCTCTACGCTTTGAAAGTACAATTTGACATTAAGCCGAATAATGTTATGAATTTGTGTTTTTGGCATTAAGCCTACTATGTTTGAAAAGTATGTTTTGGCATCAAGCCATAAAGATTTGAAAGTATGTTTTTAGCGTTTAGCCTATGAAAGTTATGAAAGAAAGTTTTGACTTCTAGCTTTACAATTGTTTATGAAAGAAAGTTTTGGCATTTAGCCTTAACGTATTTGTGAATGAATGTGTTGATGATAAGCAATGATATGTTTATGAATGACTGGTATTTAAGATATGAATGAATGCAGCTATGCAAGACAGTATGAACAAAGAACATGATTCTTTGTGCCCAGGCCATGATGTTCCCGTAACGGAACCTAGAGGAATCTACTGGGGTGGTACCAACCCCGTCGCGAAGTAGATGTCCTAAAGCTTATGATGCTAGGATGGACTGATTTCGTTCTTTCCATCTTAGCCTAGACTTAGGGTATCACTTTAAGTGATTAATGCCCTAAGTATAAAAACCTATTTATGATTGATTACCAGTCAAGTTTAAGTAATGAAAGTTTTATGATGATAAACTTATTATGAAAGGCTTTAAAAGCAAAATGATGATATGTTTCGGTTATTATGTTTTTAACAGCAAATCTTTTGACATGATTTGATTACAAAGGTTTTGAAAATGACAAACTTCTTATGATAGGTTTTAAAAGCAAAACGATGATATGTTTCAGTTATAATGATTTTAAAAGCAATGGTTATGGAATGACTTGATTACAATGGTTTTGAAAATGATATATGTTAAGTTTATAAATGTTTTGTGTCCAAACCCATGTAGCTCACGAGACATTTTTGTCTTACATATTTTATTTTATGCCATGTATCCCAGGTTCTAGACATGAGAGATAGAAGCAAGTAGATGACCCGAAGAAATTGGGATCTTAGATGGAGTGAACCTTGGCTGATATCCTGGTTTGTAATCCTAACTTGCTTTCTATGGTTTAGCTTGATATGAAGTTGTAACCCCCGTAGTTGTTCAAACATTTGTACAACTTAATTGTTTTTGTTGGGACCAAAATTTTAAGACATGACACGAGGTCATGAGAAAAGTTTTTAAAGCTTGACAATTTGTTCTATAAAGAAACACGGTTTTCGAAATATGAGATTTTTCAATACCGAGTTTTATAATATACTACACCAGTTAATGCGCTTTTAGTGTTAATGCGTTTTTCTTAAAAAAATGGACAAATTTTGGGGCGTTACATATATATATATATATATATATATATATATATATATATATATATATATATATATATATATATATATATATATATATATATATATATATATATATATATATATGAATGATTATGATTGAGTTTGTGAGAAGTATCAAGTATGATACTTACTGAGAAGTTGATATTTGCTAACATTTAACTGGTGTTGTAACGTTAATGTGGTTGTAGTTTCATAGATAGAGAGGAGATATATATTTATAATTGCTAATGAGACTAGTAAGACCGGAAGATGAGAAAGCGCATGTTGATAATGAGATTTGAGTGAAGAGTTGGAGGTTATTCATTAGGCTTTATATAAGCTTACACTTGAGTTGTATGTTGTTTTGCAGGTATCTATAGCTGTGATAAGGGAAGGCATGTGATAAAGAGTGATGGACAAGTTTAGAGCCTGCCCTTTAGTTGTAATATATTTATTTGTAATGCCTGGTCAAATTTGTAATGAACTTTTTTGTGTAATTATTTATGTTGATAACATATTGTTTCCATGGTTTGAGTACAAGTATGCCTATTTTGATGTATTATTGTTTGAAAAATTTTGGGTGTACTTTGTATGAGAAACCTGGTGTTACATGATGCCATTTTATTTGTCTAATTAGATCCTCTTTTGGGTAACCATAAAAATACTCTAATTGGCTTAATTTAGATTTTAACCTTTTAATTGTTTCATGCAATTTTATTTTAATATTAATATTATGCTTATAAATTCATAAGGGTACTTTTCTTGTCCAACATGATTTTGCTTGAATGTGGTTAAATGTTATGGATTGTTTTCTACTAATGTTGTAATGGCTTGGTTGACTAATTTGTGCCTAAACGTTTGTAATAGATTACGATTTTATTTTTTTTATTATTTTTTATATTTTGTATTTTTATTTAATATTAATTTCAAAATACATAGTTGATATGGAGGCAACACCTTAAGCAAAACAAACTAAATCTGAAGTAAACCGGCAACCCAACACCTACTAGCCCACAACAACCAACCTACACGGCGCTTCTAGTCCATCAAGCTTCAAAAATCCCAAGCTATCCTCCACACCGACAACAACTAGGCCCACTAATGGCCAAGACCATCCAATCGCCACATCCCACGAGCACCACCGCCCTCGGTCCGACAATGCTGATGAGTTGTGTCGGTGATTAGTGGTGCAGGATAGTGCAAGGCAGTGACTCGATGGCCATATTGAGATGCACGATGAGTACAATGGCCATGTGACAAGACTTTTACGTGTGGTGGTTCTTTTGATGACGATGCTCCAAGATAGGAGTAATCTGAAACATTGAAATTCCAACAAAGTGTATTTTGACAACACTAGTTATATAACGATAACAAAGGAGTTTCAAGTAACTAAGACGATTGGACTCATCCAACAAAAGTATTAGTACATCTGCTGATTCATCAAGTAGAAGAGAGGTAACAATAACTAAAGGTTGTACCGGTATCAACTTAGTCTTATATGAATCAATCACTTAAATCAAACCGAACCTAAACCGATTTCAGAACAATCCATATTCGAATTTGGTTTTTGGTCTGGTCTCGAACCAAACCGAATTTCAAATTTGGAAATTAGTTTATGGTCCGGTTTTTGGTCTCCCAAGGTTCATACCAAACTGAACCGAAAAACCGATTATTATTCAATAAGTAATTAAAATATATATTTTATATTGTATAATATTTACTTATTTACACTTTGCCCTTACTCATTATGGAATTTTCTATATTTTTTTTAAAATTCGGTTTCCTTGGTCTCAAACAGAACAGAACCAAATCAAACCGAATTCGAATTCGATTTTTGGTTTGGTCTACAATAACTTGAATTTGGTTTTGCCTCGATTTATGATTTAGACAAAAAAAAATCAAACCGAGAAAACCGAGGATTTCCACTCCTAGTTATATTGTGAGTCATTGTGCATTGTCAGATAAGACAATTCTATATGATTATTTTTGTGACGTTCTCAGAAACGAAACTTATAAATCCAAAATAAAACTACTAGTATTACCTAAGGAAAACTACATAAAATTATTATTGTAAGGCCCTTTTTTCTAAAACATGCATACAAAAACCAATTTTAAGGAACTATCTTATAAATATATAATGAAAATCAATCTTTAAAATTTTAATTATTACTTTATTATCAAATAAGATATAAGGTTGCCTCTAGATAAATTGACTTTAGGCAATAAATCCTCTATTAATTTACGAATTATATCATAAATACTTAAACATTGATTCAAACTAGTTTGGATCCGTGCTACGCACGGGTCGGGTCACATCGGTGGATGGTCCAGCTTTCGTGTCTTAAAGACCTTCCTAATCAGTAATTTAATTACAAGGTCCAAAACTGTTATTTACTCAACAATTAATATTAAACTTACACATAAACTTTCCATGAGAAGGTATTCAACATCTTCAACTGTGAGTTTTGTCCTTTCCGCAATTACACTCAATGGAATGGTCTTGTCTTCAGATGCTCGACTGCAAGCAAATAAAATGTATTATATTATAGCATCCTACTTTTAATTTTATTCAATTATAGCATTGTATTTTAAATAAGTTATTAAAGATCAGCTTTTCAATTTAGTTCAAATTAAAAGTCAATTCTTCCCTAAAAATATGCAAAGATGATAGCTTCCAAATCCATTCCATTTTTGAAATGCATGTATAACTTATGCTTAAATGTTTTCATTATAGGCATCCGATTTTAATTTTCTTTTGTCCCTCTTTGCATTCTCTACTCGACACCTGTTATTCTTGGTTTGTTTTTGAACTACCTGCACCATACATAGGTATACTTGCATTCCTTTTTGTTCATGTATGCTATGTGTTTGAGTCAATGTGTTTGAGTTGTGACTGTGTGTCGGTGTGCAGTGTCTATACAGTGTGTGTGTCATAAAAAAAATCAAAAAATGAAAATAATGTGTGTGTATTATGAGTGTGTGTATGGTGCCTGTGATGGTCCAACTTGTTAAGAGGGTCGGGGTGGGTCGGATCACTTTCGTTCCTTAAAGACCTTCCTAATCAGTAATTTAATTACAAGGACCAAAACTGTTATTTACTCAACAATTAATATTAAACTTACACATAAACTTTTCATGAGAAGGTATTCAACATCTTCAACTGTGAGTTTTGTCATTTTCGCAATTACACTCAATGGAATGGTATTGTCTTCGGATGCTCGACTGCAAGCAAATAAAATGTATTATATTATAGCATCCTACTTTTAATTTTATTCAATTATAGCATTGTATTTTAAATAAGTTATTAAAGATCAGCTTTTCAATTTAGTTCAAATTAAAAGTCAATTCTTCCCTAAAAATATGCAAAGATGATAGCTTCCAAATCCATTCCATTTTTGAAATGCATGTATAACTTATGCTTAAATGTTTTCATTATAGGCATCCGATTTTAATTTTCTTTTGTCCCTCTTTGCATTCTCTACTCGACACCTGCTATTCTTGGTTTGTTTTTGAACTACCTGCACCATACATAGGTATACTTGCATTCCTTTTTGTTCATGTACACTATGTGTTTGAGTCAATGTGTTTGAGTTGTGACTGTGTGTCGGTGTGCAGTGTCTATACAGTGTGTGTGTCATAAAAAAATCAAAAAACGAAAATCATGTGTGTGTGTGGTGCGTGTGAGAGCAGTGTGTGTATGTCAAATTGAACAAGACACAGACCAAAACTTAAAAAAGTATTTTCAATTTGTTGCTTTATAGCATCCTACTTTCATTGACTTTGAAAGAAAAGCATTATACTTTCATTTATTTTTTTGGCAGTTTTGGTCCTTCGATATGTAACTGTGCTTTGGTGTGTGTGTGTGCAGTGTTGCTCCAAAAGATATCATTTAGCCAAAATGCTCCATTTTTAGCAACGTACTTTCATTGATTTGATTATTATAACGCCCCACTTTTATTTCTTTATGTTACAGCATTGTACTTTCAAAATCTACTTAATTATATCAATGTTTTCCAAATAAGAAAAATGGAAGTACAATGCTATAATTGAGTAGGGTTTTCAGAGTACAATGCCTTGATAAGAATAAATGAAAGTAGGATGCTATAATACTTAAATATTTATGAAAGTACATTGCTGTTTCTTGCAGTTAGTTCTTTCCATTAAAAAAGGATCCAGAACCATGATAGAAAGATTAAAAAGGTATAAAATTTTATAAAAGTGTAGCAAGAAAATTACCTTTCCATTTGGAAACTTGTGAAAGGGCCACCAACAGGTATTGTACCACAAAGATTGTTATTTGAAACATCACAACAAGATCAATCAAGGTTTCATTGTTTCAAGATCATGATAAAAGTAAAAAAATATATCATCTAGGTTTTTGTAAAGTACCTGTGAGCCTTTACAAATGAGAATATTTCCTGGGTGAGGATCCGCATGAAAAAACCCACTCTTGAGTATCATTTGACCATATGCAAGAGTCAAACTTTTTAAAATGTTCCTGTAAATAAAAATATAGAGTTATTTTGGAGTTGTATGTATTCAATAGTTTTAAACTATTTCTTGCAACAAAAGTTTCATACTCTCGGGGTCTATGGAGCTTACCGATTTGCTGCCAATGCAATCTTACCATCGGGATTTATTCCTCTTTTCATAATTTAATATTTTAGGTTCAAGATCGGGATTCAATCTATATATTCCGTCTCCAACACCCTTCTACTCAAATCACGAAAAAAAAATATCAGAAATGGATTAAATTTAAATAAAAATGTAATTAGAAGAATGTCATTTCGTGTTCATACCTGGTGACAAAATCCCTGATGACACGTGGTACTTTGACAATTGTTTTTTTTTTTTGTTATTTTTGCTAAGAAAGCTTCTAATTCTATCCATGGCAACAACTTCTCTTGTGAAATCGAATTCATACCATATCTTGAATCGCATGTTGTTGACGTTGCGGGTATTTGATTTTCGGTATTTTTGTTTCTTTGTTGTTCGTTATCTGATTATGGTTTGTTTGTGTTTGTAGGATAGGGATGGCAAAAAAACCCGAACCCGACGGGGCAACCCGAGACCCGAAACCCGAAACCCGAAAATTTAGGGTATAGGGTCGGGTTTGGGTCTCCTTGCCCCGACCCGACCCGACCCGATAAGAATATATATATATATATATATATATATATATATATATATATATATATATATATATATATATATATATATATATATATATATATATATATATATATATATATATATATATATAATTGAATTCACCAAAGAAGGAAGCTACAATCGGGAAACAATTGAATTCACCAAAGACACCCCGGCGATTGCGAGAAGAAAGCGAGAAAGAAAGAAGCAGAATAAGGTTGTCGGAGATGGGCTGACAGCAGAGTTAGCGGGACTCAAAAGACTAAACACGTCAAATAATATGCCACACGTGTAGCAACGGCAGAAGAACCCCACTAAAAAAAACCCGTTATACCCCCCCCCCCCCCCTCCACCCCCAATTCTTCTAGAGAAACTGTTGTTTTTTAATCTATAGAATAATATATATATATATATATATATATATATATATATATATATATATATATATATATATATATATATATATATATATATATATATATATTAAATAAAAATTCACAAACTATACATTACTTTTTCATTCAGTTTGACTCCATTTAAAAAACATTTTCTATTGTTTGTACCTTATCTAACTAGCCATGTTACAATGTACACATCCCACTATGCAAATTAACCATCATCCGAACCCTATAAATACGCTGCTCCGGTGCTCCCTGTCACATTCGATAACTGCCGTACACCGGAAACACTCCTGGAATATTCTTCTTCTTCATAATTTCCCCTTTAGATCTTCTCTGTGATTCTCATACCATGAAATTGGACCAAGAACTCAAACAAGAAGGTGGTGAGCTGTACAGAAGCATCAAGTTCGTTGAGCCGCTCCCCACACTATCTTCAATCTCTACCGGAAAAGTTGATGCTAACGGCGACGTACTTTATCCACCTGTCAACTTCTCCATGGTCGATTATGGCATCTACCGATCCAGTTTCCCGGACTCAGCCAACTTCTCGTTCCTTAAATCCCTTGACCTCCGGTCTATCGTGTAAGTCAGTCATTATTTTCTCGTATAGCTGATTGTCAGCCGGATAACATTGATTGCGCTTCCGAATTGTAAGAGTGATAACTTCTGATTTCTGATCGTTGAATTTTGAATCAGAACATATGAGAAATTGAGAATTCATGTGTTATTGCTTGTTTAGTAAAAGCTTTCGCATTACATTAATGTGTTTAACAGAATTTTTACATTTCCGGGGGTTTGTGTTCTAGATATCTATGTCCTGAGGCATATCCGGAGCATAACTTGGAGTTTCTAAAGTCAAATCGGATTCAATTGTTTCAATTTGGAATTGAAGGCACCAAGGTACGAATTGCGATCACTTTTGTTAGTTGATTTGTGGACTAACCGACAATTCCATGTTGCGATTGATGGTAAGTTTGTTGTATTTCATCATGAGATCTTCCTGAAATTACGAGATTTGTTGAGATCTGATAGTCATCTTATCATAATTACTTCCAATTTTTTCCACTTCTTCACGTTTCAATTCTCCAACAGATTTCAAAAAACTGTGTTTTCGAATCATGGTATATACTTGAAGCTCAAAATCCCTACCATTGTACCTTCATTTATCAAAACACTAGATATTCATTTTCTGCTCATATTTTCTGTCCTTAAGATCAATTAAATAATATTAACGAAACTACTTTCAAAATTTCTACACAAGAAAAGAAACATCTAATATAAAATTCTAGTTTAGTCAATTCATGAACCAAAGAGGTAGTAATGAATCACTCTCTTTTTAACACTTTCCAAAACACAATCTACTATCATAATAATAATAAGGGGTCAGCATTCTAATATACTTATATTAGTCACAAAAATGATGTCTTTTTGTTTAAACTTTCCAATAATACCAACAAAAAAAACATAAATTAACATTATTAAATTATATAATATATATCTTTCCATGGCATGATGCAGGAACCTTTTATAAATATTCCTGAAGATACCATTCGAGAAGCATTAAAAGTTGTCCTTGGTATATAACATGTTCTTTTCACGCCATTTAATTTTCATATAAAATTTAAATCGTAAAACTAAAATCGACTTTTCTTATTCTTATTTTTCATTTTTTTTCTCGTTGACAGATGTAAGAAATCACCCGTTGTTGATTCACTGCAAAAGAGGAAAGGTACGTACGTGTCATGCTGTCTTGATAGTGTAATGTGAATTGACGTTTTTGCCCCTTGATTCAGCATCGAACAGGGTGTCTTGTGGGATGCTTAAGAAAAATGCAACAATGGAGTCTACTTTCTATTTTTGATGAGTACCAAAAGTTTGCAGCTGCTAAAGCAAGAGTATCGGATCAGAGGTTTATGGAGTTGTTTGATGCCTCTAGCTTGAAGTAGTAATTCCATTCCGAAGTAAACTGGAATAGGTGATTCCCGGGAATATGATTAGTATGTCAGGAATGATGGTTTCCATTCCTTGAGGATTACATGAATAGATTCTTCTTAGTAGTCTTCAATGCATTTGCTACAATAATCAAGTATTGTAAGCTATCATATGTTATGGAAGCAAATTTATATAAAGAAAATTTAGATAGGAATGTTGTTCTATTTTTTAGAGTAAATTACAATTTTGGTCCCTGTGGTTGTCCCAAAATTACAGTTTTGGTCATTCTTTTGAAATCTCACTCTGAAAGTCCGTGTGGAAACATTTCACTTAAGGTCCCTGTGGTGCTCTGGTCCAAGTTAAAAGTCTAATTTACCATTTTCTTATTTCTTTTTCATTTTTCTTTTGATTTATTATATTTAGAATAAAAAAAATACGCCCAAACACCCACCCCTACCCCGATTACCCCCAACCTTCCGGTGGGCTTCCGATTGGACCCCTTCCTCACTCCGGTGACCCTTAGGTGGGACTTCGATGAGGCTGTTTTTGTTTCTCTGCTTCATCAAGCACTCTCGAAAGTGGATTTACAACGTTAGCCTCGAGAAGACAAAACGATGACTCGATTGCCGGAACTGTCGGAAAACTACCGGAGTGAAACCGCTATGTCTTTTTTCGTCAAATAACTTCCGGAATCGAGCAAGTGTATGAGAATCGTGATAATCTCGGTTTCCGCCACTTTTTGTGTGCAGATCGTGATTAGTGGAAACGGTGAAGCGACAAAGAGCTCCGGAAGCACTTTCGATCATGATTTCGGGTTTTTGGAAGCGATTAGAGAGAATAGAGACGATTTATTCGAGTTCTAGCGTCACTGTCTTCCGGCATGGCCTCGACGCCTCCTTCCTCAGAACTTTACCGGTCATCGGTTGCTGCATTTCCTCTTCCGATTCGGTTATTTTTTGCATCACCTACTTCAAAGAAATACAGGTAATCGAAGATTGGTCCCGTTGTTTACCTATCTCGCTGACCATGCTTCAAAGAAATTCGGTTCTTTTTTGATTCAAAAGCTACAACGAGGTCGTCTGAATCTAAAGCGCCGGAGCAAGTCGAAAGCCAGAGGAAACATGGATCGGATAATTGATTTGTAATTTTTTTCCTAGAAGTTCACAAGCTACCAGAAATGTATTGAAATTGTGACAAAGATTTGTAAATTTTTTTCCCAGAAGTTGCCAACTTTTGTGCCAAAAACATGAACCTTTTCATAACCTCGCAAATAAAACAAGGTTTAATTTAAACCAAAACCCCTCTAAGAATCTCAAAGAACACGCTGCCGGAGAATTGATTGAAGACGAGAGAGATAGAGACGTAGTGGGGTAGGGTTGGGGTGGGGGTTGAATTTTTCTTTTTTTAATTACCAAAATAATAATATCTTAAAAGAAAAAAGGAAAAAAATTGAAAAAGGGTATATTGGTCTTTTTACCTGGCCAAGCGATCAAAAGTGCAAGATTTTGGCCACCACAGGGACCATCAAGGTGAAATTTGAAAAGGATGACTAATACCGCAATTTTGGGACAACCTCCGGGACCAAAATTGTAATTTACTCGATTTTTTATTATTCTTGCTGACGTCAGACACATGTATCTTTGGAAAGTATTCTTAATGGGCCAAGTAAAAAATTTTGTAACTGGGCCTTAAAAAGGCAAGATATAAATATATTTAATCATTATTTTACAAAGTTGTAAGCCTATATAACTTGGGGAAGTGATTCGTAAACAACAAATTTTATCCATATACAACAATTCATGCTTTAGGGGTGTTGTACATTATGCATGAAAAATGTTAAATTGTTGTGTATGGAGAAAAATTGTTATGTACGGATCACTTCCCTATAACTTAGGCTATATAGGTAGTTATAGTTAGTGAGTAACGGGTCATAGTCAAAATCGAAAATCAAAACAGCAAACGTTTTGAAGGTAATAATATGTTTTTGCATTTTCAATGTAATTGGATTTATCTCTATTGAATTATTTATTGGATTAGTTTTGTTAAACGTTGTGTGGTTCAACGACAACCGGTCTTAAACCATGAATTTTTCATACGTTCACAAGCTAAATCCGGGTAAAACCCACATCTCTCCTTCTAAATTCGGTGATATCGGATTTATCTCTATTGAATTATTTATTGGATTACACGAATGCTCCCTGTGGTTTGAGGTAATTTAAACGTTTGGTCCCTAATTCTTTTCTTTTTTAACTTTGACCATCCCTATAATCTGTTTTGTTTCGCTACTGGTCCGTGACTAAAATAAAAAGACAAATACGCCCTTCTAAAATTTATTTTTATTATTTATTTGTTATTTATCTTTTTATTATTCAATTATTTATTTAGTAGGTCCACTAATCTACCCAACCTCAACCCCAAACCCAACAACCACAAACCCAACAACCACAATTTCGTCGGGGGGATGGAAGGGGGGGAGGGGGTTTGGCTGGATGTAATGGGTAGACGGTTAACTGTTTTATTTGGTCATTTTAAATCGAAAAAAGTTGGTGCATCGGATCGGTATTAGACAGTCAACTAAATGTACATTGCTATTTATTGCATTTGGCCCTGACTGAGCTAAATGTAAGAAATAGCAACTACCTTCCATTTTCTTCAAATATAGCCTTTTAGTTTGAATTGATGAATCAAAATTTGAATGCAGTTTTTGTCGAGGTACACATTTATTGTAAGTTATGAATAAAATAGCTAAATGTAAGGAAGCTGTAAGTTAGAAGCTTTTTCCCATTGATCAACGGAAGCAGAAGCCTCCATCAAGTACTTTCTATTTTTAGTTATGAATAAAAATAGCTAAATCAACGGAAGCAGAAGCCTCTAAAATAATGAAAAAAATTATAAATATATATTTTTTAATAATTTTTATCACTTTCTTTATCCATTGTTTTTGAAAAATAAATAAATAAAAAGCAATGTCACAATGCATTATTCTATTAGAATATTGCTTATAGTATCAGACGTGTAATATTTTAATAGAATATTATAATGAAGTATTTTTAACATTTTTATGGTGTACTATTTTAATAGAATATTAACCATATAAGTAATATTCTATCAAAATATTACATAAAATATTAAAAAATGTTAAAATTTTTAATTATTTTGTATAAATAATTGGCGAAAATTAATATATATATATATATATATATATATATATATATATATATATATATATATATATATATATATATATATATATATATATATATATATATATATATACTATTTATTTTTCATTGTTTAATTTTTTTTGACATACGAAATAATGACTAGGATTGTGTTTTCATGTCTCAAAAAATCTTTGAACCTAAACCTATTAGTAAGTTATGATGTTGTATCATTTACTATTTCTGGACCTTATATTATGGGCAGTATGATTGTAATATGATTCAAAGACCACAAAAGGTATTTATTTTGTTAATTATAAAATCAGGCCCGGTCCAGACATTTTTCGGAGGTGTTGTGCGGAAATCAAATGAGGCCCATAATTTTTTTGCAAAATAATATTAAGTAAATTCCCTACTGTTTTAATTTAAAACTCAAAAACACCTCGTAAATTCATTAGTAATAAATTGAAACTATTACATGTAACTTTCTAAAGGAAGATAAACAATCATTACATTAATATTTTCTAAACGTCGACATTCTATCAATTTTAGAAGCAAATTCATTTATTGCACTTTCATAATCAATAATATTAAGAAACTCATTGTCAATCGAAATCAAAGCCAAAGCAGTTAATTTATATTGAGAAATGTACGATATGGTACATTGCAAATAAGATTTTAAAAAGTTTTTGTAACGCCAAGACACTCTTTTTATGTAAATATAATAAAAAAGGTAAATTGGTCATTTTACCTTAGAAGGATAATTTGGTCTTTTGGACGGAAAAGAATTTGGTTTGAAATAATATTTTGAGTTTTGGACTTAAAATGTTATAAAAACTGAATTTTGGTCGTTTTGCCACAAAAGGGTATTTTGGTCATTTGACCAAGTGAAGGACCAAACATGTAAAAATATTGTTGCTTGTGGCAAAAGTATAAGAAATGGAAGTTTTATTGTAATAAAACTTGATTATAGTGCCAAAAGTTCAAGAAATGGAACTTAGGGACTAAAATTGTTAAGTTTGGAAGTATAAATAGAAGGGTTGACTCTCTTCTTTGACTGGCCATTTGTGCAGCAACGGGAGAGGATCCTTGGTGCGATTTCTGCAAAAAAATTTGGAAGCCTTCTTGAAGATTAAAGCTAGAAGTTGAAGGCATAGCTTGGAATTGAAGTTTTCAAGCAATTAAGGTTAGTTCTTGGAATTTCTAACCTAGGTTTGTGTGTTCTTCACTTGAGGAATATGATAACTGAAATTTCAGTCAAGAATTATGTGTTGTAATAGCTTAATACTTCCAATAAGTCATGCTAAAAGGACTTAATTCAAGAATATGGAAGTAGATTGCTATTCTTGATAAATTGGAACTCTGCTCAAGAACCCTAGAATACATGTTTATATGATCCAGTGGATTATAATGAGTTCTAATGAGTTCTAATGAGTTCCAAATGTTGTTAATGATGAGAATAATCAGTAGAAGTGATTAATTTTGAAGAATTTCGGTTTTTGGACCAAAATGTCAAAAACGGGAATTGTTAGAAAATGTTTGAAATCTATGATTTCCATGGCTAAAAACTTGTGGTAAATGAAAGGTTTTGGTCCTAGAACAAACCCCTATCGATTAAGTCATGTATTAAGGGCTTAAAATGAGAAAATGGGATTTTGCAGCTTAAAAAATCGGAGTTTCTGCACCTCTGCCCAGCGCTCGCGACTTGACCAGGTGGTCGCTCGCGACTCGAAGGACTGGGCGCGACGCGCCTTACACTTTGGGCGCGATGCGCCTCCAAGGCAGGGAGTCCAAAATGCTAACTTTTGTTTGGCTTGTCCGATTTAGCTCAAACTTGAACCGTAGACTCGTTATGGTCTGAAAAGTTTGGAAAAATTTTTATATTGAGTTTCCGACCCCTCGGGGGGCACTGTAGATCGATTCGAATGCCTCGGTGAATAGTAAAATTCACATAAAGATAGTAAATGCAAAGTTTATTATCTAGGCATTGTTTATAGCGATATAATATTGGACTCTTACGTATTAGAGTCAATTTAGATGATTATTAACCTATTATCATTTGGTATATAAATGAATATATAGGTATGGGACAAAATGGTTGTGGTGCACGCAAAGGCAAGAAACAACCGGGATTTAAATGCAGCTAGTATCCAGGTGAGTAATCTCACTGATATCATATATGATATATGATGATTGAATTATTACAGGTTGAAACGGCTTCGAGGGACGAAAACGACAAGTGTAAAAATATGTGTAAAAGACAAGACCAGATAAGACGTGAGTCATTGCGATGACAAAAACGGAGCTGTGAGTCAATACATATATATATACACTATGATATGACAAGACCATATAAGTCGTGAGTCATTGCGATGACAAGAACGGAGCTGTGAGTCAATACATATATATATACACTATGATATGACAAGACCAGATAAGCCGTGAGTCTTTAATAGACAAGAACGGAACTGTGAGTCAAACTTATATAGACAAGACCGGATAAGCCGTGAGTCATTGCGATGACAAGAACGGAGCCGTGAGTCTAGGCAACATCGGGCTAACCCGTGAGCCAAGGCAACAGCGGGCTAACCCGTGAGCCATAATTGATCGTGAAAGAAACTGTTAATAGATGGTGCGGCCACTTGTGGCTATGATATTGGATGCTATATCCAACTGGTGCAGCCTATACGGCTATGATATTATTACAGGTACATGGTGCGGCCTTTTGGCTATGATATCGGGTTATTGAACCCAGCTGGTGCGGCCTACGGGCTATGATTTATATATTGATAATGTTTTGGTGCAGCTTATATAACTATGACACAGGGTGCGGCTTAAATAGCCATGTAATACGATGTGGTCAACCCGTAAGACTATGCGATAGGATGGGCAATCCTAAGACATATATGGTTAGCCAGAACGGCTAGGCGTTTGGGACCGATATCCGGACAGAGATATACGGTTAATAGATTTATCATATATAGGAAATTATATATGAATGTATTTTATACGTGTTATTTGCAGATACGATTACTCACTGAGCTTTGTAGCTCATACCGTTTGTTAAATGTCCCTGCAGGTTAGCATAACCCTGGTGAGGGTAAGAATAGAGTCAGTGACTCAAGAAGTAGGACTCTTAGATGCTGTCAGTAGCAGCCCGGCTTCAAAGGAGACTATGGTATTATATACTCTCCTTGATACACTTGTACCCGTTTTTATTAAAATATACCCCTTTGTTATGGTTTTACGTAATGAAACCTTTGTTTAAAATGAAAAATTTTCAGGGGTGTTTTTGTTTTAAAAGCCGGGTGTTACAGTTTTAGTTTTGAAAAGCTTACATTCACTGATGCAACTGTTATATGAACAACCAACAATATTCTAAATGTTGGACAAAAAATTGGATAAGTGCTAAGGTTTTTTACTTTAGTAAATATATGATACCATATAACCATACCCGTTGTAAAGTCAAAACAATCAAGTTCATACTTTGCGAGATAAATAACTTCATTATAGATCTTTCGGAAAGTTTATGAATAACTTCTACTATTTCAGGAGTTTGAGTCACTATTGCTTTCACACTTTCGATCCTACTTTGCCCAAAGTTATCTTTAGAAACAAAATTTTTATTTTTTTGGATGTAGATTCTTTCTTTAAGTTGTTGATAAGCCTCAACGGGTTTAGAATTTGTGATAATATTTTAATTCTTTGTTTTTGAGTTGTTTTTTTATAAATAAAATGACTTAAAGAGTTAAAGAGTTACATTGTGTATGTTAAGGCTAACTTTTTACAATAATAGCACAAAACATATATTTACCGAAAAATTATATACCATAACTATAGATCTTCCCCTATATTTTGAAACCCCTTAGGAACGGAGGCCTCGTACGACCACACCATCGGCACACCCCGGGGGCCACCACCGGATAAAATAAGAGAGATGATTCTTTTATTTTTCGATGTCTTTTTGAAAAAAGATATCATATAACTTTTTTATATCTATAAAAATTAAAAGATAAATATTTTTATTTTAATATCTGTCTGTCTACATACATAAAATATCACACAGCCGTTTTTCTAAAAAAACAAATATCGCTTTAAATTGTTTATCTCTTTATTCTTATAATATTCCCTCTAATGATCTAATCTATGATTAAAGCCCACATCTTATCGTAGAAACTCAAATCAATTCCTTTCCGAAATAAAAAGGTGCTATTGATAATTTTCTTTTTGCTCCAAAAGTTTTCTGCATATATAGATGCAACTATAACCACGTCGACCTCTCTTCTTAATGCTTCTTTCTGAAACATTTTTTTACTAATATAATGTGCATAATCATACCCTTTTGTGCTTTATTAATCGGGAAAATGACATTTAAAGGTAACAAAGTATTATAATTGTTCAAAAAATATCATTGAAGTTTTTTGTGTACACATATTACCAACAAACTATAGCCGTTGTATACGTATGACCATTAAAGTTTATCATTTGTTCAAAAAATATCATTGGCTGGTAAGGTATACTTCCGGTAACGTCAATGATATTTTTTGAACAAATGATAAATTTAATAGTTATACGTGTACAACGGCTATAGTTTGTTGGTAATATGTGTACAAAAAAATTCAATGATATTTTTTAAACAATTCTGATACTTCGTTACCTTTATAAGTAATTTTCCCTTATTGATTATATAATTGCTAATGACTTTTGCAAGATTCTATTCTTTTTCAATTCCTTGTATAGAAAACTATGGCGGCAGGAGTATTTATGGAGACCGATTATTGCTTTTGCTAATGGAAGTTTACCAAATATATTACGCAAGTCTTTGGAACTTTATGTCGGCTGTTAGTGCGAATTATTCATGATACCTTTGTTCTTTAAGTACCTGCTCCACGTTATGAACTATAGTTGAGAATATCAAAATAGATTGATTTCCATTTCATACGAAAAATAAATGCAAGAACAATACAAGGAAATATACAAAAGGGCCTTGGGCTAATATACAACTAACTGGGCTACACTATACGAAAACAAAAATAACACGTATAACAAATACATATATGCTAACATCCCCACTAACAACTTCTCCTACTATGGAGATTCTTTAAGCTTTTTAAACTTATTAGTTGGTGTTTATATGTGATTAAAAAGCTCAACAGCATCCACAGTAAGAAAACACACTAAACGATTCGAAATAAAAAAAAATCAATTTTTTTTTTTTGTAATAGAAAAGTTTCTTTACTAGACTTATTTATTGGCCTTGTTAACATAAAACCTTATAAAAATGAAAATGTTTCTTTACGGGGCTTATTTATTGATCTTGTAATATAGAAAAGTTTTTTAGGAGAAGCAAAGAAGAAAAGACATGAAAAAAAGACCAGAAGAGGAATGATGCAAAACTAGTCTTTTTACTAGTAAATTAATGGAAAAACTCTATGCAAAAGAGTTTAATAGTTTAATAGAATAAACAAAAACTCTATACCGAAGCTTGTAAATTTATAAAAAAAAAAAAAAAAAAGTTAAAATGCTTTGCAATGAAAAACATTCTTACAAAAGGTTTTTTAATACTTCGACTTTGACAAGCTTATTAGAGACAATAAGCTTTCAAAGAAATTCTAAATTGTTTTATTGAAAATATTTTTATCATTATCCTAATAAAGATTTCATAATCATATTCACTAAAATATGACAAGTAAAGCATTGATGGATAGACACGACCTGTTCTATACATTTTAAACTTTACGGTTTCAAGTGTTAGCCGAACGATCTGTAATAAATATTGTGTTATGAATTTCTAACAGAAGTCTCCAAGCTAGGGGTGAGCATTTGGTCCTCAGAACCGAGTCCAATCCCGAGAACCGAGGGAACCGAACCGACATAAGGAACCGAGGGTATATGTTGGTCGGTTCTCGGTTCTAATATTATGCCTAACTCGGGTTTGATCCTTCTCGGTCTCGGTACAAGTTGGCCGGTCGGGTTGTCGGGTTTGGAACCGAGTATAGCATGGAAATTAAAAGCCACAATATATTACAATAAAAAAACCCACGCTACCTGCTGCCATACCGACGCTTTAGTTTACGGCTTCAAAAAAAAAAAAAAAAAAAAAAAACCACGAAATAGGTGCATGTAACCAACAAAACATGCTGTTTGTATGCAAGACTTTTGGTTACAGTTTGCTGATTTTAACCAAAACTCTTTATTATATATATTACGTAAAATCATTTTAATTAGCCCGCCTTCCATTTTTAAAACAACTGCAGGGCAGATGTACATGTAGGGTAAAGTAAAGCCTTCCGGTGATAATTGGATGTGCCCTAAACCTCTCATTAATCTCAGGCACCAACGTACTTTCATTCCATTATGGAATTTCCATGGTCATTCAGGATCGGCTATAGTTTGCAGCTGCCATTATTTCTTTGTGTTGGGTGAAAAGACTACGTTTTGGTATGCTACTTCTGTAACATCCACGTTTTCGACAATTATTGACTACGTATATTTTAGGACATTATAAGTTGTCCGTATTTTCAACAATAATTGACCAGGTATAATTGAGACATTGGTTATCGATTAATTAGATACGTCGTCAAATAATATATATTATATATTTGGTAACAATCCGTTTTGAGGTATTATGCCGCCATGAAATTTATTGACTTATATTTATAAGTTACGTCACATATTATTTTTGACAAAAAAAAATGTATATATAATTATAAGTTAGACTCTACATAGACATAACCAAAATATATCACGTTCAAATATTATACTAATTTGAAATTCATTATCATGTAAATTACGATATAAATATATATGTTAATAGTTTACTAGTAATTATAATATATAGCCAAAGGCATATGATTATGAAAGAAAAAGAAAAAGAAAAGGAAAAAAAAAAAGACATATGTTTATTTATTGAAACGTTCGTGTATGCATTT
Source organism: Cichorium intybus (assembly GCA_023525715.1). Lineage (NCBI taxonomy): Eukaryota > Viridiplantae > Streptophyta > Magnoliopsida > Asterales > Asteraceae > Cichorium > Cichorium intybus. Next base: position 11,176,834 of record CM042015.1, on the reverse strand, counting down.
AAAGTCTTATTACTATATATATATATATATATATATATATATATATATATATATATATATATATATATATATATATATATATATATATATATATATATATATATATATATATATATATATATATATATATATATATATTCATCAAGATAAATCTATATTTATTAAACGTATCCTCCAAGCTTCTTAGTCATTTAGGATAAGAATTGAAATTTACATTTGATTGGTGGCATGAGACGTGTCCAACAATGAAGATTCCAATTAAATTGTTTGTACGAACTTTCATTACGTCATCATGGATTGAATGTAGTATAAATAGAGCTGTTACCACTAACAATTACTAAAACATTCTACATATTACTCTACATATAAGTAAGAGGTACTAGAAGGAATTTTTGATGAAACACAATTTCACTAGAGATATGATTTTAAATTATGAAGTTTTTATAGATAATTTCTACCGTTATTATCATTATAAATTTAAGGCGTTAAACCATTTTTTATAATTACGTTGTTAACGTTATATTTTTAGCCGTATCGTTTTGTCCGTTTAAACATATTTTCAAATACGTTGTTATATAACTAAAATATTACTAGTTATATGATAACTTATGTTTATTCGGCCGTTAACTAATTTTATATCGGCCAACAATATATATGAAAATTTTTAGTAAAACGTTATTATAAATCGGAAATACCATTATTTATGTTATAACGTATGAGTTGCGGTTGATAACCATTTCTATATTAAAACTGCCACATCTATGAAATAATTAATAATACGTTATTATATAAAGAAGATATTATTGGTTATAGTTTAACTTATGGTTATTCAGTTTGTAACGTGAGACGTAATTTTAACCGTTTCAAGGAGTCACTGTTGGAAACTATTCAGGAAATGATACATACACGAGTTGTATCAGGTGAGTTCTTATGATGCCTTTGCAAACTGAGATATATATGATATATATTGTGTTTATATGCCTAATTGCTCATTGCATTATAATTGACACGTTTATTGTTTTTCGATATTTTATTATGCTGATTGCTTTATATATGTATACACGAGTTGCTGGGTAAATATAAAAATGAAAAAGGAAACGTAACGTCGTTCGTTAATAAATATAATTTGGTACGATTAGTACAAGGGAGGCATCTTGTTGTTACTAAGTCGATACCGACAATACATGTCTAGCCCCACTAATACATTGTATAGAAGTCATGACTCGGATAGCACACATGCTAATTCGAAGTCTGAAAATGACTTAGATAAATTTACTCGGAACTCCGAGATCTCAACGTAATTTTTGTATTTCATATTTCATATCATATGCATGTGATATTTTTATACACAAACACACGAATTCACTAAGCCATTTGGCTTACGCATCTACATATATATCTCAGGACACACTCGGTAGGATAAAATCGGGTATTCGACATCGTAATTATGGACCAGATGACACTTGGAGACATTGCTTGTTGCTTAAACTTTTAGATTTTAGTAGAAACCTTACTTTGTATTTCCTTATAGCTTCCGTTGTAACCGAAAACTCTGATATATATGAATAAAGCTGAAGTTTCGATATATAAAGTCTCGAGGTGTATCAAGTTGGTATCAGAGCTTTAGTTTAAGTGATCCTCCCTCTTGTAGTAAAAAAATACAAGTGTAGGAGACTCTTGCAGTAAAAAGACTAGACTTAAAGAATGTTACAAGTGCAAACATGGTGATCGTATTCTTCAAGATTAACTGAGAGGGAGAAATGGGAAGAAAGAGACACAAATTATACTCATAGAAAGCTATATATAAGGTTGAATTATCACATAAGCGTCATAAAGACTTAGGAACCATCAAAGATATCACTACGTATAAACATAGTTAAGCATTTGATGTTTTAGCATGAAATTGCAAAATAGGTAGTATATTATGTTCATAGTTGCTCATGGAAACATAAGACTCTAAAATTCAAAATCGGATGTATTGTGGAAAAGAAACTAGTACTAAGGAAAACGATAGATGTATGATTAACAAATATATACTCCTATTGATTTGCCATTTACAGATAATCAGTAATATTTCAAGGATATAATGATGAGGGCAACTGATAAATGTTATAATTTACCTTAATCTCCATTGTTAAATTGCTAAGGCTAGAAACCATATAAGGAAATGTAGTCCATACATGAAAAGCTTAGGTATTGATCTATCTAAATGACATGAATGATGTGAAAGTGTTTGCATGGTTTAGGCCAATTGACTTTATCATTGTGTTTAATAGTAAATGATATAATATGGTTCTAGGAATAAATTTGAAGCCCATTAGTAGAATCAATATTCTATGTTATATAAAATCTATTAGTTGTAAGGGAAATTAGTGATAAAATGTTGATTGCAATTATTAGTGGAAGTTTGACTCTAGAGTTATTATAATAACTCCTAGATATATATGAAAGGTTCCCTATTCCATATATGTTTGGAGTTTGGAATTAAAATATGAGTAAATGATAGTATTTATGAAGAAAACATGAACCAACCAAGGGGATGGCAGAAAAGAATGGATGACAAACGATATATTAGGAAATATTAAGTGATAAGGACAGTTGGGAGTAGAATTAGTATAAGAATATGGAAAATAGCCTTATTACATGAATATATTGATTGGATTACTGAGAAGAGAAAGATAGGTTTAAAGGTCTTGAGGATTCTATGATTATGTTTAATCAAAATAACTTAATAAGTAGATCAGTGGCAATAAGGTGAATCTGATATGCCAATCTATAGGGTTTGAATTAAATGAAAATTAATCACGTACATGTTCTTTAAGAAAATGATTACTGTGATGAGGTTAAGGATGGATAAGTAATGTTAATGATCTAGGAATACATTATGACTTATGGATTAAGGAAAAATAAAAGATTGATAATTCTAAGGTTATGTATGGATCGCAAATTTAGTCTTAGTGAGAAGTCATGGATTATGTAAGCCTTAAACAATAAAAGTATGAGCTAGATTCAGTTGTAATGTCATAGTATATGATGATAACTTTAGGTATGAATAATACGACATGATATAAATGGAGACATGAAAAAATGTTGTTTAGAGATGATTAAGAATATGAATGTCAAAGTATGTATTATCTAAATAAAGCCTTAATTGTAAGTGATACATTATGATGTAAGGAGCATTATCATATCACATTGGCTAGATCTTCAATAATCAAGGTAATTGAAAGATTTAGAGAAGTCTAAGTTGAAGATATCTAAGAATTGAATCTAAGAAGTAAGGTAATAAGAAAATATGTATGGCTTAGATTATTAAAAGACTCGTAAATGTAAAGGTATCTTTTCATCCATGAAGCACTAAGATATAAGGATTTGATAGTATCATTTCCATGTGATGAAATTGGGCGTGGTTAGATACGTGGAAAAGTGTGTGACTTGTCAATAGGTGAAAACTAAACACCAACGACTATATAGGAGTCTACGATGATTAGACAACTCTATTGGAGATGGGGTCATGTCATAATGGACTTTTGGGTGATCTTTATGAAGCCACTAAAGGCCTATGATTCAATATGGGTAATGGTTGACAAATTGACAGAAAGTGTATACTTCTTACAAAAAAAAACTCGGTATATAGACAAGCTTCACGAAGTTATTCATTGATGAAATTATCTTAAGGCATAGTCATTGTCTATTTTATTAGATAAAGATACCCACTTCACCTTCAAGGTCTAAGAAAGTTTACAAAGAAAACTAGGGACAATAGTGAATGTAAGTACATTTTTCATCCCCAGACAGATGGAAAAACTAAAAGGAGAATCCAGACTCTTGGAGATATGCTTCGATCATGTTATCGATTTTAGTAGAATTGGGGATACATGCTTATCTTTGGTAGAATTCTCCTACAATGATAGTAATCATTTTAGAATTTACATGACGCCATTTGAAGCACTTTATGGCAGGAAGTGTAAAACTCCATGTTACTAGTTAGGGTCTAGAGACAAACAGTTCAGATGACCTCATATAGTACAATATATGAAAGATAAAGTCAATGTCACATGAGAACGTCTAACTTTTGCACAAGACTGGCATAAAGTTATACATACAAGAAAAGATGCCTAATCAAGTCTTAAGTGGAAGTAAAAGTTATCCTCAAGGTATCACTTTGGAAAGGAATGATTAAATTCGTGAAGCGTGAGAAACTTGGTACCGTTTTCTTGGACCTTTTAAAGTGATACAAAGGATTGGATCACAAACATATCAATTAGATATACCACCTGAGTTACAAGGCATTCACAATATCTTTCATGTATGTTATCTACGAAAATGTTTAGCAGAAAAAGGAGAATGACATATCACTATCAGACATCTACGTTGATGACAATGCTCAGTATGTAGAAACATCCATAGCCATATTAGATAGAGTGACCAAAAGGTTGCATAGAAAATAAATAGGTTAATTAAAAATTCAATGAAAGCATCGTGGATGTGCTAGTATGACATACGAACCTTGGAATAAGATGAGACAATGTTACCTTTACTTAGTAACCTAGACCGATTTCGAGGACGAAATCTATTCTAAGGAGGAGGGAGTTGTAACATCCGCGTTTTCGACAATTATTGACTACGTATATTTTAGGATATTATAAGTTGTCCGTATTTTCAACAATAATTGACCAGGTATAATTGAGACATTGGTTATCGATTAATTAGATACGTCGTCAAATAATATATATTATATATTTGGTAACAATCCGTTTTGATGTATTATGCCGCCATGAAATTTATTGACTTATATTTATAAGTTACGTCACATATTATTTTTGACAAAAAAAATGTATATATAATTATAAGTTAGACTCTACATAGACATAACCAAAATATATCACGTTCAAATATTATACTAATTTGAAATTCATTATCATGTAAATTACGATATAAATATATATGTTAATAGTTTACTAGTAATTATAATATATAGCCAAAAGGCATATGATTATGAAAGAAAAAGAAAAGGAAAAGGAAAAAAAAGACATATGTTTATTTATTGAAACGTTCGTGTATGCATTTAAAGTCTTATTACTCTAAATATATATATATTTATATTCATCAAGATAAATCTATATTTATTAAACGTATCCTCCAAGCTTCTTAGTCATTTAGGATAAGAATTGAAATTTACATTTGATTGGTGGCATGAGACGTGTCCAACAATGAAGATTCCAATTAAATTGTTTGTACGAACTTTCATTACGTCATCATGGATTGAATGTAGTATAAATAGAGCTGTTACCACTAACAATTACTAAAACATTCTACATATTACTCTACATATAAGTAAGAGGTACTAGAAGAAATTTTTGATGAAACACAATTTCACTAGAGGTATGATTTTAAATTATGAAGTTTTTATAGATAATTTCTACCGTTATTATCATTATAAATTTAAGGCGTTAAACCATTTTTTATAATTACGTTGTTAACGTTATATTTTTAGCCGTATCGTTTTGTCCGTTTAAACATATTTTCAAATACGTTGTTATATAACTAAAATATTACTAGTTATATGATAACTTATGTTTATTCGGCCGTTAACTAATTTTATATCGGCCAACAATATATATGAAAATTTTTAGTAAAACGTTATTATAAATCGGAAATACCATTATTTATGTTATAACGTATGAGTTGCGGTTGATAACCATTTCTATATTAAAACTGCCACATCTATGAAATAATTAATAATACGTTATTATATAAAGAAGATATTATTGGTTATAGTTTAACTTATGGTTATTCAGTTTGTAACGTGAGACGTAATTTTAACCGTTTCAAGGAGTCACTGTTGGAAACTATTCAGGAAATGATACATACACGAGTTGTATCAGGTGAGTTCTTATGATGCCTTTGCAAACTGAGATATATATGATATATATTGTGTTTATATGCCTAATTGCTCATTGCATTATAATTGACATGTTTATTGTTTTTCGATATTTTATTATGCTGATTGCTTTATATATGTATACACGAGTTGCTGGGTAAATATAAAAATGAAAAAGGAAACGTAACGTCGTTCGCTAATAAATATAATTTGGTACGATCAGTACAAGGGAGGCATCTTGTTGTTACTAAGTCGATACCGGCAATACATGTCTAGCCCCACTAGTACATTATATAGAAGTCATGACTCGGATAGCACACATGCTAATTCGAAGTCTGAAAATGACTTAGATAAATTTACCCGGAACTCCGAGATCTCAACGTAATTTTTGTATTTCATATTTCATATCATCAATGCATGTGATATTTTTATACACAAACACACGAATTCACTAAGCCATTTGGCTTACGCATCTACATATATATCTCAGGACACACTCGGTAGGATAAAATCGGGTATTCGACATCGTAATTATGGACCAGATGACACTTGGAGACATTGCTTGTTGCTTAAACTTTTAGATTTTAGTAGAAACCTTACTTTGTATTTCCTTATAGCTTCCGTTGTAACCGAAAACTCTGATATATATGAATAAAGCTGAAGTTTCAATATATAAAGTCTCGAGGTGTATCAAGTTGGTATCAGAGCTTTAGTTTAAGTGAACTGAGTTTGCCTTAGATAGGATGACTTAGACTTAAACTTAGGAACACTAGGTAGAACATTTTGATAATCTTAATAAGTATTGATCTCTGTCATAACTATTTGAGAAAATAACCCAACTATGAAATATTTAGAATGGTCGCTAGATTTATTTGCACTGAAAGGATAATCACATGGTTATCCTATGTATGAGCACAATAAATTTGTGAAAATGGTAATATCAATAGTCATTAGTGATTACCATATTTACTAGTTGTTTTACCTAACACTTTATTACGTATACTGTGTTAAGGTTATGCTAACTATAGTTATGTTGTATTATGAAACAACTTGAAACATCCTGATGAATAGTGGTAAAGGATGGTCATGAGATATTAGTAACAACATTAAGCCTCATAACACAACCCCATGCCAACAAGTGAAAGATTTCACATATGGTCTAATACGAGGATTTAGGAACCTCGATTCCATTCGTATTATCAGTGTCCTTTTACCATGAGAGTGGAGGACCAAGCTAAAAAAATATCTAAAATAATACAATATATATGAGGTGTCACTCATATACAAATATGAAAATGATTGAAAGATCGATCAGGAAGTTATTAGTAATGCACTAAGCTAGAATACAAGTACTTTATACTTAAGATCTTTCTTAAGAGCAAACCACCCAAGTTTACTATTGATACTAACCTTAAAGCCTATATGGATTGGTTTTGTATGTCTTAGGATCAAGTAGATGTAGAGACGACTAAAAGGTCTTATATGTCACTCAAAGGATGAAAGGTAAGGTCTTCAATTGTTGTAACATTAGACATCAAGTATCAGGCTCAACTATTGTAAGTTAACTGACTTAGTACATGTTTAAAGGTAAGATATGGGAGGAACATTGTTCCCAAAGAATCTTTGAAAAAAAAGGGGAAAGCCAGTTTTAGAGTATTAGGCTGAAAGATTAAACAAGTGAATCCTCTAAAAATATTTCTTATGAATCTAGTTTCTACTAAAGAAATAAAACTATACCTCTAGGGGTAACTACCGGAAATGAGAGTTAATACAAAGGTTACAACCTTACAAGAAGCAATCATAGGATTTCAGTGGCTACAAGATGACTTCCATTCAAGAATAAAAAAAATACAAGTGTAGGAGACTCTTGCAGTAAAAAGACTAGACTTAAAGAATGTTACAACTTCAATCTTTGTGCTGGCACATTTTGGCATTTATTCCTTGACATTTTTAGAGCAGTGGCGGATTGAGAAAGGAGTTAAAGTTTCCTAGAATTTGGCATGTAAGTGCATAGACCATTGTTATATGCAAGACCAAGACCAAACCCGATACCAAGACCAAAGCCGATATCAAGACCAAAACTGGATACAAAAACGAACTCTTGGTCCCGCTCGGCGGCTCGGGTAAAACCTGACCGAACCCACACATACCCGACCCCGACCCCAAGACCAAGTAAACAACTTTGGTCGGTCCTCGGTTCCAGCTTTCTCCTTATCTCAATCTCGGTCCGGCTCGGGACGGTTTCAGGACCAAGCTCACCCCTACTCCAAGCTATGTTTGTATGCAAGATCATTTTTGTGGAGATCGTTACAATGACTTAGGCATTCAGAACTTTCATAGAAGATTCGAAACTTTAAGATCGTAATAAAATATTCAGATTTATATTTCAATGTTACAATCATTATTGTTGTTGTTGTTAATATAAATATAATATTATTGTCATTCGTATTCTCAACTTCCATCATAAATTCGCTGCCGCCTTCTCCACTTTTTGGTTATATATGGCAAATCTACTAAAAGATATGTTGTCACAATAGGTAACCAGTTATGGAATGCTATTCTAAAGGTGAATGATAACATAGTATCGTAAAGTTGAAAGAATAGGTAAACAATTGGACACGATATATGTTTTTTAAATAGTACATGTACATCTTCAAATTAGAAAAACTAATTAAAAATTAGTACACCACTCTTTTTTTTTTGTCACTATTGCCAAAACTAGTAAGCACACTTTTGTATGGTCGAAGTACTATAGATTTCCGACGCCCCTTAAAAGAAATGAAAAATCAAAAAAACAAATAATATTCTTCGAACGAATAACATCTTCTAAGCAGTTGCAGCAGGACCTAAACTCACATTAGCTTCAACTGCTTTCATGGCTTCAAACCTCGGCTCCTTCGCCTGAAACTTCAATCCTGCGTACAGTTTCATGTAATCATCGAACACAAACTTTGGGTACGATTGTTCTTTCTCTGTAGTCTCCTTCAACAACGCCGGTGCCGGATATATCACGGCATCATTCCCGGGATTATAGAAGGACGCAATCGACATTCTTGTTCCATCTGTTTGAGCAATAACTCTGTGCATCACACTCTTATACCTTCCATTAGTAATTACCTGCAAGTCGATAAACGATCGTTCACAATCAGTTACTCACCCACCTTTAGTTTGGTTACAATCGTTAATAGGGTTTAGGGTAAAAAGTTACCTCGATTTGGTCACCGAGATTGATGACGATGGAGTGACGCATGGGTGGAACATCGATCCATTCACCGTCTTTCAGAAGCTGAAGACCGCTAACTTTATCGTCTTGGAAGAGCAAAATGATGCCGCCGGCGTCGGTGTGTGCCCGGAGACCCTTGATCAAGTCCGGCGTGGGGCACGGTGGGTAGTTGCTAACTTTTGTTCCGAAATTTGGACCTTTTGATCCATAAAACGCATTCTTTAAGTAACCTTTCTCTAATCCAAGATTCTCACACAACAAATCCAAAAGCTCCTCTGCTAATTTCTCTAGTTTACCAGCGAAATCCTTCATCAAATTCCTGCATAATCATCTCACAGTAATGATTATATGTTCATATATTGATGTATAATTAAAACACATATTATATTTGCTTTCTGTTTTACCTGTACTCGTCTTCAAGATCAGGGACTTCTGAGATGTTTGAGGTCGGAAGATGACGTAAGAAGAAAGTGCTCTCCCAATCCATGTCAGTAACTTCGGCCTTCACACCTTCTAATGCTTTTGCTGCCACCGTTTCTTTGAACCTCTCTTCCATACACTTTTTATAATGCTCCTTCGTCATTTTCTCAACTTTATCCAGTAATTCATGAGAAATTCCATGGTTCATCAACTAAACAGCCCGAAAAAGATATGAACTCTTAAAACCATTAATAATTAAATTACAGAAATTCGAATGCATTATCCATATTTTTTTAACATAAATACCTCAAAAAATCCCCAGTTTTCACAAGCGTCCTTGATCAACTCCATTGTAGCACCTCGCTCCCCACCATTCAGGTTCTCCATGTTTATCAACGGGAAGTTCGCCATCTTTTTCTTTCTGCTTCTTGGTTCTTGAATCTTTCGCTATGTATTTGTGAGTTTGTTTTTGATGGTGAATGCAGAATGTTGATGGTCTCGATTTATAGGGGATCGAAGGCACCAAAGACAAACGGAACCTGTAGCAGGAAACTTCGTGCCACTTATGAGGTAAGAAAAGTATAAACCTTGACTCATCGGTGCCCTAAATCGCGCTTGCTTTACCATATTCGTGTTAATTATAGTATTCTCCAAAACTTTAGAATCCATGTCAATATACATATGAAGTCCAAAAATGGTCTTTGTTATTTATTTTTCAAGTCTGGTAGGAATATTAAGGACCCACTTTGGCAGCTGAATAGTAAAGTAAGGCTGCTGTGAAACATATTTTTTGATATGGATGGCTAGGATAGCGATATAAGAAATTGCTCCTTTGTTCCTAGCATATGGCTACGTTTATGATGGCTATTATGTCATTTTAGGGTGTATAAAAACTATGGCCAGTTTTGATGCTAACCCCTATAATATATCAATCATATGAATTCGTATCTACACGCAGTAGCAAAGTAATTTAATGAAATCCTTATTTTAATCAATATATTTTCAGCAATACATTTTCGGACACATGATACCAAAACATAATAGCCATGTATGATTTTTTTTTTCTATTAATGATAATTTTTGTATTGTATAACAGTTTGATCGGCAGACGGATTGCAACGGTTTTGCGTTAGTAAATATAGACGGAAATTAAAGTATGTTGTTTTTGCACCAAAATAAAAATATATGGCTTAAATTTAGGATCGGTGTAAAGTATGTTGGTATTATATGCATTTGACATATCTATAAAGAAACAATTGGGTTGATGATGTGAATGGTGTATATAGGTGCTTTATATCACAGAAGACACTCCTAGTTGATCTCAAGCTATTGAACATTGCATTAGGACGAGTCGGTGATCAAACATGGCCAAATGAAGAGGAAACATATTTCTTTGTAGTTGTCGTCTGATCGGACCATTTTGGTTTAACGTAAAACATGATTAATGTGATCAATTAAGCTTTGTTTAACCAAGAATGACCCTACTTTTGATGGAATTGAGTGATTTACATACAGGGATTGAAAAACGTGAATTTTGGGCGAAAACTACGCATCAAACGGACACCGGAAGCGGGAGAAAAAGCTCAGGGTCTTAGCAGCATCCCAGACGCTGACCTGGAACTCTCACCCATTTTGAAGAGAAAAACGAAGCCAATAGGTTGGGAAAGCCCGTTAGCGTCCTAGGTGGCGTCTGGGACGCTGGCCTGGGACGCCAGGCGTTTTTAGGACGTCTCGTCGTGGAACGCTGCTCGTCGTAACTGCTGAAGAAATACACACAGCGTCCCAGGAGCGTCTGGGACGCTGGCCCAGGACGCTGCCGCCTAGAATGCCCTAAATTGTCTTATTTAAGCCACTCTATTTAATGGAACTTTTTCCCATCGACCCAAGGCAGCATCCAGACGATTTTCACAAGGTTTTAACAGTTTTCCAAGGTCTAAAACATCCCAAATCATCTCAAAACAATTCCCAATCTCAAATTAAACCTCTTTTGCATCAAGATCAAGCCACAATTCCTGAAGTTTTGAAGATCCAGCCATGTTCAACATCTACAACATAGTGTTTGCATCATTCACAGTCATGAGTAGCTAAATCATCCCATGATCACAACCGGGAGTAGGTTTTGAATTCCTTTTCAGTATTGTATTTAGATTTGAACCTTTTAGATTCATGAACACAGTATTTGGTTTGTTTTTTTTTCAATCATATGACTGGATTCCATTACTTGTTCTTAAATTGTTGCTTGATTGAGTGTAAGACAATTCTATTGTGATCTTCCCCACTGTGCCAAATCATCCACAGTGGTGTGTAGGACGGAGGGTGCGGATTTTACATAGTTTGATCACAGATTTAGTCAGTAGCAGTATGATTATGTCTATGTAATCTGAATGAACGCAAAATTAGTAGAATATGATATAATACATTGTTTAGGAATCAAAACTGAAACCGGGAGTGATCACCTCTTTTTATTATTGAATTAAACCTTTCCGGTAATTGTTTGCCTGAATTTGTTTACCTTTAAGTCTGTTAGAACTAGATTGTTAACTATAAGCTCCTCGTGGATTCGACCCTTACTTGCGCTAGCTATTAGTGCGTTTAAGGTTTATTTTTTATTGCATCAACGACTGCGATGAAATTTTGGCGCCGTTGCAGGGGAGCTATTGCGCTTAGCAACCTAGTTCATTTTCTGATTTAATTTTTGTTCCTTTTTACGCGTTTTTGTTCGTATTTTGTCTTTTCAGGTTCAACAACTGGAATGCAAACTCGCAATTAAAGACTGAGATTTATATCATGGATGAACGAAGGACAATGAGTTATTATCTCACCATGGATCCGGGTTATTATGACTTTTATAGTCCACCACCGCAACAAGATCCATACGATGATGATTGGTGGGGGAGCAACAATTCTGACCCAAATCAACATGATGAGTCATCCTATTTTCTAGCAAACCAAGGAAGATCACACGAGCCATCACTTGACAAGAAGTTGGATCTAATGATGGAATTGTTAAAGGAAGGTTTCAAATAAGAGGAAAACAACTCCAAAGCAATTTCAATTCTTGAAAATCAATTGGAACAAATGGTGGAGCAACTAAAACAACAACCATTGCACGATCATTCAGATACTATACAAACGAATGATGTAACTATCTTGTGTAGTGATGAATCTTTTAATGTACATAAACCTACACCACCCGATTATGAGGTTATGGTGGAGGATTATGTATCAATTGATGCGGAAAATATTGAACTGAAAACAATTAACCAAGAAAAATCTGAAATTGAATTCGAAACACCTCAATTAATTTTCCAAGAACCGGAAACAACAAAAGTTGGGGAGGGGTCAGTAGAGTCTAATACCACCCCCAACCTAGCAAATTTCAAAGAACCCAAAAAGCAAATTCTTGTTGACATTTTTGTGCTAGATTCTAAAAAATTGGACATATTCAAAAAACTGCATGTCATCATCAATTGTCCAATTTTGATAACTATTTTTTCCCAAATTAGTTGTCATGAATGTGTCATTGATGTGACATTTGGAAACCAAAAATTTAAACTTTAACTATTTGGATTTACTAATGATCCTCCGATCGGTGGCGACTTGTTTGTAATCAATACTATGGATGATTACTTCTATGAGTATACCACAAATATGCTCGCTGACACTACCCACGATCTGGAGAAACTTTTCTGTTGTAACAGGTCAAAAGACATGGATAATATTGGGAGTCAACATGTGAAGAAAAGAATGGGGAAAAAGAAATATTATACTACACGATAATACAAATCGAAGATGAAAGTGGTCGGTGGTATCAAGAGTCGGTTACAGAATTTTACTCGAAGAATAAATGCATGTCCTTTCAAAACAAGGTTTAAGTGCTCTTGTAGAATACTTAAACGTAAAAGATTGGGATTCAGTAACGTCAAAGTTGGCATGCCATTTGATCCGGGTGAAACTCAAGAATGTGAGTTGTTTGAAGATAAAGAGAAACATATGACACCATATTCATCTTTAAACATCCGATGTGAGGTAAACGACAACATGATTGTCTTTCAAAAAAGTCAACTAACATACGATCCTCCGTGAACCATCATCCAGGTATTTGTCTGGCTGAAGACGTTAAACTTACCGCTTTACGGGAAGCAACCCGCGAACTTTGTGGGTGTGTTCACTACAAACCCTCACGAGACTTCACTCATCCACTAGGGGCAACCTAGGGGTTTAAAAGGCTTGTTACACGTGCCAAGTGCAATCGCGATCCCTGGCGAAATTGAGGGTTATTTTTTATTTAATACTGTGCTTGCAGTTTTGTTTTTCTTTTCTGTAGGATTTTTTTGTTGCATCGGGGACGATAAAAGACACAAAGTTGGGGAGGAGTGTACTTGAACGAAAGACAACAAAACTGAGGAAAGATGGAAGATTGAAGAAATATGCACATTTTAAAAAAAAAATCAAATATCGATTTTGTTCGGACCCAAACGAAAAATTGAAGCCTCCTCTACCATCAAGTTACTAGGTGAATCGCTCTCCTTTGTTATTTTTTTTCTTTTATTTCTCCCGGTTGTGTTTGTTTTGGTTGTGTTAGTTGAAAACTTTTAATATGGATTTGGATATGAGATGATATATTGTGTAACTTGATGGAATTGTCCCCGAGCTACCATTTTTTTGTCTTGGTCGTGACTCGGCAAAACGAAAGATGATTGAATAAAAGGGATTGGACATGGGATAACAGGTGATTAGATGAAAGTGACAATTTAGCCAATGTGTATTTCTGTGGTTGCCTGTCCGGTTCAAGTAACAAATGGACCAAAAATGTTTTAACTTCAAGTTGTAAATTGGTTTTTTCTAAAAATTTATGTTTCAAAAGTTCCTCTAGAGATACCCTGTTTAAAGAAGCCTGATGGCCCGGTGCTCGAATTTGCTTGTAAAGATCCCTACTGCATTTCTATGACCGCACGACCTTAGATGTCCCTATTTTTGTAATCTATATTTCGCTGTTTGAGTTGTTGTGTACCTAGAGCCTAGTGTACCCTATTTCAGGTTTCCACATCCACCAGCAGCTTGAATATGAATATACCTTCTGGACTTTGATAAGTATCTTGCTAAGTAAACGGTAACCTGTAGGTGACCCCTCTTGGAAGCCGCACAAAAAGACAGGACTCACTTGAAAAGTAGATTACATATAAGTGATTTGAAATTAATGATCTGTATTCCGCTGTTTGGGGTTGTTGCATACCTGGGACCTGGTGTACTCCATTTCAGGTTTTCACGTCCACCATCAACTTTAAATATGAATATTATATTCAGAGAAAAATATTCTGAGACATAGATCACAAATGAAGTTCTACAAAGGTGAATCAAATGAAGAAATAAATATGGACAAATGTTTAAAAGTATAAATTTAATATGGTTGTAATGTGGCAAAAATGACCAATCGAAATAAAAAGAAGAACCTTAGGAATCTGGACAGAATGCAGTAACCAAAAGAGACTGACCGTACCACGTCATTGGAAAAACCGCAGGGGGGAGGTAGGCTTGGTATCTTTGGAGGGATTTCTAGAAAATGAATTTTTTACTGAGCCATTTGCAGGGTGAAGAAAAATTTTAAGATCACCAAATAGTGCTTCGCACTTCAAACAAAACGGACATTCGGGTTGGCAATAGACACAGGCGTATGCAATACCGGAGTGTCTACTTTTGTTTGATTGCTTGTTGTTTTATGGACTGAACCTGAATTCTGATTTCGTTGAGTCTTTCTTGGGACGAGAAAGTGATAAGTTGGGGAGGTTTGATCGGACCATTTTGGTTTAACGTAAAACATTATTAATGTGATCAATTAAGCTTTGTTTAACCAAGAATTCCCTACTTTTGATGGAATTGAGTGATTTACATGCAGGGATTGAAAAACGTGAATTTTGGGCGAAAACTACGCATCAAACGGATACCGGAAGCGGGAGAAAAAGCTCAACGTCTTAGCAGCGTCCCAGACGCTGACCTGGAACTCTGACCCATTTTGAAGAGAAAAACGAAGCCAGTAGGTTGGGAAAGCCCGTTAGCATCCTAGGTGGCGTCTGGGACGCTGGCCTGGGACGTCAGGCGTTTTTGGGACCTCTCGTCGTGGAATGCTGCTCATCGTAACTGCTGAAGAAATACACACAGCGTCCCAGGGTCATATGGGACGCTGGCCTAGGACGCTGCCGTCTAGAATGCCCTAAATTGCCTTTTTAAGCCACTCTATTTAATGGAACTTTTTCCCATCGACCCAAGGCAGCCTCCAGACGATTTTCACAAGGTTTTGACAGTTTTCCAAGGTCTAAAACATCCCCAAATCATCTCAAAACAATTCCCAATCTCAAATTAAACCTCTTTTGCATCAAGATCAAGCCACAATTCCTGAAGTTTTGAAGATCCAGTCATGTTCAACATCTACAACACAATGTTTGCATCATTCCCAGTCATGAGTAGCTAAATCATCCCGTGATCGCAACCGGGAGTAGGTTTTGAATTCATTTTCAGTATTGTATTTAGATTTGAACCTTTTAGATTCATGAACAGAGTATTCAGTTTGTTTTTTCAATCATATGACTAGATTCCATTACTTGTTCTTAAATTGTTGCTTGATTGAGTGTAAGACAATTCTATTGTGATCTTCCCCACTGTGCCAAATCATCCACAGTGTTGTGTAGGACGGAGGGTGCATATTTTACATAGTTTGATCCCAGATTTAGTCAGTAGCAGTATGGTTATGTCTATGTAATCTGAATGAACGCAAAATTAGTAGAATCTGATATAATACATTGTTTAGGAATCAAAACTGAAACCGGGAGTGATCACCTCTTTTTATTATTGAATTAAACCTTTGCAGTAATTGTTTGCCTAAATTTGTTTACCTTTAAGTCTGTTAGAACTAGATTGTTAACCATAAGCTCCTCGTGGATTCGACCCTTACTTGCCTTAGCTATTAGTGCGTTTAAGGTTTCTTTTTTATTGCATCAACGACTACGATCATCGTCTCATGGGAGACATTCTATAACAACGCCTTCCATGTTGGGTATGATCTCAAAAGAATCGATGCGTAACTGAATAAAAACCCAAATCATGAAAGTTATAGGTAACTGTATCCTTTTTCTATCGAATTTTGAATCGATGCGTAACTAAACATGTAAACGATGTTGCGGTGTTCGTGTAGGTATTCATGTCTTGCCCTTTGCTAGTTTTAATGGATTGATATGGAATCTTGTTTGTTATTTGCTATTGGGCTTCCTAGAACTAGGGAAGTCGAGAGAGCGCTCGAGGCGTATGGTCATATAAAGTTGCGTTTAAAGGGTTGGAAGTTGTACACATCCTCTAGTGGACTTTTACTAGTGATACATTTGCATGGTTAGGGGATTATCATTATGTAAAGTCCCTATATTTAGAAATTTTTTTGGACCTTTCAATATGTGAGGCTTTATCTTTTATGATGATATATGGGAGTTCATGATGAGAGAGGTAGCTTAGATGATGGCATTTGTAGGAATTTTTGGAAGCAATAAAAGGTGAGAATGTTATATGGTTTTTTGGGATGGGAGAAACTTTTTTAAGCTAGCAAGAAGCTTGGAAAAACACAACTATATCAATGAATATATCAATATAAGCCAACCGGCCCATTTAATGTTAACCCTCCGATTCCTATTGGTAACCCCAAAGAACGACTGGCCAACATTTATATGAAAAAATCGGCCATTTTCAAATGACTCCTACCAAACAAGAGAGAAATTCTGAACATCCAAATATGTTACTGCATGGTATAAAATGCTGCCTCTAAATGATCTTTTAAGTTCTTCAGCAACCTTAGATCAGTAAACCAGAATATCCAGTCAGCATAACAACGAGTCATAGGCAAAACCAACTCACATCATCACATATTGGGCAAAGAAGTTAATCAATGTCTAATCCTCTATTATCTAGGCTAAACATAGTATGAAGTTTATCCAAATCCAAATGCCAAGGAAACACATGAACTTTAATAGCGACTAATCAGACCCACTAGGTAGGAATCAAAGTAATCGAAGTGAAATCTAAGATATGATTATCAATAATGGCCTGCTCAACCTTAACGTCACCTAAACCTACAAAAGAACAATACCATTTATATATATGTACAAATATCAAGAATATGGATAACAAGGCCATGCGATCAGCCCATTGGTGGTTCTCCCCTCTCCCAGTGACTCTTGAGAAACCACTACAACTAGCCATTTTGACCCATCTTCAATTGCTCGATGATTTGTTTATCCAATGCGTAAGAGTTGGAACCTATAATATGTGTAAGTGAAATGTGATGCTGTTTATATTATGATTATGTTATATTATGCTAAATGTATGTGAATGTATGAAAGTGATACGAAAATGCGTGTGATTAGTATAATATGTGAGTACTGTGTTTCTCACTAAACATTTCTACTAACCCGTTGAATTCTAACATTTCAAGTTTAAAAGGTATTTTTGGGAAAGGACACGACGCGATCGCTCCGAGCTTATATCAAGTTAAATGAATGAACCAATATGATTAATTTATTAAATTAAGTATTTTGCTTGTGTTTTAAGTTTTCGTTTAAAATTTGTTGTTGTTGGAAAAAGATTTATGGAAGTACAACGCCTATCTATATAAATGTTCTGTTAAGTTAAGATTAATTAAATTTAAATGGTATTGCGAAAAGGTTTAACACCCATACTCTGATAAATTCTTATTTAATTTCTATGAAAGTATTTTTATGGATAAATTTAGAGGTTTTATTATTAAGTATTTTCAAAAAAAAATTAGCATGTTACATAACGGGTGCTGAATATTTGTCTTAGGTGCGATTTAATCAAAGAGGTTCCTGCTACTGGGTCTTGTTCATCCTAGATACTTTAGATCTTCATTGAGGTATTCATTGATCATTCTTTTAGTTTACAATTGCAAAAGACGCGTGTTCATGTGATCCGTGGTGGAATACGTTGGTTTTATTTTGCTTCCGTTGTTTATGTTTGTATTGTTATCGTATTCCAACAGTGATATCAAAGTCACTTGATCATGGGTTTGCATTATTAAGAGTAGTTTTGATCAATCCAATTTTATTAAAAGTCGTTTTTTTTTCTGAAATCGGTAAAATTATTCATCGATACCAATGACAAACTAAGGTCGAATGCTGGTGAGCCTCTTCTCGCCCTACTCACTATCAAAGTCGTGTTGGGGCTCTCTAATATCTCACATTCACAATACATGACATCTAATATGCTGTTCAACAAGTGAGTATCTATATGCATGATCATCGTCTCAATCATATGAATGCATTGAAATGCATGCACAATATGCTACCCACAGGTTGCCATTTCCCTTGGTTTACACCTTTCCAAATCTAATTCCACTCGCTTGACATTCTATACCGATGCCGACTGGGAGCTGTATGGATACACGTTGCTTGACCTCTGGTTATTGTGTTTTTCTCAACGATAATCTTTTTTCGTGGTCTTCAAAATGACAACCAACTCTTTCTTAATCAAGAGAGGTATATGGGTATCACAAATATGGTTTCAGAAGTTAGTTGGTTACATAATCTTTTACTCAAACCCCATTGTCCGCTAACAATAGCAACTATTGTTTTTATTTTTGTGATAACGTTAACAACATTTACCTTTCCGAAAATCCAGTTCAACACCAACACAATAAACACATTGAAATTGATATTTATTTTGTTTGGGAAAAGGCTGCTCGTAATGAAGTTCGTGTCTTGCATGTTCTGTCACACTATCAACTTGCAGATATCTTCACCAAAGGTCTCTCGGATTTTCTTTTTGACAACCTTTTGGACAATCTCGTCATTTGAGGACTATTAGTCTATCTCTATTGAGTTATTATGTACTTCTGACATTCTATTTGAATGTGTTGTACAAATCTATACCTTTTTGTTGATACCATTATTAATGAAGAAATGTAAGCATTGAAATCATTTAAAACGAATCAATTTAAGTTATACTATATTGTTAATCGCCCAAATATGTTAATTAAAACAACAAGAAGAAGATAATTTAAAAAGCATGAATTCAAAATAAGAGTTTTTTCAATAATTTATTAGATCAAATAAATTTTTGAAAGTCAAAAAAATATTGTGAATTTATTTAATCAATTTTTATTCAAATAATTATAAATTTACAAGCTTTGAGTATTAGCTTTTTCGATATTTATATGGGTGTTATATGTAACGCCCGGATTTTCATACACCATAAATGATATACTATTTTATAAACTTAATGTTGAAAAATCTCATATTTTAAAAACCTTATGTTGTTTACGACATTAAGTCATGTTTTAAAAATCTTGGTCCCGACAAAACAATTAAGCTGTAAAAATGTTTGAACAACTACGGGGGTTACAAGTTCATATCAAAAGTAAACCATAGAAAGCATAGGCAATTACCTGCATACACGCCCCAACAACTTGGGAGGTAACTATCACCCAAACATCATTATTATCAATGAACTTCTATATGACTTCTAAGTCCTTCAGTCCTTCTATCTAATGCTGAGTCATCGGTTCCTGAGATACATGGCATCAAAAACATATAACGTAAGACAAACTTCGCTCGTGAGCTACATGGATTATTATTGAAAATATTTTATAATCAGCATCATATATTTGACACATTTCCTTTCAAAATCCTTTGCAAAATAAGTCATATAAAAGACATTTACTTTTCGAAAACTTATTTACAATCCAAGTGATATAAATGTCATTTACTTCTAAATTCTTTGCAAAATCAACTCATATAAGCTATTCTTTATTTCCAAAACTTCTTTAAGAGTCGATTCATACTAAATACAATTTTAAAGTAGAGATAATTTATTTCTCTTTCACACGTAATCATAGCTCATGCAAAAATGCAAGTATGCAATGCATGATTTGCACATTAATGCAGCTTCTGGGTTAGCCTCCCCACATCATAAGGTCTAAAAGGCCAAGTCACTTTCGTGACAATAGCTTACGGTTATATACCGCATCATAAGGTCTATAAAGACTAAAAGCTTACCAAAATAGGAGACTTCTACTTCGCGACTAGAGGTACCATCCCAGTAGAGTCTTGTTATCCCATTACGGGGACGTGTCCAGGCCTCGCTTAACTCATATGCAATCACACTCTATGTATGCATGCATTCACCACTTTTCTTTTATGCAAGTCAAGCACACAATTCCATGAGATGCATGTACAATAACATAAACATAAACATAAACAATTTAATCTTTCATAAGCTTACATAAAAAAATCAAGTCATCACAAATCTTGTAACATGTACAACCATTTTTCTTGTGAAAACAAATCATAACATGAACACATAGTAGACTCTCTAACAAAACATTCTTTCATAAGCATAGCAGGCTTGAAAGCCAAAACATTCTTTCAATAACAAAGTAGACTAGATGTCTGACATACTTTCGTAATCATTGTAGGTTTGATGCCAAATCATTCTTTCAAAATCATCGTATAAAACTTTCATAATCTTAACATAAATAGAAGGATTTGTATATCATTTCGTATTCAAAAGTCACATAAAGACTTTATCAACAAATTTCCATGTACCCCATAATGGGAAAAAGCCACATGTACTCACCTTAGTAGCTAGGTACGTCTAGCTACACTAATCCACTTTCTCTAGCCTTTCGTTGCCTCCAAAAGTCCTTTAATCTCTATTAATTTTAATAGAAGATTAGAACTTATTAGACAACTAAACATACATCATGTGTGTAATCATTCTTGAACTACTACTAACCATTATCTAATTCCATTCCAATGGCTAAGTAAATTTCTTAAAGCATAATAACCATTTTGGATGATTTTACCATTTTGTCTCGTTTTAACCAAAATGATATTTTCGATTCTACAAGGATATTTTAACAACATTTTACTTTTACATCTCTATGAGTGTACTTAAATGGTTAGATGTCAAAACATCTTGCACTTTACTCACTTATACCCTTTTGGCAAATTTCAACGAATAAAGTTTCTAAAAATAGAAACCTTTACAAAACATGTTATTTTCCTTCAAGTTATCAGCAATGTGTTCCTAACATTTCATAAGTGTCATTCCGACTAAAATTGGTGTTCTTTTGCACACTACTTGCACATACTAAAATCGTCCCATAAAGGATGGAATTTATAATTCCATTCCATTTTGCATAATATCTTCTAACTAATAAAGTGTTCAACATTCTTTCAACAATATCTTAAAAAATTTCTACACATGATAAGTCATTACATAAAGGTGTTCCAAGAATCAAGTTTTAATCATCCTTCACATAAATATGACCAATATATTTCCAAAATCAACATATATACAAATATCCTTTTGTGGACAAATCTTGACCAAAATAGTCAAGTAAACATCAATTGATATGTTCCTCTCATAATACTTGAACTTGGAAATCTAAAGTTTCAATATATATCAATTTAAAGTAATTTGCTAAGCTTGGTTAACTAAAATCCAACATGATCAAAATCAAGCAACCAATTACATATTCTTCTTTCTTTGAAACCATTATCAAACATGCATTCATAGATTTATTCGAATTCCATCAACACCAAACCAAAAACTTCACAAGCATCTTAATTTTCTGGAAAAATCCAACATGGAATAAAATCTTTCAAGCTCAATACATCTAGGATTCAAAAGCCAAATATTTACCTTCCGACAACACTTAAGATTGAACTAAAATCTAAAGTCAGGGGGTACTATTGATCATCTCAGTGGAACTCAGACTTGAAGAACATAATTATCAGAAATTTCTTAAACCAAACATCCAAGATTTACCTTGAATCTGATGTATAACAGAAAGTTTGAAACTTTAGGACTAAAATCAGACTAATAAATCAATCGCAGCCACCTGACGCCTCTGGGATACCCTTACCACTGCTAGTCGGCGGTCTACCGCCGATCACTGCCACCATCGTGCCTCCAGGCGTCACTTCTATTGTTATGCTATCTTGTCCCTTTAAATCTTAATATCTTTCTTTCTGTCTATAAATCGCGAACCACGAGGGCCACCCTTGCTAGGCCATCATGGGCCACCCAATTCTGCCGCCAAAGGCGGCGCTGCTACTCTCAATAATCCCTATCGGTTAAGGAGATGCCGCCTGCTTCATGTCTGCTTCTGATTTTTTGTCCAGCTGCTTGAAACGCAACCCACAAAGATCCTAAGAATTCTCGATCTCATCTCCCCTCTCTAGCTTTTCTCGAATCTGATTGCACACACACACAAGCCGATGCAGGTGTGCATTTTTTTTTCCAACAGTCCTTCCAGACTTTCCTTATCTTTTGAACTTGGTTTACGTGATTTTGGGAATACCATAGCCCACACGAAATAATAAGGAACCGGTGGATGGATTTAGATGGAAAATGACAAAATACCCCCCATTTCCAACCTTAGAAAATTCATCATCTTTTGTTCCTTATTTTTCCTTATTTTTATCTGATCATAACTTCCTCATATGATATGCAAATGTTACAAACTTTATACCTTTAGAAAGGTGGGAATGAGCTTCATAACTTCTCTCTACTGACTCAAGTATGAGTTCATCCCTATTTTCTTCTATCGACCCTTAACATGGCCCTTTGACAATTTTTGTCACTTTTTGGCAATTCTGAAACCTTCATAACTTTTTCGTTATAACTCCGAATGACCTGAATCTTTTTTCTATATGATTTTTATCTCATATATTACCAAGGTCACATTGATGACTTTTTCCCAATTCTTTCTAGATTTTGAGATATTAATTTTTAAATATTTCTAAATAAAGATTTCACTTTTAGTCATTTATTTCTACTTTTTGCTCTTGGGTCGCTAAGACTAAATTTCTAACTAAAATAATATCTCAAAAAGACTTAATAAAAGGTCTTAACAATAAATTCCCTATAATTTCACATTCGTTGACCGTTTTGCCCTTTCATTATACACTTGATAATAATCGTGAACATAAATTCTTCTTAACATCAAATACCTTATACTAAATTTCCATTTATACAAGAATTTTAGTTGTCACATTATAAATTTTCAGCTAACTATATAAAAAACAATAAAATGATACAAATAAAACCATGGATCCCATAAATAAGTTTATAAAGTACTTCTCTAAACCTTTTGATATTACCGATCAAAAAAAAAAAAAAAAAAAAAAAAAAACCTTAATTTCTATGTAATAGAAAAGTTCCTTTAAATGGCTTGTTTAGTGGTATTGTTAACATAAAACCCTATAAAAATGAAAGCATTTCTTTACGAGGATTATTTATTGGTCTTGTAATAGAAAAGATGTTTAGGAGGCTTGTGTATTAATATATTAATGAAAAGAATATATGCAAATGAGTTTAATATTAATAAAAAGAGTCTATATCAAGCTTATAAATTTATAAACAAAAATTAAAAAGCTTTGCAATGCAAAACAATCTCAACATGCTTTTGTTTTCTCTTTTGATATTCAAGTTTAATTGACACAATCAACTTTCAAATAACTTTTATTGTGAATGTTCTAAATTCCACTATTATGGATCAAAGTTGCCTTATGTGCCTCTAGATGTTCCAACTACTTAAATTTTTTACTGAAAAATATTCTAATCCTAATAAAGATTTCATAATCATATTTACTATACCAAAACATCATAAGTAAACCATCGTCAGATAGAGACGACCCGTTTTATACATCTTAAACTCTACAGTTTCAAGCGTAGGTCAAACGATCTGTAATAATATATTTTGCGTTTTAAATTTCTAATAGATGTCCCCTAGGCAAGCTAGTTTGTATGCAAGACCGTGTTTTTTAGGAGATCATTACAAGGCATTCAGATTTCTTCAAGATTGGAAACTTTAAGAACATCATATTGTTTGCAAAAAACAAATCCTTTAATAGTTTATATATTATTATTATTATTATTATTATTATTATTATTATTATTATTGTATTGATAATATTTTTGTTACTATTATTGTGTTAATGTGATATTATTGTCATTCTTATTCTCAGCTTTCAACATATATTCACTAGCCGCCTTCTGCACTTTCTGGTTATAGCAAATCTACTAAAAGATATGTTGTCACAATGATTCGTAATGGTGGAGAATAAAATGGTATCGTGAAGGTGAAAGAATAGGTAAAAAATTGCACACGATTATATATTCTTTAATAGTACATCTTCAAATTTTAGAAAAACTAATTAAAAATTAGTACAGCACTCTTTCTTTATGTCACTATGCCATAACTAGTAAGCACACTTTTGTATGGTCAACTTCTATAGATTTCCCACACCCTTAACAGAAATGAAAAATCGAAAAAACAAATAATATTCTTCGAACGAATAACATCTTCTAAGCAGTTGCAGCAGGACCTAAACTCACATTACCTTCAACTGCTTTCATGTCTTCAAACCTCGGCTCCTTGGCCTGAAACTTCAATCCTGCGTACAGTTTCATGTAATCATCGAACACAAACGTTGGGTACGATTGTTCTTTCTCTGTCGTCTCCTTCAACAACGCCGGTGCCGGATATATCACGGCATCATTCCCGGGATTATAGAAGGACGCAATCGACATTCTTGTTCCATCTGTTTGAGCAATAACTCTGTGCATCACACTCTTATCCTTTCCATTAGTAATCACCTGCAATTCGATAAACGATCGTTCATAATCAGTTAATGATCCACCTTTAGTTTGATTACGATCGTTAATAGGGTTTTAGGGTAAAAAGTTACCTCGATTTGGTCACCGAGATTGATGACGATGGAGTGGCGCTGTGGCGCATGGGGGGAACGTCGATCCATACACCGTCTTTGAGAAGCTGAAGACCACTGACTTTATCGTCTTGGAAGAGCAAAATGATGCCGCCGGCGTCGATGTGTGCTCGGAGACCCTTGATCAAGTCCGGCGTGGGGCACGGTGGGTAGTTGCTAACTTTTGTTCCAAAATTCGGACCTTTTGATCCACAAAACGCATTCTTTAAGTAACCTTTCTCTAATCCAAGATTCTCACACAACAAATCCAAAAGCTCCTCCGCTAATTTCTCTAGTTTACCAGCGAATTCCTTCATCAAATTCCTGAATAATCATCTTACAATAATCAGTATATGTTCATATATTAATGTATAATTAAAACGCATATAATCTTTTCTTTCTGTTTTACCTGTACTCGTCTTCAAGATCAGCGACTTCTGAGATGTTTGACGTCGGAAGATGACGTAAGAAGAAAGTGCTCTCCCAATCCATGTCGGTAACTTCGGCCTTCACACCTTCTAATGCTTTTGCTGCCACCATTTCTTTAAACCTTTGCTCCATACATTTCTTGTAATGCTCCTTCGTCATTTTCTCAACTTTATCCAGTAATTCATGAGATATTCCATGGTTCACCAACTAAACAACCACATAAAGAATATGAACTTTTAAAACCATTATTAATTACATTACATGAATTCGAATGCATTATCCATAAGTTTTTACATAAATACCTCAAAAAATCCCCAGTTTTCACAAGCATCCTTGATCAACTCCATTGTAGCACCTCTTTCACCACCATTCAGGTTCTCCATGTTTATCAACGGGAAGTTCGCCATCTTTTTCTTTCCGCTTCTTGGTTCTTGAATCTTTCGCTATGTGTTTGTGAGGTTGTTTTTGATGTTGAATGCAGAATGGTGGTGGTCTCGATTTATAGGGGATCGAATGTACTAAAGACAAACGGAATATGTAGCAGGAAACTTCGTGCCACTTATGAGGTAAGAAAAGTATAAACCTTTACTCATCGGGGCCCTAATTATAGTATTCTCCAAAAGTCTAGAATCCATGTCAATATACACACGAAGTCCAAAAATGGTATTTGGTATTTATTTTTCAAGTCTGGTAGGAATATTAAGGACCTATTTTGGCAGGTGAATAGTAAATTAAGGCTGCTATGATACATAATTTTTTTAATATGGATTGCTAGGATAGCGATATATATAAGAAATTGCGTCCTTCTTCCTAGCATATGGTTAAATTTATGATGGCTTTTTTTTTTTTTTTTTTTTTATTTTTTTTTATTTTTTGAACGGCAAATCTATCCTACTCCTACTCCTTGTTATGTTAGTGCCAGAGTTTGAACCCATGACCTCCTTGTTAGTATATCACATTGTTAGCCAAGTGGGCTCCCCAACTTGTTATGATGGTTATCATGTCATTTTAGGGTATATAATAACTTTGGCCAGTCTTGATGCCAACCTATATCATATATCAATCTTAAGGCTTGGGGGAGTGGCCTCGCCATCCCCCTCGCCTTCTCTCTCGCCATGTCTCGCTAACCCACACCGGCCGAGCTCGCCCTCGCCCTCGCTGAAGAAGCCTCGCCAAACCATCGACAAGGTCGCTAACGGCTACTTTCCATTTTCCATTTTCCATTTTCCATTTTCCAAACCAAAATCTTTTAAAACCTTTACAAAAACCATTATAAAATTCAAAAAATTTTATAAAAAAAACTAGCCGTTTTTTTTAAAAAAAACTAGCCGTTACATCTTCTCCTATATAAACACAACCCATCTACTCTTTTATTCACACAATCATCCCCTCTTTTGTTCCAAAATTACTCTCAAAGTTCATTCAACATGTCTTCAAGCCAAAACAAAAACACCAAATCATCCAAAGCATCCAAAGCTAGCAAAAAGAAATCCGCCCCTACTTCAATTCCAACCCCTCCGGCCGGATGTTATGTACCTCAACCGGTTGACCCTTCGATGGGATATGGTCGATATTGGGGTATGCAACACCAATATGTCAACAATTGGTTACAACAAGCTTCTTCACCACAACCATCTCGAACACAACCAACACCACCACAAATGTTTTCATAACAATTGGGATATCATTTCGATGAGTAGTTTGTAGTTTAATTTATGTTTTTAATTTATGTTTTTAATTTTAATGTAATGCATTTTAATTTTAATTTATGTTTTTAATTTGTAGTTTAATTTATGTTTTTAATTTATTTTTTAATAATATATAAATAATTTAAAAAAAAAAAGATTTAATAAAATAGTTTAGCATGAAGTTCAGCATGTGCTGACCACTACCACCATTTTTGGTCAGCATGTGCTAAACTTGCTGAATGCTGACGTGACATAGTTTAGCACATGCTGAACATGCTAACCACTCCCTCCAGCCTAAGAATTCGTATCTACACGTGGTAGCAAAGTAATTAATGAAATCCGCATACATTTTCGACGGGAAATTTTAATCGCATCCTAAACTTTCAATGATAACCTATATATTCCTGTAGATGTGACTAATGTGACAGATACTACATCAGTTTGTCTACTTTCACATGTTACTAATTTTTGAGTAAACTGCAAATTTGGTCCCTGTGGTTTACACAAAAGTGTGACTAAGGTCCAAAAAGTTTTGGACTTGCATGGAAAGGCCAAAATCAGGTATTTTTTGTGGTTTTGGTCACTGTCAGACTTAAAAAGACGAAATTACCCTTTTAATTTCATTTTTCAGTTTTTCAATATTTCATTTAATAATTGTTTATTAAAATTAAAAAAAAAAACTCCAACCCCCCCACCCCACCCCAAGCACACCTCGACCATACCCTCCTCTCTCTCTCATCCCGACATATCAGCGGCACCTCTTTCTTCTTTGGCATCATAACCGTCTTCTTCTTCCCCACCGCTGGCCACCACTGCAGCCCCTGCCGCCTCCGACCACTAGAATTCCGATGCCAACAGCAGCGGTTTACTGCTCTCCTTCCATCCTCGTCCCCCTTCTTTCTTTTCTGAAAGATCACAAGCCCATGAGACCAAATCAACGGTTCTCGATTCCTCTTCCCTTTCTCGGTCTCTTTATCTCTCGATCTGATTTCCCACAGAAGAATGGCGTACCAGAAAAGCTCAGTTGCAGATCAATCATCCCAAGCTGCCTAAAGGAAAGATCATAGCTGTCGTCGTATTGGACGGTTGGGGTGAAGCTTCTCCAAACAATAGTTTTCTCTTTCTCTCTCGATCTAAAAAACGTACATCCTCTCTCTGTCTTTCATCAATTGTTTGCTCTTTGCCCCTATTGACTTGTTCTTATTTGGGTGAAGAGATAACGCTAATTTTCAGTAATGTTTCCTCACGGTTTTATCATCTGCTAATGGGCTCACACCAAGAATCCCATAAAAACCCAATTCTCCATTTATTTTGTTTTCAGCAGCAACATACACATCTAAAATTGCTAAAAGTTAGGAAATACCGTCAAAGACCAGGATATATTATCATCTGTTTGCAGCAGCAACATACACACTAATTCTCGATCCTGGATATGGCTGTTGCTGTTGCACGGATTGTTGTAGAGTGGGTGAAATTGGAACCTTGTGAATGCTTCTCTACATTTAAATGCTTCAATTCTTGCTGTTGCTGCTGCACCCAATTCATCATTTCAGCTTGTGGGTCTCTTGAAATTCGATCTCACCCATCGATTATCTACTGGATTGTCGTTGATTTGAAGCTTATATACAACAAGAAAGAGGAAGAATGACCTGGAATAAGATTCAGATCTGCTAAGCTACGGATCACTGCCCTCAAACCACCACCACCATCGATCTGCAGAGTTATCGATAGAGCTACCGGTGGTGTTGCCGACGGTAAAAATGGAACCAGAGGGATAGGTCGAGAAAGCGGCCAGCAACAAGCAGCGGTGCTGCGCTTGCGACTCCGGTAGCAATGGTGGTGTAATCTTATGGTGGTGGTCGGCGTGGTTGCTGAAATGTGGAAGAAGAAAGCGGATGATTCTTTCTTGGAGATGAGGGAGAGGGAGGGGGGGGAGAGAGTATGAGAGGGAGAGATATGGGTACGGTGGGGGTGGGGTTATTTCTTATTTTCTAATTATTAAATTATATCAAAAGTGTTACAGTAATGTAAAAATAAAAGCAAAAGGGTAAAACAGACTTTTCAACTTTTAAGGGACCAAAACCACAAAAGATTTTCGATTTTGGACCAGTAGTGCAAGTTGGAAACTTTTTGGACTGTACCCACATTTTTTTGTAAACCACAGGGACCAAATTTGTAGTTTACTCCTAATTTTTCTTACTTTTTCAATTTCATATTAAATATTATATTTTGCTAATAAATTTTATTCAAAAATTGATTATTATATTAGCAACTTAATATAAACACCTTAATATTAATAAATTTATTATATGTTATACGTAACCTCATGAATTTAAGTTAGATTAAAATATCACATAAATACATTGAGATGAAGCGGCCTATGTCAAATGCATCGTAGTTATTGTATTTTATGAAGTAAATTATGCTTAACAATTTGTTAGGTATGAACAAATTTAAAACATATAAATAAATACATTAAGGCTAAAAGGTATCGTTGTGTATGATAAATTTACATTCGGTGTCACGTAAGTATCACGTAGATATCATCCGAACCATGCATTTGAATTCCTACTATGGATATCATCCATTTTATTTAATTTAAATTAAAAAAAAAAACCATTTCATTAAATATTAAATAAGAAATTACAATACTAGAAAAATCAAAATAAATAACTTGAAAGTAAAATACCAAAAACCTTAGAAAATATAAAACCTACAAATTATATTTTTCTTTTATTTTCCATTTAACATTCATTGCCGCATCGTACATATCACCCGTCAAATAACTAGCGTTCGTGGAAAACAATTGCATTTCCGCGAGTCGGTTGGATTTACGATCCCTTTCCTTCAAGAACTCTGATCTTATTTGTTGAATTCCGTCAGAATGACCGGTAACTGACGATTATGACAATATCACTTTCCATTCTCTTCCTTAATAGACCATAATTTTTTGGCCCTTCTTTTCGGTTTCTCTTTTCCTTTTCCTTTACTTTTCCGTTGTAGCGGCTCATTATCGGATTCAGATTCGTGTAGCGGAACGTTTTGACGTTTGTGGTGACGTGCGTTGTATGTGACCGCGTCACGTCAAAAGATTATCATTTACATTTGTGCTTTTAACGAAATAAATTGTTAAAAAATATCTTGCGATTTTTACCATTTTTGGCACTTCCAAATCATATATATATATATATATATATATATATATATATATATATATATATATATATATATATATATATATATATATATATATATATATATATATATATATATATATATATATATATATATATATATGGGAAGTATATATGACGTTGGCTTTTTTTTATATACGTGGAAGTCAACAACTCTTTTTGATTTCACAACTAGTGGGAGCCCGTGCTCCGCACGGGTTCGGAATCGCTGGAGCACGGGTCCGGATAAATGCTAAAGATAAATGCGTACTCTGCCGTGTATTAGCAACTGTTGATGTGAAATTAATTCCACCCTTGTCTCTTTTCCTGAATATCAAAATCGGGGGCTCCTTGTTTAATCTGTAATTATATATAAATCGAAACTAAGGTTAAAACAACATAGAATGAGATGTCACGTTAATTTTTTTAAGAAATCAGAAACAACAATTATTTACGTGATGCGAAACCCTTCGAGTTTTTTTTCAATGAGACGTTTGTGTGTTATTGGCTTAATTGCATCCAGCACAATCAGAATACAGTTGCATCTTCTGGCATTGCGGATAACCTTAGACATGAAAAAAGAATAATTTTAGGGCAGTTAATAAATATGTTAAATCATCACAAAAAGGAATTTTTAAAAGTAGGATGCTATACAAAGACGAATCAATGGAGGAATGATTTTAAAGAGCAATCTTTAGCACCTTCAATAACACAACACCAGTAAGATCCAAAAACTGCCAACAAAATAAAAGCAACAAATAAATATTAAACAATCAAGTATCACATGCTTCACACTACAACACAAACAATAGTACCTGAATTTTAGCCCCTCGATATGTGATAACATATGAAGCAACCTGTGAACAACATAATAAAATTTTAAATTTTATACTTTTAAAGAAAAGTTTTAATGATTAAGAAACATTTTGGTACCTTTGAAAAAGTGCCGGTTAATGCATTTAAAAGAGTTGATTTTCCAACAGAAGGAAAGCCCACAAGACCAACTATTGCATGTCCACTTTTTGTACATCGTTGCTGCTGTCACGGTACAATCCTCTTCTCGACAAATATTACACACAGAAGTGCTGGTGCTAGCCCTAATTTTTGAGAGTTTTCCAAATATAGCCTCGTAACGTTTTTCAAGCAACTTCCTAGCATTACCTTGCACAATATGATAATATCATCAATTAAAGCAAAAATAGATTATTGTACTAAGAGATATTAGGTAAAAAAAATAAAGAAATGTCATTAATTTTATTGACTTTTAATAGTGAAGGGCCACCTACTGGTTGTGTAGTTGGTGGGGGCTGAGCCGCCTGCAGAGCTGGCAGTGGTGAAACTCCGGCAGCTGGCGGCAGTTCAGTTGGCTCCGGTATACCCTGACATGGTAAAATTTAGAATTTAGAATTTAAAATTCTTTGATTGCAGAAAATTAAAATTTTAAAATAATAGTTACAGAATAATTTTTTTTGAAGTCATTATTTAGAAGTAAAATGCTATTAATAAAATTTTTCTGTAAAGTTCAATGCTAAAACTAATATTTTTTCCAGTTCTACAATCTAATTCGCTTGAGGCCTTGCTTTTGCAGGTCCTTTGTCCATTTTACCTTTTCTCTGGCAAAAAAAATGTTGTCAGTAGGTGACGAATATCTTTTTACTAAAAAGATCAACACACCCTCGTTTTATATATCACATACCTTCTTATATACATGGATCTGGTGGAGGTTCAGCTTTTGTAATGTCTTCTAAACATGCATCGTTTCGTCCCACCCATTCTCTTTTGTCGATATTTAACCTAATTTTAATCATTTAAAAATACATTTCAATTAATAAATGTACATAATATATTTTTATTTTATAAAAGTTTACAAAGAATAACCAAGACCGGACAGCTTCTTCTTTCTGGTTGTCTTTACAGGGACCAAAACTATAATTTAAAACAAATAAAGTATAATACTACAACTGGATAAAATTTTCAAAGTACAATGCCTTAAAAGAAACGAACTTGAAGTAATTCTTGCATGCTTTTCTTGTACTTCCAACTTCACAATCTCCAACTGTAAAAAAAATTTGGTTTTTTAGTTTGAAATAATAGCCTTACCAAGTGGGATTGTAGGCTTCTTCAAATCCTCTTCAGAGAAGACAAGAGACTATCTTCATCAATAAGATCCATTTCATCCATAAATTAAACTTTTGGTAACTTTTTCTTAAGAGAAAAAGATGAACCAATTTTCCAAGAAGGCTTCTTTCCTTTAACCTTTTTATAAAAAAACCTTTTAACCATTTTAAAGTTTATAGAAATTAACAAAATTTTCTTACCCCGAAAGATTGTAGACCTTCAGACAGTACCTCTACCATCTGAACCACCTCAATATCTGAAAAACCTACAACTAATAACTTACGCTCAAGGGAGGATGTTGTCTGCAAATAATAATAATAATAATAATGAAAGATTAATACTAAAAACTAAAAAGAAGAAAGCAATTTCATTTATTGAGAAGAAAGTTTACATTTTCCTTAGCAGAATCGAGAGTTTGATGAATAAAGATTTCTCCACCGGGCTTTAAAACCCGTGAAAATTCTTCAAACAATTTATCACCTGGAAAAACTTGTGATGTACCCATGGATATGATGAAATCCAAACAGGATGTGTCCATTTGCAATGAACCTGTGTAACAAAAGTTATTATACATTTTAAAGAGGTATAAAATGTATGAGTTTAATGATTGTGAACTGTGAAGTGAAAAAAGTACTTACTGATGAACCATGAGTGATGCTTAATGGGCCGATCTTTTGAACTGCTTCCTTCCTCACCATTCTCATGGTGTTTAGTATTTCATGAAGAAGCATAAGTACATTATGTATGAGTGCTAATACGTTGCCTTTCACCCTTTGTGTGTCCTACAAAATTGGAAAAAAGTATTCAAATTACAAAATCATGTGTATGATCGTATAAATTGTTGCTAAACGCCGTATCTATGTTACAAAAATTGATATAGAAAATTAGAAATGGAATGTAACTGCGATGGTTTTTGGATGAACTGAAAAAGTGACAACATCATCAAATTTAGCTGTGGGAAGAACTGGTAATCCAAAACAAATGTAAAATCATCAGATTATACCGACGTAAATCTAATTATTATGTTAGTTGGCAATATTACTTCAAAACCCTCACCAAGGTTTAAGCCTAGAATACGAAGATAAACTTCAAATCTGTGGAAATTGCAAGCGAGACATGACTCTGTTACTGTGAAAGCGTAAAACTGAACCAAAAATTCTAAAATGGAGGTCGGAACTCACCATTTTAGGTACAACGCAAATGGCTTCTGTTCGGTTGAGTACGAAGAAGAAAAAAAATTGCTCTGCAAGACGCAGATACATACAACATATTAGAATTGAAACAGTTCAAACCTGAAAACCGAACATAAATTCTAGAAAATCAAACATATATAAGTTATGCTGTGCAGGAACTTCAAAATTAGCTTGAAGCCAACAGAATTCTCCATGATATCAAATTACATCTCTAACATGTGAATTAAAATAAGATATCAAGCCTTATTCCGGAATCTCAAACTTCAACGTGTTAGATTATCTACCTAGCATTCTACCATAACTTGGATCTTGCCCGGACACACACATAAAATGTATTTTAACTAATTACCAATGGGCAAATAGAATATAGTTTAATTCAAATCAAGTTAAAAAAGGAAATGAGAAATCACCAAAACTTACACAGTGTTCTCACCAAGTTGAGTGATCTCAAAGAGTCAATAGCTTCAGCCCTACAATTTACTAATTTGCAGCAGAATCTTAAAATCAAAATTAGAAATTAGCAAAACTTACACAGTGTTCAGACATCATAAATTAACAACATAATCCAGAACTTCAGAATCAGTAATGGGAAATACCAAATCAAAAGTTAGGAACTTCACAGTGACATATTTTGTTGGGGAATCTTTAATCGTTGCTGCTTTATAAAGGGAATTGAACTATCAATATCACAAGGAGATGTGTGAATATAGTCACGTCACCTGCCAAGCTGTTTTGATTGGAACCTAAATGAACACAATCATCATCAGACGTCTGAAAAGTTTACCAAAGGATGATACTATCCTCAGGCTCAAACTATAAATAGTATAAAATTTATATGTGTAAGGTAAGCTTGCGAAAAGTAGGAAGAAATCACAGAAGGTTTAGGACAGGTTTAGAAGATCGATATCTGTTGAGAGACGGAGTGAGCTGAGAGTTGGATTTCTCCTGTTTGAACAAATTGTTGCCTTTAAGAACTCGAAAACCAAAAAGAAACAAATAAAATACCTCATCATTCGGATTTTCCGTTCTTCAACTATATGGTCCACTGATTTAGTTAGAAGGCGATGCTTCAAAGCGGCTGCTAGGGTTGCGTCATTCTCTGCAATGGTGGTAACTGGAGAAAGAATGAATCACCAGAAGTCCTTGTAGCGGTAGAATGAATCGAGGGCCCAGCCCCTGATGCTTAGCGGTGGCCATGACCGAGAACGATACCAAATTACCACCGATACAAATGAAAAGGGGGAAAGGAGGCGAGACCGGAGTTGTTTGTTTTGGGAATATACGGGAAGCAGACGCGAAATCGACGGAGGTGGAGAGGGAAAGGGGAGGAACCGACGAAGAAACATATCATGGGGAAGGACCGACGCAAAGTCGACGGAGGTGAATTTGAAAGGGGTTGACGGTCGAATGAGGGACGAAGCAGTGGACATGATAAAGCGAGAAATTAACCCGGAAAAAAACCGA
Source organism: Cichorium intybus (assembly GCA_023525715.1). Lineage (NCBI taxonomy): Eukaryota > Viridiplantae > Streptophyta > Magnoliopsida > Asterales > Asteraceae > Cichorium > Cichorium intybus. The sequence continues at coordinate 11,141,469 of CM042015.1, read as the reverse complement.
CCCGACAAAAGACCCGCGTGTGACAACAGCCGGGAAAAAAACGTTACACCAAATGCGTAATATTACGCAAATTAATTAATAGAGTAATATTTTATATAACTAATAATTATGTTTTGTAATTGATAACCTAGACACTAGGGTGCCATTAATAGCACACATAAAAGCAAAGTATGATATTTTTTTGTCTACTCATGACAAATTTTCTTTTGGGAGGATTTTATCCGCACTAAAAATTTCTTATATGCACTAAAGAGTGATTATCTAATAATTGTGAATGATGTGATTTTATCCCCTACCGTCACGCCATGTAACACCCAGTTTCTTATCTCTAGATTACACCAATAATCACTCAAAATAACCACAAGGGTTTATGGTGTAATCGAAGTTAAGCAACAGAAGTACAAGTACATATCAAAAGAACAAGTATGTAACAAACACATCCCAAGAACTGGGTTACAAAAGACTGTCTACAGAACTATACAAAAGTGTATTATAGTCTACAACTAGTTCAAAAGTCAAGTCCCATGTCCAGATGAATCATCCCTCAGCAATCTTCTTACCTCTGTCACCTATAACACAACATATAACTATTTACATGAGCTAATTAAGCTCAGTGAGAAAAATTGTCAGAGTTTAGAAATCAATCTAATAATTATCATAATTTCTACAATTCAAAACACTGATCTCTATTTCAATGACTATCTCAGTCATTTGGTATACTCAATCAAGCTCAGCAATCACATTAACAAGAAATTCTCAATCTTGTTTAATTCATGTTAATTGGTTATCTCAACCAATTAAGATGTGAAATAAGTCAATTTAGTTATAACCAAACTATTTATATTGAATTATAACTACTCACCTGATGTCTGTTCAGTCAGTGGTCTACCCGTGCTGCGTGTATCTCTTTCCCTTCTCTGTGTATCTGCTCAAAACAACACCTCATGTCATACTTTAATATTCTCAAAACAATTTAACCACATCTAACTCATTAGATCAAGAATTTATAACTAACAAGATCACAATCTATGAACATCATACACTATTTACTCATAACTCTCAATTTATGCGGTTTCTTACCAAATCAACCGTTAAAACTCCACAACAATCACATCAAAGACTCCATATAACTTACAATAACAACCTACTAACAACACATGAGCTAATTTAGAGCATATTTTCGAGTTCAAGAATCTAGGGTTTAAGAATCTAGGGTTTAAAACCCTAAAACCACAAACCACCAACTTCAAAGCTAGAATTTAGACTCTTATTAACTTGCTACACTATTAATTGAACTCTAACTTTATCAATTTCGCAGGTGGTTCTCAAGACCACCTAGAATCACTCCAACACAAGTATTACACGGTTGAAACAAAGCCAAATTCAAGGGAAGTTACCTTTTAAGCTCCAAATGCAAATCCTTAACTTCAATTCACGATTAATAGGCTTAAATCTCGATTTAGATGGCTTAGATATCGATTTCTAAGGTTTAGAAAGGATTTTGGTCGGATTGGAAATGACCCAAATGAAGGAAAACCCGTATTTTAAAACACCCGCATATGCGCGACACGACCCGTGTAGGCTTACACGACCCGTGTGAGACCTACAGCAAGCCATCCTGAAATGCACAGACCCACACGACCCGTGTAGCCTCACACGACCCGTGTGAGACCCAAACTCGCCTCGGTAATTTTTGAACAAGAGTTACACGACCCGTGTGAAGGTACACGACCCGTGTAGACCTGAAAAAGGGTACTGTTTGGTTCTTAAGCCTTTCTACACGACCCGTGTGGTCTTACACGACCCGTGTAGCTCTGATTTGACATTTTACAAGTCCAAACTTCACTCAATTGGGTTTTTAACCATCCTAACTCATATAACAACTTATTTAATCTTAATTATACTAAGATTAACACAAAATCTATATAATTTAATAATATGGTATTACAAGTTCTTACCCCCTTCAAAAGATTCCGTCCTCGGAATCTCTTGAAAACAAGAAGGGATACTTTGATCGCATCTCCTCTTCAGCTTCCCAAGTGACATCTGTTCCTCTATGATGTCGCCATTGTACTTTAACTATTACAATCTCTTTGTTTCGCAACTTCTTGATCTTTTTGTCTAGAATCTTCTCCGGTTGTTCTTGATATTGAAGTTTACGGTCTAACTGAACTTCCTTCAAAGGAACACGTGTCGACTCATCGTATAAAGTCTTACGAAGATGCGAGATATGAAACACATTATGAATTCCCTGTAGCTCATCAGGGAGCATCAGGGAGTTCAAGTTTATATGCTACTGTTCCCACTCGTTGAATTACGCGAAAAGGTCCAATAAATCATGGGCTTAGTTTGCCACGTTTACCAAAACGAATAATTCCCTTCCAGGGAGACACTTTTAACATTACCATATCTCCGACTTGAAACTCCAACAGTTTCCTTCGTTTATCTGCATATTGTTTTTGACGCTGCTGAGCAACTCTCATATGCTCACGTATACTTTTTATCTTTGCTTCAGTTTCAGTTATAATTTCAGGACCCGCTAGTGGCTTCTCTCCCGCTTCTGTCCAACATGATGGTGTTCTACACATTGACCCATATAACGCTTCAAAGGGTGCCATTTGAATACTAGAATGATATGAGTTATTATATGTGAATTCGGCTAAAGGTAGATGATCATCCCAACTACCTCCAAAATCAATCACCGAAGCTCTAAGCATATCTTCTAGCGTCTGAATAGTTCTCTCGGTCTGACCATCAGTCTGCGGATGATAAGCCGTACTCATTAAGGCTTTAGTTCCCAAATGTATTTGAAAACTTTGCCAAAAATGAGAAGTAAAACGACTATCGCGATCAGAGACTATAGAGGTTGGTACTCCGTGTCGTCTCATCACCTCCTTAAGATAGATCTCTGCTAATTTGGATGCTTGATAATCTTCTCGTATGGGAATGAATTGTGCTGATTTGGTTAATCTATCAACAATTACCCATATAGAATCGAACCCTCGTGGTGTTCGGGGTAACTTGGTGATAAAGTCCATAGAAATCTCATCCCACTTTTTCATCGGTACAGGTAGTGGTTGAACTAACCCGTATGGTCTCTGATGATTTGCCTTGACTTGTAAACAAGTCAGACACTTCTCCACATATCTCCCAACATCACGTTTCATTCCAGGCCACCAGTAAAACGACTTTAAACTTCTATACATCTTCGTACTACCTGGATGGATTGAATACCGTGTACAATGTGCATCTTCAAGTAACAGCTGTCTCGTTTCTCCGTGTCTTGGAACCCACACTCGTCCTTGAAAAGTCTTCACTCCTTGTGCATTTTCAACCAGTTTATCTATATAGCCAACCATTCTCTCACTCTTCATATCATTGGCTTCTCTCTGGGCACGTTGAATCATTTCTGGCAATTTACTAACCACTCCCATTCGAGCTGAAACGACTCGAATAGGTGGTTCTTTTCGGCTTAACGCATCTGCCACTACATTTGCTTTACCAGGATGGTAAAGTATTTCACACTCATAATCTTTCAAAAGATCCATCCATCTTCGTTGTCTCATATTCAGCTCTTTTTGATCAAACAGATATTTTAAACTCTTATGATCTGAATATATCTGGAACTTCACACCATAAAGGTAATGTCGCCAGATTTTTAGTGCAAAAACAATGGCAGCTAACTCCAAATCGTGTACTGGATAAGTTTGCTCATGAGGCTTCAGCTGTCGAGACGAATACGCAATTACTCGCCCCCTTTGCATTAATACACATCCAAGACCGATCTGTGAAGCATCAGTAAAAAGGACAAAGTCTTCTACACCTTGAGGTAAAGCTAACACCGGAGCTTCGCATAACGCCTGTCTCAGTTTTCCAAAAGCTTCTTGTTGTGCTTCAGCCCAGATAAACTTCTCTGTCTTTCTGGTCAGCTTTGTTAAGGGCAAGGCAATACTCGAAAATTTCTCAATAAATCGTCGGTAATAGCCAGCTAGTCCCAAAAAGCTCCGAACCTCAGTCGGATTTTTGGGTGGTGCCCAATTCATCACTGCTTCTATCTTTGCAGGGTCCACTTTAACTCCTTCTCTGTTTATCACATGACCAAGAAACTGGATCTCTTGCATCCAAAACTCGCACTTCGACAATTTTGCATACAATTTTTCTTTACGAAGAAGGTTTAAAACTAACTGTAAATGTTGCTTATGCTCCTCCCGGCTCTTGGAATAAATTAAGATATCGTCAATAAACACTATTACGAACTTGTCTAAGAATGAATGACAAGCTCGATTCATTAGATCCATAAAAGCCGCCGGGGCATTCGTCAAACCGAACGGCATTACTAAAAACTCATAATGACCGTATCGGGTGCGAAATGCTGTCTTCGGGACGTCAGATTCTCTTACCCTTAGCTGATGATATCCTGATCTCAAATCAATCTTCGAAAAATACACTGCTCCCTCCAATTGATCAAACAAATCGTCTATTCTCGGTAGGGGATAACGATTTTTCACAGTAATTTTGTTTAACTCGCGATAGTCTATGCACATACGCATAGAACCATCCTTCTTTCGAACAAACAGTATCGGCGCACCCCACGGAGACGAGCTCGGACGAATAAAACCGCGATCCAAAAGTTCTTGTAGTTGTTTCTTTAACTCCTCCATCTCGGACGGCGCCAATCGATAGGGTGCTCGAGCTATCGGTTTCGCTCCAGGAACTAAATCGATAACAAACTCCAATTGACGATTTGGTGGTAAACCCGGAAGATCGTCAGGGAAAACATCAGCAAAATCTCTCACTATCTCAACATCCTTCACAGTGGGACGTTCGGTTTGAATTGGGGCAACATGTGCCATAAACAAAAGAGCACCTCTTTCGGTATACCTTCGCGCTCTCGCGAAAGATACTATTGGAATATGTTGAAAACGGCGTTCACCTCGTATTAACATCTGAGACCCGCTCGGAGTTCTCACAGAAATAATCTTTCCGTGACAATCCATATTTGCTCTATTATTATCTAACCAGTCCATTCCAACTATTACATCAAACGCACGAGTATTCATCGGCTTCAAATCAATAAGGAAAGAAATCCCATTGATTTCAAGCCGACAATTTGTATACTGAGTGTTCACTATAACATCTCTCCCGTCAGCAATATCAACTATCAGGCTCTCATTCATTTTAGACACAGGTACATTAATTCGAGACGCGAAAGGTACAGATATGAAAGAAATTGATGCACCAGAGTCAAACACCATACGAGCTCGAAGATAATTCAGGCTAAAAATACCTGTAATCACATCTGGTCGCTCTCTAGCCTCCTCCACGGTCATCTGAAAAGCTCGAGTTCTAACATTCCCACCGCCTCTATCTCGTCTATCGCCCTGATTATCACCTCGTCCCGCCCTCGGAGTCTCGCGACGTAAATCAGTTCTCGGCTTTGGGCAATCCGGACGAATATGACCACTTTCCCCACAATTGAAACACACACGATTTTTCTCCAAACAATCTCGAGCCATATGCCCTGTCTTCCCGCATTGATAACACATAAGAGACGGGGGTGCTCGTATCACAATTTCCAGCATGTTTTCGACGGCATTTTTCACACCACTTGTTCTCAGTTTTTCTTGGATCACCTCGATATTGATAACTCGGAACTGGCTGCTTTTGAGAACTACCCTCGGTCCTTCCTTCCCATTTCCTCTTCTGGCCTCCGCTTCCTTGGTCCCCCTTCCTTTCACTATCTTGCCTCCGCAGTTCTTTTTCTCGAGATTTAGCTGCCTCAACAATCTACTGATAAGTTGTAAAACTGGAACTCTGTAAAAACTCTCGTATCTGGGTCCTCAGTCCCCACAGATACCTATCAATCTTCCTTTCTTCCGTATCCACCTGATGAGCAGCAAATCTTGCTTTTTCGTTGAACTCTGTGGTATACTCCTGTACTGACCGCGTTCCCTGCTGCAATCTCAGAAAATCTTCTTCCAAACTTTTCATCGCAGTATTTGAACAATATTCCTTCATAAACTTCATTTTGAACTCCTCCCACGTCGGTTCTGGTTCCAATCCTTTCTCTATATCAAGGTTTATATTCTCCCACCAGAATTGAGCATCTTTATGTAAACAATTGGTGGCATACTCAACTTTATCTTTTTCCGCACACTTACTCGTACGAAAAACTTTCTCAATATGTGTCAACCAATTTCGTGCAATAACAGGATCATCAGTACCGAAGAAATCATTCGGTTTGCATTTGCGGAACGTCTCATAACTGCAACCCTTTGGTTCGCCTGACCCTCCGACTTCAGTAGGTATAGTAACCGGCTCTCTCTGTCTCTCCCCAACCATAGGTGTGATAGGAGGTCGATCTCGATCATCTCTATTCGTCACCTCCGTCTGAGGTCTCATTAAGGTAGGCAATAAGCTTTTAACTGCTTTTGCTACCTCTGCAGCAATCAACTCTTGTAAAGATGATGTTAATTCAGGCGGCCTCTCGCCTTCAGACTGGCACCCCAGTCTTGGATCTTGTGATCCCGAATGCTCATCTCGGTGATCACGTCCCTCTTTTTCCTTTCCAGAACTCATAATGAGGCTGAAAAGAAATTTAACTCGTTATAATCTCATTTATCTCAATACTCTTCTTCACATCACATATCTCTTCAAAATTCTCGGAATAATACACATACTCACAATGTGTGCTTAAGGGAATAATTGTATAGGGACAATATGGGACCTCTTTCTTTATTAGTTTGAGTTTAGAATTTACTCTTTAAAGTCTAATTCACTCAAACCCTTGCTCTGATACCAACTTGTAACACCCAGTTTCTTATCTCTAGATTACACCAATAATCACTCAAAATAACCACAAGGGTTTATGGTGTAATCGAAGTTAAGCAACAGAAGTACAAGTACATATCAAAAGAACAAGTATGTAACAAACACATCCCAAGAACTGGGTTACAAAAGACTGTCTACAGAACTATACAAAAGTGTATTATAGTCTACAACTAGTTCAAAAGTCAAGTCCCATGTCCAGATGAATCATCCCTCAGCAATCTTCTTACCTCTGTCACCTATAACACAACATATAACTATTTACATGAGCTAATTAAGCTCAGTGAGAAAAATTGTCAGAGTTTAGAAATCAATCTAATAATTATCATAATTTCTACAATTCAAAACACTGATCTCTATTTCAATGACTATCTCAGTCATTTGGTATACTCAATCAAGCTCAGCAATCACATTAACAAGAAATTCTCAATCTTGTTTAATTCATGTTAATTGGTTATCTCAACCAATTAAGATGTGAAATAAGTCAATTTAGTTATAACCAAACTATTTATATTGAATTATAACTACTCACCTGATGTCTGTTCAGTCAGTGGTCTACCCGTGCTGCGTGTATCTCTTTCCCTTCTCTGTGTATCTGCTCAAAACAACACCTCATGTCATACTTTAATATTCTCAAAACAATTTAACCACATCTAACTCATTAGATCAAGAATTTATAACTAACAAGATCACAATCTATGAACATCATACACTATTTACTCATAACTCTCAATTTATGCGGTTTCTTACCAAATCAACCGTTAAAACTCCACAACAATCACATCAAAGACTCCATATAACTTACAATAACAACCTACTAACAACACATGAGCTAATTTAGAGCATATTTTCGAGTTCAAGAATCTAGGGTTTAAGAATCTAGGGTTTAAAACCCTAAAACCACAAACCACCAACTTCAAAGCTAGAATTTAGACTCTTATTAACTTGCTACACTATTAATTGAACTCTAACTTTATCAATTTCGCAGGTGGTTCTCAAGACCACCTAGAATCACTCCAACACAAGTATTCCACGGTTGAAACAAAGCCAAATTCAAGGGAAGTTACCTTTTAAGCTCCAAATGCAAATCCTTAACTTCAATTCACGATTAATAGGCTTAAATCTCGATTTAGATGGCTTAGATATCGATTTCTAGGGTTTAGAAAGGATTTTGGTCGTATTGGAAATGACCCAAATGAAGGAAAACCCGTATTTTAAAACACCCCTGATGCGCGACACGACCCGTGTAGGCTTACACGACCCGTGTGAGACCTAAAGCAAGCCATCCTGAAATGCACAGACCCACCCGACCCGTGTAGCCTCACACGACCCGTGTGAGACCCAAACTCGCCTCGGTAATTTTTGAACAAGAGTTACACGACCCGTGTGAAGGTACACGACCCGTGTAGACCTGAAAAAGGGTACTGTTTGGTTCTTAAGCCTTTCTACACGACCCGTGTAGCTCTGATTTGACATTTTACAAGTCCAAACTTCACTCAATTGGGTTTTTAACCATCCTAACTCATATAACAACTTATTTAATCTTAATTATACTAAGATTAACACAAAATCTATATAATTTAATAATATGGTATTACACGCCACCTTGCCATCGCCACTGAACACCACCACTGCTAATGTCACCTCCACCACTTCTATCACCATCACCACCACCTCGATCACCACCGCCACTACTAACTTTACCACCACCTCGACCACCACCAACTACCGTCACCACCACCACTATCAGCACCACCTTTGCCACCACCCACCGCCACTTCCACCTTCACCAACACCACCACCTCACTAACGCTGTCATCACCATAATCATAATCTCTCTCGTCGCGTGGAGCGGCACGATGTTAGCGCATGTATTGGTCCAGATCTATATCTTATGAATATATCATTGTATTTTTTTTAATTATATAGTTTATATCGATATGTGGTAATAAATTTTTTCTAATTTATATATTTTTATATTTAACTTACGGACCTAATTGTTTGATAAATTGAATAAAATCAAGTAAATATGTATCTATACATACAGTTAATAATAAAATTGATTACGGTTATTGTTAATAATATTAAGATAAATTTTGAAATTTAGTTCAATGAAAATATAAGATTACATACATCAAAATTTATAAAATATTATTATATTATGATAGTTAAAAACTTAAAAGATAGGTTTCGATTTAACATACTAACTATATACTCTAATTTATTAATTTTATATAATATTATTATTTATATATTTTAAATAAATACCTCATATGGTGTAATTTATTAGTATTATATAATATTATTATTTATATATTTTCAATAAATAATATGGACAGTAAGATAAATGACAAGAATTAAAAGGTATAGTTTGAAACATCTTAAAGTAAAAGGTCTAAAGAAATTGGAAGACAAGAATTAAAGGGTATAGTTTGAAACTTCTTAAATTAAAAGGTCTAAAGAAACTGGAATAAATAATACGTGGCTTGAATGTAAGGAATAAATTTGTCTATTGGTCACATCATCATTATGTACATATGATTATAGTAGTGCGAATAGGAGTACCCTTCTTTTGTATAATAGTTTGACGGGCAAACTGGTTGGAGTCGTTTTGTGTTTGTAAAGATATACGGAAATTAAAATATGTTGCTATTGTGCAAAAAAGAAAATACATAGCCTAAATTTAGAATCGGGGTAAAGTATGATGGTATTGTATGTATGTAAGTCTCTTATATACAAACAATTGGACAGATGATATTGGCGTTTTATATTACCAAAGACACACCTAGTTGATTGTATCAGGTCGAGACATCGGATTCATGTCTCGTATGTGAATAGTTTTACATGACGAGATTGACATGAATCTTGGTTTGAGTATTTTTTTGTATTATCTTTTAGAAACCTATTCACATAAGTTTATCGTTATAATTTTCGATAAAAATGTTTTAAAATTATTGATAAGTATAGTAATAAAAACAGTCAAACTTTACATTTATAATATTTTGTTGAGGTTTCTTTCATTTAAAAAAAAACTAAAATCAAATTTAACTATAATAAGTAAAAATAGTGACCTCTTTTTTTTTTTTTTTCTTTTTTTTTTTTTTTATGAACATGGTGTCATAATACGCGACTAGCCTTGGATGCGACCCAAGTCCTCCTCATCCAAGTATGACCCTTCGACTTTTTCCTTTTACAAATTTGACCCATGTTTTATCGTTTGCTACAAATTTTGTCCAACCATTTTTACAAAATTTTCTCAACTCTTTTTACAACTTTATTGTTATATGTTTTTTAATTTTTTATTTATAAAATTGAATTTTTACTTCTTAGACCTCATATTAAAATTAAGTTTTTTATGAATTCTTTTTCCTTTAATTTGTAGTTTTATTGAAATACGACGTTATATTAGAAAAAAGTATTTTACTATATTAACCAAATCAATGAAATTGTAATGGTTAATTATAGCACCAAACATGTAATTATTTTTAGTGCATAACCAACGTATACTTCATATACTTATATCAAACTACCATAGTTAATTTATTTAGATTTTTAAGAGTATACATAATTATTTAAATAATTAGCTAGCCAGATACTCACATATGCTCACCCCTACAAGTAAGTAGATACTCTTATGTGTAAAAAGTTATAGTCACATATATTAATATAAAGTAAAGTATGTTGCTATTTCTTGTAGTTTCCCAATAAATTTATTCAAGGGCTTAATATGTAAAAGTTTAAAAACTGCAAATTTTTAATAATAAGAAAGAAAAGTAGGAGATTATAGTCTGGTTGATTTTTTAACTAGAACATTGTAATAGAAAACATTAAAGTAGAAGTTAATAATAAAGAAATTCATAAAAGTATGTCCCTATTTCTACGTCTACGTGTACGTCTGACATTTACTACATTTACTCAGAACAAACATACTAACATTTGATAAATAGGAATGTACTTCATTTTTTTTAGTTATAATAACAACATACCCATGTTACACACACAAAATCCACACATTAGTCACACATACATATCAGAGATACACACATCATACAAAGACACATGCAAACTCAACCTTTCATTATTTACGGTTAAGGATAATATCCACTTTTAAATACTATTAATAATTTAAGCATGCATGCCATTCTTGACATGGTAAATAAGAAGGAGGGATGTATGGAAAATGGGATCTAGGAGCAAGAAGCCTGTCAAATTATAACATCCAAGTGTTTATGTAATAGGGAATGGTTAGCTATCTTAATGAATCAAGCATATAAAGTAATGAAACTTCTGATAGAGGAAAACGTTAATTTGGTCGTTGATTTATTATAGCATCAATTAAGGATTGTTTATCAGAAGTGACACTGATTTCATCACATATTCTAACATAAATTAAGCTAATATTCTGCACAATTTTACTACTAAAGTTATGGGGTTTAAGTTTATAAATCAGGCAGGACAGTTTTTATGATAGATTAACAAATTCCATAACCAAATATGATTATATCAACAAAAGTCAAACAAAAGATATCCTGAAAAACATAAAATTTTATTGAGCATATTTTCCTATTTAAGTATTTGAAAAAGAAAATCCAAACACGTTATAATTCCTTTAATACAGTTAGATTGAAAGTACAGAATCAAATGAACTTTGATTAAGCTAATAGAGAAAACAATGTAATTGTGGGTAATGTTTGCCAAAAGTTTGTGACTGTGAGCATGTGATTATGAAAAACAAGGCGAATGTCCGCGCGTTGCGCAGGAAGAAATTTATATGGTTAAAATATAGATAATAAATGTTATTATCATACCATATTTAAAAAGTTTATATAAAATGTCTTTATTATTTTCAATTATATGATAATAGATACATGTATCAAAATTTTAGAAGACAAAAAATTGTTAAAATTACAATAAATAAACACAATTCATGAAATAAAATTAGAATTAATATGGTTCAAGCTAAATAGTTATTCCAAACTACATGATTTTAGTATCATCTACCTACACTTTATGCATTTATAAAATTGAGGAACATTGTATGTATTTTGCTATAGTTCTGCAAAGGCTTTTATTGCCACTCAAATATTTTGAATAACACACTTTTATTGATAATAATAGAAACATATTTTAATGGCGTTTACTGTAAGATCTATAGTCAAAACCGCACATCGCACCAATTATGCGATTTGGGATTTTGAAAAGCTCAAACTGTATCACGAAAGTTTAAAATTGGATTACACAGTATGATGCATGTTGTTTCGTGCAACTTGATGAAAGAATACGAAGTTCATATCGAGATGGACCTGCTGTATTTTTAAAGTTCAAACTTATTAAAATAAAATATATAAAAAATTTACTATATATTTCTTTGAAATTTAATACTTGGAAATGTTTCCAACAATAAAAAGTGACTAATCATCATTTATATAATTGTTTACTTTGAGGAGGTCATTTATTTATAGAATAAAAAAATTTCTTAAGTTGGTTTATCATGACGATGTGGGATCAAATTTTCTTTTATAGTGTGCTATTTTATTTCATTTTCTTATCCCGCATCTATTAAGAAACATAACTAAAGTGAAATCAAACATCTATAAGTAAAGAGGCCAATATATTTCTCATCCCACATAGTTTAATAAACAAATTCTAATGGAAAGCATGTCTTTATAAGTAGAGAGGCTAAAACTATTTCCGTTATATATTTGTTCTTTTGTGTTATTGATTGTAAACGACTTATACAACGGTTAAAACATTCAATGAACCATTGGTTCGAGCTTTAAGACCGATTTCGTAAAATTTGGATGGGTACCCACCGGTACCCACTTCTGTTTTTTCTAAAAGTATTCAAATTAATGTGTTACATGATAAGAATTCATCCACATTGATTGGACGATGTTCAAACATATACTGTTTGAAATTTTTATATAAATAAATCTTATTAAATCGAACAATGTTATCAACGTTGTCACCACATATTAAATATGATGCTATGAACTTGCAACCTAATCGATTTTTAATAGTTTTTTAACCCAATTTAATATTCATCTTTTTACTTTCAATATTTTTGAAGCTAAAACAAAATAGTAAAATCTATTGAAACTATGAGATAAAGTTATGTTTTTATGATAAATTGACTATTAATTAACAATACATATAATAGTTCAACTTAGTTTGTTTGAATAATGCTTAAACGTTTGTTATTCAAAATTTTTATGTACATATATCGCGCTAAATTTAAAAAACATCAACACTATTGTCATTTTTTACTGCGACATACTAAAAGTCATATTATGATCAAGATTTATGGATAATGGAAGCAAATGAGTGGTATCATATAAGGGAAATATGAAAGGTTAGATAGATGTGTGAAGCAATGTGGGACAATGAAAAAAATCAAAATAATATGGCAAAAGATAAATTATTAATGTTGAATCACATTGTTTTGAATGATCTTTTTATATGAGATAGTTAAAACGTTCACAAATGAAAAATTTTATGTATATATATATATATATATATATATATATATATATATATATATATATATATATATATATATATATATTCTTGAGTCGAAAAATGTTTACACCGCTTTCATTTTTTACAAACGACATATAAGCTTTCAACCTAATCAAGTTTTTAAAAGTTTTGAGTAATTTTCATTTTCATTTTTGAGTTTCAATACTTCAAGAAGTTGAAACTAAATAATAGAATACTTTAAAGCTTTGCGATAAAAACTTGTTTTATGATAAAATGATCACTAATAGTAGACTTAAAAGTCATAATATGATCAAACTTGATAGATACTGGAAGCAAATAAGTTGCATTATATAAGAGAAAGATGGAAGGTCATATATGTATGTGAATCAATGTGGGACAAAGAGAAAAAAAATTCAAATTAATATGGTTATATTTTTATTAGAAATGCAACAATAATAATTTATTATAGTCTTTATTAAATACACATAGTTTATATATAATTTACTAAGTATTTTGTAAAAATCATTATCAAATGTAAGTGTTAATTATATTTTTTATTAAAAATACAAGAATAATACTTTATTATAATCGTTATTTAATACACATAGTTTAGATGATTATAAAAAATATGGTTATTATAAAAAAAATTGAAAAGTTATTGGAAATATGAAAAAACATGAAAGTTTCAAATCAATGTAGTGCTTCGAAATACGCTTCTTTTATAAGATATATAGATATGAGTTAATGAAAATGAAGCTTTTTTTAATTATTTAGATTAAATTAGTCGACTAAGTTAAATCGAAAAGTGACTTAGAACACATATATGTAATAGAATAATTCAAGTTATATTTATAAAGTAATATTAGGTTCGTTCTTTATATGACACGTGTACGGTGTTCTTTTGATATTTTATAATTATAATATATAAGCAAAAGAACATTAAATCAAAACCTTTTCATTCCATCAAGGGAAAGCTAAAAGTTACTCAATTGAGAAAAATTTAACTAACAAAATTCTAGCCTCTTCATCGATGACCATGTTTTCCTATTTATCGACGTTGAAAGCAAGAAACAGAGCAGCCTACCAGGCCCCATCACACCAACCACAAAATTAACGAGTCCACCTCCAAATATGCCAACATGTTTGTTGTCCAATGTCATAGCAGCAAAAAAGCAACAAAAAGAAGACTGTCCTACAGGTTCACTACAAATTGCTTACTTGACACACATAAATAGAATATTCCTAACCATTTTTTTACATTTTCTTTCATTTAGATTTGGATAACAACAGTTAGAAAGATACAAAGAACCTTGCTACATTGCAAAACCCCCCATACATAGCAAAAAAATCTAACGTATGTAACACAATTTCCTCAAACAGGTGTTTAACAAAACTTTTTTGTAACATAGAAATGCATAGCCTATGTTAATTGCATTCGTAAAATCTTAATAGTTTACTCTATGTATAAAACCATTTTACTAAACACCCCGCCATATCGTGCATATACAAAATCGATCAAGGGTTAATGAACTAAAGCGGTAACGAACTTTGGTCTTAGTCCACATTCACATTCAGGTAATCATGTTTTGTTCGTACACCTTTGACCAGTATACTTGTTCGAGCTGTTCATGATAATGTAATACTACATATGATTATCTGATTGCCGGTAATATTACTTTATTATGAACATGTCAAACAAGTATATTGGTCAAACGTATACTAAAAAAACATGGTTACCTAAATGTGTACGAAAAAACATGGTTAACTAAACGTGTACAAAAGAAACATGGTTATCTAATTTTGGATAGATGAAGGGAAACTCTATAATTTTTTTTTGCTTTTAAGTACATCTATATTATAATATAATTTTTTTTAAATACTAGTGCTTTTAATTTAAAATAACAAATTAAAAGATACTTCAAGAGACTCATTGTTCACGATATTAATTTCGAAGACTCGATTGTTCATTTAATCATTTTATATCCATATGGATGGAGCAGTGAACGGGAGGAATGTAATATTATGTCATTATTTTTTAATCCTTTTGCCTATAGTCATTTTTATGTGTTTAAAACCATTAAAATTTTAAACTCTTTGTCAAATAAGTCATTTTCCAGGGTTTAAATGGTCATTAGCTGTACGCAACATATGATAACGCATCTAACTACTGACATAATTGGAAAATGATGTAAAAATCGATCAAGAGGTTAATTTCTAAAAAGAATATATTAATTAAACAGAAAAAATTTTGGACATTTTAGATAGATAATAAATGGGTAACGAACTTTGGTTTTAGATGACGTGGTGGCAGTCTTCCTTGATGACTACCCAAATGTTTATCGGATTACCCTTTCAAATATCTGATAATGACTTTCTTAACACACCAAAATAGACTTTATATCCCTAGAAGACCAAAAAAAAAAAAAAAACTTGAGACACTTTTAAACCAACCTACAGTGTCATTTTGCCTAATATATTTATGCTATGAATTTCTAAGATGTCTCCCGATCATATTTGTATGCATAGGGAAATTAAAAACTTTAAGGGTGCGTTTGGTTCGTGGATTTCAAATTCAATGCAATTTCAAATCCTTCAGAATTTAAAATCTTAGGATTTAAAATTTCATAACCCGTTTGGTTGGATATCAAAACCTTTATAAAATTGAAAAAAAACAAGCATTAGAACGATCAACATTAAATCGTCGTTAACCAATGACCGATAATCGATGACAGAATAGTTGACACGAAATCTGCGATGGAGCCAACGTCGTTGATAAGGTGGCTGGAGGTAAAGGTGGAGTTGGACGTGGTGGTGGGGTAGCAGGAGCTAGAGGTGGCATCAACGGTAGGGGCCAAAGGTGGAGGCGGCGACGACGGTAGGGTTGTCGGAGGTCGAGGCGATATCATCAGTGGTGGGTGGCGGGAGGTAGAGCATCAATTGTGGTGTCGTCGAAGATGGAAGCAACGATGGTAGGGTGGCCGGGGGTGGAGGTAGTGTCGACGATGGGGTAGCGAGAGATGGAGAAGGAGGCGTTGATCGGGTGGCCGGAAGTGGACAAGTCGGCATCGGTGGGAGTGGCCGGAAGTTGAGGCGGCATGGGAGATGAGGTGGCCGGAGGTGGAGGCAGCGTCGGCGGTGGGGTGGCCGGAGGTATATGCGGCAGCGGTGGTGGAGTGGCCAGAGGTGAGGCGCCGTCGGCGGCAAGGTAGCCAAAAATGGAGGCGACATCGGCAGTAGGGTGGTCGGGGTGGAGGCAGCCTCGACGGTGGGGTGACAAGTCGTGGAGGAGGCATTGGCGTAGTGGCTGGAGGTGAAAAAATAAATATTTCATTCATGAAATTTTAAATGTTAGGGGGGGGGGGGGGGGGTCAAGGTATTTACAAATCCTTCGTTCATAGGAATTTGAGTCATTTTAAAAAATTTTAACATTTTAAATTCCGTGTTTATTTTCCAACTAAACATAGAATTTCTCAGGATTTAGAACGCAAATCCTGGGAAATTCCGCGAACCAAACGGAGCCTAAGGAGATCATGTTGTTTGCAAAAAACAACAATGATCTTTTAACAATTTATATTTTATAATAATAATAATAATAATTATTATTATTATTGTTGTGTTAATATGATATTATTGTCATTCTTATTCTCAGCTTTCATCCTATATTCACTAGCCGCCTTCTGCACTTTCTGGTTATAGCAAATCTACTAAAAGATATGTTGTCGCAATGGTTCGTAAAGGTGGAGGGTAAAATGGTATCGTAAAGGTGAAAGAATAGGTAAAAAAATTGCACACGATTATATATTCTTTAATAGTACATCTTCAAATTTTAGAAAAACTAATTAAAAATTAGTACAGCACTCTTTTTTTATGTCACTATGCGGCTATGCCATAATTAGTAAGCACACTTTTGTATGGTCCACTTCTATAGATTTCCCACACCCTTAAAAAGAAACGAAAAATCGAAAAAAAAAAATAAGAAATTATATTCTTCGAACGAAGACATCTTCTAAGCAGTTGCAGCAGGACCTAAACTCACATTAGCTTCAACTGCTTTCATGGCTTCAAACCTCGGCTCCTTGGCCTGAAACTTCAATCCTGCGTACAGTTTCATGTAATCATCGAACACAAACGTTGGGTACGATTGTTCTTTCTCTGTCGTCTCCTTCAACAACGCCGGTGCCGGATATATCACGGCATCATTCCCGGGATTATAGAAGGACGCAATCGACATTCTTGTTCCATCTGTCTGAGCAATAACTCTATGCATCACACTCTTATACTTTCCATTAGTAATCACCTGCAATTCGATAACGTTCGTTCATAATCAGTTAATCACACACCTTTAGTTTGATTACAATCGTTAATTTTGTGACGGAATTCCGGGGTTTAGGGTTAAAAAATTACCTCTATTTGGTCACCGAGATTGATGACGATGGAGTGGCGCATGGGAGGAACGTCGATCCATTCATCGTCTTTGAGAAGCTGAAGACCACTGACTTTATCGTCTTGAAAGAGCAAAATGATGCCGCCGGCGTCGGTGTGTGCTCGGAGACCCTTGATCAAGTCCGGCGTGGGGCACGGTGGGTAGTTGCTAACTTTTGTTCCGAAATTTGGACCTTTTGATCCATAAAACGCTTTCTTTAAGTAAGCTTTTTCCAATCCAAGATTCTCGCATAACAAATCCAAAAGCTCCTCTGCTAATTTCTCTAGTTTACGAGCGAAATCCTTCATCAAATTCCTGCATAAGCATCTCACAGTAATGATTATATGTTGATATATTGATGTATAACTAAAACACATATTATATTTGCTTTCTGTTTTACCTGTACTCGTCTTCAAGATCAGGGACTTCCGAGATGTTTGAGGTTGGAAGATGACGTAAGAAGAAAGTGCTCTCCCAATCCATGTCAGTAACTTCAGCCTTCACACCTTCTAATGCTTTTGCTGCCACCATTTCTTTAAACCTTTGCTCCATACATTTCTTGTAATGCTCCTTCGTCATTTTCTCAACTTTATCCAGTAAATCATGAGATATTCCATGATTCACCAACTAAACAACCACAAAAAGAATATAAACTTTTAAAACTATTATTAATTACATCACATGAATTCGAATCATTATCCATAAGCTTTTACATAAATACCTCAAAAAATCCCCAGTTTTCACAAGCATCCTTGATCAACTCCATTGTAGCACCTCTCTCACCACCATTCAGGTTCTCCATGTTTATCAACGGGAAGTTCGCCATCTTTTTCTTTCTGCTTCTTGGTTCTTGAATCTTTCGCTATGTGTTTGTGAGGTTGTTTTTGATGTTGAATGCAGAATGGTGGTGGTCTCGATTTATAGGGGATCGAAGGCACTAAAGACAGACGGAACATGTAGCAGGAAACTTCGCGCGTGCCATTTATTAGGTAAGAAAAGTATCAACCTTGACTCCTCTGGGGCCTAAATTGCGTTTGATTTAAACTATATTCGTATAAATTGTAGTATTCTCCAAAAGTTTAGAATCCATGTCCATATACACACGAAGTCCAAATATGGTCTTTGGTCTTTATTTTTCTAGTCTGGGTAAGAATTTTAAGGACCCACTTTGGCAGCTGAATAGTATCTTAAGGCTGCTATGAAACATATTTTTTTTATATGGATTGCTAGGATAGCGATATAAGAAATTGCTTCCTTTTTCCTAGCATAAGGTTAAATCTATGATGGCTATCATGTCATTTTAGGGTATATAATTCTTGATGCCAACCCATATATAATATATCAATCTTATGAATTCGTATCTACACGTGGTAGCAAAGAATTCGACACATAATAGCAACGTATATATATTTTATCTATGGGTCATTCTATACATATCCAATTATGGTCTAATTATACTCCCCTGATTTGATTTTTTGTTTTTTTTTTGTTTTTGTTTTTGTCTTTTGTCTATTTTGTTTGTTTATTGTTTTTTCTTTTTCCTTTTTCATTTCTTTTATTAATAGTTTTTGATTTATTATTTAAAGAGTAAATTACACTTTTGGTCCTTGTGGTTGGCAAAAACTACCACATAGGTCCTAACTTTCCATTTTCAACATTGAAGGTCACTAATGTTTGCGAAAATTACCACATAGATCCCTTGGCTTGTTACCGTCATATTTAACCCGTTAAACCCCCCACTTGTGCCGGTCACGTGGGGGTATTATAGTCATTTCTTCTAACACTCGAGCATTAGTTATTAGTAGCGGGAAACAACTGACATAAAATCAAAATGTCATGCTTAATCAACACTCATATTTGGTGTGGAAGAACTACGAGCTTAAACGAAGTCAGAGTGGTGGTATGCAGATGTAGGATACGAGCAAGTCTGTGCACGTCCTAGACACCTCTTAATCCAGGCAGACGATTTTGGCGATGTACCAGGTGTGGTTTTGTGGGGTGGTCCGACCCTCCAATGTGTCGCAGATCCATGACAATCATTCCTGGGTTGTTGCACGGGAGGAGGATGCAACAGGAAGAAATAGCACGACTCGAAGGTGAGCTGAGGGTTGCTCATTGGTACAAGATGGTGGTTGTAATTTCTTGGATGTTCTTCATCATTTACCGGATGTTTACAACATTTGAGTAGATTTGGGGTTGTTTTTTGTTAATATTTTGTGGACCAGTTGTCAATGTAAAAGGTAAGTATGTTTATGTTAAAAATAACGTAAGTTAATCGGAACCTTAAAGTTGGATATGTAATTTCGATGTTTTGGATGTAGGATCGAAATTGTATGGCATTTTAAATCAATGAAGTATTTATAATTTAGAATATTATCTATAGTCTTTAATCGTAGTGACTGAAACTATTAATATGAAAACGTCAATTACACAATGTGTTTCAGTAACATTGTGGTTTGTAAGAAATCGTTCCATATCTTTACGTTTATAACAAATAAAATGGTCAATTATCATTAAAGTCCTAGTAGTTTTATTCCTAATTCGCAGTCCAGCATTAGGTGTAATAAATGATTACGGATATGAAGCCGTCTTTTCAACTACACCTGCATTTAATGGGCCTCTAATCACCGGTCAAATCCACCACACCCTAATGATGGTTCTAGATGACGTTGTAGTATAAGTAACACGCATTTGCTTGTGAAACGCAACTCGTCAGTAAACAAAATGAAGGCAAAGGCTTTGGAAACTATGCTTCAATCTTTGATCAAGATGGCAGAGGATAACCAAAAATTTATTCGAGAGTTAGATTGGAAGCTTGTAGAAGACCACAATGAGAAGAACGCAATGGTCGAAGCTTTGGATGGCCGGCCAAAGTACATCAATTACGTGGAGGCAAACAAGGCGATCGGTGATAGTAAGCGCGTAGCTGGTAAGATTTGGGACCTTGCTAACGAGATGCATAAGTTGCTATCGGAGGAAATTGACGGACACAAAGAGAAGTTGAAGCACATTGAACCTGAGGGTGAACATGCTTAGCAGGTTTGGAAAGTCGTCCTAGTTTTTTAGGGTTTCATAAATAAGTGTAACGATGGGGAAGTAGAACTGCTTTTGGTATTTGGTTTAGTTTTGTGTTTAAGTGATGTTAGGAAGTTGAAACTGGGTTTTTGTTTAATATGTTTCGTATGCTAGACATGGTCATTGTGATGGGCAACATGTAAGTGATGCTATTTTGGTATTCCAATATAATGCAATTAGTATTATAAGGTTCTTACTTTTTAGTATGTTTTAAACTGTTTTATAACAACTGTTGTTATGATTTATGATACAATAACAAGAACTAGGTACGTCCCAAGATGATATGTTGCATATTTTGGTTAAGAAAGCACTTTGCTGCATAAATTGGGGAAAATTCATACTATTGTTGCGGAAATGCACTTTTCACCGTTGAACTATTGGTCAAAATGCAAACTTGAGTTTTAGAAGTCATTAAATACCCAAAAGCTAGGTGATTTGTTAAAGAATGTGACATTGGCCTGCCCCAAATTCCATTTCAAGGGTATACTTTTCATAAGTAAGTCTTTTAAACTGTTAATGATAACAACTACTAAAGCTCATTCAATAACTTCATTTGTATCTCAATTACTCCAACATAACAAGCATACATAACAAATAATGTTCATTAGCAACTACACACAATATGCAGACACATTTAACATAAATAGACCACATAATATGTCATACATATCACAAATACAATTGTCTCCGATACAAAATAAACCATGAACTAAATGTCAGAAGCTTTAAGTTACCATCGCAACAAAGTTTTAAAATTTGTCAGAAATTCAAATTGTAACAACTCATAACATAGCTAACCACCAACCATATTACCTTCTTCACTAGCAAAAACTTCCTACCATTAAAATCACCTTAAGTACGCCCATTTGTCGACCCCCTCCCTTTGTTACCATCCTGTCCCTTGCAAGATCTCGAATTGTGTCCTGGATTGTGACATTTTCCACATGTCACCGTAATGTACTTTTTGGATAATTTGAACACACCTTTTCCCTTTTGACTACTCTGTGAAACTGTCTCATCTGGCCCTCTCTTTCTCTTCAATTTTGGCCGCCCAACCTGTTAGTATACGAACAAAACGGTTAACATAATTTAAAACCTTATGTATAACCATTTATGTATATGAATTGTTTACCTGAGTGTGATGCTTTGGATGAAGCAATGTCGTTGGGCAATCTGATTTTGGCCATAAAGTAGGTCCATTTATTGGTTCCACCGTACATGTGTACATATCACGCCATGTGTACATATCACGCCAGGTATTCAATTTGTAACATTCATGGACCATTTCCTCAGGATGTGTAATCCTTTCCCCATGTGCAGACTTGTCCCACAAAGCAGCCACTACATGCTTGCAAGGGATTCCTGTTAGTTCCCATCTTCGACATGTACACTCCCTTTTTTCATGTCCATAATAAACTGCTCCCCAAACTCTGTAGCAACCTGGTATTTGTCATTCCCATTGAATATGCTTCTGCAATTGGCAGCTTCTTCCTTGATTTTGTCCATTTGTTTCTGAGCATAAGGTGTTACAATCCCATCACATTTCTGAATAACCTTTTGAACAGTGACAATCTTTCGCATTATGTACTCTCGAATGTACTCCAATGCTGAAATGATTGGTTTGTCCCGACCCTCCATAATCTTAGCATTAAAAACCTCGCACATGTTATTCAACAAAATGTCTGAGTGACATCGACCTCCAAATATGTACAGACAATGGATGTTAATGTTTTGATACAGTGAACTTGAACTAAAATAACTAATACGAAATGTGTTTTTCTATGTAATACTAACCTGAAAAGTAACTACGACTCCAATGGATTGGGTTGATTTTTGATGCTGAAATGATTGGTTTGTCCCGACCCTCCATAATCTTAGCATTAAAAACCTCGCACATGTTATTCAACAAAATGTCTGAGTGACATCGACCTCCAAATATGTACAGACAATGTATGTTAATGTTTTGATACAGTGAACTTGAACTAAAATAACTAATACGAAATGTGTTTTTCTATGTAATACTAACCTGAAAAGTAACTACGACTCCAATGGATTGGGTTGATTTTTGATAACCAGTCGAATGCTTCCTTGTTGACATTTTGTAACTCTTTCATTGCAGCTGTGAAATGGGGTTTTGTAGAAGCTCGTGCACACTTCCAAAGTAGATCTTTAATGGGTTTCCCCTTCCAATGTAGTTTCATATTCTCATGAATGTGCCGAACACAGTACCTATGCTCAGCTGCTGGAAATCGTCGGATTAGAGCTGGTACCAGCCCCTACCAATTGAAAATATAGAAAAAAAAAATTTGACAATGTAACAGTGAATACAATGCATACAAGTGTAATAAAGTAGTAAATTTTGTACCTTCTGTCTGTCGCTAATGAAGGTGAAGTTCGAGTTAGATCCAAGTTCCAGGTCCTCTCCTAAACAATCAAGAAACCAACTCCAATACACTTTGTTCTCTGCCTACACGATAGCGTATGCCAGTGGATAAATGCCATTGTTGCCGTCAAGACCAACTGCACTTAATATTTGACCAGGATATGGTCCCTTCATGAATGTACCATCAAGACCCAACAAGTCTCTTTGCCCTAATTTGAAACCTTTTTTGAGTGGACCCAAACATACGTAAATTCGCTTGAAGGTCCGACTGGGGGCATCTGGGTCAGTACAAGCTTCAACACCAATCTTGATTGTAGTACCTGGGTTTCTCAATTAGAGTTCCAAGGCGTAGTCTCTCAACATGATGTACTGTCTTTCGTAATCACCCGCAATTCTTTTCTTTGCGATTTCCTATGCACGGTGTACTTTCATAAAACTTAGATTTATTTTGTAGGTTTGTTGGAGTTCCTCATGTAAAGCAGATGTGGGGATCTTAGGGTTTCCAATGAGCTGTTGGTAGATTTTATTGGCAATGTACCCTTGTGTGCACGCCTTAACTTCACGACTAGGTAAACATGTGTGTAAAGGGTAATATGTTTTCACCCGCCACCTGGCGTCTTCCTGTGTCTGAGACACGTGTAAATGCCATGGACAGTCAATGTCTCCTTTTTTGACTTTTTTACCTTTGAAACCATATCCCCGTTGTTTTCCAAAATGGACGACCTAGGACATCCCCAAGACAGAGCGCAGTAATTCTCATACCATCGTTCTTAATCAAGCGCAATTGTCTGTTTGAATAAACCGATAGGTTCTGAATTGCTTCCTTAATTATATTTTTTCTACAAAGAACTCACCTAGTTTAAAATCAGGAGGATTTGACGTCTCATCACAAGCATCAGCTTCGTTTTCCATTTGCTCCAAGAAAATCTCCCTTGCAGTCTTGTCAGGTTCGTAGCTTTTGAATTTATCTGTGTCAACTTCCTCCACCTGTTCTTCTGCTTGCATATCAGGAACATATGATTCCAACAGAAATTCAACATTTGGCATGTCCACTTCAAGGTCGTCGATTAATTCGTGTTCCTCTAAATGAACACTGTCTTCTCCGTCATTCACATTCTGATCACCACTAAGAGAGTGTTCAACATCTTTAACTAAGTTTGTTATTGGGACATTTTCTTGTTGGGTATTCTCATTGGTTTGTTGCAAAGACTCAAACCAAATTTCATATGGATCTCCTTGTACGGTAAAATTATCAGTTGTATGTACCTCCCATTGGTAGTTAGCTTCTGTTGTGTTCAAGGAAAACATTGGGTCAAACACATCAGGTGAAAAGGATTCCAACTCGTTATCCTCCCAAAAGGTGTTGTTGAGAACACCCACATCATTTAAACTTTAAAGATTTGGTTACTGCAGGATCGTAAATCACCAACTCCAAACTTTGACAATTCAATTCTTGCAAAGGTTCTATACCTTCGAAGGGTTCGTTCAAATCAAAACTAAGTTGTTTACTACAAGAAGCTTTTTTACTAGCCGACCGTTGTATTTTCCTGAGCTCAGGTGGGATCAACATACCATCTTCTTGAAGATAATCGGGGATAGGTGATTTTCCATGATTATTCACCAAAGAGGTACCGTGTTCAACATAAAATGTAATCTCACCAACAATAGCCACATATCGACCTAAGATATTGTAATCGCACTCACTATCTAATGCTATTAGCCCCTTCTCTAAACTGATGATAGGTAGAACAAAGTGTATAAACACTGGCTTATGTGTGTCGATTAGTAAAACCCTAAGTATTGACAGTATTACCTCCTCGTTGAGTTCTTTAACATCGAAATTGTCAACATAAGTAACCTTACCATTTGAATATTGGAGACTCGGTTGCATTTCAAATTTTCCATCGTAATGTAGCTTGATGGTGAATAGCCGGTTGTGCTCGTCTGCGACAATCATTTTCAGAAACGATTACTCAAACATTCGTGCTAACAATTTTTTATGAATATGAAAACTTACCATAGTTGTTGAATGCAGATGTATCTTCCTCCTGCTTTCTTATCACCCACATTGTTTCGTGCACCTTCAAAGCTTTGATCGGAAGCTCTTCAACAGTTTTGAAGTGGGTATGCAGTTAGCACTCGATTTGGCAAAGCAGTGAGTTATTTGAAGTAGATATTGACGTGACGTTCATTTAAGGCGCGAATCCATTGACCTGCAAAATACTTTGACGAAATGACTATAATACCCCCACGTGACCGGCACAAGTGGGGGGTTTAACGGGTTAAATATGACGGTAACGAGCCAAGGGATCTATGTGGTAATTTTCGCAAACCTTAGTGACCTTCAATGTTGAAAATGGAAAGTTAGGACCTATGTGGTAGTTTTTGCCAACCACAGGGACCAAAAGTGTAATTTACTCTTATTATTATTATTATTATTATTATTAGAAAAACAATAATAATAAATTTCCTTTTTATAATATTTATGTTTTAATAACAATAAACAATAGTTTTTTTAAAGTAATTACGCTACAACGAACAACGTTTATAATTTTATAAAATTATGTTAGATTATATCAAAACGGTTATGTCATATTTGAACGAATGTCAAATTAATGAATTTAGCTTTTATAATTTTTACGTTTTATTAACAATAAACAATAGTTTTTAAAGTAATTACGACACAACAAATGACGTTTATAATTTTAATTTTTTTTGTCAAATCATATCAAAACGGTTATATCAAATTCGAACGAATGTCAAATTAATGAATTTAGGTTTTATAATTTTATATTTTAGTAACAATAAACAATATTTTGTTTAGGTAATTACGACACAACAAATAACGTTTATAATTTTATAAAGTTTTGCCAAATTATATCAAAACGGTTATGTCAAATTCGAACGAATGTCAAATTAATGCTTTTATAATTTTTACATTTTAGTAACAATAAACAATATTTTTTTCAAGTCATTACGACACAACGAATGACGTTTATAATTTTATAAAATTAGGGCAAATTATATCAAAATGATTATGTTAAATTCGAACGAATGTATAAAAACAACAATATAAATAATAATGACAATGCAAAGTTTTGGTCCAATATTACAATTACACGATGTATTATCTGGATAGCGAAGATAAACATTTAGTGGAACACTATACAATGTTTCCCATTCATGAGAATATTCTTATCAGTACGCACGCACAAGCTTGGAAAAACAAAGATAGTGTACAACTGGGTCGACGGATTAAGAATGACGGTTTTCGGCTAATAATAACGTGAATTCCGATTACCTACAAACGGTAGAAACCCGAATGATTTTATAAATAATAAATTATACATACAACCACTTGTTTTATAAACGACAGAATAACTTTGAACGGCAAAAAAGGAGGCATTAGATTATCAATAAACACAAATGGTTATAATTTTATAAAAATTATTAATAAGAAATATAATTTAATAATAATAATAACAATAAACCTAATAATAATAATAATAATAATAATAAAGGAAGAGACAACAAATGACAAAAAAAGAATAAAACAAATCAATTAGTCAAATCAATAAGGGTTTATAGATTAAAAAATAATATAATTAAAACCTATTTTGATTTGATGGGTGTCTAGGCGGTACGAAATGTAATAGGGTGTATTTATAGCATAACTCTTTGTCTATTCATGACAAAATTTCTATTGCGTAATAGTTTGACGAACAAACTGCTGGTTGAAATATTTCTATATTTTAAAAAGATATAAAAATTAAAATATGTAGTCATTGCGCGAATAATAAAATGCATGGCCTCAAATTAGGGGTGCAAACGAGTCGAGCCGAGCCCGAGCCCGAGCCGAGCCGAGCTCGAGCCTAACCGTGTGTAGACACAAATGACTCGAGCAGCACGTCCACATTTTGATGTATAACAAAATATAAAAAAAATAATTTAGGCACATTAGCATTTTATTCACAATCGATTAATTAGTTTTCTAACAAATAGTGGTTATCTTTTTTCATCAAAAAAACAAACACAGTAACTTGCAAAGTCAAATGAATTGAAATGGCAGGAATTTTTTGACTTGTAAAAATTGTTTTCCATTTTGTTTTTTAACTTTTACAAAGACTATGAGAATATAATTTTTAAGGTCACTTTGTATATAGGTTGGTGATTTTAGGAACTCGTTACTTTCAAGTTATAAATATGTTGTAATTTGGCCGGTAACTTAGGAACATGCTAATTTATAAAAAAGTACGAGAGAGAGAATTTGTAATATAAAGATACTTTCAGTTCTTAATTAATATAAAAACTTATTATTTAAACATTGTTGTAACAAGAAAGTTTTGGTAGTCTTTAAAAAAAAGTAACATAAACCATATTAGAATTTTTAAAACTAAAAGTTCGAATAAATTTGTTACATCTAATTGTTAAGTACTGGGTTAATTATATAGCATATTAATAATCAAATTAGAAATTGTTACATATCTTCTAATAATGGTTGCTAATAAGCAACAAAGTTATGAAATATAATTAACTTCTAATGACAATTAATTTTTTTCTCAACGGCAAATATATCTCACTCCTACTCCTATAATGTATGTTAGTTGTATATTTTCTCAAACCATTGTTACTGAATAGCAACAAACTTGTCATTATTCAAATTGCCGAAAATTATTACCATAAGCAACATATTGAAAAACATTATGATTTTGGAAATGAATATTTGACCGAAATTTAACTATTTGCTAATACATGGTATAGTTTTGGAATATGACATGTTCTCGGAAATAGGTAACTTATAAAAAAGAAACTATTTTTGTCTGCCGTATTGCACGAGTACTATTTAAGGATACCACTCATTTCATCTCGTAAAACCATAAACCTTAAACCCAAATCGTCAAAATAGAACTGTTCACTGAAAAGAAACTATTATCACCCCCCACATTCAATGACCGTTGCAGTGCGCAAATTTAAATCAGATTAATTGAAAATTATGTAAAATTTATATTTGAAAAAAATAATATTCATTTATTAGTTTTTAGATTGATCCGGTTCTATATACAAAAACACAAAGTTAAACAATTAAATAAGTTCTTTATTTATATTCATCTAATGATTCAATCAAACTAGAGAGTTTATTTGGCTAACTACACATACACAAAAAGTATATATTGTTTTTCGTAAAATGATAAATGTAGATATTTCTTAAAATAATTAACAAGTCTCCTAATAAATAATAAGATATTCAGGGTTTGGAATAACAAGGTCCACGCAAACCTTTAAACCATAAACATTGCACAAACACTACAAATACTAACAAACTTTTACTATAAAATAAGTCAAATTAAAGTTAACCATATCAAATTTGAGTTAACCATCTTTTTAAATTTACTTTACCATCATAGTTTTACATTTAATAAGAAGCAACTACATATTTTTTATATATAACACAAAATAATACCATATTTTTATTTTTAACATAAAACTACATACTTTAAGTAAAGTAATATCATTGGGTAATCGTGTTATACACGGGCAAAGTAATATCATTGGGCAAAGTAATATCATTGGGTAATCAACATACTTTAACATAAAACTACATACTTTAAGTAAAGTAATATCATTGGGTAATCAACATACTAATGTCGTCGCCGCATTGCACGGGTACACACCTAACAGTGAAGTAATATCATTGGGTAATCGTATTATAGAAATAGAGATTAATTTTAGACGACGGTAAACTTAGCAATACAACAACAAATGTTGTATTCAAAGAAGTCTTTCAAAAATTGTAATTTTTTATAATTGTTCAAAGTTTATCAACATTATGTTGTAGTTTTTAATTTAATAATGTATATATCCAAAAAGTTCATTTATTATTGTCGAGAATTTGTTATGCATAATTATTAGTGTTTAAGTTTTTTTATTTAACAATTATTTTGTATCATCCCGTGTAATACACGAGTCTCACAACTAATATATATATATATATATATATATATATATATATATATATATATATATATATATATATATATATATATATATATATATATATATATATATATATATATATATATATATATATATATATATAAAACTCTTATAATAGAGGCCATTCATGAATGTGGATCAAGATAACTCAAATAGTTGCACCATATTGATTTGAAACCCCCAAGACTTTTCAACTTATACTATTTAATGTCTTTGATGTTTTGGTTATATAAGAACATCATTTTCTATTCTTGGTTACTCTTAAGAACATCATTTCTCATGCTTGGTTTCTCTTGATTCTTTTTCCTCTTTCCAATTTATTTTTGTATAATGTGTGGAAGTTTAGTACAAGGTTGTAGTCATCTTATTTGTAAAACAAAAAGTTCAATGATGATCTTCTTACGAAAAGTTCAATGATGATCTTCTTTGGGTATATCAAAGATTTGAATGTTTCAACTTCTACAATGGTTTTAAACATGGTGATGCGCTTCTACGAATTTCTCATGGCCACTTTTGAGGAATCTGCGCTGATGAAAGAAAGCAAGTTAGTATGCTTAGAGAATTTGAGTATTTTAAACATGAATAAGAATCTTATTTTCCATGGTTAGTTAGTATCATTTGTTTTTCTTATTAAACTAAGAAATTTTCTTCGTATTGTTTTTTATCAATACATGATAGAACATTCTAAATTTTTGACCCACTAAATGAATTAACCACACATTGTTGAAATGATTTTAGGCAAGATTTGCTATTGAAATTGAAGTATTTCACATGTTATTGTAGAAGAATCAACGATTTGAAAATTTGTGGTATCTATTCCATTTTTCAAGTTACTTTTTAGTTTAAAGTCAATAATTGGTTTGGAGTTTTTTTTCTGATTTTATTGTCATAGACTAAATACTAAAAGGATTATGTAATTTTCTACAAAAACCATCCAAATCTATATCTTTATCTTTATCTTTATATCTTTATATTTATCTTTATAAATCTTATAATAGAGGTCATCCAAATGAATGTGGTTCAAGATAGGCCAATATCTTGAATTATATTTATTTGAAACTTACAAGGCTTTACAACTTTCAAGTAATTAAACACATACAACTCAAGAGTCTTATAACCTATGATACTTATTGTTACTTAACACACCTAATTAATATAAGTGTTACATATAATTCACATATAAATTTGATTCTAGCTTGGAGAATAAGATAGAAGAAAAGATATTTTGAGAACACACACATACCCTGACGTTGCATATACTTATATTGTATTACGAAGGAGAAACATGAAGAACCTATAACAAATTACAAGTCGGAAGAAAAAAGAAAAACGGCATGGTTGAGAGCACATATTTGAAGGTATATATGTTTATATTATATTAGGAAGGAGAAATGTGAAGATGTCAAAGCAAGACAAGAAACAAAGTGCATAATGGTTCTACCGCAACATAATGATACAAAGATATATATATATATATATATATATATATATATAGTATTTTCTAATCCAAATTTACCCAATAAATGGTTTTATATTGTTTGAATAAGTAGGCTTATGTTATTTGATAAAGTATTTCGTGGTCATTTGGTTGTAGAATCTTTTTTAAGATTAGCATTATTTGACAAAGAGAATTATATAAAAGTTGTGACATTATTGTTATGTAAGAAGTTTAACATTCAAAGTGTTCAAAAAAATTACATAAATACAAGAAAAAACTTTAGTAGTAAAGCATCATAAAACTTTTAGTTACTAATATTTAACAAAAATGAACCAAACATAATGTATGTATTATAGTTCATGTCAATGTGTTGTCCTATTTTTTAATATTGGATTGTCGATATACACTTGACTTATATTATTTTGTT
This sequence comes from Cichorium intybus, assembly GCA_023525715.1. Lineage (NCBI taxonomy): Eukaryota > Viridiplantae > Streptophyta > Magnoliopsida > Asterales > Asteraceae > Cichorium > Cichorium intybus. The sequence continues at coordinate 11,110,421 of CM042015.1, read as the reverse complement.
CGACTTTTAGTTAAAAACTTTATTATTGATACAAAATATCGGTTGCGATGAATGATTTATAATTCTTTTTTATATTTATCGAAGCATTTTTGCTTTCACCATATTGATATAAAACTTCTAACTATTTAACTTCCAACATTAACTAATTTACCTAGATATAAAATATTATCATCTTAATGATAGAATTTTTGAATTATTAACATAATATACTTAATTTGTTAATTAATGTATGGTGTTATTACTATGTGTTTTATTTTAAATTTTGAGATAATTTATGTAAATATATTTCCATGTATTTCTAATGTTGGACCATCCATGATAATTGCCTACAAAGAGGTGATTATGTTTTTTTGTTCGATGTTTTGATGAAAAATTACTATTGATATATATGTCACATGATTGATTTATTTTTAGTTTTTCATTTTTTAATTAAATGTAAAGTGTTTATGTTTATATTGGATCGGTCAATATATTTTTAGTATATTGATTTACTCATGCGCAACGCGCTCGAATACGCCTAGTATATATCTATACTAGGCGAATCCCCGCGCGTTGCGCAGGAACAAAATTATGTAGTTAAAATAATATTATATGTGTTTTCATTGAAAATATCTAAGGCAATGTAATCAACTATGAAATAACAATTATATATAAGAAATCAAAATGTTGGTGTATCACTAATGAATTATCTTATAGTAAGACATTCTTTCTAAAAATAAAAAAATAAATAAATAATTAGTTTTTATCATTATAAATAAACAATAAAAAATTTTCACCAATAATGGTTAAAATAAGAAAAGAAAATCATAGTATAGTTGGAATCTTTATTGTGGATTTTTTTTTCAATTTATTGGTAATGAACTAATATAAGTAAAAAAGTTTTTTAGTTTCAAAGATATATTGTTTAATCACAAACATTGAAAAACATTAATGTTTTTATGAGAAAAATCTACTCATATAGTAACAACATGTATAAATGAGAGGAATACAAAAAATTTCTAGTAAATAGTATTAATTTAGGAAATATGAATAGTCATTTAGATTTCAAATCATTATGGAATGAGATAACATAATATATCTAACCATATTAGTTTGGAAGGCCTCTATTAGAGTATAGAATATATATATATATATATATATATATATATATATATATATATATATATATATATATATATATATATATATATATATATATATATATATATATATATATATACACACACACACACACACACACATGCACATACATACACACACACACGCGAAGACAACAATGTTAATAGTCTTTTATCAAAAATCTTTTGCGTGGTTGTGGAGTTTATGATTCAAATATTGCAATGTATATTTTTCTTGAAATAATTGTTATATTAGTAGTTTTTCTCACAAAAATCATTCTTGTGGTTGAAAAATTTTCGAATCAAATATGAGTTTGTGATTTAAATATGAAGTTGAACAAATAAGTTTTTCGCATCAACAGTATTTGTAATGTGAATTTTTATTTAGATTATAGTGCTTGAAATAGGAAGTAGAATTAAACGATCAGGAAAAAAGTAACAAAATGGTAATTTGATGATTTTTTCAACGAACTAAATCTATCATTCTTTTGATGATTTCTATATTTTTTCTAAATTGTTTATACAAACATTTTGTACGGTTTAGGAGTGTTTGACATGTTTTTTGAAAATAAATATTATAATAGATGTTTCATTGTTTTTATGTTATTAAAAGTTGTAGTAATTATTATTTCATATTATTTATTATTCATTAGGTTGTGTGTGTATGTAACACAATCTAATAAATAATAAATAACATAAATTAATAGTTACTACAATTTTGAATAACATAAAAACAATGAAATATTTATTATAACATTTATTTTCAAAAAACACATTAAAAACTCCTAAATTGTATAAAATGCTTGTAGAAACAATTTCAAAGATATATTGAAATCAACAAAAGAATAGTATATTTAGTTCATCGAAAATCATCAAAATGTTTGTAGAAACAATTTCAAAGATATATAAAAATCAACAAAAGAATAATATATTTAGTTTATCGAAAATCATCAATTTTTCATTTTTCCGTCGTTTAATTTTGCTTCTCATTTCAAACACTTTAATCCAAAGTAAAATATAGATTGGACTTACTATTGATGCGACAAACTCATTTCTTCAACTCTTTATATTTGAATCGCAAACTCTTCAACGACATGAATATTTTTTGAGAGAAAATACTACTAATATAGCTATTTTTTCCCAAAAAAAATCTACATCTATAACATGGTAAAGTTCTCATCATTTTATAACAATAAAGACAAAATCGAAAATTAACCTACAATATGGTGGAATTCTCACAAGTTTATAACTATATATAGCCAAAACGAAAATAAGCCTATGACATTGTTGAGCTTCGATGCTTATATTCTAGATAACAATAACAAAAATTGAAGAGAAGCAAGTTGAAGAATCAAATGTGGAATAGTTCTTATATAGACAAAATATTTTAAATGAGCAAAAACAATTAATTAGCATAAGATGAAGAGATATGAGTTAAACTCAAATACTTGCACCACATTCATTTGAAACTCCCACATTTTCAACTTCTTCCAATTAATGACTTAGTTAAATGAAATATTTTTCCTATATAAGAACATTATTTTCATGCTTGGTTGTATGCATTCTCTTCTCTTCTCTTTTTGTTATTGTTATCTAAATTCAAGAAGATGGAGAAAACAGGTGCAAGATAAAGGTGGGTATGACTATCAAAAGTTTAAAATGCTAGAAGCTATTTTAGTTATTTTTTGGTTCAATTTGTATTAACTTCTTTTTTCCTTCTACTTTCTTTAGATTTCAAGAAAATATTTATGTTGTACATTTAGATCAAAGAGAAATTTATTCTTTTTTAATTTATTTGTTACAATATGTTGAAGATGTATGTTCTTATTCTGTAATATCTTATATGATTGTTTGATTGGGTTCCGTCGTCGATATGTAACTAATATATGTGTGCATTTTCTTCTCTTATGTTTTTGTTATTGTTATCTAAATTCAAGAAGATGAGAAAAAATGTGTAAGATAAAGGCGGATATGACTATCAAAATTTTAAAATGCTAGAAGATATTTTAGTTATTTTTTGGTTCAATTTGTATTAACTTCTTTTTTCCTTTTACTTTCTTTAGATTTCAAGAAAACATTTATGTTGTCTATTTAGATCAAAGAGAAATTTATTATTTTTCAATTTATTTGTTACAATATGTTGAAGATGTATGTTCTTATTTTGTAATATCCTATATGATTGTTTGATTGAGTTCCGTCGTCGGTTATGTAACTAATATAATTACAACATGAAAAGATGTCAAAAATTTCAATATAATATAAAAGAATTATTGGAAAATAAAAATAGATTGTAATTTTCAAATCATCATTAATAGTTTATGGCTTTTTCTGTTACATTCTAAGCATTTGTTGATAATGATACATCTCATACATATATATGTTAATGATAACTTTCATGTAGACAATGAAATAGACAAATTAACTACAAAGTCAAAAATCATATACCATAAAAAACACAAATACAAGAACTTAAGCTCAAAAAATAGTGTGGAACAATATAAAAAGTGAATGTATACATACAACAACCTACAATCATGGATTTTGTAACAACTAGATAAGAACCTATTTGTATTTCTCAAGTATTTTGACTCATAAAAAATTCATAGTCTCCATGAATTGGTTAATATAAATCAATAAACAGATACATGTACACTTATAAATATTATAGTTAAGTTTATAGTAATGAGTTTGTAGGTTTTTTTCTTAATCTATTAGTTTTATGTTTTTTAAAATGGATGTGTTATTTTTTTTAATTGTTTATTTATTATATACTACTAATGAATAAAAAATAAACACATTTCCTACCATGAAATACATTAAACATCTATAAATTCCATATTGTCAAATAACTTCTCACACACTCATTCGCTAATCATATTCTAGAACACATTGTTTGAAACTTTGCTTTGAAACAAATATACAAAAATAAGTTATAGGAAAAAATTCAAAAAAGATAGAACTAACATATTATTAGCTTTATTTGCATTAGAAATAGTTCAATATTAATGTTCAAATATAATATAATACTACACATTAGAGGATCATATTATTCATTTAGTTGACTAAATACAATTTAAATATTTCAATTCTCTTTAATTGAGTACCATAAGTATCAATTAAATACCATAAGTAGAAAAAAACTCTTCATTGTAGTAGTTTAATGCTAAATAACTCTTATTTGTAATTTGAATGGTTGTAATATTAATAAAACTTCAATACATTTAACTAAAAATTTATTAAAAATGTATGCTATTATTTTGCAATATCATATATGATTGTTTGATTATGTTTCATCATTGTTGATGTAACTAACAATTTATTAAAGATGTACATCATATTGATTTGAAATCGATACAATTTTTTAAATGTTCTTTTAGTAACGATTCAGAATTCATTTGTTAATGTAATATGATTACAAATAAAATAAAACTTTCTATCTAGACTTTAAAATTTTATAATTTTTAATACTAATAAGTGGTTTTTAAAAGTCTTATACAACTACTTAATAATAATAACTTATTTTTAAACTTAATTGACGATAATAATAATATATAGTAACATAAATTCATAAATTATATTACATTAATTTAAAGAAACATTGTTATTTTAAATAATCATTATGATAGAAATACAAAGATGGTAAAATAAGTAATAATCAAATTAGTTAATAATCACAATAGTAAAATTAACACTAGAATGAAAATTATATTTAATATTATTCAAGCGCAAATCGCAGGTAATGATCATTGAGTATTGTGATTGTAATAGATGTTTATTGTTTAAAGTAGTTACAAGTTTATATATCAACTTAGTTGAAGAGTTATTATTTCATAGATAATGTGAATGATGAAGTTTTTCATACATAATTTTAACATGCGCAACGCGCGGGATTTCGTCTAAGATATATATATATATATATATATATATATATATATATATATATATATATATATATATATATATATATATATATATATATATATATATATATATATATATATATATATATATATATATATATATATAGAGAGAGAGAGAGAGAGATGTGATCTATTAAGAAGAGGAGTTTATGTAGGAAGGTAAGAAGATATCTGGACCACTAATGATAGCAAATTAATGATTATAAATACAAAAGGTAATTTTAGAAAATATTTGTAACATATATGATATAATGAGGCAATTAAGATACATCAGAGGGGTAAATCCGTCAACTTACAAAACTTAACTCTCCAAAACCTATCTCCGTTAATTCACGCACCCATGATTTTTGCCCCCAAAAAAGCTATGCGATGGGTTCGGTTTCGATTATGGTTATGGGAACCCGATATATAGAACCATCCCTGTCCCCATCCCCGATTTTCACATTAAGTATTTTTCGTCCCAGTCCTCATCCCCAACCCCGGTCAACTCAGGAATTTATCCGCTCAATTCGGTTTCGGGTATCTGTTGTATTTGGTTTATTTTTGTTATCTCTAGTCGAAATGTACATCAGAACGCCTATTTAACGATATAATGACGTTCTCTCTGTTGTGTTGATTGATCGTCGTTTTTGTTAATAGTATCATGTGACAAAATTGAAGTCAATATTGAGAAACGGCATCAATTAAAACTCTAAATTAATGAAGAAAAACTAGTTGTTTTGGACCTACCAAATCGACATTACGTACAAGACAATTGTTTTAATGTGGGGTTTTCCGCATGCATTATCTTCATAATATAAGAAACAGGTCCTTTTTTCTTTGGTTGAAATTTGAAAATTATTACATTTGGAAAGAAAAAAAAGAGTATTTGGGTGTTTGTCTCCGGACTGGTTTGTACTAGTCTTATCATATTAGGATAACATGGAAAAATGACTTTTTTTTTTTTTTTTTTTTTTGCTTTTCTATTTTTTGTGGATCATGCATCACATGGCTACGTATTTTTGTGGCAATAAACTTCATGTCCATCTCATGCTTTACAAAATTATCTCCCTAAATGTTATAATATTCTATCTTTATGTGATAACAATTGATTATCACTACTTGACCTTCAAATGGCCGAATTAACTTTTTTATATTTACTATCACGAATTTGATGGCTGATTTCAAAAGTTTAAAGATGAAGAATCTGAATCATGTTATTCAGTAATCAGTATGGTTTAAATTTTAAATTATGTGAGTTTTGAAAATGAGTTTAAAATGTATAATCAAGTTTGTCGAGCTCTTTCGTGCTCTACAAGATTATCTCCATAGATTATATATTCACGTGTTATATGCTTACAATTCATTATTGCGACTTGACCATCAAATTGCCGAATTTATATGTTAAACGTTTATCATGCAAGATTTTTGATGACTGAATTCAAGAGTTTAGAGCCGATAAATTTGAATCATATTATTTAATTTGGTTGAATATATTTTCAGTTTATATCGAGTTTTGCAAGTGAATTTGAATAGTATAATAAGTTCACTGTTCACCAAGCTATTGTCATGGTAGCTAATGAAATACTAAGATGCTGTTTGTTTTTTAAGAGGTAAAAATGTTTGCGGTCTGCGGATTACATCTGCAGAAGAAGTGTTGGACTAAACGTCTGCAGTCTGCAAGAAAAATACTATTTGTTTTTTAAAGTCTGTAAGCTGTTAAAATAAATTACAATTTAAATAAAATGTTTTTTAACTTAAAATACGTTTAAAATAACCTGCTTTTTTTTAAATTAAAAGATTTCTTCAATTATTTAGATTCAAAAATCTAGATAAATCAGACACACACAAAAATATTCGAATTTTTTTTTCCAAAAAATATCAATAATTTTAGATAACAATACCAAATTACAAAAACTCGTTCAATTACATACGACAATTGTTCACTATCAATTTCCATCCTTTGAAATATCAATTATAACATCATTCGTCAAAAGCTAATTTTATACATACAACTCTTCCATTAGTTCCTAATAAGATACAATTCAACCCACTACACATAAAAATGTTATGAATATTGTGGACAAAAAGATACAAACTTAAATAATAGCAAAAACAACATAACATTAACCCGGGTGACTAGAACGGATGACCATGTTCTTGAGTTGCATCAGCAAGTGCCCTGAACAAGTCCATATTAAGGATAACCACCTCTGCATCAACAAGATTTCAACAAGATGTTGAATTACAAAGCACGAAAATTCAACAAACAAACTTGAAATCCAAATTGTAACATCCTAACTAAAATCAAAAGCGTAACCCTAATATCCTTAAACGAAATCGCAACCCAAATCTACATACCAAATCTTAAAACAATTGTTTATGTGAGTAGAACCCCAAACCACCAAAACTCAGCAAAAACTCAAATCAATTTATCAACCACAAAAACACAACAAACCTAAAAAATTCAAATTATGGAAGAACGTCAATCAATCAGCAAAGCACCAAAACTCAAGAAAGCACAAAAATCAGCAAAAAATCACCAACAAAGTTCTACAGTAAAACCATAAGTGTATATATATATATATATATATATATATATATATATATATATATATATATATATATATATATATATATATATATATATATGTGTGTGTGTGTGTGTGTGTGTGTGTGTCTCTCTCTCTGTGTGTTTGTGTGTGTATATATATATATATATATATATATATATATATATATATATATATATATATATATATATACACGCAATTCTAGTTATTCATTTTAAGTGTAAACAAAAAAAAAATTAAAAAGTATAAAATAAATAAAAAAAATATGTTTATTTATTATTTTTGTCATTTTTTATTCAAAATAATTAAAAAATTTAGCGTTTTTGTAATATTTTAATAGAATATTACACTATAAGTGTAATATTCTATTAGAATATTGCACTATAAAAAATTATGAAATTCCTTCACAATATTCTATTAGAATATTACATAGTATGTGAACAATATTTATTAGAATAATGTACTGTCAAGTTATTTTTTTATTTTTTCATTTTATTTGTTGTTTTTTTTTTTAAATTTGTATACACAAACAAGCGAAAATTATTAAAATTTTTTTATTTTTTCTAATTATTTTTTGTTATTTTAATTTTTTTGGCTCCAAGATAAGTAGCTATGATTACGTCTTCCCGTCACATAAAATTTTGGTCGTCTCATTTGAACTTGACTATATATATATATATATATACATATATATATATATATATATATATATATATATATATATATATATATATATATAGTGATAGGTTTAATATAGAACCAAATTATATTAGCTAACTATAGAACCACGTAAAACTTGCACATGTTTATTTATTTAAATAATTCTTTTCTCGTCAAATAGCTCTCATTTTGGGGATATATAAGAAGCTCTCTATTAACAAATAATTACAAATCAACCATTAGTTTTAAGGCGATTTGAAAAATCTAAAACTATAATTTTTGCAAAATCAATATAACTTTTATTTGTCGATTTTTTTGTAAACTTCTCTATCAAATATAAAGATTGTACTTTAGAACATTAACATTTGACATAATCCCACTTTAATATGAAATTCTCTTTCCACCCTAACCATAATAGTGTTTATGTTAACTGTTAAGTAAGAAAAGACACCGTCCTCCTTTTCACAGTTTTTTCCTTGAAAATCATGCACGCTTCCTCTTCTATAAAATCTATTGGTTTACTGTGTCTATCATCTTTATTTTTAAGTAACTCTATTTTATAAAAGATTCAAAGAAGAACATGGACTATACTGACGCTAAATAGAGAAGGGAATTTAGAAAATCATATATGGATGATAGAAAATTGGTTGCTTGCAACTTGGAAAATTGGCTGCTGGATATTGGAGAATGCAATGTACGTTGTTACAGATGCAATCATTAATATTCTCGAGTATCTTCTCATTACATAATCATGCAATCCTATAGGTTCATTAATTGAGTTTGTATATCCTTTTTTCTTCAAACTTCAATAATCCAGATTATTTTCAAGATAGAACGATATTGGTACCAAAAAATGAAGTCGTTCAGGAAATAAATGACCATTTACTTTCATTGTTTATAGAGAAGAAAATGAATATTTGACTTCAAATAGTCTGTGTCACTAAGAGTTTATTCACGATCAATTTGATGAGAGTTTTTACTCACCCGATATTTTAAATGGTTTTAACCTCTCAGGATTGCCAAAACCATATCTTGATTTTAAAAGTCGATGTTTCGATTATGTTACTAAGAAACATTGACCAAAAAATGACTTATGTAATGGAACTAGGCTTCAGGTGATACCATTGGGTAATCATGTCATACACGTAGTTATCATTAATGAAAGTAATATTGGACATCAGACTTTTATTTCAAGATTGTCTTTGACAACTTTAGAAAAAAAAGATTCCTTTCAAACTTATAAGAAGACAATTTCCACTTGCTGGGTGTTTTGCTGGAACTAAACTTAAAAGTCAAGGATAGTCATTATCAAAGGTTAGTTTGTTTCTCATAGAACCTATTTTCACACATGATCAATTATATGTTGTTTTATCCAGAGTTAAATGTAGAGAATGATTAAAGCTATTAAGGTTAGATAATGATGGTAGCCTGACCAACCAAACTCCCAATGTTGTATACGAAGAAGTGTTTCAAAAGTTATCTTAAACTATTATTATTTTACCTATGATATAAATTTTGTATTACTCAAAATACAAAAACATTCCACATTTTTTTAATTTTGATTATTTATTTAGTTTCTATACATATAACTTTGCTAAGTTACCTTATTAGTTTTTATTTTTTATATCATTTAAATCTTAATATTAGGTTATATCTGAAATGTTTTCTGCAAATCTATGAACTAAAACCCTAAGTTCACATGTAACCTAGATTGGATCAATGTTTTCTTACTTTGAACATGTAACTAATTCCTAAAGGCCAAACAAAAATTAAGTAAAAGAATAAATCAGAAAAACTAACCTTTAGTTTAATCTTGAAGCTAAGCAACACAAGTGTCCTGCCTCAAATGAGATCACACCCAGGGAGCCAGAGGGACAGGTCACTAAAATTCTAGAGAGACCAGAAGAGAATAGCACTTGATTATGAGGTCCAGGGGTCCCTATTTATAGGCTACCAAATGACCATTAGAGATAAACCTCGTTTGACTTTCAAACAGAGATAAACCCAATCTCTAAGCCATTTTCCGGATTATTCATACGCGCGTCGCGGCCTATACATTGGTGCGTCGCGCGTGTTAATTCAACTATTGAATTTGAACAACTTTAGCCCCTGTCCTCCTGATTAATCTAATTAATGCCACAGAAATTAATCCAATTAATTCCTGATTAATTATTAATCAATTAATATAGTTTCTAATTAATATATTATCACTTTAATATATTAACAAACTATTTCTTTTATTCCTATTGATTTATTAATAATAAATCAACCTTTCTCTCTCTTGGAATTTCTACCAGACCTTTAGTTATGAGGGCAACCCAAATGGACTTTGCTACTATTAATTAGGTAAATACAAATTATTAGTCATTGGTTAGACACCTAATCTAACAGTCTCCCAGTTGGATAAGTCTATGACTATAATTACCAATTTAATCTCTAATTAATCAACAAACTGTAGCTTCATAGAAACTGCTGCCGAACTCTGACCTAGTCAGTTTTGTCCATAGATAAGTGATCAGATGATCCTCCGTCCAACAAGATATTTTCAGACATGAGACATGGATTGAGATCAATCTCTGTCTGACACACTGTTTCCCAATTTCCGATTTTGCATATGACTTTTAGACTTCTAATTGAACACATCAATTCAGTCCTGGCTGGCCAGCACTTCAGTCAATTTCAAAATCATCGAGTGGCCAACAGATATCTGTTTCCTGTCAGGGTCAAGGGACGAATAAGCTTCGACTCATATGCTTATATCTTTTACCAGACAAATCATTCACAACAGCACGTTTTATAACACCGAGTTACCGATGCGTTTTCGTACTATCAATGAACAACCGCCTCGTAAATTATAACTCATATCTCTCCACTTCAAGACCATAAGATATTATCGTCTCAACATTGCTTGTGATGTAATCCATGAAGCAATCTATTGAGCGTGGGTTTATCCAATACTCAAATCTCCATTTCCAAGTACTCATGAACGTTGTAGCAATCTTATTGCTATGTCTAACTCCTTAGGCAATCTACAAAACAATTCATGGCAGTCTTCCTTCATACTTACTCCCTAAAAGTATGAGCGACTGTGGATATTTGAATAATCCAATTATTCAGGAAGTAAAACTTGCGAAAGCGAAACATAAAATCTGACTGGCAGCTACTCCTGCTTATTACCAAGTCTCCACGAGGTAATCACCAAGTCGGATTTATCATAACTATTATCGGTTTCTTATTCTCTTTTAAACTTTCAATTCAAGCCTTTTATATCTATGTCTATTTTAACTCAATGACCTTTTCACTTTTTCTATGTATCCAAGTGTCTAACACTTATACACTTTATTGCAGATAATCCAATCGGATACTCTTCCGATAATATCTCAATTTGTCATTCTGTCTTTCTCTCTCACAACTCCATTCCGGTGGTGTGTACCGTGACTGCCCATGGTTCTCGGGGTCTTTAGTCTACATGACTACACCCTAAGACTATTTCGAGGCATCATGATATGCTGGTAAACCACACGCGCTCCATCAGAAACCAACGAAACTCTTTAACAATGAAGTCCTACAGCATCACGTCCTGGTGTAAACAATTACTGATTTGAAACTCCTTTCAAAACATTCACCCTAATCATTACTTAATGATTTCTCACGCGTGTTCAAAAAAATCCATTTAGTATTCTCAGTCAGGTCATATCCTGAATCCAACTTACTATGCTCTAAGCATCAAGTCATCAGGATATGTTCATAACACTTCTGATCGGTCCAGGAATCTCGTGGAACCTGATGTAATCTCATTCCAAACCCTTTCGGAATCCAATGATTACTAATAATCCTTGTGTCATGACTTCCGGAAACCATTTCCTTTCAGAGACTCTTTTTTATGCATCTTGAACCTCATAAGACCATATTCTCAATGGCTAAGTCTATACTGTCAATTTCATCTATTCGATAGATGTATGTGAACTATGTGAGTATCTTGCACCTTCTTTATGCAAAGTCATCACACTTTGCAATGATAGGAAACTCTTTTCCTGGGTTTATGCATCTTGAATCTTATCAAGATCATATTGGCAGAATTTCAATCTATCTAATAGATGTTCACGACCGCCTAAGTATGTTGTTGTTAGATTAGGTGTCTAAGCCATGATTAATAATTTGTATTTACATAATTAATAGAAGCAAAGTACATTTGGGTTGCCCTCATAGCTAGAGGTTTGGTAGAAAGTTCGGTAGAGAGAAAGGTTGGTTTATTATGGGATTAATAAATCAATAGAAATAAAATATATGGTTTGTTAATATATTAAAGTGATAATATATTAATTAGAAACTATATTAATTGATTAATAATTAATCAGAAATTAATTGGATTAATTTCTGTGGCATTAATTAGATTAATCAAGAGGACAGGGGTTAAAGTCGTACAAATTCAATAGTTGAATTGCGGCGCGTGGCGCGCAAATGTAAAAGCCGCGACGCGCGTACAAATAATCCGGAAAATGGCTTAGAGATAGGATTTATCTCTGTTTGAAAGTCAAACGAGGTTTATCTCTAAGGGTCATTTGGTTCCGTGTAAATAGGGACCCCTAGACCTCATTATTTGGTGCTCATTCTATTATTCTCTCTGGATTTTCGTGACCTTCATCTGTCTCCCTGGGTGTGATCTCATTTGAGGCATGACATTTGTGCTGCTTAGCTTCAAGATTAAAACTAAAGGTTAGTTTTTCTGATTTATTCTTTTAGTTAATTTTTGTTTGGCCTTTAGGAATTAGTTACATGTTCAAAGAAAAAAAACATAGATCTTTTCTTAGGTTATTTAGTTCATGGTTGCGGAAAACCTTTCAGTGGTATCAGAGCATTTGGTTGTTTTCTTATTGAATGGCTGTAATAGTTTTCCTAATTAGGGTTTAAAGTTTATAAATCCTTTGGGCCTGATTTCGATTTTAGGGTTTAGGGTTTTTGAAACCCTAGCCCTCCCCCCTTCTTTTTTTTTCGATTTTTCTGGTTAGGGTTTTAGGAGGTTTTCTATTTTTGGTACCTTTAATTGGTTAATTAAATGGATAACTTTAAACCCAGTTTGTTTGAATTCGTTAATTAGGGGTTTAAGATAGGTTTAAATTGATTTGATTAATTTTAAAAAACATATCTACATTTGAATTAATTTAATTAATTGTTTAATTAAAAGATAATTCAAGGGATTTAATTTAATTTTGATTTAATGGTTAAATTTCGAAAATTAAAGGATAAATCCTAAAATATTTTAAAAGGTTTAAAATATCTAGATTTAATTAATTTAATTAATAGTTTAATTAAAAGATAAATTAAATCAAATTAAAGGTTTAATTTAATTTGAAATTTAATAGCTCAATTTCAGGAAATTAAAAGATTGACCAGGAATATTTTAAAAGATTTAAAATACATCTTATATATATTATTAAAGGTTAATACTATATGTATAAGATAAATTGGTTAGTCAAATCATTAGTAGGCCTCATTCACGAAGCTGGTCTATAAAGTGGGTATAAGGAGACTGCCTATAAAATGGCGGTCTAATGGGTGTTCACTCTCACCCACCGCTCGTCTGATTAGTGGAGGGTCGTTAGCCGAACAGTTTTGATAGGACCGCTTAATCATTAAAAGTATAATGATCAAAGTACTAGAACCCGTACAAGAATTCCCAACTCTAGTTACTTTAACAAAAATGTGAATTTGATCCTAACCCATGAAATTGCACATTGCATTTTATGAAACGTTGGTGGAGCGTGTGTGGGTTACCGGCACACCAATGGGGGTTCATAAAGAGTGGCAATGGGTTTCTCGGGTGTTATCATTGTTGATGGAGCGTATGTGGTTAACCGGCACATCAATTTGAGATGATAATGGACCCCGAGAGTACCAAGCTAATTTGCATGGTTATTCACACCCGGTTTGTGATCCTCGGCATCCCAGTCACAAACGGTGGGGCATATCTGAGATTAAACATGCCATTGAACAGTTCAATGAATCTCACAGATCTAGGAATTTCATAAGACTGAAATTGATAAAAGTTATCTACCTTAATGACCACTGTGTTGTGACTACGGCATCCCTCTTCACAGCATAGTTGGGGTATTTTGGATCCTAGCCTTGTTAAATAATATATATTGGGTAATTATTTAAAAGGATTAATTAAACGAATAAATTCAAATTGTATATATGTCTGAAGAAAATGTCATTCTCCTCCTTCTCCACCTTCAGCCATTTCTGAGAGCTTCAGAAAGCACCTGTTTAGTATGGTAAGGCTGACTGGCCTGAACTATGTGATATGGTTTTGCAATTAGAGAATAGTTCTTAGTTTTGCTGGCAAACCATATCCGACTGAGTGTCCGCTCCCAAACATGGCATCACACAGCAGCTTGTGATGAGCATGACTCCATGACTATTGAGTCCAAGGAAGTTCGTTGCCTTATGCTATTGATCATTAACCCCAAGTTCCGCAGGGATTTAGAATTCCTGGGGTCTGATAAGTTAGCACAACTAGTTCAGGAAAGGTTTTGTGAACTGGTTGAATAAAGGGAACGAACTAGGATCTTCAAAGAGCTTAAAGTTGCAAGCTAGAAGGAAGTAGCACCAGTTTGCGTGTTCCCGAGATTGAGGGATACATAGGCGAACATTATAAAACTGGTTTCCCTTTGGGATCGGGAGTTAAGCATTAGCTCAACTCGCTGATCTGTTCATCCAGATGAACAGAAAGGGTAACCGGATAAGACAATCGTGGAAGTGCATTCAATGTCGACTCTGTATGAATCGTTCATGGAGAAGCATAGTTCCATTAATTCAGCTGCTTCAGGATTGAGTCCAGTATTAAGGTGCATCAAGAAATGATCCAGATCGTCTGGACCGATTGTTCGATGTTCCAAACTGGGAATCCACAAGGTGGGACACAGTCACGAAAAGATTGGAAAATGCTCTAAAACCAACCGTTTGGTAAACTCATAAATATCTTAGAATTCAGAACACCTGATCCTCATTTCCTTGATACAGGATGTGTTTCACACATTTGCTCTGTATGCACGAACTCTAGAGGATGCGGGATGGTGTCGCACAGGAGCATATTCGGATTGGATCTGGAGCTCGTGCGGTTTTTGAGTTAAGCTAGATATTTGTTCTTGTTATTAGTTTATAGATACATACGACATGGATTCGCATAGTACATTGTTCTGAGGATAATTCTGGTTTAATGAAATATTTTTTTTTGAAACATGATTGTTTTAATTGTCCTCGAAATATTGTATGAATGTGTTGATGACATAAATGGTAATAACTTGAATGTTGATACATCCAATGGGATTGGATTTGTAAATTGTGTTCTTTATGATTGTTAAAGTGAATTTTATGAGAATCACTTCAACCAAAGGTCCAGTTGGACAGGACTTTGGAATCATTTGACTTAGAGTCACATGATGAATTGAGTGCTTAGTAAAATTAATTGTGGCAAGAAAGGAATCGCCCAAAGATCCAATGGATAGGATTTTGGAATCAGTTGACTTGGAGTCAGGTGATGATTGCATGTCTTGAACAATATTAACAAAGTCATAAATTTACATGGAACTGTAAAGGTATTAAGATTTTGAGCAACAGACACATAAGTTACTGTGTATTGCTCGAATCTTCGAACAGAACAAGATTAGTTATGCTTCATGATATTTGCCAAATGGTTTGACAAATATGGCTTCGTTTATCGGAATAAGCGATTGATTGGAACCTTGAAGTGTTCAAAGATTTCAAAGGAAGCATAAGATCAACAGAACCTGAGTAACAACATAGAATGAGAAAATGTTTCACAGTTTATCCTCTTCCAAGAACACTAATGGTTATAATGTGTCTTAGGGAAGATGATGGAGCATTGATCGAAATAGTTTGATCCTCGGTGTATAAGATACACTGGATACATTTCCGACTAATATTTTAATGAATTGAATATTCAACCAGTCAGACCGCAGAAGCCATATTCCGACCACATCTTAGACTAAGTAGGTTATGTTGACACTGTCTGAAATGTAAAGCTGGGATCGTCCCACTAGTACATAGAAAGTCCAGGTTCATGTAGCATTCGTCTGAATCTCATGATAAGCCTGAAACTGATTAGCAATGTTGTTTCATTGGCCACTCCGGTTATCCTTTGAAAGAAGAGTACTTTTAGAAAGAACTCAAGTTCTAAGGAAACAGTGGGAGTAAGAATAATTCTGAATGAGTTCAGGGCTTAGCCAAGTGAAAGAACCTTTAGTCACCACTGGAACTTGACCAGAAATTAGATTCCTGTTAAACCTGACATACCCTCTCTTCGCTTGACCAGTAGTTATTGTCACTGTCATAAGGAGTTATGATTTGGGTGATATACCGGGTAGTGGTAAAACACTAAAGATGGTACGGATAAGTAATCCGACTGCTGGAAGCATTGGTGAGCCCAGTTGCTGCCAAATAAGAGAACCTTACCGCGAGACGCAGTCTATGTGACAGTTTGATTGATATTTACAACTGGTCTAGGAACCAGTGGGAGTAATTGAATCATCAAAAGAAAGGAACATAGAAATGTACTTACAGAACATCTGGTTGAATGAGTCATCACTTGGAGTCAAGCAATTGATTCTGAAAGAAGCACTCTCAATAGAAGATATAATCTGAGAGGATTCTGCGTGGCATAGTGTGAGTCGTTAGTGGAGCGTGTGTGGTTTATCGACACACTAATAGGGACTCACATAGAGCATGCCATTACAAAAGGTACACGGCCCCGGGATTCATCCCATGGGCATCTCGCAAGAAAGGATATTCGGATTCTCAAAATAGGCCAAAAGGTTTGGATTTTGTGAATAGCCTGAAAGATTTCCTTTAATATGTCGGAAAGGTTTGGATTTCGGTTTCGCAAAATGTGCCATAAGTTGAGGATTTTGTGAATAGTCCGAAAGAGTCATATAACGGTGTCAAAGCCAGTGGGAGTATCGTTGTTATCTGCTATCATTGTATGTGGGTTACATACTCGTTCTTGGAAACGTCTCTTATCATTACAAAGTGTAATGACTTGGTGTTAAGAAACGGTTCGCTATGAAAGACTTTAAGAGATACAACATACTCAGGTGGTTGTGAACGTCTATTAAATAGATCAGAATTTTGCCAATATGATCTTGATGAGATTCAAGATGCATAACCCCAGGAATGGAGTTTCCTGTCATTGCAAAGTGTAATGAATTGGCATGAAAGAAACAAAGAAGGTGCAGCATGCTCACGTTGTTCATAGACATCTATCAGATAGATGAGACTGACAGTATTGACTTAGCCGTTGAGAATATGATCTTGATGGGATTCAAGATGCATAAGAAAGAGTCCGTGAAAGGAAATGGTTTCCGGAAATCATGACACAAGGATTATTGGTAATCTTAGGATTCCGAAAGGGCTTGGAATAAGATTACATCAGAAGTGTTATGAACATATCCTGATGACTTAATGCTTAGAGCATTGTAAGTTGGATTCAGGATATTGCCTGGCTGAGAATACTGAATGGATTTTTGAACAGACGTGAGAAATCATTGGGAAATGATTAGGGTGAACGATTTGAAAGAAGTTTCAAATCGGTAATTGTTTACACCAGAACGTGGTGATGTAGGACTTCATGGTTAAAGAATTTCGTTGGTTTCTGATGGAGCGCGTGTGGTTTACCGGTACATCATAACACCTCGAAATTGTCCTAGGGTATAGTCGTGTAGACTAAAGACCCGAGAACCATGGGCAGTCACGGTACACATCACCAGAATGGAGTTGTGAGAGAGAATGACAAAATGACAAATTGAGATATCATCGGAAGAGTATCCGATAGGATCATCTGCAATAAAGTGTATAAGTGTTAGACACTTGGATACATAGAAAGAGTGAAAAGGTCATAGACATAGATATAAAAGGCTTGAATTGAAAGCTTAAAAGAGAATAAGAAACCGATAATAGTTATGATAAATCCGACTTGGTGATTACCTCGTAGAGACTTGGTAATTAGCAGGAGTAGCTGCCAGTCAGATTTTATGTTTCACTTTTGCATGTTTACTTCCTGAATAATTGGATTATTCAAATATCCACAGTCGTTCATACTCTTAGGGAGTAAGTATGAAGGAAGACTGTCATGAATTGGTTTGTAGATTGTCTAAGGAGTTAGACATAGCAATAAGATTGCTGCAACGTTTATGAGTACTTGGAAATGGAGATTTGAGTATTGGATAAACCCACGCTCAATAGATTGCTTCATGGATTACATCACGAGCAATGTTGAGACGATAATATCTTATGATCTTGAAGTGGAGAGATATGAGTTATAATTTGCAAGGCGGTTGCTCATTGATAGTACGAAAACGCATCGGTAACTCGGTGTTATAAAACGTGCTGTTGTGAGTGATTTGTTGGGTAAAAGATATAACATATTAGTCAAAGCTTATTCGTCCCATGACCCAGACGGGAAACAGATATCTATTGGCCACTCGATGATTTTGAAGTTGACTGAAGCGCTGGCCAGCCAGGACTGAATTGATTCGTTCAATTAGAAGTCTAAAAGTCATAAGCAAAATCGGAAATCGGGAAACAGTGTGTCAGACAGAGATTGATCTCAATCCATGTCTCATGTCTGAAAATATCTTGTTGGACGGAGGATCATCTGATCGCTTATCTATGGACAGAACTGACTAGGTCAGAGTTCGGCAGCAGTTTCTATGAAGCTACAGTTTGCTGATTAATTAGAGGTTAAATTGGTAATTATAGTCATAGACTTATCCAAGTGGGAGACTGTTGGATTAGGTGTCTAAGCCATGACTAATAATTTGTATTTACATAATTAATAGAAGCAAAGTACATTTGGGTTGCCCTCATAGCTGGAGGTTTGGTAGAAAGTTCGGTAGAGAGAAAGGTTGGTTTATTATGGGATTAATAAATCAATAGAAATAAAATATATGGTTTGTTAATATATTAAAGTGATAATATTTTAATTAGAAACTATATTTATTGATTAATAATTAATCAGAAATTAATTGGATTAATTTATGTGGCATTAATTAGATTAATCAAGAGGACAGGGGTTAAAGTCGTACAAATTCAATAGTTGAATTGCGGCGCGCGGCGCGCAAATGTAAAAGCCGCGACGCGCGTACAAATAATCCGGAAAATGGCTTAGAGATAGGATTTATCTCTGTTTGAAAGTCAAACGAGGTTTATCTCTAAGGGTCATTTGGTTCCCTATAAATAGGGACCCCTAGACCTCATTATTTGGTGCTCATTCTATTATTCTCTCTGGAATTTTCGTGACCTTCCTCTGGCTCCCTGGGTGTGATCTCATTTGAGGCAGGACATTTGCGCTGCTTAGCTTCAAGATTAAAACTAAAGGTTAGTTTTTCTGATTTATTCTTTTAGTTAATTTTTGTTTGGCCTTTAGGAATTAGTTACATGTTCAAAGAAAGAAAACATAGATCTTTTCTTAGGTTATTTAGCTCATGGTTGCGGAAAACCTTTCAGTTGTATCTCTTAAAGTCTTTCATAGCGAACCGTTTCTTAACACCAAGTCATTACACTTTGTAATGATAAGAGACGTTTCCTAGAACCAGTATGTAACCCACATACATGTGATAGCAGATAACAACGATACTCCCACTGGCTTTGATACGGTTATATGACTTTTTCGGACTATTCACAAAATCCAGAACTTTTGGCACATTTTGCGAAACCGAAATCCAAACCTTTCCGACATATTAAAGGAAATCTTCCAGGATATTCACAAAATCCAAACCTTTTGGCCTATTTTGAGAATCTGAATATCCTTTCTTGCGAGATGCCCATGGGACGAATCTCGGGGCCACGTACCTTTTGTAATGGCATGCTCTATGTGAGTCCTTATTAGTGTGCCGGTAAACCACACACGCTCCACTAATGACTCACATATACCACGCAGAATCCTCTCGGACTTCATCTTCTATTGAGAGTGCCTCTCTCGGAATCAATTGCTTGACCCCAAGTGATGACTCATTCAACCAGATGTTCTGTAAGTACATTTCTATGTTCCCTTCTTTTGATGAATCAATTACTCCCACTGGTTCCTATACGAGTTGTAAAATCAATTAAACTGTCACATAGACTGTGTCTCGCCCTAAGGTTCTCTTATTTTGCAGCAACCGGGCTCACCAATGCTTCCTAGTAGTCGGATTACTTATCTGTACCATCTTTAGTGTTTTACCACTAATCGGTATGTCACCCAGATCATAACTCCTTATAACGGTGACCAAAACTACAGGTTAAGCGAAGAGAGGGTATGCCAGGTTTAACAGGAATCTGATTCCTGGTCAAGGCCCAGTGGTGACTAAGGGTTCTTTCACTTGGCTAATCCTTGAACTCCTTCAGGATTATTCTTACTCCCACTGTTTCCTTAGAACATGAGTTCTTTCTAAAAGGACTCTTCTTTCAAAGGATAACAGGGATGGCCAATGAAACGATATCGCTGATCAGTTTTAGGCTTGTCATGAGATTCAGACGAATGCTACATGACCCTGGACTTTCTATGTACTAGTGGGACGATCCCAGCTTTACATTTCAGACAGTGTCGGCATAACCTACTTAGTCTAAGATATGGTCGGAATATGGTTTCTGCGGTCTGACTGGTTGAATATTTAATTCATTGAAATACTAATCGGAAATGTATCTTATACATCGAGGATCAAAACTATTTCGATCAATGCTCCATCGTCTTCCCTAAGACACATTATAACCATTAATGTTCTTGGAAGACGATAAACTATGAAACATTTTCTCAGTCTATGTTGTCACTCAGGTTCTGTTGATCTTATACTTCCTTTGAAATCCTTGAACACTTCAAGGTTCCAATCAATCGCTTATTCTGATAAGTGAAGCCATATTTGTCAAACTATTTGGCAATTGTCATGAAGTATAACTAATCGTGTTCTGTTCGAATATTCGAGCAATACACAGTAACTTATGTGTATGTTGCTCAAAATCTTAAGGTCTTTTGCATCTCTATGCAAATTTATAACTTTGCTAATATTGTTCAAGACATGCAATCATCACCTGACTCCAAGTCAATTGATCCCAAAATCCTATCCATTGGATCTTTGGGTGATGCATTTCTTTGCAACAACTGATTTTATTAAGAACTCAATTCATCATGTGACTCGAAGTCAAATGATTCCAAAGTCCTGTGTAACTGGACCTTTGGTTGAAGTGATTCTCATAAAATTCACTTTAACAATCATAAGGAACACAATTCATAAATCCAATTGGATGTATCAACATTCAAGTTATTACCATTTACGTCATCAACACATTCACACACATTTCGAGGACAATTAAAACAATCATGTTTTAAAAGAAAAATATTTTATTAAACCAGAATTATCCTCAGAACAATGTACTATGCGAATCAATGTCATATGTATCTATAAACTAATAACAAGAACAAATATCTAGCCTAACTCCAAAAAATGCACGAGCTCCAGATCCAATCCGAATATGCTCCTGTGCGACAACATCCCGCATCCTACAGAGTTTTTGCATACAGAGCAAATGTGAGAAACACATCCTGTATCAAGGAAATGAGAATCAGGTATTCTGAGTTTTAAGATATTACTGAGTTTGCCAAACGGTTTGGCTTTGGAGCATTTTTCCAATCTTTTCTGTGACTGTGTCCCACCTTATGGATTCCTAGTATGAAACATCGAACAATCGGTCCAGACGATCTGGATCATTTCTTGATGCACCTTAATACTGGACTCAATCCTGAAGCAGCTGAATCAATGGAACTATGCTTCTCCATGAACGACTCATACAGAGTCGACATTGAATGCATTTCCACGATTGTCTTATTCGGTTACACTTTCTGTTCATCTGGATGAACAAATCAGCGAGTCGAGCTAATGCTTAACTCCCAATCACAAAGGGAAACCAGTTTTATACTGTTCGCGTATGTATCCCTCAATCACGGGAACACGCAAGCTGGTGCTACTTCCTTCTAGCTTGCAACTTCAAGCTCTTTGAAGATCCTAGTTCGTTCCCTTTATTCAACCAGTTCTCGGAACCTTTCCTCAACCAGCTGCGCTAACTTATCTGACCCCATGAATTCTAAATCCCTGCGGAACTCGGGGTCAATGATCAATAGCGTAAGGCAACAAACTTCCTTAGACTCAACAGTCAAGGAGTCATGCTCATCACAAGCTGCTGTGTGATGCCATGTTTGGGAACGGACACTAAGTCGAATATGGTTCGCCAGCAAAACTAAGAACTATTCTCTAATTGCAAAACCATATCACACAGGCAAGGCCAGTCAGCCTTACCATATTTAACAGGTGCTTTCTGAAGCTCTCAGAAATGGGTGAAGGAGGAGAATGACACTGTTAAGGGTGTCAATCCCTAACAAATATGATCGGAAATGAATCCGACCAATCACTGCTATTCTGCACTGGATTAGAGTACAGGGCAAGCAGGGTCGAACCACAAGGACACGGGATATAATATTTATGCCTACTTAGTATAAAATACTAAGTATGATGTAATGCGGGGGGTTTTTGTTGTGAAAATAATAACAAAGGAAGAAAGCATACGAGTAATTAAGAGAAAAACAATATTAAAGGCCTAGTCCCGAGTCTTCGATGTTCATCGTAATAGAATGAATCCGACTGATGTGCTTTAGAATACAATTCTAAGTTGGCTTTTGAAATTCATAAAATATATTCTTTATGAAAATAACTTGCTAAAATGTTTAGATAAAGGTCCGCTTATTACCTAAACCTAGTTCCATTTTACCCGACCTAAGGTCCGCTTATAGGCCAAAATGCAGGAACCGCATAAGGTGTGCAAGTACCAATCAATGTCCAATTCTTCGCGTCCGCTGGGTAGTGTGTGGACATATGACCAAATTCTAAACAAGGAATTGGGCGCTTGTTTTTGTTACCAAACATCGACTGTGCTAAGCGATTAGGTGCCTCACACAATCAATTAATAGTGCGTGAAAAAGATCTATTTAGGGTGATCAGTCATAAACAAATCAGATTCAAGACTAAAATTGAAACAAGAAAATGATCATTAGAATTATTCAAAAGCATTCATCAAGTCGAATGTTTCAAACTACCAAATGAACATGTCCGAACTCAAAACTAGAGTACGGGTTCTAGCCAGACATGGCTAGAAATGAATCAAAAATACAAAATTGTAATTAAATACGGCTTACAAATGATAAAATACGTAACCGAATCTCGAAAGTCATGATTCGGCCTTCAAAAACCTTCTAAAAACTGCTTGGAAATGGCTCGGGGTCGTGGCTAAAACGCAGGGACTCAACTCCTCTTCTGGCAGAAATCAACTACTATTTATAGCCTCCAGGAGACATTAGTGTCGCTAATATATATATTAGTGTCGCTAATATTCAAAATTCCATAAAACTAGGTCTCTGGTCAAACGCAAATCTCGCCAGCTGATTTTTCTCAACCACCAGGATTAGCGTCGCTAATGGAAGGGTTAGCGGCGCTAATCTTCAATTTTTCACCATTTTGACATTTTTGGCCCTTTTTTCCCATTTTTCGCGATTTCAGCAATTAGCGTCGCTAATATGTTAGAGTCGCTAACTATAAAAGTTAGAGTCGCTAATCTTTAAATTCCAGCATTTTCATTTTTAGTCCCTGCTTGTTCCAACTTTGGTCCTTTTTCGCCCATTTTGCTCCTTTTTGCTTAAAAACCTGCATAATTGATATTTTCCAAGTAAAGTGAGTATTTTAGTCCTTTTTAGCTTAATTTATTTATAAAAATACCCTGATATCGTATAAAATATGTACGAAATACGCACGATATCAGAATACCCCACACTTGGACTTTGCTTGTCCTCAAGCAAAATAGAGTTTTTCGACCTTTCAAAACAATTGCTTTAACAATTCCCGCATTAATTACCCACATCCAAAATAATAAATACAAAAAGATTTTAAATTGTACCAGAATCATAAGCATACATGTGTGTTGGTCCTTTTTAACTGATTATTTTCCAATTAAACTTCATTCCTGTAAGCAATAAATCCCTAGTGTGCCCACTACTCATTTTTGCATCCCCTAGAAATATACCCTTCAAAAACCGCCTAGGCTCAAGACTTATTGCTAAGTTCCCAAGGTCACTTTTTTGTACTCACACAATTAAATGATCATTAGTTTATTCCAATTGCTATTAAGTATTAGTTTCTTTTTAATTTCGATAGCTTGAATTCTTTATGTGGAATATCACCTAAGCTGCACCAATTATTACCAATTTATTTATTATTTGCACCTTCGGGACTCACGACTTTCCATGGAACTCTTGATTACAAATTTTCGACCTTAGATTATACGAGGTCTACTCATTCAAATTCCAAGGGCCGTTAAGGAAATCCCATGGCTTTCTATGGCACCCGTGTAACGAACTTTCGACAACATTATCCCAAACCAGACGGTCTTAGGTAATGAGGTGAGGGAAACCACCCTTTTCATGTCTACCGATTCGAGTATCATAGGTCACAGATTGGATTTTCCCTCCTGAGTCTCGATCTTATGGTGACTTTTTCATCTTTGAGATTTTCTCGATTTTTTTTTCATCGAGGCTCTTTCTTTCCTCAGTTTGGCAACAGCATAGGATTTGTACTTTTGTAACAAAAGGAACCTAACTCAATCTGTTTTGACTAGGGCTTAGCTATGCTTACGACTAAAATGACACCCTTTGAAAGATATCATGTGCTAAAAAAATTTTAGAGGGGTCTATTTCGTCAACAACGCAAAATCATGTTGTAGGGACACACTAATTATCTACCAGCTTATAAGTCAAAAATTCGATTGGAAAAATAAACAGCCACATATACTACTAATGAAAGCTGTGTACCACTCAAATTTCTATTCCTATCCATTATTTCAGATGTATTTATCTTTATTTGTTCAATTTCGGGAAATTATTAAGGCAAAAAATTTTAAAATTTGGCCAAATAAACCTAAAATGCTTAAGTGTAACACCTCACCCCACACTTAAATTATACAATGTCCCCATTGTATATATATATATATTCCATTAAATTAAAGAGGGAGAAAAAGGAACAGACTTCCCTGGGTGAGTTGCAGCTTTCACTTGTATGTGACAAGCTTTTCAGGTTGCTTTGAGCAATTCGCGCTTCATAACCACTTTTTATCATAACCAAGAGATAAAAATAATAGTGGGAACGACCCCACACTTATTACGAGCTCAGTCTCGTTGGTAGATCATGTTTGCTGCATTTGAAGCTTATACAGTTGGGTTCTTCCTCTTTTCCAAATGACCTTGTCATAGCAGTTTTAAAAGAAAAAATAACGAAGAAAAGAAAATAAAAATAAAAATAAAAATAAAAATAAAAATAAATAAACAAATGCCCAGGTTGCCTCCCGGTTAGCGCCTCTGTTTAGTGTCGTCGGCCCGACCTCGCCCAGTTCAGAATTTTAAGTGATATAACTTGGGCACTTCCACATCTCCGCTCCTTTGTTTTTCACCTCTGATCCTTCATAGTAGGTCTTTTGTTACAATTCTGGTACCTGCACCTGAAACATCTTACAGTAAGCGTCATGAAATTTTCTTTCCAATGTTTCGTACCTTGCTTTTTTTCTTGTATGTTTGAAAGTGGATGAATTCCTCAACTCTTCCTCAAGCTTGAACTTCTCAGTAAGTTCTTTTGTCTTATCTTCATCACTCTTTCCTTCTAGTGGTAAAGCCTGAACATCACGATTGGATAACTCAACATATTTATTCGTCCGTGGTTCAGTTGTATTCAGAAGATTCACTGATGAGGTTTTGCTTGGGTAACGAATGGCTTTACAAGTATTAAAGCTAACAACTTCCCCATCAAACTCCATAGAAAGAGTGCCAGCGTGAACATCGATTTTTGTTCTCGCGGTCTTCATGAACGGTCTACCTAGGATTATGGAATTTGGGTTCGCGGTGTTGTCATCTCCCATATCAAGAACATAAAAATCAACTGGGAAAAGGATTTGATCGACTTGTACCAAAACATCCTCTAGAACTCCTTTTGGGTGGACTCTTGATCTATCGGCCAGTTGAATAATGACGCTGGTCTCTTTCAAGGTTTCTAATTTTAATGATTTGAAAGTTGAATATGGCAGAACATTGATAGAGGCACCAAGGTCTAGCATAGCACTTGGAAAAGAAAGGTCTCCTAACTTGCAAGGAACCGTAAAAACACCTGGATCCTTGCACTTTTCAGGCAAACGCTTTTGGAAGATAGCAGAGACGTTTTCACCAGCTTTCATGAAATAATTCCCTTCTAACTTTTTATTAGAAATGCAACGTTCCTCGAGGAATTTTGCATACTTAGGGACATGATTTATGGTGTCTAGAAGTGGAACGTTTACCTCAGCTTTTCTAAACGTCTCCATGATTTCTTCATCTTCCCTCTCACGCTTTATCAATCTAGAAGGGAATGGAGCACGAGCTATAAGTTCTGCTTTGGTTAGTTCTTGCTTTGGTTTCTTTCGGCTTTCTTTTTCCAACTCATCTTCCTTTTCAATCTTTAGTTCGTCTTCTTCGGGCATCTGTGGCCCTTCATACTCTTTCTCATTTCTCAAGGTTATAGCACACACGGTGTGCTTTGGATTTTGTTCTGTTTGTGCTGGTAATTTTCCTTGAGCTTCTAACTTGCTCACCGAGTTGGCAAGTTGGGCTACATGTTGCTCTAAGTTCTTTATGCTGGCTTTTGTTTCGTTTTGAAAAACTTGAGTGCTCATGGCAAGGCTTTTCACTATATCTTCTAGCGATGTACCCGATGAACTTGGTTGTTGAGGTGGAACTTGTGGCTGACGAGGTTGAAATTGTTGAGATCGATGAGGTTGTCTCGTTTGATATTTTTGTGGAGGTCTTTGCTGATAAATTGCAGGCGGACTTTGGATCCAATTTTGATGATATGTCCCTGCAACTTGTGCATCTCCAGTATCTTCTTGTAACAGTGGGCACATATCAGTAGGGTGACCAACTTGCAAACATACCCCACAAGGTCGAACTGGTGGTTGTGCATTTCTTTCTTGTGTGAGAAGTAAAACTGCTTTTGTTAGCTCAGATATTTGCTTTTCGATTTGAGGCGTATTTACTTCTTTTTCCCGTCGTGGCACATCCGTGTACCATTCATCTTCTTGAATTGTATGCTTGGAGTCCTCAGCCATGGTGTTTAGTAATGCTCGAATTTGAGTTGGAGTCTTATCAGTGATAGAGCCTCCACTTGAAGCATTGAGTAACCGACGATCCCAGGATGATAGTCCTTCACAAAAATATTGAAGGAGCTGATGATCAGTGATGCCATGTCTGGGACATCGAGCGCATAATCTTTTAAATCATTCCCAATAAGTATGCAATGCTTCCCTCTTCTGTTGTTTGATGCCAATAATCTCTCTGCGAAGGGCAGAGGCCTTCATTTCTGGGAAGTACTTGTCTAGGAACATGCGAGCTAACTCATTCCACGTGGTGATGGATCCAGGTGGCAAGTAATAGAGCCAGTCTCTAGCGGAGACTTGAACAGCGAAGGGGAATGCCCTTAGCTTGATCTGGTCTTCGGTGACGTCATGTGGTTTCATGCCGGTGCATACCACATGGAATTCCTTCAAAAATTTGTGAGGGTCTTCGTTCTCGACCCCTCTGAAGGTTTGGAGAAGATGGATCAAACCTGATCTGAGCTCGAAGTTCATCATGGCTGGGTAGGTGATGCATAATGGTTGTTGGGTAACATCTTGTGTTGCCCATTGGCGGAGAGTTTGTTCGGGTAATGCCATGATGATTGGTGGATTAATGGGAGTTGGAGATGGTGGTGATGTGGTTTCTGTGTAGGTTTCGTTGGATGTAGCTTCGGTTGATTGAGTGTTTGTGGTGGAAGGAAATGTAGAAGTTTGGGAAGCGGTTTGCTTCTTGCGAAGTGTAGTTTGCTTCCTTAGGCTTCTAGCAGTCTTTTCAATCTCTTTGTCGAGGGCAATTGGTGAACCTGTACGAAGAGATCTTGGCATAAACGTTAGTATTGCCGTGTCCCCGGCAACGGCGCCAATTTGTTAAGGGTGTCAATCCCTAACAAATATGATCGGAAATGAATCCGACCAATCACTGCTATTCTGCACTGGATTAGAGTACATGGCAAGCAGGGTCGAACCACAAGGACACGGGATATAATATTTATGCCTACTTAGTATAAAATACTAAGTATGATGTAATGGGGGGGGGGGGTTTTGTTGTGAAAATAATAACAAAGGAAGAAAGCATACTAGTAATTAAGAGAAAAACAATATTAAAGGCCTAGTCCCGAGTCTTCGATGTTCATCGTAATAGAATGAATCCGACTGATGTGCTTTAGAATACAATTCTAAGTTGGCTTTTGAAATTCATAAAATATATTCTTTATGAAAATAACTTGCTAAAATGTTTAGATAAAGGTCCGCTTATTACCTAAACCTAGTTCCATTTTACCCGACCTAAGGTCCGCTTATAGGCCAAAATGCAGGAACCGCATAAGGTGTGCAAGTACCAATCAATGTCCAATTCTTCGCGTCCGCTGGGAAGTGTGTGGACATATGACCAAATTCTAAACAAGGAATTGGGCGCTTGTTTTTGTTACCAAACATCGACTGTGCTAAGCGATTAGGTGCCTCACACAATCAATTAACAGTGCGTGAAAAAGATCTATGTAGGGTGATCAGTCAGAAACAAATCAGATTCAAGACTAAAATTGAAACAAGAAAATGATCATTAGAATTATTCAAAAACATTCATCAAGTCGAATGTTTCAAACTACCAAATGAACATGTCCGAACTCGAAACTAGAGTACGGGTTCTAGCCAGACATGGCTAGAAATGAATCAAAAATACAAAATTGTAATTAAATACGACTTACAAATGATAAAATACGTAACCGAATCTCGAAAGTCGTGATTCGGCCTTCAAAAACCTTCTAAAAACTGCTTGGAAATGGCTCGGGGTCGTGGCTAAAACGCAGGGACTCAACTCCTCTTCTGGCAGAAATCAACTACTATTTATAGCCTCCATGAGACATTAGCGTCGCCAATATATATATTAGTGTCGCTAATATTCAAAATTCCATAAAACTAGGTCTCTGGTCAAACGAAAATCTCGCCAGCTGATTTTTCTCAACCAACAGGATTAGCGTCGCTAATTGAAGGGTTAGCGGCGCTAATCTTCAATTTTTCACCATTTTGACATTTTTGGCCCTTTTTTCCCATTTTTCGCGATTTCAGCAATTAGTGTCGCTAATGTGAGAATTAGCGTCGCTAATATGTTAGAGTCGCTAACTATAAAAGTTAGAGTCGCTAATATTTAAATTCCAGCATTTTCATTTTTAGTCCGTTCTTGTTCCAACTTTGGTCCTTTTTCGCCCATTTTGCTCCTTTTTGCTTAAAAACCTGCATAATTGATATTTTCCAAGTAAATTGAGTATTTTAGTCCTTTTTAGCTTAATTTATTTATAAAAATACCCTGATATCGTATAAAATATGTACGAAATACGCACGATATCAAACACTTTCTTCAGACATATATAAAATTTGAATTTATTAGTTTAATTAATCCTTTTAAATAATTACCCAATTTATTATTTAACAATGCTAGGATCCAAAGTACCCCAACTATGCTGTGAAGAGGGATGCCGTAATCACAACATAGTGGTCAATAAGGTAGATAACATTTATCAATTTCAGTCTTATGAAATTCCTAGATCTGTGAGATTCATTGAAATGTTCAATGGCATGTTTATTGTCGGATATGCCCCACCGTTTGTGACTGGGATGCCGAGGATCACAAATCGGGTGTGAATAACCATGCAAATTAGCTTGGTACTCTCGGGGTCAATTACCATCTCAAATTGATGTGCCGGTTAACCACACATGCTCCATCAACAATGATAACACCTGAGAAACCCATTGCCACTCTTTATGAACCCCTATTGGTGTGCCGGTAAACCAAACACGCTCCACCAACGTTTCATAAAGTGCAATGTGCAATTTCATGGAATAGCATCAAATTCACATTTTTTCTAAAGTAACTAGATTGAGAATTTTTTTAAAGTGTTCTAGTACTTTGATCATTATACTTTTAATGATTAAGCGGTCCTATCAAACCCGTTCGGCTAACGACCCTCCACTGATCAGGCGAGTGGTGGGTAAGAGTGGACACCTATTAGACCGCCATTTTATAGGCAGTCTCATTATACCCACTTTATAGATTAGCTTCGTGAATGAGGCCTACTAATGATTTGACTAACCAATTTATCTTATACATATAGTATTAACTTTTAATAATATATATAAGATGTATTTTAAACCTTTTAAAATATTCTAGGTTTATATTTTAATTTTTCCAAATTTAACTATTAAATTTAAAATTAAATTAAACCTTTAAAATTCGATTTAATTATCCTTTAATTAACAATTAATTAAATTAATTAAATCTAGATATTTTAAACCTTTTAAAATATTTTAGGATTTATCCTTTAATTTTCGAAATTTAACTATTAAATTAAAATTAAATTTAAATCCCGTGAATTATCTTTTAATTAAACAATTAATTAAATTAATTCAAATGTAGATAGGTTTCACAAATTAATCAAATTAATTTAAACATATCTTAAACCCCTAATTATCGAATTCAAAAATGGGTTTAAGGTTATCCATTTAATTAACCAATTAAAGTTACCAAAAATAGCAAACCTCCTAAAACCCTAACTAAGAAAATCGAAAAAGAGGGGGAGGGGATAGGGTTTCAAAAACCCTAAACCCCAAAATCGAAATTAGGCCAATTAGGGTTTATAAGCTTTAAACCCTAATTTTAGGAAAACTATTACAACCATTCAACAAGAAAACAACCAGATGCTCTGATATCACTGAAAGGTTTTCTACAAATCTATGAACTAAAACCCTAAGTTCACATGCAACCTAGATTGGATCTATGTTTTCTTACTTTGAACATGTAACTAATTCCTAAAGGCCAAACAAAAATTAACTAAAAGAATAAATCAGAAAAACTAACCTTTAGTTTAATCTTGAAGCTAAGCAGCACAAGTGTCCTGCCTCAAATGACATCACACCTAGGGAGCCAGAGGGACAGGTCACGAAAATTCCAGAGAGAACAGAAGAGAATAGCACTTGATTATGAGGTCCAGGGGTCCCTGTTTATAGGCTACCAAATGACCCTTAGAGATAAACCTCGTTTGACTTTCAAACAGAGATAAACCCAATCTCTAAGCCATTTTCCGGATTATTCATACGCGCGTCGCGGCCTATACATTGGCGCGCCGCGCGTGTTAATTCAACTATTGAATTTGAACAACTTTAGCCCCTGTCTTCCTGATTAATCTAATTAATGCCACAGAAATTAATCCAATTAATTCATGATTAATTATTAATCAATTAAAATAGTTTCTAATTAATCTATTATCACTTTAATATATTAACAAACTATTTCTTTTATTTCTATTGATTTATTAATAATAAATCAACCTTTCTCTCTCCTGGAATTTTTCTACCAGACCTCTAGCTATGAGGACAACCCAAATGGACTTTGCTACTATTAATTAGGTAAATACAAATTATTAATCATGGCTTAAACACCTAATCTAACAATATCAAATTAGATGATTAAATAAAATGTTTAATTATTATACAAGTCTTTTTAATTACAAACCGTGTAACACACGGTCCTATAACCTAGTGATAATTATACAACAACAAAAATTGCAACTCGTGTTTTAATATATGTTACAGTAGTATAACGTTTGAGATTCTAAAAACCAGATTTAGTATCCACTCAAACTTCTAGTAAACAATAAAATTCATCATGCTACATTGCTTCTTAATAATATTGGAAGTTCTAATTACTTTAATTGAAATAACACCTAAAGTTCTATTATCACAATCATATTGTTGCATATTTTTTCAATTATCGCGATGATTACACAGATGACCCTATATATCTAAACTTTTTATTTTAGGCTGGGGGAGCAGTCCCCTCGCCAATCCCTTCGCTAACGTTGGAGATGCTTGGTGAGAGCGAGTGGGGGAGGTGTTGTTTGGCGAGGAGGAAGTGAATGTTGGAGATGCTTGGCGACGTCGTTGAGATTCCGGCGAGGGGACTTTGGCGAAAGCGAAGGCGAGGTGGTTCGGTGCAGCTTGGCGAGGTTTAGCGAGATGATGGCGAAGGCGATGGCGAGGGGACAGCGAGCTGCTCCCCCAAGCCTTACAGTTTTGGCAAAGGGTGGCTGCAATGTTAAAGCTGCAACTATACACCCTAGAGAATCATAGGCTTTTTCTAGTACAGTGGAAAGGTATTATTGAAAAAGAAGCCATTGGGAAGCTCGCAAAGTTATAAAAAGAGTATAAACAAAACCAACTAAAAATAGAGAGTGATTGCAAAATATAAATTGAGGCTAAACAACCCTAAGCACACCTAGATAGATGATATAGTTATATATATCTTTTTATGGCTCGTCCATGTGGTTTTGAAAGTTATATGTGTGGTCCTTGATATTAACTTTATCAATTCTTATCCGTTAAATGTCTGTAAAATGTCCATCATACTTTTTTAATTTTCTATGTTTTTCGACATTATCAATAATTTTCAGATACTATTTGTATATAATATTTACAAATGAAATAATTCATTGTGACAAGGAATATAACTATTTCACACCATTCATGGACTTATTAGTAGGGCTGTAAACGAACTGAACGTTCAGCGAACCGTTCGTGATTTGTTCGATGGGAAGTTCGTTTATGTTCGTTTATTTAGTAAATAACAAACATGAACAAGATTGTTTGTTCGTTTAGTTTAACGAACGAACATGAACATTGATGTTGTTCGTTCATTTACGTTCATGAACGTTCGTTTACGTTCGTTCACTAACATTCGTTTATATGCGTTCGTTTACATTCGCCTGTGTGAAGAATATACTTGATGTTATGAAGCTAAATGTCAAAGTCATGCATGTTTTTGTATTACATAATATATATGAAAAAAAGACTATATTTTAATGACTTTTTGATGTTTTTATATCGTAGGATTTGCTATAATACATGTATTTACGGATAGTTTAGTGTTTGGATGCTAATTGTCGTTTATCAATATCTATCTTCATTTAGGTTGCTTTTTATGTTCATTAGTTTATGTTTATGTATGTTTATTTACGTCCATTTATTTCCGTTTGTTATGTTCGTTTAGAAGCTTAATGAACGAACATAAACGAAAATAAACCAAGGAATATTTTAACGAACGAACATGAACAAGGAAATTCGTTCGTCTATGCGTTCGTGTTCGTTCATTTGTTCGGTTAAACTTAAACGAACGAACATGATCATGCATCCGTTCGTGTTCGTTCGGTTCGTTTACAGCCATATTCATTACTACAAACGACCATTTCACGTGAAAAGGAATATATAGAATTTTTTTTTAAATTACCTATTGTTTAATAATTGATCAGTTAGATTTACGGAGACGAATACATTTTACAAACCATGCTTGAGGTTTTCCGTGTGGAAAATAATGGAAAGCCACTTAAATACTTAAATTTTTGGGAAATTGTTAGAGCGTCACCGAGATGGAAGATAAATGGAATGTGGTTCGAAACGATTAAAAACATCATAGACCACTTATACGACGTCTTCGGATGCACATGTCGGTATCTACCTCAACGAAGACCATGACAAGTTGGAAAGGCCGATAGGTCGCAATAGAGCAAAAAAGAAAAAGAAGGAAAACGATGTCATCTAGGTCAATTTATGAATAATGAATCAATCAAATTAACGATCAATTCGATCGATTTTATTTGACGTTGACCTCGCACATGGAGTTTGAACAATAATGAGCTAAAAAGGAGAAAGTCCGCGAAGAGAGGCACGCGACGATCAATTTGCATCTGCTAATGACATTGACCGATCAATTTTCCGGACCCGTCCTTAAAAGGAAGTTGAAGATGAAGGTTGATATTATGAAAAAAAATTATTAAATATAGTTTTTATTAGATTATAAGTTTAGTTTAAGTTATTTTTAAATTATCATATTTTTAAAATTATTAGTTTTGTATTGAGAATTTTATTTAATTAATTTTGTTCCTTTTTTTAAATAATATAATTACATTTTATTTAAAAAGTTGAAGGATGATAGATAATCATACCACTCAGTCCAAAAAACCCAATTTTTTTAAACAGTTACCAACTATATATACACATATTTACTCACAAAAAATTACACATCTTTTACATCCATATTATCTATCTCTCTTTAAAAATTTCAAAAATCATGTCTAACCAAGATTCTCCAAACAATCAAACGCCAACAACGAATCGAAACCGACAAAACGTTCTCGGTTTCAAGAAATTCTACAACCCGAACGTTTACCGTCCACAAATGGACCAACCAATTTTCTCATCCAACGTTTTCCAATACCAAATGTCGGGTTACCCGCAAATGCAACCATAAAATTTATACCATAATTTTCAACCCTTTCCCCACACACCAACCCAACAATTCTAAAACCCATTACCCGATTCCGTTCCCAAAACACAAGGTTCATCGGAATTAGTGCCGGAAACACAACCGGAAGCCCAACCCGTGACATAAAGGAGAGGAAAAGCGTAAAGACAACAATGAACAACACAAGAGGAAATCGTGTTAGCCCATTCGTGGATTGACGTTTCCGAGGATGTGGCGGCCAGAAACACCCAAGCGGCGGACCACTTTTGGATGCGGGTACGGGACCGCTTTCACCAAGAATTAGGGCGAGATATTTACCGTTCCAAAGACTCGTTGACAACAAAATACCACGATATAAACCGTGCGACAATGAAGTTTAACAGATTGTTACACCATCTACGAACGCATCGGAAAAGCGGTCAAACGAAGCAACATGTTTTCGAGGAAGCGCTAAAAATTTACAAGGACAACAATAATGGAACGGCTTTCTGATACGTTGAGTTTTGGCTTATCGTTGAAAAATGCAAAAAATGGCATGATTCAAGCGCCGAAAACGACCTTCCGGCCCCGGCAAGAAAGCGTTCGAAAACTTCCGAGTCAAGCCGCATCACTACCTCCTTTGACGCTCATATCAACCTCGATTTAAATGATGACCTCTACGACGATCCCCTCGAATTTCCCGAATTCCGTCGGCCGATGGACGAGATTTCGCAAAAAGAAAAGGAAAAGCGAGTTCGTCGAGTGCGGGAGGTGACTCGGAAAGTAGCGAAGACGTCGCACTTATGCGGGTGGAATTCGAACGCTACAATTTAAGTGTCGCCGTGTGGATTGAGTTGGACAAAAAAGCATTGGAAGAAAAACAACGAGCCCCGGAAGAACGTCAACGATCCCGTGATAAAATCAGCAACTACGTGAAGAAAAACAACGTATAAAATATATTAAGTTTTTGACGTCCAAATGGGAGGAGGGTCTCGAAGGGCGACAATGAGAGTTGGTTTTAAAATTGAAAGCGGATATTATGGCAAAATATGGTTACTAGGTTGTCGTTTAATTTTGTTTGTTTTTCGTTTTATTATTTTAATTGTCTTTTTTTAATTTGTAGGTTGTCAGTTTTTTTTTTCGATTTTAATTTAACGTTTGTCGTTTTAATTTTCGATTGTAATTTTTAATTAATAAAATGTTTTATTTAAAAAAAATTGTTTTAGTTTAGTTTATTTTTTATTTATTTAAAATAAAAGATGGGTGGTTAGTGAGTGGTTACCATTTTTTAAAATTGAATGGGGTAAGGAGTTAGTGAGGGGAATGTGAAATGACGCCTACGTAGTACTCCAACCCCTTGGAGTGAGTGCTCATGGCTCCTCTTGGTCTAACTCCTTAAGTAATTACAGATTCGAGGAGCATTCTACACAGAAAGTTTCTCATGGTTCCAAATACTAAGGTAGAAAAATCAAAAGACTTGTGGCTATCCGGACAAGATATAACATAAATATAAAAAAGTGGTTATGTTTTCTGGTTATTACTTATTTTTGTTAATTTGGAACGGACAAGAACTAAGATAGAAAAATCAATAAACTTGTGGTTATCCGGACAATGTATAAGATAAATGTAAAAGATAAGCTTTTAATTACATCGCAAGCAGCGAAGCACCTAAGAATGAACCTATGAGATTCGAATCTCGGTCGACTCTTTTTTAAAATGTGTCATACAAAATGGTCATCTATATTGACGAACAACACATCGTAACATCATTACTTTTGTATGAAACAAGTATACTATATTCTAGTCATTTGTATCCATCGCATGTATTGATATACATGCTGATTGGATGAAATAAAACTTGATTACACAAGTTACTGGTGTGTTGGTGTGTTTGCATTAATTGTATAAACTTATTGTGAAATGTAGAAACGTTAATACATATGCTAATAGTGGAAGGTGACACCTGTTTTACCCACAAGCACTGTAGGTTTTGTTAGGGGTCTTGGGTTGGCTCATGCAACGGCTAAATTTCGTACATGTAGCGCAATTTTTTTAATAGGGTGCAACTTTGCAGAAAAAATATGTTCTATATAATGCACTCGTACTTTTAAACATTTTTATGTTATTATGTTTGGTTGGAAATAATTATCTTATTATATTAGCTCAGAAAAAATTTCGATGTTACGGCTATTGGTAAATCATGCGTCCGCCCCTGCCTACAAGTACTTTTACCATTTTTTATTGGTGTATGTAATAATTCTTAGAAGATTATTGAATGAGTAACAGACATCATTACCTCATGATTATGAATATTCATACCTAGATATCCTAGATTAGGGTGTATTTAACAACAGTCTTTTGAAAAATATCAAGTAGTTGTCGTTTGTTGGTGTAGATCACTTTTGAAATAATTTTGATATTGCACTGATTTTGAGGTAATTGCAAAAGCTAATGTTATCAAATTTCATAAAATCGAATTAATGTAGATGGGTTACATAATAATATTATTGCTAGTTGACCATCAAAGCACCCGATATTGTATCCTCAAAATGTATCATCTTGTTTTTAAAGGGGACTTCCCTAACGAGAGTATCCGAGCCTGCTTTCGCGCATTGATGGATTTGGCGATAAATGTGAGTAAGAGTAAGAGTAAGATAGTGAGGTGCTTTTATGTCACTTCCGGTTTGAAGATAAATGTGAGTAAGAGTAAGATTCTTAGAGTTGGAGTTGAGAATGTTGAGATGCAGGAGATGGTGACTTGTTGGGTTGTGGAGTTGCGGATAGTCCGATTACTTATTTGGGAGTTCCTGTGGGCTGTAATATGGGTCATATCAAGCATTGGAATAAAATTGTGGATAAATTTAAGTTTAGACTATCCTCGTGGCATGCTCGTATGTTATCGGTTGGTGGTCGTCTGGCGCTCATCAATGCGGTTTTGGGTAGTTTGCCCACTTATTATTTGTCCCTGTATCGTATTCCTGTATGTGTTCAAAAGGCTTTGGAATCTTTGAGGAATAATTTTTTTATTGGTGCTGATTTGGAGGAAAGGAAAATGACATGGGTGGCGTGGAGGAAGTGTATGGCGAGTATGGAGTTAGGAGGGTTGGGAGTTGGGAGTATTTTTAGTTTGAATTGTGCTCTATTGTTTAAATGGATTTGGCGGTTTAGAACAAGACCGGGGGATTTGTGGGCTAAGGTGATTTTTTCGATTCACGGTGGTGATGTCGAGTGGAATAAGTTGCGAGGCCGTGGGGGAGGGGGTTTAGTCCTTGGTTGGAAATTTTAAAATCGATGGCCCATTTGAAAGAAAGAGGGGTCGATTTGTTAGCTAGGTGTAAGCGGCGTGTAGGGGATGGAAGAAGCACTTCTTTTTTGAATGATCTATGGTGTGGTGATGTTTGTTTGCGTGATAAATTTAAGCGTGTGTTTGCTTTGGATTTACATAACAATTGTATGGTGGCGGACAAAGTGAATCTACATAGTTGGGGGCCGTTTTTGCGTCATTTGCCGAGTGGTGGGGTCGAGTTCGAGCAGTTTCAAGCCTTAAAGGTGTTAGTAGATCAGGTGGTGATTTCGAATAAGAAGGATGGCTGGGTTTGGAATTCAGATTCAGTGGGGGGTTATTCGGTGGCGTCGGATAGGAGTTTGATTGATAATTCGTTACTAGAGGTGTCGAATATGAAGGCCAGGTGGAATCGGGTTCTCCCTGCTAAGGTGAATGTTTTTATGTGGAAACTTAGGTTGAATCGTTTGCCTTCCAAAGTTAATCTGGAAAGGAGAGGTTTGGATTTAGACTCTACTTTGTGTCCGGTTTGTTTGACGGATGTGGAGACGGTCAATCATCTTTTCTTTTCTTGCGAGGTGGCCTTTGATCTTTGGGCGTTAGTGTCTAGATGGTGGGAGCTTGATATTCCCATATGTTCTTCTATTAGTGATTGAGATTCTTGGTTTGATGATCTTCGTATGAAGAAGAAGGCAAAAGTGTGTTTGGAGGTGGTTTGTAATACGGTGGGGTGGGTTATTTGGTCTTTTCGGAATAGGTCCTTGTTTGATAAGAGTAAGCCTCTTAAGGCGGCTTTGTGTGATTTTATTCAATCTCAATCGTTTCCTTGGGTTTGTGCTAGGTTTCGTACGCTTAGGATTTCTTGAAGTGATTGGGTGTCTAATCCTAATGTAATTATCTCTTCTTTGTAATTTTTGCTAGCATTTTGCTAGCCTTTTAATTTTATTATTTTTTCCGCCGTTCAAAAAAAATAATAATAATCTTCCGCTGCGAGCATGAGGCTTTGTCTCATACTCTAGAATTATTGCAGCCAAACCTCCATGACCACAGAAGCTAAGCCGTGTCAGGATTTGAACATCAATGAGTAAGTTACTAACCACATTTCTTCCATATATTTTACTAAGTCATCACAACCTAAGTGGTTGCGATAATAGTAGGTTTGAAAGAAAAGTAGAGTTTTTGCTTTTTTTTTTAAAACGCAATCTACACTTCTCTTATAGTCATTTGTTTCGAACGGGATTTGAACTCTTACTACTAATGTTGAGAGGCACTTCTTGGTACCATGAGCTATGAGTGTTTTGGTAAAATTAGTATTTGTTAACCTCCAACAAAAAAAAAAAAAAAAACAGTTTAATAAGTACATCCAATATATTCGGTTGGTTTATAATGATATTATACCTTACTTTTTTATACTACATCTTCCGATTAATAGAATTTATTAAAAATTAGCACAACACACCTTTGTCACTATGCTATAACTAGTAAGCACACTTCTATATGGTCGAATTTTTATAGATTTCCGACACCCCTTAAAAGAAATAAAAAATCACAAAAAATATATAAATTTCTATTCTTCAAACCACCACATCTAAGCTGTTGTTGCAGGACGCAAAGTCACATTAGCTTCAACTGCTTTCATGGCCTCAAACCTCGGCTCCTTGGCCTGAAACTTCACTCCTGCATACAGTTTCATGTAATCATCAAACACAAATTTCGGGTACGATTGTTCTTTCTCTACCGGCTCCTTCAACAACGCCGGTGCCGGATAAATCACAGCATCATTCCCGGGATTATAAAAAGACGCAATCGACATTCTTGTTCCATCTGTTTGAGCAATAACTCTGTGCATCACACTCTTATACTTTCCATTAGTAATCACCTGCAATTCGACAAACGAGTTTTCATAATCAGTCAATCACTCTCCATGAATTTGATTAGAGCCGGTGAATTTGGGACGAGATTTTAGGGTTTAGGGCTTTAAGTTACCTCGATTTGGTCTCCGAGATTGATGACGATGGAGTGACGCATCGGTGGAACGTCGATCCATTCACCGTCTTTTAGAAGCTGAAGACCGCTGACTTTATCGTCTTGGAAGAGCAAAATGATGCCGCCGGCGTCGGTGTGTGCTCGGAGACCCTTGATCAAGTCCGGTGTGGGGCACGGTGGGTAGTTGCTAACTTTTGTTCCAAAATTCGGACCTTTTGATCCATAAAACGCATTCTTTAAGTAACCTTTCTCTAATCCAAGATTCTCACACAACAAATCCAAAAGCTCCTCGGCCAATTTCTCTAGTTTACCAGCGAAATCCTTCATCAAATTCCTGCATAATCATCTCACAATAATTATTAGATGTTCATATTTCGATGTACAATGAAAAATCATAGAATCGTTTCTTTCGTTTTTACCTGTATTCGTCTTCAAGATCAGGGACTTCTGAAATGTTGGAGGTCGGAAGATGACGTAAGAAGAAAGTGCTCTCCCAATCCATATCAGTAACTTCGGCCTTCACACCTTCTAATGCTTTTGCTGCCACCATTTCTTTAAACCTTTGCTCCATACATTTCTTGTAATGCTCCTTCGTCATTTTCTCAACTTTGTCCAGTAATTCATGAGAAATCCCATGGTTCACCAACTAAACAATCATAAAACACATTAAATCTATTTGTAAATCAACGTACACGAATTTAAATGCATTATACAGATGTTTATCAGTTATCATAAATATACCTCAAAGAACCCCCAGTTTTCACAAGCATCCTTGATCATATCCATTGTAGCACCTCTCTCTCCACCATTCAGGTTCTCCATGTTGATCAACGGGAAATTCGCCATCTTTTCTTTATGAACTGTTTTGGTATGTGTATCTGTATTTGTGAAGTTGTTTTTGATGTTGAATGCAGAATGTTGGTGGTCTCGATTTATAGAAGATCGAAGGCACTAAAGACAACCTGAACATGTAGCAGGAAATTTCGTGGCACTTTTGTGGTAATAAAAGTATAAGTCTTGACCCATCTGACGTCTTAATTACGAATCTTTTTTACTATATTTGTGCTAACTGTAGTATCATTGGGAAGTTTAAAATCCATGTGCATATTGAAAAAACCCAAGTCAAAATACGGTCTTTGGTATTTATTTTTGAAGTTTGGGTTGGAATAATCAAGGACCCACTTTGGCAGATCGATAATGGTATAATAAGGGACCCAGTTTGGCAGCTTGATAGTAAATTAAGGCTGCTATAGGAATTATTTTTGGATATGGATTGCTAGAAAGTGACATAAGAAATTGCCTCCTTCTTGCCAGTATATCGTTAAGTTTTTGATGGCTATTAAATTACGATCATAGGGTATAGGAGCACTTTATACAGTTTTGATACCAACCCATATTATATGTTAATCTTTAAAAATTCAGATTTATTATCTGATAAATGGTTATATACTTATATACATGTAGAAACTACGTGCTTTTAATCATTCTCACGACTTGCTATAAATAGTTATTGTTGGTTATGGATTGTTCTGTATTTTAATTGTTGTATTGTATCGTTGGTTGATGAGCAAACCAGTTCCAATGGTTTTTTCCTTGGTGAAGATGGATGAAAACTAAAATAGTTTGCTATTATGTGTAAAGCTCGATACATTTGCTAAAACAAGGATTCGATGCATGTTACTATTGTGTGCTGTGGCCTGTGTGCAGTTGACAATTCTATGAAGATACAATCGGACCTTATTAGGGTGGGGGGAGTGGTTCCCTACCATCCTACTGAACCAACGTACCACGTCAGTTTTTCTTTCTTCTCTCACTTCTATCTTTCCCCATCTTTCATCATCTTTCACCCATAGAAGCAGTTACCACCGAACCCATGATGCCACATCATATTTTTTATTATTAAATTAATTTATTTTAAAAAAAATCATATAACATTTAATTTAATATTTCAAATAAAATAAATACGTATTAAATAAAATTAAAAAATCAAATAACATTTAATTAAAAAAACACACCATTACAAAAAAAAATGAAGGCATCCTAAATACGGGAATTTAAGCCTAAATACGAGAAATTAAATCCTAAATACGGAAAATTTAATCCTAAATACGAGAAATCAAATCCTAAATACGGGAAATTTAATCCTAAAAAAAACTGAGGTGACTCTTTCATAACATTCCAGGCTTCTATGTGCGTAAAGTCTTTGTTGTGTGTCATCCGATACTATTGTAGGGCTAGTTCAACGACCTCATCGTCGATTGTCCCGTTTGGTCGGTTGAAAGATAAGTTTACGTAGATTTGGTTAAAATATACCAATTTTCTTTTCAAATATTTCCATATGCTGTTAAGCAAATGGTTACTCTGATAATGAATCGTGCCCATATTTGTGTGAAAGTATTCCTCCACACGAGTCCAGAATGTGCGGGGGTGCGCGGGGGGTGTCAAATCGTATTCTTCGGAGGCGTCGACCCAGGCTTTTGTCAAAGTCACCTCTTCTCTTCTAGTCCAAGAGCAAAACATCATATTTCCGTTGCCTGCCATTTTTTATAAAACTTGAGAGAAAGTTTTATATTTATAAAAAGTTGAGAGAATGATGTGATTTTTAAATGGGTAAATGGGGTATTTATAGGAGTGGATAAAATTTTTGTATTAAAAGTTTTTTTTTTACATATGATGAAAGATGAGCGGGATTCACCACACCACAACCAAACGCGACCAACGCCATATATCGCGACACCCTGACCATGGGCCAGCGGTACCGCACCAACCCGATCCCAAACCTACTCGAGCCCGAAGGTTACTCCGTCCATCCTTAGGGTGGGGGAGTCCATCTCTCCCAACCTTTCCAACCCACACTGTTATATCAACTTTTCTCTCTCCTCTCATTTCCATCTTTCCTAACCCACAACACTGAAAACTCATTTTTCTCAACCCTCCAAAATGTACAAATAATGAAGCACATTGTACAACCTTTCTCACCATCTATTTATGGGTTCACCAACTCGCATCTCACCTATCTTTTACGAACCCACCACGGTACCATGACGTCGTGTAACGCCCCAAAATCCAACATCGAGTATTTACAACATTTTAACAAAACTGTACAAATTTGACTTTACAATTACAATACTCGATGTCTGGGAAACGTCAAGTAGATATCTTCAAGATCGTTCCACGATCCAGCCGGGCGTTACTACAACTAAATCCTGCAAAACACCACAATGAAAACAACGTAAGCGAAACGCTTAGTGAATAACTCTACTGCAACAAGATAAAAAATTACAACGAATCTTATATTGCCACATTGTACTTTATGGATTCACCAATCGTTTGTCACCTGAAAATCCAACACCAGTTGGATATATCATAGCACCAAAATCACCACTTGTATAATACGCCATATTTATGAATAACACAAATATTGAAAACGTTCACCAAATGATCTTGGGCTTTTCACCAACCCGAACATCTATCTCCAAAAAAACCAAACTCTGCCTTACGTAAAGTTGCCACCAACACTCGGTTACACCGAGTTATCACCAATCTTTAATTCACCATATAGTTGTAAACCATCGTTTTACAACCACTTGAACACCATATAAAACAACAACGTATATATTCACATATAATAACACCGTAGGTATCTACAACGACTACCAAAAGTGTTTTACCTATGTTAGCATATAGAGTCATTATATGATATATATATATATATATATATATATATATATATATATATATATATATATATATATATATATATATATATATATATATATACAAATATATAATCACATAAATACAACACACAACATAACGCCGATCAAGTTGAGTGAAGTTACTCACCTCGGTATTTCGGGTTGGTTAGTTCCATTGCTCGTATATCTCGGTGTCGTCTCAACTTCTCGGCTTCTATAAACCTACATTAGGTTTTCAACCACATTTATAAATCATATTTATATACCTTCTTGAAAACCTAATTCATGAATTTGAAAGCCATAACTTCAATATTAACTTTCATAGCAATTATCCATTTTTCCCAAGAATTTGTCCCCTGTTCTTGATCAGTTTCACTCAACCTAGAATCATTTCTATATAACGATTTCAACTTTACATAAAACTACTCCTTTTTAGGTTTCCAGAGACACCAATATCAACCCCAAATGATTTTTCTACAATTTACTATGATTTTTACAATATTACACATCAAATACATCTCAATTCCACCAAAAACATACCAGGCTGTAGAAAATGCATATTTGAGCTATATTACAGGCCGAATCACGTTTTCATCTCTATATACCAAATATACTAGACTCCATTTATGAAAATATGGCACTGGTTTCACATCAAACCGATACTTCTACGATTTATCATGATTTTTACAATATGGTGTAAAACAGTGATTTTTACCTCTAATCTGTTGTTCTGATCGAACGACTATATCTCGACTTCCTGCCATCAGAATTACACCTCCTGTCAAAACCTGCGTATGTATCGCCTTTAGTTTCTGTCAAAATTTCACGACGATCCAACGGTTCAATCTCCCGGGATCATTCGCGCACTGTAGCATGTTCTTGAGAATTCGGGAAAGA
This sequence comes from Cichorium intybus, assembly GCA_023525715.1. Lineage (NCBI taxonomy): Eukaryota > Viridiplantae > Streptophyta > Magnoliopsida > Asterales > Asteraceae > Cichorium > Cichorium intybus. Next base: position 11,065,816 of record CM042015.1, on the reverse strand, counting down.
TTGGAGAAAAATCTGATTTTCCCATATTTATACATAAAAGTTTGCCAATTTGGCACAACTAGTCCCTCAACTTGCAAACCTTACACCCTACACACATATAAATACATTTAAGTCTCATATTTCATACTTAAGCCCCCAAATTAATATATGAATATTTATAAATCGGTCTCAGGTGTTACACGCCGTCGGCGCCGGCCGGCCTCGTCGGCCCCCTCTTCCAAGTCGCCTCCATCTTCTGTCGATACTGTGTGCCCTTAGTTTCAAGGTTTTCGTGTTATAAACTCCACTCTATTATATTTTGATGTAGTTTTTGTTGGATTAGGTGTCTACACCATGACTAATAATTAGTATTTACCTAATTAATAGTAGCATAGTCCATTTGGGTTACCCTCATAGCTGAAGGTTTGGTAAAAAGTTAAGTAGAGAGAAAGGTTGATTTATTATATGACTAATAAATCAAGATATTGTTTGTTAATATATTATGGAGATAATATATTAATTAGAAATAATACTATTTGATTAATAATTAATCAGAAATTAATTGGATTGATTTCTGTGGCATTAATTAGATTAATCAAGAAGTCAGGGATTAAAGTCGTACAAATTCAATAGTTGAATTGCGGCGCGCGGCGCGCTAATGTAAAGACCGCGGCACGCGTACGAATAATCCGGAAAATGGCTGACGGCTAGGTTTTTGTTTCCCTATAAATAGGGACCCCTAGACCACATGTTTGCTGCTCATTCTATTATTTTCTCTCTGGAATTTCGATCCACATACCTCCCGGCTAGGGTGTGACTTCATTTGAGGCAGGATATTTTTGCTGCTTGCTTTCAAGAAATCTAAAGGTTAGTTTCTGTTTTATTCTTTAGAAATCTTTATTGGCCTTTTAGGTTTTGTTATATGTTCAATAGTAGAAAACATAGATCCTTATAGGTTGCATGTGAACTTAGGTTATTTAGTTCATGGTTGCAGAAAATCTTTCAGTTTTAATTTCATTTAACAAGTAATTATTGCTACAACTGCTCACTAGATCCTCATACATATTCATGTTTTAACAAAATTTTGAAAGAAAAAACAAGCATATTAAGGTACAATATTGACATTCAAGGGTCATATAACTTGGTTGGATTTGAAAGCATAGTTAATTGGACGTCGTTTGTGTTCCCATTGAAATCAATGGAGTGTGTCTCCCTTGACTGCAATAACTGATTGGTCCTCATTATTCAGTCAATTCAAAGAGAAATACCATTCAACTCGAATAATCCAGCCGTCTAGATCTTGCCCTTCGAATATCATAAGCTGTAATTTTCGTCACTTGATTGTGTAGAAATTGATAGCATTGCGATTTCCCATGCTTGTAGACATAGATCTCCCATTGGGCCAACTTCTTTCAAATTAGTGTATTTATTGATCTTGAAAGTGATCCATATTATCTTTTAAGGCCATGCGGTATGCGTCCCACGGCAAATGGCATGGGTGAGGTGGCAGCCGGCAACAGCATGGAACACAGCCCCTGGTCGTGGGCCACGCCGTCGTGGAAGGTCGTGGGCACAGCAACGACAACTCTCTCTTGTGTTCTCTATGTCTCTCTCTTGTTCTCTATCTGTCTCTCCCTCTTCTTGGCAGCAGCAACCATGGCGTGGAGGGGATTTTTGTTGATGTGTCTGCGTGGGAAGCTTCAAGCATACTGGACAGCCTTATGAAAATCTCCAATTGCTTCACAGTCGTTTAGAAAATATGAATTTTGAATATATTTTTATAGTGCTTAAATTGCTTGTGATTTGTTTTGTCATAGTCCTCTCTTGTCGTCAAAAGACTATGATGTAAATGGTGGACCTAGCTTTAGCGTACTTGACATTATCACAAATGATATCATCATATTTCGTTACTTCTGAAGTCTCATGATGGGGTGTTATAAGTTGGTATCCAAGCCATAGTTTAAAAGAACTAGGTAGTGATTTGACACACCTGCACCAAAATTATGAGAGAATGGGAAAAGGTGAATGCCTTAAGACCACTATTAGTGACAATTAAGTCATATATGCTTATGTAATGTTTAGATTGCATAATTAGAAATGGCCATGCCATAACACATTACAATCTTTGAGTACATGCTTTCCATATTATAAATCGAAGATATAAAGTATTAAACTTGTATTTATAAATAAATAGTCTGTCAAGAAGTGGTTATGTGTTACAACATTATAAGCAATATTCAAACACATTACCTTCACAAGGTGGCAATCCCCCCTAAGTCACAATGAGAGAAATCTAAAGGCTAGCAGGAACCCACAACCACTTACATTATAAGCAATACAAAAGCTTTTCAATAACATGAAAATATGCATCATGGGAGAGACATCGGATAACTTATGAATGTTTAGGAGCTCCCTCCCAAGCTTCATTGAAAACCTACCAAAAAAATTCTAATTACAGTATCACACAACCACAAAATTTCTCTTATAACATCCCTTGAACCCTAAGTTATAAAAAGGTAGCGACTTCTTCCACTAATGGCATACAAACAAACTTGATTTTTGACCATAGAGGCGCTTTCAGTTTAATACCATTATTCTCTTGTAGGAAAAAGAAATACAAACAAACTTTTGATTTGAAAGTTAGTATGCTATGGATAACTGAAATGGAACAAGTGCTCAAAATTAGTGTATAGAAGATCAAAAGTTGAGGTTTGTGACCTAACTACTAAAGCGAGGAGCACTTATATGGTGGAATACTATATACCAAACCATGGGAAGCAACAAAATTTCTCATTGGAATTTGGGACAAGTTAGTAAGAAGAATTAAATGTTTTGGTTTTTGGTAATTGTGATCTTGAAAAGCTTGTGGATGAATTATTTTCCCTTTCTAAAGACATTTTTGTAGATGAATAGACAAAGAGGTTTACCAACATGCTTACCCATTCTCGGAAGACACCTTGCCAACAAAAAGAGGAAGTATTAACTATTAATCAAATGGGCTACCCATACATTGTTCAATAGATGTCTTGCATGCAACTACACTCAACGATGCTATCACCCCTGCCCAATATGAATAAGAATAGCATGAAGGAAACATAAGTTAAACAAGGAGGGCCTTCAACAAGATTTGATAATCTTCTAGAAATACCAAACAAGGGGACATAAAAGAACATACCAAATGTGACGAGCGTCATGAGGGAGATCGTAACAAAGTGTCACACCCCGATCCTTGGCGGAATTGATCAAGGCGTGATATATTGTTCAAAGTCTCATGACAACTATGTTATAATATGATTAGATTCAATTAAGTACTAAGTAGGCAAACGAGATCCACAACATACAAATACAAATTCAAATACAAACAACATTTATTACATCAAATTTAAATAGTCTTGTGGGTTTCTAAGGTACACCCTACTTTTCATCAACTTCATTTTTCAAATCTGCATCATGGGTAAAAACAGGTCAACTACGAGAGTTGGTGAGTAATCCAGTTTTATTAAAGAAAATGGTGAGTTTGAAATATTGATAATTTGAAACTTGTTTTCTTTTGAAGTCGACAAGCAAGTGTTATTGAGATAAAGGTTTATAAATCAAAAATATTGATTAACAAATGATAACAACAACAATAAGTCCTCACCCTATATGTACATATACATGTATATATAGGATGGAGCATCTAATCATCATACACACTCAACCACGTGCGATCAATCACCTTAGCGTCCCAAGGCGGGGTGGTTAACCCAATAGCGCTATTATTGTCCATAACGTACCTCAAGAATACGGGCATAGTCATGGAGATTAGACTAAAAATGATAATGCACTACAAGTACATGTAGCGTAAACAAACAATAATTATACAAATAATGATTCAAATATAAATGTCCCAACAATGTCTCAATGGTGAAAAAATAATAAAATGAAGTTGGAACATATTAAAACCACATGATACACCCCAAAAGTATTGAAAATTATAAAATATGGGGTAGATTACTCACTTTAGTCCAAACGGAATACGCGTGTCGTACGAAAGACGGCTCGGGTCAAAATGACGCAGAACCTAATATAATTAATAGTTTTGGCTTAGGAATCGATAAACGGGAATGGAGTATTAATAAAAATAATTAGACACATATTCTTATATTAGATGAATTAACAATAATCCATTTTGATTTGAATATTAATGTATTCATATGTTAAATGAATATTAAATTGAATTAATTACTTTGGATTATTAATTTATGTTTTCAATTTAGGCAAGATTTTAATAATTTCTTATTAAAATAATAACTTGCCAAATTATAAGTATTTGCAGATTTTTTTTTATATTATAAAAATTTATTTATATGATATAATCATTAAAAAAATGCATTTTTACATGCTTAAATACTTAGGAAAATGGTTTTAAATAGTAAACAGTAATGAAACATTCTGAAATTATCAGAAAATCATTATTTCATACAATATTAATTACTTTAAAATTTTCATATTTTTCCGAACTATTTTAGTAATTATTTAATATTTTAATGATTAAACAACAACAAAATTGGGGGAAAATAATAAATGATCCCCAAAAATTCTGAAACATTAACCATAGTTCTCTAACATGATATAGAGCCTAGTTTGAGTGTTTTGGATATTTGTGACTATGGGAAGTATTTCTTATGTTTTTCTTTATTAATTAATCAATAAAATCATAAATAATAGTAAACTATTAAGGAAAATTCATTAAACTTTTTATCTATGATTAATATGTCATATATGATATTGTGACAAGGGTTTATAATTTTCTGACTTGTATAGCTATTTATTATCAATTTAACCCATTAAACAATCATTAAATTTGGAAAAATAAGAAAACATTCTTACAAAAATCTGTAAATTTTTTCATGGGGTCTTTATAATGTTATTAAGGTGCGAAAAATATAAAATCGTGTTTTTGACATACATAACTATATTTTTCTATTTATTTAGCTTCAACAAAATAAAATACAAAATAACCATAAAACCGTAATATAAATGCATGAAACTTCATAAATTATGTTTTCTCAGTTTATGGGTCATCCCATAATTTTCTCAGAATTTATTGAATACAAAAAGTATTTTATATGAATTATTGCCCTATTTTAGTGCAATAATTATAATAATTCGATAAAAATGAGTTAATTTCTGAAAATTTCCAGAACGTCTTATTTTATTAATGGGATTCTGAGAAAAATCAGGTTTATACATAAAATGAGTTTTAGATATTTTGGTGGATTTAATTTGTTTCATGTATGAATTTGAAACTTTTAACAACATACCTTGAGGAATGCTTCAAGAGGGATGAAGATTTGAGTATGAGGGATTGTTCTTGGCTGGAAAATGAAGCTTTCTTGGAGAAATTTCGAGATTGAGAGTGAGAGAAAGAATAGAGAGGGTTTGAGTGGTGATGAGAATAATGTGGTGATAGAAAAAGGAAAGGAAAGATGATGGGAGGTGTGAGTGGGAGACCATGGGAATATCTTTTGGCTTTTGGTGGTCTTCATAATTTTCCACTAGCACAAGCATCTTAAGATTTTTATAAAATTTAATGTAGTGTTTATAAAAATAGAGTTTTATAAAAAAATAGGTTATTATTTGATTATAACAATCTACTTTGATTTGAAGTTTAATTATAGCATTCAAGTTTGATTCTTTTAATTTAATTAGAGAATTATACTTTTATTTGATTATAATATGGTATCATAATTTAATTTGATTATAGTTATAACGTTATACTATGCTATATTGCTATTAACATCAATTTATAACGTAGTGTATGAGTTTTGATCCTATTAGCGTCAAGTAATCTCGATTAGGGTTTATTAGATTTCCAATTGGGTTGGGTTGACCCGAATCCATTTTAGGCGGATGTCACAGTCTCCCCTACTTTAGGAAATTTCGTCCCGAAATTTAATAAGAAAGTACCTTAAGAGAAAAGATGCGGGTATTTGGTACGCATATGATCCTCACGCTCCCATGTATACTCGGGTCCACGTGCCGACTGCCACCTGACCTTGACCAGGGGAATGCGACTTCTTTTGAGTTGCTTTTCCTTCCGGTCGGCAATTTCCAAGGGTTTCTCGATAAATTGCATTGTCTCGTCAATTTGGATATCCTCGAGAGGAACATGAAGGTTCTCGTCTGCTAAACACTTTTTGAGGTTAGCTATATGAAATAGTGGGTGAACTTTCTGAAGCTCTGTTGGTAGATCCAACTCATAGGCTACTGGTCCGATCCTTTTCAGGATCTTAAACGGGCCTACGTAGCGTGGTGCCAATTTACCCTTGCGTCCAAATCGAACCACACCTTTCCATGGGGATACTTTTAACATGACCATGTCACCCACGATAAATTCAAGCGGTTTGCTTCGCTTGTCGGCATAACTCTTTTGTCGGTTACGAGCTGTGAGAAGGTTATTGCGAATCTGAGTGATTTTGTCGGTTGTTTCCTGGATAAGCTCAGGACCAACGATTGGAGAATCCACTGTTGCGCGAATTACGTGAGACTCCCCAATTTCATGCCAGCAAATAGGAGATCGGTATTTACGGCCATACAATGCCTCAAATGGTGGCATCCCGATGCTAGAATGATAACTGTTATTATAGGAGAATTCCACCAACGGTAAATGAGAGTCCCAGTTTCCTCCGAAATCTAAGACACACGCCCTCAACATATCTTCGAGTGTTTGAATTGTCCTCTCAGATTGACCATCGGTCTGAGGATGATAGGCGGTACTGTATGTATGTATATATGTATGTATATGTATGTATGTATATGTATGTATGTTTGTAATGTCATTTTATAGCTGATACGCATAAGAGGAATAAAATATGCAAGATACAGGTGGACCACGAGCTGTATATACGCCAGGTGAGTAGGTTCTAATCCATTATTATGATATTATTTAATTAAATGTTCTTTGAATTATTTCCACTTTCAGGAGAATTTTTTTTATAAAGAGTCTTTTCGTTTTCCCTGTCCTTATCGGAGTTAAGCAGTGAATGTTGAAAAAATAGCACTTTGGGTAGTCGAAAGGTCGCATCTACTGTAGATGGTTGAATTTTTTTTTTTTTATAGATCCACTTATAGATAGTTTAACGGATTACAATCCATTCATGGACGAGCACTTAACGAATAGTGAGATTATCCCCATGAATCAAGGATTCATGGCTAGCATACAGAATGACAATCAACTACAGGTGATTCATAACGATAGTGTTGGAATGAATCCCGAGTTTGAGGGAGGTTTTCAATACCAGAATCACCTTCAGATGATTCAAAGAAATCTAGAGGGATTTCAAAACCCTAGGTTCATAGCTGAAAATCAACAGTTACTGTCGACGTCAGATACTAATGTTATTGCACCAAAGTTTATCTTTGGTCAGGATCATGCTCAATTGATCCTGAATGACAATAGCACAACCGGATTTGATTCTTTGAGTCCAAGAACCACAGTAGTTGGCAGTGGAAGTGGTTCTAGACAGCCATTAAGTAAGGAAGCAATAACTCAGCACTTTAACAAGCCTCTTTTGGAAGCTGCAAAGGAACTCAACGTTGGATCAACCCAGTTGAAGAATCGTTGTAGGGAGTTAGGCATACCAAAATGGCATCGAAGACAGCTTAAGAGTCTAGAAACTCTTATTAACAATACTCAGGTTAAAAATTGCATTTTTTTTCAAAATTTTAGTACCATGAGATTGTATTGACTGAAGGTATTTATGTAACAGGAATTGAATAATATTGCTAATGAAGCAGACGTAATACTTGGTATAGAAAATGAGAAAAAAGCAATATTCGAGGGTTCCAGTTCGAAGATGACTGATACCACAAAGAAATTTAGGCAAGCTGTCTTTAGAGATGTTTACAGGAAACGAAAGGCCGAGGAGATGGAGGAAACTTCATCAGGGACCCATGTACAGCAGCAATCTTTGCCATCCGGTTCTGCTATAGATGTTGATTTACTTGGGCATGTAAATGATGAAGGCTCACATCCTATAATAGAAAGTATGGTTATTCCTATTCTTCAGGAAGGTCCAAGTCAAGTACTTTTTGATGAAGATTGGAGTTTCTTAGAACAGGAAGATATGAATCTTGATTTACTTGAGAATGTAAATGATGAAATTTCACATCCTATGATAGAAGGTATGACCATTCCTATTCTTCAGGAAGGTCCAAGTCAAGTACTTTCTAATTCTGATATGAGTGGTTTTAACCCTGACTTTCTCAAGATCATAAGTGAAGAGAAAACAGAAGACTTAACAGGTGAGATAGCCTGCTTTCGGCGTTCAGATTGAATTCCAACATTAGTCTAATGAAACCGTTGGTACCGTTCCTGTTTCCGTTTATGCCATTAATGCTAATGTTTGTCATGGCGGCTGCCACAACGACATGAAATATAACGGTGTCCACCAGTGGAGTCATCGGTCGATCTGTTGATGGTGTGATGGTATGTTGGTTACTTTGACAAGGTGGCATTCTTGTGCTATTGAGATTAAAGATGGAATGATTGTAGGTTTTCGATAATAGTTATTGGTCAGATATTATCGACCATGTAAGGGTAGGGGTATAACATGTACATAAAATGTCTAGATGTATGGTTCTATAGTATTATAAAATACTCCTATAGTATTTTAGATTTGTATTCTGTTTTAGAGTTTATTTGTATATGGTTATTGATAAGTTTTTAGACTTGTTGTTCACTACAATTATTCCTAAACACATGTTAGTCATACCTTGGACCAATAGAGTTGATCAGGCTCTATTTATCCTAGATATGATTACATAACTATCTAGGCCTACTCGTAGTGTTCAACTCATCTTATTACTCTTGTATTGTTTTGGTTATGACACTGTTCTAGTATGTATGTACTTGTACTTATACTTTATAAAAATATCATTGTATTGGGCACCTTCTGGGCTTTCCATGGGTATTAAATGTGAATCATGTAGCATTTGCGTGGGCCCCCATAATACTAAGTTTTCACATGTTTTTCCCACTTCTAGGACCATTAGGGAACTTAATAGTCCAATGAGTTGGCCATTTTAGAGTGTATCCTTTCGGATACGTTTGATAAGGTCGGGTATTTTGATGGCTCAAAAGTAATGTGAATGATGCGCTTTGGCCTATAGGTTTGGGAACTCTCGCCTTTGGTCCCCAGGTAAGCAAACTGGTCCCTCGGTTGATTGGGATGTATACGAATGCTTACCTAGTCAGGACTTTCGGGCTACCGGCACCTCCCCCTTCCAGTTACTACGCGTCCATTACTATGATCCTACCCAACTAGAGTGGATGACTTGGAATTTCCTATGAGTTCTAAGGATTATATATGTATAAATTTTTTTTTTTTTTTGAAACCACTTGAGTATGTGTGTGATTTTCAGAGAAAGAAGAGAAAATTTACAAGTGTATGCACACATATAAGTGTCATGAGTAATACGTAAGCACATAAGGGAGCAATTAGCACACAAAGGTATTCCTAGAATTTTCTAAGTGCGAATTGCATGCAGTTGTGTGTGCATTTTATAAACTAGCATACGAGAGGACCCTAGAGGCTATAGACTAGGTCAAGGCAATTAACCTAATTCCTTATAGTCAAGGGCTCTGATACCAATCTGTCACACCCCGATCCTTGGTTGAATTGATCAAGGCGTGATATATTGTTCAAAGTCTCATGACAACTATGTTATAATATGATTAGATTCAATTAAGTACTAAGTAGGCAAACGAGATCCACAACATACAAATACAAATTCAAATACAAACAACATTTATTACATCAAATTTAAATAGTCTTGTGGGTTTCTAAGGTACACCCTACTTTTCATCAACTTCATTCTTCAAATCTGCATCATGGGTAAAAACAGGTCAACTACGAGAGTTGGTGAGTAATCCAGTTTTATTAAAGAAAATGGTGAGTTTGAAATATTGATAATTTGAAACTTGTTTTCTTTTGAAGTCGACAAGCAAGTGTTATTGAGATAAAGGTTTATAAATCAAAAATATTGATTAACAAATGATAACAACAACAATAAGTCCTCACCCTATATGTACATATACATGTATATATAGGATGGAGCATCTAATCATCATACACACTCAACCACGTGCGATCAATCACCTTAGCGTCCCAAGGCGGGGTGGTCAACCCAATAGCGCTATTATTGTCCATAACGTATCTCAAGAATACGGGCATAGTCATGGAGATTAGACTAAAAATGATAATGCACTACAAGTACATGTAGCGTAAACAAACAATAATTATACAAATAATGATTCAAATATAAATGTCCCAACAATGTCTCAATGGTGAAAAAATAATAAAATGAAGTTGGAACATATTAAAACCACATGATACACCCCAAAAGTATTGAAAATTATAAAATATGGGGTAGATTACTCACTTTAGTCCAAACGGAATACGCGTGTCGTACGAAAGACGGCTCGGGTCAAAATGACGCAGAACCTAATATAATTAATAGTTTTGGCTTAGGAATCGATAAACGGGAATGGAGTATTAATAAAAATAATTAGACACATATTCTTATATTAGATGAATTAACAATAATCCATTTTGATTTGAATATTAATGTATTCATATGTTAAATGAATATTAAATTGAATTAATTACTTTGGATTATTAATTTATGTTTTCAATTTAGGCAAGATTTTAATAATTTCTTATTAAAATAATAACTTGCCAAATTATAAGTATTTGCAGATTTTTTTTTATATTATAAAAATTTATTTATATGATATAATCATTAAAAAAATGCATTTTTACATGCTTAAATACTTAGGAAAATGGTTTTAAATAGTAAACAGTAATGAAACATTCTGAAATTATCAGAAAATCATTATTTCATACAATATTAATTACTTTAAAATTTTCATATTTTTCCGAACTATTTTAGTAATTATTTAATATTTTAATGATTAAACAACAACAAAATTGGGGGAAAATAATAAATGATCCCCAAAAATTCTGAAACATTAACCATAGTTCTCTAACATGATATAGAGCCTAGTTTGAGTGTTTTGGATATTTGTGACTATGGGAAGTATTTCTTATGTTTTTCTTTATTAATTAATCAATAAAATCATAAATAATAGTAAACTATTAAGGAAAATTCATTAAACTTTTTATCTATGATTAATATGTCATATATGATATTGTGACAAGGGTTTATAATTTTCTGACTTGTATAGCTATTTATTATCAATTTAACCCATTAAACAATCATTAAATTTGGAAAAATAAGAAAACATTCTTACAAAAATCTGTAAATTTTTTCATGGGGTCTTTATAATGTTATTAAGGTGCGAAAAATATAAAATCGTGTTTTTGACATACATAACTATATTTTTCTATTTATTTAGCTTCAACAAAATAAAATACAAAATAACCATAAAACCGTAATATAAATGCATGAAACTTCATAAATTATGTTTTCTCAGTTTATGGGTCATCCCATAATTTTCTCAGAATTTATTGAATACAAAAAGTATTTTATATGAATTATTGCCCTATTTTAGTGCAATAATTATAATAATTCGATAAAAATGAGTTAATTTCTGAAAATTTCCAGAACGTCTTATTTTATTAATGGGATTCTGAGAAAAATCAGGTTTATACATAAAATGAGTTTTAGATATTTTGGTGGATTTAATTTGTTTCATGTATGAATTTGAAACTTTTAACAACATACCTTGAGGAATGCTTCAAGAGGGATGAAGATTTGAGTATGAGGGATTGTTCTTGGCTGGAAAATGAAGCTTTCTTGGAGAAATTTCGAGATTGAGAGTGAGAGAAAGAATAGAGAGGGTTTGAGTGGTGATGAGAATAATGTGGTGAGAGAAAAAGGAAAGGAAAGATGATGGGAGGTGTGAGTGGGAGACCATGGGAATATCTTTTGGCTTTTGGTGGTCTTCATAATTTTCCACTAGCACAAGCATCTTAAGATTTTTATAAAATTTAATGTAGTGTTTATAAAAATAGAGTTTTATAAAAAAATAGGTTATTATTTGATTATAACAATCTACTTTGATTTGAAGTTTAATTATAGCATTCAAGTTTGATTCTTTTAATTTAATTAGAGAATTATACTTTTATTTGATTATAATATGGTATCATAATTTAATTTGATTATAGTTATAACGTTATACTATGCTATATTGCTATTAACATCAATTTATAACGTAGTGTATGAGTTTTGATCCTATTAGCGTCAAGTAATCTCGATTAGGGTTTATTAGATTTCCAATTGGGTTGGGTTGACTCGAATCCATTTTAGGCGGATGTCACACAAAGGATCTTTGGATTGTTTTAAATGTGTTGCTTTTGTCGTAAGCCAACAGAATGTTGATTAAAAAGATGGAAGCGAGTGGAATGTTTCTCATGCCATAAGAAAATACTTTGTTGAATCTTCAAGAGAGACTCATATCAGGGAAATTTTTGTCCTAAAACACTACAAGAAGGCCTCAATCTACATATAAATTGTGTACCAATTCCTAGTAATCTGTAACAAACACGATTCTATTTGTAATTTTGTTGTTTATGTTTATACAAGTTTCTATTTACATGTTTTTTATCTATTAATTTATGTGATTGATAACTTTTTTCATAACAAAATTTACCAACTTCTCTAGGAAAACTATAACAAATTGATAATATCACCAAGAAATTTGAAGAATATTGGTTGAATGTTCTAAGAGCTTCCAACAATAGTGGCATTAGGGTTTGAATTAGTGATGGTGATGTTAATACAAATCATCAATGGTGTTAACGATAGATAAGTCCTTCGATGGTGATACATTAATCGATAAATAAAGACATCATTGTAGTGTTCTTAAAGCAACAACAATGGTGAAGAGGGTTTTTGAGAAGTGGGTTTAGAAAAGTCTTGAAAACGAAGAAAGATTAGAAGAGGAAACAGAAAGAAGATAATTGTGATAAAGTAGGGAGAAAAGAACATACATCAGTCGATCCATTCACCACCAAAAACCCTAGTTCCAACACTGATTGATTCCGTGAGGTCGTGACCGACAACAACAATAGCCTATGAGCACAACCCTTACAACACTAGTGGATTTTGTGATGTCCTTTAATGAAGTGAGGCAATGGCGATGCAAGGGCGATTCTTTCAACACCTAAAACCCTAACGTTGAGAGAAATTGAGATAAATGGGAAGGAGTAGGGTCGATTTAGGACAAGCGGAAAGTAATAAAAGACGACGATTGTTTTTTCTAATATGAAAAACAAAAATGAGAAAGGGTCATGCATGTTTTTTTTTTTAATTTCCATTTATGACACTAACTATGACATATATTTTTGTATGTCATAAATATTTTCAAAAGATGACACAATTTTACGATTATGTCTATCGTAAATCCTTAAGATTTTACGAATTATGTCATTATTTTTATGAAAAACTTTTTTTTATCTATCATAAAAATTGTCTTTGAAGACTTTGATTTTCTAGTAGTGGTTTGTTGACTTACAAACGAGATATTTCCTCTTGTCATAAATAAATCGCCTTAGAATTTGATATAATACCATTTTCGTCCACTTTTAATCAAATCATGTAACATAGTTATTAAATAGCGGTTATTTTGATTCAAATTAAACGAAGTCATATAATTTATATGGGAAGTGATATTTCTATTTAAGAAATTGATTCATCCATATGATGTACAATACACTTAAAGCTATCATACAAGTCAATAAAGCATATATTTCATGTGGATGAATAAATTACGTTAAGTGGAAATATCAATTTCCAATTTATATGGCTATGAAAGTGCAAGTATATGATCGGTTTTGTTTAGATAAGTAAAAGAAGTATAATGATAACTTTATCTATTTCATCTTTTCATTAAGACCGGCTAGTGGATCTTTATTATCATATCCATAATCATAGAAAATAGACAATGAAATCGAATAGATAGATTGATAGATCGAGTATGCAAAAGTGAATATTTCATCCTATTTCGCATATGATTCCAGAGCATATGATACCCACCGAACAACTATTTATAAATGTGTCTAATGAAAAATAATGTCATCTGTATCGTATGATGGTAGCTACACACTAATATTCACTATGATTCTTCACTCTCTTATCCGAACAAAGTATATATTAACAATGGAAAAAATCATTTCAAACTTTTATTTGTTAACGTAAAAAGCAACCATTATTAACTAAAAACTCATCAACGATTACACTTTGGAATCTGTTTTCTTCACAAAACAATCTTAAAAGAATAAAGCAAGACAATTAGAATGTAGTGCAAATAATGGGTTTTGGGATTAGAAAATGCTAAAACTGAATGGAATTATGTGGTCACGACGCCGACCAATGACAGTTGATTAAATATATGGTGATAATTTGGCCTTCACAAAAAATATTCATTGAAGTTAGACGATCGACCACTAGTGCTTGGCTTTTGGATTTATTAAAGATGGAATTTAATCCAATTTCACATGCAATGTCTCCCATTATGTAATTAGTGGAAGACAATATTTAAGAAATGATCATAATTCATAGCCTTTTTGGTTCAAATAACTATGATATTTTGATCAATTTGTATTTATTATTATAAGTGTTGGGACTTGGGACCAGAAATTTCTGTAAAAAAATGATGTAGCCCATTAAATGAACCAGATATGCTAACATAAGTTCGAGTTAAGAGTTGGTCGTATATATGATTATTTAAGGTTATTAAAGCGCTTTCGAACATGCAATTCACTTTGTGTTTTTGGTCTTATGCTCCACTGACATGTTCAAAAGCCTTTATTAGAGATCTAGCGGGTGTCTCCGACATGCAGAGCTGCACAAAAGACAAATTCAAGCTATATATTTAAGTTAATTTGTACTGGATTTTTATTTTATATAATTTAAAGGGTATAATACGCTTTAAAACCGTTTAATCTCGAGTTAATTCTGTTTAAATAATAATCATTGCTTGAAATTAATAATTTTTAGAATTTTCTATACTTAGTTCCTTTTAAATCAAAATCAAAACACGAATAATTATGATACATGCACTTAAAACAAAGTCTTTAGGCTTGTACAATGTTCTCATAGCCCGTTGCTAAGCGATCTTATTTAGTTAAATGGATATCAAAGGGTCATCGGCCTAACGATATCAAGGTGTTTGAAAATGTATTTCTTTTTTAAAAGGTTGAGAGTTCAAGTCTCATAATAGACATTAATGTAGTTTAAAAGTAGGATTTAGAAGATATATATGTGTTTAATTGTTTAAAAAAATAATTAAATGGGTATCTTTTCATTTTAAATGGTTTGTCATTTTAAATGGATGCTTAAATGAATATTTCATAAACATGTTTTACTAAAAGTCAAACTTATTATCTATGTTTAGCTTTGTTTTCTTTTGCATTCAAACCAATTATTAATTAAATCTATTCAATTAGGTTAAGCATTAATTATGTATTTCTTTATTATATATTTTTATTACTGTCATATATTTGAGGTTTTATCATTGTATCATCATTTTTTTTATTTTTGTTATATATTTATAAATAAGTATTTTTAAAATATTTTTTAAATTTGATTGTATTTGTTTTCTTTTTCAAAACATAAGCATATTCACGCCGATACTAAATTTATGAATGTGATCAAATTTGCAAAAATTGAATATTTTAGATAACAGTTTTTAATAGTAGTACTTTTCTAATAATAGTTTTTAATCAAATACATCAATTTTTCTAAGTAAATATATTTGTTTTCTTAATCTGTTTTTTGTTAAAATTTTGTTTTGATAACCACTTATTTTTTGTTCTAAATTTATAGTTTTTATAACCATATATTTTGCAAAAATTAAGAACTTGGACCAGACCTTTTCAAGAAATAAAACCCAAAATTATTATTATATTTTTTCAGATTTGCCTTTGTTTAAGACTTTATGTAGAAATTCTGATAAATTTATTTAATACATTTTGTACAATTTTTTATAATTTTTAAAAACTTGTTTTGTAACTTTTTTACAACCATTTCTATTTTTTACAATTTCTAGAAATACTTTTGTTTAAAGAAATTTGTAAGAAATCTAAGTAAAAATGTTTTTAAAATGTTGTAGAATAGTTAGGAAAACACTGTAAAAAAGTTATAAAAAGAATTTTTTTTAAATCCACAAAAAATTATAAAACAATTTCAAAGGAAGTTATACAAAAAGTATTAAAAATATGTAAAAAAAGTTATACAAAGTCTTAAAATATTTATTAATTAAAAATAAAAAACCATTACATAATTATTGTTTATGTTTTTAATCATTGTTTAATTACAAAGATGAGAGTTTTTTAATAGCTATAAAGGTAAAAGTATTGCAATGATAACTTTTAGCTAAGGGATATTTTTAGTAAAATGATTTATTTATTTAGCCATTAATTTTTAAATAGGCAACTATCCAAGTAAATTGTGTAACTTTAAATACAATCCTTCCCAAATATAAGGTATATTTTAGAGTAAATTGTAAAAATTGTTTACGTGGTATGTTGTTTTCTTGGTTTTGGTTTAAAAAGAAAGTTTTTTATAAATAAAAATGATAATAACAATAATAATAACAATAACAGATTTCGTTGCGGTTTTGATGTATGTTAAATGTAAAAAGACTTTTATGACTCATAGATGAACTTTTTACAATTGTTAACATTTATTTTAATTATTATTCTTATTAAATAAGAAAGGATCTTACACACCAATCAAACATAAACCCCACACCCTCTATGACTCCCCCTCCCCCCATCTCTCTACATCCTACCCCTTTATTTTTTTGGCGACTCCCTTCCCCTCCCTTTTTCCAGCAAAAATCCAATTACCACCACCCATCGTCGATCCTACCACACCTCATCGCCACTACCCTCACCCTATTTTACATCTCCACTTCACTGAAACCACACCTCTTCGTTGCAGCCCCTCATATGTGTCGTTTTCTTAGCAAAAATGTTGTGACTCAACAAAGAAAATTGTATTAATTGTTATGCATATGTACAACAAACAATTCTTTGCCCCCTATGAAGAGTGATCTTTAGAACAGTGTTTCACACATCTTCTTGCTCATGTCAAATTTTCCCAAGGAAACTTTAAAGAGTAGCACCCATTAACTTCAAGAAACTCAAGCACTGAGATGTCCCCTATTCCAAGCGATATCTCAAGCAAAATTATAATCTTAAAAGAAAATTTGTATGGGAATCATTTCACGAGGCTTGTATGTCAAACAAAATCATAACAAAAAAACAAGAAGAAAATCACAACCAAAATCAAACATAAAATCAAAACCTAAAACCTAAACCAAATCCTAAAATTCAAAACCAAAACCTAAATTCAAAAGCACAAATATAAGAATATTGAATCAAGCAAAACCTATTTCATACATTTGCACAATTCTTGAAAATAGAGGATAATGATATCGAATATGAGAGAGAAAAGAGAGAGAGTGTGTGTGTGAGTGAGAGAGAGAGAGAGTGAGAGAGAGACTTAGGGTCTGTTTGATATCCTCTTAATTGCAAAATTAAGAGGCAGTCACTTAAAGTTTAAGATTAAGACTGTTTGGTGACCTCTTAATTAGAAAATTGCCTCTTTATGAATCAGATATGAGAGCATGTCTGAGCGTGTCTGATTACAAAATTAAAAGAGATTTCACGTTTTTGCCCTTCCTCTATCCCGACTACTGCTCCCTTCTCCTCTCTTATGATCGCGACACAACTCCCTTCTCCCTCCTCTCTTCCAATCGTGACACCGCCGTCCTAGACTAGACTGCCGCCGGCGCCGCTGCTTCTTTCCGGTTCATCCCGAAGCCGCTGCTGCTTTCCGGTTTTCATCTTCGACGTCCTCTTTCTTCTGCTTTCCGCTGCTGCTTTCTGGTGTTCATATCGACATCCACTGGCATCTCTCTCCCTCCTCTGTCTTCCACCAAACGGAACCAAAGTCTCCATCGCTGATTCATCTCTCCTTTTGGATTCCCAAGTCATCGCTGCTCACTTGGTAAGTTTTCCTTTTTCTTGTTTTCGTTTGACCTAATTGGTTCATATCAATTGTGCTTGTTTTTCAAAAAATTCCGAACATGCAATTTACAGTGTGTTGATTTTGGTAAGTTTTCCTTTTTCTCTTTTTCGTTTGACCCATTCATATTTTTGTGTTGATTTTGTGATTTGTATCTTGCATATTACAGTGAGCAATTCCTATTCGTATTTTTGTGAAACTTGTGTTTGTTTGAGTAATTTCAACTTGATGAAACACCCCAATGTATAAACAATTGAATTTACTGATTTCGAAACATAATTCGTTGCATTCAGTCATTAGGAACATAGTTGTGTATTGGATTTATGTTTGGATTTTGTATGATTTTGTATGATTTTTTATAATTATTCAAGAACTTATATTATAAAACAGAAACATTTATTAGAAAAAATAATACAGAATGGTAAAATGGTCATTTTTATCATTCAACACAACAATTAAGAGGTATCAACCAAACAGCATGTTAAAATTCAGATCTTAAAAATTCAGACCCTCTTAAAAATTCAGACATCTTAAAGATTCAGCTCTTAAACATTAAGATCCTGTCAAACAGGGCCTTAAGAGATGCGAAAAAAATAGATAAATGATAGATAGAGATATTGGAAGCCGACATCCTCGCTCAAGATACAAAGATAAAATGGATGACACACTTATAGATAGGGGAGTCATCCTTTATTTCAAGAAACGGGGGAGGATGGGTGTGTGTTGGGTCCTTTTCAATTTTAAAATAATAATAAATTAAATAAATGTTAAAAGTTTTGAAATTTTATATAGGGAAGGGAAATCTCCAATAAAGTCCCAATATTTTGGCTCGGTTTATGAAAAAGTCCCAAATTAATTTTTATTTACAAAAAAGGACAGAAAACCGGCTAATGTATTCAAATTAGCCCATTTTAACCTTTTCAGCAGGTTACATTGCCACGTGGAAAATCTACATGTTTTATCTTCAATAAAGTCCTAATATTTTGGCATAGTTTATGGAAAAGTCCCAACATGTTTTATCGCCAATAAAGTCCTAATATTTTGATCCAGTTTGTGGAAATGTCCAAAAATTTTAGCTCAGTTTACTTGGAAAAGATTACGTATTTTTACATATATTTACGTTTTTAATAACATATTTATAAAATGTATTTTTACGTATTTATAAAAAAATACTTTAAAATAACGTATTTAATAACATAAAAAAACTTAAAAATGCGTCTTTAATAACGTAGAAATAATTAAAAAATACGTCAAAAATACGAAAAAAGTAAAAACGCATGTATAAATACCTTTTATTAACCGTATAAATACGTAAAAAACATGTTTTATTCATGAATATATTCCAAATGATGGGTATGGAATTCGATAAGTTTGCTTACAATGATTAGACAGACTGAAAAATGACTGAACAAAATTGAATTGCACGGAAATAGATGATTAAAATTTCTTGTTTAATTTAGGTTTTAATAGCAATGATTTCGTGGTTTCAAAAACGATATCCAATAATAGTTGGTATAAATTTCGTTTGGATTGCATATTGTTAGGTAATTATGAAGTTATTATATTGCTTATTTGTATGTATTTTTACGTATTTTAAATAAATACACATATAAATATGTAAACATATGTTTTCAAATGCATAAATACGTTATTAAAGATGTAAATACATGTAAAAATACGTGATTTTTTTCAAGTAAACTGAGTGAAATGTCCGGATTTTTCTGTAAATTGGGCCAAAATATTAGGACTTTATTGAAAATAAAACATGTTGGGACTTTTCCGTAAATTGAGCCAAAATATTAGGATTTTATTGAATATAAAACATGTAGTTACCTGCTGAAAAGGTTAAAAATGGCTAATTTGAAAACATTGGCCAGTTTTCTGTCCTTTTTTGTAAATAAAAATTAATTTGGGACTTTTTCATAAATTAGCCTAAAATATTGAGACTTTTTTGGAGATTTCCCTTTTATATAAGGGGGGAATAGTCGGTTTACAATGGGCAGAGACCAAAATTGCAACAACACCATGCCGTAGTGACAGTTTTTGCCAAAAAAAATCATTTTTGGATCTAAACAAAGAACAAAACGACATGGACAAGTTTTACAATTTACCCAATATTCTATAAAATGTAAATTTTCACTAAATAGCATAATTGTGAATCATTTCACACAGATTGTATATCAAACAAAACCGTAACAGAACACATAACCTACAATAAAACCAACGTCACAACTAAATCAAGCATAAAATTACAAACTAAAACCAATACCTAATTTAATACCTAAAATCAAAACTGAAATCAAAACTCAAACTGAACCTAAAATCAAAATCACAAATATAACAATTTCAAATCTAAGAAATCATATTTTACACAATTTTACAATTTTTTGCATATTACTCTATATTCTATAATTCATAAATTTTCACAAAGTAGTCGCACCCTAAAAACTTTTCATAAGTCAAACTGAATAAAATTAAATGCCATATCACTGGAAAACATCAAATGTGTCATTTCCTTTATAAATATGAGATGATAAAATGATGAGTAGAGAAAGTACGTATTAATCCATATATTTTGTGTGAAAAAAATAAAATAAGTTTTTATATATATATATATATATATATATATATATATATATATATATATATATATATATATATATATATGTGTGTGTGTGTGTGTGTGTGTGTGTGCGTGTGTGTGCGTGTGTGTGTAAGAGAGAGTGAGAGACAGAGCGTGTGTGTGTGTGTAAGAGAGAGAGAGAGAGAGAGAGAGAGAGAGAGAGAGAGAGAGAGAGAATGGTTAATATGGCACTCCAGGAGAAAATGTATCGGAGACTAATCTTTCATGTGATTTTGCATCGTCAAATGAGTAGTTATTCATGTTGGATTAGGTGTCTAAGCCATGACTAATAATTAAGTATTTACCTAGTTAATAGTAGCATATTTCATTTGGGTTGCCCTCATAGCTGGAGGTTGGTAGAAAGTTCAGTACAGAGAAAGATCGATTTATTATGTGATTAATAAATCGATAGAAATAAAAAGAAATAGTTGTTAATATATAAATGTGATTATATATTAATTAGAAACTATAATAATTGATTAATAATTAATCAGGCTTTAATTGGATTAATTATGTGGCATTAATTGGATTAATCAAGAGGACAGGGGCTAAAGTTGTTCCAACTCGAAAGTTGAATTGACACGCGCGGCGCGCCCAGGTACGAGCCGCGGCGCGTGTACTGGTAATCTGGAAAATGGCTTAGAGATAGGGTTTATCTCTGTTTGAAAGTCAAACGAGGCTTATCTCTAAGCGTCATTTGGTTGCCTATAAATAGGGACCCCTGGACCTCATAATTGGTTGCGAATTCTCTCTTCTCTCTCTGGAAATTTCGAGATCCACAATCCTCCTAGCTTGGGTGTGACTTTCATTTGAGGCAGGATATTTTTGCAGCTCGGCTTCCAAGAAATTTTAAGGTTGGTTTTCTATTTTGATCTTTAGATTTTTATTGACCTTTAAGTTATTGTTATATGTTCAATTAGAAGAAAACATAGAT
Source organism: Cichorium intybus (assembly GCA_023525715.1). NCBI lineage: Eukaryota > Viridiplantae > Streptophyta > Magnoliopsida > Asterales > Asteraceae > Cichorium > Cichorium intybus. The sequence continues at coordinate 11,044,235 of CM042015.1, read as the reverse complement.
CCTTTTTTTTAGGTTGCATGTGAACTTAGGTTATTTAGTTCATGGTTTGCAGAAAACCTTTTAGTGGTATCAGAGCCTGTTCTTGTTTTCTTGTTGAATAGTTATAACTGTTTTAGGGTTTAAAGCTTATAAACCCTAATTTTTATGTGGATCGATTTCTTGGATTAGGGTTTTGGAAACCCTAATCCCCCCCCCCCCCCCTTGGTAAATTTCGATTAAGCCTTTTAGGGTTTTAGGAGGTTTTCTATTTTTGGTAACTTTTGGTTAATTAAATGGATAACCTTAAACCCCATTACTTGAAATCGAAATCTAGGGGGTTTAGGATAGGTTTTAATTAATTTGATTAATTTGGATAAACCTATCTTCATTGAATTAATTTAATTAATTGTTAATTAAAAGATAATTCAAAAGGGATTTAATTAATTTTTAATTATCGAAAAATTAAGGATAAAATCCGAAATATTATTTTAAGGGTTTAAAATAATAAGATTTAATTAATTTAATTAATTGTTAATTAAAAGATGATTAAATCGGCTTTATAGGTTTGATTTAATTTTAAATTTAATAGTTAAATTGGTAAAATTAAAAGATAAACCTGGAATATTTTAAAGAGTTTTAAAATACATCTTATATATGTTATTAATTGTTAATACTATATGTATAAGATGAAATTGGTCAGTCAAATCAATAGTAGGCCTCATTCACGAAGCTGGTCTATAAAGTGGGTATAAGGAGACTGCCTATAAAATGGCGGTCTAATGGGTGAACACTCTCACCCACCGCTCGCCTGGTCAGTGGAGGGTCGTTAGCCGAACGGGTCTGACAGAACCGCTAAATCATTAAAAGTATAATGATCAAAGTACTAGAATTTATACATAAAATCTCAATCTAGTTACTTTAGGAAAAATGTGAATTTGATGCTACCCCATGAAATTGCACATTGCACTTTACGAAACGTTGGTGGAGCGTGTGTGGTTTACCAGCACACCATGGGGGTTCATAAAGAGTGGCAATGGGTGTCTCGGGTGTTATCATTGTTGATGGAGCGTGTGTGGTTTACCGGCACATCAATTTGAGATGGTAATGGACCCCAAGAGCACCAAGCTAATTTGCATGGTTATTCACACCCGTTTTGTGATCCTCGGCATCCCAGTCACAAACGGTGGGGCATATCTGAGATTAAACATGCTATTGAACAGTTCAATATATCTCAAAAGAAACTAGGAATTCCATTATAATAAGATTATTTTCCGCGGTGGAATTGGCTGAATCGTCATTCGCCTACCTTTATAAAATTTGCATATAGATTACGGCATCCCTCTTCTATGTTGTAAATTGTTATAGTTGGATCCTAGCCTTATTTTATATTGGGTTTTTATAAGGACCGACAAGTATCTAATTAAACTTACCTTCTTTTATAGATGTCTTCTGCTGATCAATCCGCTCCCCACTCCAACTCCAGTGTTCCCTCAATCCTGTCATTATGTTCCAAGGTTTAATTGAACGGGACAAACTACAATGACTGGATTAGAAATATCAAGATGGCTCTGAGGTACGAGAACAAAGAGTATGTTCTCGAGACTGAGCTTGTCGATATTGACCCTAAAACTGCTAACTCCCGAGGAACTTGCCTCGTACCAAAAACATTCTGATGATGCGACCAAAGTGGCCTGCATCATGATCGCCACAATGAACCCCGAATTGCAAAGGATATACTAAGACTATTGGCCCTTTGAGATGCACAAGGAGCTTACGGAAAAGTTCCGCAAGCAAGAGCGCATCGAGAGGTGCGAGGTGGTCAAGGACTTCACGAGCGGCAAGCCTAGAGATGGAGAGTCCTTCTGCACTCATGTGCAAAGGATGCAAGGCTACGTGGAGCGGCTTAGGAAGCTTGCAATGCCTGTACACGAGGAGTTAGCCGTCGTCATAGTGCTTAACTCCTTGCCAAGTTCTTATGACCAGTTCAGGCTGGCTTACCATTTGAACAACAATCAGGCTACCCTGTCTGAGTTGCATCGTATGATTCGGACTGCTGAGGAAGGGATGAAGGGTAAAAGTGTACCCTCTGTTAATCAGCCCGTCTTAGCCATTGGAAGTGGCAAAGGAAAGAAAAGGAAGGGCCCTCCTAAGCAAAATTGGAGGGATAAGGTTCAGGTCGGGTCGTCTAGCAATGGCTCGAGAACTAAGTCTTCCCACATTCCTTGTGTGGCCAACCCCGATGAAGCCAACTGTTTTTATTGCAAAGATAAGGGCCATTGGAAGAGAAGCTGCCCCAAATACTTGCAGGATGTCAAGGATGGGAAAGTAAAGCCATCAACAGCAGGTATATACACTATCTCTAAAAACTCACCATCTTCTAATTCTTGGGTCCTTGATACAGGATGTGGTTTTCACATTTGTTTTGATTTGCAGGGCCTAAAGGAAAGCAAGGAGGTGGAGCACGGTAGACGGAACCTGATCATGCGCAATAGGAGATCGTCCCCAGTTACCAAGATCGGCGTTTATAGTTTAGTGCTTAGTAGTGATGTTAGCTTAGAGTTATTTAATTGTTGCTATTCGCCAGAAATGGCAAGAAACATTATTTCATTTCACGCATTGTTCAGACAAGGATTTCAATTTTCTTTTGATAATAAAATTGGTTCGATTTCTGTTTTCAAAAATGGTATTTTGATCTTCACTGCTTATCCTTGTGATGGTGTGTATGAAACTGTTGAATGTGTTGACAATTTAGGACATAATGTAAATTATATTGATTCTACTAGTGGTGTAGAAAAGGCATGCATGTGGCATAGTCGGCTTGGGCACATCAGCAAGAAACGCATCGCCCAACTCCAAAAGGATGGAGTGGAATCATTCGACCTCAGGTCGAATGATGTATGTGAATCTTGTTTGTTAAGCAAGATGACTAAATCACCTTTCAAAGGGTCTTTTGAAAGAGGTGAGGGTCTGCTGGACATTATTCACACGGATGTGTGTGGTCCATTCAGATCAACCACAAAGGATGGCACGCGGTTCTATGTGACCTTTACTGACGATTTTAGTAGATATGGGTATATCTACTTAATCAAGCATAAGTCATATACCTTTGAAAAGTTCAAAGAATTTAAGAATGAAGTAAAGAATCAATTAGGCAGGAAGATAAAGATGCTCAGGTCCGACAGAGGCGGAGAGTATCTTAGTATCGAGTTCCTAGACTATCTGAAGGAATGCGGAATAGTTTCGGAGTTGACACCTCCCAGAACACCACAGTTGAACGGTGTTGCCGAGAGGCGTAACCGAACCCTGTTAGACATGGTTCGTTCCATGATGAGTCGAGCTTCACTTCCCATTCACTTCTGGGGGTATGCCTTAGAGACTGCCGCCCATATCCTCAATCTTGTCCCTACTAAGAAGGTTGCTAAAACACCTCATGAAATGTGGACGGGGAAATTTCCCTCGTTGGCACATATCAAAGTCTGGGGTTGTGAGGCTTTCGTTAGACGAGAGACTCAAGACAAACTCGCAGAAAGAAGCGAAAGGTGTTTCTTCCTTGGTTATTCCAAACAGTCCTTTGGATATCTATTCTACAGACCGAGCGAGGACGTGGTCTTTGTAGCTAGACGAGCCGTCTTTCGAAAGAGAGAGAGCTCATATTCAAAGAGGACAGTGGGAGTTCCATTGATCTGGAAGAAATTCAAGAGTCATCAGATGACGCAACCTTAGGAGAAACTAGCAACCAACATGAGGAAGAAGTTCATGTTGGTCCGACTGATGTGTCCTTACCTCTTAGGCGTTCCGGTAGGGTTAGCATGCCACCCGAGTTTTATGGTTTCCATATAACTACGGATGGAGACATGTTTGTCAGTGATAGGACACTGATAAATTTGGATGAACCAGCTAACTACCAGGAAGCAGTGGCGGGCCCTGAGTCTGCCAAGTGGAAAGAGGCCATGGATAGCGAGATCAAGTCCATGTATGACAATCAAGTTTGGAACTTGGTTGACAACGTACCGGGTCGAAAGACAGTCGGGTGCAAGTGGATCTTCAAGAAGAAGACCGACATGGACGGAAAGGTACACACTTTCAAAGCAAGACTGGTTGCGAAGGGCTTTACTCAAACCCCAGGGATTGACTATGACGAAACCTTCTCACCAGTAGCCAAGATAAAGTCTATTAGGATAATGCTGGCCATAGCTGCATTTCATGACTATAAAATTTGGCAGATGGACGTCAAAACCGCTTTCCTTAATGGGAAGTTGACTGAGGATGTTTACAAGAATCAGCCAAAGGGTCAGTGTTGCAAAACTCGGCCAACTCGGCCGAGTACTCGGCCTTGGACTCGGACTCTGTCCATAACCTTGGCGAGTTTAGTCAACTCGGCCAAAATACTCGGAATCAGTCAACCTCGGTCAACATCCGAGTTACTCGGCCCAAATTGGGCTTAATCGGACAAACTCGGCCCAATTTAAGCCCCAATTAGGTTTAAACTGATGCCAATTTCAGTCCAAATTCGGCCCATACCAGACCCAACTCGGCCTAAAGAAAGGCTGATCCTAATGCTTGTGATGGGTATTAATTTATAGAAGTTGTTTTCCGTCCCATTTCTTTCCACCAACGATGTGGGATACATTGCTTCCCATTTCTTTCCATCAACGTATTGTTTCTTGAGTCCTTTCCAAGCTATTCAATCCTCGACAACTCAAAATTGATTGCAGTGATTTCAATCGATGGGTTGCAATTCAATTCAATTCGATTGATGATTACCGATTGCACCAACGTGATTTCCGATTGATGATTTCATAATATATGATTATCGAAAACATGATTATTTCCAATTCGATTGATAATTTCCGAATATATCATTTTCGAATAATTCCAATTCGGTGCATATGTCAATTATCAAAAAATTCTAATTTAGTGCAAGAGTTGTATATATGATTTTCGAATAATTTCAATTCAATTTGATTTAAAGTATATATATATATATATATATATATATATATATATATATATATATATATATATATATATATATATATATATATATATATATATATATATATATATATATATATATAGTCATGAATAGTCACACCGAATACTCACCGAGTACTCTCCCGCCTAACCGACTACTCGCTACTCGCTAGTCCACCGACCTGGCAGCGCCTAGCGAGTTTTGCAACACTGCAAAGGGTTTTGTCGATGCAAAGTATCCCAATAAGGTGTGTAAGCTTGAGAGATCAATCTACGGATTGAAGCAAGCTTCTCGCAGCTGGGATCTTTGTTTCCATGAGAAAGTCAAAAATTTTGGCTTCTCTAGGATCGAGGATGAGTCCTGCATATATGTCAAGGCTAGTGGGAGTATAGTCACCTTTCTGGTGTTGTATGTCGATAACATACTGCTAATGGGAAACGATATTCCAACCTTGCAAGATGTCAAGGCTTGGCTTGGGAAATGTTTCGCCATGAAGGACCTAGGAGAGGCTGCCTATATTCTCGAGATAAGAATATTGAGAGATAGGAAGAAGAGACTAATTGGACTTAGTCAGGGTACATACTTGGAAAAGGTACTAAAGAGGTTTAGTATGGAAAATTCCAAGAAGGGAGAGCTGCCTATCCAAAGTAATGCAAAATTGAGTAAGACTCAAAGTCCGAGTACAGACGAAGAAATAGCTGACATGAGTCGGGTACCTTATGCTTCTGTTGTGGGGTCGATCATGTACGCCATGACGTGTACTCGCCCTGACGTGGCCTTTGCTTTGAGCATGGTCAGTCAGTACCAGGGAAACCCTGGAAGGGCGCATTGGATAGCTGTGAAAAATATACTCAAGTATCTGCGAAGGACAAAGAACATGGTGTTAGTGCTCGGTGGCAGTGATACCTTAAGAGTTGAAGGATATACAGATGCCAGCTTTCAGACGTATAGAGACAGTGGTCGGTCTCAGTCGGGCTGGGTATTCCTTTTGAACGGTGAAGCAGTTACTTGGAAAAGTTCCAAGCAAGAAACGGTGGCTGATTCTACGTGCGAATCAGAGTACATAGCAGCAAGTGAAGCGTCAAAGGAAGCGGCTTGGCTGAAGAACATTATCGGTGACCTTGGAGTAGTCCCGAGTATTCAGGAGCCCTTGGAACTGTTCTGCGATAACGAAGGTGCGGTCGCCTTGACAAAGGAACCGCGAGACCATGGAAAGTCCAGGCATATCGACAGAAAGTGTAAGACCCGTATCCTGATTATAACATATACTTAAAATAAGAGTGTTAGGAATTATATGGTCATTGGTAATTATAAAGCTAAGAAAAACTTTAGTTACAATTTCATATGAAAATCAGCATTTTGTGTCGTTTTTAGAAAAATCATAATTAATTCTAGAAAAATCTTTTGGACCTCAAACCAGTGCACAAAGTTTACAAATTGAGTCTAGTACAATTACCAAAAATAATAGTAAGCTTGAAAATGATATTATCTATGGTAAAAAATGCAATCTTTACTGATTAGTTCGGAATTGACAGATTAGATAGTCTGTTTTCAAAAATTCATAATAAATCATAGAAAAATCGTATAAATACATAAAATACATCCCTGGAAAGGTATTGAGATAAATTTCTGGAATATCAAATAAAAACGTGAATTTCATGGGTTTAAAGTCGGCTAAACCAGTCTTGAACAGACTGATTCTAGAAGGTATTAATTTCAACAAAGTTATATTATTAAAATCTTTTGTCAAAAGTGTCATGCCATTTTTTATTCAAGAATTCAAGTATAAATACCCCTCAAAACATCTCATAAACCACACAACTAAATCTCAATCCAATATATAGAGGTTTCTAAGCACTAGAGTGTAAGCAAGTGAGCGGAAGAAGCTCGAAAGCCTAACGAAGGAGTTATAGATTCCGACGAATGGTCATAAGGTAACTACAAACCTTTCTATAGCTTAATTAGGTATTGTAAAATAATTTTTGTATTAAGAAGTAGAATATGTAAGAAGTATAACATATTCATTTCCAACAATAGTAAATAAAAACCTTAAAAACGTCGTTATAACAATTCGTAATTCTGAAAATAATACCGATTGATTTACTTACGAGGACGGTGCCTAGGCCGATTACTTGGGATCTGGTTGTTGGATTTTCCGAAAGGGTAAAATGCTGAAAGGATCCTGCCACCCCATCTAATCTTCTACCTGTCCGTTCTTTACTTGATAAATCATGGAGTATCATATTGGAATTATTGAAGGGTTTAATGATGCGACTATAATATAGTTAAGGATTAAGAAATGATAGATTTATTATTATGTTAACAGTTAAAGTTGAAAGGAAATACAAAGGCGAGAAAGATAAACGATATAGTCAACTACAATCAGGTGAGTCTTCTCACTATACTATAGGTGATATTGCATGCGTAGGAAGGAAGATATGTTAGACTAAGGTGATCTTACCTGTTATGATAATTGTATGAATTATTGCTATGATAATGATTGTTTGTGGACGGAACGGGATAGCCCGCGAGCCAATAGGCGGAACGGGAATAGCCTGCGAGTCATTAGACGGAACGGGAAAAGCCTGCGAGCGATAAGACAGAACGGGAACTGCCCGTGAGTCTTCAGGCGAAACAGGGATAGCCTGTGAGTCTCACAGACATATGAATGGTTATTGTGTGTTGTATGTTATGTGATGGATCGTATGGTATTTTGAGGAACTCACTAAGCTCCGTGCTTACCCTTTCCTTATATAAACTACTGTTTCAGGTACATCAGGTACAATGGATGGCAAGGCGTGACGTGTATACACTGTGCTGCTTCATTGGAGGACTGTTTTTGAATTAATATTCCGCTATATTGTGATTTCGTTAACTTCTGTTAATCCTGGGGTGTTTTCATTAAACTTATAAGTTATGAAATTTTATGAAAATTAATTAAGTGGCTTTTCTTATATTGAAGTTTTTGTTTAAAAATTTTTAAATTTACTCAAAAATTTTGGGATGTTACAAGTTGGTATCAGAGCACAGCTTGAGAGAATCAGGCTCACATAGTGAGTTCTGGACTCAAGTTGAGGCTTAAGAGTTTTCTTAAAACATTTTTACGAAAGAAAGATGTTTTATGAAGGGTGAACTGAAGACACAGTGTGTACCGCCAGCCGACGCCAGTATGAGAAAAGGGTTAAGTATTTAATATTCTGGATGTTAAAAAAAAATATATGATATATGTTTGCTGAAATGCCTGGTAGAGATCACACATTGTTGTATTATTATCTGCTATTTGCTAATAGAACTGTATGCTAGTGCCGATAGGTTGCTTAGAGATTTCCACTAAGTTGTATACAATATGGACTGAATAGTCATAGAATGTGTAAGTTAACCTTATTGCATGTTCCTTGTTTGGTTGTTGCCTTAGGGAAGATTCTCTTATTTGAAAGACTGTTTAGTTCGATATTGTATACAACTACATTCGCGAAACAATCTGTCATCACTGGAGGAAGTTCTGTCTTAGTTAGAATAGCAGGGTGGGGGTGGGATTCCAAGTATCCCTAGAAGGGTTGACATATGCCTTGTAAGGGCATATGTGTTAAAATTATCGGTGAGAAGCGAATTGGATATTTCGAGACGGGTCTTGGAACGAACATGGATAGGTGTGGAAGGTAGTAGTAGAGCTCCTACTATCGAAAGCACAGGATCTGCGTTTGAGTCGGGAGTTCGTCACGAAGGATCCAAGGAGCTGAGTATGTGAGTGTCTAGCATAATTAACTTAAATGCTAGTGTAATGTGGTAAACTTTTATCCATTCGATTTTTGAATGTTGATTGTGAGGTTCAGTAGGAACAATTAAGATGCGATCATACCAGTTTGGTTGGACCGATCATGCTTAAGTTGATTACTGAGCTTAAAGACTGTTGAAAGGGAGAATGTCAAAGTGCTATTGTGGTAGCTATTTTTCATGCAACTAATGGGCGCACAAGTCAGACAGGGACTAGAGGATGCAAGGGTGAGTTTTCCAACTCACGGTCAAAGAGGTGCAAGCGGCGCCTGAGATGATAGCGGGTATTTTTGAGTCGACTCTGTACATGCCTAGTGCTGTGTAATAGTGGGGCTACCTACCCTTGTATTGATCTTGCTTGAGTGATTGATCAGGTCGTGTGGGTTGAGAGTTTGGATCACTCACTCGTGATTGAGGTAACTGACGATAGAGGTGTTGACTAGGGTCGCAAGCGGGTGACTAACATATGGTGGTTGATGTAAACGTCTTTACATTATCGAAACATGTTTATTGAGATAGTGTTTGCCCCGATGCAAGTTGTTGTCTGAGCAGAGTAGGCTTGTTTTTCGTTCGAGAGTAAGGGCTCGTAAAAAAAGTTATAAATCGAATAAACAGACTTGGACTTTAGTCCAAGTGGGAGAGGAATACAAAATTAAGGGAACAACATGAATATTATATTGAATCGATGAAATTATTAAAATTATAGTAACACGTCGATATGTTTAATTCATTACTACAACTTTATATTAATACATTAAGAAAAGTTTACAGAACTACTAAACTGGAGAATCAGAAAGAAGCGAGAGAATATCTTCTACACTCCACTCTTTGTCATCATTAGGTTGACTTGTACCTCACGAGGATTTGGAAGTGGTATGCTTTCAGTTATTGGAGGAGGAGATCCAAGGTATCGGGTCTCGATAGGGTTGGAACCTGTAACCCCATGATTAGGGGCTAAATATTGACTCATTTGAGGCGTGTGTAAGTAGGGCAGTGATGAGGAAGGGCTCTAATTCGGAACCAGTTGGGGGTAGCTATAAGAAGGAGGAAACCAGGCTAGGTCACCTACAAAGCCTCAAAAATTCTCCTCACTCGAAGACTCGAGTAAACCAGGGTTAATACTACTCATACCAGAATTAGATGGCAGAGATTGCTGCTGTGTATGAGTTCTTGATGAAGTTTCCCCCTTTTCCTGAATTTTTCTTTTCCTAAATACAACCTTATGAGCAGCTTGTATTAGCTTCTTTGTGCCGTCTGTTAGACCCGATTGTGACCCTTCAATTATCGCTTCTTTTTCTTTTTTTAGGTTGGGTATTAAATCTCCCGATAATTCTGTTGCCTCAATAAATTCATTACCAAATTCCTGTGGCACAAATAACTTTAGTAATTTCAACCTTATGATATAAAGGAATTAAAAAAATGCAGTTCTTTACCTCAGCACGATCAATAAGGGTTTGCAAACTCGTAAGTTGTCGTTGGGGCCAATGATTGATACCTAATTCTCTACAGCGTTTTTTTTAATTGTGTCGTTCCAATGTTGAGTTCCTTCGCAGCTTTCTCAATTGGTTCGTTAAAGTGTTCAGCTATTATTTCCCTACTTAATAAATGTCTGAAACCTCTTCCACTGCCACCTGCTATGTTTTCTGAACTAGAAGGTTCGAATCCAATTGTATTGTTATCATTCTGGATCATTTGAACATGATCCTGATTTTCTGACCCAAAGATGAACATTGATTCATCAAAAGTAGTGGCTTCTATCGGTAGTAATTGTTGGTTTTCAACTAAAAACCTAGGATTCTGAAATCCTTCTAGATTCCTTTGAATCAACCGAAGATGATCTTGATATTGAAAACCAACCCCAAACTCGGGATTCAATTCAATATTTATGTTATGAGTCCTCTGTAATTGATTCTCATCCTGAATACCAGCCATGAATTCTTGATTCATGGGGACAAACTCACTGCTTGTTGGGTGCACGTCCATGAATGGATTGTACTCAGTTAGACCATCCACAAATGGGTCTACAAATAACACATGTCAAATGATAAAACAAAATAGAATACTTATAAATGGATCATTCAAAAGAATTTAACCTGGTAGAAGGCATGGAGTCTGATCAAGTGCAAAGTCAGATGCATGCACCGGATCATCTGAGTTAATGTTCAACTCGGGAAAAATTTCCAGCTCATCGTGGAGATGCTCTATTGGTAGTATATCTGGAAGACTGTACCATAATTTAAAATCAAACAAAACATTAGAAAGGTAATCGAAGTATGGATGATATATGTCTAGAATGTTAGAGTCACCAAACTCTATTAAGAATACTTGGTTTGAAGTACTCTCTCCTTGCAGAAAACCAGGTCCAGGGTTCGACAGATCGCCCATTGAAGATAAGTTTTCCATGACTCGGCTTTAAATATGAGTTCGTTTACGAACAAACTAGTGATAAGAGAGGATGAGACTGAAAATGAATGATACTACATACCTGTATATATAGTATCTTGTAGCTGGAACCGAAAGGACACACGGAACTGAAAGGACACCTCACGTTTTAATTACCGAAATTCAAACTACCTACAGTAGATGCGACTTTTCACTACCCCAAGTGACATTTTTTCAAAATTCTCTGCTTGACTCTGGTGAGAACGAGATAATAAAGAGACTTTTGAAATAAAACAAAATTTTATGTCTCCATATAATGAAAAAAGTTTAAAGAGTGTTCAGTACTCCAAAAAAAAAAAAAAAAACTTACAAAAGATGATGTAAATTTTATATTTCGGTGAAACACAAAAATTTGGAGATTCTACAAAAATAGACTTATTTAGCCAAAAAGTATTTAAAAGAAATGTTGAATTGAGGCAAATGTGTGTTGAAATATGACAAATTCATATAAATACGAAATAGTGTTAAAATTAGGTATTGCAAGTTAACTAGGTTAACTATGTATATAGGTAGATTAGAAAGTACTAAATATGTACTGTAGATAGTAGTCGGTCAAGTCGATGTGTGGGATTGTGAGAAACAGTTAGAGTTTTTTTTTTGTACATCTAGAGTAATTAGAAGAAAAGAAGTATAGAGTGAATGAGAATAATAGGACCTTAAGCATTATTACAGAGGTATGTGAATGTTGAAAGGGAAAGATAATTAAATCTTGTAAAGGTTCGGCAATAAGACGAGGAGGATTTTTGAAGGACATAAGGACTCGATGGGAAATACATAGAGGCGTCCGAGAATGCGGATTTCGGGACGAAATCCAAATAAGTGGGGGAGACTTGTAAGACCCGTATCCTGATTATAACATATACTTAAAATAAGAGTGTTAAGAATTATATGGTCATTGGTAATTATAAAGCTAAGAAAAACTTTAGTTACAATTTCATATGAAAATCAGCATTTTGTGTCGTTTTTAGAAAAATCATAATTAATTCTAGAAAAATCGTTTGGACCTCAAACCAGTGCACAAAGTTTACAAATTGAGTCTAGTACAATTACCAAAAATAATAGTAAGCTTGAAAATGATATTATCTATGGTAAAAAATGCAATCTTTACTGATTAGTTCGGAATTGACAGATTAGATAGTCTGTTTTCAAAAATTCATAATAAATCATAGAAAAATCGTATAAATACATAAAATGCATCCCTGGAAAGGTATTGAGATAAATTTCTGGAATATCAAATAAAAACGTGAATTTCATGGGTTTAAAGTCGGCTAAACCAGTCTTGAACAGACTGATTCTAGAAGGTATTAATTTCAACAAAGTTATATTATTAAAATCTTTTGTCAAAAGTGTCATGCCATTTTTTATTCAAGAATTCAAGTATAAATACCCCTCAAAACATCTCATAAACCACACAACTAAATCTCAATCCAATATATAGAGGTTTCTAAGCACTAGAGTGTAAGCAAGTGAGCGGAAGAAGCTCGAAAGCCTAACGAAGGAGTTATAGATTCCGACGAATGGTCATAAGGTAACTACAAACCTTTCTATAGCTTAATTAGGTATTGTAAAATAATTTTTGTATTAAGAAGTAGAATATGTAAGAAGTGTAACATATTCATTTCCAACAATAGTAAACAAAAACCTTAAAATGTCGTTATTATAACAATTCGTAATTTCCGAAAATAATACCGATTGATTTACTTACGAGGACGGTGACTAGGCCGATTACTTGGGATCTGGTTGTTGGATTTTCCGAAAGGCTAAAATGCTGAAAGGATCCTGCCACCCCATCTAATCTTCTACCTGGCCGTTCTTTACTTGATAAATCATGGAGTATCATATTGGAATTATTGAAGGGTTTAATGATGCGACTATAATATAGTTAAGGATTAAGAAATGATAGATTTATTATTATGTTAACAGTTAAAGTTGAAAGGAAATACAAAGGCGGGAAAGATAAACGATATAGTCAACTACAATCAGGTGAGTCTTCTCACTATACTATAGGTGATATTGCATGCGTAGGAAGGAAGATATGTTAGACTAAGGTGATCTTACCTGTTATGATAATTGTATGAATTATTGCTATGATAATGATTGTTTGTGGACGGAACGGGATAGCCCGCGAGCCAATAGGCGGAACGGGAATAGCCTGCGAGTCATTAGACGGAACGGGAAAAGCCTGCGAGCGATAAGACAGAACGGGAACTGCCCGTGAGTCTTCAGGCGAAACAGGGATAGCCCGTGAGTCTCACAGACATATGAATGGTTATTGTGTTTTGTGTGTTATGTGATGGATCGTATGGTATTTTGAGGAACTCACTAGCTCCGTGCTTACCCTTTCCCTATATAAACTACTGTTTCAGGTACATCAGGTACAATGGATGGCAAGGCGTGACGTGTATACACTGTGCTGCTTCATTGGAGGACTGTTTTTGAATTAATATTCCGCTATATTGTGATTTCGTTAACTTCTGTTAATCCTGGGGTGTTTTCATTAAACTTATAAGTTATGGAATTTTATGAAAATTAATTAAGTGGCTTTTCTTATATTGAAGTTTTTGTTTAAAAATTTTTAAATTTACTCAAAAATTTTGGGATGTTACAGAAAGTACCACTATATAAGACATAGAGTAGAAGAAGGTCACCTCCTAGTAAAGAGGGTATCAACAGAAGATAATCCTGCAGATCCCTTGACAAAGGCTCTTAGTAGGATCAAGCACAATCAGCATGCTAGGAGCATTGGATTGAGAGATGATATAAGTTTTTGTAATTAGATAGGTTTCTGAAACTTGTAATAATGTTATTGTATTTCACTTTTGTGATTTAATAATGGAGATTTATTAATGAGTAATGGTTTACTACTTTTGTCAATACTTTATCATTGTGTTTCATTTTGCATGTTTTACTTCCTGAATAATTGGATTATTCAAATATCCACAGTCGCTCATGCTTTTAGGGAGTAAGTATGAAGTAAGACTGTCATGAATTGGTTGTAGATTGTCTAAGGAGTTAGACATTGCGATAAGATTGCTGCAACATTCATGAGTACTTGGAAATGGAGATTTGAGTATTGGATAAACCCGCGCTCAATGGATTGCTTCATGGATTACATCACGAGCAATGTTGAGACGATAATATCTTTTGATCTTTAAGCTAAGACATATGAGTTATGATTTACTAAGCGATTGTTCATTGATAATACGAAATCGCATCGGTAACTCGGTGTCATAAAACGTATTATTGTGGGTAATTTGTCTAGTAAAAGACATAAGTATATGATTCGAAGCTTATTCGTCCCTTGACCCTGACGGGGAACAGATATCTGTAGGCCTCTCGATGAATTTGAAGTTGACTAAAATGGTTGGCCAACCGGGACTAAATTGGTAGTCTAAGAGTCATATGCAAATCGGAAATCGAGGAACAGTGAATCAGACCAGGATTGATTCTAATCCATGTCTTGAGTCTGAAAATATCTTGTTGGACGGAGGATCATCTGATCACTTATCTATGGACAGGACTGATTAGATCAGAGTTTTGCAGCAGTTTCTAGGAAGCTACATATGCTGGTTAATTAGAGGTTAAATTGGTAATTATAGTCATAAACTTATCCAAGTGGGAGACTGTTGGATTAGGTGTCTAAGCCATGACTAATAATTAAGTATTTACCTAGTTAATAGTAGCATAGTCCATTTGGGTTGCCCTCATAGCTGGAGGTTGGTAGAAAGTTCAGTAGAGATAAAGATCGATTTATTATGTGATTAATAAATCGATAGAAATAAAAAGAAATAGTTGTTAATATATAAATGTGATTATATATTAATTAGAAACTATAGTAATTGATTAATAATTAATCAGGAATTAATTGGATTAATTCTGTGGCATTAATTGGATTAATCAAGAGGACATGAGCTAAAGTTGTTCCAACTCGAAAGTTGAATTGACACGCGCGGCGCGCCCAGGTACAAGCCGCGGTGCGCGTACTGGTAATCCGGAAAATGGCTTAGAGATAGGGTTTATCTCTGTTTGAAAGTGAAACGAGGTTTATCTCTAAGGGTCATTTGATGCCTATAAACAGGGACCCCTGGACCTCATAATTGGTTGTGAATTCTCTCTTCTCTCTCTGGAAATTTCGAGATCCACTATCCTCCTAGCTTGGGTGTGACTTTCATTTGAGGCAGGATGTTTTTGCTGCTCGGCTTCCAATAAATTTTAAGGTTGGTTTTCTATTTTGATCTTTAGATTTTTATTGACCTTTAAGTTATTGTTATATGTTCAATTAGAAGAAAACATAGATCCTTTTTTTTAGGTTGCATGTAAACTTAGGTTATTTAGTTCATGGTTTGTAGAAAACCTTTCAATTCATTCCTAGATCTTTAAAAAGTTTTTATTAAACCAACTCATAAGGAAATCATTGTAACATGTGCATGTTCATTTGGAGTTATAATGTGTACATATTTGTTTTGATACATACGATGTATTTCATGAATTATTTATAATATTTCTACAATCATTTTGTATAAATGAAAGACTTTGCTATAAATAGGGTTCACCTAATACATAGTATATTACCAAATATCACACCATTTACATATAACTAACATATATTGTTGAACATAATCAACTTGTAGATTTATATAATGAAAAAATTAAGTTGCACACAATGTATATATTTCCTAAACATATACCACTTTGTCCAATTAAACTAGCAATGAATATCTCTACTAAATATTTGTTTTTGACATAGTCCAATATGAGTTATTATCAAACCAATATGTAGATAAACATTATTGGATGTTTATAATGAATATGCTTATGTTAGCAACAACTTATGCAGATCACGAACATCATGAAAGAGCTCCTCATAGAGTCAACGAATAATAAGGACCTTTAGCCAGATGTTCCATCCATTGATAATGTGTCCTATCAGCACCAAGGTTCTAGGAAGGATGGCGACGGACATCTCATTGGCGAGTTCAACTGCAATGGGTGGTGGTAGCAAATATCGCTTATGGTTTTTTTTAAAACACATGAATACCTTTGCAGTCATCTTTATTCATCTGTTTTTAATGATAACTTAAATAGAAACAACCTGGTAATTTTTAAAGACATGTTATTAACAACATGCTAAATTTTAATAAAGAAACAAAGAATACTTTCCATGATTTCAAACATGTTCTTTCTTTGAGTTTTGAACATGTTTTTTGCATGATTCTCAAATAACATGTTCGAAAATTATACAAAGAACATGTTCAAAAATCATGCAAAGAATATGAGTTTATGTTCAAAACTCATAGGAAGAACATACTTGAAACTCATGAAAAGTAAGAGAATTATTTACTATCGTTGTAGAAAAGAACGTGCAAGTCTCGATTGATTGTAGAAATATCATGGAGTCCTAATCTTCTAATTGTCGATTGATTATTTATAAATAATATCTTGATTCTTAATAAGAGAGTAAGCATCTAGAAGAATGACTCCTCAAGTCATTGGTCCTTCTATAGTGGCTTAGTCTATGGAGATCGGATTTGGAATTAAAAAGAAACAAATGGGAAAATTAAGGAGTCTAATACTTTAATTATAATTATTATAAGGGGTGAGTTATAAATAGAACGGATTGATGATCAATATCCAATCATTTTAATGAAATGGTTAACGAGTATGAGTCTTTAACGGGTAAATGAATCACAAACGGCGATCCAAACACATATAATTTTTATGGGTTCGGACTGAATCAGCATCAAAACTCGTTCCATTGACACATCTACATAGCCAATTTGGAGATGATTATTTTTAAACGTAATGGTTTTATTGATTTTTTTCTAAAAATAATAGTTAAAAGTATAATCACATTTCCTTTTAGTTTACGTTGTTTTACAATTATTTTTATTAAAAATATCATGTGACAAAACATGAAGTCAAAATAAAGAAACGACCACAATTAAAAAATATATAATCTTTTTATGAAAAAAATGGGTTTTTAGACCTGCCAAATCGACGTCACTTACCAGTACAATTGTTTTTAATGTAGTTTTTTCTACATTATCTTCACAAAATAAGAAATAATATCGTTTTTCTTTGTTTCCTCGAATCTTTATGAATCAAAATCCGTCATCAATAGTTGAAGATTATTACATCTAGAAAAAGATAAAGATTATTTGTGGTCTTTGTCTCCGGCCCGGTTGGTGACTTGTGTGGCAATGACTACTTCACTAATTAATTTAGTATTAAGCCAATGGGACGAAATAGAAGAAATTATTTTATTTTATTTTATTTTAATTTTTGCTATTATTTTGTAATATGTGTGGATCATGCATCAAAGGGCAACGTATTTTTGATGATAATTAAATTTCATGTGTGTCTCATGTTTTAGAAAATTATCTACATAGTTTTAGTATTCGTTCGTTATATGATTGCAACTCATCATCGTTACTTGACCAACAAATGGCCAAATTTTTTGTTTTCAAAATTTATCATCATGCTATATTTTGGTGGCCGACTTAAAAGTTTGGAGCCGATAATTTTGAATCACATTGTTTAATTTGGTCTAAATTTCAAACTAAAATTAGTTTTGCAACTCATTTTTTTAGTATTATAAATAACTAATTAATTGTATAACCATAATGATAAAAGATATCATATCTTCAAGTTTAGACATCACATTTCTTACTTTAAGTACATTTTGAATTAGTCTCTCTGTTGGCAGTGGAACTGGAAGTGGAGGATGCCTAGGACTGCCATGTACCCCAACAAATGTACTAAATGAGTGTAAACACTGTATATTAAAAACATAGTCAACTCTTTTGAAAAGATACATTATTTTGGAATATAACTAAGGATATATTGACTAAATTAAAAATACAGTCCCTGAAATATATAAAAACTAACAGAGAGAACCCAAGATTTTCACTATATGAGTTACTAAGGTTTGCAAATTACGACAAATTGGTCACTGAGTAAAGTAAAAAGACTAAAATACCCTTTTTAATTTCTTTTTTATATTTCTTTGAATTTATTATTTATTTTATTAATAAAAAAAAGAAAATACCCTACCCACCCCCACCCACCCCCACGTCTCTCTCCCTCCTTCGTCTTCCTCACTCTCGTCTGTTCCCTGTATGCTGCAATTATATATCCCTAAAATTAGACAAACTTCGGTACCATGTTGTCTACGAAATCATCATTTTCACCTTCTCTAGATTTTTCTATATATTTTCTTGTTTCAAATTTTAGGTTTTGTCGATTTTTATGTCTGCGTGTTGGATTATATTTACAAATAGGTTCAGATACCCGATTTGTGTTTCAGAATTGCGTCAGATGTTTTCAAGTATAACTATCGATGCATTGTGCGGTGGTATTCTATAGGATGGAGCATCTTGTGCCTTGAACCACCACGTCTCCTGGGACTAACTTGAATAGTTTTTGTCAAAATCACCGGTACAGAAGAACAACACCCTTTCAAAGACAGAGAGAAAGCGAGAATGAGAGTGAGATTTCGGGTTTGATTTCTACTTCAATTTATGTGTTTGATTTGGGATTCGATTTCTGCAAAACCGGAGCAATTTCTTGTTCGATTTATGGTGTGATTTTTGGGTTTGATTTCTTGAGTTGAATGAATTCATGGGTTTGTGTTGGTTGTTGGTTTCAGGTTCGATTTCGAGTTGTTTGTGTTTGGATTTCTCCGATGAAGGAAAAAGATGAGGGAGATTGAAATGGGAGAGAGAATGATGTGAGGGAGAGGGTCTGTTGCTTACAAAGCTTAATCTCCATCTCCACCGCATTAATCCTCGAATCAACAGGAACGGTACAAAAAACAACCTAAATAATTGTAGCGTACAGGGAACAGACGAGATTGAGGAAGACGAAGGAGGGAGAGAGAGAGAGAGAGAGACGTGGGGGTGGGGTGGGGTGGGGTGGGTGGGGTATTTTCTTTTTTTATTAATAAAATAAATAATAAATTCAAAGAAAAATAAAAAAGAAATTAAAAGGGGAATTTTAGTCTTTTTACTTTACTCAGGGACCAATTTGTCATAATTTGCAAACCTTAGTGACTCATATAGTGAAAATCGGATACTTGGGTTCTCTCTGTTAGTTTTTGTATACTTCAGGGACTATATCTGTAATTTACTCGGATATATTTAGAAAAGTCTTTATATTTTGATCTTATATTCGATTAAGTTTTAATTGTATTTCTTATTTAGTTAAATCCGACATTTTGTATGTATAAAAAGAAAATATTCATTAAAGTCATTATATTTTGATAATTTTAACAATTTAGAGTTGAATTTTCAGTTTTTACTTATTTAAGTCCTTACATTTTTACCCTATACATCATCAATTGTAAAAATATAAAAACGGCATAACTAGCTACTATCCAAAATCGTAAACATTTAACAAAATTTTGGGCTTAATTTGATATAAAAAAACAATTATGATTTAATCGAATATAGGGTCAAAATATAAGAACTTTCCTAAATATATCTATATTGAATACACTATAAGTGATTTTTAATATGTTTTATCTATTTTCTTTTATAGCTTATGTTTTTTCTAGGGTGAAACATTTATTCATGAAACGGATTTTTTTTTTTTACCAAATTATGTTGTAGAGCCATATTCTAGTTCATTTCCAATTTATGTATAGTTTTATCAAATTGGAAGCATAAATTGATAACAAGTTAGTCTGTTGGGGAGACCCTTTCCAAATATTGATAACAAATTGCAATATAGTTGTGTGAACTAGGAAAAAACCACTTTGTCACATAAATTGATAATGAATGCAAAAAGTTATATACGCTAAATTTTATGTTCAATTTATTTCAAAGATTGTTTTACACCATATAGAGTTGGTAAAAAAATTACTAAAAATATAACAATCGAAATTGTCGTCGTCGATTATTGCCAACATCAAATAGGTAAAGCTACTAAATGAAAAAGAAAATAAGTCGAATATTTGCATATTTTTTCAAATAGAAAAAAAAAATGCACATTATAATATGTTAATTGCTTAGAAGAAACTTGTTGACAGACATTATCAAACATTATAGGTACTTTAACAAAAAAATAAGTTATGTGACTTGACAAATCTAGAGCTTATTTTCCAAATACAAGAAATTTCTTTTAAAAGTAGAATACAAATACAATCAAACATTAATCACATGTCAAATTTATTCATCAACACAGAAATTTAAAATCAAATATTCCAGTATCAACGCAAAAGTTGATTCATTGCCCTTAATCTCCAAATAAAATTCTGATTTTTTTAGTCCTAAAGTCGGTCAAATAAATGAATTTAGAGTATCCATCAAATCATCAATAGCAACAAATGAGGTCTTGACTCTGATGCTTGAAAATTCATCATCTGTTTACACCCCTAAAAAAATATACGATCATATATTTAACATCGCCAAAAATATGACAAAATTTTAATAAATTGAGTGAATATTGATATAGAAGTTTTGGATTTTTTTATAGATTTTATGATAGTTAACTGTTAACTATTTTGAATGACGAAATATTATAAAAACACTTTGATGAATTATAAAAATATTTTTCTTTAAAACAAAATATGTAATTTTTCTATATATTTAGGTTGTATTTGACAGACTTAGCTAAAACTAGCTGCTAATTAAAAAACTAATTGATAACCGAAAAATCAAATGCAAGCTATTAAGCTAACTGTTAAGAAAAGTCATTGGTAAAATTAATTGATAAGCTTCCTGAGAAATATAAAGGGTATTTATTAAAAAAAAAAAACTCATCATGATGTAACATGTGTGTAAATGTCAACTCACACAACACACATATCCACATATACAGAGAGTGTATATTTAAAATCAACCAATATAAAATGTCATAGAATGACATATAAAATAATTATTCAATATTTAAAAAATATATATAATACATTTCATGAAATTAAAGCACGAAATAGTTGTTCCCCAATTATTTAGGTTTAAATGAAACTTTCGTGACTCTATAAATAAAAACTCATCATACTTTACTCTATAAAAAATAGAATAGGACATCCTTTAAACGTATGATTGTGGTTATTTTCATTCTATATAAAAGGATACTTTATTCGATTTTATGAAGAAATAAATTAATACATTACAACTATATTTATTATGTGATTATATAAATATGAGTTAAACCAGTATGCTCACAAGTTATCAAAATTCAATTAAAACTAAATTTTGTCGTTTTTAGTAACTAATTATAAATAATTTACTACAATTTTACCCTAGTTGTTTACTTGAAAATGACTAAAAAAATTTAAAATTTTCAAGTAAACATAGAAAATGTAGTAACATATTGACTTATTTTAGTAAAATGTCTAAATTTATTATTTTAGATACATTTTCAAGTAAAATAAATTGTAGTAATATATATATATATATATATATATATATATATATATATATATATATATATATATATATATATATATATATATATATATATATATATATATATATATATATATATATATATATATATATATATATATATAAAACCATAGAAAATGTCTATATGTGACTTATTTAATTATTCATTTAAAATAATTAAAATTAATTTTTGATTTTTGTTATAAATAAAGGTATATTTGAAAAGATTTTGAATAATATAGTTGAAACACTAATAAGTAACTTTTTTAACAATTAGTTTATAAACTATTTTGTTAACATATCAAACATAACAATGAAAAAACCTAAAAAAAATAAGTTATTTGTAACGCATCAAATATAAACTTAAATTCATATTGTTGATTAGTCTATAACGAAGAAAATATACACTACGAACTTTTTACCTTTTTACAACATTGTTGTTTACTTTAGAAAAGTTTTTATATGACAAAAATTCCTTTTACTAATGACAAAATAGAGAAGAGAAAAGGCATGTTTAACAAAAACAAATATCAAGTAACTTGGCGGTGGACGAAAAAGCAAATTCACGTTATAAATCTAAAGGGAGTTTGCATGTGCAGGCCTTTTTAAGTAATAAATTGGATAAAGCTATCAATATTTAATCAATTTTAAAATTACTTTCCTAATCACCTTTCTTGCAACAAAATAATACATCTTTGGCAAATATAATTATAATCTTTTTCGAATTAAATAAATCAAAATTATCTTTATCGAATATTACAAAATAACCAGATTATGGTACGTTCAAATGCTCTTTATAAATAGAATATATCATTTGATGAATAAAAGGTGTAAATTAGAGGTTGCAAAAATGATGAGATAGATGGGTTGCTATTGGTACGGGCATGACAGCCCAAACGTGGGTTCAGTTCAGTACAGTAGGAGCGACCGAGCCCAAAGATTTTTAAGGTCTATAAATATTTTTGTAAGTTTAGTATATGACTATATGTAGAGTTGCACAAACCAGATTTTTTCGGATTCGGAATAGGATTTGAAACCAGATCGGATTCAATCAAAGAAGTCAAAACCGGATTCGGGGTGAAACCGGATCAGATCGAAACCGGATTATACAGAAAAATTCTCGATCCTATACAAACCGGATCGGATCGGATCCTAATTTCCATCCCAACCCCAACTCCAACTCCAACTCCAGTTGGAACCTCAATCCCCATCTGAATCTAAGCATAAAACTCAAGTAGAAAGAAAATGCCACAAGTTTACCTTGGACGGTGGAGGAAGAGAAGGTGTTGGCTAGTACATGGGTCTACGTATCGGAGGATGTGAAGGTAGGCAACGACCAAAACAATAAAACATTTTGGAAGAAAATTTACCAAATGCTTCCTCCACTAAATAAATAATGGAAAGTATTGAAAGAAAAAACAAATATACACACAATGGAGGAATGTGAACAATGTGGTAATGGAATTTAACGCCTTGTTTAACAACTTGAAACAAGATTGGAAGAGTGGCGAAAATGATGCTACAATTTTCAACAAATGACTCAAAATATTCCGAAAAGAAAACAAAAAAACTTTCAAATTTACGGAATTTTGGAGTATTGTGAAATAGTGCAAAAATATGGTGAGGTACAAACTTCTGAAGCATATATGGGTTGTGTGAAAAGAACCAAAACATCTTAGTCCACCTACACTACATCATCGGATGATCGTGTTAGGTTCGACCTCTACGATGACGACCGACTAAGATTATATCACCTAGAACTCCAGTTTGGAAGGGACTACTGAAACGAAAGGGAAAAGGTATAGCATCACATTCAGATGATCTAAAAGAGCTTAGGTCGAAGATCGCAGACCTAAATAAACATTTTGGAATATTTCTCGTTTATTGAAAAAGAAGCCAAAACTTAAGAAAGAACATGTTTATGATATGAAACTTCTATTGACGGACATGAGTCAGGGAAGGAACCAAAACGGCTATAAAAGTAAAAGTCGAAATCAAAAAAATATAATATGTAATTTTTATCCATCTTATGTTTCTAGGGTATATATGAAATTTTATTTTTTTAGGTTTTGAATTCCATGTTACGTAATTTTAATTAAAATTATGTTGCATTGACTAATTAAAAATATCATGACAAAAATGGCAAACCATCCTCACTTCTTGGCAAGAAATCAAAGAAGTGTAGTAAAAATGATACGGTAGTGATATGACATAATGAAATCTTAACCCTATACATCTAATGGATTCTTTTATTGGAACCGATATTGTTAGCCAATTAAATATTTTGTTGTCAATTATTTACTTTAAGTTATATTATGGGTAAATTTCATAAAAAACACTAACTTTTCAAAAAATTTCGATTTTGACACTGTGTTATTTTTTTTCAATTAAGTCACTAAGTTTTCAATTTTTTTCAATTAAGGCACTATGTTTTCAATTCGGTTTCAATTTTGACCATTTGACCGGTCAACCCGGTAGTCAGCTGACATGGCATGATGACGTGTCAGTCTTTGATGATGCGACGATGACGTGGCATGCTGACGTGGCACCCGAGTGTCAAAATTGAAACAAAATTGAAAACAAAGTGACTTAATTGGAAAAAATTGAAAACTTAGTGTTTAATTGAAAAAAAATAACACAGTGTCAAAATCAATTTTTTTTTCCTAAAATGTTAGCGTCTTTTTTGGAATTTTTTCTACATTTTTTAAAATGATAAATTTGTCATTTTACGTTTTTAGAACGTATAAATATATTTTTTACAAGTATAAAGACATATTTTTATACTTTTAGAAGCATACATACATTTTCATAATTATATATACGTATTTATACTTCTAAAGACGTAAAAAATGTATTTATACTTCTAAAAATGTATTATACTTCTAAAAATATAATAATATGTATTTATACTTTTAAAGACGTAAAAACATATTTATACTTCTTAAAATGTATTATACTTCTAACCGAACGTACTTAAACCAACATAAAAATATATTTATATTTCTAAAAACATAAAAATATGTATTTATACTTCTAAAGACGTAAAAACATATTTATACAACTAAAATGTATTATACTTCTAACAGAACGAACGTAAACCAACATAAAAAATATGTATTTATACTTCTAAATGAAAAAACATACGCGGACGAACTTAAACCAACATAACGGAACAAATATAAACAAACAAACATAAATCAACGAACAAATACTTATTTTTATGTTTTTAGAAATATAAAATACGTTTTTTTACATATAATCACGTATCGTATCAATCAAAAGCACGTTTGTTTTGCATATAATCACATATCGTATCAGTCAAAATCATGTTTATAATGAAAAAATGTCAAGAAAGAGTTATAAACTCGTTTTATAATACGTAGTTTATTGATATATACATGTTTATATGCAGAAAAACGTATTTATATTTTTAAAAGCATAAAAATATACATTTATATATACTTATGACAATGTATCTATGTTTCTAAAAATATAAAAATACGTATTTATACTTGTAAAAAATATACTTATACGTTCTAAAAACGTAAAAAGACGAATTTATCATTTTAAAAAATGTAGAAAAAATTCCAAAAAAGACACTAACTTTTCAAAAAAAATTGATTTTGACACTGTGTTATTTTTTTTCAATTAAAACACTAAGTTTTCAATTTTTTCCAATTAAGTCACTATGTTTTCAATTTTGACACTCGGGTGCCACGTCAGCATCGCATCATCAAAAACTGGCACGTCATCATGCCACGTCAGCTGACTACCGGGTTGACCGGTCAAATGGTCAAAATTGAAACCAAATTGAAAACATGCGACTTAATTGAAAAAAATTGAAAACTTAGTGACTTAATTGACAAAAAAAATAACACAATGTCAAAATCGCAATTTTTTAAAAAGTTAGTGTCTTTTATGAAATTTGCCCTTATATTATTGAATTTTGTTTGATACTTTTATTGATTTGGCCAATTGGTATTTGATAAAGCAAAATCAAAATAAAACATAATAATTAAGATTATTGAACTGGAAGTTGGTATGATTATTTGATATTAGCGAAAATGTTTCACGTTGTTTTGGCAGATACATAATTGGTATGATTATTTGATATGATATTAACATCGTTTATCCTTCTTTATATCAGTGCTATATTCAAATAAAATAATAAATTCGTTTCTTTTTTCCGGGTTAAAAAGTTTCCAAACAAATTGTGAAGAATAACCAACACAACCCACACACGTGTCATAAAGAACATGTATTTCAGCTTTAGGAAAAGGTCAAATGTATGTATGAGTTGTACTACAATCTCATCTATGAGCTTACTTTATTTTTTATCAAAACTCAAAAAAATATATATATATTTGTAACGTCTTCCATTTATGTTTTACCTCCATATTCTAGAACTCAATGCAGGAGGTAAAAACTTAAAATATTTTACAATTGCTGTTTCATTACCGACCAAATTTGGATTTGTACAAAAGCTGCAAATATAGAAGATAAAACATCTAAATATATTATAGTAAGATATAAAATTCGATTCGTATATTGTATTGTAAAAAACTTCTTACATGATTTCAGTTTGTCTGTGTTGATATCAATATCGAAGCTTGTGAGAGCATCTGTTAATTGTATTGTAAAACTTCTTACTGTTAGAATCAGCATTTATCTGCATAAACAGTACACAGTTTTATACCATTATAAAAATAATGGGTCTTAATTACTTTATGATAAAGAACATAAAAAACGGGACCCATACCTTGAATTCTGAGTATTTACAGTTTTGGTCCTTGTGGTTTACATCAAACTACAGTTTTGGTCCTAGTTTTGAAAATCTTGCACCGGTGGTTCTTATGGTTTTCAAATCTTTCACTTTTGGTCCCCATAGTTTCCAATTTTTTCACTTTTGGTCCCTGTGGTTTACATAAACAGTAACAGAGGGAGGGACCAAAAGTGAACGATTTGGAAACCACAGGGACCAAAAATGAAATATTTGGAAACGACAGGGACCACCAATGCAAGATTTTCAAAACTAGGACCAAAATTGTAATTTGGTGTAAACCACAGGGACCAAAACTGTAATTTGATGTAAACCGCAGGGACCAAAACTGTAACTTACTCTTCTATTTATTGCCAACTTGCAACATTAGATGACGATAGCTTCGGCCTCGTAAAACTCTATGCCACCGAAAAAGTAAAGAATTTTTATAACTCATTTGAATTCTCTCGTGAACAAGCCTACAAAATATAATCGACATTAGCATACTGTAAGTTTTCTTGCTGTGTAAAAAGACGTAAATGCCCTCCTCACCATCTCACAAGACATCTCTGAATAGCCCGAGATATTGGGCGAAAGAAAGACGGGTCACGTTGCACGTAAAGTAAACCAACCTGCGAAATTTCCAAAGTGAAAAAAAAAAAACATTTTTTTAACTTTCAAAAGGGTAAATTTGTCATTTGTCAAGGATCAAGTTGAAAAAAAAAAAAGAAAATGAAAAGAACCTCAATCATTGCATTAACGGAAGGATCATCAAAGATCTCAAGGCTACAATCGGCAAAATAATTAACCTGAAAATATTTAATGTAATGAATTAAAATATATAGAGAATATTGAATAGGGCAAAAGGGTAAATTTGTCATTTCTTGCAATTTGCTCTTGTGAATATGAAGTTATGAACCACAACCATTTAGATTGAAGATACGCATTCACATGCAACTTTCTTTATAAGGCTTCTTAGAACCATGGTTTTTTATTTTATTTGGTAGAATAATTAAAATAAGAAAAAGACGAAAATACCCCAAACTCAGCACTGACTAAACATTGGATGAAATCCATTAGTTGAAGTTTTGCCCATTCAGAACGCAGAAAAGGGTCGTCCTTACGTGGTGGATGCCTCCAAGGAGCACCAAATCGTAATTTATCTTTGACGATTTTGCCCTTTTGAGCATCAAGGGCAAACTTTTGTAAAATTGACAGTGCCCTTTCCATTGCAGGATTTACAACAGTAACCTAAAAAGAGGGATAATAATTGACAGAAATTTTTAACAAATTAATAAAATAAAAAATGGGTATGAATTATTTTGAGTTTAAGAATTTATGAAGCATAAAAATAAAATAAAATAAACTTACTTGTAAATATGCCAGATATGCATCTATGATGTCCTCGAATGTACTTTCTTTATCATTCATGAGCCTGCATGCCATGAGTGAGAGATAACAAAATAAATTAAATTAAATTAATATTAATTCATAAATTTCATATTTATTTACTTACGCCTGGTAATAATTGCTCTGTTTTAACGCGTATATCTCAAAAAGATGACGGGGATTTGGCCCAAGCACCTCAACAATCAAATCCCACTAAAATTAAACAAACAAAACGTGTAAGTAGTTGAAAAATTAAATGCATTGAAACCAAAGATTTATATAAATAGCATAAAAAACTTCCAAAAATGTATCAATATGAAGTTATGATTTATGAACTCACCTCTGATTGGCTAAAGTAATCTGGAACCATATGTACTTTTGCTTGTTGTGGAGTCCATCCAAATGTCTGCAAAGTTGTAACAGAAAATATTTTTAAAGAAAGATGGAAGAAAAGGAAAAAATAAAAAGAAAAAGTCACATTTTTTTAACTTACCTCACGGGAAATGAAAATGTCAGGAAACCCAAAATCCATATAAGCTGCGTATGAATAATAGCTGCAAAATTTTGGTAAATTTAAACTTTTTGCAGGAAAAGAAAAGAAAAAGAAAAAGTATAGGTATCCTTATGTTCAACATTGTATATGATTCAAGTTGTTTTAGCTAAAAAATAAAAATTAAAAATTACCTGTCAGAAGTTATAAGAATAACAGGCAAACACATCTCATTTGCACCTAAAGCTATTAATCTCCAAATCAAACTGTCATGAAACATCGATCCACAGACTGATGAATCATCCACCAAAGCAGCATGTTTCAAGACTTCGATATTGTTTATTACCAACTTTGGCTGTTCAACATTGCATTGAAATTGTTTTAAAAAAAACAGGAAATTATAGAATTATGAGTGCAAGAGCAAAAAACGAAGAAAATTGTAAGTGTACCTGAAAGTAATCAGCTTGAGCGGCTCCAGATAACAACTCGAGCAATAAATAGGGCCAATCAGTAGCTGAATTAGCCAAAGTTCTTGAAAACCCACCAGTTTTATTTAGATGTTTAACAGCGTTAGCCCTAAACCCTTGTTGGACATTGATCACCTCTTTAGCCAGTTTCAAAGCAACTATGGCTTCCCTGTAGTAAGAAGTCTCTTGGAGACTCATGTTTTTACGCTTCTCTTTTAACCCCAAAAGCTCGTCGATCTCTGTGGCATTTAGTCGAGCAGTTAGTGTGCATACGGCTTTGTCCCATAAAGATAATGTGGAAACTTTACTGGACAAAGCCTTATTGGAGGTGGTTGATTCGTTCTTAGTTTGGATGATTCGTTTGAGAGATGTATCCAGATTGTGCCATTTTCCGAGAGTTTTGCAAATCTGGTGAGAGCTAATGGTGCCGAGCTGAACACCCTTTTCAGCCATGGACTCTAGACACTGCTCGAGTTGGGTCCGGAGGGTGGGGAGAGATGGTGGTTTACAATTAGACCAAGATGCCCATGGAAACGAATGGCCGTGGTGTGGATGGTTCTCTTCGATTGACTGGGCGAAGTCGATGTAGCCGGTGACATGAGGCCCTTTGTTCCAGTTCTCGAGATGCCCTGTATTGAAATGAAACAAAATTCAGTTGCAATGAGATACATAACCACAATGAACATGTCAAATCAGAATTTATAAGGATTATTACGTTCAAGGATGAGAGTGGTTTTGCCGACGCCACGAGGACCATGGAGAATGAGTGGTTGATGGACGCGGTGGCGGTGAGCGTGGTTGTTGAGAACGGTTTCCATGATTGGTCTTGGTATGATCCGCCATGCTTTGTTCACCATTTGAGCACCTAATTTGGATGGATTCTTCGAAACTGAAGAAGAATGGCGGCTCTTGCTGCTGCTCTTGGTAAGCAATAGGCGCTGTTGTATTGTATTGGTCCGCAGTTCTCAGATTCAATTAGTTTAATGGGCAAAACTACACCCTCAAGTTCATATTAAAAGCACAATAGCCCCATGAACTTAATGATCGTGTTCAAACCCCTTTCTATACAAAACTTGTAGAGTTAAATTACAAATTTGGTTTCTGTTAAAGTTGATTCTTTTTTTAGTTTAGATCCAGAAACAAATTGTTATTATATTTTTTTAACTTTGTTTAACTGTTTCTTAATGTTTTTATCCCTTAAGCTCATACATTCGACTTAAGTGCGTTGACTCCTTGATTTTTGGTATTTTTTTTCTCCATCATTAACGTTTCTTATGTGGACTTTAAGTAAGGTAACTTTGACATCTTGTTTCTTCCATTTTTATCAAAAGATGAATCTTTCTTCCTTCCCTTGTTGATTCGTTTAGAGGTTTAGTGGATAGATATACTAAAGTTTTGGTATTTCTGACCTTGGATAAGGGTTTATGCCAAAACCATCATGCGAATAAAAACCAAAAGAAATATATGTTTTTACATTAAAAATGAATATAGGAACAAATCGGAATCCAAAACAACAAACTGACAGGAGTTGTCATCGAGGTGGGTAATCGACAATGTTCAGACCGAAAAGCCAAGCTTGGTCGACCGAGTTTACATAGGTCGGTCGATTGGTCTATCAGGTTCGATCAGCCAGGTTTGGCATCTACGTCAGTCTATTTGAGTTTCATTCATTGTCTGTTCTGGTGTTGTTTACGATAAAGGAAAATTTTATTGAATTGTGTGTGACCAATTAACATATAAAATTTTAAAAACTTTAATAAAACGGTGTGATGGTATCTAATTTAATTGTTATGAGTAAATTACATAAATCGTCCATGTGATTTTAGATAATTTATAAGTTTCGTCCTTATCTTTTTTTCACTGGACCATCCATGTGGTTTGCTTTTGCTTCGATTTTGATTCACCGATGACTTAAAATGATCAATATATCCTTACTGATTATTGTAACATTTTTATCATTAACTTATAAAAAGAATTGTGTAATAAAATGTCACACCCTCAAACCGTATTGGCGGAATAGTTCAAGGGTGGATGACTTCATGAACAATATCATAACAAAGTTGAATAATAGTGATTCCAAGCAAAACAACCATCATTAAATAATTGCAAATGTTACATCGTTTAAAAGTTTCGTGTTTCAAATACAATTACAAATGATTCCAAAATAAACAAAAAACGACGTCGTAACGTCTCTTCGAATCGCGCTGAGGTTTACCTTATCAATTTCCTGAGAATACAAGTAGTTGAAAAAGTGACAACAATTAAGTTGGTGAGTTCATAAGATTTTTGCGTAAGAAATGTCCTTTGTTTGTAAGCGATAGTGTTGAAAGCCAAGAAAATCCAATATTTTCTCATAAAAATGTCCAAGTCTTTAAATCCCAAAGACTAAAATGTAATGTGTAAACTGTAGTGTAACTTTCTTTGAAATGTGTGTTTCCACGTAAACAATTTATAAAAAATATTAAGTTGATTATTTTTCCCATGTGAGATACCCTATAACCATATTGTGACTAGTTGGCCTGCTGCGACGTTCTTCAGGCGTCGGAATGTTAGACATTTGGACACCTCAGACCTGCCGGTCAAGCTGTAGCTAGCAGCTCAGGTGCGGGGTTGTCAAGCCCCGTATAGATCTATACTCAAATATCGCGCTCTCTTACCGAGACTCTGGTTATAAAAGTTCAGGACTTATAGTAGGTACTTATAAAAGTACTGTGAAGATTCATCTCACAAAAATGTATGTATTCCAATCAACTTGTTTACGTACGATTTGTATATAAAAACTCTTGTAATCGTCCATTATCATTTTTCCCATGATAATATAGTATTGTTTAATAATTATATAATTTTACATAATTATTTTTGTCATGTTCAAACGTCATAATAACCTTGTGTTCATAAACTATTACAATAATAGTCTATTTTTAGTATTGCGTCGTAATAATCATATTTTTGTGAATAATAATGAAGTAACGTATTCAAATGATTATAAATATCATCTTTTGAGATATTTCTCACAAAAATGGTGTAATAACTTGATTATAACCATTTTTGCTAGAAAATAGTGCTTTTATTTATAAAAACGTAGTTTTTACTAGTTTCCGTTTTTACAACGTTTTTACCCAAGATCTAGTATTTTTGTACACTTGATTTGTAGTTTTGAAATTTTTACACAACTTAATATGTCAAAGTGTTCATAATATATGGATCTATTCATATTTCATGCCAAGTTCATCTTTATAACATTTTTGTCCAAGATCTAACATTTTTACATACTTTATTTATAGTTTGGAAACTTTTACACTAACATTATATATCATTATAATCCTTATACATAGTAATATCCATAAATCATATCAAGAGCATTTTTACACAACAACTAGTTTTATAAATTTGTATAAATCATTATTTATAGCATTTTAGCACATATGAACTTGAATAAAACAACATTTATAGTAGTTAAACTTGTATTCTCCCCCAAAAAGGTTAGAAAATATGAAAATGAGGGGTATGAACTCACATTGAGTGGTTGATCTTAAGGTTTCTTGGTAGAAGATTGAAGAATTTGGTTCTAGGACCCGGAGGACTCTTGGACAAAGCTATTATCCAATGGATTTTTGTGAGTATGTGTGTGTAAAAGAGTAAATGAAGGTATTTAGAACTTAAATCACTAGATTATCATAACTTACCAAGAAGGCTTTCAAGATCCTTGAAGATGATGAAGATTTGAGCTCAAAGACCTTTGGACCAAGCTATTATCCAATGGATTTTTGATGGATGTTAGTGTGTGTAAAAGGTGTAAAACTTGTGTTATGTTGTTTAGAATCAAGAGATGGATGAAGCTTACCCCTTAATCTTGTAAAGAGAGCTTGGAAATGAAGTTTGAGGATGATGATGGTGGTGGTGTTTTGAGCCGAGAGCAAGAGGAAGAAGAGAGAAAGAAGAGAAGAGTGTTGGGTGAAAATGAGCTAGTTTGTTCTCAAGTGTGGTGCATTATTGTATAAAAGATAAAGTTTGATTTTATGTATTTAATTATTCCTAGCATCAATCCTAGCCTAGATATGGAATAGTAACACCAAGATCATGTTGGGATGGCCATGATTCAGCCGATGGGGGGTAGGGCGGGTGGGGTGAGGTGGTTTTTATAAAATAGCAACATACTTTATAAAAATAAGTGATTTTTATAAAATAGTAAGACGTTTTAGTGAAATTTTGTGAGATTTTGACGAAACGAAGTTCTAAATAATTATTTTGTATGAAGACATTGCCAAACATTTATTTTGATTGAAATATAATTCGTTGGGTGTCGAAATACGCGTTTAAGCGCAGTATTCTTTCGTTTTCGCGATTTTTGACGTTTTACCGGAAATTGTATTTAGCTTTGAAATTAAATACTAGATATTATTACGTTACTTATCATATGAATTGTTATTTCATATTTGATGTTTAAGGCACCTCATTTTGTATTATGAGTCCAAACCCTGTGTACATTTATCCGTTCACAGCGGTTTAATGGTTGTAACTTTCACATACGGACTCCGTTTTTGACGTTCTATATATCCACAGTTTCGTATTTACGAGTAGATCGTTTTATTATCATTATTATTCTCAAAATAATAATTGTACGATTATCGAATTTTTACGCTACAGTAGTTTGATGTCCGTACTTTCGACTTTTAATGGATAACTGTTTGATTTAGCATACGTAATGCTATAATATAAATGATTCATCGCAAAAGTTATGGAAAATAACTTTTCAACATATAGATTAAAGTACGCTTCGTTTGACTACAGTTGACTTTTGTTGACCAAAATTTACAATTGTCACATCATCTACCCGTTAGAGAGAATTTCGTCCCGAAATTTAACTCTTGAGTGGATCCTCAAGGGTTTGGGAAGAGATGTGGGTACTTCTGCTTCATCTGGACTTCACGCTCCCAAGTAAATTCAGGTCCACGCTTGGCACTCCAACGGACCTTAACTATCGGTATGCGGCTCTGTTTCGTCCTCTTGATCTCTCTGTCCATGATCTCTACGGGTTCTTCCACGAAATGGAGATTCTCGTTCACCTCGATCTCGTCGAGTGGAATGACAAGAGTCTCATCAGACAGACATTTCTTTAAGTTGGATACGTGAAAGGTGGGATGGACATTGCTGAGCTCCTGTGGTAGTTGAAGTTTGTAGGCTACTGGGCCGATCCTAGCAAGGATCTCGAAGGGCCCAATGTATATGGGGTTCAGCTTCCCACGCTTTCCAAAGCGTATCATTCCTTTCCATGGCGAGACCTTCAACAACACTCGGTCATCAACCTGGAATTCCAAAGGTTTGCGTCGCTTATCTGCATAGCTCTTTTGTCGGTCACGAGATGCTTTCAATCATTCGCGGATCTGAACGATTTTCTCTGTTGTCTCTCATATGATCTCCGGACCGGTGAGAGTACTGTTAGGTACTTGGCCTCTGGCTAGTTGAGTATCACCCACTTCGGCCCAGCACAGAGGGGATCTGCACTTGCGTCCATATAAAGCTTCGAATGGAGCAACCTTGATGCTAGTGTGGTAGCTGTTGTTGTATGAAAATTCAATGAGCGGTAAGTGGGTGTCCCACGTCTTACTAAAGTCTATCACACAAGCTCTCAACATGTCTTCCAGCGTTTGAATGGTTCTTTCACTTTGCCTGTCCGTTTGTGGATGGTACACTGTACTCATGTCAAGTTTTGGTTCCCAAGGCTTTTTGCAATGATTGCCAAAATCGTGAAGTGAATCGACTATCTCTATCTGAGATGATCGAAATTGGCGCACCATGCAATCGTACTATTTCTTTGATGTACGTCCTTGTAAGTTTCTCCATCTTGTCGGTCTCCTTGATTGGCAGGAAGTGAGTGGATTTGGTCAACCTATCGACGATTACCCAAATGGTGTCTAACTCACCAGTTGTCTTTGGTAATTTGGTTATGAAGTCCATGGTTATCCGCTCCCACTTCCACTCGGGTATTTCTGGTTGTTGTAGCAGACCCGAGGGCTTTTGATATTCTACTTTAACCTTGGCGCAAGTCAGGCACTTGCCCAAGTAAGTAGCAATTTCTGCCTTCATGTTTGGCCACCAATACAGTTTCTTGAGGTCCAGGTACATCTTGTCGGACCCAGGGTGAATGGAGTATCTAGTTTTATGAGCCTCATTCATGATAATGTCTCTGTATCTGCCGAACTTCGGGGTCCAAATTCGGTTCATGAGGTAACGAGCTCCGTCTTCCTTAACTTCGAGGTTTTTATCCATCCCTCGCAAGGCTTCATTCGCGACATTCTCAGGTTTTAAGGCTTCTAGTTGCGCCTCCTTGATCTGAGTGGACAAATGGGAATGGATTGTTATTGACAGAGATTTTACTCGGCGGCCCGAGTACTCTTTCCGACTAAGGGCATCTGCCACCACGTTGGCCTTTCCTGGATGATAACGAATTTCGTATTCGTAATCACTTAGTAGCTCTACCCATCGGCGTTGTCTCATATTGAGTTCTTTTTGGTTAAGGATATGCTGGAGACTCTTATGGTCGGTGAATACCGTACACTCTGTGCCGTATAGGTAGTGTCTCCAGATCTTCAATGCGAACACTACTGCTCCCAACTCGAGGTCATGTGTAGTGTAGTTGACCTCGTGAGTTTTAAGTTGTCTTGAAGCGTAGGCAATGACTTTTCCTCTCTGCATGAGTACACAGCCCAGACCCTGGTTCGATGCATCGCAATAGACCACAAAGTCTTCTGTTCCTTCTGGAAGAGACAGAATAGGAGCGTTGCACAAAACTTTCTTTAAGGTCTGGAAGGCGGCGTCTTGTTTATCTCCCCACTTGAATGTCACACCCTTCTGTGTCAGGGCAGTAAGTGGCTTCGCAATTTTTGAGAAATTCTGTATGAATCTTCGGTAATAGCCAGCAAGGCCCAAAAACTGACGAATTTCTGTCGGAGTTCTTGGTGCTTCCCAGCTTTCGATGGCTTTGATCTTGGAAGGATCCACATGTATTCCTTCCTTGCTGACTACGTGGCCTAGGAAGTCCACTTTTCGAAGCCAAAATTCGCATTTCGAAAATTTCGCATACAACTTCTCTGTTCTTAATGTCTCCAAAACTTGTCGTAAGTGTTGACTATGTTCCTCCTTACTTCTTGAATAGATAAGTATGTCATCGATGAACACTATCACGAACTTATCTAGGTAAGGTCGGCATACGCGGTTCATCAGATCCATGAATACTGCGGGCGCATTGGTCAATCCGAAGGGCATCACGACGAATTCATAATGGCCGTAGCGGGTTCTGAATGTCGTTTTAGGAACGTCTTCTTCTTGGACTTTGAGTTGATGATACCCCGACCTTAGATCGATTTTTGAGAAGTAACTCGATCCTTGGAGTTGCTCGAAAAGGTCGTCGATTCGGGGTAGCGGATACCGATTCTTGATAGTGAGCTTGTTCAACTCCCGATAGTCAATGCACATACGGAATGATCCATCCTTCTTCTTCACGAACAAGACCGGCGCTCCCCAAGGTGAGAAGCTCGGCCTAATGAACCCTTTACTTAGAAGTTCGTTTAGTTGGCTGGATAATTCTTGCATTTCTGCCGGGGCTAATCGGTATGGCGCTTTTGCTACTGGGTAGCTCCTGGGATCAAATCGATTCTGAACTCGACTTGTCGTGCGGGTGGTACTCCTGGAAGGTCTTCTGGGAATACATCGGGAAAGTCGCAGACTTCGGGGATCTCTTTGATGCTCTTTACTTCTTTCTTCTCGTCAACAATGTGGGCTAGGAAGGCATGGTATATTTTCTGTAGGTATTTTCGAGCTTTGATGCAAGACACGATTCGGAGGCTGGTGCTGGGTTTATTGCCGTAGACAACAAGGGTCTTGTCATCCGGCAGGTGAAGTCGGATTCCTCGTTCATAACACATGATGTCGGCATGATGGGGAATTAGCCAATCCATACCAACAATCACGTCAAAGCTTCCTATTTTAACATGCATTAAATCGATTTGGAAGGAGTGATCGTCCAGGGTAAGTCTACAGCCTATGTATATGTCGTTTGTGCTTTCTGTTTTGCCATTAGCCATTTCTACTGTAAATGTTTCATTGAGTGGTTGAGGTTTTTGTTTTAGTAAGTATTTAAACTCGTGGCTTACGAAACTCCTCTCCGCACCGCTATCGAATAGTATACAAGCATATGAATTATTGACGAGGAACGTACCGGTAACCACGGTAGGATCCTCTACCGCTTCCGCGCGTCCCATAGCTAGGACTCTTCCATTTCTCCCCACGTTCTTTGTCTTCGGGCAATCACGCTTAAAATGCTCCATCTCGCCACAACCATAGCAAGCTTGACTCACCCCAGCATTAGAGGCTTGGGTGGTTTGTGGAACTGGCGCCTTGCAGAAACGGGCGGTATGACCCTTTTTGTTACAGTTCGAGCAGTGCATTTCTCTACAGGCTCCGGTATGGTGGAAATTACACTTGTTGCACTTGGGTAGTGTCCCATTATACAGCTTGGTTGTTGTTGGGGTAGTCGGGAAAGTGGCTGCACGGACTGCCACAATCTGTTGTCTCTTGGCACTTTCTTGGTTAGGCTGACTCCTCCCCCTGTTCCAGGATTTTCTTTTGTGGTCCTTCTCTCTTGGTTGATCAGTTTTAGAGGTCATGGTGCCCTGGCGAACTCCATGGTCGACTAATCGTTGGGCCAGTCGTTTTGCGCTGTCGAAAGTGGCGGGGCTTGCCGCTTCTACATTCCCCTGAATCAGAGGAGATAGCCCCCAGATATAACGTTCCACTTTCACAGATTCTGGTGTGACCATAGTAGGGCAGAGGGTTGCCAAATCGTTGAATCGGTTCGTGTAGGAGGTCAGATCTGAACCTTTCATGGTAAGGTTCCACAACTCTTGTTCTAGCTTTTGGATCTCCCCTCTGGGACAGTACTCTTTCATCAGCATGCTCTTCAGTTCTTCCCAACTCATTGAGTTGGCCACAGGAAGTGTCAGAGCCTTAACATGGCCCTTCCACCAGGACATGGCCGTCTCGGCAAAGGTACAAGCGGCGAATTTGACTTTAAATTCCTCGGGGCATGCGGAGATATCAAAGATTGATTCTGTTTTCTCAATCCATCTCGTGAGAGCAAGGACACCGTCGGTACCATGGAAAGTCACTGGTTTGCAATTCGCGAAGTCCTTGTAAGTACAGACTCGTGATTGGTTTGATGTTTCTCCATTTGTGGAGTCGTTGGTGCCATTTCTGCTCCCGTTGCCATTCGTCCCATTCGAGTTTATCTGAGCGATAACAGCTGCTACCGTAGCAGTAACAGCGGCTTGGAAAGTAGCTGAGTCCATCATGGGTAGCTCGGGAGTTTCGATCGGTGCGCGCCTAGCGTTTCTTCGACGGGGTGGCATGATTCTGCCACAAGGATTTAATATTTGACGTTGGTTAGTTTCTGTAGGATTATTATAAGTATGTTGTCATTAGGATACGACGGTTATATTTTAAGTTTATCCTTGTCTTTTTCCTTTCGTAAGTTGTAACCATAAACCAGTATCAAACATACATATAAAACATTTATACAACGTTTTATAAATAAACCACGTCATCATATTAATAATAATTGTAGCGTTACATGATTTTTAAGATGGAAAATTTGACCTTCGC
Source organism: Cichorium intybus (assembly GCA_023525715.1). Lineage (NCBI taxonomy): Eukaryota > Viridiplantae > Streptophyta > Magnoliopsida > Asterales > Asteraceae > Cichorium > Cichorium intybus. The sequence goes on along the minus strand of CM042015.1, from coordinate 11,005,912 downwards.
AGAGGTCTATAATGCAAAATAAACGGGCGGCGTAACGACCCACAAAGAGTGTAATCACTTAATTGTAGGGTCGTGCCTACATATAAAGCGAGCAGCGTATAGTGCCTACTCGTAAAATCCTAGTCTATAACAAAATCTGAGCAGCAAAAGTACCACTTATGGTGATCTGGGTCCCCCAGCTCTGCGTAGTGCATCCACCTGTGCCCTCAGATCGGCAGCCTCTCGCTCGGCCTCCTCGGCCCTCCGCTCTATGTCTCGTATCCTTTCCTCGGACTCAGATATCCGTGCAAAGGCCTCGCGAAACATCCCCATAGCTGTCCGTCCGTCCTCCTCGAGCGAGTCGACTCGCCCGGTGGTATGGTCATGGGTCTCGTCTAAGCGTCGAAGACGTGCCGCTGTGACCTCGGCAGTAGCTCCCACGTCCATGACCTGACTGGAGGTCGCCCTAATCCGCTCCTCCTGACGGCTGATGCGTCCGACCATGACTGGTAAGGCTCGGTCCGCGGAACCTCCCTCGCTGAGGTCGAAGTAGTCTCGACACCTGCCATAAGGGGGAATCAGGCCTTGTTCCCGGCTCCACTGGCGTAGGCGTCCTGCCCACTCTGGCGTCGGATCTTGTAGAGGTTCTTCAATTAGCAAGGGGCGATGAATGGGAAGTACCCTCTTTCGAGGAGTACGCATCCATAGTGGGCCTCCAGGATGACGGTATACCTGAAAGCTCGGTAGTGGAGGTGGTGCATTATGCTCGCGGATCGGGTGACGGGGGTTGATGACTTCGGGTTCGTCCTCGGACTCCTCCTCGTCCTATTGGTCCTCACTATCCGACATTTCTTCCGGTTCTTCTTCTGGGTAGTAAGGGTCTCCTGGTAGGTGATGTCCGGTCATGTCGTCTGTACGAGGATTGGGGTGTAAGGAGTATATAAAATGGGATTCTTAAATACACATATATATAACTAAATAATGTATACCAAATACTCATGTGGTATTTTAACTTCACGTTTTATTCTATAGCGTCATTAAATACTCCTATAGTATTTTAAATTTTATGTTTAGTTCTTTTGGTTACTGGTAAGTGTTCAGACTTGTTGTTCACCACGACCATTCCTAAGTATACGTTAATCATATCTTGGACCAATACAGTTGATCAGGCTCTATTTATCCAATATATAATTACCAAAACACTTAGGCCTATCCGTAGTTTTCAACTCGTCTTACTACTTTTGTTATGTTTTCGTTATGATATCCTTCTAGTATGTATGTATGTTCTTATACTTTTATAAAAATTATCGTTGTAATTTTAAAAGTATACTTGTACGAAAATGTTTTCGAGAGTTTTAGTCCCATTGTATTTATAGTTGTATATCTTTAAATGGATTGATATACTTAGTTCACTATAAACAATGCTCTGATACCAATCTGTCACACCCTCAAACCGTATTGGCGGAATAGTTCAAGGGTGGATGACTTCATGAACAATATCATAACAAAGTTGAATAATAGTGATTCCAAGCAAAACAACCATCATTAAATAATTGCAAATGTTACATCGTTTAAAAGTTTCGTGTTTCAAATACAATTACAAATGATTCCAAAATAAACAAAAAACGACGTCGTAACGTCTCTTTGAATCGCGCTGAGGTTTACCTTATCAATTTCCTGAGAATACAAGTAGTTGAAAAAGTGACAACAATTAAGTTGGTGAGTTCATAAGATTTTTGCGTAAGAAATGTCCTTTGTTTGTAAGCGATAGTGTTGAAAGCCAAGAAAATCCAATATTTTCTCATAAAAATGTCCAAGTCTTTAAATCCCAAAGACTAAAATGTAATGTGTAAACTGTAGTGTAACTTTCTTTGAAATGTGTGTTTCCACGTAAACAATTTATAAAAAATATTAAGTTGATTATTTTTCCCATGTGAGATACCCTATAACCATATTGTGACTAGTTGGCCTGCTGCGACGTTCTTCAGGCGTCGGAATGTTAGACATTTGGACACCTCAGACCTGCCGGTCAAGCTGTAGCTAGCAGCTCAGGTGCGGGGTTGTCAAGCCCCGTATAGATCTATACTCAAATATCGCGCTCTCTTACCGAGACTCTAGTTATAAAAGTTCAGGACTTATAGTAGGTACTTATAAAAGTACTGTGAAGATTCATCTCACAAAAATGTATGTATTCCAATCAACTTGTTTACGTACGATTTGTATATAAAAACTCTTGTAATCGTCCATTATCATTTTTCCCATGATAATATAGTATTGTTTAATAATTATATAATTTTACATAATTATTTTTGTCATGTTCAAACGTCATAATAACCTTGTGTTCATAAACTATTACAATAATAGTCTATTTTTAGTATTGCGTCGTAATAATCATATTTTTGTGAATAATAATGAAGTAACTTATTCAAATAATTATAAATATCATCTTTTGAGATATTTCTCACAAAAATGGTGTAATAACTTGATTATAACCATTTTTGCTAGAAAATAGTGCTTTTATTTATAAAAACGTAGTTTTTACTAGTTTCCGTTTTTACAACGTTTTTACCCAAGATCTAGTATTTTTGTACACTTGATTTGTAGTTTTGAAATTTTTACACAACTTAATATGTCAAAGTGTTCATAATATATGGATCTATTCATATTTCATGCCAAGTTCATCTTTATAACATTTTTGTCCAAGATCTAACATTTTTACATACTTTATTTATAGTTTGGAAACTTTTACACTAACATTATATATCATTATAATCCTTATACATAGTAATATCCATAAATCATATCAAGAGCATTTTTACACAACAACTAGTTTTATAAATTTGTGTAAATCATTATTTATAGCATTTTAGCACATATGAACTTGAATAAAACAACATTTATAGTAGTTAAACTTGTATTCTCCCCCAAAAAGGTTAGAAAATATGAAAATGAGGGGTATGAACTCACCTTGAGTGGTTGATCTTAAGGTTTCTTGGTAGAAGATTGAATAATTTGGTTCTAGGACCCGGAGGACTCTTGGACAAAGCTATTATCCAATGGATTTTTGTGAGTATGTGTGTGTAAAAGAGTAAATGAAGGTATTTAGAACTTAAATCACTAGATTATCATAACTTACCAAGAAGGCTTTCAAGATCTTTGAAGATGATGAAGATTTGAGCTCAAAGACCTTTGGACCAAGCTATTATCCAATGGATTTTTGATGGATGTTAGTGTGTGTAAAAGGTGTAAAACTTGTGTTATGTTGTTTAGAATCAAGAGATGGATGAAGCTTACCCCTTAATCTTGTAAAGAGAGCTTGGAAATGAAGTTTGAGGATGATGATGGTGGTGGTGTTTTGAGCCGAGAGCAAGAGGAAGAAGAGAGAAAGAGGAGAAGAGTGTTGGGTGAAAATGAGCTAGTTTGTTTTCAAGTGTGGTGCATTATTGTATAAAAGATAAAGTTTGATTTTATGTATTTAATTATTCCTAGCATCAATCCTAGCCTAGATATGGAATAGTAACACCAAGATCATGTTGGGATGGCCATGATTAAGCCGATGGGGGGTAGGGCGGGTGGGGTGAGGTGGTTTTTATAAAATAGCAACATACTTTATAAAAATAAGTGATTTTTATAAAATAGTAAGACGTTTTAGTGAAATTTTGTGAGATTTTGACGAAACGAAGTTCTAAATAATTATTTTGTATGAAAACATTGCCAAACATTTATTTTGATTGAAATATAATTCGTTGGGTGTCGAAATACGCGTTTAAGCGCAGTATTCTTCCGTTTTCGCGATTTTTGACGTTTTACCGGAAATTGTATTTAGCTTTGAAATTAAATACTAGATATTATTACGTTACTTATCATATGAATTGTTATTTCATATTTGATGTTTAAGGCACCTCATTTTGTATTATGAGTCCAAACCCTGTGTACATTTATCCGTTCACAGCGGTTTAATGATTGTAACTTTCACATACGGACTCCGTTTTTGACGTTCTATATATCCACAGTTTCTTATTTACGAGTAGATCGTTTTATTATCATTATTATTCTCAAAATAATAATTGTACGATTATCGAATTTTTACGCTACAGTAGTTTGATGTCCGTACTTTCGACTATTAATGGATAACTGTTTGATTTAGCATACGTAATGCTATAATATAAATGATTCATCGCAAAAGTTATGGAAAATAACTTTTCAACATATAGATTAAAGTACGCTTCGTTTGACTACAGTTGACTTTTGTTGACCAAAATTTACAATTGTCACATAAAATATACGTCCTACTACCCCCCTCCCCCACCCTATCCCTTGTCATTTGTTCCTTATACTCGCAAATAGTTGTGTCATGGTAAAATCACTAAACCACTGTCCAAGTGCATCGTGTTGAAGTCCCTAGTTTTGGTTTGTTGATGAAAGTTCGTTTGGGAAGGAACAAAAGGATGGGTGGGATCTACATTACTAAATAATTCTTTAACAAATTAACAATAAACAAAAATGTTGAAAGTAAGGACATATTAGTCATTTTACGTAACTCGAAACAAAAGTAAACTACATAGTGCAAAAACATAGGTACGAAACTTGAAGATTATCCCAAACTACAACGATTTTTGTAATTTGCTCAACTAGTAAAATAATAGGGGTGAGCAAAACTGAACCCAAAAACCCGAAAAAACCGATAAAAACCAACAAAACCGATAAACACTGACACCGAAAACCGATAAAAACCAACAAAACTGATAAAAACCGACAAAATGAAGCTTCAAACCACTTAAAATTGGAGTCAAAGTGGTATCTCGATCAAACCCAATTTGTTTTAGGCATCTACATGAACCATGTGAAATATCCATTGGACTCACACAGGTAATGCATAAGGCTCACATAAAAGTTCTCAATTCTATTTTTTCACTTGAATTGAGTATAATTTTGCTTATGGACTAATCAGATCATATATATTATACTAAATCCCATTTTTGGGATAAGTTTCTCATACAGTGTCCAAACAACTTAGTTCTTTATGCACTAGCTTCCCTTTTTACTTGAATACATGATAAAATACATGGAACGTTGAAAATTTATAGTAATGCTTGACTTGTATAATAGTTCCCAAGTAATATACCATTTTTATCTTTATCACATGTATATCAACCAAGTCTCATCTACTTGAATTACAAAGATTTTCCTACATTACACAACACTCATATAGTGTTCCCAAGTAACTTCAAATTTACATATTTGCTTCACATTTATTTACATTCATGATCTCATTTGTCCCACGATTATAAGTAATAGCAGTATACATTGGGCTTTATCTCATTCCTTGTATAAATATAATTTTATCCTCTTATTTCATATATTAAAGCATTAATTAACCACATAGTACCTTTAAATAGTTTTTTGCAACACACACCTTAGTGATTTGTGTATTCTCATCAATTTCCCTTCTTGCGTATAATTTTTGAGAATAGAAATGTATTATGACTTTTGTTTAATTTATCATCCTATCATTTTTATGTAGGTATCAAACCTATAGTAAATCTCATTCAACCATGTTAAAACATTACATAAATATAAATTTGATGTAAGGAATGTCATTGATATCCCTTCATGCTTTTCTACGACATTTTACTTTCCAAGTTCATAATCTTTAATGTTATTTCACAACTTTTAAACATTAGCCCACATAAGTTATACTTGAAACTAAACAAACATTTGGGATGTTACACATCTTCTCGATAACTATTCAAACTTTCCTTTGACATTCCTACTAGGACAAAAATCATAAGTGCTTCTCACCTTACAGTCTTTTTCGACTCTTATCAAACATAGTTCGCCAAAAGTATCAAAATTTTAAATATTGCAATTGAAAAAATATTACAACCATTTTCAAAAAATTTCACGTCCAATTTGGCATGGTTTTCTGTTTTCCATACCCTAATGGTTCTTTTCAAAATGATAAATTTGAAAGGAAAACATGTTCCATTAATAACATCATTTGCACCCTCTTAGACCATTGTTATGTCCCATCTTCTTTTTGGCACCATGATCTCCAAATGGTAACATAATTGGTAAACATACTTCATAGAAATCTTTTCAATAATGCCTCCCCCGCTCAAATACTTTAAAGAACCACTTCCTATAAACACCTTTGATTATTTAGATGCTTATGTTACCTCTATTTCCTTCCACTACCATAAATAAGCTCCAGCCTCAATCTACACATTGTGTTTTCTTAGGCAATCCTAAAAACCACTATGGTTTTAGTGTTACGATCTTTCAACCAATAAAACACTAATATCACATCGTTTCCTATTTGATGTGTCAAAATTTTTGTTTGTCAATATCTCCAAATCGAATCCAAAATATTGCCACTATTTTAATGACCAACATATACCCATTTCATTATCACACCTCCAAACCTTAAACCTAATCTAACCAGCACTGAAGCCCTCATTCTGTCCCTACCAAACCCAAACCCCTTATCATATTTATACATGTCGGTCCATGGTCTATCTAGTATTACCTCCTTTTGTTAATAAGCCTAATTCACGATGTCAGACCATTCTTGTCCCACTTCCAAGCCTATCTGTCTCTACCTTTAGCTACCTTTCACATCCCTTTAATTTTTCCCGAGTTCCTACTTCCACTCCAACACCACCTATTTCTCAAACTCCATCTCATCCACCATTCGACCAATACATATTGATAACATGTTGGGTATATCCGCAACCAAAATACAATTTAACTTGTTCTTTTTTCCTAAGTCCTTCCCATCTATGTTAAAACCCTAAAAAGGCCCTTTTTAATTCTAATTAGCAAAGTGTCATAACAAATGATTCTAATGCTAACAATAAGGCATGGGTCATCGTCTTACACACACTGGATTTGCATGTATTATGGTCCATGTGGATTTTTAGAATAAAGTATATTACAGATTCCAAACCATTCCAGATTTCTGACAGAAAAATAACTATTTTGAAATTTCAAGAACAAGTATGAAATCTGATGAATAATTCTTGAATTTCGATAAATGCTTAGTTTTTTTATTAAAATCTAACAAAAAGTTAAAGAAAAATAGTAAATAGGATGCAGATACGATACAAGGGCTTAAAATGTTATATTTGATTGAAAATTGGTGATATTAGAAACTTTGAAAAACTCATTTTAGACATGAATAGATAAAGTTATTTGACAAGTTTTTGATGAAAATATGAAAAAATACGCAATATATATTTTTATCCGTCTAAAAACTCATTCAGGATAAAATGGATATATTCACAAAGCACAATTATCCATCCATAATAATTAATTTTGTTAATATCCATTTATTTAAATTTCAGATTTGGTTTGCTTTAGTTATAATTTTAATTTTTGTTGGTTTTATTTTATGTTTATTCAAAATTCTTAGGGTATCTTCAAGACACCAAATGAAAGTTGTGAAAAAGATGAAAACTACAGATGTTAATAGCACTCATGTTGTTAACATAAACGATTGGAGGGATTAGAAGGGTGATAAATAGCTTTTACTAAAATGATGTGTGATAAAATTGATCAAAGAATTCACATAGAAGGATCTAACTATAAACCCATACCATATCCATTAAACTGTTTCTGAAAAAGATATATTGTAATTAACATAAAGAAAATACACATATATGTTTCTGTAATTTACTCTAATCATAAACCCATTTCTCTAATTTACTCTAATTATAATATGATGCTTAAAATAATAAGAAACAAAAACATTTTTTCCATTTTAATTGTCATTGTAGTTGTGATCACCGGCCACGCACGTGATAGGTTGGCATTCACAAGAACTTGCCTTCTAACCCACCCGTTTCTCACGCTTCTTACCCCCAAAACCCCACCACCTTCGTGTCAGACCACCCAAATCCCCCTCTGTGTTCGCAATGTACTTCCATTTCTTGATTTCCCGATTCCCACCAGATATCTAGAAATGCACTCCGCCGTTGCGCCGCCGCCGTCGCTTTCCCCCGTCGAGTCCCTCGACCAAACCACCACCCTTCTATGTATAATACTGCCGGCGTCGTCCTCTGTCAAGTGCTTCCCCGCCCGGTGGCAAGTCATCCGTTCAAAGCTTGCCGTTCTCAAGTCTTCCTTATCCGCCATTTCCGATTCGACTCACTGGTCGGAAAACCCGCTCCTCCAAACGCTACTACCGGACCTCCTATCCACCCTCCGCCGTATCCAAACCCTATGCGATCAATGCACCGATTTGAGTTACACCGCTGGGAAACTCCTTATGCAGAGTGACCTCGACATGGCGGCCGGTTGGCTATCGAAGCAGCTTGACGACCTGGATGTGCTCCTGCGCTCTGGCGTTCTCTGTCATTCGACTGCGATTGTCCTCTCTCAACCCGCCCCTGGATCTTCTACTGAAGATTTAGGTTTTTTCGTTAGAGACCTTTTCACTAGATTACAGATTGGGGGAGTGGAGTTCAAGAGAAAGGCCATGGAATGTCTTCTTCAATTACTCATCGAAGACGAAAATGCGGTTACGGTAGTTGCGAATGAAGGCAATATAAGGTATTTGATTCAGCTTCTTGATGTTAATGATCATAGCGAACAGGCGGTGACTGCCTTATCTATTCTCGCCTGCGCAAGCGCACATTCTAGAAAAACGGTTTTCGAGGAAGGTGGATTAGGTCCGTTGTTGAGGATTCTCGAATCTGGTTCCATTCACTTGAAAGAAAAGGCGTCCGTTGCCGTCGAAGCAATCACCGGCGATATTGATAACGCGTGGGCAATTTCGGCGTACGGCGGTGTTCCGATACTACTTGAGGTTTGCAGATCTGGATCGTTAACTGCGCAATCACACGCAATCGGCGCTATTATGAACGTAGCGTCCGCTGAAGATATTCGTGCCTATTTATGCGAAGAAGCTGCTGTGGCGGTGATGGTTCAGCTACTTGTTTCCGGCTCCGCTTCTGCACAAGAAAAAGCGGCAAACTGTATTGCGATTGTCGCTTCATCGAGCAAGTATTTCAGGACCTTGTTGATACAAGAGAAAGGATTGGAAAACCTACTACCCTTGCTTCACAGATCATCAAATCCAAATACATTAGAGTACGTATTACGCGCAATTCATTCGCTCTCCACGGCAGATTCTGTTTGCCGATTATTATCCTCATCATCGACGTTCATAACACAAATCGCCGAATTCATCGAGCAAGGAAATTCAACTCTACAACAGTTATCAACTTCGATATTAGCCAATTTGTCTATTAGCGATGGTAACAAGCGTGGCATCATCGGATGCATGGGATCTCTGGTGAAGCTTATGGATTCCATGAAACCGGTAGGGTTACAGGAGGCAGCGATGCAAGCATTAACTTCTCTACTGACGGTGAAACAAAATAGAAACTATTTCGCGAAGGATGAGAAGAGCTTGATGAGGCTAGTTCATATGTTGGATCCGTTGACTGAATCGGTTCCGAAGAAGTTTCCGGTCGCAGTTGTATATGCATTGATGACCGACGGAAGCAACACCTGTCGGCGGAAGCTAATAGAAGCCGGTGCCAACAGTTACTTGCAGCGGCTGAGTGAAATGGAGGTCGTCGGAGCTAAGAAAGCGTTACAGAGACTTTCCGGTAGCCGGTTCAAGAGTATTTTTAGCAGAAGTTGGAGGGAGTAGAATTCTAGAAACACAAGGTACTTTCGTTAAATTTACCTCTTTCCCCCAAAAAAATTGTGAGTATGACAAATTTGGTAACAAAGTAAAATAGTTTCAAAATAAAAAATCAAGAGTAAATTACATTGTTTATTTTGGTTTTTATTCGAGGTTTTAAACATTTTGGCTTGTTTCAGGTAAAATAAATAAGGTTGCAAAAACAATCATAGCTGAAGATCAAAAGTATCTTTTTAATAAAACAAATCTATAAGATTTTTTTTTGGCATCAAAACTATAAAATATAATATACTCAAAATCATACGTATCCTTATTTTTTTTTATTTTTTTAAAATTTATTTAGCTTTATCTTAATCTGATTATTTTTAAAGCATGATCGACATCTTTTATATTGTATATTAATCCGAATAGAATTTAGATCTTTTAGTTGGTAAACGTAATTATAAGCGTTGATTTGTCGTTGTCTTTATTTTACATGACATTCTATTTTCTTTGAAAACAAAATAGTTTTCTAAACATTTTTTTATTGGTTTATCTAAATTTCATTTTTTTTTTCTTGTAGGACTCATCTAGGCTCTTGTGGGAAATTCGCACGGGAACAAATCAGAGTAATCAATTATGACACTGGTGTATAGTAGCAAATAACAAATTAATTTTGGTTCACACTACCTCTTAGTAATCACCTAGACACAACGTATATTTACAATAAATATACATTATACTACTACATATATTTGAAAAGGATAAAAAATATATGATATTGTGTAAAAATTTGGATGTAAGTTTTAGATAGGATTTTAATTTTTTTTTTCAAATAATGTTGTATAAGCTCGATGTGGGAACTTAGGAGGGTTTGGAAGTTTATTTTGGAAGACGGCCGTTACTTTGTTTTTCTTTTTACTTTGATGATTAGCTTGTAGTAGGCGATTTCAGTTGTTTTTACTCTAACAATTGATTTGTCGTAGATGATATGATAGATGGACACCAAACAGAAGAAATGTTAATATACCATACTATACTTGAAGTTATGTATTTAGTTGTGGTATTCTTTGTTTTGATTTTCGTTTAGTGAATGTCTCTACAGATAGTTTATGTGTTTCTCGTATAAATAACAATACACGAGTTCTAATAGTATGGAGAAAGAGCAACACATGCACATACACACATGTACACATGCACACACCCATCTATCATTAACAAAATGGCGTTTGGTCTAGCGGTATCACGAGTTGTTAGAGAGGTAGCAAGTCTCTTTTGTGATGAAATGTGTAGATTTAAGAGTAGAAAAAGGGATGTGTGACAGTGTGAGTTAGTCGTCCTAAAAAAGGTACCCATCTATCATTAATGGATAAAACATTTCGAACAACAATAAATATGTTTATGTAGCAAGACATGTCTTTTCCATGCCCAAACGAAAACCATCCTCACAAAAGTTGTTCTATTGAACAATTTAAAGAACTTTAATTCTTGGACTCATAACAACTACATAAGTTCCATTCTTTTTCTATGCAATATGTGTTTATCTTCTCTACATAAATACGAGTAGGTGAAGTACCGAATGAGAAGACAAAGAACCAAAGTTATTATATCTTAAACCTATGGATATTTGCACTACTTCCTTTGAGATACATAAAACCACATATGTGAGTGAACAAACTGCACATGCACTATACATAAACATGTTCTTTCCATGATCACCCTTTTGCTTGGTTTGTTATCCACAAATATGTGTTGATCTTTCGCAAACACAACACATTCCTTTGTCTAATTTCTTACTTTCGTACTTCCATGTGATTCAATTTGGTTTTATGGATTGTGTTGGGAAATAACTGGTGTTGGCGCATTTTGCTTTAATCTCACTTTGTTTTAACGGTGATCAAATTAAACCTCGAATTGTATTTTTGTCTAACAATCTCATTATATTTTTTGAATTTGATTCCAATGGATAATCAGTAGAAGATATTTCAACAACTATTACAACATTCTAAATTGGTCGTCTTATAGCTTTTGGGTATATTTATGTGACTATCAACTACCACAATGTTCTCTAGGAGTTGGAGAATAAAGGATTTAGCATAAGAGGTGACCATTATCCATAGATACATGTCCTGATAATCAAATGGGTGGTAAAACGATTACAAAACTATACTTTTACTTATGGTTTCCATGCAAAATGTATTTTACATGATATCATATGACATCATGCATTCATCCTTCACGTGCATTCATGTTGGGTGGGATTGACTCTTGTGTTGCCCAGACACTTATTTGGATTTATTCCATTTTGACATTAGTAGTCTTGTTGACCTTAGTGGTCGTTTAGCTATATATTTCTAAAGGGGTAGACATTGCAAACCCATTCCATGGTATATGTGTGATGGTCATTTATATCGAAATTGAGCTTAGTGGTTGAATTGGTTTACCCAATGGCAACGGATATTGAGTGAGTCATTTGTTCCGGGTTTGAGCCAACCATCAGGACTATAACTATAAAATGTGAGGGACCTTAGAGTATAGATAACTTGGGATGAGATTAGATATATGTGCATAACATTTTACATTGTTTCTTATCTAACTATATGGTTTCCAAATGCTATTTTATTATGTATAAAACACTTTTGGGGAATTGGACTTGGAGTTGGGATTGTTGAATTATTTCAACTTATTTATGATTCAAGTTTCTAGGTTTTACTCACTAGACTCCTTTGTCTAACTTAAAATAATTTTCATGTATCCACAAATGATGTCTTGGAGGTTTAGAGACTATTGGGAATACACCTGATGGACGAGAATACATGATTACTTGAAGAACCCGAATAATTTGTTGGATGAAAGACCAAGAAGGTAAGAAGGAAAATGATTGATATGGTTTTTGTTGGTGATTTGTAAAATTACCAATATGTATTTAAGTGTAATGGATTAATTTTGTTGACCGAATATGATATTGACAAACATTGAACAAGTAAGGAAGGTGTGGAGTACACACTTGTTTGAATTTGATCAAGTTACAAAGTAAACTGTCAGTTAGAAATTCAATTTTCCAAAAATTAGTCTGACACGACCCGTGTTTATTTTACACGACCCGTGTAAATTTCTGCTTTTTGACAGAAGCAAGTTTGAGGCATTACACGACCCGTGTCAGGATTACATGACCCGTGTAAGTATCTGCATTTTGACAGAAGCAAGTTTGAGGCATTACACGACCCGTGTCAGAATTACACGGGCCGTGTAACTGTCACACCCCGATCCTTGGCGGAATCGATCAAGGCGTGATATATTGTTCAAAGTCTCATGACAACTATGTTATAATATGATTAGATTCAATTAAGTACTAAGTATGCAAACAAGATCCACAACATACAAATACAAATCCAAATATAACAACATTTATTACATCAAATTTAAATAGTCTTGTGGGTTTCTAAGGTACACCCTACTTTTCATCAACTTCATTCTTCAAATCTGCATCATGGGTAAAAACAGGTCAACTACGAGAGTTGGTGAGTAATCTAGTTTTATTAAAGAAAATTGTGAGTTTGAATAATTTGAAATTTGTTTTCTTTTGAAGTTGGCAAACAACGGTTATTGAGATAACAGTTTATAAATCAAAAATTGATTTACAAATGATAACAACAATAAGTCCTCACCCTATATATACATATATATGTATATATATAGGATGGAGCATCTAATCATCATACACACACAACCACGTGCAATCAATCACCTTAGCGTCCCAAGGCGGGGTGGTCAACCCAATAGCGCTATTATTGTCCATAACGTACCTCAAGAATACGGGCATAGTCATGTAGATTAGACTAAAAATGATAATGCACTGCAAGTACATGTAGCGTAAACAAACAATAATTATACAAATAATGATTCAAGTATAAATGTCCCAACAATGTCTCAATTGTGATAAAATAATAAAATGAAGTTGAAAACATATTAGAACCACATGATACACCCCAAAAGTATTGAAAATTATAAAATATGGGGTAGATTACTCACATTAGTCCAATAAGGAATGCGCGTGTTGTACGATAGACGGCTCGAGTCAAAATGTCGTAGAACCTAATATAATTAATAGTTTTGGCTTAGGAATCGATAAACGGGAATATAGTATTAATAAAAATAATTAGACACATATTCTTATATTAGATGAATTAACAATAATCCAGATTTTGTTTTGAATATTAATGTATTCATATGTTAAATGAATTTTAAATTGAATTAATTACTTTGCTTAATTAATTTATATTTTCACTTTAGGCAAGATTTTAATAATTTCTTATTAAAATAATAACTAGGCAAATTATAAGTATTTACAGATTTTATATATTATAAACAATTATTTATATGAAATAATCATTAAAAATGCATTTTTACATGCTTAGATATTTAGGAAATGGTTTTAAATACTAAACAGTAATGAAACATTCTGAAATTATCAGAAAATCATTATTTCATAAAATAGTAATTACTGTAAAATTTTCATATTTTTCTTAACTGCTTTAGTATTTATTTAGTATTTTAATAATTAAACCACAACAAAATTCGGGAAAAATAATAAATGATTCCCAAAAATTCTGGAAAATTAACCATAGTTTTCTAACATTATATTGAGCCTACTGTAAATATTATGGATATTTTGGACTATGGGAAGTATTTCTTATGTTTTTCATTATTAACTAATCAGTAAAATCATAAATAATAGGAAAATATTAAGAGAAATTCATTAGACTTTTTATTTATGATTAACATGTTATATATGATATTCTGATAAGATTTTATAATTTTTGGACATGTGTATCTATTTATTATCAATTTAAACCATTAAATAATCATTAAATCAGGAAAAATAAGCAAACATTCTTACAAAAATCTGCAAATTTTGTCATGGAGTCTTTAAAATGTTAATAAGGTGCGAAAAATATAAAATCTAGTTTTTAACATACATAATTATATTTTGCAATTTATTTATCTACAATAAAATAAAATACAAAATAAGCATCAAACAGTAATATAAATGCATAAAACTTTATAAATCCACTTTACTAAATATATGGGTTGTTCCAAAAATTTCCCAGAATTTATTGACTTCAAAAAGTATTTTATGTGAATTATTGCCCTATTTTATTGCAATAATTATAGTAATTCAATAAAAATAAGTTATTTTCTGAAGATTTCCAGAACTTCTTATTTTATTGATGGGATCCTGAGAAAAATCAGGTTTATGCATAAAATGAGTTTTAGATAGTTTGGTGGATTTAATTTGTTTCATTCATGAATTTAAGACTTTTAACAACATACCTTGATGAATGCTTCAAGAGGGATGGAGATTTGAGTATGAGAGATTGTTCTTGGCTGGAAAATTGATATTTCTTGGAAGAATTTCGAGATTGAGAGTGACAGAAAGAATAGAGAGGGTTTGAGTGGTGATGAGAATAATGTGTTGGGAGAAAAATGAAAGGAAAGATGATGGGAGGTGTGAGTGGGAGACAATGGAAATAACTTTTGGCTTTTGGTGGTCTTCATAATTTCCCACTAGCACAAGCATCTCTATGTAATACACTAACTAATATAAAAATTTTATAAAATTTAATGTAGAGTTTATAAAAATAGACTTTTATAAAAAAATTGGTTATTATTTGATTATAACAATCTACTTTGATTTGAAGTTTAATTATAGCATTCAAGTTTGATTCTTTTAATTTAATTAGAGCATCATACTTTGATTTGATTTTAATATAATATCATAGTTTAATTTGATTATAGTTATAACGTTATACTATGCTATATTGCTATTAACGTCAATTTATATCGTATTGTATGGGTTTTGATCCTATTAGCGTCAAGTAAGCTCGAGTAGGGTTTATTAAATTTCCAATTGGGTTGGGTTGACCCGAATCCATTTTAGGCGGATGTCACAGTGTAAGGCATTACACGACCCGTGTCAAGATTACACGGGCCGTGTAACGCGCCCAGTGACAGTTTTTGACAGGTATTATAGCCGTTTTGGTCAATTTTTTCTGGGTACGAAAACATTATCTTTCTCTCATTCTCTGGTCTAGAATTCACTCTGAATCTTATCCAATCAAAGATTTGATTGTACCATCAAAATACTTTGATTTGAAAGTGATTCTTACACGATTTTCAGAGATCCAAGCCATTGTTCATCCCCATTTCTAACAAAAATCAAAGTATTTTCTGCAACAATGGCAAATGAAACTTCTGTGAAAGATATGACAAGCAAATTTGACAAGTTGTAACACCCAAAATTTTTCGCAAAATATTTTAACTTTCAAATATAACTTTTATAAAAATAGTTATAAGTTTCCAAAATAAATAAGTAGCTCAAACCCAAAACATGGCAAAATACTAAAGTAAAGTGCGGAAGCATAACATGTCATAGTCCCAAATAAATAAAACTCCTAGTAGTGGCAATCCCGGTGCTCCAATCAAGCCTGAGCCTCTTTGATCTTAACACCTGAAAAATGTTTAGGGAAACCGTAAGCAAAAGCTTAGTGAATTCAAACACAAACATCATATTAATATTCACATTTACCAGCCCTAATCCATTTCCAATTATAATTATAAAAACTAAGCAAAGAACAAATCAGTGCTTATATAAAATAGGGCGGACTTGTAGGTTTGAGCCGCACCGGGTAAATCCCGTATCCTTTGGCCCTGATCCCCGCACCTCATAAAGAGTATAACGTTGGTGATCTTACCTAACTACCCCTCATAGTAATAATCGATTACATACAGTGCACATGTACGATTTATAATAATAATATAGCATATTTTAAATAATAAATCTAAACAATCACACACGAGCTAACTAGTAAACACAAACATCAATACAACGGTGTGAGAGAACTCACCTTGAGTGAGTGATATAATAGATAGAAGTCAATATATGGCTACCAAGCTTGTGCAAACTTCAACACTTCACCTAATTAAGACTAAAGGTTAGAATGATGAAGTTGTGAAGCTAATGAATGAGAAAGGAGTAATCACAGCAAAGTCTCTAAAACAGACCTGCTATTTAAGACTGAATTACTCCAAAATATAAAACAGAAGGATAGGTTTAAATAATTTTTACAATAAACTTCAATGACTTAGGTTTCCAGAACCATAAAGAACTCCTCCTAATTCCAAAGGATGAAAGAGATATAAAATTTACAAAAAGACATGTCACTGCTGTCTTCAGACGGACAGTCAGGTGGTGTTGGCCAATTCTACCCAACTTGTGGGTGGAATTAGTCCCAACCAAAAATCAGAGGAACCATAGATACATAAATAAAAGTCTCAGAGTTGGAATCGATTAAAAAGGGCTTCCTAAGGTCTGGATATAAAAATCACAATGTGGACAATCACAGAATCAGCATAAGCTGGTGACTGTCCACTGATCTGGAGTGTGGATCCTTTCTAACCAAGTTATAATGAGAATTAGCAACCAAAATTCTCCAGATATTTAATTCAATATGTAATGTACATGTGGGAACTTGGAATCACTCTGGATCATTTTCCAAACCCTGGTAATGATAAAAACAAAATGACATATCACAGCAGACCCGGATTAGACCTAACAGCAAAGAAGCTGTTGTTGCCCATGATAAAGCCCTTTTCAACGAGAGTGGTATTCTTAATAAAGTTACTCAACTCAATGTTTGAACTTTGGGCACTGGTTGTGGGTCTATTTGAGTCATAGAACTCGATATATGATTTTTACAAGAAAGGAGACTCAGCAGTGAAATCTGACAGAAACCCTAGGTTATGTTGCGAACTTCATAACTCAAAATCTGTACCTTGAAAACACAATTCCTTCGGTCAGAACCTTCATATATGTCTTGGGAACCTTCAGTTAAAGTTTCGTAGCGATCCAACCTTTCAATCTCCGGGAATCGTCCAAACACTGAAGATGTGTTCTCAGATTCGGGATTAAAGAGAGATGTAGAGGGAGAGAGAGAGAGAGAGAGCTTTGAGTGAGGAGGGAGAGAGTCCTTTGAGTGAGTGTTTACTAGAAAATGAGTGAAATGAATTAATTTGAGCTTTAAGTAGTCTTGGAAAGATGGGCTAAAACATAAAGCCTATGGGCTTGATTAATCCTTAAGCTTATTGGGTTTAGTCTCTTAACCCATGAACTTAAATTAAAAGATGACACTATAAGCCCACCACATAAATGATCAGATCTTAATTAATTAAATTAATATAATGTTACAAAATAAATTAAATAAAATAAATAAATGTACCGGGAAAATCCGGGGCGTTACACAAGTTAACCAAGTTTGAAGGCCAAGATTTCAGGAGATGGCAAAAGAAGATGCACTTTCTTCTCACAACCCTCAAAGCGGTGTATGTTCTAAGTACTCCCATGCCTGAAGTTGTTAAAGATGAACCCTTGGAGGCAACAAGAAGGAGATCAAAGTGGGAGAACGATGATTACATCTGTCGTGGTCACATTCTCAATGGTATGTCTGATTCTCTATTTGATGTTTATCAAAATGTTGAATCTGCAAAAGAACTATGGGATTCATTAGAATCCAAGTACATGGCTGAAGATGCTTCTAGTAAAAAGTTTATTGTAAGCAATTTCATGGGATACAAAATGATTGATTCCAGGCCTGTGATGGAACAATACCATGAAATGTTAAGGATTTTGGGACAATTTGCTCAACACAATTTGAAGATGGATGAAGCCATTTCTGTGGCTGTCATCATTGACAAATTGCCCCCATCCTGGAAAGATTTTAAACACACTTTAAAACATAAGAAGGAAGAGTTGACACTGGTTCAACTTGGAAGCCATTTACGGATTGAGGAGTCTTTAAAGACTCAAGAACTCGATAACAATCCTAAAGGCAAGAACCAAATTGGTTCTTCTTCTGTGAACATGGTGGAA
Source organism: Cichorium intybus (assembly GCA_023525715.1). NCBI lineage: Eukaryota > Viridiplantae > Streptophyta > Magnoliopsida > Asterales > Asteraceae > Cichorium > Cichorium intybus. Next base: position 10,987,370 of record CM042015.1, on the reverse strand, counting down.
GGAGAGGGATCTAAGAATTCCAATAAGTTTAAAGGTAAAAGGAAGTTTAAAGGGAAAGATGACAAGTCTTCAAACAAGAAGGCTAAGTTGGTTTGTTGGGGTTGTAAAAAACCGGGTCATCTCAAGAAAGATTGTCGCCTCCGTAAGGTGAACAAGGACAAGGATCTAAGGATCCGGACAAGCAACAAGGTCAGAAATCTGATTTTATTCAAAATCTTAAATATGTGCAGAATTATGTTTCTGTGATTTCTGAAGCATTCTATGTGCAGGATGATGATGTTGCATGGTGGGTTGATTCGGGTGCTACAAGTCATGTTTGCAAGGATCTTCGTTGGTTTAAAGACTATCAACCAATTGAAGATGGACCTGTTGTAAAGATGGGAAATGTTGCTACCGAACCAATCAAGGGACTAGGATCTGTTTTACTCAACTTTACTTCTGGTAAATGTTTATCTTTAGACAATGTATTGTATGTACCGGGGATTCGAAAGAACCTCTTATTTGAAATTGTATTAAGTAAGTGTGGTTATAAACAAGTACTAGAAAGTGACAAGTATATCTTGTCAAGACATGTTACTTTTGTTGGATTTGGATATGTATGTAATGGTATGATTAGGCTTAATCTTAATTAACCTTCTTAAGATAATTCGATTTGTATGGCTTCAACTAGTACTAGCAATAGTTTGAATAAATCACAATTATGGCATGCTAGACTAGGACATATTCATTACAAGAGATTAAAAGACATGTCTAAAATGAGTATGATTCTTGCTTTTGATACGAATATTGAGAAATGTAAAACTTGTATGTTGACTAAAATCACTAGACAACCTTTCAAAGATGTTGTTAGGGAAAGCAAGGTGTTGGAACTCATACATAGTGACTTGTGTGATTTCCATGCAACACCTTCCCTAGGAAACAAAAAGTATGTTGTTACTTTTATTGATGATGCATCTAGATATTGTTATGTCTATTTGTTACATTCTAAAGATGAAGCTCTTGATAAATTTAAAATTTATAAACAACAAGTAGAGCTACATAAGAATGAGTTAATAAAGGTTTTGCGTACGGATAGGGGTGGTGAATATTATGATCCGGTTTATTTTGAATCTACCGGAATAATACACCAAACCACTGCTCCTTATACACCACAACAAAATGGTGTAGCTGAAAGGAAGAATAGGACCTTGAAGGAAATGGTTAATTCCATGTTGTCCTATTTTGGTCTTAGTGAAGGATTTTGAGGTGAGGCTATGTTAACATCCTGTTATATATTGAACCGAACTCCAAACAAAAAGAGTAAGGCTAGTCCTTATGAACTTTGGCATAAAAAGGTGCCAAATTTGAGTTATCTCAAGGTTTGGGGTTGTAGAGCTGTTATAAGACTCACTGAACCAAAAAGGAAAAACTTGGGAGAAAAGGGTATAGATTGTATCTTCATTGGGTATGCTGAGCATTCCAAGGCATATAGATTCTATGTTATAGAATCTAATGACTCGGTGTCTGTGAACACTGTTATAGAGTCAAGAGATGCTATCTTTGATGAAGAGAGATTTACTTCTATACCTAGACCAAGGGACTTGATTCAGCAATCTTCTAGCAAGAACACAACTCAAGGAGAAAATGTCTCTGCTGGTACATGTTCTGTACCTGAACCTAGGAGGAGTACTAGGACAAGAAAAGCTAAGTCTTTTGGATCTGATTTTCAACTTTATTTAGTTGAAGGAACGAGAGATGAGACCATCTCTGAACATCAATATTGTTATATTATTGAGGAGGATCCAAAGACATTTAGTGAAGCTATGGCTTCAAGAGATGTTCATTTCTGGAAAGAAGCTATTCAGGATGAAATAGATTCTATCATGCATAACAATACTTGGGTATTGGCTGATTTACCTCCTGGATGCAAGGCATTAGGATGTAAATGGATCCTCAAAAGGAAAATGAAAGTGGATGGCACAATAGATAAGTATAAAGCTAGATTGGTTATCCAAGGCTTTAGGCAAAAAGAAGGTATTGACTTCTTTGATACTTATGCTCCTATGGCAAGAATATCTACTATTAGATTATTGTTGGCTCTTGCAGCAATACATAATCTTGTAATTCATCAAATGGATGTGAAAACTGCATTCTTGAATGGTGAATTAGATGAGGAGATTTACATGAAACAACCTGAAGGGTTTGTGATGCATGGACATGAAAACAAGGTTTGCAAGTTAAAGAAATCATTGTATGGTTTAAAACAAGCACCAAAACAATGGCATCAAAAATTTGATGATGTGATATTGTCTAATGGTTTTGCATTAAACCAAGCTGACAAGTGTGTATATAGCAAATTTGATACTTCTGGAAAAGGAGTTATAATTTGTCTATATGTAGATGATATGCTGATTTTTGGTACTAGTCAAGATGAAGTTGACAAAACCAAGAAATTCTTATCATCTAGTTTTGATATGAAAGACATGGGGGAGGCGGATGTGATTCTTGGTATAAGAATTAAGCGTGGAAACAATGGTATTTCAATCACTCAATCTCATTATATTGAGAAGATATTGAAAAAGTTCAACTTTGAGAATTGTTCTCCTGTTAGTACTCCTATAGATCCTAGTTTTAAGCTTCTACCTAATAAAGGATCTCCTGTGTCTCAACTAGAATACTCAAGGGCTATTGGTTGTCTTATGTACGCCATGATTAGCACTAGGCCTGATATTGCTTATGCTGTAGGAAAGCTCAGTAGGTATACTAGCAATCCTAGTTCACATCATTGGCAAGCCATAAATAGAGTATTCAAGTATTTTAAAGGAACCATGGATTATGGTTTGACATACAGTGGATACCCTTCGGTGTTAGAAGGTTATTCAGATACTAGTTGGATTAACAATTTGGAGGATCACTCCTCCACAAGTGGTTGGGTATTCCTTCTAGGAGGAGGTGCTATTTCTTGGGCATCCAAGAAACAGACTTGTATTACAAGTTCAACCATGGAATCTGAATTCATAGCATTGGCTGCTGCTGGCAAAGAAGCAGAGTGGCTCAGGAATTTAATTTATGAAATTCCATTATGGCCTAAACCGATATCTACCATTTCTATCAGGTGTGATAGTGCTGCAACTTTGGCTAAGGTTTATAGTCAAGTGTATAATGGGAAGTCTAGACATTTAGATGTTAAACATAGTATGATTCGTGAACTCATAACGAATGGTGTGATATCTGTGGAGTTTGTAAGGACTCAGTTAAATTTAGCCGATCATTTAACCAAAGGGTTAGCGAGAGATCTTGTGCACAAGGCGGCTGTAGGGATGGGTTTGAAGTCCACCTAAAAATCTTTGATATTGAGATACCCAATTCTCATCTAATTGAACATTAGATGCTGAATTTAATGTGGAAAGCTTAATATTTGAAGATTGGAACACATTATTGTTTATATCATCCCAAGGTATGTGTTCAGTACTGCAAGTGAAGGAGGTTGAAATTTATTTTCTTAATAGTTCTTTGAAAAATTGCATATGCAGGTGCAAGAATAAAAGAACTACCTATATAAGCATGAAGTTTAGCTGCTTCAAGAAGTTTGGGACTTAGCTTTGTTATGCTTATTGAAGGATATGACACAAGCTAGTAAAATATAATGTCAAGTTAGAACTTATGAGAATGTAAACTGGTGTGTGTTATTATCTTCATGTATTCACTATGAATAGAAAGGGTTCAATCCTTAAAGACACCCTGATATTCGAATATTTGGAATGTGTAATACACTAATGTGAAATTCAATCGTCACGATATTTCATTTATGCATCAGTTTTGTATAGTCATGTTTTGTTTAAGTTAATCAAGATTACACTTAAATGGGGGAGGTTTGTTGGTGATTTGTAAAATTACCAATATGTATTTAAGTGTAATGGATTAATTTTGTTGACCGAATGTGATATTGACAAACATTGAACAAGTAAGGAAGGTGTGGAGTACACACTTGTTTGAATTTGATCAAGTTACAAAGTAAACTGTCAGTTAGAAATTCAATTTTCCAAAAATTAGTCTGACACGACCCGTGTTTATTTTACACGACCCGTGTAAATTTCTGCATTTTGACAGAAGCAAGTTTGAGGCATTACACGACCCGTGTCAGGATTACACGACCCGTGTAAGTATCTGCATTTTGACATAAGCAAGTTTGAGGCATTACACGACCCGTGTCAGAATTACACAGGCCGTGTAAGGCATTACACGACCCGTGTCAAGATTACACGGGCCGTGTAACGCGCCCACTGACAGTTTTTGACAGGTTTTATAGCCGTTTTGGTCATTTTTTCTGGGTACGAAAACATTATCTTTCTCTCATTCTCTGGTCTAGAATTCACTCTGAATCTTATCCAATCAAAGATTTGATTGTACCATCAAAATACTTTGATTTGAAAGTGATTCTTACACGATTTTCAGAGATCCAAGCCATTGTTCATCCCCATTTCTAACAGTTTTTGTTAAATGGAAGCACCTAATGGGACCAACCCTTGTCTCGGAGACATATTAGGAGATGAAGAAGCGTTATCCGAACCTTTTTATGAAGCTTGCGATTTCGAGGACGAACCCGTCCTAAGTGGAAGGGAATAGTAAAATCCACCTTTAGGAATAATTTAAAATTTTAATGAAACAATAAAATAATAAGAATAGTCATAATGAAGGTAAATTTTATGAATTATATATATATATATATATATATATATATATATATATATATATATATATATATATATATATATATATATATATATATATATATATATATATATATATATATATATATATATATATATATATATATACACACGTGTCAATGCTATTTTGGTTTCATTTTTAAGCATGCAATCGTACATGTTGATAATATGCTCACGAACTCAATTATTCGAAATGACAATGGAGATAATATGCTTACCAGTATTTCAATTTTGTTTGTTATATGAAATGACAAATGGGATACTATGTTATCCCCTCAACATTTTCTCTAAGACACATATAAACTTATTTTCATTCTTTAATGGTCTTCATGCTACTAATCGTCGTCTAACATTGTTACCAATACCCATCCATCATGAAATTACCCAAAGCATGCAAGTTGCATATGGATTAATTTGATTATCGATATGAGATCAAAAAGATTTTAAAGTAATCGTGTTAGAGAAATAGAGTGGGGACTCATAAACATGTTTTTAACAAGGTAAAAGAAATGCATTGATAAGATGAAAAATTTAGCCATCGTATATGATTGTGCTAATAATTAAGAAAATGAATGGTTGTTCCGGAAGACTTACAAAGCATATAAAGTGATTGATATAGAAAAATAATAATTAGTATGCATCATTCTATACCATGAGAATATGAAGTACTTGACCATTATGGCAACAAAAAATATACAAAAGCATGCTTCCTTGTGTTGTAGTATAAAATAACGACTTTCAATAATCCCTTGGGCACAAAAGAAACACAAAAGAGAATTGACGAAAGTTCATTACACAAAGTATACCACACTACAAACTACAAATTTAAAATACATGGCTATGAAAATAACAATATCGTTGATACAGGAAAAGACTTATACATGCAGTAATGCCCAATTTTACATTGTTATTTGCATACAAAGAGATAAAGAATCTTGTTACATGTCACCCTGAATGGGAAATATCCAAAGATTCAATAATTGTTAATGACGATAGACAAACATCAATATGGATGATCATGAAACCACAATCACGTTTCACAATAAGTACTTTGCTAAAATAAATAAAACATGTACCAAGGAAGGGGTATACACATCTTAGTTTTTCATCTTTGCTACCGGTAGACATCTCAATGTTAGAAGCCTTAAATAAAAGCCGATGTTCTAGTAACTGCGTACAAAATTATTTTTTTCATATGTTTGATTTAAATACACCATAAAGTTAATCATTTATCGCATTGTTATTTGACTTAAATAATATTCCATGTTTGATTCAAATAACGTGAAATGAAAACTAAAAAATTGGACACTTTCAAATAAATGAAGTTATATATAGCAAAATTGACACAATTTATATATAAAGAACATTAGTGAAAGGCTTTTACATTTGCTTATAAATATATTTGAAAATAAATTTAACAAACTCTTTAAACGTTTGTTAAATGTCAAAGTATGAGAACAATATGATGAAGAAAATGGTACCATCGTTGTTAACAAGTAAAAGATTAAATAATAAATGACCATATGTAATTAACATAACATATAGATGACAAAATTATGTATTTTTTATGCTCATTAACGTTTTTGTCTTTTACAAACACTTTTGCAATATCAAAAAGACTAAAACCTTAAAAGCCCGTTGGATCTGAACCTAAGCCCTACCCTGCTCCAGATCCGGCCGGTTGGATGGGCTTCTTTTGTAAAACAAAACTAACCCCACAAAACCCTAATCATCCATGCGCCTTTAAGAATAGTTTGCCATAGCAAAGAGTCACCCCCTTACTCGCCGGTCGCTGCTTTCAGTTGGTAAGCTTCTTCAGATCCTACATTCATATCCGTATGTTTCTAAATCCCATCTTCAATCAGTGTGTCTGTGTTTATACACGTTTGATTACGTGAATCATGATCTATGAACAACGATAATCGTTTTGCATATTTTAATCTCGCCCTTTGTTGTTTCTATTACTATTGAAATGTTATTTTTCTCATATTTAGGTATGTGGAATGCTTATCTCACTGTAATGTTCTATCGGAATTTGTTGATTTTGACTTGAAAGTCGCAATGTTTTCTTCATGGAGCTTGAACAGTTTTATATTGAAATATCTCGTAGTTTATAAGCTAATTGTTATCGTCCTTAATGATTTTATGACACGATAGTCATTTTAGGAGAATTATGATTTCGCTTCAATGTTTTGCTTCAGCTTAACAATCGTCTCCGTATCTGTTTATCTCTCTTATCCAATCATCAAAGCTTTCGTTCGTACATGTTCAATTACGCGAACTATGATTTGATTTCAGCTTTGTTATTGTATTGCATGTGAAATCTCTATCTTAGATTTAGGTATTTGTAATGCTGAAATTCTGCAAATGTTGATGTAGTCTGAAGAAATGGCTGAAGTTGCCAAGGCAGGACAATTGGTTCCTGAATCTGTACTGAAGAAGCAGAAAAGAAACGAAGAATGGGCTGTAGCTAAAATTCAAGAAGCCGAAGCTTTGAAGAAAAAGAATGCCGCCAACAGGAAGTTGATTTTCAACAGGGCCAAGCAATACAGTGAGGAGTATGAAGCTCAGGTATGAATTATGATCATATTCTTATCTCATTATTGTCCTCTTTATTTCTTTCAATCTTAAACTAATATTTTATTTATATATTTTAGCAAAAGGAATTGATTCAACTGAAACGTGAAGCAAGGTTGAAGGGTGGATTTTATGTCAATCCTGAAGCCAAAATGCTCTTCATCATAAGGATTCGTGGGTATGATTTATTTCTGTTAATTTACCTAATTTGTGCAAATATTAGTGACACCCTTTTTATTTATATTCAATTCTTTTTTTTTTTAACATTCAGTATTAATGCCATGGACCCAAAATCAAAGAAGATTTTGCAGCTCTTGCGTTTGAGACAGGTAACTTTTTTTTTTCAAATTATTCTTTTTAATTATAAATTGCTAATTAATATTTTTCTCTAATCAACTAGATATTCAATGGTGTGTTCTTGAAAGTCAACAAGGCAACACTCAACATGCTACACAGGGTGGAGCCATATGTCACCTATGGGTATTTATCTTTATCTTTATCTTTGCAACCAAGTTTTCTATTTTTATAAAAAATTTTAAAAAATTTGGTTTCTTTTTTCTTTAGATACCCGAATTTGAAGAGTGTGAAGGAGTTGATATACAAAAGAGGATACGGGAAACTAAACAAGCAGAGAATTCCATTGACAGATAACTCCATTGTTGAACAGGTACACTTGCTTTTTTCATGTTGCTCTTTTTATTGATTTTATTTTTAAAATTTATTCATGAAAATGGTGATAATTTTAGGGTCTTGGGAAACATGGGATAATCTGTGTTGAAGATTTGATTCATGAGATATTGACTGCTGGGCCCCACTTTAAGGAAGCAAACAACTTTTTATGGCCATTTAAGTTGAAGGCTCCATTGGGAGGTATGAAGAAAAAGAGGAATCATTATGTTGAAGGAGGTGATGCTGGTAACCGTGAAGATTTCATTAACGAGCTCATAAGGCGTATGAATTAGACAATATTTCAAATTTATGTTGGTTTATTTGATAGATTGTGTACTTGGTGTTTGTTTAAGAGTCGGGATACTTTTATTTATCAAACGTGATGTTGAGAAAATTTTGGATTCTGTTGTTGAATCAAATGTTTGCTATATATTTAGCAATGATTTTTGTTTATTTTGTTTTTTGATGTATTCATTTCCTCCTAAAAACAGTTTAAACCCTAAAAACTATATTTCAGTACAGGTTTTCTTAGTGGAAAAATGCCATAAAGGGATTTAAATCATTGTTTTAAAAACCGGTTTTATAATTCTGGTCAGATGATTTTTTTTGGTTTTGATTGATTCAACCATCTGGTCAAAACCGGTTTTCAGAATTTTTGTGTTATTTATTTTTATGTGTAAGTCAGAAATTGATATTTCAAACCTTAGTGCCTGTGTATCTCGAAATCCTAGTTGGGATGATTCAAGAACAACATACTCGATTATAGGCACAAAAATATGTCCAAAATTTTTCGATGATTGAGAGAATTTTGTATTCTTACTATATTTCAATATGAATGTTTTCAAAATCATTTTAAGTCAAGAAACCAATTAGGTTAATTTATGAGCGGTTATAGGGCCGATTAAGGGTCGACCAACAGTGTCAACGTCAGCTCGAGAACCATCAGCGTCAGCACATGTTGATGCTGATGCTCAGCCCGAGAAACCGCCAACGGCTCTACCTCTAGAACCCTGCAAGGGGCATAGCCCCCTTGACCCTTGTTATTTTGGCAGTACCTGTATCAACTTAGTCTGATACAAGTGTATACTTCTACACCTCCTAACTTGTATTAGAACTAATGTGTGAACTCATTGGCATACTTATCATTTCTATTATACTAAAATGTTAATGTGATACTAAAACCACCAACAAAACATGCCCAAAATTTGCATCGTTCTATTTGAGTTTAAAATTATGTCATATTAATGATCTATGGTTGCATTATGTAACTTGTTTGTCTGTTTGGTGTATTAATGGTAAACATCATTTTAATTATATCGAAGTCAAACAACAAATCATTACTCTAAACATCATTTCATTTATTTAAATAAAATACAAGGCAATAACCCAATGTTTGGCTATCTTCGGCCTTACTTAAATAAACAGGCTTTGACATATCGGTCGGTAATATAGTTCGGCAAGTTAGACAAGTATGTCCTTTATGTGGCATTTGCTACATGTTTTAACTTTTGGATCCTCACCTTGTGGTGATATACGAGCATTGTTACGTGTTCGACTGGTTTGGCGTTTGTACATCAATCAATCCAAAATTCATAAAGATCCTAACTTTATCCTCCCAAACATCACCAAGCAAGATCAAGAACAAGATTCAAGTCCAAGGCTAATCAAAATCACCAAAGAGAGTTTGCCTTACTCTCTAAACCATTCCAAAGGTTCTAATCAGAGATTTAATGCATAAAGTTTCCAACTTTATCCTTCAAAACCATAGTCAGACATTTCAAGGGACCATTACATTAATTTACTCCATGAAATCCATCTAAAATCATAAGAAAAGTCATAAAGATGCATAAAGGTGGAAGCTTTACTCACAATGGTCCAGAAACAAGGATCTTTAGATGATTCCCATAAGAAGAAAGCCTCCTAGCAACACCAAGCTTTACCAAGCATCAAATTCTCTTCAATAAACCTTTCAAGATCACCAAATGAGCCAAAAATCCATTCACAAGAGCTAGAGAGAAAAAATGGCGAGTTTGGAGGCTGAAAGGGAGCAAATGGCGGCTGCCCTAGGGTTCCCAACCCTCAAATACGGCCTAAGCATGAAAATCTAGGGTTTTGGCCCAAAATCCAACATTAGCGCCACTAACCCTAAGGTTAGCGTCGCTAATGGTGATCGTGCACACCACCCTATGCAGTTATCTCGGCCATAAACCTTATAGCGGTCACCTAGCGAGATTCGATTTAGCGTTTATCGCGGTGGTATAGCGAGGTTTTTTTGTGTGTGTTACTTTTAGACTATTAATACTACGTAGAATTAATATCACAAAAAGTTGCATAAAATGTCACATAAAACATATATAGTATTCTAATATGAAAAGTGTCAACATGTCTCGGCAAATCTCTATAACGATCCCGCGCAATATCGCTATATCGGGCTCCTAAATCTCCTAAATCTCGGACATTACCACTATCTCGGGCAAATCTCGGACAATATCGCTATCTCGGGCTCCTAAATCTCGGCAAATCTCGGACATTATCGGCGAGATTCTCGCTGGCGAGATTACTGACCGAGATTTTGATTTCTATCTCGGCCTAACCCCGCGAAACGCTATCTCGGCGCTATCTCGGCGAGATCTCGCGCGATTGACTGCATAGACACCACCTCAAAATTGAAGCTTTTGAGATTTAATCATGGATAATCACCACTATATCACTTTGGTGGTGGGCTCTTCACTATCTACTCTAAGGCCATGTATGACTAGTTGAAAAATTAGTTGATATCTGAGAAGCTAGATGCTAGCCGATAAAATGACGTATCATAGAAAAAGTATCGGATAAGATAGCTAGAGATAAAATGACATGAAATGAAAAATAGATTATTGGTTTAATATTTTAAGATTAATACATAATATATTTCGTTAAATTTTATATAAGTACTCCAATTATTTATATTTAGGTGAGATTTTCTTTTACAGCTCATGTCATATTGTGACTTATTAAGAAACTCCTTTAAAAAGTCACCCACACATTTTTGGAAATTAGATAATAAAAAATATAATATTTTGATTAAAACACTTATTTGAATAATTAAACACAGTTTTAAACAATCATATTTGTTACATCATTGCAAAATAAGGACCATGATTATTAAAACACAACTAAAACTCTATACTTATTAAAATGAAACGCATAAGTGCATAACTTTAGTTCCAGAAACCCAAAAATTATAATAAGTACAATTTAAATGGAGAAATCTCACAAAAAAATCCAAGCTATTTTTGTCATATGTTTGAAAAAACTACTATATATATTTTTTTGTATACTAAACCTTATGTTTTGGAAACCGCCTAATTTAACCTAATGTTTTCGAAACCGTCTAATTTAATCCTTATGTTTTTTAAACCGCCCAATCGAATGCATTATAACTGATAGACCAATTGAGAATCAGTTACATATCCTACGTGGCTTTAAACCTTCATTAGAAATGTAAACAATTTGTTTGTGTTAACAGGTATCAAGTTTTAACAGATACCAATTTATTTGTATTAACACGTACCAAGTTTTAACGACTACAATGAAACAATCAATACCAATTTTGTTGATTCACAAACGGGAAGAAGGTGAACTCAATTCAATTTTGTTGAATCGCAAATGGTAAAAAAGTGAATTGACGTACGTGTTGCAGGGGAAATGTTATGATCGGAGGTGGGTTTTCTTGATCCCGATAGGAATTGTTGGATTAAAAACGAAGTAAAACACAAAACCGATTTGGATTAATTCCAACGATGATAAGGGTGTCATTTAAAGCGATAATTTGGATTAAAAGCAAAGTCAAACTCACAATCAAAATTAACCTTTTCTTGCTGTGATTCGTCTTGATGTTATTCGAATTTAACCTGGTTTTGATCGGTTGTTGCTGCAATTCGAATTTAACCTATCTTTGATCAGTTCTTACTGTGATTCTCTTAATTCGAAGCTTGATATCTTCCTTGGGGTCAATCGGTTATTCCTGCAATTCGAATTTCACCTAGCTTTTGATCGGCTCTTGATGTGATTCTCCTAATTTGAAGCTCGATATCTGCCCTGGGTCGATCGGTTCTTGCTGCAATTCAAATTTAACCTAACTTTGATCGGTTCTTGTTGTGATTCACCTAATTCGAAGCTCCATATCTTCCTGTGGTCCATCGATTCTTGCTGCAATTCGAATTTAATCTAGCGGGGTTCGATTAGTTCCTAATAAGTCTACATAAGTTGTATGATACCGATTACCTATTTTGAAAATATAAGGGTTTTAGTGTACAAAAAACATATAGTGGTTTTTTCAGACATATCATGAAAATATCTTGGGTTTTTGTGTGATTTTCCTAATTTAAATTGCAAAAACAAAACAAAAGAACAAATCAAGTTACGAAAAACCAATAGCTCGACTCTTTTGTAAAATTTCAATCATATACTTTTGAACAAAACATTTTCCCAAAAAGGTTTTTTTATAATCACCAAAACTTTACCAAGACAATCTTGTGTCTCTCATATCATCTACATCCCTATTATTTTCATATTTCATCTTCCTCTTCTTCCTTCAGAACTCCATATATTTCCGGACTTCTGAGATCCAAATCATTTTCTGACGACCTCGGAGTCACACATTCCGATTCCGTTGGCGATGTTCTTCGAGATGCATATTTACTCGATGATCGGGAAGGTCCCGACCTCAATTTTTGAAGTGCCACAAAAGATTCTCTCATAGCCTCCATTGCCTCAAAGTACCGCGTACATGACACCAATGCCACAGGAATTGGTCTCAACATATCCTACTCATAACACAAAAAACTTAATCCAGAAAGCTATATATCAGTGTTTTTTTATTTAATACAGAAAACAAAACGACGTAACAGAAAAAGTCAGACAAAAGGGTTTTCCGTTATCCCCTTAGTCCTTACTTTTTACAAATTGGGACTCATTTGTTTTTTTACATTCATTAAATGTGTCGTCGTTTTGTCATCTTTTTTTCAATAGAACTTTATCGTGACAACAGTTAATGCAAAAATAAAAAATAAATAAATAAATTGGTGTGTAAACATACCGCCCATATTGACGGTGGTTCCTTAAAGTTTTGAACCCAGTGGAGATCAGAGACCGATGCCGTAAGAGTACCATAATCACTCGCAGCCATCATTAAAAGTTCCGAGAATTGTTTCTGTTTATTTTAAAAAGAAAAATATTCAAAAAAAGTACGTATTAAAAAAACACGTAATTTTGAGCAATGTTTTAAAACCCGGTTTTTTAGTTGATCCGGTGCGGTGACCGGGTCACGGGTCAACCGGTCCAACCGGTTCAACCGCCGGGTCAACCAGTTTTTACATTTTTCATATATTTTATATTTTTCAGCATAATTATATATTTATAAAACATAAACAATGTAATTTAATCTTTTTGATTAAAAAAAAATATATTTTGTCCAGTTTGTATAAGAAAAATTTATCAAATTTGATGAACTAATAGTGTACTAATTTTAAAAGTTTGAGTCTTGACCTCTTTAACCAAATTTTTAAAGTCCAAATTCTTTTTTTTTTTCAACCCCCGGGTCAACCCGGTTCCGGATCACCGGTTCAACCGGTTTTTTGAGAAAACCGGCCGGTTCAATCCGAGTCGGAAATTAACAAAAAACCGGTCATAATTGACCCGCTCTCTTCACCGGTTCACGGTCCAACCGGTTCAACCGGCCGGGTCAACCCGGTTTTTAAAACATTGTTTTTGAGTGAGACAAAAAATTATAACTAACTTGATATTCTGCTTCAACGGGAATACAGTCTACGGGATATGGTTGATGAAGACGGGCTAAAATACGATCCTGTATAAGTCAAATCAAGAAATAATTAAAAAAGTGTAAAATGTCAAACATTGCAAATGTCATATATTTTAACTTTTTTAATCAATGTTTTTAGTTATATAATTACCTTATTCTGGATAACACCTTTTAATATTCGAGTAATCCTTGCTAATGTTTCTAATTTTTTCTCCATTTCACTCACGTGCGTCAAGTGCCCCACGTTCATATCTTCCTGTAACGAAATAATTAACTATATCTGAACCAATAATATAAAATTAGAAACCATAAAACTTTAAGAATAATGTCTGCATCACCTTACGACCTTGAAGTTCAACATGAAAATCTGCAACTTTTCTTTGAACAATGGTAAGTTCTCGTAATAATCTAACAAAGTCCTCACATTTTGTATCATTGCTAAATGATAACTTCTGCAAGCAAATGGTAACAAAATTAAATCTCGAAGAAACCCAAATAAAACTATGATCAATATGTAAATTTTGCCACCGAATAAATGAAACCCTAAAAATGAAAATGCAGGACAACGGCAACGATTTTCTCATGAAGCTTGAAATCGGCACCGCTTTGTAAATGAAAGGCGACGTGATCCATATTCAGATTTTATACGACCAGAGTCCGAATCTATGAATTTACAGAACTGAGTAAAAGGTAATACCAAATTCATGGGGCAATGCAGATACATGAACCCTAAAACTGATACATCAAGTGAATTTCATGATTACATATACAAAAATGTACCTTCGATGGAGGAGAGCGAACAGAGAAGCCGAGGTCGGAAGCGATGGAGAGAGCATCGGAGATTCCACCAAGTTGTCTGGGTTTTCTTGACACCCAACCACCTTCGCTTTCCTGAATCGACGCCATTAAATTTGAATGAATTCTTAGTTTGCAGGATTGAACACTTCCTGAATACTCAATTTTGTGATTTCGTATCTGTGGTCGCTTTATTGCATCGGCGCTCTCTTTCTCCCTCTCTGTTCCCGTGAAATTTGAAATTGTGGAACGAGGAATTGCTCTCAGGCCGATACAGGTGGGTGGGTGGTGATCGGATTCGAAGCTTAACCGCACCAGTTGAATGAAAAAACCAACGGTCTCTATTCTATTAGTGAATTGCATTTCTAGTCCTCGAGGTTTGAGAAATAGTAATGTCTTATCCTAAACCTCAAGGGTTGAATCTATCAATCCCATCCACCCTACACCTAAAGCTCATGTTTGTTATATTAGGGTATTTGACAAAATTAGTTGGAAGTTGTTAGCTCTTATCTGGATACTTGTGACAGATAATTAGTCGTGGCTGACAGTTGGAAGGTAGAATTTGTAACTTTTATTTATGTAGAGTGTTCAAAATAAGTAATTGATAGCTTTTAAATGTGTAAAATACATAAAAACTAAAAGTTTAAATATATGAAAAAACTAAAAGCTCTTAAAATTACTTGAAGTAGCTACTGATTAATAGTTTTTTGTTTAAACTAAAAACTAAAAACCCGTACTACCGAATGAAGTTTTTTCCTTTAAAAGTCAAAAGTTCAATAGTGTTTTTAACCCGAAATCATAGATTTCATGCCCTTAAAAAGAAAAAAAAATTAGGGATCTTTTAAAACAAAAGCTAATAGTTAAACGAAGGGGTTCAACTGGCTGACTCCGTTGTTTGGAGTTCAAGGGTGTTTTTAACCCGAAATCATGGAGTCCATGCCCTTAAAAAGCAAAAAAAAAAAAAAAAAAAGGTATGGATCTTTTAAAACAAAAGCTAATAGTTCATAGGGATACAATGTCTATTATCTCTAATATAATCTAATAAATTTCCCATTTTGACAGCGAAAAGCCCCAAAATTTCCTAAGATATATAATCTGCAAAATCATTTATAAAAATTGTATAATTGATAATTGAAAAGTCTAACAAGTATATGGCGATTATAAAATAATTAAGTTTGTCATTTTATATAAATTTCTCTAAACCCCTTTTCATTTTATTTTGAAAAACCTTAGTAAGTCCATAAAAATCCATATACGCAAAACATTGCATTTTCTCTCAAACTGCACTCATTTTAACATAATTCAAAACTTATAAAGTAGATTATGTATATCATAAAATGCAATGCATAATCTGGATGCATGATATGCCTATTCCAAGTCTCACAGGAGTATCTGTCACCGCTGTTATCTCATAATGGTTTTCAACATGTCTATTCGATGTTTCTACAAAGCATATGCATGATATGGAGCATCAAGCAACACTCGTGACGCCACATCTCGAATCATCATGATGGTAGAAGCTCTGCTTCTCTATAGGTAACACGTGATTACATCACATATATACCATATAGAGATTGCAAGACCCAAGGGTTATATAAAACGTTGGAAATAAATTTTTAACATGTCTAATCATGGCGTATTGCCATTAAGGATACTCTCATCGGAATGGTAGTGAATATTTTCATGATCGAGATCCATGGCTCTTTGATATGTCCATATTTTAGAAGGTCGTAAGCAGGGCCGGCCCAAGGTAATTTGAGGCCCGGGGCAAAACAAATGGATGAGCCCCTTAAATATACTGTTTTATAAATAAAGAAGGGTGGTACCTCCGAAAATTTGTATTAATATAAATAAATATTACAGGTGAAGGCTGATGACTCCCCACCTATAGAAATAAAAAAAGCCCTCGGACAGGCCGGGGGTCAAACAACATAACAGCTACATAAATAACAAAATAAAGAAGTTAGAACATGCTCTAAACCAAAATACACCGTACACATCGCTATTAGAAGTTTTTTAATCGGTCATTAAGTAACATAATCAGATTTTTGTTAGTTGTATTATATTGATCTAACACTACCTGCATAATTCTTATGTCCCATGATGTCGGTTTCAAATGTAATGGTTTTTGCAAAACAAAGTCCCCGAGATAGGTTTCATGGATAAAGATGAAAATGAAAAATATTATGATTTTGCTTATTTCATTGATGATCAAATGTTTATAAAAGACTTAAAGAACCAGTGCTAGAAACATTTGAGCTAAAAAGATAGTTAATCCCAAGCATTCAAGCTAAAATGGCTTTTATGACATAATTTCTTAAATACTAAAATATTTAATCTCACATTGTAAAATTTTAAAACTAAAAAGATAACATTCAAGCTTTTAATGAGTTCAAAACTAACCTATATAAGAAGTATCATGCCATCCAATTAACTGAACATGTCTTGCTAATCCCTGAACACATTGAGAAAACAAATATATAACTAGATACAATGCAAGAATGTCATTTTCTAGACATAAAATAACCATAGGAAAAAACAACACGAATCCAAAACTATAGAATCATTAAATAATCAAAGGAAAAACAATATTTTCCTCAATCCTCATAAAGCATAATCAGATTACATAAATCAGCAAAAAAAAAGTATCAGACCAAATTATCAAAGTTCATAACTTACTCTTAATTAGAGATTAGATTCAGAGAGTTCCTCTTCCTCAAAAGCAAAATCACAATACCAATGGCAGTGAGTGTTCCTCAAAAACCAGATGGAGGATCCAGAAATCAAGAAGAAGAAAATCAAATTGTCGCTTTTGGCAGTCGTAGATTCAGAAATCGGCTGATTCAGAAATCAGCAATTGAACATTAAAGTCGATTGCAAACTCGGAAATCAGAAAGTTGGAGCAGTAAACCTAGAATCAACGATTGAAGAAATAATAGGGAATCGAGAATCAGAGATACGATACTGATAAAAGAGGGAAGAGAGAATTAGGAAGTTGCATCTATTCAGTAGTTGCATCTATTTATAGAGTATAATGTAGTGGTTGGCAATATGAGCACGGTTTGATGAATGAATAGTGGATAGTTATTGTGTATGTTGAAGCTAATTGTATACATATAAATTACAATTTTGTATTATTGTATCCTTATGGCTGATTCTATTTTTTTATTAGTGAATATCCTACTATTTATCCATATACTTTTACAGTGTAATATAAATATCTTATCACAAGTTTATATATATTTTAGTATAGCCTTAGAATATATCATCATTTTTTGATTATTTTCAAACATATTATCACCCATCAGATTCTATTTAAGGGTGCATTTCGTGTATACCCTCGTTAAATACGAAAATATCGTATTTGCCCAACCTTAAATCTAAATATCATAAATGCCATTCGTAACTATTAAAATATCGTATTTACCCAAAATTTTAATTTTAAACATTTATAAAATTTTCATAATCAATTATCATATTTATTAATCAGTTTAATTTAAAATAAAAGCTAAATTGACCATTTTGCCCCTAAACCCTTTAAACATAACATAATCGATAAACCTTATTACATAAACCGAAAATCTCAATTGTCTTCAACATTGGTTTGAGACTTAACTTGATCACGCAAACCAGAGGTCTATACGTATCAACCTGATTAATTGGCGAGGCCACACGTTGCAGCAATCGACTCAGAAGCCTCTTTGATTGTGCAAACCAGAAATCTCGAGTCGTCTTCAACATTAGAACGAGACTTGCATCTGATTACGCAAAACAGAAACCTGATTAATTGGTGAGTTCACGCATTGCAGTAGTCGGTTCACAAGCTTCTTTGTCTATTGTGATTGTAGAAGTCTGATAACGTTGATTATTACAGAAAACCGAAATTCATTGTTTACATATTACAACCCTTGTCGCCTTTAATTTTCAAAAATTTCAATTCGCTCGTCAATTTTAAGGTCAAATGACATGTTATCCTGTTTGTCTCCCAATCGCAGGCTGTGTGACCGGTTAACTAGGTGATCAGTTGGTGGGGACATCTGTTGGCTACAAAAATCGAATTAACACCTATACGCATAGATGGTCGGGAGGTGACTGCTGATTGTACGATTAAGTATTATCATACAAAAACGAATTTCACCAAAAACTGAATCTAACCGAACGTCTAGCAATCATTGTTATCATGTATCTGATTCACACATAACTGATTCAGTGTTGTGACTGCTGATTGTACGAACAATTACCTTGGAAATCAAGATTAGGGCAAGATTGAGGAAATGTGAGAAGGGTTGGAAATGAACGTAATCTGAAGGTGATAAGCATTGGACGCAGACTTCTTTAGAAGTGAACGCAAGCTGAAGGCGAGGCACGAGGAAGCTTGTGTAGGGTTAGGGGCAAAATGGTCAATTGAGCTTTTATTTTAAATTAAAATGATTAATAAATATGATAACTGATTATTAATTTTTAAGAAATGTTTAAAACTAAAATTTTGGATAAATACTATATTTAAACAGTAATTTAAATTTAAAATTGAACAAACATAATATTTTCATATTTAATATTTAATAATGATATAAACGAAATTGAAACTTCATTTAACAATACGAAATTTGTATTATCAATTAAAATGGGTCCATAAACGAACCCAAACAAAAATTGAGCATGGACTTTGGTTATGGGCCGAGTTATTCCGTATTTCTTGACCTAATATACTTTTACAATTCGCTATATATACCACCCGGCGTTGCCGTTTTCTTATCGTTTGCATAGTTTCTACTTTCTACACGTTAAATCGAATTAGATTTTCATTGTTGATTACTAGTTTCCGACGTGATTCTGGTGGTGCGCCATTTTATCCATCGACTCTCTTCTATCTGGAACTGATCTGAACGTAACAATCTCATCGAGGTTCTGTGGTTTTACAGGCGTATTTCTATTAAGTTTGTCGTCTGTTTTACACACAAGTAACTATAATTGCCTGAAAAAAACAATCCATTTTCAGGTTCGATGCCACGTCGACGGTAGCAAAATCTGCTTTGACCGAAGATGCTATGATCGGACCGATAGCAAGCTTACGCGTTTCGCATCATATAGGAACCTGTG
Source organism: Cichorium intybus (assembly GCA_023525715.1). Classification (NCBI taxonomy): domain Eukaryota; kingdom Viridiplantae; phylum Streptophyta; class Magnoliopsida; order Asterales; family Asteraceae; genus Cichorium; species Cichorium intybus. Next base: position 10,967,717 of record CM042015.1, on the reverse strand, counting down.
AACTGATAACATTCCGTTCATTCGCAGAGCCGTTTTGTGCGATTACATTTTTTTAATCTGTTAGACCCAACGTAAGCTATTTTACGGTTAATTGTTTTAAAAACTTGAAGCCAATGATGATGTAAATTTTAAAATGTTGGAATTACCGACTGATTTCACATTGATGATAAATAGGCTGCCTGAGGCTTCTTTGTTTACCGCATAACATTTGGTATTTTTTTCTAGATTACGAAAATTCAACTTCTGTTTTTCCGTTACTGCTAAACTCCATATTTATTGAAAATTGAATTTGTTCTCGTTGAATTGAATGCACTAAGTTGAGCCAATTAGGAATTCTTAATGATGGTGTTTATTTCCGATTCAAATGTTCCTGCTTTTTCTCCATCCCTTTCCACTTTCATTTTCTTTTCAAAATGACTATCTTCTCTGATCTTCAACATCACCTACGAAGATCATGCAAGTTTATATGGATGAGCAGGTATTACCTTACTTTATGTCTTTTTTTTTTTCATATCTGGTATTACTTTCATTCATTTTTTAATCTGTAATGAACTACTATATATCGACTATCTCTAATGAACCATTAGGTTATATCACTATTCAGGTGTTGACATTGTTCTGACACAGTATTAGGGCAAACGGTAGTTTTTTTTTTTTTATTTTTTTATTTTTTTTGCATTTTGGTCACTGTTGGTTTTCATGTTTCTATTATAATTTATAAAACCATAATTGTTTGAAATACATATTTATAAAACCATAATTGCTTTTTTTTAATACATGTCAACAAAAAAGCACATTGTTATTACCGACCAAAATTGCAAAAATGATATTTGAATTAGTATTTTTTTTCAGTGTTGGTCCCTGTTTCTAACCGTGTTTCTATGATAATAAAAAGATACCCTAAATCTGGATTTGGTTCACCTGAATGTGGTGGACTTGATGACCAAAATTGAAAAAAAAAAAAAAACAATTGATATATTGTTATGCAATTTTGGGCCCTGTTTGTTTTTATTTATGTATTATACTTTTATAAGCTTATAATTGTGTTAATCTGTGTCTACATGTGTGGTGTTTTGTGTCGGTGTTTGTGTCCATTTATTGTATTGTTTTTGTATCTTTGTGTTGTGGTGTTCTAAAAACTCCATCCAACTAAAGCAATGCACTTTAAAGTAATACTTTATTATAGCATCCTGTTTTCATTTCTTTCCATAACAACATTGCTCTTCACAAACTATAATGTTGTAACACGAAATAAATGAAAGTATGATGATAGAATTGATGAAAATAAGTTTCAACATTGTATTTTCAATTATTTATTATGCAGAGACCTTATATGTAGTATTCTATCATACTGTCAACTTTCATTTATTTGTCTTACAACATCGTATTTTAAATCACTTTATTGATTTGTATTGGAATGAATAAATGTCTTTATTAAATTCTAAAAGTTTTTTGTTAATAAAATATAATAATAATAACAATAATAATAATAATTTTGGTTTTTTCTGGTCCTGTGTATCGTTTTTGTTTTGCAAACTACCAATTACTTTTGGATAACACCATCTCTCATAATACAAACTAACATTTGTTTTTTTATAATATAGATGTTATTTGTCAATTTGTTAAAATGTATATAAACAAACCTCTTTTATGTACAACAAATTAAATCACAAAAATGAACTTATATTTATATGAACCTAGAGTGAGACTTTTTTTTAATCTTTTATTTTTATATCATATATTCAAAATAATTTATTTATCATGCTATTTGTCTAGGGGCCGTATTGTTCGCATTATTTTATAGAGATATTATGCTCATCAATTTCGTGAGTATGTTTCAATAAAGGGACTAAATTAGTTTATTAGTTATTGTTCAATTTGCAAGATTGATTTTTTTTCGTGGAAAGTTTTTTCATAACAATTTTTTTTAAAATAACCATATTATGAGTTTATATATCAAATAATTTTATACAAATTTATTTTTCATTTCAAGTCGATTATATCTTAATAACACATATGCTGTTACCAAACTCTTCATTAATGATAAAACTGATGAGATCATTACTTTTAATAAAAAGTTGGTTATTACTTAAATATATTATATAGTAAATACACTTCAATAATAACCAACTTTTTGTTAAAAGTAATCATTTTATCGATTTTATCATTTATGAAAAAACTTGGTAGCACTGTATGTGTTATTCACGTAGGTTCGACCTGAAATAAAAATAAATTTGTATCAAAGTGTTTTATATATAAAAAATCATAATTTAGTTATATTAAAATAAATCAGGTATGGAAAAACTGACCATGGAAAATTTCAATCTTGCAAATTAAACCGTAATTGTTAAACTGTTTGGTGCATGTTTTTTTAAACATGGTAATGAAATTAATGAGGATAATCTCCTCATAAAGTAACACGAACAATAAGGCCTCTAAACAAATATAATAATAAATAAATTATTTTGAATATATGATATAAAAGTAGTAGATTAAAAAATAAAGAGCCTCATTTAGATCCATGATATCAAAGTTCGTTTTTTGTGATTTTTATTTGTTGACCGTAGAAGAGGTTTGATTTTAATGCATTTTAACAAATTGACCAGTAATATTATATTATAAAAAAAACATATGTTAGTATTGTCGTTCTAATATAATTGGTGAAGTAAGAATAAATATTAAAAAAGATCATATTTATTACAATAATGAATTTACCAAATGTTGTAGTATAAGATGGTGTTATCCAAAAGTGATTGGTAGTTTGTAAAATAAAAACCATGTACTGGAGTAGAAAATCCAAACACCGAGAAAGCTTGGTGATACATACTTGAAATTTCTTTCATTCATACCAAGTGTCGGTTTCTGAATGTATACATCTCCATATTCTTGTTGCAATTTTCCCAGTATTGGTAAATATTTTGTTACAACCTAAGCAGTTAATGCGATAAAAAATCAAATAGTGGTCGATGTCGCTATTTGAAAATTTATTTTAAATTTTATTGCGGTGGTATAGTGGTGCTATAGATTTTTTTTTAAATTTTATATTACAATACTAGAAATTAATTTACAAATCGCTACAAATTAAACTTCTAATTGGTTAATTGAACTTAATCACATAACAGAACTCAATCATACGAATTAGATAACCCTAGTGCTTTGAAAATTGATTACATAATGGCAGAACTCAATCCCAATTACACGAATTATCTTAGGCAATTTAACAAACACTTGATGTGCACAACTGATTACATAATTGATTAAGTACATCCTAAACACGAACCTTATTACATAATCGATTAAGTACATCCTAAACACGAACCTTATTACATAATCAATTAAGTACATCGCAAACAACAACCTGATTACATAGTTGACTTTGAATCGACACCATGTGAATGAATCGAACAAAATTGATTTCGATACCCTGTGATCAATGGAATCACATAACTGACCTGGAATGCAATCAGAATGAAAATTGATTTCGATGCCCTGTGAACAAAATTGATTTCGATACTCGTAACTTCAACTATCTACTGTTTGAAGCAAAGGACCAATCAGACTGTTAACTAAATCACACCCTGTTAACAATAGAAGTCGAATTGAACCAAAAGGACCAATCGACTGTTTGAACCAAAGGACCAATTAGACCTGTTTGAACAAAGAACGAAGACGCTTGACCTAAAAAAAAAGACAAATTGTAAGACAAAAGAATACGAGCGAACTAAAGTCGGGATCGCAATCAAAATCGGAAGTCAAAGAAATCGCAATCAATCGGAAGTCAAATAAATGGGATGAACCTGAAATTGAAAATCCAGTTTAATCAGCAATAGGAAGTGAAAGAATTCGGGACGATAGCTGTAACCTGGTTCCATTTACGCATACCCCACTGCCATTGATAGGAGATGAAGCTTCAACCGATAGTAAAAGAAATGGGACAATTGTTTTAAACTGGAACGAAGCTTTGGCTATAAACCATCCCATATCGCCCCTAACAAAGAAACAATCAGTTTGCCTTTTATTATAAATGGCTAGCTTCGGTAAATGCATTCACTCACTAAGCTATTTGTGATTAGTTTAATCCTGAATTCATTTGGCTTAGTAAAAGAATTAACATTTTTCAATGGGTTTGTCTTATGGGTGAACCTTGGTCATTGAGTGTTCCTTTTTGGTTAACCGTGATCAAAATAATGAAAATTTTATATAGCGGGATAAAACCGATATTGCGGTTGGCAAAATTACGCTAAATAGCGGTAAATAGTGTCGCTAATAGCGGGACCACTAAACTTAAACGCTAAATGATTTATTATTGCAGTTGAGGTCCGCTATGCGCTATAGTGCGCTATTGACCGCAGGCAAAAATATTACATTGAATTTTTTATCCTTGAAAAAAAAATCCAATTATTATTATTATATTTATTAAAGAAAAACTTTTACAATTTAATAATGACATTTATTCATTCTAATACAAATCAATAAAATAATCTAAAATACAATGTTGTGAGACAAATAAATAAAGTTGGCTGCTATAATAGAAAACTACATATAAGGTCCCTGCATAATAAATAATTGAAAATACGATGTCGTGACTTATTTTCATCAATTATATCATCATACTTTCATTAATTTCCTATTATAACATTGTAGTTTGTAAAGTGCAATATTGTAATAGAAAGAAATTAAAGTATGATGCTTTAATAAAATATTAATTTAAAGTACATTGCTTTAATTGGATGAAGTTTTTAGAACACAACAGAACACAAAGATAGAAAAACAACACGATAAATGGACACAAACACCGACACAAAAAACAACACATGGACACAGATTAACACAAATAGGGCAAAATTGAAAAAAAAATGTTAAATGGATTTTTTTTTTTGCAATTTTGGTCGGTAATAACAATGTACTTTCTTGTTAACATGTCATACCGATAGACAAAGGGTCAAAGAAATTGAACCCACAATACAAACAAGTATGAAGTTATAAAAGTATAATAGAAGCATGAAAACAAACAAGGACCAAAATACAAAACAATATACCAATTGTAATATATTTTTTCCTGCAATTTTTGTCATCACATCTACCACATTCAAGTGAACCAAGCCTATATTCAGGGTATTTTTTATTATTATCATAGAAGCATGGACCAAAATTGAAAAAAAATACCAACTGGAATACTATCGTGATCTGATATCAGAGTTGTTGGAGATAAATCCAAGTTATTGAGGTAATTATCTCAAAACCATAACAGTACTTATCCAATTCTTTCGTGTCTTCCTATAAAATTACTTTAAACCCTTTCTTCTTAATCAGTTCCAAAACTTTAAATATACAACTGAAGTCCAAAAGTAATTACGAGAAATTGGAGAACTTCTTAAGCCAAGACATATTTAGGATGTCGTTTAATAAAATCACATGATTACAAAACTTAAATATGAAAAAAAATACCTTATTTAATAAATAAAATTGAAAGTTAGATGCTATATCAGACAAAAAATGAAAGTAAGTTGCTATTTATTGCATTTAGCCCAATCATGGACTAAATGCAAGAAAAAACAATGTATTTTCATTTGTTTGTCAATTATAGCATCTTCCGTGTCTTTCTGCAAAAGATCCTTTAACCCTTTCTTCTTAATCAATCCTGAAACTTTACATAGAAATATATTACATATTTGAAAGAATTTGTGTTGATTTGGTAAAACACGCACAGTAGAGAAATACGAGAAATTGGAGAACTTTTTAAGCCAACACATATCAACATTTTTTTATTTAGGATGTCTCTTAATAAAATCACATGAGTGCAAATCTTAAATATGAAAAAAATACCTTCTTTAAGATGAAAGTAACTTGCTACTTATTGCGTTTTGCCCAATCAGGGACTAAATGCAAGAAAAAACAATGTATTTTCATTAGTTTGTCAGTTATAGCATCTTTCGTGTCTGTCTGCAAAAGTTACTTTAAACCCTTTCTTCTTAATCAGTCCCGAAATATTAAATATAAAAGTCCAAAAGCAATTACGAGTAATTTGAGAACTTCTTAAGCCAAGACATATAAAAAAAATTAATTTAGGATGTCGTTTAATAAAATCTCATGAGTACAAAACTTAAATATGAAAAGTACCTTCTTTAAGAAATATAAATGAAAGTGAGATGCTATATTAGACAAAAAAAATGAAAGTAAGTTGCTATTTAATGCATTTAGCATAATCAGGGACTAAATGCAAGAAAAACAATGTATTTTTCATTAGTTTGTCAATTATAGCATCTTTTGTGACTTTCTTCAAAAATTACTTTAAACCCTTTCTTCTTAATTAGTCCTGAAACTTTAAATATAAAAATTGAAGTCCAAAAGTAATACATCCCATTATAGAGAGATTTTTGTCTATATCCTTATAAACTTTTATAATTACGTTGATATCCTTATAAAATTTCAAATTACATGTATATCATTATAAAACCCATAAACTCACATATATACCCAAATACTTATTTTAATTCTAATTAATCTTTTTAAAAATTAAAAAAACATTCATTAAGTTGATTTTTATTATTAATCGTGGTTGACTTCATGTCAGTTTTAGATTTGAGACTTTCACTTTGTTCAATCAATCGATATTTAGGGTAGGATTTTGGATTTGATACCTGCTTGGATCGATGACAGCTCCAAACAGTTGAGTTCAATTTGTTATTGATCGACATCTTGGAAGTAGCTAAAAATTGACTATGAATTTTCGTTGATGAAATTAATGTAATTGTAAAACGATGGCTTCATGTCAAAATTTAAATTTGAGACCCAAACTGTAAGAACCCGAAAATTTTGGTAAAAGTCATAAAATAAATATATGTAAAGTTGGGTTTGAACGAGGGCGTAATAGTAAAATTGTCAAAAAGGGCAAAATGGTCATTTGGCACACAAATGACTTTTAAGTAAAGAAAATATAATTATGGGGTAAGAATGAAAGAAAATAAACTTATAATGTTATCAAATAAAGTTCTTGTGCCAATTTTGGGAAAAATAGAACTTGAGGGACCAAAGTATAAAATGGCTAGGTATAAAAAGGAGAAAAATCTTCTCCCAGTTCATAGAACACGGGAGAGACTTCTAGAGAGTTCCAGAGGGAGCTAGGATGATCGGGTCTTGAGGGTTTTGAAGAAATTGGAAGAAGTTAACCTGGAATTGAAGAATTCCAAGCCATATAAGGTTAGTAATCTTGTTTTTAGGGTTGTTTAACCCATTTCCCGTGAGTGAGTACTGTAGCTTCGTGATTTCAGTGGCTAGAGGAGGATTATCCTATGATTCCTAGCCTTAATTGGTGTCTAAATCAATATCTAAACATAGTTCAGCTATTGAAAGTGTTAAAAATCAAGAAATGAGAATTTGAGCTCAAGAACCCTAACCAACGGGTTTGTAAGAACAAGTTGGTTTCAATGGTTCTTAATGAGTTTAATATGTCTTAATAGAAGTAATAAATCAGTCCTAGTTGTTAAATTCAAGTAATTTCAGATTTTGGGTAAAAATGTCAAAAATGGAAATTTTTGGAAGAAACTTGGAATCCATGATTCCATGGTATAAAAACAAGTAAAAGTAGTTTGGTTATGTTTCTAATCACATCTTGATCATTATCCAACATATGGATAACTTAAAATCAAGTTTGGTGATTTCATATGCAATTGAACCCTAGAAATTTGAGTTTAAGATCAAAATATTAATTTGACATAAAGAGTTGGTTAGAATGAGTCATAAATGATGTTTAAGTATGAAGAAACCATTAGAAGTGGTTTCCTAAAAGTTTCAATTAATAAAATGAAAGTTTGGACAAAAACTGAAATTTGTCGGGTGGAATGGAATTGGTGATTCCATGAATGAAACACATGGAAATGGTTAATAAAAATAAGGAATTGGTAATTAAAAAAGTATGTTTTGGGTTGTAAAAACCTTAAATTAAATCATCTATTGGTTATATAAGTGTATGGAAAGAAAATGAACAAAACTAGACTTAAAATTTTGAGTTGATGTGCATATGAGCTTCCTTAGAGCTCTTGTGACATCCTATGGTCTTAACCATTAAGTCATGAACTAAATAAGACTTAATAGGATTAAAAATATGTTCTTAACATGTTAGAAGGTTAATAGAACCTATTGGTAAAGTTTTGTTAAGTTTGGAAACAAATGGAACCAAGAAATGGACTAAAACTGCAAAAAACGAACAAAAATTGAAAGCTGAAAATGGGACTGCAGGATTCTACACGACCCGTGTGAATCTGGCACGACCCCGTGTGAGGCAGTAGCTTGGACAACTTGGAAGTCTTACACGACCCCGTGTGATTCCTACACGACCCGTGTGACCCGAATTCATGCAATTCACTCCCGTTATGACCCGATTGAGTAGTTTGATCCCCTAACATTTGGTATATGTTTAATATAATTTGAAAACATAAAAAAATAAGTATATTTAGGGGGATTAAGTGGTCTTTACATGTTGTTAAGACCTAAATGTTTTAATAAAGTTTTAATGAACTCCTTAGGTAATTAAGGAGTAAAGTTATGGAATGGAAGGGACAATCGAGTGGAGTAATCCTAGTTAGACTTCTCTAACTAGCCAAAGTGAGTACATGAGATAATTTTACCTATTTTGGGGTACATGGCAAGTAAGTATTTTCAAGATTTCCTATAAAATTTCTATATGTGAAATCATATGCAAGAGTATTATTTCTAACTTGTTGTGAAAGTATAATGCTATATTTGAAGTTATGTTTTGAACTACAAGTTAAATTAAAGGAAAGTATGTTGGTCTATGAACCAATTATGTGAAAGTATATTTGGGTTACAAGTTATATATGTTTTCAAGTATGAATGACATATAGCCATAAGATGTTTAAGAAATATGTTTTGGTTACAACTGTATATGTTTTCAAGTATGATTTGGCATAAAGCTAGAATGTCATAAAAACATATTTTACATATGTGATGAAAGTTATAAATTTGGCATTTAGCCATAAAGACATAAAATTATGAAGTTTGGCACTTAGCCACTATCTATATGTATGTGAGTAATGTTCAAGCAAGCAGAAAGTGTTTTGTATGACTGGTAATTGTAGCAAGCAGCGTTAGTAAGGGAACTATGTTCCACCTACCCGAGTTAGGTAAGGGGTCTACTGGGGAAAAAGCCTTATCGCGAAGTAGATTGCCTAAGCACTTCTATGGTGAGGATTGATCCGTTCTTTCTAGCCATAGAGACTTGGGGTATCACTTATAGTGATTAAAGCCCTAAGTATAAAAATCCAGCAATCTTATAAAACCAGTCAAAGAAAGTAAGAAATATGCTATTTTTGCAAAGTATATTATGAAATGATTTTGAAAAGTAAAGAGTTATAGTATGTTATTACTATAAAGTTTTGAAAGATGTTTATATGATTTTGAAAGGTAAAGAGTTATAGTATGTTATTACTATAAAGTTTTGAAAGATGCTTTATGTTAAATGTTTTATAAAAAGGTTGGAAAAAGAAGTTAAATGTTTGAGTCTAAAACTCATGTAACTCACGAGACATTATTGTCTTACGTATTCTATGTTTTGCCATGTATTCCAGGTTAAAATGATTTGCTATAGATGGGATGAAGTTTAGCTGGAGTGGAGCTCGAGTTAGCTCCTATCTTGGACTCAAGGTTTAATCCTTTCTTGCTTACTATGGTTAGTTTTGATATAGATTTGTAACACCCATTGTTTTTAAACATATAAATTATCGGTTTTTGATAAACCGTATTTTTGTATTCATGTATTTATACGAAAAACCATAGTATTTGCAAGCACTAGAAATGGGGTGTCACACAAACAGTCTTCATTCAGTTGATATTTCGGCTACATCCAAATTTTACAGTTCTGGTAGGAGACAAGCTGTTAAACCATTTCACAGTTCCTAAGATGTTCGTAGAATATGATGCTCAGATATTCCAACCCAGTTGATTCTCTACTTCGTTTCGAAACTCTTTAGACACTTCAAAGTTTCTAGCTTATGTTTAATCGCATAAACACATCCATATTTACTGAAATAATCAGTAAACGTAACGAAATATCGCTCATCATGTGTTGTGGCAAATTTGAATGGTCGACAAACACTTGTGTGGATTAGTTCCAACAAATCCTTTGCCTATTTCACAGTTTTCTATGAATGGTATTCTTGTCATCTTTCATGTGAGTAAGATTCGCATACATCATCTGACTCTAAGTCAAATGATTCCAATTCATGTCCATTTGAAGCTTAGTGATGCAATTCTTGTTTAATGGACAAGGTGATAATGCCACAAACATGATTTATCCAACACACTTTTGGATGAATCAACACTTAAGATTATATTATTACTACTACTAAACAACACATTCATATAAGCCATTGTAAGGATAAATTTTGAATTATACCAACCATGTTTATAAAGAAAATCACCATTATATTATCAAAAGAAAATTACAAAATTATCCTTTAAACAATGCATATACGAAACAATGTTTTGTGCCATTTCTGGCGAGTAGCAAAATCTAATAATCTAACTAAACACCACTAATTAGCATGAGTTGTAATCTCCAATCCTTGTAACAACAGCAACGCTTCTGCATCTCATGATCAAATCAAGCCTCTATGCTTCAACTTCTTACTTTCACTTAGTCCCTATATACAGTGCAGATGTGAGTCAACACATCCTGTATTGAGGATTAAAGAATGAGAAGTTGATCTTCTATGGAGTTCAGATATACCTAGGTGTCAAACTCCTTGACCCGGATCTTCTTCAGATCCTTCGGGCATATTGGGCAACTACGTTTCCAATGTCCATTAGATGGCAGTAGCCATATGGTCTCATTCGGGTCATTGGTGGGTGTTATGTCAGAATCAACTTTTCTCTTAAAGTGTTGGTTAGACTGTCCAACCTCAGCTCTTCCCTATCCTTTGGGATGAGAAACTTCTTCTTCTTAGCATCACCATGATGAATGGCGAAGACAGGAGCGGTGGAATCTAAGCTATGGTGTTGCTTTAAACTAGCCTCGACAATTTTCAGCAAACCTGCAGCTCAATCAAGGTCATGTCCAGATGGTTCTCATTAGAGTTCATAAAACCCTCATGACATGAATCAGGGAGCGAGTTAAGCACAACATCTGTAGCTAACTCCTTCGGAAACCAGACACCAAGATTATACAGTCCATCTATGTACGATTTCATCTTATGAATATGCGTACACACAAACGTTCCTTCTTCTAGTTTATATGCCCTAAGGGATTTAATGATCTCGAATCATTTCTGCATTGCTTGTACTCCAACACTCTTGAACAAATTCTCGAGTTCGGAGGAGGAGGAAGAGAAATACGATAAATATTTGTGGAGGAGGAGGAGGAGAAATAGGATAAATATTTGTGTTAAGATTTGACATCTATAAGACAAAGGTTTAGTTTTAGTTTGAATTTTTAATCCTTTAAATAATTACCCAATTTATTTACTAAGACTAGGATCCAAAATCTTCCAGTTGTGATGTAAAGAGGGATGCGGTAATCACACCACAATGGTCAATAAGGTAGACAAAACTCTTTGTCAAATTCATTCTCTATGAAATTCCTAGATCTGTGAGATTCATTGACTAGTGTCAATGGCATGTTAATCTCATTTGTGCTCATCTCATATTCATGACAGGGATGTCGTGTATCATGAATCAGACGGTGAATTGACAATGCAGAACCCGTGTGATGTCCGGCTCAAGATACACTTGAGAATCGCGAATGCCACATCACCCTCAACTATGACCTTACCTGGCATACCGGTTAACCACACAGCTCCGCCAGCAGATCATAAAGAGAATGTGCGTTTCTCATGGGTGGCACAAAATCTCACAATTTACATTGATTAAAATGGGTTTTTGTTTTAATACTTTAAGTTAATACTTTTAACTTAGAGAGAGAAACATTGTCCTATCAAAACCTTTCGGTAACTCCACATGGCAAAAAGTGCTAGGAGGTGGGCAATGAATGCCACTTAAAAACCAAACTCATTCGGGTTCATAAGAACCTTCCTTCAAACCCATATATATGATTTTATATGGGTGGGACTAGTCATGGTTTGACCAATGTTTTTGTTTTAATTTGTATTTTATATATAAATCATTTTTATTATATATAAATGTATTTTAAACCTTTTAAAATATCTTATTTAATTAATTCAATTAAAATCAATTACCACTTAATTAAACAAATAATAGTATCCTATTGAATAATCATATTAAGGCAACATAAATATAAGGCAGCTAAACAAGCAAGGAAATTAAGGAAACTTGCAAGGAAAGCAAGGGATGGGAAACCCTAGCTGCCAAGGGCAATGGAACCCTCCCTAATCCCTGCAAATTTCGAAATCTAGCATGGAGGCACAAGAAACCAGACAGAAATCGATTTTTCTAAGCATACAAATGAACATTCAACTTTCTAGCATGCATCCTAAGATCATAACATTTTAAATCAAATAATTCGAGCATCAATCCTATGCAGTAAATCATATTCATCAAAGTGCAAATAACATATGAACAGAGGCTATGATACCACAGTTGGGATTCGATCACATAAACACATAACAACATGCAGCGGAAGACTACCAAGATCAAATCACATAATTCTCCATGAACAGAGTTCATGAGAACCGTTTGTACATCATGATTATATTATTCCTTGAATCTGAATAACACAACATCTTGCAAAGGATGAACGAGATTTAAAGTGTGAATCCCTCTAATGAGTCATACCCAGGAACACCAGAAAACCAGACAGATCAGAGCTTCCACTTGGGAAGGAGGCAGAAGATCAAAACCCTGGAGAGAGATTGACCTCGCGAAGAAGAGATGAGGGGAGGAAGCTGGCGGCTCCTTTGAGGACGGGATGCCTTAGGGTTAAACCCCAAGGCCTCTTTTATAGTGCAAGGCTCCTAGGGTTTCAAACTTAAGAGCTTTTTGGCAGCCGCACCTCCTGGACTTCGTTTCCATTGATTGAACCTTTAATCATTTACAATCCAGTCTGTTTAATTGATTCTAAATTAATTCTAAATTAATTTATCAATTAACTTATTGATCTAGTTTATAATTAATTTATTTCTCAATCAATTAATAAACTAATCATTCCCTTTTATATTTTCTGACTCTGTTTGTTTTTTTGGGTCATGAGGGCAACCCAGAAGGACTCTACCATTATTAGAAATATTACCACAAGTTGATGACCTTGAACATTATTACAACAAAATATTACCAGGTCAAAGGACGATGACTGTAAAAGTAATGATGATGATACCTTACACGAAGGGAATGGGTTCTGATCCCTTGGAATCTTCTTTTATGAAGCATATTTATGCATGGGTTATTCTCATAAGAACTTTTTCTCTCTATATATAAGGATATGCATTATGAGTATCAGCTAGTTATTGGTTATGGCTCACGTCTTGCACGTCATGTGATAGATAATGGTGTTGGTGGTTCGTGTGTCGTAGGAATGAGTGATTTTCTTGTTGTCATTGTAGGGAATATGTTAGACGAGTCACCTACCGTTGATGTAGGCGTAAATGTCTCTTGTTTTTTTTTCTTATAACTAGTTCAGCTACAACCATTTTTTTCAGGTGATAAAGGAAATGTCCATTAAATAATAATCTAAGTTATAGTTGTGATATTCGAAGCCAACTAGCATGAATGTTAAGAATGATGTCGACATATTGGATCCTATTTATGATAAGGTGTTTTTATCTGGTATTTTCCTGGCTAAAGAATATCATTTATCATATTCTTATCCTACTCAAGAGGAGTACATACACGACTTCCGCAATTAGGGACACACTTTGTGGCATCGACAGTTGAGATGATTAATCACTCAAACATGTTTGTTTGTTACGAGGAGGAAATTAATAGTTCAAAAAGTTTTCGTTACATGTATATTTATGTTTCAATTGGAGTTGAGTCAACCTTTATAGAAAACAGGAACGAAAAGTTCCTTAGCCTTTATTATGGTTAAGTGCTTCTAAGAATAACCCCGATGAATGCTATTTCACTAGCAAATCTATCTGATGGTAATAAGTCCATTGCTGACTCGAACAACTTGACAACATGGCCTAACGACCGCTGAACGACATTATTTGACAGTCCAGCCTGGCGGCCAGCCCTGCCTGGCGGCCAGCCCTACCTGGCAGTACGGCTTGACAGCCCGCCAGCCAGGTGTGCCTGACAGCATTGCATGGCTGCATCTTCTGGCAGCTAGCTTGGCAGCCTTGCGTGACAGCACTACCTTGGCTAGCTGGGCCTGAATTGGGCTGACCCAAGGCCTAACCTAATTGTCCCCTATAAATAGAACATACAGGGAACCCTAGTTCCCCAAGTTATCACCCTCCACCCTCTCCTTCTCCAGATCTAACCCCTACTCTCTTGGCATACACCATATACTATGATGGTTCTCTCCGGCTAGGAGAAACCATCCCATCTCGTATACCATACTGACTTGATCGTCAGAGCCCGCTCCCGGGGCACATGCCCTGGGACGGTTCTAATGATTACTGCTCTGATTGTGACTATGATCCAAGTCGGGTTCCGATGACAGATCTGATATCGCATCACTATCCAAAAAGTTGTTTATACTCATAATTTCTATATGTCTCTTAATAATTCAATTTATTTTTATCCTAACAACCCACATGCTTTTAGAGTGCAATATAGATAAAAGATCATGACTTTATATCTTTTAGTATAGCCTATAATATATCACCAACTTTTGATTAAATTGGATTTTAGTTAACAAAAATAAAAATCTGTATATCAACTAAAGAAAGACAAAATTACATAAATGGTCCTTGTGGTTAGCAAAAAATACCATTGCAAGTCCTTTTCGGGTTTTTTTAACATAGACGGTCATTTTCAGGTTTTAAACGTACACGATAGGTCCTTTTCACTAACACCATTAGTTAATAAGGTTAAGTATTTGTTAAAAGACTAATATTCCCTTTCATCTATTTTTTATTTTAATTGAAATAGAAATAACAATAGGCCCCATCTCCTACCTTTCTCCCCCATTCTCTCTCTATTTCTCCGTCTCTCTCCTCCGTTGAAATTCCACCTGCAATGGTTGAGGTGATTTCATGGTTAATGTTCGTGTTCTGAAAAGTTGTCCGTCTTCATGTTCAAAGAACATCAATCAAAATCAATTTTTGGGTTTGTGTTCAAGAACACACACATACTAGATTTATTTTATGGGTTTTAGGGTTTTCAAGTTCAAGAACACACTCACACTCACACTCACACTCACACTGAATCAATTACTAGGTTTTTGAGTTCTTAGGTTCAAGAACATGTACACACACTCACTAAATCAATTTTTGAGAGAGAGAGATTGTATTTGTTTATCGTTGGTAAAACTTTGATATCCAACAATCAATTTCTTCATGGTATCTACATAACTAAGTCGAGTTTGCTCGTGATTTTGAGAATATGTAGGTTCATAATACACAAACAAAACCACTAAATATATAAATTTTCATTCCACTAACAAAAAGTATTAGATCGGTTAATGTTTTCTGAAAAACTTGGAAGTTTTGTTTCTGAAAATCGAAGTGCTTCGAAGACAGATTTTCGTGTTCTGTTATCATATTTCTCTTCAAGCATGTAATTCACAATTTTTCGAGATAAACGAGCAATGAAACCGTCGTCCCCACCTACGTTATCTAGATTTGCATCTTTTGAATCTAGCTAAAGATGGAGTAAGAAAGGAAGACGACGATGACGAACCCCATGAGCCGATGAAAACTGATTCAAAACTTGAATATGTTTGGTGACACTGATTCTGATTCACCGACATCAACATTTCATTATCGTTAAAACCAATAGTTATGGATGATGAGATAGAAGTTTAGTTCGTATAAAGCAAAATCAAGTATGTGTTCACGATGTTTGTGTTTGTGTGTGTGTGTGTGTGAGAAAGTGAGAGAAAGATGGCTGTAATTTTTTGTTTTTTGCATATAAAGAATTCAAAGAAAAATAAAATAAAGGGTAAATTAGGCCTTTGACAAATATTTAAGGAACTTTTTTAACAATGTCAATAAAAAAGACCCACTATGTGTGTTTTAAAGGTGAAAAGGACCATCTATATTAAAAATGAAAATAAAAACCCGAAAAAAAACTTACAATTTATAGCCTTTTCCCATGACTATTTATGTAATTCTGTCACTAAAATATGGGTCCATAAACGAACCATACATTAGAGGTGCACAAAAGCCGGTTAAAAACCGGTTTCGGTTATAACCGGTCCGGTTTTGACCGGTTTTTTTTTATACGAGATTGAGTTTCAAACCGGTTTTTTTCGATTTTTAAACCGGTTCGGTTCGGTTAACCGGAAGAAAAACCGGTTTTTTTCGGTTTTTAAACCGGTTCGGTTTCAGATAAAAAACCGGCTAAAAAACCGGTTCGGTTATTAAAAAACCGGTTATTAAAAAAACCGGTTCAGTTATTATTTTCGGTTATTTAAAAAACCGGTTTTTTTGTGCACCTCTACCATACATTGACAAAGTTAAAGGCTTAAAGGGCTAAAGGGAGACGGGATACGTTAGTAATAAGGAGTAAGGAGTAAGGACTTCGCTGATGGGCCGAGTTATTCCTTCTTTCTTAACCTAATATACTTTTACAATTCGCTATATATACCACCCGCCGTTTCCTTTTATAATATTCAGGTTTAATCAATTCGTTGGTGTGGCTACTAGTTTCCGACGCCATGGTGGTCGTAGTGTGCATTTTTATCCATCGACTGTCTTCTATCCGCAACTGATCTTAACGTCAGCAATTGATCGACGTTCTGTGGTTTTACAACTCTGCTTTTGGATCTTAGCCTATTTCTATTAGGTTGTTCGTCTACGCTACACCTAAGTAGGTATAATCGCAAATATACAAAAAACATGCTTTTTTTTTTTTACGTTTTGAGGTCCGATGCCACGTCTACGGTAGCAAAATCTGCTTTGACCGGCGATGCTATGATCGGACCGATATCAAGCTTACGCATTTCGCATCATATAGGAACCTGTGAACTGATAACATTCCGTTCATTCACAGAGCCGTTTTGTGCGATTACATTTGTTTAATTTTTTAAAACAAATTTCTTAGTCTCTTATTGTTTAATTGTTTTGGAAAACGGAGGCCAGTGATGATTTAATTTATCAAATGTTGGAATTACCGACTGATATCATATTGATGATAAATAGGCTGTTTGAGGCTTCTTTTTCTACCATAACTTGTGGTGTTTTTTATAGATTACGAAACTTTAACTTCTGTTTTTTAGTCCGAGTTAAGCTCCATAATTATAGAAAATTTAACAAATAATCTAGTTGAAATAAAATCATGTTTGATCAAATCATCAAACTATTAAACTTTATTTAGCTTATTGGTTTAAGCTAGGATGCAAATGAGCCTACCCAAGCTCGAGCTCGGCTTGTTTAAATTAGTAGGGCTTGAGTTCGAGCTTAAACTTGGCTCAAGCTTGGCTTGGTTAATAGTCAAATATGAGTTCTAGTTTAAGTATAATACTATTTTTAGTACCTTGCCTATGCTTGAATTTTTACAATATTCATTTTTAACAAGATTATTGCTGACACTATTCATTTTTAACAAATGTTTGTTGTTTTTTTTCAAATCTAATGACTTTTCGTAAATAAAGAAGTCAATGGTGGTGCTTTGACCGTCACTTGAGCTTTTTAATAA
Organism: Cichorium intybus; assembly: GCA_023525715.1. Taxonomy (NCBI): domain Eukaryota; kingdom Viridiplantae; phylum Streptophyta; class Magnoliopsida; order Asterales; family Asteraceae; genus Cichorium; species Cichorium intybus. Next base: position 10,949,981 of record CM042015.1, on the reverse strand, counting down.
AATCTTAAGATTAAATTGGTGTATTAGAAAGTGAATCATTAAATAAACACCCCATTTTTATTTCTTACACACATCTATTCAAAGTCAAATTATTTTTATTGGTTGAAACTGCATTGTTTTCTGGAAAATGTAAATATGATTGGTTAAAAATAGTCAAACTGTTTTTATTGGTTGAAACTGCATTGTTTTTCGGAAAATGTAAATATGATTGGTTAAAAATAGTTTGACTTTTGTGTAAGATGAATGTAGAGTGTATATTTAGTACCACCCATTAGAAAAACCAATAACTTCAGTCCAACATTTCTTGAAAGCATTAAAGTTAAAGATGCAAGTATGTTGGTAAAAAAAATTGATGCAAGTATGTTGCCTAAAGGGCAAACAAAAGCCTTAGTCCAATTTTTTTCCAATTCTCTAATGACATAATCCAAAGCTTACATTGATTCCTATTCTATCCATATATCCACTCATATGAAAACGTATACATAATCTAATAAAAATGGGGGAAATGTTGATAAATCAACCAAAATTTGTAAATGGCAATGTACTCTGAAGCATTATATCCAAGTTTTAAATAGCAACGTAAATTAAAACAAAAACATAAGGTAATATATGCTCTGATAAGTGGTTTTAAATATAAAAATAATTTTAAATAACAAAGGATTTGGAAGGTCATTTCTGTAATGGAATGTGTTCTTTCACCAACGCAATGGAAATCTATTATAAATCAAATCTATGAAAGGCCATCTGAAAAGCATCAGAAACCTCTTTAATCTATTATATATCAAATCTTCTTTCTTTCTTATCAATCGGTAAGCTTTCCAAAACAGTTTTTTTTTCTTCATCCACTGCAATACGATCAAAGAATACAATGACTAACTTACACAGAGAGACAAACAGGGAGGGTGGGAAATAATGGAGAAAAAAGATCAAGGTTCTCTACAGGGTTTACACGCCTAATAATATATTATCTTTGGTGATTTATTTACACACTAACTAACACATCAGGTTACACACAGATGCACACTCACATAGTCACCTGGACGAGATCCAAAACCCTTTTATATACCAAGAAAAGGAAAACGTATTATACTTGCAAATAAAGCTTCTATCAAATACTATTCAAATCTATCAAGAGTAGGCTTGGGTCAAACCAAAACTCCATCTACTAAATACATAATTTTAAGTTGAGAATGAGTAAAGGTGTTGGGGGAGTGTGAAACTTGCCTGTATAACCACTTCTAAGCAAAAATTATAAATGTTGTTTTCTATGTTGACTATTTGTCCCACGTGACGATGTCCTTTTTATTTTGACACATTCATTTACAACATTTTCTTCAATAGAGTCGATACCATACAAACACACACACAATAGAGCATGCAGTCATACAGCCATACAACAACATACACATTGTGTGTATGTGTATACTTGATGTAGAATTGTAAAGTAATATTCACCTAATAGAAAATTTTTTAAATTTGAATAATGTTAAAATGTCGAATTCTAGAGTACAATGCATTTATGCAAATAACATTGAATGTACAATGGTTAAATAAGAAAAAAAAAGTTTAAAAAAATTAAAAAATGTTAAGAATAATATATGAAAGTAAGATGCTATATTAGACAAACAAAAGAAAGTACATTGCTATTTCTTGCAATAGTAATTTTGTCAAGGCCTGTGAAAAGAATGGGAACTAAAGTAAATTGCTATATAATAGGAAATGGTTAAATAAGAAAAAATAATAATAAATATAATTAAGAAATAGAAATGAAAGTAAGATGCTATATTAGATAAGACAGTGAAAGGACTTTGCTAATACTTGGGTAGATTTTTCAATTACATTATCCTAATAATAATAATAATAATAATAATAATAATAATAATAATAATAATAATAATAACATGAAAGTACATTGCTATAATTTGGTAGATTCTTCAACTTCAATGACTTTAAAAGAAAAAAATAAAGTATAATGTTGTAGAAATAAATTAACTTGAATGCTATTATATACAAATAAGTGAAAGTATGATGTTATTTATATCATTTAGCCATAAAATATAGCAAATGTATTTTTTTTATATGTAGAACTGAAAGTAGGATGTCATAACAGTTTTCTTTGTGTATTGCCATCCTATTTTTCATTCCTTTTATTACAACAGTTTGCTTGCACATTGTATTACTTACTTGCACTATCTCTTAGATATATAGGCACACAACCACACACATACACAAATATTACGCACACACAGCATACACACAATCACAAAATTTGTCATTAAAATGTGTATAAATTGCTATTTTTTTTAATGTGGATCATATAATGAAAGTTGGATGTTATAATGAACTAATAATAAAAGTAGCTTCTATTTCTTGCATTTAGCCCAAACTTAAAACGGTTAGATGCCATAAAATAGCAAATACTATCACTAAGTTGCATATTACAACATTATACTTCCATTTATTGCTATTACACTATTGTACTTTGAAAGTTAAAGCAATTATATTAACCTCCTCCACTTGCTCTTTCAGTAGATAAAACTTCATCCTACACATGGATTACAAGGTCATCATTGAAGTGTACATACTGATCTCCATATGAATAAGAGGTCCTCATATTATTTCTTGTGATGGAAACAATAAAAGTTTATTTAGGCACAATAACAGTTGATAAGATACAATAATTATGATGTTTTTAATGTCAAAATCTAAAAAGAAACATCAGTTATGTCAACAAAGATTCTATGAAAGTACCCAACTAAATAGTTTAGAAAACTTAACATAACCTAACTAGTAGGGTACATGCGGAATGCGGCAGACGTCAAATAGTTTCATTCTAGCGAATAGTTTTCTTTAAAAAACATGTTATATTCCAAAGAACATTTTGATCATCCGATCATTAATTTGGTTAGTATTTTCATTTTTAGGTGATAATATGCGCATTAGAAATTATATGATATGTGTTAGTAATTTCCGATATAACAGGATTTAGATAATCCTTATCACAATGAGGTGTAAGGATAGGAGTTATCTATACGTCCAAGTCGGTATTATAGATAGTGTTTAAATCCTAGATTGTAGTTATCTACATTCGTATATATATAGACTTAGGTATCGAGTTATGATATCAAGAGAGTAGAGGGAATGTTTGTAACTGAGTTTTTGAGCAAGTTTTCTTAGTTATAATAAGTTACTTCCCTTAATTCATATCTTGGAGTGTTTTTACTAAACGATATTTGGTTTATATTTGGTATCAGAGCCCGATGGGGGAGCCGGAGAACCGGTCGGGCACCGGGGATACCAAGGAGGGGTCGCCCCTATCGCTAAATGTTCCAATGCTCAACGCCACTAACTATACCGTATGGGCAATTCAAATGAGAGTCATCCTCAATGTCCATCAAGTGTGGGATATGGTGGATCCAGGCTCGAACGACCCAAAGAAGAACAACGTGGCAATTACGGTATTGTTCTAGGCGATATCGGAAGATCTCATCCTGCAAGTCAGCATGATGGGAACGACAAAAGAGATTTGGGAAGCTATAAAAACACGACATGTTGGTGCAGACCGAGTAAGAGAAACTCGTTTGCAAACTTTGATCACTGAATTTGACGGCATGAAGATGAAAGAAACAGGAACAATCGATGAGTACGCTAGTCAATTGTCAGGTATAGCCTCAAAATCTTCCTCTCTTGGTGAACCTTTGGACGAAAAGAAACTAGTCAAAAAGTTTCTGACTAGCCTCCCAAGGAGATTCATTCATATAGTTGCTTCCATTGAACAAATCTTGGACCTCAAGACCGTGGGGTTCGAAGATGTCGTTGGTCGGTTGAAAGTGTACGAGGAACGAATCCGGGAAGATGAGTCTAGTAATGACCAAGGAAAGCTGTTATTCAACAAATCTGAATCGTCCAATCGTACCTCGGAATCAGGTAGAGGTGGACGAGGTCGAGGATCAGGACGAGGACGAGGTGGCCATGGGTCGCATCAACAAAATCGAGGTCAAGCAAATTCGTCTAAGAACGACTCCGATAAGACAAAAGGAAAAGGGAAAGATAGATCCAAGTTGCAATGCTATAGATGTGACAAATTTGGTCACTTTGCTTCCCAATGCCCGGATCGAGAAAAGAAGAACCAAAAGCCCGAAGCCAACATTGCTGAGGTTAGTGATGATGACGTTCAACTATTCATGATAAAGACCCTTTATGAAACTGTCCTACTTAATGAACAAGGGGTAATTCCAAGTAAATATGTCTCTCAAGATGGTAGTTGAGATTTGTGGTACCTTGACAACGGGGCAAGCAATCACATGACGGGAAACCTTTCGTTCTTCACGGAACTCAATCGAAGAATAGGCGGACGAGTCAAGTTTGGCGATGACTCGTTCGTTGAGATATAAGGCAAAGGATCCATCTTGTTTGAAGGCGAAGGGGGCAGACAAAAGCTTCTTACTGATATCTACTTTATTCCGAATCTTAAGACTAACATCATTAGCCTTGGACAAGCTACCGAAGAAGGATGTGAGGTGTCGATGAAATATGATTATTTGTTCCTACGTGACAGTCGAAACAGCCTTCTGTTTAAAGTCAAACGATCACCAAACAGACTATATAAAACACGAATCAAGATTGGGAAACCGGCTTGCTTACACACTCGATTAGAAGACAAAGATTGGTTGTGGCATGCAAGACTCGGGCATGTAAACTTTGACACAATCTCGCTAATGTCAAAGAAGGATTTGGTCGTTGGGTTACCAACGATTGCTGGAAAGAAACAATTGTGTGAGTCGTGCTTAGTTGGTAAGCAATCTCGAAGCCCATTCCCAAAGAAAACGCATTTTCGGGCCAAGAAATCACTCGAACTCGTCCACGGTGACTTATATGGCCCAATCTCCCCACCTACAATAGCCGGGAACAGGTATATTTTCGTGTTAATCGAAGATTTTTCTAGATTCATCTGGTGGTATCTCATGCATGAAAAGAATAGTGCCATTACTCACTTTAAAAGATTCAAAGAAATGGTCGAGAAAGAAACTAGAAACAAAATTCATGTGTTTCGAACAGACAGAGGGGGTGAGTTTACGTCACGCGACTTTGAGAATTTATGTGACGATCACGGGGTTATAAGGCACCTCACAGCACCATATTCACCCAGCAGAACGGGGTAGTCGAGAGACGAAACCGAACTCTACTCGAGATGGTACGGAGTATGATGAAGACCAAACAAGTCCCAAACGATTTCTGGGGAGAAATGGTCAAGCATGCAACGTACGTACTAAATCGGGTTCCTACAAAGGCCCTTCACGAGACAACCCCTTACGAATGTTTCTATTACCGAAAACCAACCATTGACCATCTAAGGATTTTTGGCTCCATTGCCTACACAAAAATTGTGGGTAAACATTTGAAAAAGCTAGATGATCGGTCCAAGAAAGTAGTGTACTTCGGAACCGAACCAGGGTCTAAAGCTCATCGTCTATTAGACCCCCTCACACGCAAAATCGTTGTCTCCATGATGTTGTATTTGACGAGAACTCAAGCTGGAATTGGGAAGAGAAGTCTGAACCAGCATTAAAACCCGGTATGTTTTGGGTTTATTGGCAAAATTCAGTCGATACCAGGGACAGAACGGTAGCGAATGAAACCGATCAGGTTGAAGAATCAAATTCAGGAACTGAAGCAGGTGGGAATTCAGGTGAACATCCCGATGTAGAAGTCGAAGATGCAAACAGTGATCCCAATGAACCCCCAATGCCGCCACCGCCCCAACTACGAAGATCATCAAGGCAAGTTCATCTTCCGAGAAGATACGATGACTTCTAAGTAAACCTTTTCAGTGAATTACTGATGTCGTTTAGCGAAGACGAACCCTCAAATTACCATGAAGCAAAGAATAACCCGATGTGGGTGAAAGCAATGCAAGAAGAAATAGACTCAATTGAGAAAAACAGCACGTGGAAGTTGGTCACTCGCCCAAATAACATCACTGTCATATGATTAAAATGGGTCTTCAAGGTAAAAAGAGACGCGAATGGTTCTATAAGCAAGTACAAGGAAAGAGTGGTCGCAAAAGGATACCTTCAACAGCCAGGAATTGATTTTGAAGAGGTGTTCGCACCAGTTGCTCGTATCGAAACGGTCTGGATACTTATAGCCATTGCAGCCTCTAAAGGGTGGGAACTACATCACTTTGATGTCAAATCGGCATTTTTACATGGTGAGCTGCAAGAACAAGTGTATGTGTGTCAACCGGAGGGTTTCGTAAAGAAAGGTTGTGAGAATTCCGTGTACAAACTTGTTAAGGCATTGTACAGCCTAAGACAAGCTCCTAGAACATGGAATATGAAGCTTGACGGGATCCTAAAAGAAATGAAGTTCAGTAGATGTGTACAAGAACAGGCGCTGTACCGAAGAAGTATTGGGACTGATGTAATACTTGTCGGGGGTTTATGTAGATGATCTCGTCATTACCGGTACAAACACGCAAATAATATCAAAATTCAAACGCGCAATGAGCACTAAGTTTGATATGACTGATTTGGGTCGACTCACATATTATCTTGGTATAGAAGTTTACCAAAAAGAAGAAGAAATCCTGATTACTCAAGAGGGATACGCCAAGAAGGTACTCAAAGACGCGGGGATGAGTGAATGCAACTCCACGCTAGTTCCTATGGATCCGAATATAAAATTCTCGAAAGGAGAAGGCGAAGAAGATACCGAAGCTACAAGTTATCGTAGCTTAGTTGGAAGGTTAAGGTACCTACTTCAAACGAGACCGGATCTTTCGTACTCGGTTGGCATAGCAAGCAGGTATATGCAAACACCAAAGAAATCTCATATGGCAGCAATAAAGCAAATTTTAAGATATGTAAAAGGAACGTTGAGTTATGGTTTGCGCTATACACAAGGTGAATCCATGAAGTTGATTGGGTATAGTGACAGCAGTCACAACATCGATGTGGACGATGGTAGAAGCACAACTGGACATATATTCTACCTTGGGAACTCTCCCATTACTTGGTGTTCCCAGAAGCAAGAAACGGTTGCATTATCCTCATGTGAAGCAGAATATATGGCAGCAAGCTCGGCTAGCTGTCAAGCTGTCTGGCTTCGTGACTTACTTGGGGAAATAATTGGTTCTGAAGTAGAAGGAGCAATACTCAAGATTGACAACACATCAGCTATCGCCTTGGTGAAAAATCCGGTATTTCATGGCCGAAGTAAACACATAAAATCTCGTTTTCATTACATTCGAGAGCGAGTAGAAGAAAAAGAAATTGTGGTGGAGCATATCAGCGGAAAGGAACAAAGAGCTGACATCTTAACAAAGGCATTAGCTAAACTCAAGTTTGGAGAAATGCGTGATCTTTTGGGTGTTGAGAAACTCTCAATTTCCATTCGGAAATTAGGGGGTAAATGTTAGTAATTTCCGATATAACAGGATTTAGATAATCCTTATCACAATGAGGTGTAAGGATAGGAGTTATCTATACGTACAAGTCGGTATTATAGATAGTGTTTAAATCTTAGATTGTAGTTATCTACATTCGTATATATATAGTCTTAGGTATCGAGTTATGATATCAAGAGAGTAGAGGGAATGTTTGTAACTGAGTTTTTGAGCAAGTTTTCTTAGTTATAATAAGTTATTTCCCTTAATTCATATATTGGAGTGTTTTTACTATACGATATTTGGTTTATGATATGAACGTCTCAAAACCATAGTATTTCACGGGGAGTTTTCTATATTTGATTTGGTTTTTTGCTAGGTAGTGGATTTTGAGAGGGATTTTCCTAAAACTTGATGTTTCTTCAACTGATCAAAAAGTTAAAGCATGCATATACAAAAACTCGTCAATCGAAAATATGATCGATCAGAAATTTCAAGTACACACATGACTATGATCAATCACGTGTTTTTCAAATACTCAAAGAAAACGAAGATGGAATGGTGTCGACGCATATCAACGATTAAGAAGAGAGGTTTGCGGGGAGAAGCAGATTGCCTACTCAAGGTGGTAGGGTGTCAATCAACAATAACTATGTTTATTTGAATTATTTAAATGATGAAAAACACAATTTTAGTAGTTCAATGTTATGCAATACACATACTCTTCCTTCGAAAAGGAAACAATAATAAATGATAATAATCATAAATGCTAATGGTTGCAAAGACATGGATGTTTTCGTTTTGACTTTGAACGATTTCGACACTTGGTAGTTATAAGAACATGATATTGTGCTAAATTTGATTAACAATCATGATAACGAATAGAATACGGATTTTGATGCTAAGATGACATGAGATATGCAAGGAAAACATGAGCATGAGATATACAAATCATGATAAGCTTTTAATTTAAATTTTAGTTTTCCATGTTATTATAACTAAATATACTTCTTTTGTAAATTTAATGTTTAAAAATTAAATCTTTATAACTACTAGAAAAACATATAAAAGGTGTCATTGTCATTTTAGGAGCTATCGTTAGATTGGTTCTTATGTTTGGTCAATTCTAAGGTCAAGTTTTAGTTTTTCTTTCAAATTGTGACTTTACTCAACAACGATACATCGTAATAAAGTTCGTTGACATAACTTACGATACTTGGCTTAATTACGAAATATTAAATAATTGTACATTTTCCTGTTAACATACAATATTTATTTGTTGAGAATTAACATTCAAACTCCACCAAGAGAATGCAACTTTTTGAATTCAAATCAAGATGTGCATAAACATATTTTATAAAACTTGCAACAATGTGAGTGTCATTGTATAATTACATGAGAAGCAAGTTTTGTGTCCATTCAACGTCCCTATCATTTTAAAAGAAGTTTAACCTGAATGAAACCACCCATCGGTCCTCACCTCACTTATCAAGTAAGGATTATTCATTCTTGTGGCATCGAAGAAACAATTGGAATTTGAAATGCAACACCAAAATTAGTTTTATCATTTAAAATTTCTAGGTTTAAACATGCTGGCATGCTACGTTTGAAAGATGAAATTTTAGTTGAATATCTAACAATACCACGTCAACAACTCCACTTCATAGTAGTACCTTCAATTAGAAACAAAATTAAACACGTGTATGGACATTGATAACATATGTTGGCTGTTCTTTCTCTTGAGTTCAACTCGAGATACTTCAAATACCAAATCGTACTAACAGTGAAGGTTTTTAAGGCAAGGGAGCGAGACTGAGGAACCAATATTTCAAAAGTCAATCTCATTATATCCTCAATATAGTGGTAACCATATGATTTTTCGATTTGGATTAATATTTCATAAGTGGGTTGTCTTGAAAGCTTTATAATTAGTACCTCTTAAATTTCAAGATTTTACCAAAATGCTTTATATAATAGTAAAGATACAAGTATGGTCCCAAATCACTAAAAATACAGGGTCAATAGGCAACGTCCCCTTTTATTGGTCTAATGGGTGTGTTAACTTGCGCTATGTTCTCGAGTTAAAAAATGAAGGGAATGGAATGAAAGGGAAAGGAAGGGGAGGGAAGGGAATGAAGGTGAATGGAATATGAAAGGAATGGAATGGAACCCCTTCCAATCAGCCCATATTTGGGCACGTAGCTTTCAAGAGTAATTTGTCTATCCTTCCATTCCCCTCCCTTCTATTCGTCTCCCATAAAAAACTCAATAACACATTTCGTTTCCCTCCCTTCCATAAAAGAAACTCAATAACACACATTTCCTTCCCCTCCCCTCCCTTCCATTCCTTAAGTAAACTCGAGAACCGAGTGTTGGAGACTTGGATGGTGATTCGAATATTGTTAGGTCGAAAAAAATGACCATAAAAGTGGTGGCGGTGATACCCTATGTTAAGGGGAAGGTCTCGATCCCTTGGAAAATGCTTTTGTGAAGCACATTCATCCATGTGTTATTCTTATAAGAACCTTTTCTCTATGTATAAGGATATGTATGATGAGTATAAACTAGTTCTTGGTCATGGTTCACATCGTACACGTCGTGTGATAGATGATGGTGTCGGTGGTTCAGTTCTCGTGGGATTAGGTGGTTTTCTTGTAGTTATGGTAAGGAATATGTTGGACGAGCCGTATGCTAACGATGTGGGCGTAAGTGTATATTGTTTCTTCCTTGTACCCAGTTCGGCTACAACCATCTTTGTTGGAATGATAAAGGAATATGGTCGTTAGATAAAAATCTAAGGTATATTTGTGATAATTAGGGCCATTTAGCACCAAGGGGAATCTCTGACCCATTTCAGAATCTTAAGAAGGATGTCGACCTATAGGAACCTATTCATGCTAAGGAGTTTTTATTTAGTATTATTCTTTTTAGTACCGAACATCATTTATCACATTTTTATCCTACTCAAAATGAGTACTTCCAGGATTTCCGCATCCAGGGATACACTTTGTGGCATCAATAGGTGAGATGATTAATCACTCAAACATGTTTGTTTGTTGCAAGAAGGAAACTAATAGTTCGAAAGGTGGTTGTTACAGTTGTATTTATGTTAACCTTTATAGAAAAAGGGAATGCAAAAATCCTTAACCTCTATTAGGGTTCAAGTGCTTTTTAGAATAAGCATGATGATAATTATTTCGCTAGCAAAGACATCCAAAAGGCTATTATCCTCAAATTTTCTATATATTTCTTAATAATTCAATATATTTTTATCCTAACCCACAAGTTTTATAGTGTAATACAAATATAAGATCACGGCTTCTTATCTTTTAGTATAGCCTTAAAATATATAGCCTTAAAATATATTATCATCTTTTGAGTAAATCATATTGAAATGTTCTATATTCTTCTAAAATATCTTTCTACTCATTAGATCAAGACAAATGTCAAAATCAAAATAGAAGATTGAGAAAGAGAATTAATGGATTCCCCATATTATTTTTTAATAGGTAAGAGGATGAAGTTGGAATATACAGTAGAAAGAAATATAATTTTCCAACGATTTTATTTAACAAAAAAAAATTTGTATATTAACTAAAAAATGGGTCCATAAACGAACCCAACATAGACAAAGCTAAAGGTAGGGCTCAAGGAGTGGGCTACGTGATTACTACTAAGTACTAACTAGGTAAAGACTTTCGTGATGGGCCGAGTTATTCCATATTTCTTGACCTAATTTACTTTTACAATTCGCTATATATATCACCCGTCTTTTCGGTTCCTCATATCGTTTGCATAGTTTCTAGTTTCTACCTGTACAGTGATCTGAACGTAACTATCTGATCTGGTTCTGTGGTTTTACAACTGTGCTCTGGATCTGGGCGTATTTCTATTAGGTTTTTCATCTAGGGCTACACGTAAATATGTATAATAGCAAAAAAAGAAAATCTGCTTTTGGTTTTCAGGTTCGATGCCACGTCTACGGTAGCAAAATATGCTTTGACCGGCGATGCTATGATCGGACCGATATCAAGCTTACGCATTTCGCATCATATAGGAACCTGTGAACTGATAAGATTCCGTTCATTCACAGAGCCGTTTAGTGCGATTACATTTGTTTCATTTATTAAACCAAACTCCTAATCTTTTATTGTTTAATTGTTTTGGAAAACTGAGGCCAATGATGATTTAAATTATCAAATGTTGGAATTACCGACTGATTTTTACATTGATGATAAATAGGCTGCCTGAGGCTTCTTTTTCTACCATAACTTTTGGAACTTTTTTCTAGATTACGAAAATTGAGGTTGTTTTTTCTAAATGAATGTATACAAATTTAGCAAATGAGTCGGGGTGTAGTGCCTCCCAAATCTTGTAGGCGAGTGGGGAACAGGGTCGCGATCATGGTTTGAAAACCAACCGGATTCGATTTGGGAACTAGTTTGGTTACTTTGAGTTTGGTTTCATTATTTTCGAACCGGTCTTTTAGTGTTCGGAAACCGATTAATGGTTTTTCAATTATTTTTATCAAAAACAGTTTAATCATTTTGAGTTTTTAATATATTATTTTCATGATATTTTTATTTTTAAAATTAATTTTTGATGTAATAAACTATTTCTAGTCCATTTCTATTTATTTTATTTTATTTTTAAAGTAAAAAATACTGCAAAAAATAGATTATCTCTAACTCATCTTTATTTTTAATACTATTTTTACTTTAAAATACATATTTCTAGCATTTTTCTTTTTTCTTTGTTTACAAATATTGTCAAATTTTTCCTTCTATATAGTAACTGTTAAAATTAATTTTTGATGTAATAAACTATTTCTAGTCCATTTCTATTTATTTTATTTTATCTTTAAAGTAAAAAATAGTGCAAAAAATGGATTATCTCTAACTCATCTTTATTTTTAATACTATTTCTACTTTAAAATATATATTTCTAGCATTTTTTTTCTAGTCCATTTCTATTTATTTTATTTTCAATTATTGTTTTTATTAGATAAATAAGTTGAAGACATGTTTTTCTAGAATATTCATATTGTTTTTCTGCAAATTTGTTATCTCATAAGGTGGGGCTTGTGTTTGGATTACATATTAAGTTCACTCAGATGATTGGAACATCCCTCTTGGGCTTCCAGCTTTCCGCTGGAATTCATTGTTTTAATACATTTATCGCTGTTCAAAAAAAAAAGATGATTGGAACAAAATAGTTAACTTCAAAAATAAATAATGTTGGAATGATGAAAAATAGTTCACCGAATTACTTTTTATGGAACTTTCAAATCAACATCACTTATAAGCGATAAAACCTTCCCTCGTGTCATGTTTTAAGAGCCAAGGGGAAAGAGAATAACTATATATATTACAGAAATTGTGTTATTGAGTTTCTTTAAGGATGAGAAAGGAAGAAATTGAGGGGATGAGGGAGGTTTGTTTAGCCAGTTTTATGATGATTTATTGATTAGAATGAATCGGTCGATTTTAGTAAAAACCGGTTGTTAGGAACTGGAATGAACTAGACTAGTTCTTGATAGTGGTGTTGATTACAATGTGATACATTTTTTAGTCTTGTTGTCATGTCGCTTGCTATTTTTCTCATACATGATACACATTTGGGGTTTGATTTAATTTACATGATACACTTTTGGGTTTTGATTTAATTTAATTATCGTTTTAGCCAACAATTCACATCCAACCATTCATATCATTGTCCAACAAACCATTGCATAATCATGAAAATTTTGTTTTAGTTTTTCAATTTGATTTCGTGCATAATCATGACAATTTTCAGTTTTTGTTTGGTTTGTCAATTCTAATTATAGTTCAAAATGGAACTTAATGGCAAATAACCAATGGAAACACAAGCTGAATCTCAATCAAATGCTTAACAGATAAAGCTTGGGAATATCCAACTCTATTTGTTGATGACAAGGGAAACAAGAGCATAATATGCAATTTTGTCAAAAAATTATCCATGGTAATGACATAAATAGATTTACGAAATATCTTGGGGTTGTTAGCGGTGGCATAGCCTCTTGTAACAAAGTAACATCAGATGTTCATTTTACTATGCAAAGGGGTTTTTGAAAGAAACGACTATAAAGGAAAAGGTAAAGTTAGTGGTGATGACATAGCCTCTTGTAACAAAATAACATCAGAAGTTCGTTTTACTATGCACAGGGGGGTTTTTGAAAGAAACGACTAAAAAGGAAAATGTAAAGTTATTGGTGATGACATAAACATTATTACTATCTCAGATGACAATAAAGATATAGATGAACTGCAATAATGTTTATGCCATCACTAATAACTTTACTAAAAAAATGTTTATGCCATGAAGAGACAGATGAACTGCAATAATGTTTATGCCATCAATCAAATCATTTTTCCCTTTTTAGTATGCTATGGTGATGTTATCCATACTTTTAACAACATGCGGTTCTAGATGGACAATTTATAAGTTTTTATCCTTAAGGATAAGGGAAAGCGATACAAAAGCCTTTAAGTTTGCCAGTTTTTTTGGTTTTAACCTAACATCGAATTTGTTTTTGCATAAAAACCTGAAACATGTCAAGTTCTTTATTCATATTTGACATCTATCAGGGCACATTTGTGTTATTTAGTCGCTCTCAACTTATATGGCGTTGAGTCACTTCTTTGTTTGACGTGACATGCCACGTCAGCGTGTTTCCTTCATTTAAAAAATCAAAGCAAGGATACAAATGGGAAGGTATCTCGATTCGAACTCCCCTCCTCGAATATAGAAAAAAAGCCCTTACCACTAAGCTAGAGCAATCTTCATGTATATAATGCAAAACTTTCATATATAATTGTAAAATGCTGGAAGTATTTAATTATTATTTATTATTAATATTATAGTATATAAAATTTATGGATGTATAAATATATTTTTAATGGTATAAAATATGTTCGTATACATTTATAAACATATTACTAAGATATTTTTATACATTTATAAATGTATAAATATAAAAATATCTTTTAATATATAAATGCATTTATAATGATATAAATACATTTTTAAATATATAAATATGCTTTGAATTGATATAAATACGTTTTTGAAGGTACAAATATATTTTACAGGTATTAAATACGTTTTTATACCTTTACAAACACGTGTGTGTGTGTGTGTGTATATATATATATATATATATATATATATATATATATATATATATATATATATATATATATATATATATATATATTATAAAAATTTTTTTTACCTTTATAAATGTATAAATATGTTCTAAAGGGTATAAATACGTTTTAAAATATATAAATATTTTTAACAATATAAATACGCTTTTAAACATACAAATAGATGTTTAAAGGTATAAATATTATTTAAACGTATACAATAGTTTTTATATATTTAAAAACATATTTATATCTATAAAAACATATTTATATAACTAAAAACATATTTATATCTTTAAAACATATTTATACCTTGGAAGTGTATTTATACATTTATAAAGGCATAAAAATATTTTATTGTGTATACATACGTTTTAAAGGTATACGAACATAATTTATACATTTAAAAATATATCTATACATTCTATATATAAATATTTGTCAAAATGTTTACAGTGTCACATCAAAAATTTTGATTATTTATATTTTAAGTCTCTTTTTACATAATTATAGTTTTGGTCTTTTAATTTTTAATTATCAATTTTTTAGGATTAAAGTTTATTTGCATATTTAGTCCTTCTACTTTGATATAATTACAGTTTAGGTCCTTGAATTTTTAACTATCAATCTTTTTAGATTAATTACATTTTCAGTTCTTATATTTTTTTTTAATTTGCAATAATTAAAATTTTGGTCCCTTTTATTTTTCTTTTGCATTAATTATAGTTTTGGTCCCTACAACTTTTATTTTAGGATAATTACACTTTCTGTCTCAATATTTTTTTAATTTACTTTAATTATAGTTTTCGTCTCCTTAACTTTAAATTGCTATAACTACAATTTTGAACCCCGTAGTTTTTGATATTAATTTCAATTTTAGATCATATAGTTTTTAAACATAAACAGCCCCAATTTATATAATAGTTACAAAAATGGTGCCCATATACAGTTTTGCATAAATAACCCCTAATTCATATAATAGTTATAAAAATGGCCCCCGTACTTTGTCACAATTTTACATAAATAGTCCCTAATTTATATAACAGTTATAAAAATAGTCCCCATAGATAATTTTACATAAATAGCCCATAATTAGTATAATAGTTATAAAATGGTCTCCGTACTTTGTAATTTATGAAAGCGGTGTCGAAAGTATAAATTTGAATAAATCCGCCGCAACGCGCGGAGGGGGGGGGGGGTAATCCCACTAGTTTAAAACACATTTAAAAATATATTTATACATTCATACAATGTATATATAATGGTAATAATAATAATAATAATAATAATATTATTATTATTATTATTATTATTATTATTATTATTATTATTATTAACAATAATATTAGTAATCATAATATTTTTTTAATGTTGATTGTATTTTACACATTATATATGAAAGTGCATCATTTTATACATCAAAATTGCTTTAACTTAGTTGTAAGAGTTGTGTCGTTTTATGTGGAAGGTGAATAGTTTGAATTTTAGCCACTCTGATTGGCTAAGGAGAAGGTGACCCAGTAAATGTCACTTATTTAAAAAAACATGTTATGACTTTTATGCAAAAAAATAATAATGCAGTAAAACTGAAAAAAATTATAAACTTTAATGGTTCTTATATCATTTCCCTAAAAAATAATAATAGGCACATGTATTATAGAAACGAAACATCAATCACAAGATCCGGTTCAATAACAGTGGATAATAAATGGCTATTATTATTGTTTCTTTTTAGGCAAAATGACACCGTAACCCAACGATATTTCAGTCTTTGTTTTAAAAGGTCCCTACACTATTTTCCTGCATTCTAAGGGAATAAAGTTGTGTTAGACCTGTTATTAAAGTTCCTTAACCCCTTACAACCGGTTTATGAGGGTGGGTATGCATACGTGACATCTGACTCACAACTTTGAGTTGACTCTAATGACATGTCACCGACTCTATTAATACCCACGTCACCCTTTGTTTATTTGATGAAATTGTCTTCCCTTGAACGGTCTTCCACGAATAATTCATGGATAGTACTTTAATCGAAACCGTACGTTAATCGACGGGAGTGGAACCGAAGGCTAGAGTCTTTGGCGACGAGTCAGATCGAGGTTATTTCTTTGTTATTTAAGTTCGAATTCAATGTAGTCATCCTCAATTTCTTCCGGAATCAAACTTTTCGACTCTTTTTCCTTCACAGTTTCAACATCCTTAAGGTTAATTGAGAAAAACCATTGCTGGAATCGTCCAGTTCCAGATGAGAATCAAGATAATCGAATTCTTGTTCTTGAGGAAATAGAACTCGGTAAGAAAAACTATCGTTTCTCGTGAAAAAAATCCCCCAATCATTTAACATTTTCTGGTTCCGAAACTTCGTTTTTACCCAAATTTAACTCGCTTTTTCTCCTGTAAATTAACCGATTCTTTCAATTGTTCTTCAGAATTGATGGAATTTGTATTGGGAAGATCAACACTTTGAGGAATTTCACTTGAAGAAACCTCTGTTTCGATGAATTCATCAACTTTTTCATCTGATGGATGATTTGAATTTTCATTCCATTCTTTCTGTTCGTCTTTGATTATAGCTTCATGTTTGACTTCTAAGTCGCTTAATAAGTTTTTTTTGACTTATTCCCTTTTCTTTAATGATGAAATCGTCTTCCCTTGAACGGTTTTCCACGAACAATTCATGAACAATAAAGCTGACGTCTATAACTACGAGAATCGAATGGCATTTACGACACACCAGATGACCAAACGCTCCAAGGACCTAAGATATACGGTCGATTGTTTTTTCCACTTGGCATTTGACGTGGCAGCCAAATGATGACAATGCAATGGAGTAAGCGGTTTACTCCTTCAATTTCGTTTGAGGGACCATATAAACCACTTAAACTTGAATTTGTTTCCAAAGAATGCAAGAAAAATAGTGTAGGGACCTTTTAAAACAAAGACAGAAACATCGTTGGGTACAGTGTCATTTTGCATTTTCTTTATCATGTATTAGTTTTTTGTCTTACAGAAATCTGTTATACTTTAAGATTATTTTAACCAGAGTATTCTTAAAAATCAATATTTATTTTATTAATTTTGACCGATTTAAATCGCTATTTGTTGTTGTATTTCGTTCACTTCCTTGTACCAAAAAGTATTCTTTACGACATTCCTTTTTTCTTTTTATTGTTCTTACGAGCTAGATGCATGTCACTCATTTATATATTTACATGTATATTAGAAATGTGTTTTTTTTCGGTATTTGTTATAAATTGTTCTATTACATATTTTCAAATTAATGTTCTTACACTTACGGTCTATCCTTGAGTTCATTAAAGGAGTGAAATGAAAGTATATCTAAGAAAATCAAAGAGGAGCAAGAATAAGTTAGGTTGTCGTTTTAATAAAAAAATCAAAGAGGAAATGTGTTCTCAATATTTTTTTTATAGATGGAAGGAAAGGGAGATAAAACGAGGCTTAATTTTATCCGCCCATTTTTGGGCAGGTTAGGAAGGGAAACATTGTCAATTTACCTATTTGCCCTTACTATTCACCTTCTCCTTCATCAAGCTCCAACCTTCACCAACTCAAAACGTAAATTTCCTCACATTCCCTTCCATTCATCTCCAACTCAAGAATACGAGTACTTGTATTTTCCTTCCATTTACTTTCCTTCTATTTCCTTCCTTTCACTCCCTTTCCCTTTCATTCATTTAAAAACTCAAGAACATTGCATTGGTTCTAGTAATTCTATAAAAGGGAATTGATAAACCAACTATATATTTGTTTTTTCGATTTAGATCAAAGTTTGCAATCTACATATTTACAATAACATGAGGATTTTAGATTTCATTTGTTATCTGAGTTTAACATGCAAATTGAGTTTGGTTCATATAGTAGTCGTTTACGAGAAGAAAGCCATATGAAGCTGCAATATATTGAGTCGGTAAAATTAGAAGGATGTAACGGTACTAAAATAATCATTTTGGGCTAAGAATGTAAAAAACATGACAATGTAAGAAGGAAATGGTTGTTTTTTTGTAAAAAATATAAAGAATTTTACATATACTAAAGATCAAGGATACATCTTTTTATTCAATTTCCATAATTGTCAATGGAGGATGTGCTCATGTCATCATCATTGGTTTCAATATGGTGTACTTGCAAAATACGTCAAATATTCAATTCTCAATAGTTGCAAAACCAGAGTTTTAATTTCAATGTACATCGAGTTCATGTATTTGATTTACATCTGATATGATGTTTTTGGATTAGTAGATATGAGCCGATACGGGTTTGTTAAAAGAATACTATTATATTATAGGAAGTCTTGTAAAAACCAATATTTTAGGTTAAAAGTAAAATTATAGTTTGAAGGATTATATATGCAAATTGAGGGATATTTGGAGGCTATCTTTATGCTTTGATTTTAAATATAACAATGTTGGTATAGGAATAGTTGAATATGTTAGTCGTATTTTAATTTTCTTTTACAATAATAGACCACATAGGTTTGAGCCTTTTCTACAACAACAATTGATTTAAGAACGAGTCTCATGCAAATAAAACAACATAAATATTATTCCTCAACTCCCTCCCCAATTCAAACGGACATCACAATTACCTTTCTACCCTTCTCGACAACTAACTCTCCGTCTTCATGTATTCCATCATCTCTCACACACTACACTACACTACACTCCTCTCCTATTCGTTCACGTCACTGCTCCCACCGACCGTTACACTTTCCGGCAACTGATCGCTGTTTGCATTGCTCATCATGCCCACCACCAACGGTGACGCGAAACCTGGCCGCTCCCCCTTTGTTGTCTACAGCGAGGTTCAGTCCAGCCGCCTTAATGCCTCTCTTCCTCTCCCTTCCGTACTCAAATCCACGTTTGATGTCGTCGATGGTCCTAAGAGCTCCGCCGCCGGGAATCCAGGTTTTTCCACTCGCATTCATTGACTTATGCATTGTTCTAGAGACGATTTATGTAGTTTTTTTTCTTCAAATTTAATTTGTACAAAATGATTTAGTTCGATGCTAACAAGATCTAATACTTGCACACACTGAAGAAACGAAGATTTCTCGTTCAAACTGATAGGCACTTGCGATACAGACGTATATCGGACAATACAATGATTTTTCATTCAAGCTGATAGAAACCTGAGGTTTAGACCTACAGAAAATGTACACAGTTTTTTTCGATCAAGAATTCAGGATAGCTAGCATAACACCTGCATTTTAGACATCAAATACACTTGGTTTTTCGCGAGGTTTATGCAATAATCTCATCCGTTCGTCAAATCCACTCTGTGTATAGTCAATGTAGTGTAACGAATCACTGTTTATGTGCGTGTATAATACGTAAGGTCTAAACCATAAATCCATAATGACGATTGAAAATTGAGCTTATTAGACTCGGAAATAGTTACAGAGACCTAAAAGACGTATGATGCAATTAGTATAAATTTCAATATACGTTCAGATTTTGCAGATTTTACAACATTACTATAGTTTAAAATTTCATGCATATGTACTTCCATTAATTTCATCGCGTGGATTGTACAAATATAGACCAGATCGCTAAGCTCTTCCCAAAGCTGTTTGGACAGCCATCAGTATCCTTGAAATCTGGAGGCTCATTACCAAAACAGAGTCTAAGAATTGGTGTTGTTCTATCTGGAGGTCAAGCTCCTGGTGGACACAATGTGATTTCTGGAATTTACGGTGAGCAAATCATTGAACTGAATATGTTAATTATCATATATGTCTGTGATCTGTAACTTGTTATTTCATATGGTTTTACATTCACTGTATCAATACTTTTACTGGCCAGATTATTTACAGACTAGGACCCATGGCAGCACGATGTATGGATTTAAAGGTGGCCCAGCTGGAATCATGAAGTGTAAATACGTTAAACTGAATGGTGAATTTGTCTATCCTTACAGAAATCAGGTGATGTTTTAATTTCTTTAGCAAGCACATAAAATGTTGTACATAATCGTATGCTTTTTACCTTAATTTTGTGTTTTGATGTCATTTTAAATTACAGGGCGGGTTTGATATGATATGCAGTGGTAGGGACAAGATTGAAACCGCTGAACAGGTTTTAATTTTTTGATTCTTAAAATATCAATTTGAAACTAGTCACCTCGATCTTTTTAAAATTACATTATACTTTTGCAGATTAAACAAGCTCAAGAAACAGTTAAAAAGCTTGATTTGGATGGACTTGTGGTCATTGGTGGGGATGATTCAAATACAAATGCATGCGTATTAGCAGAAAATTTTAGGTTTGTTATGTTTCTTTTTTGTGCTCAAAACAAGTCACTTTGATTTTTATTTATTTTTTTTTTATTGGTGTCATTAACTTTTTGAAGGGCTAACAACTTAAAAACACGCGTTATTGGATGCCCAAAAACCATTGATGGTGATTTGAAGTGCAAAGAAGTTCCAACAAGTTTTGGATTTGACACTGCCTGCAAGGTAATTAACTAATTTCACTTTATGTTAAATTACACAATGTTTTTTTATTAAAAATGTTACCCTATAATATATAGATATATTCAGAAATGATTGGAAATTTGATGGTAGATGCACGCTCCACTGGAAAATATTATCACTGTAAGTACACATTTTTCCAACTATTCTATTTTGTTAAAAACTAATAAAATCATTTGTATATTCCACTTATTTTTTATTTTAAAATTTTAATTTCAGTTGTAAGGTTAATGGGCCGTGCTGCATCACACATAACACTAGAATGTGCTTTACAGACGCATCCAAATATAGCAATTATTGGAGAAGAGGTATCTCTTTATAATTTTCTTGATTTTATATAAATAAAAGGTTAAAAATTAAACTCACCCAATATTTTTAAAAATGTTGTGATTTATTGTAGGTTGCTGCCCAAAAGCAGACACTAAAGAGTGTTACAAATTATATAACAAATATAATTTGTAAACGTGCAGAAGCCGGTTACAATTATGGTATTATTCTCATACCAGAAGGCCTCATTGATTTCATTCCAGAGGTATATATATATATTTCAACTAATCAACACCCGAAAATAAATAAATAAATAAACAAAAAGAAGAAAAAAAAACTAGTAACCTTTAATATGATTTACAGGTGCAATCACTTATTGCAGAGGTTAATGAAATTATAGCCCATGATACAATTGATAAAGAAGGTGCATGGAAGAAGAAACTTAGAAGCCAGTCTCATGAGCTTTTTGAAATTTTACCAAAAACAATTCAGGAACAGCTTTTATTAGAAAGAGACCCTCATGGAAATGTTCAGGTAGTGATGAGAAGGGTATTTACGTCTTTTGCACGAGATCTATATCAAGTTTCAGTCCCATCTTTTTTTGGATGAAACAAAAAGTTGCAATTTTTGTTGTATTGATATCGATGTCATTTCTAGACCAGTGCGTGTCAAATGCAGTACAAGACTGTCTGAGGTCTGACTGTATTTTATTATTTTTTTTTAATTGAATGCAAGTAGGTTGCCAAAATTGAAACCGAAAAGATGCTTATTCAAATGGTGGAAACTGAACTAGAGAACAAGAAAAAAGAGGGTAGATATAAAAAGGATTTCAAAGGGCAGCCACACTTTTTTGGGTAAATAATATTTTCCTTTACCTTAATGAGTTATATTACGTATTAAAAAAACAATAAAAAATACTTTTTTTTTTTTGTACTTTACGTAGTTATGAAGGAAGATGCGGTTTACCTTCAAAATTCGACTCAAACTACTGCTATGCTTTGGGTTATGGTGCTGCAGCTCTCCTTCATTCCGGGAAAACCGGATTAATTTCCTCGGTTGGTTTTTAATTTTTAATTTTTAATTTTTAAACCTACATGATTATATTTTTTATTTAATTGTAAAATAAATATTTAATGAAACTCAGGTCGGAAATTTGGGAGCTCCGGTTGAAGATTGGACAGTAGGAGGGACCGCCCTGACATCTTTAATGGATGTGGAAAGGAGACACGGTATTTATATTAATATAAATGCTTAATAATATATTAATGTTAAAATAAGTAACAATAATTATAAACGTTTTTACAGGAAAGTTTAAGCCGGTGATTAAGAAAGCATTGGTGGAACTCGAAGGTAATAATTCCACTTTTACTAATGTTAATATTTTTTTAAAATGATACGATACTTACATTTTGTGTTAAATTATTAGGTGCTCCTTTTAAAAAGTTTGCATCAATGCGTGGCGATTGGTCTCTAAAGAACCGCTACATTAACCCTGGTACATGTTTTTACTATTTTAAAATTTGGATCAATTAATAATATATTAATATTTACCTATATATATATATATATATATATATATATATATATATATATATATATATATATATATATATATATATATATATATATATATATATATATATATATATATATATATATATATATATTAAAAATTACAATTTTATCTTGATTTGAATTCTCAACCTTGTCACAAAAGTTAAAAGAATGCGGATCTGATTTGCATTTTGTGTACTACTTGTTACAGGCCCGGTTCAGTTCGTGGGTCCTTCGGCTGATATCATCAATCACACATTAAGGTTGGAACTTGGATCACAAGCTTAGGTCTCTTAACGGATTCTCTAATTCGAAGATTTACATTTTTGGGTGCCGTTTTTTAGTAGAGGAATGAAAACCTTTGAAGATTGTGGATAGTGGTTCCTACTTCTTAATTACTAATTTTAGTTGCTCAAAGTAACACAATGGTAGCCTTATTTTAACCTGAATGATTATAATGTTTGTTTTGGGAGCTAAAAGATTTCAAACCAAAATTGGTTAACTTTCTATGCGTTTTGATGTGTAGCTAGGCCTGACCCAAGTATTGTTTAGGTTTTATACTGTTTGACGTCTATATAATAAAGATTGCTAGCTAGGGTCTTAGTTGTACTAACAATCATCTTTCAAGCTCGTGAATAAGTATATCTCCTATTGCCCTCTGGACGTAGACCGCACTGACCGATGTTAGTGGAGATAAATCTCTCATGTATAATTAATGATCGTGATTTACAAAATACATACACATAATACATATGTAAGGCTTCTAATTAGTTGGTTGGGCTAACTACCTACATAAGTGCATGATATAAAAATACACATAGAGACAAAGCCTATAGAGTCTAACATCCTCCATAGTTTTATCAGGAGGAAATTTTCGTATGTTTAGACTGGATATGAACTCGTGAAACAATGTGGGGTGGAGCCCCTTGATGAAGATGTCAACATAGTGGGACGATGAGGGGCTGTGAAGAACACGAATAGTAGCAATGGTAACCAGATTTTGAACTAAGTGAAATGTCTATCTCAATGTTTTTGGTGCGTAGATGTTGTACGGCTTTAGACAAGAGATAGATGACGTTGACATGTTGTCACAGTAGACAATAGTTGCCTTGGGAGGTGGGTGACGAAGTTCTTGTAAAATATTTTGTAACCAGGTATCGCTACGCATTGGCTAACTTGCGATATTCAGCCTCGATGCTGGAGCGTGAGATGACACTTTGACGTTTGGAAGATCATGAGAACAAATTATCACCAATGAAAACACAATAGACTGAAGTAGATCGTTTGGTGGACAGGGATTCGCCCCAATCGACGTCGAAGTATGCAATTAGTGTCGAAGAGGGGGAAGTATATATGAATTCGAAGTTTGTGCTCGAGGATCCCTCGTAAGTACTGAAGGCAGTGGCGGATCCACCTCTAGCATGGGGTGCCCATGCACCGGCTCAACTTTCGCGGGACTTTGTAAAAAAAAAATTTCTAGTAGGTTGCACCCCCTTGGAAAAAAAAAAAGTAATTCATGGATCCGCCGCTGACTGAAGGATGCGTTAAGAGCATGAAAGTGTGGCTCCCGATAGTCGTGCATAAAGAGGCATATCTGTTGTACATCAAATGAAATATATGATTTTGTAAATGTGAGATACTGAAAACTAATTCATCGTTGGGTAATTGTATATCATGGGCTTATGTATGGTATCTAATTAGTTGGTTGTGATAACTACCTACATAAGCCCATGATATACAAATACACATAGATACAAAGTCCATATAATCTAACAACTTAACCACGTTAAATATAGTGTCTTGTTATATATATTAGTGATTTTATTCTCGTCTATTCCTAAGATTCCTGACAGAAAGGTTTGTTAAGCAAAAAGGTTGTGAGGATATATACGATCTCCAAAACAAAATAATTTCTAAGATAGATTTGACAAAGGTGTAGGTTTACACATGATAAGTTCAATACCATATGTGGATATCGGTGTGGGAATTGTTTATTTAATTAATATAAGGGAAACAAAATTGTTTTATGTTCTAATCAAACAAAAACGCTATTTCAAAATAATGTGTTTTCTTTATTTTCCTTTAGAAATATCCTTTTATTCATACTGTTTGAAGTGAAACGAATAATGCAATATGATAATTTCATCTGTAATGGAGTTAAATTCACTGGGAGCTTTTGAAGTTGGTAGTTGAAGAGTCAATGCATTATTAAATAAATATTTTTTTTATTAATTATAATTGAGGACAGAAAACTTATGATAAAAACACAATGTAAAGTTTCCAACGGTTATGAATGCATTGCGTATTGGCGTTATATAACAAATGGTTTTGATTATGTAGATTGCCAAAATTTCATAACTCCCTCTTTTTGAAGAAGGGTTGTTTCATAAAACCGAAGTATTTAGTATCCATTGACTTAAATTTTTGACTAGTTCAAAGAATATGTATGTTTTTTATTTGTTCAGTGGCTATATCGAACACGTTAAATAAAAATGACTTAAGAGATAACCTCTAAATAGTTATATTTAGCTAGCGTTTGTTATATAGAAATTAAAGAGAGTATGAATTGGAGTATTATGACAGAATGAAAAAGATCATATTTGCTTGCTCAAGAGAATAAAAATTGAACATTCTTTATAGAATGTGGTCATAGAACAAATTTCATTTCATGGGGAATGAGTGTTTTTTTCATTCACTCCGGAAATGAAATGATATATAACAGAATTAAATTACGATTATTATTATAATCTTCAATAAATATTAATATTTTTAAAATTTTCAAACTTTATTTAAATAATTTTTTTTTTAAAATAACTATGCTTTTTTATCATATTTGTATTTTAAGATCATATGATATCTAGTTCTTTCTATTTTATAACTTTTTAAATTATAAATATTAATCATTTATAGAACATATAATATGTATTTTGAATGAAATAAAATATGTATAGAAATAAATATATATTTGTTTAATAAAATTTTATTTTATAAAATAAAATTAATTTCTTTATTGATCAAATTTATTTTATTTAGTTTTTATATATTAATAAAAATTATATGTTTGAATGACTTATTTATAATATTTTCTATTATTTGAATTTACTTTTTTATTTAAATTGTTTGAAGATAATATGAAACTAAATCTATGGTTATTTTATTGTATTTTATATGGTTTATAATTTGTTTATATTGAATTATATTAAGCATGCAAATGTGTCATATCATATCTCAGAATATATTTACTTTACGCCTAATGAGACTAATGGAAAAGGGATTCATAATATTATCACTCTCACAAGTAATATTTTTTTTTTTGAAAGGCAAGCATTTCTTATTATTCACTAACCAAAGCCAAACACAGTACACGAGCCACATATCATGCGAGTTACAGGAAGTTAGACAGGGGCATTTCAGTCCAAGGTAACAATTACATACAAATCATATTTTTAAACCTTTACTTATTCCTAAATAGTGCTGTTGGGTCTGTGCGCCATAAGACCCAGTTCCAATTTACCTTCTTAAACCTAGGTTTAATCCACAGAAACGTTCTCTATTGCAGCTCTGTAAACATGATCCTCTGATCCTGAATCTTCTTTTCGAACATTACCAAATTGCGATGATTCCATAGTAAATAAAGAACTGACCACACTACAGCTTTCCATATAGCCCTCGATTCCTTCTGCCATGTCCTTTTCCCTTTGTACTCTAATAGATGATTGATATCAACAAATTTTTCACCTTCAATCCCCCACCACTCCATGACCTTTTCCCATATAAGCCATGAAACTTGACATCGAATCAGGACATGATCAACACTTTCTAAACACTCATTACATAATGGACACAATAAAGATGGAAGATCCACCCCTCGCCGATCCAATTGCACTCTAACCGGAATGTTCCCTGAACTAATTCTCCAGATGAAAATACAAACCTTCTTAGGGACCGAATTCAACCATATCGTTTGATGATCTTCTATCCCCTCCTTCTCCTGCAGCTTCATATCCACCAGGGATCTAAGGATTTTGACCTCAAACTCGCCTTTCTCTGTCAACAACCACTTCCAGCTATCATCTTGCTCCTGTTTTGCTTTAAACGTCTTCAGGCAATCAATAAGTTCATTAAGTTCACTAGACGTTCTACCTCTTGGGCAATACTTCCATTCCCACCTCCACTCGCAATTACCATCACCCGATATACACATTCTTTGATTAACAGTGGCCGACCCATTTGTTTCTAATCTAAAGAGCCTAGAAAATTTCGTGCATAATTTCACATTACCTAGCCATCGATCGATCCAAAATGCAGTGTCAGCACCGTTTCCCACCTTCTTGCCAAATGAATCTATCCAATCAATTCCAAGTTTTTGAACTTCTAGCCCCGCCTTAACAATACTTCCCCAAGTGCTACTGCTTCTACACAAGTCCTTTAGACCGCCATCCTGCCCATATAAGCTCTTAATGATTTTAATCCATAACACCCCCTCACCTTCCCCACCTTTCCCCCTTCTACTATAAAGCGCCACCACCATTTCCCTAATAGGCTTAGATTTTGGGCCCTTAGAGACCCAATATTAAGCCCACCCTTCCCATAGCTTGCAACTGTTTTAGCCCACTTAACCCATACAATTTTTTTGTCCCTAACCCCCCCCTCCCCAGAAAAAAGAACACCTAATACTCTCAAGACTTTTTATCACACTCAAGGGAGCACGGAATAGGGAGAAAAAATACGACGGGAGACTACTAATTACCGACTTCACCAAAGTTAACCTACCACCAAACGACAACGATCTCGCTTTCCATGATGACAATCTATTTTCGATTTTTTCAATTACCACTTTCCAGTTTTCGCATGTATTCATGTTCACGCCAATTGGAATACCCAAATAAATTAGAGGGAAGGAGCCTGCTATACAGCCCATCCGACCCGCCATTTTTTCCACCTCACCTTGCCTCACGCCCAATCCAAACACGCTACTCTTTCCTAGGTTAACTTTCAAGCCGGAGGCTAAATGGAAACATTTTAGCAATTTCATTATATTAGAGATCTTTTGTTTTTCCCATTTTCCAAAGATGATCATATCATCTGCGTACTGTAGGTGAAATAGCTTAACTTTGTCCCTTCCGACCTCCACTCCTTCTACTAAACCTCTAGCCAGACCCATTTTGCAAGCCTGGTTCAGACCTTCCGCCGCCAATATAAACAAAAATGGAGCTAGCGGGTCTCCTTGCCTGATACCTCTACCCATACTTGTTTCCTTCGATGGGGACATGTTAACAAGAACAGAAACCGACGCAGATTCCAAGCACGCTTTAATCCACTTCATCCATCTTTTGCCAAAACCCATTTGTTTTAGAGAATTATATATGAACTTGACACGCCTTGGTCGTCGTGCGGTCAAAAATAAGAGTAAAATACCTAACACACACTAGTACAGTGGTAGTCAGGGTCGATCCACAGGAGCTTCGTGGTTAGACTAGATGAGAGATTACCAACTAATAGTGTCACAGCTATAGTCGGAGGATCTGGTTTCTATTTTCCTAATCACTAGCAATTGAAACAATAATCAAACACCAAAGCCAAGCTAAGCTACGTCCAAATGACCTAGTCACTCTCTGAAATCAGAAGTACATCTCTGAATCAGAAGCAATCAAAGGTATCCAAACTAGCAAAACCGAGCAAAGCATAAACTAGCTACTACTAAGTCCTTATTGAACAATTATTAGCCAAGGTTTAATGCTTACCAAATACCCTGATTAGCTACTGATTTCAGCTAAGGAAAACAGTCCTAACAAGGTCCAAACACAATTCAACAATCAAAACCAAACACAAACATCCAAAAACACCGAAATACCAACATTAAATGTAACCAAATGATTTCATTCACCAAAACTGAATTCGGATCACAAAAACAGTAACCAAATATTTCTAAAACAGAAACCTAAGTGCTCAAAGTCAGTGGTTGTCACTCCCAAAGACTTTAGCTACAAAAACTACTTGCTACTAAAAGGAAATTAAATCAAAAATCATAAAATACCAATTGTGAGCTTGTTGAAACGAGATCCTGGAGTCAAAGAGCTTCAAGGTCGATTTTACACCCGGTCTTTGCTAGGGTTTTTGGCTGGAAATGAGTCTATTTATACTTGCAAATTTCCCGCAACCGCGCCGCGCAGAAGTGAAATCCGCGGCGCGCGTACTTATCTTCCCCCGTTTCTTCAGAATTTAAATGTGTTCCACCGCCTTAAGCCCGCGTCGCGCAGATCATATATCCGCGGCGCGCGTACGAGTTCTCTTGATTTTTCATTCCTTCCCAACTTCTTCCTTTTGCACGCTTTTAGTCCCTGTTTCTATCCTTTTTTCTCCAAACAAGTCCTGGCACGAAAAGTGAGAATACCCAGACATATTTGATATAATTTTATCAAGAACAGGGCTCAACAACGCCTAAAATACCTGATATCACTAGGCGTTGTCAAACACCCCACACTTGTGCCTTGCTCGTCCCCAAGCAAGAGAATTTTTAACAAATTATAATAAAGAATCAAACAATTTTTGACTGTGTTCAGTTTCAAAGTTTATTGCTTTTTTGAGTTAGAGTGGAATAGTTCGCAAAAACATAATTGAGTTGTTCTTTGGAATTCATGGCTTCCTAGAGAACCCTTGATTACAAACTTTCTGTCCACAATGAAGTGTACTTACTCATTCAGATTCTAAAGGCCATTAAAGAATTGTCCATGACTTTCGATGTTGTCCGTGTAGCGAGCTTTCGGAAATACCATCCCAGACCAGACGATCTTAGGTGGTAAGGTGCATAAATCCCACCCATTTTAGACTTACTGGCTCGAACAACAAAGGCCACAGATTGACTTTTCCTTCCTAAATTCCAATCTTAAAACAGCTCAATCTTCTAAACTCGTAAAACTCAACTTATTTGACTCAACTAATAGCATGATCACAAATAAATAGTATTTCTTGAAAAATACTAATGCTATCACAATCACAAACCATTCGTTTCAAAATTGCAATTTATTAAAAATTTTGAAAAATATTGCTAAAAATTTGAAAATCGATCATTTCTGCAAAAATTTCAAAAAAAATTCTCTTTCGACCGTCCACACCCCACACTTAAAACCGTACAACGTCCCCGTTGTCCAAAAATTATTTTAAAACAAGGGAGAAAGAGTTACCCCTTTTTGGACGATAGACTGCTTGGTGCTCAATATCACAGGTATAATGCGTACACATGGATCCTCGATTTCGTATTCTGGAGTTGTAGCGCTACAGTGAACACGCCGGTGGTCGAGACAAGGGGAGGGGGCACGGTGACCCCACACTTATCTGAGACAACTCCTTCTCAAATTGGTATATCATGCATCACTCAACAAACAGATTAAAAACACACATGACAAATAAAACATGAACAAAAATATACAGATAGAAGTGTATGTGTTCGTACATATATCTCAAAAATAAGAAGAAAGAAAAAGAGAAAGAAAAAGGTACATCAATCACTGCCAGGCGGCCTGGAGGGTCCGGTGTAACAACCGTGTCCCGGAAGGGACTATAGATCAAAAGTAAGAGCGTTTTGGCCTTTGGTGTGGCCAAATAATGATGTTAAGATTATTATGAAATAAGAAAAATATAACGATCAAAGCCTAGGAGTCAAAACGTAGCAAAAAGCAGAAAAAAATCGGACAATTTAATGTCGGCGCCTCGCGACGCGACGACCATGGTGGTCGCGACGCGACAGCTGTCGCGAGATCTGGAAATTTCGCCGTAAATTGCGCAATCAGGCAATCATTCGAGGTGAGTCATCGCGACGCGACGGGAGGCGTGGTCGCGACGCGAGGGATGTTCAGAGGCTATAAATACGAGGCACAAGCCTCATTTTTTAGGCAGAACACACACGAAACACATATACGATATAAGAGAGTGTTCTGGTAAGGGGTATATGTTGAGAGATGATAGTAAGAAGTAAGAAGGCAGCGGTAGCTAGCGTCGAGGTGCTCGGCAGCTATCAGGAGTCTAGAACGAGAAACGTGCCAGGACTCCGGGAAAGCACCAAACTCAGGTGAGTAATCGCTACCGTATCTCCCTAGTA
Organism: Cichorium intybus; assembly: GCA_023525715.1. Lineage (NCBI taxonomy): Eukaryota > Viridiplantae > Streptophyta > Magnoliopsida > Asterales > Asteraceae > Cichorium > Cichorium intybus. The sequence continues at coordinate 10,919,016 of CM042015.1, read as the reverse complement.
GTTTTTACGTGTTGAGCTATAGTAGAAAGAAATTGTATAAATGCAAAGTAGTATAGTTAAGATATATGTATCAGTTGATTTACTACGAGCTCGTTTGACGAGTCTGGCCCATGAGAAGTAGTGTATCAAAGGCTGATACTAAGTAGTGTAGATAAACAGTAGTGTAGTGCCCATACGAAAGAATGACATACGACATAGAAAAAGATAATGTGTAGATACTGTGTGCCAGTTCCATATGTTGCACCAGTATTACTTTAATAAATTACAAGGGGATATGAATATCCCATAAAACAAGCATAAAAGATCGTATAGACAGTACCAAATAATAAATTTGGTTAAGAATAATAGTATCGACAGATAACCCGGTGCGGAACCGGTAACCACTTATAACATAGTAGTAACGACTGAGTAGTCGTATAATAAAAATAGGCGGCATAATAGTAACATACAGAACGGTATACGATACCGTAAGTAACGTTAAACAGTACGATAATGATAAGTTACCAAGCAATAAAAGAAAGTGCAGACAGTACGGTAACGTCATAAGTTACCAGACAGTAAAAGAAAATAGTAAAAGAGTAACATTATATGTTACCAGATAGTAGCAGAAAGTATAGTAAGAGTATACGAGAGAAGTGAGTTTCGTCGGGCAATACGGTAGTTTCACAGTATGTTGTACGAATAAGGAAAGTGATCGTATGACGGTTAAGTATAATAAAATGAATCTGTGAAACGAGTGTGGCTATTTAGGCCATACCGTGATTCGATTACTCACTAAGCTTTATAGCTTACCCCTTCATTTATGTGGTTTTTGCAGGTATAGGTAACGCTCGGCTTGGATCATGGGACGATCCCTGGTGATATTATCTTGTAAAGTCTCAGGCTTCGGAGAGCCGGTTCGTTACAAATGGTATCAGAGCCGAGATTTGAGTGAACTAGGTGTCAGTAGAAAAGATTCCTAGACTCAAATCAGTAGGTATATGTAAATTACCTAATGATAGGTAAATATCACAAACATATTGTAATAAGGAAAGAGGTGGGTAAACATCACAAACATATTGTGATAGGAAGATAGATAAAGATAAAGCAAAATATATATAATGAGAACTCCTTAGAAATTTAAGGAGAAAAAGATAGTAAGAACAGAGATAAGATAACTTGTTAAAAATATAAACAAGAAAGTAAGTGAGAAACAAGAACTACAAGAAAGTATTAAAACATGAGAATGGTACATAAAATACCAAAGAAGATAAGAAGTATACTAGAGTAATGAAAGAAAGCTGAAAAATAAAAAGAAACAGTTTGAGTCAGAAAACAGTAAAAGTTTGGCCAGAAGGCCATAAAGAAAAGAGTTGGCATCTAGCCATAAGAAATTTTTGAAAGCATGATTTAAAAGTCGAAAAGGTAAGAAATAAATATAAAAGTAATAATAAAAGTAGCTCTACGAGCTAAAGATTTGAAAGAAGTTTGTAAAAAGCTAAAATAGTAGCTCAATATACGAGCGAAAAATGTTTTACGAATCTGAACTATGTTTCAGAAAAGAGTTTTAAAAGATATGAGATTTGAAAAGAGTTTTGAAAAGCTATGAGATTCGCTTCATATAAAGCGAAAGATGTTTTAGTTTAGCTAAGACCAATTTGAAACGAATGACAGTCGAGAAGAGAAGAGAAAGATGTCCGGACAGGCTTTCGCCATTAAGGAAGCCAAGAAGACACTACTGGGATGGTACCTCCCTTCGCGAAGTAGTTGTCTAGTTTAGTATACCCTTGTGCTTGAATCTGTTCCAAGTCACAAAGGGGAGACAGAATGAGCATAACCTAGCGGACGGATCTGTTCTGTCCCGCGAGGGGAGCTAGTAAGATGAGTTTCATGAGTATCAGTTGGTCTTATGCTAAGAGAAAGAAAAGAGTTAAAGAAAGAATTATTTTCAAAATGAGGGTTATTTTATAACCAAAGAAGATTAAGGGTCCTTTAAATGACAAAAAGTTATGATAAAATTTTTTTAGCAAAAGAGTCGTTTTATGATCAAGAAGTGAAAAAGAATTTTTTTTCTAAAACGAGTCATTTTTATGACTAGAATATGTAAAAATAATTTTAAAGTATAAAAGAGTCATTATATGACTAGAAAGAGTAAAAAGACAATTTTTTTTTAACGAAAGACCCAACTGTAACGAAATATAACTTCAGTTGGGAAGTATGAAAGTAGTTATGTGGTAATAAAAGTCACAATAGTAAGTATATGAGAAAGCAAATATGTACGAGATTAGTGAGTTTTGGTATAGAAAGAGAAAGAATATAAGTATGTTACACCATACAGTATATGAGTAAAGAGAACTAGTGAGCCAGGAAACCTAGTGTAACATTAGAATCAGTACATATAGTCTTATTATATGATATGTATTGATGCTGATGGAATCACGAAGGAATCATGGTAATTTGGTAGAAAATATAACAAACATAAAATTATGTTGTAAAATGAGTAAGAGGTAAGGGAACTCTTGCACCCGAAAGTATAAAGTCAAGCAAGTATGAGTAACGAAAGAGAAAACAAGTAATGATAAATGTAGTATGGTAAAAACAAGAAAAATACCTAAGTATGTAGAAGAATGTGTACACAGATACATAAGAGTTAGTTTGAGAGATTACTGAGATTTCGGGGACGAAATCCTGTAAGGGGGAAGGATTGTAACAACCGTGTCCCGGAAGGGACTATAGATCAAAAGTAAGAGCGTTTTGGCCTTTGGTGTGGCCAAATAATGATGTTAAGATTATTATGAAATAAGAAAAATATAACGATCAAAGCCTAGGAGTCAAAACGTAGCAAAAAGCAGAAAAAAATCGGACAATTTAATGTCGGTGCCTCGCGACGCGACGACCATGGTGGTCGCGACGCGACAGCTGTCGCGAGATCCGGAAATTTCGCCGTAAATTGCGCAATCAGGCAATCATTCGAGGTGAGTCATCGCGACGCGATGGGAGGCGTGGTCGCGACGCGAGGGATGTTCAGAGGCTATAAATACGAGGCACAAGCCTCATTTTTGAGGCAGAACACACACGAAACACATATACGATATAAGAGAGTGTTCTGGTAAGGGGTATATGTTGAGAGATGATAGTAAGAAGTAAGAAAGCAGCGGTAGCTAGCGTCGAGGTGCTCGGGAGCTATCAGGAGTCTAGAACGAGAAACGTGCCAGGACTCCGGGAAAGCACCAAACTCAGGTGAGTAATCGCTACCGTATCTCCCTAGTAGTTTTTACGTGTTGAGCTATAGTAGAAAGAAATTGTAGAAATGCAAAGTAGTATAGTTAAGATATATGTATCAGTTGATTTACTACGAGCTCGTTTGACGAGTCTGGCCCATGAGAAGTAGTGTATCAAAGGCTGATACTAAGTAGTGTAGATAAACAGTAGTGTAGTGCCCATACGAAAGAATGACATACGACATAGAAAAAGATAATGTGTAGATACTGTGTGCCAGTTCCATATGTTGCACCAGTATTACTTTAATAAATTACAAGGGGATATGAATATCCCATAAAACAAGCATAAAAGATCGTATAGACAGTACCAAATAATAAATTTGGTTAAGAATAATAGTATCGACAGATAACCCGGTGCGGAACCGGTAACCACTTATAACATAGTAGTAACGACTGAGTAGCCGTATAATAAAAATAGGCGGCATAATAGTAACATACAGAACGGTATACGATACCGTAAGTAACGTTAAACAGTACGATAATGATAAGTTACCAAGCAATAAAAGAAAGTGCAGACAGTACGGTAACGTCATAAGTTACCAGACAGTAAAAGAAAATAGTAAAAGAGTAACATTATATGTTACCAGATAGTAGAAGAAAGTATAGTAAGAGTATACGAGAGAAGTGAGTTTCGTCGGGCAATACGGTAGTTTCACAGTATGTTGTACGAATAAGGAAAGTGATCGTATGACGGTTAAGTATAATAAATGAATCTGTGAAACGAGTGTGGCTATTTAGGCCATACTGTGATTCGATTACTCACTAAGCTTTATAGCTTACCCCTTCATTTATGTGGTTTTTGCAGGTATAGGTAACGCTCGGCTTGGATCATGGGACGATCCCTGGTGATATTATCTTGTAAAGTCTCAGGCTTCGGAGAGCCGGGTCGTTACATCCGGCCTCGTGATCGTGGGCCCTAGCTGGAAATGGTCGGGGGCGCTGACCCTGCGCTGATTCAATCTGAAGAAGTACCTCCCCGATCCACTCGAGCTGGTCCTCCATCCTCGCAACCCTGGCTGCCAGGTCCTCCTGCTGTGGCTCTGGCGGGGCTCTGGGCTCTGGCACTGGCTCTGGCCTCCTGCGTCTCCTACCGGGCTGGGCATATGCAGGCTGGGGTGCCTGAGGAGGCTCGATCAGGGTCCGGATGTACTGCCCCGGTCGCTGCTGCTCAATGAGCAGCATCCTCTCCAAGGTGCGTGCTGTAGTGCGCGATGGAGGTAGAGCAGTCAAAGAAGCCGCCACGGGGGCAGTAAGGATGCCATAAGAACGGGCCAGGCGGGTAATGAAATACCCCCTGGCTAGTGGGCTGCTAGTGGAGGCGCCGGTCGAGTGGGTGGAGAGAGCAACCGCGAGGGCGAATGGGAGATGGAGGAATCGGGACGGGTCGAGGAGAGCCTATAGAAATGTCATGTCGTCCCCAGACACCTTCTCGCCTCCCTCCCGCTGCATGATGGAGGTGGAGACGATACGGTGCATGAGGCGGTGGAGTGGGTCCCAAAGATGACTCTCCCTGGAAGCTCCTTCCTCATATCTGATGTTGGACAGCGAGGCCCAAACCTCCATGTTGGGAGCCCTGTCTGGCTCCCCCTGAATGCAAGACCCGAAGAACCGGGTGAAGTAGCGATGCTGGAGGTCCCCTGGGGTGTATAACCCCACTCGCCTCCCGAACTCCCGGAGGTTGCACTCCCTGTGCTCACCTCCCAAGCGAAATCGTACCAGCCTGGAGCGCGGGTCTCCCGCCCGAGGTGCGAACTGGATAGTAGATATGAACTCCAGCAGCAACTCCGTGTAGACCACGTCCTCGTCTGTGGCCATGATCCTATCCCAGCCGCGGCATGTGAATGATGCCTCCTCGTGGGTCCAGGTACGCTGTAGGAATGGCTCAATCGCGCCCCAGAGCCCAGCATCCCTCAAAATATCTCGATCGATGACTGTCGCCTCATGGACCCGGCGACGAGTCAATGTGTCTCTCCGTGAAGTGTACTCCACTGAACTGGCAAGCTCTGCGGGGAACTGGAGGAAGGGGTGGTCCAATCTGAACATCATCTGCAAAAGAAAACACATCGCACAAAACAAAATTTTTTTGCAAAATTAGTCATTTTCCTCCCCACCGCACCGCGGCGCGGCCCAAGAGCAAGGGCGCGGCACGGCGCGCGACTGTTGCCAAACCCCGAATCAAATCCTCATTTTAATCATACCACAAGGTAGCCTAGGTGCCGCTTAGCTCATCTAGGGTCTCCATTTGGCAAAACAAACGCTAAGTTTAACGTCTTCTTCCTTCCTCCCAACAAGCGCTAAGTTTAACGTCTTCAGCCAGACGTGCAGTCCTTTTACAGTTACGGTGGATCGTACGCCTTCTTCCTTCGCTGATTTTTAGTCACCACCGTCCCTTTACTGACCCACTGCTCCTCAACCTTTCCTGGGTCGAATGGCTTGCTAGTTCTCCTGCTGCTGGCCGGTTGTTGCTTTCTGGTTAGCTCCCGTGAATGCTTGGAGGTAGCTTTGAACCTCCAAGCTTGATCCTTCCTTCTGTATCTCTTCAAAGTCAAAGGCTTGACATGAAGCGCGCCCAGTGTCGCTTCCAGTAGTTGTGCTGTGCCTCGTTTGTTGCTCTCATATTGCGTGTTATCTTCAGGTTGCAATTTTGGCTTGCAGTACCAATAAAAATTTTCCAATCGAATGGGATCGGAAGGCAACATATTAGGATGCTTCCATACGTCCTCATCGATGGTGTTTATCACATCTAATTTTCCATTCATGAATGGATCATGAGTGGTGCTACAATCATGTTTATTGTTTTCAAATATCAATTCGTCAGCATCAACTTCTTGATCATCGTCCAACAGGTGGATCGGGACCAAGAGTGAGTGACTGGTTTGATCTGATGGTGGTACAAAGTCACCCATCATCAGGTCCTTATTTTCAAATTTCTCAAAATTTTCAAAAATTATAGGGTCAGGGGTAGTATTGTCATCTACACCCCCTTCCTCAATAATATCAAAAACTTCAACAATTTCGGGAGTCGTTGGGCTAGGGTCTGTACTGTCACTTACAGCCCCCTCCTCAACATCCTCAACATCCTCATCAACCAAATTATCTGGTGATGGTATGGATTCACTCATCACCAGCTCGATATTATCAATATTTTCAAAAACATCAAAAGCTGTTGAGTCAGAGGTAGCATTGTCACCTACAACCTCTTTCTCAACAACATTTTCGACCATCTCAGTGGTCTCTTGATTTTCCCAAGGTGTATGCCCTTCCATCACATATTCAGGTGATGCAAGTTCACACACATTATTATTGGTATAAAAATCCCTCGCCTCCGGTTCTGGCAAAGGTGGTGAACATTTCCAACTTTCCTCTAACCTATCTAAAGAAGCTTGCACTTTTTGAAGAGCTTCAGCCTGGTCCTTCTGCTCGTGGTAGTTGTTATACATGAATACCCAAAGTTGGGCCCAAGTTGCAGAATTTTCAGGTTGAGATGACTCCTCGGTCCGCCATCCATTGTCATCGAATGATCCATTGTAGCAATCATCCTCGTAATAGGTGTCGGCCGGATTTCCATAATCTTCATAATACTAATCCGGGTACATGTAATCGCCCATTATGAAGACGTACACATACCAAAAATCAGAAAACTAAAATCAAGCATCAAAAATTCAGAAACTAAGTCCTACAAATCACCTAATCTAAGCGCACAGCTCCCCGGCAACGGCGCCAAAATTTGACACGCCTTGGTCGTCGTGCGGTCAAAAATAAGAGTAAAATACCTAACACACACTAGTACAGTGGTAGTCAGGGTCGATCCACAGGAGCTTCGTGGTTAGACTAGATGAGATATTACCAACTAATAGTGTCACAGCTATAGTCAGAGGATCTGGATTCTATTTTCCTAATCACTAGCAATTGAAACAATAATCAAACACCAAAGCCAAGCTAAGCTACGTCCAAATGACCTAGTCACTCTCTGAAATCAGAAGTACATCTCTGAATCAGAAGCAATCAAAGGTATCCAAACTAGCAAAACCGAGCAAAGCATAAACTAGCTACTACTAAGTCCTTATTGAACAATTATTAGCCAAGGTTTAATGCTTACCAAATACCCTGATTAGCTACTGATTTCAGCTAAGGAAAACAGTCCTAACAAGGTCCAAACACAATTCAACAATCAAAACCAAACACAAACATCCAAAAACACCGAAATACCAACATTAAATGTAACCAAATGATTTCATTCACCAAAACTGAATTCGGATCACAAAAACAGTAACCAAATATTTCTAAAACAGAAACCTAAGTGCTCAAAGTCAGTGGTTGTCACTCCCAAAGACTTTAGCTACAAAAACTACTTGCTACTAAAAGGAAATTAAATAAAAAATCATAAAATACCAATTGTGAGCTTGCTGAAACGAGATCCTGGAGTCAAAGAGCTTCAAGGTCGATTTTACACCCGGTCTTTGCTAGGGTTTTCGGCTGGAAATGAGTCTATTTATACTTGCAAATTTCCCGCAACCGCGCCGCGCAGAAGTGAAATCCGCGGCGCGCGTACTTATCTTCCCCCGTTTCTTCAGAATTTAAATGTGTTCCACCGCCTTAAGCCCGCGTCGCGCAGATCATATATCCGCGGCGCGCGTACGAGTTCTCTTGATTTTTCATTCCTTCCCAACTTCTTCCTTTTGCACGCTTTTAGTCCCTATTTCTATCCTTTTTTCTCCAAACAAGTCCTGGCACGAAAAGTGAGAATACCCAAACATATTTGATATAATTTTATCAAGAACAGGGCTCAACAACGCCTAAAATACCTGATATCACTAGGCGTTGTCAGAACTCCCAATCTAATTTATCGTAGGCTTTTTCTATGTCAAGTTTGAGCACCACACTTTTCCTTTTTTCTCTTTTAAGGTAGGTTACCGTTTTATTTGCAATTAAGACACCATCCAATATGAATCTTCCTTTGATAAAAGCATTTTGTTCAATCCCCACTAACTTGCCAATCACCTTCTTCAATCTATTCGCCAATAGTTTCGCCACAATTTTATAATAAACTTCGATCAAACTAATCGGGCGAAAGTCTTTCAAATACATGGGGTCGGATTTTTTTGGGATAAGAGTCACAAATGAAGCATTACATCCTGCACTAATTTCACCGTATTCCCAAAACCACTGCAACGCAAACAACAGCTCGTCTTTTATAATGCCCCAAAATTTTTTCACAAACTTGAAGTTAAACCCGTCTGGCCCAGGAGCCTTAGAACTTTCACACGATTGTACCGCTGCCCATAATTCATCCTCAGCAAACTTGTCCTCCAGAAACAACGCCTCAGATGGCATTAACTTACTATAATTTTTGCTTGTAAATTTAGGCCTTGTTTCTTTCGCCATGGGATCGATTGAATATAATTCTCGAAAATACCTTAAAGCTTCATCTTTTAGATTGTTAGGCTCCGTATTCCAGCAACCATTGATCATCAGGCCTGCAATTATGTTTTTCTTTAATCGTCGCTTTATTGATCTGTGGAAAAAACCAGTGTTGTCATCGCCTTCAAGATCCCACCTAAGCCTTGCCTTTTGTCTTGCTATGTCGTTCCTGATTGATTCTTTTTCAATCCAGTTCTTCCTTATCTCCATCCACTTGTGTCGCTCTTCTTCAGATAATGTATTATTTTCAGCCTTACTCTCCAATTCCTTGTCATCTTCTTTTAGTTTTTTAATTTCTTTGTCTGCGTCCCCAAACTTCCTGTTCGCCCACCTCTTCAGCTCGTTTTTAACGTGTTTTAGTTTATCCCTAAATACACAGTCTGGGTATCTTGAGCTAATCGGTTTCTTCCAAGCCTTCTCAACTATTGTTTTGCATTCTTCATCTTCCATCCAATAGTCATAGATGTGGAACGGTTTCTTGCATGAATATGAGTTTTTTAAAGACAACATGATTGGGCAGTGGTCTGAGCAACTTCTCGCAAGGGCCACCGAGTGAATTCCTTCCCAACGCTGAATAAAATTTTCTGATACTAAGAACCTGTCCAATTTGCTCATCTTATGCCCATCCGAACTAATTCTCGTATACTTATTTCCTCCAAGAACTACCTCAATTAGTTCCTCCTTCTTTATGAATTCATTGAATCTTTCTGTATCCCGTACTTTGAATTTGCAATTAAGACGTTCAGTCCGCTTTCTGACCACATTAAAGTCCCCAAACACACAATACATTGTTCCATCATCTTTCAAGCACGAACTGATTTTACACCATAGGTCCAGCTTCTTTGCGCTATCGTGGGGACCGTATATGTTGATAAAGCATATTGGCGACTTCACCCCTTTCCAGTGACCAAATACCGCAAGTATACCTTCATCAACAAATGCATTTGTTGCTTTAAAGATCGAGCTATTCCAAATTGTTAATAAACCACCTGAATTTCCTTTCGCATCATACCGGGCAAAACTAAATTCACAAGAACCCCAAATTGATTCGACCCACTCTTCTTTCAGACTATTGCTTTTTGTTTCTAGTAAACCCAAAATTGTCGGATTTTCTTTATTAACTATATCTTTTATCCACGTAACCTTGCCTTTGTTTCCTACACCCCTAACGTTCAGAGATACTACCTTCATTAATTAAATTTTTTGGAGCTAACCTTCGTAACTAATATCAATAATGGCATCATTCCGCCATCGCGCTCGCTTCCACCCCTCCCGCTTCCTTCAATTCTTCACCCCAACTGAATCCAATTTGTGATCCCAATTCTTTCAATGCCTGAATGTCAACATTATTCCCGCCAATTTGTCCGATCGTGTCTTCCTCTAAGCTACAGGATTTTGAGATTTGACTCGATGTCTTCACTTTTGGACACGAGATTTTTTTTCCAGATATCCCCCCTTTCCCATGAATAGAGCTTCGTCTTTTATTTCTGTCTCTCATCATCTTGTTAAATAATCGCATACTAGTACCACCATTCCAATTCATAGGTCTGCGAGTCTTCCCATACTTTAATTCGCTCTCCTCCTTATTCTTTTCATCACTAATTTGCTTTACGGAGTCAATTTCTACCGACACTTTATTAATGTCTATTGCCGGTTGTCCATAATCCTTTTTATGGGCCCCCATCTTCTCCAATCGATCTTCACCTGATTTTTTAAAATAGGCATGGGCCTCCTTTTCCAACACCATGCTACTCATAGTTCCTTCTTGGGCTGCTTCATTCTGGGCCTGGTTTTCCATCGATATCGGCCCGCTAACTTCCTCCTGATTGCCAACATTCATGTCACGTGTAGCCTTGACTGCCACCTCGCCTTCCTCTGCGCTGTAAACAGAATAAACCATATGAAGGCTCTTCATATCCCCCACCATAGCCGCATGATTTCGAACGTCATTATTTTTTATTTTGGGCCCCGAGCTTGATTCTTCCTTGGATAACGTGTCACTCGAACTCGGCGAGCGAGCTTGTTGATGATTCAACTTCTGAACTGGCACCTGTTCACCGTCTTCCCCACCCTCATCCACCGGGAGGCCATTGAACGACATGTTGTCAAACTTTTGCACGGAGTTCCCATCGTCCCAGTCATTTTCGTCTTCATCCCTGCTTGCGAACATGCTACTATCGTCTTCTTCTTCTTCTGTTTCCTCGTTTTCGACCCCATCATCAACCTCATCAATCCAACCTTCGTCTTTCACATATATCAGAGTACTTCTGTTGCCAATCTTAATTCTAATTTCATTTTCTAAAGGAAACTCATAGCATGTAGATATGAGGATTCGTCCAGCGACTAAAGTAGTTGCTTGTGCAAAATCACAATTTTCCGTTTTTATAACCGACCCCCACAGGTTCGCGATTTTGGTGAAATTTTCCTCCGACCATACGTCCGCAGGCATTCCATACAACTTAATCCATGTTAATCTAGATCTTACAACATAATCCTTCGACCAATACCGAATATCTTCAAACCATTCCCAGATCCCATGTTCTTCTTTTTTGTGTAGGACCTCCGCTTCATCAATTGAGTTGCACTCAATCAGTACGTCCAAGCCTCCCATGAATCTCCATTTACAGTTAGTTAGTCCCAGATCTTCAAATATTTGTTCCAAGCTTTCAATCATTTCTCCTTTTTTTATCCGACCAATCAAACACCATGACAATTTTTCTTCTAACTTTGGACATCTTTTTACTTCTACTTCCAACCACTCCAGCCCTTCTTCCATCTTTGGCTTTCTTTTCATACCATCATTGAGGGTACATTGAGTTTTCTGGCCTTGCACCACGTCTTTATATGATCTTCCATCCCAAGCGTTCTCCATGCCCTTCGTATGGGTTGTCTCCTGTCTTTTTTCCACCTGTCCCGTTTTAACTCTCTTATGGACCTCTTTATCCCATGCAGGGAAAACCCTTACTTTGTACAAGCCAATCCAAACGCCATTAAGTTCCTTTTCCAATCTTCTTGCATCTACCACGTTCGTGAATCTTACAAAACCAAACTCTTCCCCATTTCTGAGCTTCTTTCTTGCCATGTATATATCAACCACTGTCCCGAATCTTCTAAATAAGCTCCACAGTTTCTCCACAGAAGTCTCTCTAGGATAGTTGTAGAACATGTATGATACCACTTTATCTCCTGCACCCCGTGAAACTCTTGGTTGCCGGGTTCTAGTAATCCGTCCTTCGATCTTTCTTCGTCCTGTTCCATGCGCACCCTTCCTCACACACTCTCTCTCTCTCATGTCTCCAAAAAGCTCTCACAAGTAATATTTACATTATTATTCATAAGTTTTATTTTCAGTATACTATAATTATACATAAACATTATTAGATGCATCATTAATGTTGGTTACCTCAATGTATTGAAAAAGATTAGAAAGACTTATCGAAAATATGATAGATTTAAAAATATGATTATGACCTTTTGTTCAAGTTTTGTGATAAAATTTTATTATTGATACATAATAGTAAATGTGATAAGTGATTTATAATTATTTTCACATTGCCAAAATACTTTGATTTCTTATGTTTGTAATAACATGAGCATATCTTATTATGTCGTAGACATGCTAATTTGAATTAAATTTATGAAAATTTTAATTTATTTGATAATATTACTTATTCAAGTATTTAAATTATCCAAATTTTATTAGGTTTGTAAATATTTTCTTATTATGTTAAATTAATTTTATGCAACACATAAACATATGCTTAATTTTTTTTAGAAAATACTAATAAACATCTTATTTTACTTGATATAGATTTGTATTTCAAAACAACTTGATGATTTAATAATATAACTTTTAAAACCCCAAATAAAGTTTAGCTATTCAGCCTATGTAGACACTATATTTCTTGCGCAGTCACGTTTAACTTTTATTCTCGAAATATCCGTATTAGCTCCAATTCGAATATCTAAAGTATCATGGAGCTTCTCCAATTCGGAAGATAAAACAATCTCATTTACCGTTACATAAATATCATATTTAGACATGTACAAAGCTAATAAAAAACAAGTAGTTTCCAAAATAACCAACACTTACATCGCATAAATAAGTAAATAACAATGACCCTTTATGTTCTTTTGGGAAAACTAAAAAGAAAAATTCGAAATTGGGATGTCCAAAAAATTCAAACACGCCGGTCATTTCAGTTGGGAACATCGATGAGTCCCGTTATGTTGCATGCTTTGAGGTGGACTCTACAATATGACGTGTACCCTCTTATGGTACACACCCCGCACCCAACCAAACCCCTCTTCCCCTCCAGACGCTTCTTCTCTTCCGACACCACCTAAAATCTAGGGTTTCCAACTCTTCTATCGCTTTGATTTGTCTGAAAAATCCACCATTCTTATCCTCAAATCCACCGCATTGCTCCTGTTTCCATCTTGTTCAGACCTCTTTCAATCTCCAATTTAACAAAATCCGACATTTTCTCAGTTGATTTTGCATCTTTGGTCAACTATCAGCCACGACTTTCAATGGCGAAAACGAAACCTGGAAAGAAAGATTTGGACACCTACACAATCAAAGGCACAAACAAAGTTGTTCGACGTATATCATCTCCCTCTCTCTCTCGCTCTCTCTCTCTCTCTCTCTCTCTCTCGTTCGCTGTTTCTCTCTGTTGTGGCGGTGCAGTGCGTCATGGATATGTAGTTTTATCTGCTGATTTTGATTATTCACTGTCATTGGCTTGTTTTGCTGCTAGGGATCTTTAAAACAGATGTTTTTGAATGTTTAGCTGTTCAAAAGAAAGGGGATTGTGTGTTGTCTAGGGTTAAAGCCTTGATTTTTGGTGTTTTGACTGGTGTTGACGGTGATTTGACTTCTTTTCGCAGCTGGAGATTGTGTGTTAATGAGGCCGTCTGATTCCGATAAGCCTCCGTACGTGGCTCGAGTGGAAAAGCTTGAAGCGGATCACAGAAACAATGTGAAGGTTCGCGTTAGGTGGTATTACCGTCCTGAGGAGTCCATCGGAGGTCGAAGACAATTTCACGGCGTGAAGGAGCTTTTCCTCTCCGATCATTACGATATGCAGAGTGCTCACACTATTGAAGGAAAATGTATTGTTCACTCTTTCAAGAACTACACGAAGCTCGATAATGTTGGCACTGAAGACTACTTCTGTCGCTTTGAATACAAGGCTGCCACCGGTGGTTTCACCCCTGATCGTGTTGCAGTGTGAGTCCTATTTCTTACACTTCTAACACCATATTCGAGTGTTTTGTAAACTAAAGGTGCGAATTGAGGTCCTTTTTTTGACATGAAGGTACTGCAAATGTGAAATGCCCTACAATCCTGATGACTTGATGGTTCAATGCGAAGGATGCAAGGACTGGTATGATATTTTTTTGTTTCAAAATTATGTAATAGTTGATAACGAAGAAGAATGCATGCTAGAAACATTTGGGTACAAAAAGATGCTAGGGCTATTTATGATTAAGTAGAGTTGTACTAATATAACGATGATATTATTTCCATAATAAAAAATTTGACCTAAATCGCAAGGAGCAACTATTATCTACGTATATCACTGATTTACTTATTTTGATAACAGGTTTCTATAATTAAACATAATAAAACAAATAAAAGGGTTGCTATTTGTTCGCATTGTGTGTTTTTACTTGTATAAAGAAATGAATCACTTCCATGTAAACATACACACACATATATCTTATAAGATACACATACAATCATGGGTTTGTATTTTTTGCGGTTTTTTTTACTAGATTAACATGCGAATATAAATCATTAGTTTCATAGACATATCTAATTGAGTTTTATTTTATGTAATTTTATTAATCATGCAGGTTTCATCCTTCTTGCATGGGTATGACAATTGAAGAGGCCAAGAAATTGGACCAGTTTTTGTGCTCAGATTGTTCTTCTGATGATGATGCAAAAAGACCATTGAACCCATTCCCAGTTTCACCATCTTCAGATGCCAAGGTAATAATCCTGAATCCATCTCATCATGCTATTTTACAACACAAGGGCAAATCTGTAAAAAGTCATGACCAAATATGGAAAATCATATTTCCTTTTCTTTCTATATTAGGGCATCCACAATTATTAAACTCTATAAAGTTTAATTGATTGCCACATCAGCATTCCATTTTAAGTACAACTTTGCCATTTAATTCCATGCATTGAACTCTACAAAGTTCAATGAAACATAATGTTTGCTTCTTTTTTTTTTTCCTAAATAGACCTAAACCGTCTAAATCTCACTATATGACCATTTTACCTTGATTTTCAAAACAAACTTCACAAATCACAACACTCATCAATTTTAATATGAGAGAACTTGGGAGAAAAAAGTAGGGCAAATAGGTAAAAGTCTAGTGTCTTAACCCATTAAGCTAAAAAAGAAACAAGATGTATGTTAACATTATGTTTAGTTTATTGTTATATTTATTGAATATGTAAAAAACCCTTATATGTGGTTAATGTAGGTGGAACCAAAACGTAGAAAGCGATGAGTGGTGAAGAGGTAATGATTTTCTTGAGAGTATTAGAGAGCGTGTTGTTGTGGGGAAAAATTGTATAGTGCAAAGAAGAGAGTGTGTGCTTTGGTTGCACAATTAATAAGCTTTGTGTTATTTATTGTGTGAAAAGATATACCACCCATCTGTCTTTGCCTCGGTTATAATGCTAGACTAGTGTTTTATGAGACTCAACTCGGTACATCTACTTCCAAACCCCCAAGTAAAAAAAAATAAAAAAATTCAAATTTAGTGCAAGACTAGTGTGAAAGATTAAGCTTCAAGTTGAATTGTTGTGGTGTGTGTGATGTCTTTATGTTGCTTTTTTTTTTTTTGGGTTTTTAAGCTTCAAGTGGAATTTTAGGTATTTTTGTATCTTTTCCGTACGAAATAGTGTGATAGTAATGATAGTATCAAGGTTGTCAAGATTGAGATCCTATATAGGATTGTTTTCAGGTTTGCAAAATCGGGATCGGGATCTTAAGTTCTCACGATTTGCAAGAGGAAGGGGTAAAAAGTAAATATAAAGACGTAAAATGGTAAATCGTAAATTGGTAAAGTTTAGATTTTAAGGGAGGGTTGGATCGAATCATGTTCCTATGATCTTGAGTGCAATCTTAACCCAAATACGATCCAACTTCTTTTTCCATACTTAGGATTGTAGAATTGTACGATCAAATATCGTGATTTTGATAACCATGGATAATATCATGAATCTGCGGTGAGAGTTTAGTGGTTGAAATGTTGAATTGCATATAGAAAGTTCAGAGTTCAAATTCACATTTTAACGCGTTCAAAATATTGTTAGTATTTTGTGATGGTCTTCTCACGTTAGGCCCTGGGGCGAGTGTACCGGAGATGCACAAAAATAACTGTTTTTTTAACCCAAAAAAAATTGAAACCGGTTTTTTAATAGGTCTGTAAAAAAACTACAAACCGGTTTTTTACTACAAACCAGTTTTGTGTGGCACTTGGCTTTCAAATGAGTGAGCCTAACTCGAAAGCAAGTGAAATAAGCAACACTAAGAACAACGAGCTATAGAATTTTGCAATTTAATGGGTGATTTACAAATGAGGGGATCCTACCCATTTATAAAAGTCTCCACGGTATATGGGGAGACAAATAAACGAAATAACGAATAGTCAGCTAGTCACCTATTTAGGAACTTCTATCTAGATATTTACAAGTATGGTTCATGATTTTTCCTATTAGATCCTTGTACTTGACTTTGAGGGTTTTGGGGTCCATACGATTTGTAGAATATGACTTGACTCATTTAAATTTGGAATATTTAGCCAAAAACGTTGTCTTGAGTCTTTCGGGACGAAAGACAAACTTACTAATGGACCACTTTTGTTGTGCCGACTTGAATGGCAAATCCTTTGATGCTTGAAGTTTCTATGGGTCCGGGTCGATGAATTATAATGGGTCCAAACCACAATTTTTCGGATTTTTTTGATGTAGACTAGAAATACAATCCATTTTTGGATGTGTTTATATTATTACCTTAATCTAATTGAAACAGAAATTGATATAAACCGCTTTGAAAACTCTCTAAAAACATATTAATTGGTCAAAATGCATAGTTCTCTGGGTCGGTTGAAAATGGTTCCAAAAATGGACTCATATTTGCATAAAAGCACCTAGACTTTCTTTTCGTGGGGTTGGTGAATTTGTGATGCAAGTCACGTAAAGTGGGTTTGGTCATTTTTGCTTTTCTTTGAAAAAGTTAGGACACCTCTATATCCAGATATAGATTTTTTTTTCTTTCTTTTTTTAATATTTCATTTGTTTTGGATATGGTTACAACTTAGTTAAGATTTTATAGAGTTATTCAAGATTGAACCCGACTCTTGCTTGTCTCGTTATAAAGAATGACCTCAAAATATATAATATGTTGGACACGAACTTGTAAAGATTTGATATAAAAATTTTTATCGGAATATTATGAGTGTTGATATTATGGAGTTTAACAAGAGTCAAATTCATTTTGTTGAACATCGTGTTGGGAATTCGTGTGTGGTAAGGTGGTAGGATGATTAAAATGACTCATGCATCAATATAGATTGTGATAGCGTAGGTAGTATTATGACTATAATGTTTGGTATCATTATTTCTATAATGTGATAATCTAAATGAAAAAGCTTTCAATTTAAGCACAAAACTAAGAAGCAAATCATAACATCTGTGTGTTCTTTGTTAGAGGTCATGAGACCAAAATATTGACATTAGATGTGTATATATCATAGTTTCCCTTCAAAATGGATAGACAAAAATGACAACCAATAGCCAATTGGTAGCAATATTGGCGCCACAAGTGTAACGGTAGAAGGAAAAGGCATAACGTCATGTAGCCTCATGCTATTGATCTATTAGGTTCGTATATACAAGAGTTTCCCTCCAAAGTTGATAGACGTGAATGGTAGTTAATGGGCAGTTGGTGACAAGTTTGGCTCTTCAAGCAAATTCGATAGAAGGGAAAATCATATTGCTAAATAGACACATGTAACACCCCTCACTAGGGTAGTTAAAATAAATAACGTTTTTAAAACATAAGCATTCAACCAAGTTCAAAAGATCATTATTGCGGAAATTTAGGTTCCAACACACCAAGTTAAAAGTATTAAAAGTTTTAGTAGCGAGGTAGCATTATAATAAGGAACAAAACATAGTCATAGTGGCCACACATCTTGTGGTCTTCTAAATATCAAGCTCCTATTAGATCTCCTTCCATAGATGTTAACCTGAGTACACGTCAAAATAAGATAGGCGATGAAAATGCCTAGCGAACTTACCCGAGGTTGACACATTTAGAGTGGGTGATGTCACTCACCACACTCGGGTCAAACATCCAAAAAATAGTCCAAAAACACTTTAAAAGTTTACGGTAAATCGTAACAAAAGTTTATCTTCTCAAAAATACCCAAGTAAAAGATGGTTAATTATGAATGCAATGCAATGAAATATGCAAACTATTCTCAACCCAAGTCAATCTCATATAAGTCTCATCTCACTCGATGGTCAACCTTTGGTTCTCGGATGATTAGCATAAAGCACACAACTCAATTACTCAAAAGGAACAAACTAGGAGCTAGTGGCCATCACACTAGTCCACATGTGGGTTAGCTACTCCCCTCATGCAATATTCCCTACACCCGGGAATACTCCACCATATATCCGGGAAGAGGCTTCCCTATACCGGGAAGACTTTTAGTCAAAGTCAGCGACTATGGCCCAATTCCCTACATCCAGGAAGTTTTTCTCAAAGTTCTCTTTGTGGGCACGCTCGTTTCTCAATCACACCCATCCTATATGATATGCACAAATAGGATGCCAAAAACTATTTTCAGATGTATTGTACTCTTTATAATAAAATTGATTTAAAAACACATATTCATGCTATGTACAATTAATACTTATATAGACACGTTGTACATAGGGATGAGCTTTTGACCCGGAGAACTGGACCAGACCGAGAACCGAACCGGAACCGGAACCGTGTATTCGGTTCGGTTCTCGGTTCTCCATTTCCCACAAAATCGGTTCTCGGTTCTTCGGTTCTCGGTCCGGTTCGGGCCGGGTCCGGAACCGAACACATTTCTTAATAGCACATTATAGTATACCCGAACCGGAACCGAAACCGGACCGGAACCGAACCGGTAGGAACCGCAACCGGGGTATTCGGTTCGGTTCCCGGTTCTTCGTTTCCTATAAAATCGGTTCTCGGTTCCTCGGTTCTCGGTCCGGGTCCGGACCGATTCTCATCCCTAGTTGTACATATATAGAATGCATAAAAATAGTTAACAACTCCAATCTACAAAGTAGTAATAAAAGGGACGTGTAATCTTGGTAAACTCGCCTCTTATTAGTAAATAGAAACTTGATGTTTGGTCCTTATTCACAAATGTTCCAACTACTCCTATCATATATTAAAGAAAAGGGCTATCGTTTTTTGTCCAATGATGTTATTATAGTCTCATAAGACAAGGCAAATCTTAATTTAAATACTCCCTAGTAGTTTACATAAGCACTAGAGTTCAAAGCCCAAACCACAATGCACAATACAAGTAAAGTCAGGGAAATAGACTAGGGCAGGGGCGCGGCCCGTGGCCGAAGGCCAATACTTTGCGCGGGCCACGTATAGAGTCCGAGGGCTTTTCAAGGATCAGCGTAGACCGTGTGAAACTTACTCATGCCCTATGGTGTCACGATGTAAGCCCGATTTTTCATCATTACCCAAAACAAGTTCCACCAACTCTAATCCTCACTAAACTGAAAACATAGGTTTTTGTGACTAGTTTTAGCTTGTCTCTATTCATTTCTACATGTGTTCATGACTTAATTTAATAATAACTTCTTGCTCCCCATTCATATTATCCATTAAGACATGAATGTCCTCACCAATTAAGTCAATCATCACACCAAGGTTTTATGAAACTCAATTAAGGCTCATTTTCAATGGTCATCACAAATGGAATCATTCCAATATACATCAAACTCCAATTCTATGGGATCCATCAATGGTATGCCCAATTCCTAATCCTCAAGTAACATTCTATAGCTCATGACCATCTTCCATAGATTGAAATCATTAGGATGCAATCAAAACATCATAAGTATACCCATGTTGGTGCAATAGACCCGTAACTTTCAAGATTTCACATAAATTAACCATTTCCCCCTAAATTTAGGGTGCTTATGTTTCCAAACTAGATTTTCAAGTGATTCCACTTATTCATGGATTGAATAAGGATCAATAATGAACAAAATCTCAACTCATTCCAATTGGGATCATAGAATTCTTCTCCCCAATACCAAGCTCAAATTTGAACATAGGCTAACACCCAAATGTGAGTTTCTAGCAAAAAATGAGATTCCTTTACCTTAAATATTCAAGAAATCGCTTGTAGCAACTTGTTGCTTAACCAATTTGAGTATATCTCTCCCAAAGTTGCTAAAACTCTCATGGTGGCTGCTATTCCTCTTCCCAAAACGTTTTTTTAGAAGAATATGGGGGGTTTTCCCCAACTTAATGCTTCAAATTCCTACCAAATTGCAATCAGGTCTCTCCTCCTAACTTAAATTTTACTAAATTGCATATGGGTCCTCCCCATCACATAATTCTCCTTAAATTGCATACAAGTCCATTCTGGAACTTATGGGGTTTGAATTCCCCCCCCCCCCTCCCCCAAATAAAAGATAATACCACATACTAAAGGTCTCACTAAATAATTGACAATTGTTATATTATTATTATTATTATCATCATCATTATTTAATTATATAAAAAATTGCCCTAATCAAGGATGTTACACCACATGTTATCAGTATACAGTCGTTAACATGGCAATGAGTTGCCACATGTGTGTAGATAAAGTGTCTCAAGTGTATCAGTATGTGTAAAACCTGTATTCCAGATATTAACCTTAAATGTTTTAAAGAATGATTTTTGTATGTTGAGGCCCTTAGCGGAGCTATCAATAGGGGATAGCGGCACTAAGGAGGTTTAAGTATGGATGTGGAGGCGCTGCAAATAGCGAGGCTATCTACCAGTATTAGCGACGCTATGCGCTGTTATTTCAAAACCATATTTCGGGCCTTGAGCCTTATCTAAGGGCACTTAACCCTAAGAGGTCGTCTTTTATCATCCTCCACATACCTGCTAAACCATAGTTCATGATATATTGTCATTTCTTGGTGTTCTAGCTATATTTCTTGGGTTTTGAAGCTAGCTTGAGGAAGAAGAAACGAAGAATTGGTGCCAAGGAGACTCCTATAGCCAAGATCTAACATATATGTCATAAAGGAGACTCTCTTCTTGGTGATTTTCTTCATAGATCTAGGAGCTTAGGTTAGGTTATGGGGTTTTAGGTCCATGATAGTGTTGTCTTTGAAGTTTGGGGAACCCCAGACCATTAGATCGATTATATGTCATCTTTTGGAACTCTTGAACTCTGGATGAGGGCATGCTCAAGCCCTCTTAAACCCGTGCAAGCTTTATCCGGTGTTTTGAACTTCTTTCGACTTAGGTTTAGGATTGGACACACATTGGACATGCATGTCCATACAATTTCCATTTTTATGGACCAACAGACCAAATGGATGAACCCTGGAATTTTGTAGCCTTTCTCTTAATGGATTAAGTGTTTATCAAGGAAGTTGGAAACTTCAGAGACAGTGTCTATAATCTCCGAATATAGCATCACTATCCTTGGAGAGTCACGTTTCTGGAATGCACCCTATAGCAGCGCTATGGGTGCATAGTAGCAGCGGTAAGCGTTAACTTTGACCATTGACTTTTTGACCGGTTTGACTTTTGGTCAGACCTTATGAAATTCATAGTCTTGACCATGGGGTTGACATCGGTTAGGTGAGTCACTAATCTGTACCTATTTATGATTTAGGAGGTTTGTGTTGACCGGTTGTTGAGCATGCGTGTGTGTAATCCTACGCCTTTCGATTTAGGTGAGTTTTCTCACGATACTATGTGTGATATAACATGTGTAGCCTAGGGCTCGATATGGTAGATGTAAGAACCCGCAAAAGTTGTAAAAGGGTAAAACGGTCTTTTGACATGTTACAAGACTATTATGAAAAATAATATGTATTTGTAAAATAATATGATAAGAAATAAAAGTTTATGTAAAATCTGGAGTTTTATCGTGTGAATAGTGAAATTTGACCAAAAAGGGCAAAATGGTCATTTGACATGGAAATGACCAAATTGTCAAGAACATGTCAAGCTAGAAGTTAATGGAACCTTGGTTGCAAAGTTATGGGTCTTAGGACCATTTTTGTAGAAAAGCTAGAAACCAAGGGACTAAAGTGCAATTAACTTATAAAAATTTAAATATAAAATAAGAGAGTTATTACTCTCTATGTGCAGAAACCAGTGGAAGAATCCAGAGAAAGATTAGAGAGAACGAGAGGGAGCTAGAGAAGAGAGGAGCACGGGAAGATCAAGAAGAAGGATGAGAATTAAGTTTCAAGTTTGAAGATTCTAGTTCCAAGAGGTAAGGTTTCATGTTCTAAGCTCCAAATTCTAGAACGGGAATCAAGTTTGATTTCTGATTTTTCCAGAAATCATAGTTCCAAAGTTATCATCTAGTTCATCTTGCTCAAAATCACCACCAAAACATGTTCTAGCCATAGAATGTGTTAAAAATCAAGAAATGGGGATTTTGCTCAAGAACCCTAATTCACGGGTTTGCAAGATCAAGATCAGTTTTTATGGTTTTGTTAAGTCCAAATGATCACTTAGGATGTATTAAGACACTCCTAAGTGGTTAATTTCAAAAAGATGGATTTTTGGTGAAAAACATCAAAAACGGGTTTTTCAAAGAATTGGAATTGGAATCAGTGATTCCATGGCTTAAAACCTGATGTAAAGTGAAGGTTTTAGTCATGGAATGATAGTAAAATGATTAAGTTAAGTATTAAGCACTTAATAGGCGAAAATAGAGGTCTGCAGCTCGAAAATCGGACCCGAAATCAGGCCAGGAACATTACACGGCCGTGTAATTTTCCAGGCCAAAGTTACACGACCGTGTAACCAAAGTAGGCCAACAAGTTACACGGCCGTGTAATTTATAGGGCCAAAGTTACACGACCGTGTAACTCACTGAGATGGGTTTTCCGTTTTGATTTTTTGGAAATTGGGGTTAGACTTGTCCGTTTGACCTCAAATTTGAAACACAAGTCTAATATGGCCTAAGACTTCATGCAAAAATGTCGGAACTGAAATACGACCCCTCGGGGGTACTGTAGCAAAATACGCGTATTTCGGAGAAAACTATAAAATGAGCTTATTAATGGTTATACATTTGTATGGCCAGTAGTTATGTCATATGAGACTCTTAAGTCATAGAGTTAGTTGTAGCATGTATTTAGTAAATATATATACTACTTGTATAGGTGGTGCTTCGAACATTGTAGAGCACGGAAAAGGGAAAGGTGTACGAGAAGTTTAGTGAGTTATAGCTACATCGAGGTGAGTTTTATGATGATTTTTTCTAGTACATAGCAAAATGATATTTTCAGAAAAGTATGAGATTTCCAAATGTTTTTAGATACTAAAGTTTGGAAACAGTTTTGAAAGTAGCTCCAAGAGCTAAGTGTTTAAAAGAGATTTTAAAGAAGCTTTAAAGAAGTTCAGTTTTTTTTAAAAGAAGTATAGTTTGTAAAGTTTTGAAAGAAGCTCCATATGAGAGCTAAAGATTTTGGAGTTAGTTTTAAAGTGATTTTCAAGAAGTATAAGTCAAAGAGTTAAGTTTGAGTTTGTTTTGAAATTGTGTCCATATTTGACCAATTTGAGATGAAATGAAGAAAGTAAAAAGATAAGAACCAAAGCAAAGAAAGTAGTAAGAGTTAATTGTCCGGACTAGGATCACTCACATAATCGGGAGATCAGAAGACACTACTGGGATGGTACCTCCCGTCGCGAAGTAGTTGTCTAGCTTAGTATACCATTGTGATTGAATCTGTTCCAAGTCACAGAGGGGAGACAGAATGAGCATAACCTAGCGGACGGATCTGTTCTGTCCCGCGAGGTGAGCTAGTAGAATGAATTAAACTAAATTAATTCATGAGTTTCAGTTGGTCATTAAAAAACGAGAAAGAAAGCAGTTTTAAAGAAAGAAATTAGTTTCAATGAATAAAACAGTTTTAAAGTAAGAAGCAGTTTTTGAGAAAGAAAGTGTTTTTGAGTTTTGAAAAGAGAGGAGTAAAGAAATTTGAGATATGTTATGAAAACGAGCTTTCAGCAGTTTACTTGTATTATTTCAAGTTTAGAATAGAAAAGTTTTGGGTCTAAACCCATATCACTCACGAGGCTTTATGTCTCACGTTTATTATTTTTTTAAATGCTATGTACTTAGGTGAGAGAAGCTGAAGAGGAAGTTGGGACCAATGTATACAGTACGTTTAAATTATGGTTTCTGTATTGAGTCTGTAATACCCTTTCAGTATAAAGTTTGTAAAAAAAATTTAAGTGACTTTTTCATAGTCACGAGTTGTATAATATTTTGTAAAGTAAACTGTATTAAAATGGTTTTGAGAAAGGGGTGTTACAGTAGAATTGTATGCTTAGACGTGTACGATCTTACATGATGAATGTCAAGTCATATGATTTGTTTTTATAACTGTTGCGTGTGATGCATGACTGGGTTGGCGGTGCCTGATGCCCGTCAGGGTTGGATCGTGCCTGACTCCCGACAGTGTTGGAACTTGGTTAACCAGGTTGGGTCGGACTGAGTCTGACGGCCGCAAGGGTTGGCTGGTTCCTGGAGCCCACCAAGGTGATTACATGTCAATGAATATATGGTGTGATGGAATATGTGGTATTTTTGGATATATAAAATACAATATTGCAATACTCAAAATATGATTTAAGTATCTTAACTCAGTAGTAATTGCTTAGTTAAAATTGTATATTTTCTTTTTGGTTATCTATTTTAACCTCAAATATAAAGTTTTTTTCTTTGTACCTTTACTTTTACCTTAAATATGACCCTTATCTTCTATCAAAAAATATTGTTCTTTTTGCTTTTTATGCTTATTTAGTTAGTGCTCATAGTTTAATTTTTATGGATATGACCAAATTTGTGCCTCTAAAAAGAACATTGAATACTTGGTCTCTACTTCAATCATATGTTTATATTGTAGCATATATAATATAACGATCACGAGACTCTTATTGAAAATTTCTATTCAGTCTTGTTTACTATATAAGATACTCAATCCTATTGTTTTAATTAATTATAACCTAAATTACTTGATTTATCAATTAATTTATATGAATTTGGAAATAGACAAAAATGGTTTATAATTTTTATGAAATCTATGAATGTTTCACGTTTTTGTAAACAATTCAAAATTATGTTTGCAATTATAAAATGCGTTAATATCATAAAATGACAACCAATAATAGGTAATTTGCTCTTTAGGTCACTTATCTTTTAATTGTATTCAATAGGTCACTAAACATTTTTTTGGGTTCTCATTACATCATTGAGATGGAATTTAACTAAATTGATACTAAATCATACGTGTTCTCCACTGCGACATTTGGTATAGAAAAATTTATTCATTTAGATTAATTTAGACATTGGCATTGCGTCTATAATGACATCCAATATTCCAATTTGACAGAATTAATCGACTCAAATGCACTCTAATGGTGTAATGAGAACACTGAAAAAGTTTAATGACCTATTGAAAACAATTAAAAGATAAGTGACCTAAAGAGAATATTATGTAGCATTGGTTGTCATTTTATTACAATAACCCTTATAAAATCTAGAACTTTTTATCAACAATAAAGTTTTAATTTTGTAACGGTTAATTCCCTTTGGGGATCTCCATTCCCCATTGAGAAGGAGATGGGGACATGTATTAAGCTATGAGGATGGCGATTGGGATTAGGGTCCTCTATGCTCTCTATCTCATTGTCATCTCTACCTAAATCACACACGATCCACATAAGATGTACTTGGCCTCAAGTGTCAAACATAATGAAGGAAATACGTGTACTAGTTTTAAACATTATTAAATCAAGTTATAACATCCTTATACTATCATTAATTTAATCAAATCATGGATCAAAATGATCATCATCATAAACTCAATTGAAAAACTTTAAAACTCAAAATATCACTAAATTGAGTTTTCACCTATGATTTGTATTATGATCAAATAAATTCCTAATCACATAAAAACCTTATTAACATTCTCAATTTCTAAATGCAATAAATACATTGGTGTTTTGTCAAATTAAGCTTAGAACTCCATTAAAACATAAAAACTCACTTTTAATCCAATCGATAGATTCAACACAACGAATTGGACGCAAATCCATTGAAAACACATAAAATTATGATAACAAACTTAACCCATACTTAGAATATCGAATTATAATGGATCCATGGATGAATTCATGAAGTTAAGGTTTCAAGTCAACCATTAAAGCTTCATGACACCATAAGGGCCAAGGAGATGAACTTACATCATTAGGTTGGTATTAGAAACTTAGAATCCAACACTCAACTTGTTAAATCACGAATTTCATCATAGAGTCATATTAGATAAATTATTCCAACACATAGAAGCTTAATTGACTATGAAATGGATTAAACAAGTACCATGTAAGCTTTTACTTGAAGATTTAGCTTAAGAACTCTATTAAATCATCCTTTAGTTTCACCAAAAGCTTCAAAAATCATTTTCTCTCCTTCACTCTATCTATGAACATTCAAAATAAAATAGGAGGAGGGAATAAGGGGGGGTGACACGTCGCAGTCATTGATGCAGTCAAAAATACAAAAAAAAAAAAAAAAACCTTACAAGCCCACTAGCTAGCAGTAAATAAGGGTCGAACCGTGGAGTCAGTGGTTGGCACTTTGTGTCTAAATACGACCGATCTATAGTGTCACTCTATAGATGGTGAATATCCATACACTTATCCCGAAATAGAACTCAAAAACTCGAAAACCTAAACTAACAAATCTATACCGAAGCAATAGATTGCAATCAATCAAACTAAACTAATATGATCTCAAGATCAATCTAAGAAAATTAGAATCAAACCACAACAGAAACGATAACTTAAAAGCAGCGATTATAAACCGAAAGTAAACTTGCATTAATCAAAACTCGAACTTGAAACCACAAACCAAACCTTAATCAGAGTCGAATGCTTCTGATTTCAGGAACTAATCCACTTCTCCGTGATCAAAGATATTCTACAATCCAGAACCCTTGATTGCACGAGAGTTAAACAATAAATGAAAATAAATAACAAATGATCTAACTATCGAAACCAACTGTAAATCTACGAAAATTTATTCAAAGGATCAAATTTTGCCCCCGAAATCCAACCTGGGAGGATCTATTTATAGTTGAGAAAATTAGCTCTTCAAGCCGCATATAGGTAGAGTACGCATCGCAGGTCAACCTTACCCCGTTTCTTCGCGTGTTGAATTTTGAAACTCTTCCGGATTGGATTTCCTCCACATGTCTGCGTCGTAATCATCTTTCACCGCGCCATGCGTGTCACTTCGACTTGATCTTCAGATTCGTCATCAACTTCCTCAATTTTACACAAAACTCTCTGCATTCTAAAACACAAACAAGTCCCTTGACACTAAAAATGAGTAATATTAGTATTCTTAGAAAGATAAACTAACTACACTTTGACCCCAAAACTTTTAAATTTCTTACTTGATCCCCTAACTATCTTCTATTTTACCAACTAGTCATAAAACTTCTACATAAAGATTAGAATGTTAATTTGTAACATTTTAGATCCGAACCAAGTTAAGTTAAAGTCAAACTTAAGTTTTCAAATTTGGCAAGTTTGGTCCCTCAAACGCTAAATTTTCAATTTGACCAAAATTAACCTTCTAACTAACTTGAAACTTTTAAAACCATTAATTTTATTTATTTTATTTTGCTTTGATTTTTTCCTTATATTTAAATTTTGTAGATTGAACTATTAAAAAAGGTAAAACTTCTAGTCCTGTAGTGTTCCAGCATCACTTTAACAATTCCATTTATGAGTGTAGTTTTGCTCAACAGGTGTTTGCTCGAATTGGGAAATGGTGGGATGTGCCTTTACCAATAGTTTGGTCTTTAGCGAATTGGAGGTCTTGGATTCAAGATTTGAAATTACATAAGTTGGTTAAAGAAACTCTGGAAGGAGTGTTTTTTGTGGCTTGGTGGTACATTTGGAGATTTCGGAACGACACTATCTTTGGAGAAACACTTCCTAAAAGAAATGTTATCTTTGATGATATTGTTGCTCAATCGTACCTTTGGTGTGATAGTCGGTCTAAGAAGAAGATAAATTGGAATTTGTGGCATTTAAATCCTTCTTCAATTATGATGTAATTGTTCTCTTTTCTGCGCTAGCTCATTGCTAGTTGCTTTTTTTATAAAATTTCGCCGTTCAAAAAAAAAAAAATAATAAGTTTATCTTCGCTTTATGAGTTTTAAATGTTATTTAAGGGGTTTGACATTTTGTATGGATTTTGGCAATATCCATATGCTTTATAAGATGTTTAACCTCAACAATGTTTACTAGACTCTCCAAACCTAACATATTATTTTATATGTTCATATTAGAAGCCATAATTAGGGGATTTTGAAGACCGAAGACGTATAAAGATATTTAGAAGACTTTTGTTTTGATGTATGAGATAATGTTACTTTAGCTTTGACTCTTGTTTACTTTGGTATATCCTCGTATATTTTGAGTTTTGACATTTTAAAACTTGAAACTGTTACAAGATTTTGATGTTTGTGACCTTATGCGCAACTAAAGTTTCATTGAACAATTTAAAATTTTCATTCAAGTGGGTGTTATACATTAAACTATGATTCACGAAGATTTTATATATCTATCTATGACTTTTTCGTATAGAATAAAGTGTAAAAATTATAGAAAGTTTTTCTGATAATGTAAGGACTTGATATTTTTATTTTCTGGATAGATAATAATGAATGCAAAAGATATACTACCAAACAACTAAAACTCATTTGTGGAGTATTGAAACCGAGCAAAACGAGACACACAAACACACACCCTATATCTCATGTAATTTAGTTTCCCTGGTCAACACGTCAATAAATGAAATCGACACAAAACTTATAATCTTTACCTCTAACCTCCTTTTATTTAATGTCTTTTTTTGCAAAATATCCCCTATTCTTTAATGAACGTGATATTTTTATTGTTACTTTTTAAGAAACATTCAGAGATTCTCCGACGTAAATGAATGGTTCGCAAAAATTGAACTATATGCTTTCCAAATACCTTTTCAATTGCAAGTAGATTATTGGTTCAATAAAATAAAAATAATATAATTACATAGAGACGGTAGGCAAACGGCCAACAAGCTAGGGGTGAGCAAAAACCGAACCGCAACAAAAAATAACCGAAAAAACCGTAAAAACCGAAAACGAAGCGAAAACCGATGGTGCGGTTTACACTTTTACAAAAACCGCAAAATTACGGTGCGGTGCGGTTTTTACTTTTGGAAAAACTGCAAATAACTGAACCGCACCGATTACCATGTATTAAATAATTACATAGTATATGTATTATTTACTTATTATTAAGTTTAAATATGACATTATAGATTAAATAAAAGAGTGAGTTTGAACGACAATTTCATTTTGTATTTTGATAGTGGCAATTTCATTTGTCATTTTCACCAATTGTAACTTATAAACTTTAGTTGTTTCATGATTTACTATACTAAGTACAAAAAAACAAATAAGTTCTATTTTGTATTTTGATAGCGGCAATATACTAAATATATAGTCAAACTGCTAAAAAATTTATAAAAAATGCTTCGATTTTGAACTTTTGCGGTTTTACAACCGCACCATAGAAAAAAAAACGCACACCACTATATTACGCGGTTAATAACCGAAACCGCACCAAATAAAACCGCACCGCATGGAAAAACTGCAAAACCGCACCGCATTAGAAACCGCAAATTGCGGTTTTAGGTTTTCAAAAACTGGATAATGCGGTTTGCAGTTCGGTTTTGACCAAAAACCGCACCATGCACACCCCTACAACAAGCTGCGCCGCTAGCCCTTTCTGGATGGCAAAGCTAATTCGTTTAAACACAACATCCATAGATCTAGGGGACATTATGTTACTATGCATTACCCGTTGAACTCTGTTGAGTAGCTCCACAGCCTCTGGTGCGAGAAAACCAAAAGTATCAAAAGCGAAAGGGATAAACATATGTTGATTCTCAATACATGCCTTCTCGTGTTTATCCACTTTGCATGCAATG
The DNA here is from genome assembly GCA_023525715.1 of Cichorium intybus. Classification (NCBI taxonomy): domain Eukaryota; kingdom Viridiplantae; phylum Streptophyta; class Magnoliopsida; order Asterales; family Asteraceae; genus Cichorium; species Cichorium intybus. The sequence continues at coordinate 10,888,990 of CM042015.1, read as the reverse complement.
ACTTTCAAAGCAGCTTGCCCCCCTGTGGTTGCAGATATTATCTATGTAATATGTTTGAAAGTCAATAAGTAGATAATCATACTTTAGTTATTACTTTACTTAATAAAAACACTATCTTATTAGTATGTCGTGTGTTAAATGATAAACATGGTAATAACACTAGAATGCCTATTAGTAAAATATCACTTATCAATTTCTATTTTAGATCGGGGTTGAAACAATACGATGAAGACTAGTATATGTAAGAACTAATATGGTTGATATAGTTCACATATGGGTACAAGTGGGTGACTTGTGTAGTAGAGATCCATAGATACCTACCATGAAACACTATATGAGATTGCATGTGAGTATCACATGTGTTACTTATTTTATTATTATTATTATGTAAATATAAATTGACTTAATAATATTGAAGTCTACTATGTGTGAATCATCAAGTTTGATGCTAAATCTAGTGACATCGTAATTGAGTTGCCAAATGAGTAGTGACCAAATAGTCGTTTGGCGTTTGACAATATCATATGTTGAGACTTGCATGATCATATATCCAAAATGGCCCTTATGTATGACATGAATTTTGATGCATTATATGATCGTATATTAAAACACCAGAACAAAGAAGCATGGTCGTATATTAAAAAAACCAAACAAGTGAAGGATTGATATCAAATGATATTGTCACTTGGGTAGTAATGATATGTTATAGATATGCATCATTAGTTATGATAATAAATGAGATTTAATATTATTTCGAATATAATATAAGTGAAGGGTGACATACTCACTACATTTTTGAATAAGGAATAAACAACCAAACTTTTCGTTGATTAGGAATAAAATTATTTAGATAGATTAAGTAAATAATAGTTAAAAGGCTAGAAGTTTTCAAAGGGGGGAGAAATGGGCAGAAACTTTATTCATATTTTTATTATTTTGAAGCATGTATCTCTCTCAAATCCTATCGATTCACTACTTATTCATTAAAAATATATTATTTAATTGTGTCTATGTGCGCATACACACATACATGCACACATATGTATACATCAAAATCATTTACCGACAGAAAGGACAATTTCAACATATTTAGCACACATATGTATACATCAGAATTAATAACCGACCAAAATGAAATTTTCAACATATTTACTTATGAATCGCCTTTATGTTCTGCTTTTAATTTTAACAAGTCAAATATGCAGAATAAAAAATAGCTAGAAACAAAACATATCATAAAAGCCGTGTAATTATACTTTTTAAATTATACAACATATTGAATTGTTTTAACAAAATTTAGATTATTATTGTAAACATATTCAACACATTGTTTACAATATAAACAAAAAAGCTATATGAATCAATTAACTGTTTTATTTATAAAGTTACTTATTTTGAACCTAATCGTCTTAAGATGTTACTCAACTCGTCTTACCAATATATTTCACCACTTTTCTGGTTTGAGTTGCACGCACGTCTTAGATGTTCAAAAATTAGTTTTATATATGATAAGAATAAATTTTTTTTTCTAAAAGTAAACCAATTGAAATTTAAAACTTATTATCTTTATAAAAGATGCATATTAATTAAATTTCTTTTGGTTATTCCGCTAGACTTCCAACTTTTCATGATTAATTTGCTTATGGAGCCAAAAAGACAAAACTGAACCACAGTGACAAATTAGTAGACAATAAAGCATATAAAAACAAAACTACAACCTTTGTGTGACACTTCGTAAAATAGAAAAGTATAGGTGGTTAAAGTGTAAATTCACTGATGGACGGAGACTGCCATTTTTCTGTTAACCGCCGTTAGATTCTCCCCTCTGTCACCAAGCTCAGTTTCTCTCTCTGGAATAAAATTGAATCCAAGAAGAATAATTCCAGGTTTCCCAAATCCTCATGACCCAAAGAAACCCTTTTCTCGTATTGTTCTAGGGTTTCTTTTTTAATCTTAATTCTCTCTCCAAATGCATCATCTTCATCGTCATCATCAAATTCGTTGTCCTTGTTTCAATCAGCTTCTATCTTTGACTAAATCCCAATCACCTTTCGCTTTCAAATTTTCGGTTATTTGAAGCTCAAAATGATGCGATTAACGATGATGAACTTGAAGATTACATCTCATTTTGACTCTTGCAGACTCTAGCGATTGTGTGGGTCCAAGGTAACGAGCTGTTTCTGATTAGGGTTTTTCAATTTCAACCTTCCATGGCTTATCTTTGATTATCTCTAAGGTTCTACAAATGTATGTGGTTTGGGATGTCTCGATGTTGAAACGTTGATTGGTTTCGATAAAAAAAAGAGTTCACGATTTGGGAATTTGGGGATTCCGGATATGATTAAGCAAATACTAAACAAGCTTCCGAGAAAACCATCTTCAAAATCCTCCCAACCCGATGGGGGGAAGAACAACGATACGGCTTTTCCTTCAATCAATCCAGGTGTCAACACTAATCCTAAGTCCACTTCTTCATCTGGTAAACCTTCAAATTCGAGTTCTTCGAGGTCCATCAATGGAACTCTTACTCCAAACACCACGAAGAAACAACCAGGTGCGTACGAACAATTACCAAGCTTCCGAGACGTACCGACCTCAGAAAAACACAATCTCTTCATCAAAAAGCTAAACATGTGCTGCGTAGTGTTCGATTTCACAGACCCATCGAAGAATCTGAAAGAAAAAGATATCAAACGACAAACTCTCCTCGAACTCGTTGACTACGTCTCCTCCGTTCCTTCAAAATTCAACGAACTCACAATGCAAGAAATCACAAAAATGATCTCCTCAAATCTCTTCCGTTCTCTACCTTCGAATCACGATTCCAAACTCCCAGATGTGTACGACCCAGAAGATGATGAACCAAACATGGAACCCTCATGGCCCCACCTCCAAATCGTATACGAATTCCTCCTCAGATTCATTGCTTCATCAGAAACAGACGCCAAAATCGCCAAACGATACATCGATCATTCATTCGTTTTAAAATTACTCGATCTCTTCGATTCAGAAGATCAACGTGAACGCGAATACCTAAAAACAATTCTCCATAGAATTTACGGAAAGTTCATGGTTCATCGCCCGTTCATCAGAAAAGCAATCAACAATATCTTTTTTCAGTTTATTTTTGAAACCGAAAAACATAACGGAATTGCTGAATTGCTTGAGATATTGGGGAGTATAATCAACGGGTTTGCTTTACCATTGAAGGAAGAACATAAGCTTTTTTTAATGAGGGCTTTAATCCCACTTCATAAACCTAAATGTTTATCGATGTATCATCAGCAATTATCGTATTGTGTTACACAATTTGTTGAAAAAGATTTTAAGTTGGCTGATATTGTGATTAGAGGACTTGTGAAATATTGGCCTGTGACTAATAGTTCAAAAGAGGTTATGTTTTTGAGTGAATTGGAGGAAGTTTTGGAGTCAACACAGGTGGCGGAATTTCAGAAATGTATGGTGCCTTTGTTTAGGCAAATTGGGCGGTGTCTTAATAGTCAACATTTCCAGGTATGTTATTCTACTTTTGTTTATTAAAAAAATGTTAAAACACTTCATAAAGAACAAAAAACATACAAAGTACGATGCTGTTACACAAATAAACAAAAGTACATTGTTATTTCTTATTTTTATTGTAACTTTGTATGTACTAATTGTAGGTGGCTGAACGCGCTTTATTCTTATGGAATAACGATCACATAAGGAATTTGATAACTCAAAACCGAAAAGTCATTCTGCCAATAATTTTTCCCGCATTGGAAAAAAACACGCGGGGTCACTGGAACCAAGCGGTTCAGAGTTTGACTCTGAACGTGAGAAAAATATTTTCAGACATTGATCAAACGTTGTTTGATGAATGTCTGAATACATACCAAGAAGATGAAATCAAACAAAAGGAAAACAACGAGAAACGTGAATCAAATTGGATGCAAATGGAAACCGATGCGGATTCAAACAGCAATGAATCGAGGTTTGCTTCTTCTGTTGGCGTTAGTAGCTGATGTTTGACTTTTGGGTTTGGGTTTGACCCGGATGAAATTGGGTTTGTGGATAGAAATTGAGGGTTGTTACCCTTTTGAATGTTTCTTGTTTATTGTTTATGGTTTTTGTGGTTGTATTATTTAAGCCATGGATGTGTTGTAGTATAAAAACCGGTTTAAAAGAGGAAGTGGTTTATTTGGATTTTGTACCCTCATAATGTTATTTGATGTAATGACGCAAAAAAAATGATGATTTGGTATAATGTTTTATATTGGGATTTTTTACATGTAGAACGAGTAGTAAATAGTTTAGGGAGCTTAGCAAAGACTAAGGTGTTTGTTTTTTTTTAACTTAATAGTATAAAAACTTAATATGTTTAGCTATATAATGTTGTTTCTTTTTTATTAATGTTAATAAAATATCTTAATGGATTAAGTTTCTTTTTTATTAATGTTAACAAAATATCTTAATGGATTAAGTTAGGAAAAAAAATGTTATTAACATTAAGTGGCGATTACTTATTTATTTTTCTATAATTACTCTCATCCTCCTATAAATCAAGCAATTCACTTTTCTCCCAATATACAAATATTTTCCACTTTATTATTTTTAAAACTAGTATAAAAAAAGCCATATGCATGAATTTGAATGAATGCCTTTTTTTTTTTCTTAAATTATGGTAATCATTGTATTTATTTATCATGTATTCGGAAAAAAAAAAATTAAACAAATCGTATTTTAAAACTTTTGATTTTATTATATATTTTCAAATTATGTGTTATTTAAGTTACTAATCATGTTGTTTTTTAAGTTATTAAAAAAATTAATCTTTAAATGTAATAACGTATAATTTTAATATATAATAATTAATAAATAAATGGTAATTTGTTATTTGTCAATTTAGATATATGGGCAAAATAGTCGTTATTCAGATTCAAACAATGTATTTAGTAAAAAAAAACAATATTTATATCAAGAACACTCTATCTACTCAGATGTCGTTATCCGTTCAGTATACATTATCAATTCGAGACTTAATAAAGAAAAGGGAAATGATTTATAAGGGTAATTATGTTTCAAAACTGTTCAAAAAACACCATCCAAGTTTGGTCTGTTCAAAAAACACCATCCAAGTAAGGCCTTTGTACAAAAAACACCATCGAACTACATGTTTTGTTCAAATTTTACCTGATGGTAACCGGCTCTTGCAGGTTAAAGGATGACTTGGCCTAATACTTGGTGACCGGCCAAGTCATCCTTTAACCTGCAAGAGCCGGTTATCATCGGGTAAAATTTGAACAAAACATGTAGTTCGATGGTATTTTTTGTACAAAGGCCTTACTTGGATGGTGTTTTTTGTACAAAGGCCTTACATGGATGGTGTTTTTTGAACAGACCAAACTTGGATGGTGTTTTTTTGAACAGTTTTGAAACTTAATTACCTTTATAAGTCATTTTCCCTAAAGAAAAAAAGAAAGAAGGACTTAGACATTTAAGACTTATGTCACAAGTTTATAATCAAATAAGGGGTGCGATTATATAAAGTATAAATTGATTTTATTGTAATAGAAATTCTTATTCGGTAGCCAATTTCTTTATTTGAATATAAATCTATATAAAGTACGTTGATTTTGAAAGCACGTTCGTTGCGTGAAGAATGTTCATTAGAAACAGAAAACTAAAGAAATAATTCAAATGTTCTTTAACTTCTTGTGCTGAGGAATTCTTGTTTTATTCCGTGAGCATAATTTGTAGCAAAAAGCGGGTCTTATGCGTCGTTGACTTTTAAAGTTTTAACAGTCTTATATTTCATAATTTCCTCAAATACCAAACATACGCAAATACATCTTTTCCACACGTTTTGAGAGGAATCAAATACGTTTATTTCGATAAATACTTCCAAAATCACTAAATCACATCTGGGCCATACAACTGCTTTACAAGGACGATTTATCTTCAGTAGTTTCTGTCTAAATTCAAAATATATATTTAAAATAATCCGAAATAAATGTCTAAACTAATATATGATTGACAAAGATAACTGATTTCATATGGTTTACATAACAAGCAAAAATAAAATAAAACCAAAATTCTATCGAAAAATAAAGAAGTTGAATACGAAAGCCGAAAAGAATCCACTTGGCCCATACGTTTTGTAATAGAGAAATTATATTGGTTCTTAATTTTTGTTCCTAACTTTATTCCTAACCATTTGAAAAGATGACAAGTGGATTAAAATATTATTAATTTTATTAAACTTTACTCCTAACCATTTTAATCCACTTGTCATCATTTTGTTCCTAACTTTATTCCTAACCATTTTAATCCACTTGTGATCATTTCAAATGTTTAGGAATAAAGTTAGGAACAAAAATTAGGAACCAATACAATTTCTCTTTGTAATAATGTCCGGCCCATCAATGCCTTTATTGTGTATTACTGTATTGTTTGCGGAATGTTTGTGGGCTTTTTCTTTTATATGACTTTCACATCGGACATATTATATAAAATCTTTTATATGATCATATATAGTACAGATAGGATATAGATGTCAAGGCTTTTCTTTTAATGATCTTATCATTAAAGGAAAAGCATTGACATTATCATTAAAAAAAAAGCCTTGACATCTATATCCTATCTGCACTATATATGATCATCAATTATGATCATAAGAAAGTGCTCTTAATTCAGTTCCATAGAATGTTAGTCTTTAAACTTCGATGTCATTGGTCCAAATCCTATTAAGCATGATTAAGATATTCTTCAATTGAATTTAATTGAATTCAGCTAAGTGCAAAAACAATATGAATTTGATTTCTCTGCCGTTAAAGACAAGAGGGGGTCAATAGAAAAAGAAAGGTTACTTAATCAAATGTCCATTTGATCATTACGCCCATATTAAAATATGCGGTTACAAATAATGCAGCCAAAGAAATATAAATGGGTCAAACACGATCTCAATGTAAAAACTTGAATCATTTCGATTTGTTTGAAAGGCGAAAAAAACAATACCCATACCTAAATATTAATTCGGATTGAGATCAATCTCAATGACCAAGAATTGGCAATTGACGTGATAGATAACTATTAATACACACAAGTTCACAGAAAGAATTGTGCAATAAGTTTTAAATCGGTTGTATGTTGCCCGATCCAATAAATAGAGTTGGGGTTTTGGTTAAGCCATCAATGATTAATCCTCACATAACAAGTAGTAGTGGGCTTGAAAGAGCTAAAAAATATTTTCTTGTTATACATATGTTTACATAAACACTTACTCGAGTTTCCTTTTCCTTTTTCACAAAAATAGAACATAAAAAGAATGTCAATAGAGAAAATTATTGAACGTAACTCTTTTGTGGGAAACATCAACACTTTCTATTAAGATCACTTTAGAAGAATTTATACTTTGATAGACTACTACACATTGCTTTTGTTGATTGTTGCTTAGATTCTTGGATGGTTTGGAGCAAAAGAGATCCACACCTGTTTATAGGTGTTTCCACCTCCTCTTGGGAAAGTTCTAGATATTGCTTGAAACTAGATCCATTCTACCATGTCCTAGAGAAGTGTAGGATGTTCCAGGGTCTTCTACGATCTTCTACAAGGTCCCACAATCTTCTAGAAGGTTCCATAACATTTTAGTGTATTCCATGTCATTTTAGAATATTCTTTGGTCTTCTAGTTTGTTCTAGAATCTTCTATAGGCTTCCATGATGTTCTAAAAATCTTCCGAAGATATTTAGAACAATGAAATATTTTCTAGATAATGGGATAAATGTCATTAGGTTAGTGATGATCTTTTAACATTTTCCCCTCGGCACTAGTCCCCGTTCGTTGTACCATTTAGAGTTGATAGTGAAAGCCTTCACATTTTCCAGCACCCAGCCCTTTGGTGAACAAGGATAACTTTCTACTATTTATTATGAATTTTACAAGTTGACATATTAAATTTGTCAACTTCGAACCAGTCTGTGGAAAATGAAACTTTCACCATAACTAGGACCAAAATCAGGCTTAAGGTTCCTCTAGTGACAAAAACTAGACTCACGGTTCTTTGGCTAGTATCCTCACCCCGAAACGGCTGTTTTAAAATTTATCAAGAATTTTCAAAGATGGGCAGAATTAATGATTTTTTGGTAATTGACACATGTCCAATATTTTGGTCGTATCTCATAAACCATAACTCTAAATGAGGTGATTTAGGTGTCCTTGGAAACTAGACACAAATCCCCTTATTCAACACCTATTTTCCATAGGGAGAATTTCGTTTATGTCCTTATAAACCTCTATAATTATGTATATATCCTTATAAAATTTGAAATTACGTATATATCCTTACAAACCCTAAAAAATCATATATATATATATATATATATATATATATATATATATATATATATATATATATAGGGCCAGGATCAAATATATCCTGACAAGTATAGTGTAACCTTGAAACTCAATATGGACCACTCATTTAAAACACATTCTTTTAAGAATGACTTATCTGTTCATTTAAAATATTGTTGTTTTATGTAAAATATTTTCATTCTTTCCAGAATTATTACAATTGTTGTAGATTCTTATTGTGGTGATGTAAATTTTCCAGTAATTTTGTCATAATTGAAACAATTCATTACATTCTTGTTGTTTTGATGTACAAAATTTAGTTCATTCTTTTAAGAATGAAAAATTTTCAGTTTTTTCATTCTTACGAGAATGAAATCGGATGGCCAGGATTTGGTTACAAGGTAACACAATAATTGTCATTCTTATTATAACCTATATATATATATATATATATATATATATATATATATATATATATATATATATATATATATATATATATATATATATATATATATATATATATATATATATATATATATATATATATATATATATATATATATACCCAAAAGATTAATTTAAAAATAATTAATCTTAAAAAAATAAAAACAGTTTTTAAATTAGATTATACTCAAATTACTAAAATACCCTTATGAAATCCTTCCATAATCGACAACTCTTTCACGCTTAAACAACGTTTAAACAACTGATCACGACAGATTCGACTATGATCGCATATTTCATGTCGAATGATAAGAAATTGTGACGATTGATATGTTTGGAAAATTTGGGACAAAGGGTATGGTAATGTCATAATTTAATTAGTTTTTGAAACTATAAAAATAAAATTAAAAGTAGTTTTCTAATTTTTAAAATTATTAATTATTATTAAATTAATATTTTGGATATATATGTAATTATAGAGGTTTGTAATGACGTAACAAAATTCTTCATTTTCCGTAAATCTGTAAACAAGACAGATTGTTGTATTTGTTAACCTTAATTATCTTCAATTCTTCATCAATTGTGTACACACGGTGGTGTGTGTGTGTGTGTTTGTGTGTGAATGATTTTTGGTATCCTAAGGTTCATGTTCAATGACAAAGACTCGTCCAACGAAAGAAATCACTTGGAATTATAGTAAAAACAAAAGGAAAACAACCAGAAACGTGAATAAACTTGGATGCAAATGGAAACCGATGCGGATTCAAAAAGCAATGAATCGGGGTTTGCCTCTTCTGTTGGCGTTAGTAGCTGATGTTTGATTTTTGGGTTTGGTTTGACTTTGACCCGGATGAAATTGGGTTTGTGGATAGAAATTGAGGGTTGTTACCCTTTTGAATGTTTCTTGTTTATTGTTTGTGGTTTTTGTGGTTGTATTATTTAAGCCATGGATGTGTTGTAGTATAAAAAACCGGTTTAAAAGAGGAAGTGTTTTTCTTTGGATTTTGTACCTATGTGGACTCATAATGTTATATTGATGTAATGATGCAAAAAAAATGTTGATTTGGTATGATGTTTTTAACTTATGGGATTTTGTAGTGCGTGCGAATAGTTTCAAAAATTTTGGGTTTATGTAAGGGGTGAGTTACTAAAGTATAAATTTATTTTAAGTCACCAATCTTTTATTTAGTCTAATTTTAATATATAATAATATGATTCTGAAAGTATGTCTCTAAAATTGTTATGATTGGAAGTTTGTTATATGTGTGTGAAGGTGTTCTATTAGGAAATGTAAAACTAAAGAAATAGTTCAAGTGTATTGTTGTTTGCATGGACGTAAATTGTAACGATAAGCGGGTCGTATATGTTGTTGACTTCTAATAGTTTAGTAAATTTCCTCTAATTTTAATATATAATAATATGATTCTGAAAGTATGTCTCTAAAATTGTTATGATTGGAAGTTTGTTATATGTGTGTGAAGGTGTTCTATTAGGAAATGTAAAACTAAAGAAATAGTTCAAGTGTATTGTTGTTTGCATGGACGTAAATTGTAACGATAAGCGGGTCGTATATGTTGTTGACTTCTAATAGTTTAGTAAATTTCCTCTAATTTTAATATATAATAATATGATTCTGAAAGTATGTCTCTAAAATTGTTATGATTGGAAGTTTGTTATATGTGTGTGAAGGTGTTCTATTAGGAAATGTAAAACTAAAGAAATAGTTCAAGTGTATTGTTGTTTGCATGGACGTAAATTGTAACGATAAGCGGGTCGTATATGTTGTTGACTTCTAATAGTTTAGTAAATTTCCTCAAATACTGACACATAATGGAAGCAAACATAGTTTTTCCACACGCTTTGAGAGATAATTTTCGTTTTATTTCAAATTGTGCTTCCAACATCACATGATAAGAACAAATGCAAAAATAGTTTTTCCACACGCTTTTTAGAGGAATTAAGTCTTTTAGTTTGATAAGTAATATGGCAATATAAGAACGAAAGCAAACGTAATATTTTCATGCGTTTGAGAGAAATCAAAATCGTTTATACTAAAACGTGCTTCCGACATTAGATTTAGGCCAAATAAAAACGAAAGCAAACATAAAAACTCGCTTTAAGATTCGTTTCTTTCAAAGTGTTTCTACAATCACATCTAGCCCACATAATGATAAGTCTCTTTTCAGTAATTTCTCATAAAAACTTACAATTCAACATATACTTCAAATAAGTGACAATAAATGTCCAAAGTAAGACATGATCGACGAAATTTATCAATTTCATATTATTTACATAATAAACAGAAATAAAATAAAACCAAAATTCTAAAGAAAACCAGAAAAATTAAACTAGGAAGCCTAAAATCAAGGAATTTGGACCTTACGGTTTGTCTTTGTCATAACAACCGGCCCGTTAAGACCTTTTTGTGGAGTGTTTGCTGGCTCATAATTAAAAGTTAAAAGTTATGTTGTCTAAATTTGACTATTTTTTATTTTCCCTTTGATAGTTTGATTGCTATGATTCCACTGATCTACAAATTTGCCCGCCAACTATTTGATATTGGATCAAATATCAATACATACACGTAACTTTGATAAAAAAAAAAACTAATTGATAAATTAACTGAAAATTATAAAACAAAATAAAAAAACATATAGAATAACAATTGAATATTATAAGACAAATACAAAATATATTTTATTAAACTAAAATAAATTATTAAATGAAAGTTCTCCGACTTTTCACATTTAAGTAAAAGTTTATTGCATCCTGAACACTTGAAAGTTGAAAGTAAGCTTACTTTATTAGAACACGCTCCCTACGTATAAACAATAAGAAAAGAATTGTAGTTTTAAAAAACAAAGATCAAAATATGATGATCATAATCATCATTAAGAGTCATCTTTTAAACTAGGTATCGTGCCTTTAAGAATTAAAAATAAATTAGGACAAAGTAAGTAGACAATCATTTACCTAAAAGTATGGATAATTAAGCAATTTTATGTTTATCCTTACAAAAATCAATTTCTTTTTACAACTTATTATATGTTTTCCTACTCAAATTAATTTTCAAGAGGTCATGTTTAGTGACAAGATGACCCCAAATGTTAGCAAATTCAAGTTTCCAACTCAATTTAATTTTCAAGAGGTCACGTTTAGTGACAAGATGATCCAAATGTACGCAATTCAATGTAAAAAAGATTCTTTTTTGTACGACTTTTATGTTTGAGTTAGATTAGATATGTTAAATTGTATATTATAAAATAAAATAAAATAAATAATAATAATAATAATAATAATAATAAACTCTATAAGCTTGATAAAATAAAGTATCTATCAAACATAACAACCTACAAAATCTCTCATATAAAGATCTATGGTTTTTAAATGAACACAATAATTTCTTCTACAATACCATGTCTCATTCAAATCAAACCAAAATTATCAAAAACATCTTACAAACCCTAAATCCTACCACAACACTTGTTCACGAAAACCCTAATCATCACCATACGCCCTAAAACTATACCGTTCTTGATAATACCCATTAAACCAAAGATCAGCCTCGAACCATTTAGGATACCTAACCAAATCACCAGCCACAAAACTCATGTGTCTCTCACTACCTTCTGGAACAACCCTCACTTCTCCTTCCTCAATGTAAACCAGTTGGTCGACATGCCAATCCCATGGAACATTGCACTTACCTGTCTTCCATGTTGACCATTTTGACACCCCAAGCTCTGTTAATCGCTCTTTTGACACGTTCTTTTCTACCCTTATGCTGTATATCTCCTCCAATGGTCTCTGCATTGATATGATCCCGCCATAGGTAGAATGGGAGGTTTTGGATTGTGGTTTGTTTCTTTGGGAGAAGGTGACGATTGAGGGTGATATAATTAGACTTGCCATTTGTACCTTTAAGGTTTAGAAAAGAAATAATTAGCAACCTGCATAAGATTCGAGTTCAAATGTTGAATAGGTGAACTCAATTTGGCGAAAAACAACAAAATTATTCCATCTGTTTCGCAAAATTGACACGAATTTAGAGATACTGGAATACGAATCAGATTAACTGTTATGGAAAGTACAACGGATACAACGATTACGGTGTTATGCGTGTCAATTTTCCTCCCGTATGAACTGTGCTAGGTTTGACAGATTAAAAGAATCGTAGTGAAATTTTTCTATGGAAACCCTAAATATGTTCATAATGAAATCTCAATAGAAAGGGAAATTGATACGAGAGAGGAGAGTGGAGAGTGTAGCGAACCTTGCTATGCAATAATGGCGCCTTCGTTCTGCTCAGAAGGCCGTCGTTGTGTACCGTTTCCTCACGGCTAAAATGTAAGAAGATAAAGCAGATAAAATATGTTTATATTTTTCAAATGGTCCTTGTACTCATATCTTATGTAAGTTTAGACCCTTTACTTCTCTGGTTCTTTCTGAATCAGGTGATTGTTGAAGTTTCGTTATGATATCAAGTGGTACAAGTTATTATTTATAGACAAAATTACAGAAATGGTCCCTGTGGTTTGCGATTTTTTGTGGATAGAGTCTCTTAACTTTCAAAATCGTGAAAATGATCCTTATCATGAGGTTTTTTTTGTGGTTTAGGTCACTGTCCAACTTGAAATGTCTATTTTACCCTTTTAATTTTTTTTCTTTTTTTACCGGTTTACTCTTTTTAATAAACCAAAATAAATAAATAACCCTCTCTCTCTCTCTCTCTCTCTCTCTCTCTCTCTCTCACACCGGATGGAAATTTGTTCAATGCTTTTTCCAATTTCTTGGTTGCTCCTTCAGGTGAAGTATTGTGATTGAAGTTTCCTGCAGATTGAAGCAACCTTTTAGCAACTTTAAGAGTTGGCGTTAGCCTATATAAGGAAGAAGGAGACTATGACGAAGAACACGCCATACCAAGCGGCCTCAAATAACCTTGAAAACCCTAATTTATTATTCGATGAATATGAACATATCAATGAATTTTAGGAAATGGGTATGACATTCGTGAACTTAATGATGGTAATTTTGACATAACTATTCCTAGATCTTCCATACGTTTGTGATTTCATCAAAAGCTGTTTGTGACGTAAAAAATTTTGACGTACCACTATAGATCTTCAATCCGTTTGTAAATCAATCGAATCGAGTTCTGATCTTCAATCCGTTTAAGACGAAAAGTGACAATGGATTTTGGGGTCAAAATCTCGATCACAGATGACGAAGGCCTCGTAAATTTGTAGATTGCAAAAGTTCTTCAGCGGTTGATTCGAGATTGTGGTGAAGACGATTTTGTTGTCTCGATTTGTAGAAAATGTTGATTTTGACTTTGTAGTGGCAAAGGGGAATTGGTTGTCAAATTACAGAAGTCCTGTGGTTTACGATTTCGATCGTCTGAAGGAGGAGAGCCGAAGGTGAAGAGGAAGATGAAGACAACTTTCCAGTTGGAGATTCTTGAAAAAACTTACGCTAGTTTGTCTTTCTTTCTAATCTTTAATCTCTTCGTTTTCTATATCCCATTGATTTTACTTCCAGTTTAGTAAGTTCATTACTTGCTTGAATTTTCAGTTGAAGCATATCCAACGGAGCCTATTCGAGCATATTTATCAGTCTAGTTAGGTTTGACTGATCGGCAATTACAGATGTGGTTTTGTCATAGGAGGTTAAAAGACATAAAAACTCCACCTGTCAAGTGGCCAAAGAAGGAAATTTCTAGAGGAGATAACGACGACAAATGTGGATTTTGGAAATAGGGGCGGAAGGAGAAAGATGAGGAGAGAAAAAGAATAAGATGTGGTGGGGTTTTTTTCTTGACGGTGGGTTTTCTGGTGGTGAGAGAGAGAGAGAGAGATCGTTTAGTGATTTTTTTATTTTTTTTAATTATTGAAAAAAGAAAATGGATAAAAAGAAAAAGAAAAAAAAACAAATTAAAAGGGTAAAATGGATATTTCAATCTGGACAATGACCAAATCCACATAGAAACCTCTTAAAAAGGACCATCCAGACAAAAATACAAAGGTTTGAACTAAAACCACAAAAAACAGCAAAACACAGGGACCATTTTTACAGTTTTGTCTTAATTATAATAATAATGAATAATTAAATAAAATAATTATCATGGATTATCATGTTGTAGAATCTTGTACATTTTGCTGAATAGCTTGTACCATGTTGTCCTGATTTTTTTTCATAAGTCCAACGGAAGCCCGCATGGGCTAAAGGCCCACATCACAATTCACATGGCCAACTTTGTAATTGAACTTGTGTCTAGAAGTCATTTATATTTTTTTTTTCTACATTAATATGTATAAAAGCATACGTTACATCTATATCTATATCTATATCTATATAACTCTTATAATAGAGGTCATCAAATGAATGTGGTTCAAGATATGTCTCATTCTTATACCATATTCATTTGAAACTTCCACCTTTTCAACTTCTTCCAATTAATTGCTTAGTTAATGAAATTTTTTCTCTATATAAGAACATTATTTTCATGTTTTGTTGCATGTATTTTCTTCTCAACTTTTCGTTATTGTTATCTAAAGTGTATGAAGATGGAAAAGAAGATGCAAGAGATCTATAGTCATCTAATATATAAAAGAAAGAGTTGTGTATTGGGAAGAACTAAATGCGGGTATGACAATCAAGATTTTAAAATGCTATAAGTTATTTTAGTTATTTTTTTGTTCAAATTGTATTCACTTCTTTTTTTCCTTCTACTTTCTTTAGATTTCAATAAAATGTTTATGTTATACATTTCGATCCAAGAGAAAAAATGATTCTATTTCAATTTATTTGTTACAATATGTTGAAAATGTATGTTCTTATTTTGTAACATCATATATAATTGTTTGATTGGATTTCGTCGTCGGGTGTGTAACTAATATAATTAGAAAAGTATAATTATTTTATTGATGAATATTTCAATAAAATGTTTATGTTATACATTTAGATCCAAGAGAAAAATCAATTATATTTCAATTTATTTGTTACAATATGTTGAAGATGTATGTTCTTATTTTGTAATATCCTATACAATTGTTTGATTCGATTTCATTGTCGGGTGTGTAACTAATATAATTAGAAAAGTATAACTATTTTATTGATGAATATTTTACTATTATTTATATATATATATATATATATATATATATATATATATATATATATATATATATATATATATATATATATATATATATATATATATATATATATATATATATATATATATATATATATATATATATGATTGTAATAATATGACAACATGAAAAGATGTCAATTTTCAATATAATATAAAAAAATCATAAAAAAATGAAAATATATTGTAATTATTAAATCATAATTATTAGTTTGTGTTTTGTTCTATTACATTCTAATCATTTGTTGATAATGAATACATCTCATATGTATATATGTTACATGAGCTTAAGCTTAAAAATAATGTGCAACAATATAAAACAATGAATGTATATGTATAATTACCTACAATTTTGAAATGATAATAACTAGAGAATAACTCATTTGTGTTTCTCAAGTATTTTAAATCATAAAAATGAAAATTCTTCATGAATACGTTAATATAAATTAATAAACAAATACATGTACACTTATAAATATTATAATTAAGTTTATAATAATTTTTGTAGGTTTTTATATATTCAATTAGTTCCAATGTTTTTTAAAATTGATATGATATTTTTTTAAATTGTTCATTACTTATATACTAATGAATAAAATATAAACACATTTCCTACGATGAAATACATTAAAGACCTACAAATTCCTTATTGTCAAATATCTTCTCATACATTCATTCTATAGTCATATTCTAGAACACATGGTTTGAAATTTTACTTTGAAACAATTATACAAAAATAATCTATAATCAAAAATTCAGAAAGGTACAACATATTATTAGTGTTATTGGCGTTAGAAATATTTAAATGTAAATGTTCAAATATAACATAATAATATACATTAGATGATCATATTATTTATTTATGTTACCAAATACAATTTAAATATTTCAATCTTATTAATTAAGTACAATAAGTATCAATTAAACATCATAAGTAGAAAAAACCTCTTCATTATACTATTTTAATGCTAAATAACTCTTATTTGGAATTTGAAGGATTGTAATATTAATAAAAATTCAATGCATTTAACTAACAATTTATTGAAGATGTATACTATTATTTTGAAATATCATATATGATTGTTTGATTGATTCATTATTGTTGATGTAACTAATCATTTATTAAATATGTACACTATATTGATTTGAAACACACACACAACTTTTTAATTGTTCATTTAGTAATGATTCAGAGTTCATTTATTAATGTAATATAATTACAAATAAATAATAAGTGGTTTTTAAGTATCTTCTACAACAACTTAATAATAATAACTGATTTTAAACTTAATTGACAATAATAATAATATGTAGTAACATAAATTATAATTTATATTACATTAACTTAAAGAATGGTTGTTATTTAAAATAATTATTATGATAGAAATAAAAAGATAGTAAAAAGTAATATTTAAATTACTTAATAATCACAATAGAACAAGTAACACTAAATTGAGAATTATATTTAACTTTATTCAAGCGTAAGGCGTGGGTAACGACCATTGACTATTGTGATTGTAATAGATGTTTATTGTTCAAAGTATTTATAAGTTTATATATCAACTTTGTGGAAGAATTATTATCTCATAGATAATGGTAATGACAACGTTTTTCTTAAATAACTTTAACCTGCACAACGCGCAGGATTTCGTCTAGTTTTATGTAAATGTGACTATATCAATTTCATAAGTAACATAGACAAGTTTAAAAAATATCATGAATTTGTCATTAATTGCAATTTCCAAATAACAATGAAAAATGTGATGTTTCAATTGCTCTGAAAACATTATGAGGTACATGAGAGTCCTTTTAAAGGATTGTTAGGTATTTTCATTGAGAAAAATATGTTTCTATAAGTTTCAAATGATAATCGATAGTTTTCAACAAATTAAGACTTGTCAGATGCAATTGTAATTTTTGGATATATTCTTCTTTTGATATGTAAACTCAATATTAAACAATTTGTATAAAAATACAATTTCAAATTTCGACTATTTATTATCTCACATCCAAATTTCTAGCCCCGTCCCCGACTCCGATATTAATACAACCATGAATTGTCAAAGTTCTTGAATTGGTTATAAATCCAAACTTTAAAATAACTTTGACTTTTGTCATTTTAATTTCAAGTTGAACTAGTTGAACTATTCTACTTTCTCAGAACATTAAATTTTCTTGCAAATACATATTGATGGTGGTCAGTATTCGACACTACCCGAAATGTTGATTTTGAAGTTTCAAATACTCATTGATTTTTTACATCAAATAAACAATAAAACTAATACGTAGTCGTTAAATATAAATATTACTTTATTACGAAATGGAAATTACGTCCACGTGGCAAATCGAGAGGATAGAACGCGTTGTTTAATACATCAAAGGGTTGGAAGTTGGAACAAAAATAGCAAGTGTTGTGTCGATTAACCCACCAATAGCTTTTTATCCATTTTTAAAATTATAAATAATTGATATATGAAACATGATAGAAAAGTTATTAATTATAATTCCTCACGCGACAAAAAAACAGGTACAAAATCAACAGGTTTAAGTTTGGGCTAACCATATTCAATATAGGTCGCATAGTTCATCCTTTTACGTTTTTTAGATTTTTTTTTTAGAATAAATCATTCTCTTAATAGATATGGTATTGTTCCTCGATCTTCGAAGAATGCGGCGTTGTATTATTGTAAGTTTCCTGTTCCAAACATGTCCTTCAAGTAACGACAAGTTTTAAATCTTAATATGAACATTCCTCCCTCACATGCATTTGCTTGCAACTGATTCTTACTAAGACCCCATAGATGGAAAATGTTTTGAAAAAGTAATGAAGTATCAAATTTATTCAAAAGATATTATTCAAGTTTTATAAGTTCAAAAATATATCATTAAACTATTGTCTTTGTACACCTTATACCATAAAATTTCAAGTTTTGTTCAAAAACGGCCCAATAATCACCCCTTATAAATTGGTCAATTGTCGACTTGCCATGCAGGGGCGGAACTAGAACACAATAACTAGGGGGGCCGAGATAATAACTTCAAAAGATAATCATATAAACAATAAAAGTTTTGTTCAGATTTATAAGGTACTGGTAATCAAAATATGAAAACTAATGTCAATTGTTGTTACATTGCTAATTAAAGTGGAATTCGTCGATCTTTTGCTTTTCTAAAGTCTTCCAAAATTGTTTCCAAACCAATCTTTTCAGCAAGTTCCCTTTCAAAGTACAAAACCAGTGAGTCATTCAAAAACTCATCTTCCATTTTATTTCGCAACTTTGTTTTAATGAGACTCATTGCTGAAAAAGTCCTCTCTGATGTAGCAGTGGAAACCGGAAGAGTAAGTATGAGGCTAGCTACTCGATAAATAAGATCAAATTTGGTTTTTCTTCCGGTCTTTATCAGCCATTGACACAACTCTGAGATAGATGTTAATAACTTATAATATGGGCACTTAATGACATCAGTCTCATAATGTCGAAGTTGAATCTTCAAAACTAGCTTCTCTTGTTCACTAAAATCTTCAAGATAATATCTATTTACTAATTGACATACATCATCAACTCGAAAATCATCAATAGTATTTTTGGGATTTAAAGACGCTGATAGTTGAAGCAACTCCATTGAGTCATCATTAAACCGATGATCTAGTTCCATTAATTGACAATTTATTGCTTCATTGAAAATATCAACTCAATAATGATGTTCAAGTGTATGATCACTATGCTCCCTACGAGCTCGACCCCCTCTGGTAAAATAGACAGAAGATAAATCTGGAATATCAATGTTGCGTACCTGACAAAATGACTTAACAAGTGAGAGCAAACCATCCCATCTTTCATCTTTCATCTTTTGCAATAGTGTTTTGGTGGATCCAACTAGCTTCAATGCATTGCAAATATCTTGAGATTGTCTTTGTAAAGCTTGGCAAAGTAAATCGGTGATCTCCTATATTTCTTTCTCTAAATGTAGAACAAAAACAAACTCAAATGTAGTAATAGTCTCATATGCTGAATCTGCATCTCCTTTGATTGAACCAGTTCCTTCCTCAATAATTTTAAGTAAAACCTGACAAGTCGAACTAAACATATTGATTAGGCTCAAAACTGATTTGAGGTGAGAACTCCATCTTGTATCTCCAGCTCGTTGTAATGTTCCACTCTGATTAAGACCTTTACCCGTCTCCAACTCATTAATAGAAATCAAATATTCAGTTTGTTCAGCTTGTGCGTCTCTTAGTTGGTCACTATGTTTGGAGGAAGCATTGACAACATTAACAACAAAAGATAACTGGTTAAAAAACTTTCGCAATGCAACAACTCCTTGTGAAGCGGCTACTAATGCTAATTGTAACCGATGGGCAAAACAATGAATATAATACGCATATGGACAGTCATTTGAAATCAATGCCTGCAAACCCTTGAACTGACCTCGCATATTGCTTGCACCATCATATCCTTGCCCGCGAATTGATTTAACATCAAGATTGTTACGTGACAAAACAGAATATATTGCATTCTTAAGAGTTTGTGCTGTAGTGTCAGGTACATGAACTAGCCCAAAAAAACGTTCTATGATTTTACCATCTTCATTTACAAATCTCAAAACAATTGACATTTGTTCTTTGTTAGACTCATCACGTGCTTCATCAACAATTACACAAAATTTTCCACCATTAATCTCCTCACAAATCATTCGTCTCACCCATATTGAGATAAAGTTTAAAATCTCTTTTTGAATCAATGGTGATGTATATAATGCATTTCTAGGAGAAACTCGAAACAATTCTTTCAGCTCACTATTAAAAGCACAAATTGCCTCCAACATTTCAAGAAAATTTCCTTTGTTGATGGAATCTGATCTTTCATTATGTCCTCTAAATGCAATTGCTTGAAATGCACACCAACGAACCGCAAAAATTTTAGCCGTCATTCTTAATCTGTTATTATTACGCTCTTCATCTGTAAATTTTTCAACCACATTTCGTATATCTTGCGCATCTTTTAACAAATTAGCACATGCTTTTTGTGCAATGTTGTGAAACGATGTACATCCAGTCCCCATATGACTCAGAAATGCACATTTTTTCCCTCCAACTTTCTTCCAGGTTCGAAACCCATCTATAGCAAATGCTTGTTGGCCATATTGTCCCATTCCAGACGGTTTATAAAACAAATAACATGGGAAGCAATATGCAGCATCTAAACTTTGTGAGTATTCAAGCCAAGGATATAACTTAAACCAAGCAAATTGAAAACTGCGCTTATGTTTTTCTGTACCAGATTTTGGATATACTTCAAGTTTTGGTTGAAAGGAACCAAGATTCAGATAAGCTCGTCGGATAGCATCTCGCTGATTCGTTGGATAATCAAAAATCTGCATACGCAAACCAGGATCTCGTTCTAGTGTATTAAGATCAACTTCGTTAGTTTCAACTTGAGCTCTTTTGGATTGGTTCTCCATAACAGGTATACTAGAAGTGTGAGTATTTTCTTCCAAAACAATCTCTGGTGGTATTTCATGATTTTGAGCAGAACTTGGTCCACTTGGATGTTTTCTTTTAAAACACTTATCAATGGTCATTTGTTTCTTTATTTTGATATAGCTACATAAAAAGAATAAGTAAAAAATTAGAATAACCAAGTGAAACAACTAATTTATATTAACAAAGTAACAAACAATAAGTAATTAATGTATTCTAGTTACATAGACAAACCAAACCAGTAACTCAATAAGTTATGTTATATTAATCATTTACAGTTTTATAAATGCTTATTGAATATTGGTTATACAGAGTACAACCAATTCCATTTCACAAATAAAGAATTTGTTTTTAGTGAAATAGTCAGTAGTGGGTAATGGCTTATGGCTGTCACTTTTCCATGTGCATTTTGTCTTTGATAGCAAGAATATAATAAACAACACCGTCCTATTGTCCTTATATATATATATATATATATATATATATATATATATATATATATATATATATATATATATATATATATATATATATATATATATATATATATATATATATAAAATTAATTCATTAATTTGATTTAAATACAGTGAGAGACAGAGAACCTGCTTGAGTTTCGATAAATAAAGAAAGAGAAAACCCCCAAAAGGAGATGGAAAATTTGAGTACCTTCGGGCTTCGGCAGTTCGGCAACAAGAATAGAAGTATAGAACTACAGAAGACGCAAGACTGCAAGAGGGAAATCAGTAGCTCGTGGAGGCAGAAAAGGGCAAAGGGTGCAAGGAGAAAATTTAGTCGGAGGAGATGCAGATGAGCGGAGGATTTCTCCGGTGAGCTTGGAAAATTTTCCGGCAATCGAAACTTCTCTAGGGTTTGTTTTTCTTCAATCGCAAAGTTGGAAGTTTTGTGACTTTGATTAAAGCCTTGATTTCGATTGTTTTGATTTTTTTTTTCGATTTTTGTTAGTTTCCTAAATCCAATCCAAATGAAACGTGTCTTTTAGTATTCTCAATCTAATAGGTATTTGGTTAATCATCCTTTTGGATTTGAGTTTTCTATTAATAAATTAGAACCACAGGGGCCTCTTTGGCTAATTTGCTAACTACTGGATTTTATTTGAACATCTGATATATAAATTATATACATACGGTACTTATAAAGCGGGAAACCGGGGTGGCCTTGGCCCCTACCAGCCCCTTCAGTGTTCCGCCCCTGCTGGTGGTGATCGGAGGTGGTCGATGGTGGCGTAAGTGTAGCACCAGGTCCGATTTATGCAGACAAATCACCTTAAACCCCCCTGATTTCATATTTTTGACCAAAAGCTTGGAAGGAAATGTTGATTTCGGTAATCCCTAGTTTCTTGAGCTCAAAATCCGTAATGCATGTTGAATTGATGACAGATTCTTGAGCAAACTTCAGGTGGCGATCTCATTTTGCTTAGTGGATGTTGGAATCACTCCAAAAGTTCCAGATTTTTGTTCCAGATGGCAAGTTTGAAGGTAAAGATTAAACTCTAGCAATTGGAGTTGGAAATTTGTTGTTTTCATGTTGACTTTAAGGCTATAGTTCCTGACAAATGCTATGTTTAACCCATAATGATCAATTATTTGAGACTTTCGGTGGTAGATTAATCATTTGGACAGATTTGTTGGTTTTTAAGGATCAAGTTCTTGATGAAATCTCATTATATAAGGATGAAAATACGAAAGTTTGGTGCTTGTGTTATGTTGGTTGTATTTATGTTAAAAAGATTAATAAAGACATTTTATTGTACATGATATACAGGTATGTGGTAAATGAATTATTCTTGAATTGTGACTTGGAAGTTATAATAAGTTGTAAATGTGACTTGAGAGTTGTAATAAACGTTGGAATTAGTCATGGGACAATATTTGATGAAATGGAATGGAATCTTGAATTCCAACCTTTTTGGGACAATTTTGATATGTACAAAAATAGCACAAAGTGAACCAATAATTTAATAAGAATGACAAATATGAAGTATTAGGAGCATATTTGTTTCAAGTAACGTAAAATAACAAGTTTTACAACGGTTTCTATTTTTAGAAACTTTACTTGTTGAAATTTGCCAAAACGGCATAAATGAGTAATATGAAATATGTTTTGACATCTAAGCATTTAGATAAGCTTATAAAGATATAAAAAGTTGAAAGTCACTAGAATTTCATACTAAAACCTGAGAAAACACAATTAGGCAAAGTAGGATGCCTAAATAAGAAAACGGTCAAATAGTGTCGAAACGAAAAAATGGTTTAAAAGGTTCCCTGAAGCTTTATACATGTTCTAAAAAGTATTGGTACGTTGTTGAGTTATATAACAATAACTTAAACGAAAGTTTACACGACTTTTGACTAAATTGTCAAAATGGGACAAAAAGGGTAAAATTGTCCAAAACGGTTATTATGCTTTAAGAGTCATAATTAACCATTAGAATATAATTAAATAATGACGAGTAGTAGTCAAGAATGATTAGACACATGATATATGTTTAGTTGTCTAATATGTTCTAATCTTCTAGTAGATTAATAAAGATTGAAGGATGTTTGGAAGCAACGAAAGGATAGAGTTATGTGGATTAGTGTAGCTAGACGTACCTAGCTACTAAGGTGAGTACATGTGACATTTTCCCATTATGGGGTACATGATAAATTATTTATAAATCTTTACGTGATTTTCCAATATGAAATGAAATGCAAGTTTATCTACCTATGACATGATTATGAAAGTATTATACTATGTTTTGAAAATATGAAATAACAAGTGGTATTGTGTTTATGAAAAAACGTTAAGTGCTATTGTGCTTTATGAAATAACCTTAAGTGTTATTGTGCTTTATGAAACAACGTTATAATGCTTTATGAAATAAATGTTATTGTGACAATTGTAAATTTTGGTCAACAAAATTCAACTGTAATCAAACGAAGCGTACGTTAATCTACATGTTGAAAAGTTATTTTCCATAACTTTTGCGATGAATTATTAATATTACAGTATTACGTATGCTAAATCAAAACAATTATCGGTTAAAAGTCGAAATTACGGACAGCAGACTACTGTAGCGTAAAAATTCGATAATCGTACAATTATTATTTTGAGAATAATAATATTCATAAAACGATCTACTCGTAAATACGAACCCGTGAATATATAGAACGTCGAAAACGGAGTTCGTATGTGAAAGTTACAACCATTAAATCGCTGTGAACGGTTAAATGTACACAGGGTTTGGAACCAAAATACAAAATGTGGTGCCTTAAACATCAAATATGAAATAACAATTCATACGATAAGTAACGTAATAATATCTAGTATTTAATTTCAAAGCTAAATGCAATTTCCGGTAAAATGCCGAAAATCGCGAAAACGGAAGAATACTGCGCTTAAACGCGTATTCCGACGCCCAACGAGTTATAATTCAATCAAAATAAATGTTTAGCAATGTTTTTATACAAAATAATTATTTAGAACTTCATTTCGTCCAAATCTCACAAAATTTCACTAAAACGTCTTACTATTTTATAAAAATCACACGTTTTATATAAGTACATTGCTATTTTATAAAAACCAACCCCACCCCACCCCTACCCCCCCCCCCATCGGCAGCCATGGAGCCTCCAAGGGTCACACCATATCTCTTCTCCACTATTCATGATCTAGGCACATGAGAGCTAGTAATTTTATATTATGGAAAATCTAGGACTAAATCTTCCAAGAGAGAGACTAGACAAACGCATTTACTTCCAACCAAGCTCCACATTCCTCTCTTCTCCTCCTTGCTCTCGGCTCAAACCCGCCACCATCATCCTCACATTCAAATTTCATTGCAAGTTCTCTTCTCAAGATCAAGTGGTAAGTTTCATTCCCCTTTTGATTTTAAACAACATAACACAAGTTTTACACCTTTTACACACACTAACATCCATCAATACCCATTGAATATTAGCTTTGTCCAAGGGTCTTTGAGCTCAAATCTTCATCATCTTCAAAGATCTTTCAAGCTCTCTTGGTAAGTTATGATCATCTAATGATTTAAGTTCTAAATACCTTCATATATTATTTTACACACACATACTCACGAAAATCCATTGGATAATAGCTTTGTCCAAGGGTCCTCCGGGTCTTAGAACCAAAATCTTCAATCTTCTTCCAAGAAACCTTAAGATCCACACTCAAGGTGAGTTCATACCCCTCATTTTCATCTTTTCAAACCTTTTTGGGGGAGAATACAAGTTCTTTAAATATAAATGTTGTTTTATTCATGTTTATATGTATTTAAATGTTATATATGTTGATTTATACAAGTTCATAAAGTTAATATTTGTGTAAAAATGCTTTGACATGAAATATGGTTAATCTTTTGTAAGATGTTCATAATGATGTATATAATGTTAGTGTAAAAGTTACTAAACTATATATAAAATGTGTAAAATGTTAGATCTTGGACAAAAATGTAACACTCCATTTACGATTTAGCGTTTATTAATAACGTCAATTATTTTGGATGCGTTTTTTTAAGAGATGAAATAAATTCCTATTTAGACAGCGATGTTTAGAATTAGATCGCGATTGTTTTGAATAATAATAATAATAATGTTAATAATTCAATTATATGAGTTGTGGGTGGATTATGTCAAATTTGAAAACTTAGGATGTGAACTAAATTAACTTTGGGCTAAATAAAAATAAGGATTTGAAGTGGAGAGGTTAGTTTTGCCAATTAGTGAAACTTGTGCATGTGTTGGGTTTCCTTTCCTGTTGTGCGACAAGGAGATTGGAGGGCTGTTTGGATCAATTCTTTTTGAGGCTTGGTGTGTACTATGGTCCAGCCCATGCATCCTTGGACTTCCCTATGTATTGGTCGAACTCTCCAACCCTAGCTACGTTTTCTTTTCCTCGTGTACTCCTCTTTTTTCTGCTACTTCTTGCTGCTGCCATCGTACTCCTCTGGCTCGCTGGTTCCTGCTCAAGAGGGTGGGTTGCTGCTGCCTCATGTCGTGATCTGGAGAGGAGGTGCAAGTGTTAGTGTGTGTGTCCTTGCAACCGAGAAGGAGGGTGTCTAGAGCTCGGTTTGTAGGTTGAAGCCTTGAAGGTATATTTGAACTTCTTCTCTTTCCTTTGCTTTTGTTCTAGCCGAGACTTTCACCATCATCATGCCTCCATGGTGAGGTGAGGATGGGTGTGTGAAGGGTATTGTTCTTGGGGTTTCTGATTTTGAGGTGCTTGTGGTTACATTTCGTGTTGACATTCTTGGTTCTAATCTTCTTGTTAAAGTTCTCATTCACACATGTATGGTGAAGTCCATGTCTTCCTTGTATTGTGTATGGCTAAAATAACCTTATCCTACCCTATGTATTCTGAGTTAATGATGTCATGAGACTTGTTTCAGACCTCAAAGGTCTTAATGAGAGGACTTAATGGGTTTAAGAGTTGAAAACTTAAACTCTAACTTCATTTTTAGATTTTCGTTTTTTTTCAGTTTTGGTTCTGTTATTGGGAAAATCATATAAAATCGTGTGTTTGGCCATTTGGACTGAATCTTACGTTTTTGGAATTGCCTAAGTGTCTAGTTTCTTGGTCCATAAGCCCTTGTACTAACTCAGACACTAAGTCTAGTGAAAATTGCAATCTTCACTGACTGGTCCAGGGCTGTGACGAACAGTGAATTATGAATTGTAAAATTCATAAGTGATAGTAGGAGAATCATTTAAGGGCAAGGTAAGTGGGAAAATTTCACTACATGTGTCTAGTTTGTTCACACCAAATTTCAGAACCCAAGTCCTTCTAATTATCATTCTTGGTTAATATCTTTGAGGGTGGGTCCTGTGACTGTTTTTGTAATGTGTGATGAATTGGTGGATTTTTCATTTGCAAATGGAAAACTCAAATGACCTGAGGTCAGGCCCTATGACCTTTTCCTTGGGTCTAGTTTACCCTTGATTTTTATTGGATTTTATGTGCAGTCCCTCCTTTGTTTAATATTACAAATCTTGTCGTGGGTCATAAATTCAGCCTGGCTGTCAAGTCTTCTTTTGTGGTTTTTGGTATTGGTTGCGGCAAAGAGTTCGTAGCGGGTGTTTGGTCCTATATATGCTTATTAAGATAATTAATAACTTCAATGACATATTTATAAGGTAAAGGGAGGGTATGGACACGGTACGTGTCGGGTATCGGGAAAATACATGTGTATTTATATAATTATAAGTAATAAATGTAAACGTTAATTCGTTCTAAGCAGTATCACGTGGAATGTAGGTTCGGGGAAGAAGGAGAGTTCTTGAATATCACGTGCTTGTGTGTGTGACCTACTTCTACATATCAGGTGAGTTTCTCACTACACCGTAAGGATGTTATATGTGCTTTCCTGTAGTATGTGTGTTGTATGATGTTTGTGGACAATACCTTCCTTTTATAGTTGTAAGTGTTGGGGTATGGTGGGTGGTTAGTACTAGACGTGTCTAGGTCTAGTGTGTAGAAAATACGGGCTCGACGTACTGAGCAATATAGAGATAACAGCAAGATGCACTGAGCAGATACGCATGACTCGACGTACAGAGTATGCGCGGCTTCGAGTGCTGAGCGGTGGGGTTTGATTTATTGAGCAGATACGCATGACTCGACGTACAGAGTATGCGCGGCTCTGAGTGTTGAATGGTCTATTGAGCAGATACGCATGGCTCGACGAACTGAGTATGCGCGGCTCGAAATACTGAGTAGGAGAGTATAACTCAATGTACTGGGTAGAGCGGATTATATGTTTATTTTACTGTGGTGTATGGTTGTATTTTACCTTATAGGGGTTGGGTATGTGTAACTAACATGTTGTGTAGGTGTTGGAACTCATTAAGCTATGTGCTTAACCTTTCCCTATTAAATTACTATTTCAGGTTTTACAGGTGGAAATGACGATCAGGCATGGCGGGTACACACAGATGCAACGTCTTTTGAAAATTTATATTGAGTTGACTTGTTTTTTTGACTTCCGCTGCTGGACTAATTTGGTATTAAATGTTTTTTTTAATAATTAAAGATTTTGAGTTGTTATATTTATAAACATAATGTGTTTTTACTGAAATTGTTTTATTATTTATTTTTAAACCTGTTTAAAAATTGGGACGTTACAAGTTGGTATCAGAGCAATAGCTTGAGGGAATCAGACTCACTTCGTGGGTTTTGATCTCAAGCTTGAGACTCAAAAGTTTTCTTTAAAGATATTTTTACAAGAAATTAAAAGTTGTTTTTCGAGTAAGAGGTTAAATGAACATTGTTCCGAAGACGTAGTGTGTACCGCCAGCCGACGTCAGTGGGGAAAAGGTTTAAGTGCTTAGTCTTTGTTGATGTTTCTGTAATATATGATATATGTGTGCTTGAATGCCTACTAGAAAATCACATATTGGTGTACAGATTGTTTGTTGCCTGTTGTTGTGAACAAATGCTAGTGTTGATAGGTTGTTTAAGGAATGTCATTAAGGTGTATACAATAGAGACTAAATTCTCCTAAAATGTTTAAGTTGACCTTATTTTATGTTCTTTGTTGGTGGTATTCGTAGGGTAAGCCCTTTTATTTGAATGATTTTCTAATTCAATAATTGTATACAACTATGTTCGTGAAACAACCTGGGGTATATGTTTTAAAATTATCAGTGAGAAGTGAATTGGGGACTTCTGGACAAGTCCTGGAATGGACGTGGATAGGTGTGGAAGGTAGTAGTAGAGCTCCTACTATTGAAAGCACAGGATCCACGTTCGAATCGGGAGTTGGTCATGAGGAATCCAATTAGCTGAGGGTGTGAGTAGTTATGAAAATAATAATAATAAATAAAAGTAGTAATACATCGATACATGTGGATATAACTTTATATTAATACATTAAGAAAAGTTTACAGAACTACTAACCTAAACCGGAGAATCAGAAAGAAGCGAGAAAAGATCTTCTACACTTCACTCTTTGTCATCATTAGGTTGACTTGTACCTTCTTGAGGATTGGGAAGGGGTATGCTTTCAGTTATTGGAGGAGGAGCTCCAAGGTATGGGGTCTCGATAGGGTTGGAACCTGTAACCCCATGATTAGGGGCTAAATATTGACTCATTTGGGGCGTGTGTAAGTAGGGAAGTGAAGAGGAAGGGTTCCAATTTGGAACCAGTTGGGGGTAGCTATAAGAAGGAGGAAACCAGGCTAGGTCACCTACAAAGCCTCAAAAATTCTCCTCACTCGAAGACTCGAGTAAACCAGGGTTAATACTACTCATACCAGAATTAGATGGTAGAGATTGCTGCTGTGTATGAGTTCTTGATGAAGTTTCCCCCTTTTCCTGAATTTTTCTTTTCCTAAATACAACCTTATGAGCAGCTTGTATTAGCTTCTTTGTGCCGTCTGATAGACCCGATTGTGACCCTTCAATTATCGCTTCTTTTTCTTTTTTTAGGTTGGGTATTAAATCTCCCGATAATTTTGTTGCCTCAATAAATTCATTACCAAATTCCTGTGGCACAAATAACTTTAGTAATTTCAACCTTATGATATAAAGGAATTAAAAAAAATGTAGTTCTTTACCTCAGCACGATCAATAAGGGTTTGCAAACTCGTAAGTTGTCGTTGGGGCCAATGATTGATACCTAATTCTCTACAGCGTTTTTTTAATTGTGTCGTTCCAATGTTGAGTTCCTTCGCAGCTTTCTCAATTGGTTCGTTAAAGTGTTCAGCTATTATTTCCCTACTTAATAAATGTCTAAAACCTCTTCCATTGCCACCTACTATGTTTTCTGAACTAGAAGGTTCAAATCCAATTGTATTGTTATCATTCTGGATCATTTGAACATGATCCTGATTTTCTGACCCAAAGATGGACATTGATTCATCAAAATTAGTGGCCTCTATCGGTAATAATTGTTGGTTTTCAACTAAAATCTCAGGATTTTGAAATCCTTCTAGATTCCTTTGAATCACCTGAAGGTGGTTTTGATATTGAAAACCAACCCCAAGTTCGGGATTCATTTCGATATTGATGTTATGAATTGTTTGTAATTGACTTTCATTCTGAATGTCAGTCATGAATCCTTGATTCATGGGGACGATCTCACTACTCGTTGAGGGTACGTCGATGAATGGATTGTAGTCAGATAGATCATCCACAAATGGGTCTACGAATAACAATTGTCAGATGATAAAACAAAATTGAATATTCATAGAAGCAATCATTTAAAGAATTTAACCTGGTAGAAGGTATGGAGTCTGATCGAGTGCAAAGTCTAAAGATGCATGCACTAGATCTTCTGTGTTAATGTTCAGCTCGGGAAAAATTTCCGGCTCATTGTTGAGTGGCTCTATTGGTAGTATGTCTGGAAGACTGTACCATAATTTAAAATCAAACAAAACATTAGAAAGATAATTGAAATATAGATGATTAATGTCTAGAATGTTAGAGTCACCGAACTCTATTAAGAATGCCTGGTTTGAAGTACCCTCTCCTTGCGGAAAACCAGGTCCAGTGTTCGACAGATCGCCCATTGAAGATCTGTTTTCCATGACTCGGCTTTAAATATGAGTTCGTTTACGAACAAACAAGTGATAAGAGAGGATGAGACTGAAAATGAAGGTGGAAATGAATGATACTACATACCTTATATATATAGCATCTTGCAGCTGGAACCGAAAGGGCACACGGAACTGAAGGGACATCTCACGTTTTAGTGCCGAAATTCAAACTAACTACAGTAGGTGCGACTCTTCACTACCCTGAGTGTCGGTTAATTTTCAAAATTCTTATTTGACTACGGTGATAATGGGATATTGAAGAGACTTTTTGGAATAAAGGTGTATATAGTGGTGTCGTTTATTGATTACTTTAATATACAGACTGATGTAGGCTGTTGATTATCGGTGATGTGAAGTCATGTAAAAACAAAGTATTGGACCTATCTGTTAACATTGGAGAGGTATTGCCAATGGCTTATTTTGACTTTTCATCTCGTGTTGGACTCTAGGCCTAATGGGCTAAAGCTTAACATATTTGGGCTCTTGTCATTGGGCTAGTAGTTATGGGCAAATTAATAATCCAAAATAAAAATGAAATATGGGCTAATGTATTCACAGACTATTAATCTTGTGGAATTATGGGCTAATGAAAGTTTTAACATAGAAGTGTTAGAGTTGAATTTCGAGGACGAAATTCTTATAAGTGGGGGAGAGTTGTAACACTCCATTTACGATTTAGCGTTTATTAATAACGTCAATTATTTTGGATGCGTTTTTTTAATAGATGAAATAAATTCCTATTTAGA
Source organism: Cichorium intybus (assembly GCA_023525715.1). Lineage (NCBI taxonomy): Eukaryota > Viridiplantae > Streptophyta > Magnoliopsida > Asterales > Asteraceae > Cichorium > Cichorium intybus. The sequence continues at coordinate 10,857,274 of CM042015.1, read as the reverse complement.
CAGCGATGTTTAGAATTAGATCGCGATTGTTTTGAATAATAATAATAATAATGTTAATAATTCAATTATATGAGTTGTGGGTGGATTATGTCAAATTTGAAAACTTAGGATGTGAACTAAATTAACTTTGGGCTAAATAAAAATAAGGATTTGAAGTGGAGAGGTTAGTTTTGCCAATTAGTGAAACTTGTGCATGTGTTGGGTTTCCTTTCCTGTTGTGCGACAAGGAGATTGGAGGGCTGTTTGGATCAATTCTTTTTGAGGCTTGGTGTGTACTATGGTCCAGCCCATGCATCCTTGGACTTCCCTATGTATTGGTCGAACTCTCCAACCCTAGCTACGTTTTCTTTTCCTCGTGTACTCCTCTTTTTTCTGCTACTTCTTGCTGCTGCCATCGTACTCCTCTGGCTCGCTGGTTCCTGCTCAAGAGGGTGGGTTGCTGCTGCCTCATGTCGTGATCTGGAGAGGAGGTGCAAGTGTTAGTGTGTGTGTCCTTGCAACCGAGAAGGAGGGTGTCTAGAGCTCGGTTTGTAGGTTGAAGCCTTGAAGGTATATTTGAACTTCTTCTCTTTCCTTTGCTTTTGTTCTAGCCGAGACTTTCACCATCATCATGCCTCCATGGTGAGGTGAGGATGGGTGTGTGAAGGGTATTGTTCTTGGGGTTTCTGATTTTGAGGTGCTTGTGGTTACATTTCGTGTTGACATTCTTGGTTCTAATCTTCTTGTTAAAGTTCTCATTCACACATGTATGGTGAAGTCCATGTCTTCCTTGTATTGTGTATGGCTAAAATAACCTTATCCTACCCTATGTATTCTGAGTTAATGATGTCATGAGACTTGTTTCAGACCTCAAAGGTCTTAATGAGAGGACTTAATGGGTTTAAGAGTTGAAAACTTAAACTCTAACTTCATTTTTAGATTTTCGTTTTTTTTCAGTTTTGGTTCTGTTATTGGGAAAATCATATAAAATCGTGTGTTTGGCCATTTGGACTGAATCTTACGTTTTTGGAATTGCCTAAGTGTCTAGTTTCTTGGTCCATAAGCCCTTGTACTAACTCAGACACTAAGTCTAGTGAAAATTGCAATCTTCACTGACTGGTCCAGGGCTGTGACGAACAGTGAATTATGAATTGTAAAATTCATAAGTGATAGTAGGAGAATCATTTAAGGGCAAGGTAAGTGGGAAAATTTCACTACATGTGTCTAGTTTGTTCACACCAAATTTCAGAACCCAAGTCCTTCTAATTATCATTCTTGGTTAATATCTTTGAGGGTGGGTCCTGTGACTGTTTTTGTAATGTGTGATGAATTGGTGGATTTTTCATTTGCAAATGGAAAACTCAAATGACCTGAGGTCAGGCCCTATGACCTTTTCCTTGGGTCTAGTTTACCCTTGATTTTTATTGGATTTTATGTGCAGTCCCTCCTTTGTTTAATATTACAAATCTTGTCGTGGGTCATAAATTCAGCCTGGCTGTCAAGTCTTCTTTTGTGGTTTTTGGTATTGGTTGCGGCAAAGAGTTCGTAGCGGGTGTTTGGTCCTATATATGCTTATTAAGATAATTAATAACTTCAATGACATATTTATAAGGTAAAGGGAGGGTATGGACACGGTACGTGTCGGGTATCGGGAAAATACATGTGTATTTATATAATTATAAGTAATAAATGTAAACGTTAATTCGTTCTAAGCAGTATCACGTGGAATGTAGGTTCGGGGAAGAAGGAGAGTTCTTGAATATCACGTGCTTGTGTGTGTGACCTACTTCTACATATCAGGTGAGTTTCTCACTACACCGTAAGGATGTTATATGTGCTTTCCTGTAGTATGTGTGTTGTATGATGTTTGTGGACAATACCTTCCTTTTATAGTTGTAAGTGTTGGGGTATGGTGGGTGGTTAGTACTAGACGTGTCTAGGTCTAGTGTGTAGAAAATACGGGCTCGACGTACTGAGCAATATAGAGATAACAGCAAGATGCACTGAGCAGATACGCATGACTCGACGTACAGAGTATGCGCGGCTTCGAGTGCTGAGCGGTGGGGTTTGATTTATTGAGCAGATACGCATGACTCGACGTACAGAGTATGCGCGGCTCTGAGTGTTGAATGGTCTATTGAGCAGATACGCATGGCTCGACGAACTGAGTATGCGCGGCTCGAAATACTGAGTAGGAGAGTATAACTCAATGTACTGGGTAGAGCGGATTATATGTTTATTTTACTGTGGTGTATGGTTGTATTTTACCTTATAGGGGTTGGGTATGTGTAACTAACATGTTGTGTAGGTGTTGGAACTCATTAAGCTATGTGCTTAACCTTTCCCTATTAAATTACTATTTCAGGTTTTACAGGTGGAAATGACGATCAGGCATGGCGGGTACACACAGATGCAACGTCTTTTGAAAATTTATATTGAGTTGACTTGTTTTTTTGACTTCCGCTGCTGGACTAATTTGGTATTAAATGTTTTTTTTAATAATTAAAGATTTTGAGTTGTTATATTTATAAACATAATGTGTTTTTACTGAAATTGTATTATTATTTATTTTTAAACCTGTTTAAAAATTGGGACGTTACTGTTATAAAGTTGAATTTGGTATGAAATATGAATAGATCTATGTATTATGAACATTTTGACATGTTACGATGTGTAAAAGTTACAAAACTACAAATAAAGTGTACAAAAAACACTAGATCTTGGATAAAAACGTTATAAAAATGAAAACTAGTAAAAACTACGTTTTTATAAATAAAAACACTATTTTCTAGCAAAAATGGTTATAATCAAGATATTACACTATTTTTGTGAGAAATATCTCAAAAGATGATATTTATAATCATTTGAATAAATTACTTCATTATTATTCACAAAAATATGATAATTACGACGCAATTACTAAAAATAGACTATTATTGGAATAGTTGATGAACAAAAGTTATTATGACGTTTGAACATGACAAAAATAATTATATAAAATTATATAATTATTAAACTATACTATATCATCATGGGAAAAATGATAATGGACTATTACAAGAGTTTTTATATACAAAACGTACGTACACAAGTTGATTGGAATACATACATTTTTGTGAGATGAATCTTCACAGTACTTTTATAAGTACCTACTATAAGTCCTGAACATTTATAACCAGAGTCTCGGTAAGAGAGCGTGATATTTGAGTATAGATCTATACGGGGCTTGACAACCCCGCACCTGAGCTGCTAGCTATAGCTTGACCGGCAGGTCTGAGGTGTCCAAATGTCTAACATTCCGACGCCTAAAGAACGTCGCTGCAGGCCAACTAGTCACAGTATGGTTATATGGTATCTTACATGGGAAAATAATCAACTTAATATTTTTATAAATTGTTTACGTGGAAACACACATTTCAAAGAACGTACACTACAGTTCACATATTACATTTTAGTCTTTGGGATTTAAAGACTTGGACATTTTTATGAGAAAATATTGGATTTTCTTGGTTTTCAACACTATTGATTACAAACAAAGGACATTTCTATACAAAAATCTTATGAACTCACCAACTTAATTGTTGACACTTTTTCAACTACTTGTATTCTCAGGAAACTGTTAAGGTAATTCAAGCGCTACAAGAAGAGACGTTACGACGTCGTTTTTGCCTATTTTTGATATCATTATAATTGTATTTGAAACATGCAACAGTTAAACTATGTAACATTTGCAATTATTTAATGATGGTTGTTTGCTTGGAATTCACTATTGTTCAACTTTGTTATGATATTGTTCATGAAATCATCCACCCTTAAGCTATTCCGCCAATACGGTTTGAGGGTGTGACAGTTATGAAATTAAGTTTTGGTATCTAGCCGTACAAATGTTTATGAAAGAAAGTTTTGGCATCAAGCCATAATGAATTGAAAGTATGTTTTGGCATCAAGCCATAATGAATTGGAAGTATATTTTGGCATCAAGCCATAATGATTTGAAAGTATGTTTTGGCATTAAGCCATAATAATTGATAGTATGTATTGGCTTCAAGCCATAAAGATTTGAAAGTATGTTTTGGCATCTAGCCTTAATGTGTTTATAAATGACTGGTATTAAGATATGAAATGCTCAGCAATGTGAAGTAATAGAAATGTTTTGTACCCGGGGGATGACGTTTCCGCAAGGGAATCTAGAGGAGTCTACTGGAGTGGTACCAACCCTTTCGCGAAGTAGATTTCCTAAAAGCATAAGACGCTAGGATGGACCGATTACATTCTTTCCATCCTAGTCCAGACTTGGGGTATTCACCAAGAGTGATTAATGCCCTAAGTATAAAAAGTAAGCATGTTGAGATACCAGTCAAAGCATGTGATAAGACGCTGAGGTGGTCTGATTATGTTCTCACCATGTCAGTCCAGACTTGCGGTATCACCAAGAGTGATTAAGGCCCTAAGTATAAAAATCCAAATGTGTTTGAATACCAGTCAAGTTTAAGACACGACTGATAGAAGCAATTAGATGACCCGAAGAAATTGGGATTTTAGAAGGAGTGAGCTTTGGCCGATGTAACGGTTTGTATCCTAACTTGATTTCTATGGTGTAGTATGATATGAAGTTGTAACCCCCGAAGTTGTTTAACATTTTTCTTAAAACTTAAATATTTTTGTTGGGACCGAAATTTTAAGACATGACTTTATGTCGTGAGAAAAGTTTTTAAAAGTTGAAGTTGGCAACTATGCTAAAGCGATAGCGTTAATGTGCTTTTAGCGCTATTGTGCTTTTAGCGTTATTGTGCTTTTAGCGCTATTGTGCTTTTAGCGTTATTGCGCTTTTGGTGTTATTGCGCTTTTGAAAAAAATTACGAAAATCGGGGCGCTACAGGTTTTTTTCATTCGTTCTAAAAAATTTTCAAAATCTCCATTCTATTTATTATACATAAACTTTTATACGAATTCGATGTGTAAATATTCAATTTTGATAATTATAACTAATTAAGATAATTTAATATATAACATGATTGTAAATATTTGTTATTGTATTTAAATTAAACTACAAATGTATAGAAATAAAAGTTAAAGGATTAAAAATGACAAATGAAACATTAACTCTATTTTTGGTATGGAGACATTAGATGTCGTCGGCATCCTATGTGGCATCCTACTCCGTCATACACGAGTGTGTCGTTTCTCTTTCTTTCTTGTTTCTCTATTCTCTTTATAATCAACACCATCCCATATCTCCTATATCAAAATGATATGGGTTCTCTTTGGCATTTGCTTAGATGGATTGAATGTCAATAACATCCATGCTATGTCATGATGAGACATATGTATGAGGGGGTCAACTCACACATACATACACACTCACACATACATACACACTCACACACAATTTAAGATCACCATATACCCTATTATAGATTTATATGATGTGTTTAGTAACACCTAAGGACAATCTTAACTAAACTTCTCTATGTGTGCGAGTGAGTATATGTGTGGGTTGACTCCCTCACATATATATTGTTAGTTCTATATGCCCAAGGATGATCATAAAATGATATTACTAATAATACATGATCCTATAGGGTCACACCAACAACAAGTTTGACACAAATTGATCATTTAGAACGTTAAATTTGATTTAACATCAAATGATACTAAACTTGCAATTTAATCTTGTAGGTTATTATTATTTGAGGTAAATAATAATAACTACAAAAATTAAAGGTTGATTAGTAATTCATATGTGATGAATTAATTAAGTGTAACAATTAAATTGTTTAAATTGTTAAACGATTTAATTGATTTATAAGTAAGCCTTTTATTTAATTTAATTGGTAAATTAAATAAAATATATATTGTTATATATATATATATATATATATATATATATATATATATATATATATATATATATATATATATATAATTATACAATTAAGATTGTATATCTAGATGGTTTATTTATGTATATGATTATGGGTTAAATGTTATCCCATTTAAGAAATAAGAAGATGTATTATTTATAAGCTTTTATTATCTAAGTTTTATAAATAATAACAACCCACTAGCACTTTCTTTGTCATCATAAAATCAGCCATATTGGAAGGAAAAGAATGCATTAAGAACTTAAAAGAGGTAGAAGATGCTTTGTGTCTTCTAGCTTTTGATTATAGAAATCAAATGGGACTTTCTTTTAAGCTAGTTGCATGTGATTTTCTTTTCTCTTTGTGGGTGATATAGTGGACGATTTTGAGGGTGTTATGGTGATCATTCTTGCTTCAAAAATCAGCCAAAGAAACTCTCTAAAAGCTCTCTTGATAGTTATCAAAAATTAGATTTTTGTTTCACAAGAAAAGGAGTTCTAACTAGCAAGTTGTGGAACTAGCATTCAAGGGTGTCCAAGCTTGTGGTGGATCAACTATAGAGGGATTCTAATTTGATTCCTAGCTATCAAAATCATCCAAACCAAACCCAAGAACAAAGGTTATGATCTTGAACTTAATCTATGTTTGTTCTTCATATTATCTCTACATGCATGTAGCATGATCCTCTTGAAAATGGAATTTGTGTTCATGATTTTATGCTTCTGTTGCAAACTCTTGTTTTTGAAACTAATTACATGAACCTTGATTTCCAACAATTGGTATCAGAGCCATGGCTATATTGCATGTTTAGATAATAAGTTTATTTGGATAAACTTGGTTTTTGGAAGCCATGAATGTTCATCTTCTTGAATGAAAGTTTCATGCATGGCTTCTTTGGCAACATGCAAGTATATAATCTATGATTTTATGTAACCAACTATATTTTAAGTATGCATGCATTTGGTTACATAGATGTTGCCTTAGAAAAACAAAGTGTTGATTTTCTTATGATTTTATGTGATAAAATGGTGCATAAACAAGCCAAGGACCATATGATGCATGTTTTGTGTTTGTATTCGATATGGTTGTAATCTATTCATTTATTCAAATGGTTTGTAATAATAATTAGTTATTTCCTTCTTAATATTCATTTTGTAAATATTAGAATAGTTGTATTTTATTTATTTCACTAAATGTAACAAGAGAAGGAAGTAAAAGACCAAGAGAAGATTGCACCCAACAGCAGCACTTTCTGAAGAGCTGCTGTCCAGATTTCAAAATTGTTTTGGAAGTGTTTTAAAAATTCATATCTTGGTTATTTGGTGATATACTTGTTGGTAACTTTGATATCTAGTATATACATTAAGTTTCAACAAGTATTAGCATCAATAAGGCCAAGAATGAATTGAAAAATACAATAAAAATCACAAAAATCTTCTTCCTACTGCCCTGAATTTCGCAAGTTTCATGGGGGCCAAAGAAAATTCATAACTCACTCCATGATGTCAAGAAATGGTGGTTCAAGTGTCATTTGGTGATATAAGAAGCTTGGCAAAATTGTAGCCAAATCGAAGATCATTTGGTTGAGTTTTTGTCACCTTTTTGTCCCTAGGTTTGGACTTGATATTTCATGTATGGCTCACATGAAATATCAAACTAGTTGGCTTGTGTTTATGCACCCATGCATGCTTGTGATGATTGAATGTTTTATTATGTTATGTTGTGGATGAAAATAAGATTTTGCATGCTAGACAACCTAGATAATTAAACATAATCATCAAGGAGTTTGTATTTTCAAAAGTTGACATTTAAAACATAAGATGTGATAAAATTGGTTTTATTAAAATGGGTTTTGTTATAAAACCTACTAAGTCAAGTTTTGAAAATGATTGAAACAAGAAATAAAATGGAGATTTTATGAACTCTTACAAACTCCAACCCTAAGTAATAATGGTAATTATTTAGGATTATAAATTGGTTCTAATATATGTGATCAAACTCAAACTTAATATTGGATATTAATTGTAATCTTGACCACAAACAAAGAATCAATAAAATGGAGATTTTATGATTAAGGAACCAATTAACAAAATAAGATTTAATGGTACCATGTTCATTGGATGCATGCAATCTACATGATACCATATGTTTTTCAAAATTAGAATTGTAAAACATTCAAATCCCTTATGAAATACGAATCAATGCCGTCCCTCTTAAAGACACTCATGTATCACTTGTATTTCCTTGTGGGATAAAGGATACCTAACCACTTGGAGTCTTCTTGTGATACAAGAAGTAGTTTTGCAATATTGATGGGATAAAGGACACCTAACCATCAATAGTTGACAAAACTACACGTCCGTTTAAGTAGGATAATTCGTTTGGAAATCTCTTGTGATAAAGGTCACCTAAGCATTAGAAATCCAAGGCATAGATGGGATCAAACATGCCAAACTTATAAATGTTATAATGGGATCCCATAAATCTAGAAATTATATTTGGATATAATTGGTAAACCGTTACCTACCTTGTTGATTCGAATAGGCGGGATAAAGGATACCTAACCACTTATTCGTAATGCAACTTGGATTCTAGACCTTAATTAATTAAAGGTTATGAAACAAGAAAGGGTATTAATTATTAAGGACTTAATATCATAATTTACTAAATAGAACCTTGTTAAAATTTTGTAGATGGCACCAAACAACACACACTCGGCTCCTAACAAAACCTCACTACGGTCTCTCCTTGAAGGAGAAAAACTTAACCATACAAACTTCTTGGATTGGTACCGTAGTGTGAGAATTGTTCTCAAACAAGAAAAGAAAGAATATGTTCTCAATGACCCACTTCCAGAAGAGCCCCCTGCCATTCCTAAGCCCGCACACGATGCATGGCTTAAAAAAATAGATGATTCCATCGATGCATCATGCCTCATGTTGGCGACCATGATTCCTGACCTTCAGAAGGATTTGGAGAATCATTCAGCCTATGACATGATTCATCAACTAAAGGAAATGTTCCAACAACTTGCAAGAACGGAAAGGTTCGAAACTGTTCGGGCTTTCCATGCTTGCAAGATGGAGGATGGGCAGTCGGTAAGCTCTTATGTGCTCAAAATGAAGAGTCACATTGATCATTTGGCACGTCTTGGAGTTGTGATGCCCGATGAGCTAGCAACGGATATGATCCTTAACTCCTTAACAAAGTCCTTTGATCCTTTCGTCATGAATTATAACATGAATGGTTTAAACAAGACAATCCCGGAATTACATGGGATGCTAATTACCGGTGAAAAGAATCTGCCTAAGAAAACCACTCAAGTTCTCATGATCAAGGAAGGTGGCACAAAGAGAACTAGACCCGAACACCCCAACAACTCCAAGGGAAAGGGAAAGGCAAAGGTTGTCAAAGGAAAGGGCAAGAAAGTTGTCCAATCATCCCGTCCGCCCAAGAAGAAGGCAAAAGTTGCCAAAGAAGACGCGTGCTTCGAATGTGGCAAGGTTGGGCATTGGAAGAGAAATTGCCCTACCTATCTTGCAGAGTTGAAGAAGAAGAATGCCGGTGAAGGCACTTCAGGTATCTATGTGATAGACCTAGAACTTTATAATTTATCTCCTAACACATGGGTATTTGATACTGGTTGTGGAACTCACATATGTAATATGTTGCAGGGGTTCAAAAGGAGTAGGCGACTGAAGGCAAATGAGGTAGTACTTCGGGTTGGAAACAATGCAAGGGTTGCGGTGGATTCAATTGGAAGTTTTAATTTATTACTACCTAATGGCTTGTGTATGACATTGTTGAATGTTTATTATGTTCCTAGCTTGACTAGGAATATTATTTCGGTTGCTAAATTAAGACAATGTGGATTTGATCTTTCCTTTAATAATGATGATATTTGCGTTTACAAATATAATGTATTCTATTTTGAGGCTAGGCCTTTAAATGGAATTTATGAAGTAAACCTTGATGAAAAGACTAACCATGGCTCTTTATACCACACTTTCACCAAGAAACCCAAATTTGATTTGAGTCAAAACTATCTATGGCATTGTCGCCTTGGGCATATAAACAAGAATCGCATATCCCAACTTCAAAAGAGTGGACTTTTGAAGGCAAATGAGAATGACTCATTTGATATATGTGAATCTTGTTTACATGGCAAGATGACTAAAGCTCCTTTCTCCGGAACCAATGAGAGAGCAAAGGACTTGTTAGGAATCATACATACGGATGTATGTGGTCCTTTCAAGCCAATGACTAGATATGGTGAAAGATATTTCATCACCTTCACTGACGACTTTAGTCGTTTTGGATATGTTTATTTAATTAAACATAAACATGAGGCGTTTGAAATGTTCAAAACGTTTCAAAGTGAAGTGGAAAATCAACTCAACAAAACAATTAAAGTTCTTCGTTCTGATAGAGGAGGTGAGTACTTAAGTACAAACTTTATGGATCATCTTAAGACTTGTGGAATTGTTTCACAACTTACTCCACCTGGAACACCACAACATAATGGTGTATCTGAGAGGCGGAACCGAACACTATTGGATATGGTTCGATCCATGATGAGTAGAAGTACTTTACCTTTATCATTTTGGGGTTATGCTTTACAAACAGCTGCTCGTCTCCTAAACATGGCACCTACTAAGAAGGTAGATAAAACACCTTATGAGATATGACATGGAAGGGTTCCATCTTTATCCTATCTCAAGGTATGGGGTTGTGAAGCTTATGTTAGACAAGAAGCTTCAAACAAATTAGAACCCCGTTCAACTAAATGTATCTTTGTAGGGTATCCGAAAGATTGTCTTGGATACTATTTCTACAATCCCATCGAGAATAAGATATTTATTTCTCGAAAAGCTGAATTCCTAGAAAACAAGTTTCTGACGGAAGAGGCTAGTGGGAGGTTTGTGGAACTTGAGGAACTTCAGGAACCACAACCTGATACACAAGAAGTTGAATCTAGCATTCAACAAGAAATTGTTGAACCTGAACAAACGGTTGATCAGAAACAAGTTGTAACACAAGGTGTTCGCAAATCTGGTAGGGTTCGAATTGAACCAGAAAGGTATGGTTACCTTTTGATGGAAGAGGAATGTTATACGATAGATTCTGATGAACCCATCAACTATCAGAGTGCAATATCAGATCCTGAATCTGATAAATGGCTTAAGGCCATGAACACTGAGATGCAATCCATGCACGATAATCAAGTTTGGAACTTGGTTAATCTTCCCACCAATTGTAAGACTGTTGGGAACAAATGGGTTTTCAAGAAGAAAATCGACGTGGATGGAAATGTTCACACTTTTAAGGCTAGACTTGTCGCTAAAGGATACTCACAGACTCATGGTATTGACTATGATGAGACCTTTTCTCCAGTGGCAATGATCAAGTCGATTAGGATACTTTTTGTCATAGCCGCGTACTATGATTATGAGATATGACAAATGGATGTCAAGACCGCTTTCCTTAATGGACACTTATTGGAAGATGTCTATATGGATCAACCTGAAGGTTTTGTCGATCCCAAGCATCCAAACAAAGTGTGCAAGCTTAAAAGATCTATCTATGGATTAAAGCAAGCGTCTCGAACATGGAACATCCGTTTTGATGAAAAGATTACAAGTTTTGGATTCATAAAAAATGAGGATGACTCCTGTGTTTACAAGAAATCTAGTGGGAGCATTGTCATAATCCTAGTATTGTATGTAGATGACATACTTTTATTTGGAAATGACATTCCAACCTTAAAAGGTGTCAAAGCGTTCCTTGAGAGTTGTTTCTCAATGAAGGATCTAGGGGAAGCTGCTTATGTATTAGGAATAAAGATATATAGAGATAGATCTAAGAGACTTATTGGTCTTAGCCAAAGTGTATATATTGATAAAATCTTGAAAAGGTTCAAGATGCAAAACTCCAAAAGAGGATTCTTGCCAATGCCGCATGGCACCATCCTAAGCAAGTCTCAGTGCCCAAACACTAGGACTGAACTTGAAAGGATGAAACATGTCCCATATGCTTCGGCAATTGGGTCCATCATGTATGCCATGTTATGCACTAGGCCCGACGTCTCATGTGCCTTAAGTATGACTAGTAGGTATCAACAGAACCCAGGTGAAGCCCACTGGACTGCTGTAAAGAACATTCTTAAGTACTTGAGAAGAACTAAAGATATGTTTTTAGTTTACGGCGGTTTGGAAAAAAGCTTAAAGGTAAAGGGTTACACTGACGCAAGCTTCCAAACAGATAGGGATGATTCGAAATCTCAATCTGGGTATGTCTTTATTTTAAATGGAGGAGCCGTGTCTTGGAAGAGTTCCAAACAAGAAGTGATTGCACAATCCACTACAGAATCAGAATATGTTGCTGCTTCAGAAGCTGCTCAAGAAGCTGTCTGGATGAGAAAGTTCATAGAAGATCTAGGGGTTGTTCCTTCCATTCGGGACCCTATAGAAATCTTCTGTGACAATCTAGGTGCTATAGCTCAAGCAAAGGAACCTAGATTGCATCAAAAAACCAAACACATTCACCGAAGGTATAACTACATTAGACATGAAGTTAAGAATGGTGAAATAAGTATTCACAAGGTTCATACAGATCAAAATTTGGCAGACCCATTCACGAAACCTTTACCCCAAACTAAGCATGAAAGTCATGCTAAGGGTATAGGACTCCGTTTTTCTAATGAATGGATTTGATTTGTGTTTAATGTTTTATGAATATGAACTTATGTAAACGACAAGAATTATGTAATATATGTGACGTGATGTTTCATTCATAATTATTGTGTTTTTATTAGCATGTTTAATCCTTGAATAATTTAGTTATTCTAAACGTCCATAGTCGATCATAGTTGTGGGAGCAATTATGAAGTAAGACTAATATGAATTGGATTGGTTGACTTTTATGGGTAAAAGTAGCAAAAGGTTGCAACCAAATTCATAGGTACTTGTCAGTGAACAAGTATTGGACTTGACCCGTTTCAAGATCACTCCATGGATCATCATCATAAGTGATTCTTGAATAAATGTATTATCATTGTATCCTTTGACCTGAGATACATATTTGGGACTCAAGTGTAGAGTGTACTATGCTTTGATATGGTTTACTGTTGTTCTTGAAATAAAGACAACCATAAAGGCCATACTCATGCATAGTACTAACTATATGAGGGGCGTATGTAGTCAAGACGGGATTTGTTCCTCTTATGTGTTGAGAGTTAGACATCTAAGGCGCCTGATTGAAAGTTGAACATAAAATGAGAATGATTAAGATCCATGTCTCATGTTCAACAAGATGTCTGTGACAAAGGGATAATTGATAGATAACCTTATACATCAATTAGAGCCTCGTGTTTTCTGAAGAATTGAATGTTGTTGAATGGCACAATGTCATGTGTTATTGGGGGCAGTGAAATGTTGCTAGACGTTTACCACTGTCGATATCATTCTATGATGCAACCTTGTGCAAGTGGGAGATTGTTAGTTCTATATGCCCAAGGATGATCATAAAATGATATTACTAATAATACATGATCCTATAGGGTCACACCAACAACAAGTTTGACACAAATTGATCATTTAGAACGTTAAATTTGATTTAACATCAAATGATACTAAACTTGCAATTTAATCTTGTAGGTTATTATTATTTGAGGTAAATAATAATAACTACAAAAATTAAAGGTTGATTAGTAATTCATATGTGATGAATTAATTAAGTGTAACAATTAAATTGTTTAAATTGTTAAACGATTTAATTGATTTATAAGTAAGCCTTTTATTTAATTTAATTGGTAAATTAAATAAAATATATATTGTTATATATATATATATATATATATATATATATATATATATATATATATATATATATTTATACAATTAAGATTGTATATCTAGATGGTTTATTTATGTATATGATTATGGGTTAAATGTTATCCCATTTAAGAAATAAGAAGATGTATTATTTATAAGCTTTTATTATCTAAGTTTTATAAATAATAACAACCCACTAGCACTTTCTTTGTCATCATAAAATCAGCCATATTGGAAGGAAAAGAATGCATTAAGAACTTAAAAGAGGTGGAAGATGCTTTGTGTCTTCTAGCTTTTGATTATAGAAATCAAATGGGACTTTCTTTTAAGCTAGTTGCATGTGCTTTTCTTTTCTCTTTGTGGGTGATATAGTGGACGATTTTGAGGGTGTTATGGTGATCATTCTTGCTTCAAAAATCAGCCAAAGAAACTCTCTAAAAGCTCTCTTGATAGTTAGCAAAAATTAGATTTTTGTTTCACAAGAAAAGGAGTTCTAACTAGCAAGTTGTGAAACTAGCATTCAAGGGTGTTCAAGCTTGTGGTGGATCAACTATAGAGGGATTCTAATTTGATTCCTAGCTATCAAAATCATCCAAACCAAACCCAAGAACAAAGGTTATGATCTTGAACTTAATCTATGTTTGTTCTTCATATTATCTCTACATGCATGTAGCATGATCCTCTTGAAAATGGAATTTGTGTTCATGATTTTATGCTTCCGTTGCAAACTCTTGTTTTTGAAACTAATTACATGAACCTTGATTTCCAACATATATCTCACCATGAGATTTTTTTAACACACATTATCAATAAAATTTAGGAAAATATCAAATATTACTAATTATCAAGAAAATTTAGGAAAATGTGCCACTTTTTATAAGTAGTCCCTTCTTAATTGAATAATTAAAGAAATGGTCCCTGCATAATAGAACAATTACAAAATGGTCTCTGCCTCATAGAACAATTACAAAAAGGTCCTTACTTAATGGAATAATTACAAAAACGATCACTGCCTAATAGCAACTTTACAGAAATAGTCCATGTGTTTCACAAAGTTATAATAATAATAATCTTCTAATAGCAAATTTACAGAAATTGCTTTTCTGTTTAAAAAATATTACCAAAATTGTCCCCACACTTAAGTAAAATACATAAATAGTCACCACCTAATTGAAAAATTCCAAAAAATGGTATTTGTTTTTCATAAAATTATAAACATGGTATAGCGAAATAATAAAAATGCTCCCTATGTTTCATAAATTTGTAGAATGGTTTCTGTCTAATAACGAATTAATAGAAATGGTCATTTTATGTTTCATAGAAATAACAGAAATGAACATTTTTTAAAAGACCGTTACAAAAATGGTGTAAAAAATATAGAATTAATAAACTCGCTGCAACGCGCGACCTTATGCAAAAGACCTTTACAGAAATGGTGTGGAAAATATAGAACTAATAAACCTGCTGCAACGCACGAGCCATCCCACTTGTCAACACCTAATTAATAAGTGTCTAATCAATAAAGATTTTATAGGCATATGGAAGAAAGGGGGATTTAAATAAAAAGATATTTAATAGGCATAATAAGATAATAAGAGGAGGAGTTTGAATAAAATGGACCCATTTTATTCAAGATAACCTTAAACCAAAAGGAAGACCTGTTTAAAATCACCCTTTATACCGTTTATCTAGTTCAAAAATATTTTTAATATAATAATTCGATAACAATCATTGTATTTCAGATTTTCAGTAACCAAAAGTAAAATGATTAAAATAGAAAAGAATCTATCTTCATAATCATAGTTGAACAACAACATAAACTACAAAGGAGAAGTGAAAAAAACCAGAGCAAAGACTTTCAATGGCGGCAACATTAAGCTGTCGACTAGTCTAACACGCCTACTATCAAAATCCGACAGCTATTTGTTTAATCGGTCAATCAAAAATTGCATATATGCTCCTGGTTATTCTTTAACTCAATTATTTTTCTCACCAAATCATTCATTTGTTCCATAAACGGAACCAAACAGAAACGGTCAACGGTGCTTTCAATTTCACATGAACCCTAAGAAATCATGTTGGAGCTCAATATGGGGTTCCGATTAGTTGCGTTTTTGTTCTTGAGTTCAATTTGTTTCTGTTCGTTAGTTCAATCTAGATGTAGCAGAGGTTGTGATTTAGCGCTTGCTTCGTACTACGTCGAATCTGGAAATGAACTCGCTCAGATTTCCCAATACATGAATACAGATAACAGCAGAATTCAGCAGTATAATCGTCAGACTATCTCTAATCCGGACAGTATCCCGTCGTTTGTGAGGATTAACGTGCCGTTCTCTTGCGAGTGTATCAGTGGGGACTTCTTAGGCCATGTGTTCAACTACAATATTAGGTCTCAGGATACATATCAAGTGATTGCGGAAGACAGGTACGCGAATTTAACGACTGCGGCATGGATTCAGAGGTTTAATACTTATGATCCAAACCGTATACCCGATAATGCTAACGTCACCCTTAACGTCACGGTGAATTGCTCGTGTGGAGATAGCTCGATTTCAAAGGCTTATGGTTTGTTCGTGACGTACCCTATCCGGTCAGGGGAGACTTTGGATTCGGTTTCTTCGGCCGCGAATCTTAGTTCCGACTTAATTCGAAGCTATAATCCCGATGCAAATTTTAGCGCTGTAAATTCGTTGATATACATTCCAGGCCGAGGTTAGTATTCGGAACTGTTCAAAGGTTTCGCACCTGTTTTGGCTTGAAATTATCTAGATATGCTGTGATTGTATTACTCAATGATGACAAATTGGGACAAATTCTATGAAAATTATCCACCGTTTGTTAGTATTCTCATGAAATTGACGTGTTCTAAATTTTGATTATTGGCAGATGAAAATGGAAACTATCCACCCTTGAAAACCAGGTATATTCATCTTCTTCTTCAGTAGCATCTTATTTGCTGAAATTGATGACTACTACTATCATTTACCAAGTCTTCTTCTCCATTCTTGTTACCTTTTGCAGCTCAGGTGACCCAGCTTTCTGTGACCTTTTTCCATATTATCTTCAATAAAAAATGTGAGTTATGAAGTTACAATCTGCCTTCATATAACCAGGATTATCAGGGGGAGCCATAGGTGGAATAGTTGTCGCAGTATTAGCAGGGGTGCTGTTACTTGCAGGATGCTTATATTATGGATTTTACAGAAACAAAAATTCAGAAAAGAATTCAGCTCTGTTAAAGAACCCACAGCTTCAACTTATGCAATCTGGTCAAGGTATTTCACAATCAATCTCCATTTTTATTGAAAATTGTGTATTTGACTTGTTTTTTTTTTTTTTTTTTTTTTCAAAATTAGGGCATGGTGGTACTTCAATGGGAGGTACAGATTCCAGTGGTGTTCCTGTTGGTAGCTCTCCTAGGCTTACAGGGATAACAGTTGACAAATCAGTGGAGTTTTCATATGAAGAGCTTTCAAAGGCTACAGATGAATTCAGTCTTGCTAATAAAATTGGTCAAGGTGGTTTTGGTGCTGTTTATTATGCAGAGCTCAGAGGCGAGGTTTGGAATTAGGGTTTTAGATCTTTGCTTTTGCTTTAATTATGTGATTTTCTATATTAATTTGACATCTGATGACGTGGCACACCTCACAATGATTTTTATGTCTCACGGGCATTTTATATTGTTGTTTTTTTAATTTCTTATTTTAAACTTCAACAGAAAGCTGCTATCAAGAAGATGGATATGCAAGCATCAAGAGAGTTTTTAGCCGAATTGAAGGTTTTAACACACGTTCATCACCTAAACCTGGTACGCTGTGTTTTAATATATAAAAATACCTAGATTAAATTACAAATTTGGTCCCTACGTTATACTCAAAATGACAGTTTTAGTACAAGTTTTCTTTCTGCTCTCAAATTTGTCCCCATGGTTTCATTTGTTGTAGTTTTGGTCCCTGGGTCGTTAAAATTTAACTATTCAGCTGTTAGTTTTTCTAAAATGACTATTTTGCCCTTGAACCAAAGTCGCCAAACCCGGAAAAAAAGTATACGACATGAACCAAAATTTTAATTTTCTCATATACTTATTAATGAATTCCTATTTGACCATATCTGATGCAGGTGCGTTTGATAGGATATTGTGTTGAGGGCTCCCTTTTTTTGGTCTATGAGTTCATTGAAAATGGAAACTTAAGTCAACATTTACATGGAACAGGTTTTTATTTAAAATTTAATACAAAAACTAATTTCTGATTATGAATGCATTCAAATAAAAGAAGTTATGTTCTTTTTAATGTTTGTTTCCAGCGCGGGACCCACTATCATGGTCAACTCGGGTCCAAATCGCCCTTGACTCAGCAAGAGGTCTCGAGTATATACATGAGCATACAGTTCCTGTTTATATACATCGTGATATTAAATCAGCAAATATATTGATTGACAAAAACTTCCATGGAAAGGTGTGTGAATTTCTATATCTTCATTTTTTTTTGATAATTTATTGGGCGTTAAAGTGTTAATGATTTGTTGGCTATATGTTTACTTTTAGGTTGCGGATTTTGGTTTAACAAAACTTACTGAAGTTGGAAGTACATCTTTGCCCACACGTCTTGTGGGTACCTTCGGATATATGCCACCAGAGTAAGGGTTAATTTTGTCTTTTCACCATAACCCCCCTGCATATGTATGTGGGTTCATAGAAATCTACATTACGGTTGCGTTTGTTCCACGGGGCTAAACAACCTTTGTAGGTCTATATTAGATGATGAGAATGAGAGGGGCATTTACGTCTTTTGGAAAAATGAGAGATTAAAAGTATGTCCATGTCCCACCTTTTTGGGTGGGACAAAATTTTGCCATTTTCGTTACACAGTACACAGTACACAGTACACAGTACACAGTACACAGTACACAGTACACAGTACACAGTACACAGACTGATCAAGTTTTTTGGGTGCAGGTATGCACAATATGGCGATGTATCTCCGAAGGTAGATGTGTATGCATTTGGTGTTGTACTTTATGAACTTATTTCAGCTAAAGAAGCAATAGTTAAAGCAAATGGCTCTAGTGCCGACTCAAAGGGGCTAGTTGCCTTGGTGAGTTCAATTCCCCACTTTTTTTCATGATTTTCTCTGTTAAGTTGTTCTTTCTGCATCAAGTAAAAAAAAACTCGTATATAGCTTACCAGATTAAGTCTTGATATTCAATGATATACAGTTTGATGAAGTTTTGAGTCAACCCGACCCGAAAGATGACCTGGTTAAGATGATTGATCCTAGGCTCGGTGATAACTACCCTCTAGATTCAGTTCGTAAGGTAAATCTTTCGCTTTTCAGGACGAGGAGGGCATTTACGTCTTTTTGCACAGACATGAGATCAAGAACGAGTCTCTGTGCCATCTTTTTGTGTGGGACAAAAAATTGCACTTTTTGTCCCATTGACATCAGTCAAAGTCAAATACATGCCAAAGGCAGTATAGACTGTCATGTCATGTCATGTCATGTCATGTCATGTCATGTCTGTCACAGTCAAATACATGCTAAATGCAGTATAAGGCTGTCATGTCATGTCATGCCGTTGTCTTGTACTGTGTGACGATATTTTTTGTGAAATGGAATGCAGATGGCGCAGCTTGCGAAAGCGTGCACGCATGAGAATCCGCAACTACGGCCAAGTATGAGATCGATTGTGGTTGCATTAATGACGCTTTCGTCCTCAACGGAGGATTGGGATGTTGGCTCCTTTTATGAAAACCAGACTCTTGTGGGTTTGATGTCTGGTAGATAGTGGCCATAAGTTGCCTATCACTTTTCCCTATTTGTTTCTTAATAATTTTTTTTTACAATTCTTTTGGGATGTGCAAGTGTAATGTAATGTATCAACAAATTATGTATGTATTTATTGTTTTATGATGTAGATTTAGTTTGATGAGTGTTGCATGAAACCAAGGGAATTACGTTATATGTGTTAGAATGTGAAGGCTGTTTTTTCTTAGTCAAATAAGTTTGGTAGCCTACTAAGTTTGGTAGCTTGATTTATATTTCCATGTTCACATTAATTGTTTGCATATTATATACATTACAAGATGTGTATAAATAGAGCATTAGTTGAAGAAGAACATGCACCACAACTCAATACCTATATGAATTGAGTGTATCTCTTGTAATCTCCTCATTCAAATAAAATCTAGTTGTAGCCCGTGGACGTAGGATTTGCACCGAATCCGAACCACGTAAAAATCCTTGTGTTATCTTTTGCTTTATTTTCTCGTTTAGTTTGTGTGTGTGATAGTGTATTTCCGCTGCGTGTACCCGGTCCGATTCCTAACAACTGGTATCAGAGCTTCGGGTTTTTCGGAGGAGGTCTCGGTTTTAGAAATTAGAGTATGCTCTGTGGTTGCAGTTTTGTCTGATCTTCCACATCAGAAACTAATTTCTATTAATCGTATTAAAGGTATCTCGGTACTTTGAAGGGTACTGTTCTGTCACACAAAAGTACTATAAAATATTTGTCTCTTGTTTGTCGTAATGGCTGAAGACAAGGTTGTAATCGAGAAGTTTAACGGTTCTGACTTTAGCTGGTGGAAAATGCAATTAGAAGCATTGCTATGTCAGAAAGATTTGGACGTGGTACTTGGAGACAAACCGGAGAAAATGGAAAAAGCTGCTGAAGATGCGTGGAACTCAAAGGACAAGAAAGCTAAGGCGGTTATTACATTGTCGTTGGAAAGGAGCGTCGCTTTCAACATCATGAAGGAAACCACGGCGCGTGGTATGATGGATGCTCTGACGAACATGTATGAGAAACCGTCGGCGGCTAACAAGGTGTTCTTGATGAGGGAATTGTTCACTACAAGGATGAATGAGGAAGGCTCAGTTACTGTTCACATTAACAATCTAAATTCAATTCTGTCCAGATTGTCATCTGTGGGAATTAAATTTGATAACGAGACTCAAGCTTCACTGCTACTAGCTTCACTACCTGATAGCTGGTCAGGAACAGTTACTGCTGTTACGAGTTCAGTGGGGACCAGTGGTATGACGTTTGAAGGGGTTCGAGATTTGGTTCTAGGCGAGGATACCAGACGCAAGAATCAAGGTGGCTCGTCTTCTTCTGAGTTATTAAATATCGGAAGAGGTAGAGGGAATAACAGGAATAGTGGGAGCAGTGGGAGTCGGGGAAGAAGTTCATCTAGAACTTGGAAGAATGTGAAGTGCTGGAACTGCCAGGAGGTGGGACATGTTAAGAGTCAATGTCCAAAGAAAGAATTAAACATTGCTGGTGCCGAGAGTGTGTCTGAGGATGATGCACTGATACTAAGTATGGAAAGTTCTGTAGACTCTTGGGTCATGGATTCAGGGGCTTCGTTTCACGCCATGGACAACGGAGAAACGATGGTGAATCTAAAAGAAGGAGATTTTGGGAAGGTACGGTTAGCAAATGACGAGATGCTTCAAGTAACGGGCATAGGAGATATTGATCTGGTTACTTCATTGGGAACTACATGGAACCTGAAGAATGTCAGGGTGATTCCGGAGCTGAAGAAGAAATTGATTTCTGTTGGTCAGCTGGATAAACAAGGACTGGAAGTAAGGTTTGGTGGTGGTAAATGGAGGGTGGTCAATGGTAATTCGGTGATTGCTCAAGGTATGAAGCGTGGGTCATTATATATGGTTGAGGTACCTGCTGAGGGAAGTATGACCGTCCCTGTTAAGCATGACAAAATCTGGTTCGCTAAATCTAGTGCTAAGAGAGTTCATTTTGCAAACATGAATTCTGGAGCCAAGGGGATGTTAGCTGAACGAGTCGGAAAGTCTAAACCATTCAGGGGATTTTGTGACAGTGGGAGCACGGGGTGTGTTCCGGGTACAGTTACAAAGAGCCGTTGGGTTTTGAAGACTAAGACTGAAAAATTCTCTCATGTTGGAAGTTTGCAAAGTTTGGAGAGTGTTAGTGGTCCTCGGTGTATCTCTGGAGCTGGTGGAGTGTCCAAGCCGGCTGAGACAGGGGATGAGTCGGTGGCGGTATTGACCATGACTGAGTTGGAGCTTGTAGGAGCTTCAACTGGCCCTTCTAGTACTTGATGATGAGGGGCGGCTGCAACTAGGAAATTGACTGAGTCTTAGCTTGTTCTTTAGAACTGGAAGCTTGGAAGACTGGTTATGTTAGGAGATTAATTAGAGATGTTCAAGCCTTCAAGTGGGAGATTGTTAGAATGTGAAGGCTGTTTTTTCTTAGTCAAATAAGTTTGGTAGCCTACTAAGTTTGGTAGCTTGATTTATATTTCCATGTTCACATTAATTGTTTGCATATTATATACATTACAAGATGTGTATAAATAGAGCATTAGTTGAAGAAGAACATGCACCACAACTCAATACCTATATGAATTGAGTGTATCTCTTGTAATCTCCTCATTCAAATAAAATCTAGTTGTAGCCCGTGGACGTAGGATTTGCACCGAATCCGAACCACGTAAAAATCCTTGTGTTATCTTTTGCTTTATTTTCTCGTTTAGTTTGTGTGTGTGATAGTGTATTTCCGCTGCGTGTACCCGGTCCGATTCCTAACAATATGTACTATATGATATGATAGTGGATATTAGTGAATGTTTATTCTTTTTAAATTCTTTAGAGGACTATTTTAAGTATTTATCCGGTTAAATGTAATTTGGGATTTAGCCTTTTAGAATTTGGAGAAGAATAAACAATGATTTTGTAGGTATGTGCCCTAATATAAAGCTTGACTACACTTGCGGTGTGTTTTTACCTTTTACTATGATCCTTTTAGTATTGTAAAATTATATACCTTTTTAGTCTAAAAAAGTTGTTGATAGCTAAGTTTGTGGCCAATATTTGAACATATATACTTCTTAATGACAAAGTGAAAAAACTAGTTTGACCGATATTTACCTTACAAATTGTATGATAATAATTGATAAATAAACTAGAAAAAGATAACGTTATTAATATTATCGATAATTTTAGCTGTTTGTTTTGTACGATGAAATATAAAAATAATATGAACTATTCCAATTATTTAGGTTACAAATTATTTGTTTATCATTGTATGAATACGAATGTGTGTGAGATTGGTGCGTACATACATTCATATATTCAAATATGTACGTTTTTGTTGTATTTAAAAGGAAGTGATTTGTACAACAATTTTTGGTTCCTACACCATAATGACATATTTTTTTTATATATAGTATAACTTTTTAAAATATAGCTGTTAAGGAAGGATAAAAATTATTGTGTAGATATCACTTCCCATTTATAAAATCACCTCAGTATCGTAATATTTTTTAACATAAGAAATAGAAGATAAATTTAAATAGAAAATGATTATCAATTATTTTTTTTAAGATAAGCACTATTGAAATAAACATATTGAATGTTTATGTGATGATTTTTTTTTTCAATTAAACAAGTTATCCGAGTTAAAATGATCGTTTTTCTATTTTAATTATAGATTTATATTATAATATTTTAAGTAATAATCTTGAAAATATTAAATTAACCAATAAAAATAGATTAAAACAACTTTTTCCAAACAATGTGGTCTGTTAAAATTTTCTAATAAAGTAAACATAAATGAGGATAATTGGAAGAAAAAAACAAAATAGAACAAGGTACAATATACATGTAGAAAGTATTTGTCAGATATGGTCAAGAAGGAAGGACAGAAGTCAAAGAGGCATTGGGTTATTCGTTATTTTGAACAAACTTAATCGACGGCTCTGATTTCTTTATCAAGCAAAAACCGCCACGATCAACGGTAAATGCAAATTGAACGGCAATAAACCGCGAGTTCATTGAAATTCCATGGACCTCAAATACACCATAATCTCCCTTTGCAAGTTCAAATCAAAGGAGGGAAAGTTCACCACTTTTATTTTACGCACAAAGTACAAAAAGATCTCAAGTGTTCCACACGCTCCCGCTCGCGCTCCTAATCTCGGAACTCACTCTTTTTCAAGTTCATCATGAAATCTGAACAATATTGAGAATTCGAAACCTAAAAGGATTGAAGCTTTGTGCAAATTTGTAAGTTGAACCAGAATGGCTGAATTCTTAAGCCCTAAGGCTACACAGGTGAAGAAACAGAGAGCGACGATCCTATCTCCGGTCAGCAATTTCGTTTTGGGCTCCAACAATGACAAACTTGAACGTGCTCAGGCACGTGCCGCTCGTGCTGCTTCCATCCGCCGTAAGCCTGTCAATTTCAATAAGGCCGCTGATGATAATCCTACAGATGATTTTCTAGGTCAAGAACAGATTATGGAGTTGTTCCACAATTGCATCAAATTGGCCAGTGAAAATGTATCTACTACTCTTAGCGCTAGCGTGTTTTAACTTTTAACAGATTTACTTATTGCTTTTGGTGATGATTTAACCTCTTTATGTGATGCAGAAAATTAATCAGAAGAATACGTGGGAGCTGAATCTGATAGATCATATACACGACATTATCAAAGTTGAGGAAAATGATGCTGAGACCAATTTTCAGAAGGTACAGAAGATCAGTTTTGGTTTATGTCAAGTCTTTATAAAAGTTGTTTGCATTTATTGATAGTAGCTTTAATTCCTTTTGTGTTTTACTTTTTTCCTTTTGTTATTATCATGTTTTGTGATGTAGATCTGTTAGAATTACATCATTTAGCAAACAAAGGTAATGCATAGTTTGACCACTTTGGGATGTCTATATCTTGTCAGTGCATACTTAATAATAATGGAAGTCTATCACAAAGTAATTATGAAAACTACTGGAAGAAACTTTCACCATACCCCTCTTTCACTTTCCTCATCATTACTAACTGGCTTTTTAACAAAGTGTAGATAGTTTATCACAAAGTAATTACTTTGTGTAGATACTAGATAGTTTATATCTTGGCTTTTTAACAAAGTGTAGATACTAGATAGTTTATCACAAAGTAATTATGAAAACCTCTGCTAAAATAACTAAAAGAGAACATGAAAGTCTGACCATCCAAAATTCCTTAACAACTTTTGACTTGTATAGTTTTCCATGTTAACTAAAACACTGATTCTCAAGAAACTTGCAGCTACTTGCCTACTTCGATGATCATCTTCTTCCAACAAGCATGTTGTGTCAAAAGTGCTCTAAGCTCAAACAATCCTTTGGTGTTTCCAAAATTCAAGAAATAAGTTCAATTTTAGTTATTTGCATTGAAGTGTTAGTAGCTCACTATTGCTCAACTAGTTTGGTCACAAAAAGCTTAGCTGTGGTCTTTATTGTGTATATCTCTTTAAGTGATTACTGATCACAAGAAAGCAACAAGAACCAGTAGCCTTTTTTCTAACACTTAAAGAATACACTCGTCATTTGAAGTACATGCACAATTTGAAGAAATATAATAAAATTTTCGTTTTTCTTGCTTGAATTTCTAGTTTTCTTGATTTTACTTTTATTTATTCCACTAGTGCAACCTAACAGTTGCCTATAAGTTGAGTCACACTACACCTTTTTGAGTACAGGCAAGTTGTACTCTTGAAGCAGGAGTTAAAATATACTCAACAAGGGTGGATTCTGTACATGCTGAGGCATATAAAGTCCTTGGAGCCATGAATCGAGTTGGACAAGACTTGGAACAAGGTTAGGACTATTACAGTCCACTTATGTTTTCAAGAAAAAGGTCTTTATTATCTTCTCATATGTCATGATGCTTCTAATTTTAAATAAATAAGCTCATATTGTAGAAATATTGAAGTGTTCATTTTGTCTGGACATGTTTATCAGGCAGTTTACAGGATGAAAACACTAACAGTGACCAAAGGAAACAAAGCACTAAAAAAGAGCAGGAGCAAAAGGTCTTCAATTATCTCATGTGCAATTGCAATCTTGTTTTAATACTTCACTAAAACTAATGAATCATAAATATACAGTTATCTCCTCTTTCAACATTGGAATCATCATTTGAAAATCTCAATCTGAAGAAATTTGATGGTAAAACCACAACTTATATATATCTTTTATAAATTTCCCTAAAAGGGTCTCATGAAATTATCTTTATTCTCCAGTTGCATTTCATGTGGATCCTCTTTATCATCAAACATCTGCTCAGTTTGATGAAGGAGGGGCAAAAGGTCTTTTACTCAATAATCTTGGAGTCTATGGTGGGTGTAGAGTGCTTTTTGATTCACTTGAAGTTCCTGCCAAATGCATGTCTTGTTCAATCCAAAGTCAAAAGTTTGAGACAATTGATATCTCGTTTGCAAGGGGTATGTTTTTATCCTGCTATATGGAGGGCAAAATGGTCATTTTACAAAATTTCAATGATACTTATTAGTTATTATTTTCTTCATCTGTAGAATGTGTGGAACAAATGGCAATCAACATCCCAAAGAACAAAGAAATCTCACCAACTCTCAAGGAGATAGTCAACATGTTTGATGATAAAAGACCACCAGACACTTTTTTTGCTCAAGAACCTGATTATGATGCTTTTGCCCCTGATGGTGATCAAAATGATAACTTTGGAGCTTGGGATTTTGCTAATGACAACGAGGGCACTTATGAAAGGGTGGAAGAACTCCATGAGGTTGCAAGTGTTTTCAGTTTTTAAAAAGTCTACTTTAACTATAGCATTATACTTATACTTTTTTGTTTCGTGTGTATTGAATTCAGGAAAATGAGCAATATGAATCTCAAGATCGTGATGTAGATGAAAGATTTATAAGAATTGATGACTTCCTGTTTCTAACACGGGGTTTGACCACAAGTCAAAATGCATGGGCGGGCCCTGATCATTGGAAGTATCAAAAACCTAAAGGTATAACAAATTGTATTCTGTTTGACATGCATTAAACTGAAACTGGGACAAAAATTGCAAAACTTTTTGTCCCACCCAAAAAGGTATTTGTTCTCAATCTCTTGTCTGTGCAAAAGACTTAAATGCCCTCCTCATCCTCGTCATCAAAACTTGACATTTTGTTTGTTATTTCATGTGTGATATAAAATATGTTATATAGGTCCAGAAGATCCATCCAAGGAAAGTAGATCGCCATTTTTGTCTAAAAAACCTAGAAAGAAGAAACAAGTTGAACCGGATATAGATTTTACGAAAGCTTTGGAAAATGACATAATTGACCCCTTCATTCCTCCTAAAAATCCCAACTCACTATTACTACCTGCAAAAAGAGAACCCTATAACACAATGCTTCCGGAAGACTGCCATTACCAACCAGAGAATCTTGTGAAGCTATTTCTTCTACCAAATGTGTTGGTAAGTTCACCATCTTTTAAATATATCGTATCATCCATTTATGATTAATGGTTCTTTTGATTATTTGTAGTGCTTTGGGAAGAACAGAGGAAAGAGGCATTCAGAATCAGGTCAATTGATTTCTTATATGAGTTATATCTAAATCATTCTTATTGTTTATGTGCAAAATGTTGTATCATTGTGATAACATCTTATTATTAGATGAAGTTCATCAAAAAGCTAATCCATCTTGGGATGATGATGATTGTGGGATTGGTGACCAATTTGATGATGGAAATGCTTATAGTGATGTTGATGACTCTCTTGTCTCTCAACCACGTCAGGTTTGTGTATTAAAACCCCAATTTAATTTGATTATTTTATACAAAGCAAATTGCAGAAAATAGCACTGTTCTTTACTATCACTACCATTATAGCAATGTACTTTATTCTTTTACCCATAATAACAACATTCTTCTGTTTTTTACTCGTAATAGCAATGTACCTTTATTTATTTACCTATAATAGCAATATGTGACCTGAAATATATAAAATGTTTTATTTATTACCCATAGGCCATAAATAGTAATATACTTACAGTTCTTTACACATAATAGCAACATACTTGCATTTCTTTACATATATAACAACACACTTACATTTCTTTGGCAATTAGCAAAATGTATTCCAAGCCTTGTAAGCAATTTATTATCAGTGAAGAAATGGAAGTATGTTGCTATTATGGGTAAAGGAATGTAAGTTTGTTGCAATATTTATGGGTAAGTAAATATAATTGCTGTTATGGGTGAAAAGTAAAGTACAATGCATATATTGGTAATGAGAGTAAAGTACATTGCTTTTTTCTTATTTTGCAATTTTCCCTATTATATATCTTATAACCACCACAAATGTAACACAGGTAGAAAAGATTGACATCCAGTACGACAAAAAATCCAAACAAGTCGATGTTCACATGCTAAAAGATTCCCTTTGGTCAACCATCCAAGAAATGCATAAATCAGCCGATGTAAAATTTCCATTTTACCTACACTTTGACTCTGACTATGACTATAACTATAACTAACACTGATAGTTGTCATTGCAGGATCAAGATTTGTCTTTTAAGAACATCTTGTCATCTTTCCCAGATGCCACGTCAAATGATGACATCACCCCACACCTTTCTTTCATCTGCATGTTACATTTAGCCAACGAACATGGATTAACCCTCGAAGGCTCTCCTGACATGGATGACGTCAGCATACATCTTCCCTCCCACCCCAACATCCCATAAGGTACCACCCTACATTCTACTATTCCAACCAACAATTAATATCAAACACATTATATACACGAAGCACAATTTTCATGATATTTCGTGAATTTTAGTATAAATGTATCGAACTAGTAGTAACAAAACAATCACTATGGAAATTAAAAGGCCTCAACGCCCCTAACACCGACTTCTTTCCATCCACGTTGGCGGGCCCGTAACTCCCACTTTGTGGTTTCTTGTTTTTGTAATGATAAAGCCGCTTCGGCTTTTTCACGGGCTTCTTCACATGTTTCCATTCCGGAGTTACACTTGTCGGCTTCTTTTTGATATTGTGACGTCAGCTTTTTGGCCTCGAGTAATGCCATGTCAGCACGCTGTTGACTTTCTAACGCTTCGGCCTCACGTAGCTTCAGTTCCTCTGAAAGAAGCTCGGCAAAGTTCTTTTCCGTGTCTCCGTCCACATCCGAATCGTGCTTTGCACAATCTGATAAAATTACAATTAATATACAAAATCAGAATCAGATTAAACAATTGAACATGAATTGAAATTCGCTTGTTTGTAATACTGACCTGTGAAGGAACTGTTGCCAAGTCCTGTGAGAAATTCAACCGGTTATCAGATTTATATTTAAGTAATAAATCCAGATCTATTGCTAAGAAATATCGAAAAATCAAAATGTAGATAGATCTAATCAAGATTAAATAAATTTAAACAAAGGGGAGGTCGAATTAGTGATGGCTACTTGGCTAGATGGTGAAAAGTGTGGAAATCGATATCCGATTTGGGAAAAAGTGGAAGATTTTAGGGTTACGCACCTTGAGGAAACGAGAGGGAAGGTCGGGAATCGCAATCGCAGTTGCAGGGAGGGCAAGATGCGGCGGAGGAGGAGCGGCGAACGGCGGCTAAACCTTCGAGGATATGCCAGTATAGAGGTGGACCGAGTAAATAACCTACCAAAGATAGTCCCAAGAATACGATTCCGATCTTCATGGCAGCCGGATTGCAAGATCCAGCCCTGTTCGGTGCCATCGTTGTTTCTCTCTATCTCACACACTGTTTCTTTCTCTCTCACACACACTGACAAATTGTTAAGAGGGGTTAGTCTTGATCTTGATGAAGATCGAGATGATGATATATCGCCAAAGCTTGTGTAGTTGTCTTCAATTGGTTGATGAAACCTGAAACGGGAAAATTGAAAAAGCCAGGAGGGGACGGAGCCACGGAGGTGGATATCGGGACTTTTCGCGTCACAACTGATAAAGCTAAGATGCAGGGTGTTTACATTAATGGTCTCTCGTCCGAAACCGGTCTAGAAAGTCCGGTTAAGTTTGACAAATAACTCCGGTTAGGCCAAGTCCAAAGCATAGGCCTGGTTGGACCTTAGTATCCGATTTATAACCCAAGTGGGGCATTTCATATAATATCATACATTCTTTTTAGAGAAAACTAAAGAATGTCCCTTGGTTTTAGAGATGGGACGGATATACCGAAAAATACATTCTTCATCCTTATAATCGTATCTCCGCCCTCATTCCCATAAATGTCCCCATAACCATTGGGTAATAAAATTTCGTCTCCATCCCCATCCCCATCCTGAACAGTGAACAGGGATCCCCGACGGATAACCGAGTATTTTTTTTTCGTTACAAGTTTTTGAAATTTTATATAGAAAACTCCAATTTTCCAAATTGCAACCGTAAAAAAGTCTTCAAATACAAATAATAACATTCCCCATGTTTTGTAAATTAAATAAGTTAATTAGATCTTTTCCAAAAAAAAAGAGTTAATTAGAGAATTTAGAGTTTTGGTCGTTGGTTTTTACGGCTAAACGTATGCCGTATCATATATATATATATATATATATATATATATATATATATATATATATATATATATATATATATATATATATATATATATATATATATATATATATATATATATATATATATATACACACACACACACACACACACACACACTCAGCGGTGGTCTTGGCGGGTAAGACTCATGCCTCGCGTATGCGAGGTTGTGGGTTCGAACCTTGCCGAGTGCAAGTGGTGGCTAAAGATATTAATGCCCCACTTGTAGCCTCTGTGCTAGCCGGTGTTGTGTGTACCCGGGGCTGGGTTTACCCAGTCAGTTACCTGTAGGGCGTCCTTACGGGGTGGGCGTGTGCTATGCACCGAGGTTTGCCGGTTGCGGGTGTGGGTCTAGTCTCTGTGCAGTCTCCTCGGCGAAGGGTTAGCCACGAAGAACTGTAGTTAGCCTGATGTACCTAGCGTTGCTGTAGTATATTACGACTCATGTAATCGGATTCATCCTTAACTTGCAATATATATATATATATATATATATATATATATATATATATATATATATATATATATATATATATATATATATATATATATATATATATATATATATATATATATATCGGGTATTCTATAGGGTCAGTTTTGGTTACAGTTATGGGTATCCGACATGTAGAATTGTCCCCGTCCCTATCCCCATCCCCAATCAACTCGGGGATTTATCCGTTAAATTCAGTTTCGAGTTTCGGGTATCCGTCGGATACGATTATTTTTGCCATCTCTACTTGGTTTGCGTTATTTCTTTAACTTGAGTGCAAAATACTTTAACTTGCAAAATGGTCCTTATTTAAGAGTTTCATTGTGGAATTGGTCTTTATTTCTAACGGCTGTCAAAAAGTGTTATGTTCTCTCAAACACGTGGCCCTCACACTTTTATCATTTTATGTGAAATTATATTTTCACATCATTTTCCATTTTTTCACGTTTTTTTTTACCATTTTTTACATTCATTTATTAAACCATAACAACTTAAGTTTATGATTATAAAATGTTAATTCATTAAAACCCTTACAACATTCACAAATATGATTATAAAGATTTAGATTAAATTTAAATGTAGTGTATAAGTGTACATTTGATCCTCGATAGGGTCAAACGAGCATTGTCTTTGTGAACTTGAAACAACTCAAAGTAGTTTTGAATTATTTCGAACCCACTATTGATCATTTTATATCGCTGCCGCAATGTTGCACTCGACCCACTTGCCTCTTCGTTTCTAGCTATTGAGTTGAGAACTTTTTGAATATCTTCGGACATTGTAATCACTAGCACTTCCATATTGTGTGCCTATAACTTTCTATGGTCATCATTCCCTTTTTGGAACAAGTGTGTCTAGTGCCCGATGTTCAAATGTGAATATTGTGCAAGTGGTAGCCATTAAATCTCTCTTGTAAAAATATTGAAGTTTTATCAATGTAAAATCTCTCGGTTTCTCAGTGGCATACCATTAGGGTCGTGTCCTTCGGTTACACATTCAAATATTTAATTTTTCACTTAATTGTAAATATCATGTATATACCATTAAAATACAATGTGTATCTGTGTATAAGGATTATCCATAAAACCGTGAAGGTTGTTGAATCCTACCACTAGTCGGGCATCGGAGGAACATCATATACAAAACCCTTGTATGAGTCGTGTGGGTTGCACGTTTCTTGACCTACTTCATCATCAGAACCACTTTTGATGATGAGGTATAACAGTGGTGGCATACTGTTTCGATCAGTGGCATACCTTTGGGGTCCCATCCTTTGGTTACACATACAAATGTTTAATTTTTCACTTAATTGTAAATATCATGAATATACCATTAAAATACAATATGTACTTGTGTATAAGGACTATCCATAAAATCGTGAAGGTTGTCAAATCCTACCACTAGTCGGGCGTTGGAGGAACATCATATACAAAACCCTTATGTGAGTCGTGTGGGTTGCACGTTCCTTGACCGACTTCATCATCAGAACCACTTCTTCCTTCGTTGGGATAGGCATATAAACTTTATTGAATTCATTGTTTTGCCTTTCATTATTAACAATATGCAAAAAATATACATGCACAAATATATCTTATAAAAATATAAAGATAAAATAACATAACTAAAGTTATTATATTTTATTTACATGTTATGTATCAATATTGATATCATCAGGCATTGGAGACGTTTGGTCACAAATATGGCTCTTCATCTGTTCCTCTAACTGACCTATAGGTACGACATGACACCCGTTAACGGAGGGCTCAACTTCAGGCGTGCTGGTGATGGCACACACACTTTAGATAGTGGTCGAGTGAATGCACTTAATGAGTGTTGTTGGAACGAGATGTACTTGAGAATGATGTAGAAGATGTACCAGATGTATCGTCTTGTCTCATTCTCAAGTACATATTGTTCCAATAGCACTCATTCAATGCATTCATGTTGATCACCATAAGATGTGTGTGTTCCATCACCAGCACGCCCCTAGTTGAGCCCTCCATTATAGGGTATCATGACGTACGTGTTGCTCGATTAGAGGAACAGACGAGGAGCATTATTTGTGGTCAAATGCCTCTAATGCTTGGATAATGAATCTAATTGGATTTTTTAATGACATCAATTTGATCCATAGTCGGTAAATAAAATACGGTTGTCTTAGTTGTGTTTTTTGTCTCTATATTTGTATAATATATATATTTGTACATGTATATATTTTTTTGCATATTGCTAATAATGAAGGACAAAACAATGAATTTAATAACCTTGTATGCCTGTTTCAGTAAAAGAAGAGGTTTTTTTGATGACGAGGTCGGTCAAGGACCATGCGCCTCACACGAGGGTTTTGTTTATGATGTTCCTCAACGTTTGCCTAATGGTAGGATACCACAACCTTCATGGTTTCTCTCAGGTACATATTGTATTTTAATTATGTAAATATGTAGATGTGTGTGTATGTATGTATGTGTGTGTGTGTGTGTGTATATATATATATATATATATATATATATATATATATATATATATATATATATATATATATATATATATATATATATATATATATATATATATATATTATATTTACAGTTGAGTGACTAAATATTTGTATGTGTAATCGAAGGACACGACCCCAAGGGTATGCCACAGACGGAAACAGCCTGCCACCATTGTTGTACCTCCTCCCCCTATCAGACCGTTTTAATCCTGCAACCATGTGTGATTATAGGCTATTAAGGCTAGGAAATGATATCTAATAACAGTAGAGCCTATGATAGGCAAGTAAATGATTTGTAAATGGTAACATATGACTGAAAAACCTAATGTATGTTGATTAAAGAAACTAAACATGTGATACATGCTAACGAGGATTCAAGGTTGAGGATCAATAATCATACCTAAATGAGGTGAGTCACTTTACATAGTATTGTGGTTGTGATATAGTGCTCATAATATCTTATGTGTGTGATTTAGCAATTGAATGCATAATTTTTGTTGGTGAATATTAAGTTGATATATATGTGTGTATGATGATTATATTAATTAGGATATAACACATAACGAGGAATATCATTGTGTGATGAATTCTACTAACGAGTACATGTGATATATTGCGTAGAGGTTTAGGAGTAGTGAATCTTAGATACAAGTAGTGGTGATTATAGATTGTATGTTGTAACGAGACGAGAATTTCATGAACATATGTGATGAGCTAGTTTGGGGATGATGCTGATGCATAACAAGTACCTTGCATGCCAAGTGGTGGATGTTGACATAGTCACATAACAAATACCTTGCGACTATATGTTGAGAATACCAATGTGGTTACATGACCAGTACTTTGCAATCACACTGGATGAGTTTAGCTGTGCTTGTTAATAAATAGTTGGTGTGTTAATATAGTCGCATAACGAGTACCTTGTGACTACATCCAACAAGGAATTGGTTAAATAGTGGAAGCTTAAATAGTGAGGCGGTGATATAAATAAACGGTGAAAACGAGTAATATGTATACTCGAATAGTAGAGGAGGATGTTTCGTGGCGTTGATTCGCTATCACTGAGTATTGTATGCTATAGTATTGTTATTCACTAAGCTTTATAGATTATGCGTGTTTGTTGGTGTGTGTTGAGGTTAGAATGACCGTATCGAGGATCAAAAGTACACTTATGCATTGCATTTAAATTTAATGTAAATCATTATTATCAAATTTGTGTATGTTGTAAGGGTTTTAAATTTTTAATGGATAAGTGTTTTTTAATCATACTTAAGTTATGGTAAAATAAATGAATGTAAAAGTTAGTAAAAAGGGTAAAAATGGAAAATGATGTGAAAATATAAATTCATATAAAATGATAAAGTGACAACTTTGAGGCCAAATAGCCCTATATTAAAGCTAAATATGGGAAAGGCAAATATGTAAACTATAAAGAGCATGAAACTTACATAACAAAAAACAGAATCAACTTAAAAGGAGATCATATGAGCAAATTACAATCTCGCGAAGTTGAACAAAAATTAAAAAAAACCGTTGTAAATGAAAAATGGTAAACTGATTATTTTACATGACCAACAAAAGAAATAATAATAAATATGACCATTATATGGAATTATAAGTTTTATAGAATTGTATTACAAGACGAAATTGTCCAAGGGTAAACATGGAAACTGATAATTTCATATAAAATACTAAAAAGTGCCAACTTTGAGGCCAAATACCCCTGTCTTAAAAGACAAGATATGAAAGAACGGTAAAAAGGTAAATTGCAAAGGATAGCGAGTGATTTTCCCTAGGTCCAATATTGGATCTGATTTTTTAAAACTTTCTCCAAAATCATAGGCTACGTCATCAAAATCCCAAATGACCCTTCACCATCTGCGATTTTGATGGTTATTATTATTATTATTATTATTATTTTGGCTATTTCTTGATAAATGATTATAAAATATGTCTAATTTTGTCTGTTTCTCTTTTTAAATATCTACGGAAATTGTAGCAGTGTAAAGTGTCAACATTCTATGCTTTTAGTTATATAAACACAAATATTACAATGCAACTTATGAATTATTGTCATAGTTAGGTCGTACACAAAATCGATATCGTAATTATATGAACAAAATTATATCTCGCTTCTCGTAGCATGATCTTTTGCAAAGATAAAGTGTGACTCAATACAAAAATGGACTAAATTTTCGTTGGAAGTAATTTCTTTTGTCTAATTATGTTTTATGTGATCTTGTTTTTAACCTTTTGTTTCTTTCTCATTTATAGCTAAGATGATTGGGATGAATGTGGTAGGATCGTGTTTTCTTTTATATTTAATTTGTATGTGTATTTGTGTTAACGTCTTCGTTTACTAACTCACATCCATGGTCGATCTTGATTTTTGTAGGACCATTGTTTTTGCTGGTGGCAGATTATTGGATTATACGCTGTATAAAAAAGACCAAACCGTAATTCGTCTTTTGTACATAAGTAAATTTACTTCGCCTATGAGATTTGACATGTCCTTTTATGTAAATTTACTGGTGCCATAATAATCATTTTTGTTAAGGAAAATGACTTATAAGGGTAATTAAGTATTAAAATTGTTTAAAAAGTATTATTGAAGTTTTTTTGTAAACATATTACCAACAAATTATAGTCGTTGTACACGTATGACCATTAAAATTTATCATTTGTACAAAAAATACCATTGATGTTACCGGAAGTATATGTTACCAGCCAATGATATTTTTTGAACAAATGATAAACTTTAATGTTCATACGTGTATAACGACTATAGTTTGTTGGTAATATGTGTATACAAAAAACTTCAATGGTATTTTTTGAACAATTCTGATACTTCGTTATGGTTATAGTCATTTTTCTTTTTTTTTATAGTGAAATTGTTGATACTCGTGTCCTCTAAAATCTTATAAGATTTTAAGCCAAAAAGTGGGCCGAATAATCTAAACTCTATTCATCCAACAAAGAGCTTCGAAAAGCTAATAACATATATAAATCCCCATTTAAAACATACGATGCCCTCATTATCTATTAAACATAATATAAGAAATACAAACGATCATTTTAAATTTATAAAACAATGTTATTTTAATTTTGTAGTTACCTTTACTATTTGTTGTGTTTTGACTTTCGTATAATAATGGAAGATCATACTATTTTTTTTTTTTTTTTGTAAAGGGAATGGCCACAAGGACCCCAAGACAAATTTATTAAAACAAGAAAAGCTATACAAGAGTTCAAAAACAGAAAAAAGAACAAAAACCACCTATGAAACAACCATCATAGGGGTAATTAACCACACATAAACAAATACCAAAAAAGACAAAACCAGTTCCTGAAAGCCCAAAAAGACGGATCACAAAAAGCAGGAACCACAAAAGCCTTGATTCCTATGAAACAATCCAACTATCTTCTTATCCAAGCAGGCGAGATCTGATTGAGTCCAACCATAAGAACAAACCCAATGGGCCGAGTCAGGCAAAGCAAACCATGCGAATCAAAGACACCTTCAGGCCCATTAACAAAACCCATGCAGCCTCCAAGTAAATTCACACAGAAATTAACCCAAAAATGAGTAACAACCCAAAAGCGCAGAAATCTATCCATCTCTATGCACATGCATATCTCCTGGCTCTTCAGAAAATGACCACGAGGTTTACGGTTTACCTATACTACTCCAATTGTGCCCAGAATATTCACATTCCAGACACGCCTCCACGTCATAAGCCTTACACACGTGTGGCTCTTGCAATTAAAAAACTTCTTTAGAAAATTCAATTTTAATAAAATGGCAAGCACCAAAACTTTAAAAATAAACCACCGCCATTGAAAAAGTTGCTTCAACTTCCATCCCATAGTGCCAACGCCAGTGAACGAACATCTTGACTCCGTCAATTCCTTAATATAACACTTATTACTTCCGTAGGAATAATAAGTATTATAAAAATCCAGGGTACCCGGATTAAAACACAACTTGATAATCCCAAAAGCGATTAAACAAGTAGTTAAGCCGTCAATTCCTTTGATGTTCAAATTAGTCCCCATAAACATTTACATACAAATGTTACACGATCCCGTGTTCTCCTTTCGGGTAGGCAAATTCCAAATGATGGTTAAATTAAGACCCGGTTGACATTTGGGTCCTAATAAAGAAATTAGCTTCAACCGAACTTCAGCAACAATTTCATCGATCACTTCTTTCTCTGTTTTCGCTTTCTTCATAAAAATTCTGCGATTTCTTTCCCTCCATAAGTGATAAACCGTCCCGCCTAATAGCAATTTTATGGCGATGATCAAAAGGGACTTGTTTTTAGCATTACTTTGCATTAAAGAAATCAAAGCTGTCCACGAGGCAGGGAAATGGTTCATAAGACCCCATTTTTTGATATTAAACCACACCACTTTAGAGAAATGGCACTGGAAAAACAGGTGATCATGCGAGTCACTAACCGCTTTGCAAAAACCAAAATAAGATTTGAATTATGCTCCCACACTTGGACCTTATCTTGAGTTTTTAATTTTCTCAGCATAACAAGCCAAAGTATGAAGGAGTGACGGGGGATGGCATGATTAAACCAGACCAACTGGGCCCATGGGACAGGCGCTTTATTATTTCGAATACTCTTCCACACTTCCGAGACCGAAAAGTCAACAGGCCCGCCCTTTTCACTACGCCATCTGATTTTATCAAGAAAATCTCCTTTGGGAACCGTGTTAACATTACAATCAAGTTCAGGGAATTGAGAGATCCACCGATCTGGCCATTTCCAACTGCCATCAACAGTGAGCCTAACCACACAGTCTGTGCAAGCAAATCCCTCGTTCACAATCATTCTCTTGGTAATTCTCGAGTCAAGGGGTCCCGTCGGGTGCCAATTATCGTACCAGGCAGATGTGTTAAACCCGTTACCAATAATAGTAATAAAGTTGTCCATCAAAATATGTCTCGTAGATAAAATTTTCTGCCACCCCCAGCTTTCGTTAGCCTTCCTAGGAGCATCCCAAAAGTTTCTTCCTTTTAGATGGTTCGAGTGAACCCATCTAACCCACAAACAATCTTTAACCGTAATAATTTTCCATACATGAGTAGCTATGAGGGCGATATTCCACTTAGTTAAATCACGAACCCCTAAACCGCCTTGAATTTTGGGAAAGCAAATATCAGCCCAAGCTACTTTAGCCTTGCCTTTCTTCATCTCTCCTCCACACCAAAGAAACCCACGAAGGACACGCTCAATATATTTTGTTATAGAAATAGGAAGGAGAAAAACATATGCCCAATAAACATGAAGAGATGCTAGAACTGCCGTGATGAGTTGAAGCCGACCCGTAAAAGAAAGTTTTTTATTTTTCCAATTAAGGACCCGATGATTAACTTTTTCAACCAAAACTTTACAATCTTTTTTAAACAGGCGAGTAGATGTAAGTGGCACACCGAGGTATCTGACAGGTAGTTTACCAACATCAAAGGGGAGAATGCTGTTAATGATATCAACAGTGATCGGTTTCACGTTCCCGAAATAAACTTGACTTTTAGCATGGCTAGGCTCTAATCCTGATACTTTAGAAAATTCAGTGAGCGTGTCTTTAATAACCAAAACCGAGTTTCTATAAGCATGGCTGAAAATAAGAAGGTCGTCAGCAAAACAAAGGTGGGTTATTTGGTCAACCTTACATTTCCAGTGGAATTTGAACGCCTTAGACTTCGAAATATCCCGCTTAAACATAAGGTTGAACACTTCCATCACCACAGTGAAAAGATATGGGGACAAAGGGTCTCCTTGGCGGAGGCCCCTTCTTCCTTTGAAGAAACCGTGGGGCTCACCGTTGATACAAATAGAGAAAGACGGGGTTGTGACACATGTACAAATCCAATGTACCATTATAGGATGAAATCCAAAATAAATCAACGCTTCACGGAGAAAATTCCAGTCTTCCGTGTCGTAAGCCTTATGGATGTCCACCTTGAACGCGCATCTAGGAGTTCCTCTTTTAAGATGATACCAAGTAAGAAGCTCTTGAGATAACAGGACATTATCAAGAATGGATCTTCCAGGGACAAACACAGATTGATTGTCCGAAATGATAGAACTCAAATGATTACGAATCCGGCACACAATCACTTTGCTAATGCATTTCAAAATCACGTTGCAGCACGAAATAGGACGAAAATCATTAACGCGGGAAGGCGAAGTTGTTTTGGGGATAAGGGCGATATTCGTAGCATTGAATTCTTTAAGCAAAACACCACTCTCAAAAAATTCAGTCACAGCCGCATACACATCTCCCCCCACAATCGTCCAGGCCTTTTTGAAAAAACACGCAGAAAACCCATCCGGGCCAGGCGCCTTGTTATCATCAATGTCAAACATCGCCGCTTTAATTTCTTCATGATTAACCGGTCTGATCATTTCAAGGGCACACGCTTCACTAATTTATTACCAAAAAGCGACTCAGGGTCTGAGATGTTTTTCACCTGTGGGCAAGAGCCCAAGAATCGAGAAAAATGATCGACAAAAATATTAGAAACTCCTTTCGAACGGTGCCACATCCCATTCCCGTCCATGACCGCTTCAATGCGTCTCTTATTAGAAAATTCCTTAAGAGAATTGTGAAAGAATCTAGTGTTGCGGTCACCCTCTTTAAGCCACGTTAATTTAGTCTTTTGAATGAGATACCTTTCTTCATCACATAAAGCATCATAAAACGCTTTAAGATAAGTAGCTTCAATTTCACGGAGATCATGATTAAACGGGTCCTTATCAACATCATTTTGAGCGACAGCCAGCTATTCCCTCAATAAGTTAACCTTACTTTCCAAATTCCCATGCTCGCGAAGAAGTTTACGAAGAGGCTTTTTAAGAAGTTTGAGTTTTCTCGCGAGCCTAAACATAGCAAAACCATCAATATTTGTGTTCCAAACTTGAGCCACAATCTTGAGGAATTCCGGTTTCATTGCCAAAAAATTAACAAACTTAAAAGGAGAATTTTTCTTTTTAGACACCGACAGCGGGATAGAAAGAATGGCTGGGCAGTGATCCGATATCCCTTGCGCCTTGAATATCACCGAAGCATTAGTGAATTGATCCAGGAATTGAACATTAGCCATGACCCGGTCAAGCTTTTTATGAATTCCCGAACCATCAAGGCTCGATTGAACCCACGTAAATGGATTGCCGGCATTGTTAATGTCAACCAATTCGATGTCATTAATACAATCCCTAAATTCGCTCATACCTCTAGTAATTCCCGAAGTTCCAGACGAGCTTTCCTCTGAATTTAGAGCAACATTAAAGTCCCCCATTACACCCACGGCTTACAATTAGTAAAAGCTTTATGATACCTTAGATTGTCCCATAATTCACGCCTCTTCACATGCTTATTATCGGCATAAATAAAAGAGCAAAAAAAACCCAGTCTTTGACTCCATATGCATAATCGAACAATGCACCACCTGATGATTGCAGTCGATGATCCCAACATCAAACAGATTCGGATTCCAACCCACTATAATTCTAGTACCCTTATGACAGAAACTAGAATTATTAATCCAACTCCAATTCTGGTAAACTTTTTCGCATTATCTTTTAAGTTTTGGGAATTGAACATGTGACTCTAAAATAGCACAAAGGTTAAGATGATTAGAGTTGATAACCTCCGTTATCTCATTCTGTTTAAAGGGATGGTTCATGCCCCTAATGTTCCACGCACCAAGACTAATCATTGGGAACATGATGAAGAGGATGTGCTTTTCTTCTCTTGCACTTGAGTACTCTTTACTTTAGCCACCTGAATATTAGTATTGACATGTATACAGATATCAATCATGTGGTTACCAACCGTGCATGGTTCAATTGGGAAAGCAGCTCCATCTTGGTCACATAAGACAGAGAACGACTCATCAATAGCGTTTAGGATCTCGAATCTATTTTTTCCATTTAAACCATCCGGTTCAATGTCATAAACAGAACGAGACATTTTAACCCTAGAAGGATTCGAGGTAGAGGGTAGGGTCAGAGAAAGACTAGAAAGATTCACGTCCAGTTTAAGCGAGACCGAAGGAACTGGAGAGGGGGGCTTGGTGTGTTGGGAAGATACATTAAGGGGTCTTTTAAGGATGGTAATATGGTTGTTAGAAGCAACTTTTTTAGGATCAACAACACCACTAACAGCAACCGAAATCTTTTTACCACTGTTAGGCGGATGAGAATACGGCTTGAAGAAACCAATACGATTTCCATTTCTTGTCGACTTTGGCAACGGGCCAACTTTAGGCAAAGATCTATCAATATGGTTGTAACTTTTTTTATTCCTCCTGGTAACCACAGTAAAATTGACTGGAGGGGCAATTTGGTCATCTTTTGCAACTTCAGAATTAGAGGGATTGGGCTTGGGGGAGAGGTCAATCACAAGTTTGGAAGAGATGGCAGCAGCACACACAATTTCACTATGGCCAAAAACTTTACAGTGGACACATGAGCTAGGTTTCCATGAGTATTCGACAGGAAGAGTAAGACATGTAGGGGCATTAGCAATAAAATCCCACGTGTTGACCGCAACCGACTCCTTCCAATTACTATCAACAGAAATTTCTATCAGAATTCTAGCATAAGCATTTCTTCCAATGTGTTCCAGACACATGTCTTCTGTATAGGTATCAAAAGCCAACGGAATTCCAATTTTGCTTGCAACCATACTAAGATTGTCCCCCGTCCATAGTTCAACGGAATGTCAAAAATTTTAACCCACACATGAATTTTAGAAAAAGAGGATCTGTTTAGAGATATCCCGGGTCTCCATCTCTGTAAGGAAAGAGGGGAATTGAAAACAGACCAATAGCTTTCCTCCATCACTTGGGTTAGCCCTTGTTCCGAACTGAACTTGAAGAAGTAAAAGTTTTGGTTATTCATAAACACATCGGTTAAACCAAATTTGTTCCACATTCCACGAATTTTAAGACTAGCTTTAGGGAATGAAATATGTTTTCCAAGAAAGTAACCCACCAAAGTATTTGCGAAAGGTATACTAGCAGCTTTAAGGTTTTCAATGGGGATTATCACAGGGGAATCATCCGAATTAGGGGGGGGGGGGGGGGAGGGAAGAATTTCACAGGGACCCTCCGCTTAAAATTCTTACCATTAACAACACTGGCATAAGAACCTTAATTTATAGATCATTTTCTTTTCAAGGTCCCTTCCCCACAAAAACCTTATGCAAATGCTTTCTAAACTATCAATGACATTTTTATGTCCTTTAAACATGGAAAAGTAATATAATAATAAATTTCCAAGTACTGTTTTAACAAGCGTTAGCTTACCCCAAAGAAGAGTGCTTTGGCTTTCCATAAGTTAAGTTTGGCTTTAAGTCGATATATAATAGGAGCCCAATTTTTGTTTATTTTCATATTTTAACCAATTGACAGCCCGATGTAAGTAAAGGGGTTTTGAAGCTTCACAATTAAGATGGTTGGCTAACCCGGAGATCTCGATATCTTATTCCCCAACACCAAAAAAATTGCTTTTATTGGAATTTACCATCAAATTGGAGGATAAATGAAAGCACCATATGATCCTCTTGAGATTGATAAAGTTGATCGAAGACAACATACATACGTTGGGACAAAATCAGACCATTGTTAGGTAAAGGTAAATCGTGGAATGTGTTTCTCTAAGTGGTTTCCATAATCACATGAAGACCATCCATTGCAATAATGAAAAGGAAGTGTCAACGGGTCCCCTTGTCTAGTCCCGCGCTTCGAAGGAAATTCTTTTATGGGGGCTTTGTTAACTAACACTTACCGGACTTAAGACCACCGTTAATCCATTTTAGCTAACGAATCCAAAAATTCCCAATCAAGTGAGTCAAAAGCCTTTTCAAGATCAACCTTAAAAATCATCATCTTGATTTTTGATTTTTTCGCCCAACTACAAATTTTATTAATTATAAATGGTCCTTCAAGGATGTTTCATCTTTCAACATAGGTTGATTTTTGGCAACTACCCACATTGCTAATTAAATGTTTAAGTCGTTTCGTAAGAATTTTTCACACGATTTTAACAAAGCACTCAATATGACTAAAGAGACACTATTCTTTCAAGGTGGTTGGGTCTCTAACTTTTAAATTAGAGATATGAAAGAAGAGTTGTATCCTCGACTAATTTCACCCCTCGTTTTAAAATGTTTGACCGCTTTAATGAGATTCTGGCTTGGGGCCTTTATCCAAAGAACATGACCAAACTGTTGTCAAGCTTTGGTCTAAGCATGATGTGTTGATTAAGTTTGAAGCAAAAAAATCCCATACATCATTCTTTAATTGATTCGGTTCCGAATGCCAAACTCCATTAGTCAAATCTCCCATAAACATCCATATTCCAATATTATAAGTCTTCAAAGAAAGTAATCCCTGCC
Organism: Cichorium intybus; assembly: GCA_023525715.1. Classification (NCBI taxonomy): domain Eukaryota; kingdom Viridiplantae; phylum Streptophyta; class Magnoliopsida; order Asterales; family Asteraceae; genus Cichorium; species Cichorium intybus. The sequence goes on along the minus strand of CM042015.1, from coordinate 10,813,823 downwards.
AAAGCATGTTTTCAGCCGAGTTAATGGGGCCATAAACATTAACCATGTTAACGATTCATTGAAACCCTTTCCAATGTCATACAATTGCAACGAAGTTTTGTAATGTTTTGACATTTATTTTCTAGAAAATACTAGGATCCCAAATACTGAATAAACCTTGAGACCTCCCATTTGATTTCACAGCAACAAAATCATAATCAACATGAATTTTAATATCACTGACCATTTGAAGTTTCCTGTATACTTGCAAATTTGATTTGAAATTGCTGGTAAGACAACTAGAGTTAAAGAGACAATCAAAATTTTGAAGTACCATAACTTGTATCATTTTAGTGTAAAATATCTATCATACAATTTATTTTAATTTTAAATAAAAAGAAAATCAAATTTCAAAAATTGTATGGCAAAATTCAAAAACTTAAGATTAAACATTAAAAGTAGGGATGAGCAAAGGAACCAAACCGGCCCGACCCGGACCCGGACCGGGAACCGGAATATGGTGAAAATATGGAACCGAACCGAACCGCCGGTTCTACCGGTTCCGGTTCTTAAAAGTTAGAACCGGTATACGCGATTTCAAGTGTGTTTAAAGAATCGTTCATTGTTAACATTAGAATCTAGATGCGACAATTTTGTTCCATTGACTTATAATAAGTTCATTTAGGTTATGTTTATTTAAATGTTATACGTGCTAAATAAAAAACTTAAAATAAAAAGGGAAATGTTCGAATAGGTTATGTTTATTTAGTTGGGTTCGAACCTTACCCATGTGTGGCTTCATTTTTTTATTTATTAATTTTAGATTAAAAGAACTAATCCCGACATATCAAAAATTTTCAAATATGTCAACCTATTAAAACAGTGAAATCAAAAAATTACCCGACTTCATGTTTATATTGAAAAACCAAGAATATTAGGTATTTGAAATATAGAGATTAATTAACTATACTTTTAGAAATAACAATATCTATTAGACAAAACTTTAAATGATTTTTTCGATTTAGATATGAAAATATTTGTTTTAGAAAACGAAACAATTACTTTCTAGAAGTATAACTTCTGACTTTGTACATAGACTATATTTAATTTTTTATTATATATGTATTTAAAATACATTTGAAAAAAATAGAAGAGAGGCCATAATTATTGGTTTTAAAGGTATTTTAAAATGCCTCAAAGATGTTAGTTTTTCTGCATGAGAATCACATGGTATTTTCTTTAAGCCATTGTTAGATTTCGAGAAACATATGTGCGTTGTATTGTTTGATGGGGTGATCGGGTTTTGTCGATGAGGGATTGAATGTCGTATGGACTATTGCCAAAAACAGCCTATGTTTTGTTTTTTTAATAGAATTCACCCCGGTCCGGTTCCCAGTTTTTGGCCGGTTCCGCGGTCCGGTTCCAAAAATCCTAAAAAATTGAGACCCGGTCCCGGCCCGAACGGTACTACCGGTTCCCGAGTCGGTTCTGGTTCGGTTCCCGGTTCCAACCGGTTCCCCGGTCCATATGCTCACCCCTAATTAAAAGCTTATGCAAAACAAAGAAAGTGTTAGTGTATCTCACATTGGGGCGACACGATCTTATAAATGTCTATATATGTTGGAGTTTTCCTTCTTTCTATAAGAACTCTTTTGGAGAGACTATTGGGTTCCACATATATTTATAAAAAGAAACTTGTACCATAAATTTTGAACACGAAAATGCAAAAACCGGCCAATCTGTTATCAAAATTTTATCTTTCAACCATTCAAGTTTAAAAAAATATTATTTTGTTATCTAAAAATTTCTGTCAATTTCGAAAACATCTGTTATGTATAGTACCAAATTGAAAGTTTGACGATCAAAAAATTTATTGAAGCGTCTTATAAAATTTTCATCATGTTACAATATATACATTTTTTAGAAAATATCCACTAAAAGAATTTTATAAGAAATGCTACTTTAACATGTAAAATTAAAATGACACGTAGAAGTAAAAAAAGCCAACGAGTGAGGAACAACCATCAGCATCACGCAATGAGTAACTAACCATACAGTGACCAACGTCGGCGACGCAAAACCACCACCACCGGAGAAGCACGGAGATCACACTCCGTTATCTCTATCACCGCACGTAATGTCCTTAAAAGTACCATCGGATCTGATCAATCAATCTCAGATCGGATTCCGACAAGACGCCGGACTATCATCCTTTAACCCTCAAGACCCAACCCTAAATCCTCTTCCAACCGTCAGACACTCAATATCCGCCCTAGACTCCTCGCCTTCTCGCCTCGAATGTAAACATTGCGAAGAAAATCTACTCAGAGGGTCACAGTCACTGATTTGCATATACTGTGGGCAATGTCAGGCCAACGATCAACCTCCTGAACCTCTCTTGTTCAATTCCACCACCGGTTACCGTTGGCTACTTCAATCCTTGAACTTAATCCCCTCGGTTAGTGTTTTTCTTATATATTCGTTCGTTCTCCTGTTAATTTCTTATTCTATAGTATACGAATTACAGTATGAGTCTCGTCTATTCAGATTTAGGTTGTTTTTTGATTCAATTATCTTGTGTTTTTTGTTATTATCAGGAAATGATTGAGCCTTTGGTGGAAGAAAAAAGAAGAAACAAAGTTGGGACACCAGTTGAAGATGGAAGAGCTTTGTCTGAGTTTTTAGATGTTCAGATTAAATGGCCTAATGAGGTTGAAATACCTGAAACCAGTTATGTGAACAAGATGCTTGATCACGTCAGTTCTTTCACTGTTAACACAGTTGGATCTTATAACTTTGAACAAAGAGATAGTGGATCTGATGCATCTGAAGAACATGCAGTTAGTAGTAGAAACGATCAAAGTGATGGATTTGAAGATGAAGATAATCTTAGTCTGTTTCAGAAGGCAGATGTTTCTGAAACTGCTGCAATGTCCTCTGATTTTAGTGACAATCATGATGCAGGAATCCAGCCTGTGAATTCAAGCACACAAAATGATGATTCTAAAGTCGTGTCTTTTGATTTAAGCAGGAATTCTTCATTTGGAGATGACACAGAAACTCAATCTGTGAATTCTAGAAGAGACAACGAGGATTCTTCTAAAACTACTGCTGACGTGTCATCTGATTTGAACAGGGATGAAAATGAGGAAGAAATTGAGTCTGTGAAGGATTCTAAAACCGCTTCTGTATCCTTTGATTTGAGTGACAATGAATCATCTGAACATGTGGATTCAAGGACACAAAATGAGGATTTGAACAGGAATTCTTCATCTGGAGATGACACAGAAATTCAATCCATGAATTTTACAAAACAGAATGAAGATTCTGAAACTGCTGACATGTCATTTAATTTAAAAGACCGTGCTTCATCTGTAGATGAATCAGCTGCGAATTCTAGTACACAAAATGAGGATTCTAAAGCTATTGCTGACATGGCACATGATTCAAACAGGAATTCTTCATCTGGAGATGAAAGTTCCAGATTGTATAGCCAGGATTCTAAAACTACTGTATACCATGATTTCAGTGGATATAATTCATCTGGATATGATACAGATTTTCAGTCTGGAATTTCCAGATGGGATTCCAAACCTTCTACTGCCAGGTCATCCGATTTTAAGAGGGATTCATCTTCTGGAGACGATTCACAAATCCAATCCACCAATTCCACATTGCAAAATCAGGATTTCAAATCAGTTGACCACATTGAAGATTTAAACACCGAAAATCTGAACAACAATTTAGAACCTTATTCTGACAAGATTCAGGAAAAACCTATTCACAAAGATTAACTATGTGTTTTACCGGATAATGTAAATACTTCCATCTTTAAAAGTTAGTAATATAGATTGGGTTAACATTCGCTGATTAGTCTCTACTGCAAGCGGGTATGTGTTATTGTTTAATTTATATATGTTTGTGTGTTTCTGTTTGTTTTTGGTCTTAATGGAAAAATATAAGCAAACACATGCAAACCGATATTGTTAACAAACGAATAAGAATAAAAAAAATGCGAGTTTTTTGTGTGTTAGTGTTCTTTGTTTAGCTTGTGTTTACTCGGTCCGTTTAGAACCCTAATCCACTATGCTCGTTATGAGTTATGACTAATATGATGTCAATATCTAGTTGGTTTGCTTTTTGCATGTGTTATGCTAATTGATCGTAAGAGAAAACTTTGCGCGGTTTTAGTGTATATTAGTTTGTGGTGGTGGATGTGGGTCTTGTGAACCTAGTTGATTAGGTGGTCAACTACCATATTATAATACCTAGTTAGATAACATCGTATGTATGGAAAAATTAGAGTTTAGTTACACATTTGGTCCTTATGGTTTGTGGTTTGCACGTGGTTACAGTTTTGGTCCAAGTAACAACTGTTGATTTGGATGGTCCTTGTGGTTTTGTAATCGTGCATGCCGGTCCCTGACCCTAAGAAACGTTTATTCCCACTCGTTAAAGGGTGGCAAGTGTCGGTCATGTGGGGATATTTTTGTCAAATCACTTCCTACTTGCCACCATCAACGATTTCTATTAAAAGCCACACGCTTACCCTTACGTCTCCCCCTACTTGACTCTTTCTTCTCAACAGTCAAACTCTGCAACAAGCTTTTAGGAAGGTCCCAACATTTGCCAAAAATGGTGATATGCTCATGTTGTGCTACAACCTACATAGTGACATCCTGGACGAATATGAATCCAGGTTGTTGATTCCAGTGCTGTTCAAGGAGTGGGAGATGTCATGGGTTTGTCGGATGGTATGATCCCCTAATGTGTCAATGGGAATTGTATGTTATTCTCGGGTTACTAAGGTCGATGAACGAGCTTCAAGAAGCTGTTGCAGGTGCTAAGAAGTACAAGTATTTATTCTATGGGTCGTGGGTTTTTGTTGTTCTATATGTGTCTGCTCAGTGTTGAATTTCTAGAAGTAATGGTGGGGTTTAGGGGTTTTGCAAGGAAAATGTGGGTTGTGGATGTCGGTTTCTTTTGAAGGTTTTTGGTTTTTGGGTGGAAAAGGGTGGTTGTTGGCCGTGTATGAAAGTGTATGTAGTATAAGGTCAACATTGGGATGGATATGATGTAGTATTTCCAATTAATATTTATAATCATTATAATCTCTCAAGAAACAAAAAATGTGGGATAATACGGGAACCATCGGGAACCAGGGGTCGAACACAACATGAAAAAGAACTATCATCATTGTTAACACTCCCAAACAGTAGCGATGCGTGAGGCCCACGAGTTTAGGTGAAACTTCCAACTTAGGCTTCATTTTTTCATCAACTTCGAACACACGTAACTCCTTCATATAAGAGAGCTTTTATCGTTAGGTCTGTTGGCCATTTTATAGTAAAGAGGTATGAGGTTACTTGGTGGGGACCAAATACCAATACCTTTTTCCACCGTGACATTCTCTGTTGGGGTGTCAAATTCTCTTTTTTCCATTGGCTGAGATTCGTTACCAGACTGCCATTAGGTAGCGGAACAGTCATTACCTTTGTCATATGTATGGTGGATAGTCCCCAGGTATCTTGTTTGCTGGGGCGTAGCCAAGCTGATAGGTAGTAGGCCGTCTTTGCAGCGAGGCCTTTGCCTTGGTCATGACGATGAGGCCTCTGTCTAAGCGGGGCAGATTATGTTAAGTATGTAGAGTCTAATCCGAACTGAGGAAGACTTTGTGGCCGAAGCAGATCAGCGGTCCGAAGCAACCAGGAACCAAGGAGAGGTAGCTAATGCGGTTAGAAGGGTTGTGCTTCGGACATATCAATGTCTTGTCCAAGGAATGTTCTTCACCTCTGTTGAACGAACCGAAGCGAGATCGACAGATGTAAAGTGGTATCACGAGTCAGGGGCATTTTACCAAATTTCTCAGACTACTTTAGGAGATTAGCAGTTCGGTCAGAACCAGACTTTGCAGTAGAGTCTCCACATATGTGGATGTGAAGAGTAGAGATGTTGATAAAAGGGAGAAGCTACTTCAAATGCGAAGTATCTCCTTAGCACAAATTCCCAAGTCTATTGTTGTCCAAAAGTTAGTCTGCCCAGCCCAGCATGTTCCATAACTTGTCACATCAATTGGCCTATTGCAGAAAGCAAGAAGCTAGAAGATTTGTTATCATCTCAAGAAGATCTTTTTGCCCAGTATATATAGTGATCTCGACTGTAACTATGAGAATGTGAAGAGTGTGAGCCAAAAAGAGTGAAAGAGTACAACAAATACTTGTATAGATTGTTTAACTTTCAAACTCATAAATATACTCTTTAGTTCCTACAGTGGACGTAGCTTGATCAGTCTAGATCAAGTGAACTACTTAAAGCCTTGTGTTCTTTGTTTTGGTTGTGTTTCTTCTTGTCGTTTTCTTTAGCCATGATTAGATCGTGTTGTGTGATCATCTGTCGAAGTGCTTAGTACTAATAGACTATATCATGGCAGCACAGCAGTTGTGACATGAGTTTTTTTTTTTTTTTTTTTTTTTTTTTTTTTTTAACGGCAAAAAGCTATATAAACAGACTGAAAAAAAACTATATAAATAGCTGTGACAGGAGTGGTGTTGTATATAGGGGCACGTTATGGATACACATTACCATACTGCTTCAGCAACTTGTTTACAACATATACATCTTTCTATCCACTTAGCAACGACACTCGAAGTTCATATGCCAAAATACACGTGTCACAATTTTGTAGGATTACTCATTACTAATTTATAAAAGAAAATAATATAAGAAGTTTTGGATAGTAAACTAACACCCTTTGAACGGCTCATGTAATCATGTTTATCTCATATTGGATCCCACAAGGTCTATATTAGGAGTATTAATTCAGTATGCACAACAATAAATCTCCTATAACCCAATTTTTATTGATATATCTGGCAAACCCTATGCCCAAGCAATCAGCCCAAACCAGCCATGTAAACCATTTATAATATATTTATTAATAATTAATTTTAAAGTAGAAGCTAAACTAACACTAGAAAAGTAGAGCATTACGATTAAAAAACATGAAAGTTAAACCCCAATACTCTAACCAAAATTATTGGTTACAGACTCCATGAGATCGGTTTCCTTTATAAATTAAATAGGCTTCATCATAGAACATAAAAATCGTAGTAGAAGGTTGGATGAACGAATCGAGCATCCTATATATGACCAGCCACATTGAGGAGCACTTGATCAGCAAGTCTTCGGACATGTGGATCTTCCTATAATTAGTAAAGCGTATATCAAGCTCAACATGCATGTTTATTCCAAATGAGCAAATTTATGTTATATATTATTGTTAAAATACTTTATCAAAAAATAAAAATTAAATGGTTTAAACGTCATTTAGAATCTTAGATATACACAAGTGTTCTAGTCTCATATATTGATTGATTAAATAATATTTCATTACTTTTGTATTTTAATAATATATGGCTTTATAATTAAGCATATTTAATATTTTAATTGTTTCTTATTTGCTATCCATCTCACTATATACTTATATGTATGCAAGTTTGTTATGTATGCATGCATATAAATCTCTTACACAAGCAAAGTTAAGATATCCAGGATCTCTCAATCTGGCAGGGTAGCATTTGCTCAACGCATCGCAAGCCCTGTGCATTTGACCACCATGAGTTAGTAACATGAACACGATATCAATGGCGTTAAAATATGACACTAATAATACACAAACACTTCAAGTTTTCAGAGATCAAAATAATTTACCCGACTAACCTAGACACTTCAGACAGCCGCAGGAAGCAGTTTAACACGTGCTTTAACAACTGCAATGGTGGTTTTCCGGTAAACTGGTCTACAGTCGTGATCAATACCTGTGCCACCGCATAAAATCTCTCCGGGAATGTCCCACAGTATTTCTGCCCTTCTTCGTACATCAGAATCTTACTAACCACAAACGCTGCAACCTGCATATTGAAACCGATAGATGATCGACAAGAAATAAATAAGATCATTGGAGGTTTGATATTATGATTAAAAATTTAAAATGTTGTTTGTTTGAGACCGTTTTTGCGAGTTCACCGCCCACTTCAATGCAGCGAAGGCACAATGGAATCGCTTCTGTTTCGAGAAGAAAGTGAACAATTTCTGGGGTGTCGGTATCCTCGACCTGTGTAAGAGTAAAATGAAAGAATTGAAGGTGGTTTTTATATCGGATCAAAGTTGTTGTTTTTGTGTTCGTACCTTAACGAGGGCACCGATGACACCTAAGCTTGTGAGGCGTAAGTAGTCAAAATGTTTGAGTCGTTGTTCAGTTGTGTTCATAAATGGGTAGAGGAAAACAGGCATCTTGGCTGCAAAATATGAAATTTGGAGTCTATTAATTATAACAACATTTTGAGCAGAAATGCTATAAATACCTCTCACGATTCCCATCTTTGTGTCGGGATGAGATGCCATCGACTGCATAAACAATTTGAGGTTGATCAGTACCATGCATGATATCGAGTACCCACACAGTTAGGAATTCTTGGGTAGAAGAAAGAGTTAAGTTGAGACTTGAGAGTATATAAAGACAAGAAATATATGACTGATTAGGATGACCTGAAGTAAGGCCACTGCATTGCATACTCTCGTTGCTTCTTTCATACCGAGTGCAGGAGGTGAAAGTAACTTGTACGCCATGCAAATTTCCTGCAATAGGTTATATGGTAATTTTATTCGTCATTCGCCACTTTTATTAACAATAATAAAATCCCATTTATACGAAAAAGCAAATTGAGGAAATCGAATGACTTGGAAAATAGAAATAATAAAAAGACCATCGATCAAATTGAGCGCTAAAAAAACCTCCAATAATAGGATACGTGACTATCATCATATGTAAGTGCATTGAGTGTACACTCTAATCGAAACCAAATGCCATTTTATAAGGCCCTCCGGTGTGCCCCACGTCGGGGTGGTGCGAGGTGTGCGAGCTCAAGGGAAACACCGCCCCCTAGTGATGAGAGGTGCTCTCACTTTTGGCCTCGCACGGTGTCCAGACGTTGCACGACGAATTTTGCATGTATTTTCCAAACTTGTACAATATGCATAATGAGTTGAATCAATTGTGAGCGTAAGTGAGAGGTACCATTTCCAAGGGTGAGGGGAGGAGTGAGGGGTGCTGGTGTGGAAGAGAAAAAAGTGAAACCCCGTATCAGGCATACCGGATGGCCTAACAAGCAAGTGTCCACCCAATGAAATATAAAAAGAAACTATGTACTCTAATTTTATATGATTTAGTTTTTCCTATAAATAATATCATATGTTATCTTTGATAGTGTACATTTAGTTTAAATTGTTCTGTTTGAAAGATACCATTTTCATCTAAAACCTTATTATCTATTTAAAATTTATTTAATCAATTCTTTTGTTTTAAATTATATATATATATATATATATATATATATATATATATATATATATATATATATATATATATATATATATATATATATATATATATAATATCATATGTTATCTTTGATAATGTACATTTAGTTTAAATTGTTCTGTTTGAAAGATACCATTTTCATCTAAAACCTTATTATTTATTTAAAAATTATTTAATCAATTCTTTTGTTTTAAATTATATATATATATATATATATATATATATATATATATATATATATATATATATATATATATATATATATATATATATATATATATATATATATATATATATATATATATATGATAAACTAGTGAAACTTTTAAATCAAAATGAAAGATAGGGAGTATATTGTGCTTTCTAGGACTCGATCTAAATTTGAACCCTCTACCTTTTTAACTCGTGGATTCTTAGTGATAATGTGGATAAAGTTGTTTGATATACTTAGGGAAATTGGAAAATTGACTTATGGTTGATATGCTACTATCGGTTGCAAACTCAAAATAACTATTAAAACACAAACAAATCAGAGCAGCAAAACACAATTGGTCAATGACAGAAGCAACAAAGAATTATTGATGATATCAAAGTTGTTGCTGAATCGAGGAGTCTTTCCTCCACCGAATGTTCCAACACATATCCTTCATACAAAAGTATCAGGACTAAAGACTTTGACAAGATGCACACTCGACACGATTTAATCACGGCTAAAGAAAATGACAAGAAGAAACACAACCAAAACAAAGAACACAAGGATTAAAGTGGTTCAATCGATCTAGACTGATCAAGCTACATCAACTGTAGGAAATAGAGAGTATATATATTTTTAAGTTTGAATGCTGAATAACCTATACAAATATTTACTGCACTCTCTATCTTTTCAACTCATGCTCTTCACATTTCATCGTTATAACCGAGATCACTATTTATATGGGGCGATGAGATCTAATTGAGACAATGACAAATCTTCTAGCTTCTTACTTTCTACAATAGACCACCTGATGGGACAAGTCATGGAACATACTAGGCTGACCAACTCTCTAACAACAACAGACAAGAGAAGTTATGTCAAGGGGACACTTTACCTCTGAAGTAACTTCTCATTTTATCAACATCTATACTGTCCACATCCAAACCATGTGGAGGCTTTACTGCAAAGTTCGGACAGGATCAATGCTGCTTCCTCGGTCCTGCTGACTTTGATTCGGACCGAAATGTTGACCTCCTAAAGTAGACTGAGAAAATGGGCATTGCCCCTGACTTGTGATACCTACTTTAGATTTGTCGATCTGCTCACTTCGCATCGCCCAACCGAGGCGAAGAACATCTCTCCGGACGAGGAGAACTGATCTGGCCGAAGCTCAACCTTCCAACTACATTGGCTGACTACATCGGTTCCTGGTTGCTTCGCTCTGCTGATCTTATCCGGCTGCAATGCCTTCCTCGGTTCAAATTAGGCTCCACATACTTAACAAAAAGCATGTTGAGTAGGGGTCCAACATACTAAAAGATCTCAACAAAAAATCAAGGGTAAATGGGAAAGTATAGGTGAAGAAAATTAGAGATATTTTCATGGGATCATTGATGACAATAGATGTGCATGAATTAATAGTAATAAACGATGTGCAGTCTACCACTTCAGTTCAAATCAAGGGCGACATTCTTAGTTTTTTCACCAAAAGTTTGAGGAGATATAGACGGTCAACCTTGTTTTAATAGCTCATTATTCAAGAATCTCTTGACATTTGATAAAAAGGGCTTAGACTTTGATGAGATAAAAGTAATGGTATGAAGTTTGTGGTGGAGAGAAGGAATTGGGTCTAAATGACTTCATGATCTTTGACTTCATAATTTCTTTTGGCATATTTTCAAGGTGGGGTTTATAAAATTTGGCAAGACATTTTAAGACCTGATGTAGCTTGGTAAAGGTTGTAGCTTCTCATTTATATCCTTGATTCCAAGAACCAAGGACTCCCTCACATTGGAAGACTTTAGGTTTCTTAGTCTCATCAAATGTCAATACAACATACATGGCAGATTATTGGCTCTTCGAATCAAAAAGTCGATTGTCTAAACTATAAGCATGGAACAAACTACATTTTTAGAAGGTAAAAGCATCCCACATGGACCACTTACTATTAACAAAGTCTTATTTTGTGGAAAAAAATTATCATAAGACTATGCTCTTAAGCTTTAACATGGCTTTTGATTTGATACAGCGAGGCAATATTGACTCTTATATTGGATAAAATAAATTTATGTTCTAAGTAGAGAATGTGGATTAAGGATTCTCTATAATCTTCTTCCCCTTCACTATTTGTTAAAGGTTAATTCACTTTAGGAGTAAGAATCAAATGAGGGGTTAGACAAGGTGACCCTTCTTGATCCTTTCTTTTTATTATTGAAATGTAGGGTATCTTGTTGTGATGATAAAGCAAGAAGATTTAATCTTTTCAAGGGCATCTCAAATTATGGGCTAAAAGTAACCATCTCACATCTATAATACATGGATGATGTGATCTTCTTAGGAAGTGGTCTGTTAGTAAATTTGTAAATCTATTGGGACTTTTCAATTGCTCTCTACTAACTTCTTGTTTAAATATTACTTCTCCGTAGAGTCTTCAACATTAGGGTATCATATGCAGATATGTTGCTCATTGTTATACTAAGGAATTGTGAAGACACCAAACCTCCATTTAGCTACTTGGGTTTCTAGTCATGTTTGGGTTTTCTCTCGCCTATACTTGGTACCCTATCATAAAAAACCAAAAAGAAATTTTTACTCCATGGAAAACAAAGTTTTTACCTATTGGGGATTGTTTATCTCTCATAAAATTCATTCTAAGAAGTTAAAATCTTATTAAGGATATAAAACAAATTCCTTTAGGGTAGTCCCTCTACCTCGACTCAGAGAATCACACAGGTTACTTGGAATAAGTCTATGGATTCATAAAAGAATATGGGTTTTAGAATTCGAAGACTCTGTGTTACGAATCTATTCCTTTTAGCTAAATTATGTAGGAGTTATTTATATCATTGATTCGTACTTTGGAAGGCTTTGGCAGCCTGTACGGCTCAAACGACACTTAGAATTTCTTCTTTATCTTCAAGATAGACATGTTTAAGTTAGACATACCTTTATAAAGCCTCATCTAGCTAAAAAGAGGTTTGGGAAGCAATTTCTTTTTGCATATGCCTTAGGTTTACTCTATACCACTTTGTCTATGTTTTTCCAAGATGTTCGTGCTTGAATATCAACAAGGTTGCAAATTAAGTCGTCAAGGCTCATATTGAATTGTGTGTTATCCTAGAGTTGGGCTTGGAGAAGACTTCCCAGAAGACTGTTGGAGATCACCATTAAAATATTTAGGTAAATTCTTAGTGAACGCTTTAAGAAGGTATATCATCTCATTATATCTAATATGGGTGACAATTGGTCCTAGAACGACCGGCTCTAAATAGAATTCAATCTAGTTTTAAAGAACAAGGCTTAGATTACCCACGTTCCACAATCTTGCCAAGGGATGGTTCCCTCATCCAACTGCCCATTTTGACTCTTCAAGTTTGAGACAAAATATCATATATTTATGGTTTACCATTATGCCAAAGAGCTTTAGGAATGGATGCTGAGGTGGACAGTTCCGATCTTGGCATTGAATATTACATACATATCTTTTACACAAAGGCTTTAGGAAAGTTTTCATATCAGAGGAAGTGAAAACTTATTGGTACCATTATCTAGTCACTGTATGGGGCTTATAAAGATGCATGGATGATAAAATCTTCAATGATAAAATCAAGCAAGCCACAAACTAGTTGATGTCGGCCAAATACATTCATGTTGTTCAAAAACATGCCAAGGGTGTTTATTTTTGCTTAGGTTGACTCGTGTTGGAATCATATGCAAGTCTCATCGTACATTAATGTAGTATCATTGTAGAACATCCTTGGGGCCTACCCTTCTTAGTCTAACTCCTTCCTAGTTTTTAATAAAATTTTACCATTAAAAAATAAATAATTTAAGAAAGCAAAATATAGATGAACCCATAAAAAGTTTTTAAACTAACATGAATTAAATGGGGTTCATTAATATTTTAGGAAAAATATACTACATAGTAGAAACTAATTTATAAAGATGAAAAAGGCTAAAATTGGATAAATAACAATATCAATAGTATTACAATAGTTAAAAAAATCAAACTTTTTATAATCGATAAAAAAAGTCTTTATGAAAAACATCTGGTTTGACCAATGCATCCCCCGTTGTCATTACTACATGATAATATTTGATAAATATCACTAAATAAATTCTGAGCTTTTGTTTTTAATGTTTATATTAACTTCAGCGTTATATATCACAAAATATTACACAAATATTATATTTCTAAAAATCTTGAAGTTATCCAAAAATATTAAAAAATCAAAAACAAAAGAGATGTTATACATTGTTGCTGACTTTGGGAATAAGTTGAACCAGATACCAAAAAATATATATTCATATTGATGCCTAGCTATGAGGTTATTTTACAGATGAAATTTATCCAACTCAAACATATCTTAAACGGCTAAAATTAGTCCAGAAAATAAATCGAGAGTAATGTATATGCATGAAGAAATCTGTACCTGTAGTATGAAGAAGGATACACTCTGCGAATTCCATAGTAGCACTGACATCTCTTTACTTTTTCGTTCCTAAATCAAGAGGATTGATGTAACAAAGAATTTCATTAAGAACTAATTAACCCATTTCAATTTATTTCTATTGAACACATTTAACAAAGATTGCGAATCATGACACTGAATGCTGCAAAGATTTCCATGATTTCATTAATGGAATTTCCGATCTACTGTTCCAATCAATTACACCTCCGGCATTACAAAATTAAACGCCAAGGTAGATTATAAAATGATGGATTCGCTTCTGGTTGGATCACAAGTGGTGTTATAAGTTAAACGGGATTAATAAGAATACCCTAAAACGTGGAATGCTTATTAAAACGGACGAAACTACTGAAGAAACTTACAAGAACTTGTTCGATCTAGAACCAGATGAAGACACATGAATGACAAAAAGCAAAATTCAAACAGATTAACAAAAATTTAGTTGGTTGAAACTTAACAAATCAAACAGTACGCACATCGATCGAACAAACATACAAAGAACAGTTATGCTGATTGAGCATACGCACACATGTTTGCGTACATCTATACCTTGTTTAGAAGCGCAAGAGCTTCTTCTCTGCGCAAAGGCTGATGAAGCAAGTGTATACAGTGTTCTATCCTGGCACGCTCGATTGCTGCGGATTCTACTCCGGTGGAGGAAGAAGATGCACCAGTGGCTGGATCGACATATAGCGTTTCAGGCAAGTTCTCCATTTTTCTTATATGTGTATGCTTGCGCAAATGCACACGCTCTCTCTCTAGAATTGAAAACTCTCTCTCTCTCTAGAATATATGTTCTCCTATAGTGGAAAGTGGTGGAAGAAGGGAAGAAAACCTCGAGCGAGTATGGTCGACTACTTATAGAGAGCGAAGTTGGTGGGTGAGGGTGGAGCTGCTAGAGTGACGGCTTGTGAGATTGAATGGTTTGCCATTGCCTCTCCACGTGTCAATCATGCGGGTTTATTGTAGGATAAATTATAGAGTACTAGGTTATAACCCGTGTGCTACACAAGTTGGAAAATATATAGTAAAAATAAACAACAAACTACAAATCTATCATGTTTTGTCTCTAATTTAGTTATTGTCATTTGTCAGCCCTCCTCCATTAAGTGCACCTTTTTACCCTCCAACCAAATCAGTAAAAAAGTCTCAACCATAAGGACCTAATATGTAAATTAAGACCAAAACAAATAGGAGCCCCGGAAGTCTAATCGAGTTTAGTTGACCCCCCACACCTTCTCATCTCTCTCCTCCACAGCTCTACCTCTTGCCACGTTGTCCCTCTTCCCTCTGATGATGCTCGCCCTCCCCCACACTACGACTAAACTACGATGTCAACATCTCAAACTAGGACCAAACACTTAATGGAACTAGGTTAAATGGTGAAATTGTCATTTTACAAGCACTTAATGGAGGAGGGCTGACGATAACTAGGTTAAAGACTAAAAATGATGGATTTTAAAATCATGAGGACCATTAATATCAACTTTCTCAAACTAGGACCAAACATGTAAAACTTTGTATATCATAGGAAAAAGATAAGAAAGGGACGAAATGGTGAAATGGTCATTTTATAAGCACTTAATGGAGAAGGGCTGACGATAACTAGGTTAAAGACTAAAAATGATGGATTTTGAAATCATGAGGACCATTAATATCAACTTTCTCAAACTAGGACCAAACATGTAAAACTTTGTATATCATAAGGACCAACACTGTAATTTAATTTAAATTATATTCACAACTTTATACAATTATTACACCAATACTTAGTCCATTTCTCATAAAAAAGAGAAGATTAGTAAGTAAATGAGTTTGCAAACAAATAAAAGTTTATTTGTTACAAAAATATATATAGTTATATAACTATAAATTAAATGTATATAATGTTTTCATATAAACGTATAAAGGTCACTTACATCTTTTTACAAAATATCACCAACATCGCTATAATCCCGATTAACCATGGTATTTTTATTGAAATATTATAATTAGGGGTGTTCGCGGTGCGGTGCGGTGCAGTTTAAAGGAAAAACCGCAGACAGCACCACATATGCGGTTTGAGTTTATTGGAAACCGCAGACCGCACACAAAGGTCCTAAACCGCATTATGCGGTGCGGTTTGAATGCGGTTTGTACTGTTTAACGGTAATTTTGTATTATAATATATATATATATATATATATATATATATATATATATATATATATGTATGTATGTATGTATGTATGTATGTATGTATGTATGTATGTATGTATGTATGTATGTATGTATGTATGTATGTATGTATGTATGTATATATATATATATATATATATATATATATATATATATATATGTGTGTGTGTGTGCGCGCGCGCTCGCGTATGTATATATATGTATATAAATATAAATATATACACACGTGTGTGTGTGTCTATATGATCAATGTATGGAGATAAATCGTAATATTTATATCTATATTTAAATTGCGTGATTTTGTGTCGTCCATGTTACGTTTTTTTTGGTTTGTGTAACGCGGATTTTTTGGATCCGTTTTCTCTTTGGCGGATCCGCTTTCTCTCTCTCTCTTTTATTTCACTTCAACTCATTCACCACCGCTTCACGCATTCTCTCAACCAGGAGCTCCCACCGCTTCACCTTCATCCATCGCTACACCTCCTCCGCCTTCCACTTCTTACTGCTTCCAGCGATTGTCGTTGGTTCTCAGTTCGGTAACGCCGTTGATCGAAGACCCGTTTAACAAATCGTCGCCGTCAGTCGGGATTTCTTCGGAGGAAGATAGGGCAATTGCAGAAAAGGGGTTCTATATCCACCCATCGCCGAGGGCGGCGACACCACGAGGGACGCCGGAGCCACATCTATTGCCTCTGTTTCCGGTGACGTCGCCGCGGGTTACGGGTTCGCAGTCATAGTTGCAGAGTAAAAGGTGCAATATGTATAGTTCATTAATATGGAACATCGTTTGTGTATTATCACTTTATTACCACTGTGACAAGCATACTAAACTTATTCATCAAGTATTATTTTAAACATACATGTCATCTGGCAATATAAAAACTATATGTCGTTTGGTTAAAAGTAATATATATATATATATATATATATATATATATATATATATATATATATATATATATATATATATATATATATATATATATATATATATATATATATATATATATATATATATATATATATATATATATATATATTGCGGTGCGGTGCGAACCGCGGTTTGGTGACTATAAACCACAAACCGCACCGCATAGTGCGGCTTACCAAAATTACGAACCGCAAACCGCACCGCGGATTATCAAAACCGTATAATGCAGTGCGGTGTGGTGCGGTTTGGTGCACACCCCTAAATTCATAATTACACAGTTTATTTACTAAAACTTCGTAGTTTCAAAATTATTAATTATTAGATGTTAAAAGTGTAGTAGACTTTTTATTCTTTATGCTATGTTTGACATACTAGCTGATAGTTGAATGTCTAGCTGCTAGGAGCTAGCTTAGCTGATAGCTTATAAGCTAGCAGCTAGCTGATAAACATGATAATTGGTAAAAAAAACTAGTTGATAAGCTAGTTGAAAATTAAAATGGCATAAAAGGTATGTAAAAATGAGTTTTTGAAATTAATTAAGCGTATAGTCGGGAAATTTCTTAAAAAGCTTTATAAGCTTGTTGAAACGCTAGTCTAAGTAGCTTTTTAAAAAAGTTAGCTTATAAACTAGTTTAAAAGCTACTTTTGCTTTCCAAACATGACAACCTAAAAAAACTCGAAAAATAAGCTAACTTATCACTGTTGATGTTTTTTTTTAAATCAAAAGAAATTAAGAAAATGAAGTACAAGTGAAACCAGTGACGATGTTTTTTTGCGAAGTAGTTATTGACGAGGTGTTTGCGTCATCTCGATGCAATCTCAACCATCAATACTTGTGATACTTGTTAGACAATAACCAATTAGTGTGTAAATCGTTCTTGAAAATTAAAAATTATGTGTGCAAACCATTCATGAAAATACAAAATATGTGTGATCATTCATGAAAATACAAAATACATGAAAATATAAAATATAAATTAGGTGCACCCATTCATGAAAATACAAAATACATTAGAAAAAGTATTTTGACCTTTATTATTATTCAAAATAATAACATTTGAAAACATTCAAATCCTTTCAAAATGAAGTGGGGAATCAGTTCGGAAATACCATAAAAGTCATTCGATCTAATCGAGGTGGTGAGTATATGAGTCAAGAGTTCTTAAACCATCCAACAAATTGTAGGATTATCTCACAATTCACTCCACCTAAAACAATACATCATAGTCCACCTAAAACAATACATCATAGTGGTGTGTCTGAGTGGAGGAACCGGGCCCTAATTTATATGGTTCGATCTATTATGAATCTATCCACTCTACATTTATCATGCATGGGTTATGCCTTATAGTCTATTTCACACATTCTCAACATGGTTCCAACCAAGAATATGAATAAGGCATTATGCCAATTATGGCACATGCAAGCTCCCAGATTGTTTTACTTGAAATTCTAGGGTTGTGAAGCTCACATGACACGTGAAACTTTTAACATACCAACGCTCAAGACCAAACAACTGTATTTTTGTAGGGTATCTAAATGTAACGATGAGGTACTACTTCTATAACCCTAACGAGAACAATGTGTTTGTTCTTAAAACAGTGAGTTTCTAGACTAAAGTCTCTTGTTACAAGAAGCAAGTGGGAGGTACATACATCTTAAAGAAATTCAAGAGCCATAAAATACAATACCTTTTGAAAGCACTCATGTATAATGTTATAAGCTCTAAAAAAAGTTGTAGAGTCACCACTAGAAACACAAAGCATTTATATATCTTGTAGAGATTCTCAAACAACCTAAGATATATGGATTCCTTATGACATGATAAAGAATTAGTGGATCATTATAGGCCTTCTAACTACCAGATGCTATATCATACCTGGAATACAATAGATTGCTAAAAACCATGAATGCCGAGAGGCGGTCCATGAAGGATAACCAACTTTGGAACTTATTCGATCCTCCACCCAGAAGCAGTCTTGTTGGAGTGAGTCTTCAAGAAAAAACCCAACATGTATGGTAATATACACACTTTTAAGGTCTGGTGTGTGGCTAAGGATTATGCACAAGCTCAGGCTATAGACTAGAGGATACCTTCCCCCTAATCTCAAAAATAAAGGCCATTAGGATACTAATTGTCACAACCACATATTATGACTATAAGATATGGCAAATGGATGCCAAGATCTCCTTATTGAATGGTCACCTTAGTAAAAACATTATGTGGTACAATTGAAGGAGTTTGTGAATCTAAATCACCTTAATAAAGTGTTAAAACTTTAGAGATCTATCTATGGGTTGAAGAATCATCTATGAGTTGGAATCCTTGTTTTGATGAGATAATAAAAAGCTTGGTTTTACTCAAACTCGATATGAGCCATGTGTTTACTTTTAAGAAAGGAGTACTATTGTTTTATTGATATTGTATATAGATGGCATACTTCTCTTGGTAAATGACATTATAACCTTTCAAAGCGTAAAGTCTTTGCTTGAAAAGTGCTTTGTCATGAAAGATCTGAGAAATACAGCTCGTATTCTATGATGGATATATATATATATATATATATATATATATATATATATATATATATATATATATATATATATATATATATATATATATATATATATATATATATATATATATATATATATATATATATATATATATATATATATATATATATATATATATATATATATACACACGCAACTTGATAGTTTCAATCAAAGTATATATATTTACAAGATTTTGAAACAATTCAAGATGTAAGATTCCAAGCATGTAAACTTGTCAATGCAACATAGCTAGGGCTGTTAATCGGGTCAACCCGATCGGGTTTCGGGTTAAACGGGTCAGGTTAGTCGGGTTTTCAAAAATAATAATTTCACCCGAAACCCGACCCTATTAAAGTACGGGTTAGTCGGGTTCGGGTTAATCGGGTTTCGAGTTAGTCGGGTTCGGGTTAGTCGGGTTTCGGGTTAGTCGAGTTAAAACGTAAGATAAATACATTTTTTCATTTATTATACAAACTTGTTAACCACATCTTTAAATAAATACCATTTGTTAAAATTAAAGCTTGAAACGGTATTATATTGAAATAGAAGGTAAATAGAGTTATTATAATTGGCTAAATTTTATGTGTTAACACATGTCAAAACTTAGACATCAAATACTTGTTGAAATACTTAATAATAACATGCCAAAACATAGACATAAACGAAAAAAGTTAACTACTGATTTCATAATCTAATGATAGGTTACGTGTATATATAAAAGGTTTCTTAATTGTAATCTAAATAGGAGATTATATATATATATATATATATATATATATATATATATATATATATATATATATATATATATATATATATATATATATATATATATATATATATATATATATATATATATATATATATATATATATATATATATATATATATATGATTTTAATCGGGTTATTCGGGTTAACCCGAACCCGAGAAAATAAATAAAAATCAACCCTAAACCCGACCCTATGTATATATCGGGTTTGTCGGTTAACCCGAATAACCCGATTTTGGTTTTTCGACCCTATTACATCCGACCCTATTTATCTTATTCGGGTTAGGATCAGGTCGGGTTAATCGGGTTCGGGTATTTTTGACACCCCTAAACATAGCATATTAAATCAAGTCTCATAGTTTTACCACACCTGATGAGGTGAGATACATGAATGGCACACCCTATGTTTCTTGCAAAGGGTCCATTACGTATGTTATGTTTTATATATATATATATATATATATATATATATATATATATATATATATATATATATATATATATATATATATATATATATATATATATATATATATATATATATATATATATATATATATATATATATATATATATATATGATTTTAATCGGGTTATTCGGGTTAACCCGAACCCGAGAAAATAAATAAAAATCAACCCTAAACCCGACCCTATGTATATATCGGGTTTGTCGGTTAACCCGAATAACCCGATTTTGGTTTTTCGACCCTATTACATCCGACCCTATTTATCTTATTCGGGTTAGGATCAGGTCGGGTTAATCGGGTTCGGGTATTTTTGACACCCCTAAACATAGCATATTAAATCAAGTCTCATAGTTTTACCACACCTGATGAGGTGAGATACATGAATGGCACACCCTATGTTTCTTGCAAAGGGTCCATTACGTATGTTATGTTATATATGTTCCATTTAATGTTTAGAGAACAAAGAAGTATGTGAACCAATTAGGTCACACACTTAAAGGCATAAAGAAAAAATATAAATAATAATATTTATAGTGTATTAATACTTATTATTTACCGACTATTATTAAATAAGAATTAAAAGTTAGTTTGTTATTTGTTAAGTAGTAAAATAAATAACCCATTTTATTTATTTGTTTATCTGATAAAATGGTTTATTAATTAATTAAGGTTAATTGTTAAGAGTTAATAATACTGGTTTGGGGATTTATTTATTAGGAAATGAAGACTTTTAAGAAAAACTCATAGTTGTTATAGATAAATAAGTAAATAAAAGCTTTTATGGGTCATGAAGACCAGAGGGGTCATTTAGACAAGAGATCTGAAACTACCAAAAGCATAAGAGATCTCTTTTGGAGCTAACCATACCTACCAAACATACCTCTCTACTCTCTTTCACACATACACACACATACTCTCTTTCTCTCTTGGAGACGTAGTCAATCAAAAAGAATAGACAAGAAGGTTTGTTTAACTTGAAAGACTAGCAGTTTTATATATTGTTTTGTGTAGATTAACCATTGAGGATTATTTATCTTGACAAATTGTATTCAATATGCGGTATATTTCTAAAGACTTTATGGATTGTTATATTGTTGATTTATGTGTTCTAACTTGACCAATGGCTTTGAGATTGATTGATAAATTCTAATATGTTAAAGTTTTCATGGTTTATATTTTTATGAATGTTTTTGTATATCAATCCTCAACAATTTTATTAACATGAATGGGGCTCCAGTCTTGGAAGATATATTCAATTATGTTTGTGACAGCTACAAGTCTTCGATTTGACAATAGAAGTTAGACTATTTAGTCCGGCTAATATTGTTGGTGATTTTAGTATCACCAGTTTAATTATAATCAACATGAGTGCTAATGGTGATATAGAATAGGATTTAATACAAGTTACGATGGTGCATAGTGCACACTTACATATAAGGCAAGTTTGAAGCCGATCACAATAAAATGCAAGGGTTAAGGTGCAATACCTTTTGAGGGATCCAAGTGCAGAGTCCATGGTGGTACTCCTAGGGTTGTTGGGTACCCTACTCTGCTACGTATCCAACTAGGATAAGTAGCCAAGGCTACCGAGTAGCCACTATGTTGAGCAATCTACTTTGTTGAGTACTTAAGGCTGCTGAGTTTCCTACTCTGCTGACCAGCCTACTCAACTGATCTGCAGAAGTAGGGTTTTGCTGATGTGATTATTGTTGACTCTTATGAAAAATGGTTATAAACTAGTAATTGTCATTGATAACTTCTATAACTTGTGTTCGCCAATATTATCCTCTTTGTGAGTATAAATAGAATATATACTCCAAATTCTAGATCTGCCTCGAATATGAACTCTTTATACTCTTTGTAAAATTGTTTTTCCCATGTGCCTAAATCGAAAATGTATTTAATAGATTATCTCATATTAAAATTTGTAAAATTTAGACAATTAAAGGTCAATATATTGATCACTAAAAATGAATTTACTCGTCCAGATTTTGA
Source organism: Cichorium intybus (assembly GCA_023525715.1). Lineage (NCBI taxonomy): Eukaryota > Viridiplantae > Streptophyta > Magnoliopsida > Asterales > Asteraceae > Cichorium > Cichorium intybus. Next base: position 10,790,898 of record CM042015.1, on the reverse strand, counting down.
TTATTTTCTACCCGATTGTTAGCAAATATTACAGGGACCTAAGGTGAATATGGAACCTAGGTCTGAACCCGGGTCCGAATGGATGATATATCATTACAATCTTTTCTTGAATAATTTGTTGATTCATTCGATGTAGTTTTAAGAGTAAACTGCATTTTTGGTCCATATGGTTTGCAAAAAAAACTATTGGTGAGGTCCAAAATATAAAAAATCCCCCCACCAATCATATCCTCTCTCTCTCTCTCACTCTCCCCCTTTTCTCTCTCTCTCTCTATATCTAGTGGTGTCAAAAATACCCGAACCCGATTAACCCGACCCGATCCTAACCCGAATAAGATAAATAGGGTCGGATGTAATAGGGTCGAAAAACCAAAATCGGTTTATTCGGGTTAACCCGACAAACCCGATATATACATAGGGTCGGGTTTAGGGTTGATTTTTATTTATTTTCTCGGGTTCGGGTTAACCCGAATAACCCGATTAAAATCATGTATATATATATATATATATATATATATATATATATATATATATATATATATATATATATATATAAAATCTCCTATTTAGATTACAATTAAGAAACCTTTTATATATACACGTAACCTATCATTAGATTATGAAATCAGTAGTTCACTTTTTCGTTTATGTCTATGTTTTGGCATGTTATTATTAAGTATTTCAACAAGTATTTGATGTCTAAGTTTTGACATGTGTTAACACATAAAATTTAGCCAATTATAATAACTCTATTTACCTTCTATTTCGATATAATATCGTTTCAAGCTTTAATTTTAACAAATGGTATTTATTTAAAGATGCGGTTAACAAGTTTGTATAATAAATGAAAAAATGTATTTATCTTACGTTTTAACTCGACTAACCTGAAACCCGAACCCGATTAACCCGAAACCCGATTAACCCGAACCCGACTAACCCGTACTTTAATAGGGTCGGGTTTCGGGTGAAGTTATTATTTTTGAAAACCCGACTAACCCGACCCGTTTAACCCGAAACCCGATCGGGTTGACCCGATTAACAGCCCTTATCTATCTACTCATCCCAACCGTCAAACTATTCTACAAAGATCAACTTCCCCCTCCACCTCTCCCCTTGTAACTGTTAAATATGAATGTTTGAACAAACCAATTTCAAAAGTCAACAAAAGGTAGGTGAGGAAATTGGTAAATATTCTTCATGCTTGATTTCAATTTGCAAGTTCACATTATCTCTCAAGCCTATAAATATGAGGCTTCACAACACAATTAAGATGCACCACTTGAGTTAAAGAGAGAAAATAACTTGTAAAGAGTTATAAATTGTAATCTTGTGAGTATTAATAAGATTTCTCTAGTTGTTGCCCGTGGATGTAGGATTGACACCGAATCCGAACCACGTAAAAATCCTTGTGTTATCTTCTTGCTTTATTTTCTGCTTTCGTGAGTTTATGTGTGTGATAGAGTGTTTCCGCTGTGTGTACCCTGTCCGATTCCTAACAACTGGTATCAGAGCTTTGGGTTTCGGAGGAGGTCTCGGTTTTAGAAATTAGAGTATGCTCTGTGGTTGCAGTTTTGTCTGATCTTCCACATCAGATACTAATTTCTATTAATCGTATTAAAGGTATCTCGGTACTTTGAAGGGTACTGTTCTGTCACACAAAAGTACTATAAAATATTTGTCTCTTGTTTGTCGTAATGGCTGAAGACAAGGTTGTAATCGAGAAGTTTAACGGTTCTGACTTTAGCTGGTGGAAAATGCAATTAGAAGCATTGCTATGTCAGAAAGATTTGGACGTGGTACTTGGAGACAAACCGGAGAAAATGGAAAAAGCTGTTGAAGATGCGTGGAACTCAAAGGACAAGAAAGCTAAGGCGGTTATTACGTTGTCGTTGGAAAGGAGCGTTGCTTTCAACATCATGAAGGAAACCACGGCACGTGGTATGATGGATGCTCTGACGAACATGTATGAGAAACCGTCGGCGGCTAACAAGGTGTTCTTGATGAGGGAATTGTTCACGATAAGGATGAATGAAGACAACTCAATTACGGTTCACATTAACAATCTAAATTCAATTCTGTCCAGATTTTGATAATGAGACTCAAGCTTCACTGCTACTAGCTTCACTACCTGATAGCTGGTCAGGAACAGTTACTGCTGTTACGAGTTCCGTGGGGACCAGTGGTATGACGTTTGAAGGGGTTCGAGATTTGGTTCTAGGCGAGGATACCAGACGTAAGAATCAAGGTGGCTCTTCTTCTTCTGAGTTATTAAATATCGGAAGAGGTAGAGGGAATAGCAGAAACGATGGGAGTAGTGGGAGTCGGGGAAGAAGTTCCTCTAGAACTTGGAAGAATGTGAAGTGCTGGAACTGCCAAGAGGTGGGACATGTTAAGAGTCAATGTCCAAAGAAAGAATTAAACAGTGTTGGTGCTGAGAATGTTTATCAGGAAGATGCATTGATACTCAGTATGGAAAACTGTGTAGACTCTTGGGTCATGGATTCAGGGGCTTCGTTTCACGCCATGGACAACGGAGAAACGATGGTGAATCTAAAAGAAGGAGATTTTGGGAAGGTACGATTAGTAAATGATGAGATGCTTCAAGTAACGGGCATGGGAGATATTGATCTGGTTACTTCATTGGGAACTACATGGAACCTGAAAAATGTCAGGGTGATTCCGGAGCTGAAGAAGAAATTGATTTCTGTTGGTCAGCTGGATAAACAAGGACTGGAAGTAAGGTTTGGTGGTGGTAAATGGAGGGTGGTCAATGGTAATTCGGTGATTGCTCAAGGTATGAAGCGTGGGTCATTGTATATGGTGGAGGTACCTGCTGAGGGAAGTATGACCGTCCCCGTTAAGCATGACAAAATCTGGTTCGCTAAATCTAGTGCTAAGAGAGTTCATTTTGCAAACATGAATTCTGGAGCCAAGGGGATATTAGTTGAACGAGTCGGAAAGTCTAAACCATTCAGGGGATTTTGTGACAGTGAGAGCACGGGGTGTGTTCCGGGTACAGTTACAAAGAGCCGTTGGGTTTTGAAGACTAAGACTGGAAAATTCTCTCCTGTTGAAAGTTTGCAAAGTTTGGAGAGTGTTAGTGGTCCTCGGTGTATCTCTGGATCTGGTGGAGTGTCCAAACTGGTTGAGACAGAGGATGAGTCGGTGGTGGGATTAGCCACGGCTGAGTTGGAGCTAGTGGGAGCTTCAACTGGCCCTTCTAGTACTTGAAGATGAGGGGTGGCTGCAATTAGAGAAATTGGACTAAGTTTAGCTTGTTTTTTGGGAACAGGAGGCTTGGAAGACTTGGTTGTTTTAAGATTACTGGAGTTGGATGACAGTAGAGAAAGACTAAGTTGTTCAAGCATTCAAGTGGGAGATTGTTAAATATGAATGTTTGAACAAACCAATTTCAAAAGTCAACAAAAGGTAGGTGAGGAAATTGGTAAATATTCTTCATGCTTGATTTCAATTTGCAAGTCACATTATCTTTCAAGCCTATAAATATGAGGCTTCACAACACAATTAAGATGCACCACTTGAGTTAAAGAGAGAAAATAACTTGTAGAGAGTTATAAATTGTAATCTTGTGAGTATTAATAAGATTTCTCTAGTTGTTGCCCGTGGATGTAGGATTGACACCGAATCCGAACCACGTAAAAATCCTTGTGTTATCTTCTTGCTTTATTTTCTGTTTTCGTGATTTTGTGTGTGTGATAGAGTGTTTCCGCTGCGTGTACCCTGTCCGATTCCTAACAGTAACTCCATTGCATATCTACATAAATAAAAAGTCTATGCACGAGAAGACATGTTCAAAATAATTTAGTGTTGTTGGTCTGAAGTCATACACCTCCACGAGCAATGTTTTTGTTTCTCGGTGAGGCTTTTCACCGAATAGATTGTGCGCAGAAAAATACAGCACCTGATGCCAGTTCTAGTGCGTGTCATTTGCTCACAGGGGTTTGTGGTCTTGGGCAGAATAATGCTCCAGAATTACCCAACAATAAAACCACAATGAGCAAATGGGGAAACCGTTGATGAGAAAATCTATTATGATATTCATTTTCTTTTTTATTGACGTTTTTTGTAATCAAAATTGATAATAACTTAAAACAAAGATTGATAGAGGTAGAGTCGTTGGTCCAAATCTATGGCCCAGGAATCATATATGATCACAGACCTGCATTAGCTTTCAACATTTACGATTGGAAAGGTGGAAAGGTCGAGGTAACGCTCGTGCAAAAGCTTTCCGATCGAAAAAATATCTCTCTGAGCCAAGGATTCCTGTTCCAGATAGGGTTAGATATGGTTTGTAGACAAATATGCGGATCAAAAGGAGACTTATGTTCGATAACAGTAGTATATATGCAATTGGAGAATACATTATGTTAGAAGAATTCAAGGCTAATATTATAAAGCAAGTCAAATTGAGTAATCGTGACGATAACAAAGAGGATATAAACAATCCTTGTCTGGAAAAACTTAGAGATAAGACCAATAAATAGAGAAATATTTTACCAAACAATCATATGAGAGAGAGAGAGAGTGGAACACTGTTGGGTGGAGGGATTTTTTTTTTTATTTTTTAATTATAAAAATACTAAACAAATACTAAAAAATGTAAAAAATAAATAAAAAGAATATAATATCGTTTTCAAACTTATAAAAACCAAAACCACAAAAAAAAAATTCTATTTTTAAACAAATAATTCAAGTTAAAAAGATATTGAATTCCATCATTTTTTTTTTTTCTAAACAAAGGGCAAAAAAAAAAAAAACAATTTACTAACAAATATGCTTAAAATGACACCGTCCATTTGTATAAAAGTCTAAAACCCAAAAGGCATATCTTGTCGAGTTCTTATATAAGAATAAAATAAATATAAAAATTATCTTCGGTAACCTGAGGCTGAGTAGTTGAGTCGTCGAAGTAGAAAAGTTCAAAGTCAGATGTCACTGCTCTATTTTTCCAGAGTCTTCTCAAAAACCCTCAACTCCAGAGCTCCAAGCCTAACCAAAACTCTCACTCTCTCTTCTGCTCGCTTTCAAATTCGATCAATGGCTACATCCGAGATCAAGAAGATTCAGATTCAAAGAGACGACACTGTGAGTTTTTCGTATTTCTTTTATCTATTAAAACGCCCTCTCTTCAAAGTAGATTAGTAGTAGTTGTTTATGAATTCGTATATGTATTTGCTTGGATGATTTGTTGTTTTGTTACTGTCGACAAGCAAAGAATATGTGCCCAGGGGAAAGCTGAAATAGTGAGGGATTCGATGTTTTGCTTTGTGTAAAAGAGGGGTGAACCATCGATTTTGAGAGAGACGATGTTTTCTATGTGCTAATTGTGCGATTGCTCGATCATGACTAGAATTGAAAGATGACATATGATAGAAAATGAATTACAAGGGCACGATGTTGTATCACTACAAAATCTAACGTTGATAACCGTGTTTAATCTCAGAAAGAAACAGAAGTGAATTTAGCTTATGAAATGATTCGTTTGAACAGAGAAACATCACAGTGTAACTACAATTTGGTTCTAGTTTCTCTTTAAGCAATGAAAAAACAACAAATTCTTAGCCCAAACAAACATATTCATACTTGAAAGCGCATTTTAATAGATCTATAAGATCTTATGTTGTAAACTAATGTTCATTCCACCTTATCTGTATTATTCTTTGAGACTTTGACCTTGAAGCTGTAAATGTATTCATTGCAGACATTTGATGCATATGTGGTTGGCAAAGAAGATGCACCTGGAATCGTTGTTTTACAAGAATGGTGGGGAGTTGATTTTGAGATCAAGAACCACGCGGTTAAAATTTCCAAACTTGACCCTGGCTACAAAGCACTTATCCCTGAGTAAACTATCAAAACTCCTAATTATAATCTTAATAACTTCCCGTCTTCATTTATAATTAATAAATCAAAAAACCCTTCCATGATTCCAGTTTGTACCGTGGAAAAGTTGGTCTTGATGCAGCAGAAGCACAGCATTTGATGGATGGACTTGATTGGCCCGGTGCTGTAAAGGACATTCAAGCTTCAGTTAACTGGCTCAAATCCAATGGCTCAAAGAAGGTTAGTTTTGGTATTTTACTTAATATTATTATTAATGCAAGAAATAGCAATGTAGTTTTGTTGATTGATTTAGGTTGGTGTGACTGGGTATTGCATGGGTGGTGCTCTTGCCATTGCAAGTTCCGTTTTAGTCCCTGAAGTTGATGCTGTTGTAGCATTTTATGGAGTTCCTCCTAATGAGCTTGCGGATGCTACCAACATTAAAGCACCTGTACAAGCCCATTTTGGTGAACTTGACAATATTGCTGGATTTTCAGATATTAAGGTATGGCCGACAAATGACCATTTTACCCTTTGTTTGAAATTTTAATCTTAAAATACAAATAAGAATACCTACAAATAACTGAAATGGTTCGTAGTAAGAAAAAGTGAGGGTGAAGGGTAAAAAGGTAAAAAGGAGGTGTGAATGCTGGTGAATTACCGTTTTACCCTTTGTCTGGAACTAATGTTAAATACAAATGACAGTAGCTACAAATAACCCACATGCTTGAGGGTAAGAGTGAAGTGAGGGTGAAGGGTAGGAAAAAATGAGGTCTGAAGGACAGCAAATGACTATTTTACCCTTTGTCTGGAATTAATGTTGAATGCGAATAACAATAGCTTTCAAATAAACCCAGATACCTCACGATAAATAAAAAAGTGTGGGTGAAGAGGAAAGAAGTAAAAAGGAGGTTTGATCGACAGTAAATGACCATTTTACCCTTCGGTGTAGAATTAATGTTAAATACAAATAACAAAAGCTACAAACATACTTCCTCGTAAAAAAGAAGCGAGGGTGAAGGGTAAAGAAGTAAAAAGGAGGTTTGATCGACAGTAAATGACCATTTTACCCTTCGGTGTAGAATTAATGTTAAATACAAATAACAAAAGCTACAAACATACTTCCACGTAAAAAAGAAGCGAGGGTGAAGGGTAAAGAAGTAAAAAGGAGGTTTGAGTGACAGTAAATGACCATTTTACCCTTCGGTATAGAATTAATGTTAAATACAAATAACAAAAGCTACAAATAACCCACATTTACTTCATAGTAATAAAAAAAAAAAGTGGGGGTGAAGGGTAAAGAAGTAAAAAGGAGGTCTGAATGGATAAATACTCTATGTATTAAGTCAAAAAGAAACGCACCGTTCCTATTAAGTTGTGTTATATATAGGTATTTCTTATCTATTTAATACATGAAGTCATCAAGTATTAACCTTTTACAAATTTGCCCTCTGTATTTATATAGGCCGCTAAAGGTTTGGAGGAAAAACTCAAGGCATCAGGAAAGCCATACGAGGTACATATTTATCCTGGAGTAACACATGCATTTATGAACACATCTCCTGAAGGTGTGGAAAGAAGAAAGGTTTTGGGAATGGTAGATGACACCAACATTGATCCTGCTGACGTGGCATGGTCCCGTTTTCAGTCTTGGATGAATCGATACTTATCAGCTTGACCCCAATCATAATCGAGAGCTAATAATAAATCACAACACCAAAGATTTGGTAATTTTTGGTGTTAGAATGGTGTGGGTATCGTTTGTAAAATCAGTGCGTTTTTTTTTCCATGTGTTTTAATCTTAGTGTTTGATCTTTAAATTTCTAGTATGAATGTTTCTTTTTTTACTTTATGGGTTGAGTACTTAATTCTATATAGCATAGACGTATACATGATTGTTTCTTTTCGACTTAATCGGGATATAATGACTTATGAGTTAAGCGAAAAAAAAAAAAAAAAAAAAAAAACTTTTTTCTCCTTCAAACTTTTCTCGGGTTAAAGTTGATGAATAATGTTTAAATTAGTGAAAATTCCACTTAAGTTTTAGGCGGTTTATTTGGTCTAGAGAAAGAGAAAGGACAAACTTGATGTATATATATATTATTTTTTTGGCAAAATTTCATACATGTCCTTGTAAACTTTAAAAATTACTTCTATATCATTACAAAATTTAAAATTACATATATATCCATCAAACACAGGTACCCTGCGATTAACAAACCAGCAGGAGTTGTTCACTGGGTCAAACACAGTAAATATGCACAAAATCTTGTTGGTACATTTCTTCGTTTTGATTTAGGTAATTTACATGCCTTTTATATGTAGTGGTTGCTAACAATGAGCAGAATCATGGGAAAGGGCACATTGGCAATTTTGGTTTAAAAAGGTCACGACAAATAACCCGTAATTGCTGTCTGGTGATTTTGCGAATTCAAGAAACAATTATAAACTAAACTCGGCAGAATTTACTTATGTTGAAGTTGCTTACTTATTGTTAATTATCGAATTTTTCAGAAAACGAAAAGCAAAAAAGGATGATGAAATTACCTGCTATGTAGAAGACGACTTGGAAGAGGACGAACTGGAAAAAACGATCAAGGTGTTGGGACGAGGGTTTGGCGTATAGTAATACACTTATACGCTTCAAGTTTTACTCTAATTAAAATTGTTTATTCTAATACTAGTTGTAAGACCCGTGTATTACACGGGATGATATAAAAAAAATATTAAATATGAAGACCTAAAAATTAATATTTATAAAAACTACATTTGCATGAGATATGACAAAATTATTTGATACATACGTAATTCAATTATGCACTAAAACAAATGAAAGTGAACTACTATTCAAAGTAATCTCTTCAAAGTCTTCTATCATGAACCATGACCATGAGATATGGGGCTACATACCCCCAAGATAGGTAGCAATGTGTACAAAATAGTGCACGATTTCTTATTTAGAAAAACCCCCAAGAACCTGCTTAAGTACCAACTTATCAAATATAAACCACTTTCATATTGATGACACAAAAAAAGAAGACAGTCACTTAATTTTTGTCCCACGTTACTTACGTTATGATTTAGAAATACAATTAATGAAGATATCAGGTAACTTCGTTTTTTCAGTAATTAATGTAAGCACTAATGAAGTTCCATATTTTAATAGTTAAATAAAGAATAAGTAATTAATGTATGCATTAATGAAGTTTCAGATTTTAATAGTTAAATAAAAAACGTAGCAATGAACAGCTTAAAGCCTAAAAACTGCTTAAAACAACCCGATATAAGCTCTAAGAATTAGCAATGTACTTTCTGCATCACTAAAAGAATAGCAATGAACTTTTGTGCAAGCATCCAGTTCCAACCTGCTTTTTTACAAACTCTGTCGCTCCAGGGGCAATATCGTCCATAATACACCACATTTATGCAAATCCCTACAACTTTTTCGAGCAGTAATGTTGATCTTTTGATCAATTTCCAAGTCTATACCTATTTTTTTTACTAACTATATTGGTACAGGGCCGAAATTGTCCATCTTTGTCCAAACTTAGCAGTGAGATCTTCAAATGCTTGCTTTTATTGTAGATACCTCCCAACTATTTTCTCTTTATGGACTGATGTTCAAATAAAAAAATTAAGTTCCTTCATCTAGAGGCATTATCGTCCAAAAACACCCACACCTATCTTAGATTTCTTTTCTATTAATATAGACTTTGAACCCTTTCATTCTGTCCCACAATCACCATATGTCTTCACATCTTCTCCCCTGCTCAATTTTTATAACTACAGACTTTGAATGCAATATCTCTTATGTCCCTTTTATCATCACTCAGTTTCATCTTTCAAGGCCTTGTTGTTCCACTAATTTAAGCAAAAATTCTTTATCCCCAATTTGATGTGCTTCCACTTGAACCTTCATTAAAAAACAACACAAACTTAAAGAATTGCGAAACTAAAACAAACAATTAAATAAGAATTCACCTTGGTTTTAATGTCAGGAATCTAAAACAAGACTATGCCCTTTTGTAGGCGAGTGTTTATATTCTCTTTTCGGTTTGCAGACTTCTATTTCGTCTTCATTAGACTTAGAATCATCTGCTTCTAATATCTTAAGCCCATCTTGAAGTTCTTGAACATTCATTTGAAACTATTTTATATAGTCGATTGAATCTCCAACTATGGAAGCTCTATCCGTCTGGGAAAAATTATGATTATATATCCACCAAAAACTGAATAAAAATTTCGAGAAATTAGTAACCGAACCTTGGAAATCTTGGGGACTAATGCGCGTAGAGTAAAGAGACCATCTTTGATTCGGTTTCTTCGGTTCCTTTCGGTCACAAGATTCTTAGATTGGTATTGTTCTTTGCCGGTTTTCTGTTTAGTTTTCGTGGATTCTTTTGTTTGCCCAGAAATTCCATAGCCCAAGAAGTTTATCGTCTACCTAGGGTTCAATCTCAGCGGCATGTTTTGCTGAACCCGTGGTCATGGATGTGAAAGAGACGACTTCGGGGAGACATAGTTTAGGCGTAATTCAATAAATAGTTCAAAAACATTTTCAGAAGCAACAAACATCCAAAATATCAATAAAAATTACAGAGGATTCATGAAAACATCTCACTGATTTGTGTATCGCAAGTGTTGATCTATATCACGTTATCAACAATAACGATCAAAGCAATATTGACCAGTGCAACAGTTGATGTAAATTACACGATCGGCGAACCCGGTTATGCGTGGAAGCGGAAGATATGGAATATGAAATTCAAAAGATTGCCCCTTGATTTTAGCATTCGTTAAATTGAAATTGATGAATAAAAAAAAGGTAATGCCTATTTAGGTAAGAATGATAAGAGAAATCACTAACTAACTGAAAGGAGGGTATACGTTATCAGCGGGATTTGCTCGAGCTGTTCACTATTGTAACGGAAATTGTTTCTTTTTTAGAAATTCAAAATTCTATAAAAATGACATGTGTCAAGTGGGCTAAAATGTTGACAAGTGTCCTTGAGTTACTTATTTATTAGCATAGGATTTAATTTGGAAAGGGTATTTATGTAAATTAATGTGATTTTTTCTATTTTCGTTCATTTTTTAATAATAAATTACTTTAATTTTAGTTAAAGTAAAATTTTGGATATATATATATATATATATATATATATATATATATATATATATATATATATATATATATATATATATATATATATATATATATATATATATGTGAATTTCATTGTTTTCGATGGATGTATATGTAATTTTGAATTTTATAATGATATAGAAGTAATTTTTAAAGTTTATAAGGACGTGTATGAAATTCTGCCTATTTTTTCATACATTTAATATTACTTTTTTTTTTTTTTTTTAACCGGCGGAATTATATTAAAAAAGCCTGCCTATGAAGCAACAAGACAGGGAAAACAAAAACAAAACAGTTTACAAAATATTGAAAGGAAAACAAACCCACTCCGCCCAATTACAATTCCCGTAATTACCCCTATGCTTAACCCAACTAAACACCATATCTATAATCTTATCCGCCAAAATAGGAGAGGTAATGTGAATCTTGTTGAACACTTTATCGTTCCTCGCTCTCCAAGTGCACCATAAAAACCCATAGACAATAGCGATCAAAATTTTACGCCTTTTCGGGCAATTCCCCCAGCAAGCAGCAAACCTGACGAGCTCCCTGACTGAGGAGAATCGCTGAACAGGAATATTGCACCAATTAAGAAGCCATACCAAAGCCTCAACAGCGAGAGGACACTTAACGAAAATATGATCCACCTCTTCAAGCCCCGAGTCACACATATGGCAAGCGGTGGAGGGACAGACAACCCCCCACCGAGAGAGCGCTACGGCAGAAGGGATACGATCTAAGGAAGCACGCCAAACAAAGCTTACAACTTTTAAAGGAACCACCCTGAGCCAGACGGTGGGATTGTCCACCGGATCAGTCAATTTAGATTCGAAAATCGCCCTAAGGTCATGAACATAATATATGCCGTCAGTAGAAAGTTTAGACTTCCAAGAATCTGAACCCGAAGAGAACGCCCAAGAAGAGATAATCCCATACAGACAATTAAGATCCGAAATCTCTATTGGGCTACAAGGCGTTTTTTTCCAAGCCCAACAAACAGAATTGGAGGAGACCCTTTCGGAAATAAAGCAAGACTTTTTCTTATCCAGATCATACAGGAGAGGGAACCGAGAGGCAAAGGAACCATTCCCGGTCCAGTCATCAAGCCAGAATAAGGTATTAGACCCGGAACCAACATAAAACTCAAAAATGGAGGAGAACGGAATGCCATTTTCCTCTAAAGTAGGAATCACCTTGACAATATTTGCCCAAACTCCTGGAAAAGATTTCTTAGCCATAGCCATAACGGGTTTTCTTGACAAATTATGAATCCCACAAATAACACGTCTCCATAACGAATTCAAATCAGATTTGAACCTCCAAACCCATTTAGTGAGAAGAGCCCAATTGAGGGATAATAGGGAGCCGACCCCAAGCCCACCTTTATCCTTTGGGCCGAGGACCACCTTCCATGCGACCCAGTTGATTTTATTCTTTTCCTCACTACCGCCCCATAAGAACCGCCTACGCATCTTCTCTAAAATGCTAATGACAGAAAACGGGACTTTAAATAAAGAAAAGTAGAATATCGGGAGGCTGCCAAGGACGGATTTGACAAGCGTTAAGCGACCACCAAACGAGAGCGTTTTAGCCTTCCAAGAAGAAAGGCTTAACGATCGTGGAAAAAAGGAGTCCTTTACATATCGAAATGGTTTCTTGTTTTTTTAATTTTTCCAGGGTTTTAACTTTTGGACACTTTTTGCTAAAGTTAATTATTGTCACCGTTTTTCTTGTTTTTGTCTTTAATCTATGAAAAACGGTAAGCTGGTGGACAAATTGGTGCTCAAAATCGTAATAAGTTACGAAATCCATTATAGATTACTAGATTAGTGATGAAAAAACTACCAAATTATGGAAGAAATGTTAATAAATTAACAAATTTGTTGGAAAATATAGGAAACTAACACACAGCATGAATTAGACCATCTCCAACCATAGCATCAAAAAGCACTAAAATTATAATGCCTGATTCTTCCACGGAGGGTTTTTATCCTTCCACATAAATAATTGGAACATTGACGATTATACCCTTTGTTTTTAATTATACCTTCCACCTTTCTTCTTCGTCTCCGCTTTCCCTCGTTTGAACATACCTGTAGCCCCTTTGTACCACAAATAAGAACGATAGCCACCTACCCTCACCCACACACCACCGTCCCCGATCACAAACCCTAAGAGATATGCCGCCCCTTGCTACAGTCGTCAACGTTCACCACTCTTCTGCCGCCCACCTTCTTTTTTGTCACCACCACCATCTTTCTCCGGTGACACCATAAATACCCCCTCCTGTTTCCTGTGTCCCAACACCAAATACAATAGCAAAGAAACACCATTCAAACCAGAAAATAAGAGTCGAGGAACAAACTGATTCCCATCGAATCCACCATCTCCTTCCTCCGATGAGTCATCCACCGCCGCTCAAAGATCCTCAATATTCAATTTATTCGGTGACTTTGTAAAAATCTAACATGCGCAGTGGGGTGTTAGGAGTCGTCGGGGCAATCGTCGTTTATTCTCTCTCTATAATCACGGTCATTACCGCGTGAAGCAGGCGGTGACGGTGGAGGAGAAGAAGCATCGGGGTTTTCGATTCCGACGGACTTGTTATTGTATTCGCCGTCGCCGTCTTCATCTCTGCGCTCTCGGCTACTACGACATTCCACTGCATTGACCGGCGTGTTCATCACCTCTCTGTCGTCGATGGAGATGCGAAAATTCCTAATCCTAAAACTGGAGTGTCTTCCGTAAAGAAATTGCAAATCGAAAAAGCTTCTTTTTTGTGTGATGAATGAGAAAAGCGTTGTGTAGAAACACAAAAATCAGTGGAAGAATAAAAGTGGGTTTAAGGGTATAATTGTCAATAATTTCATATTTCAGTGGACGAATAAAAAATAGCTGTGGAAAAATCAGCTCCCTAAAATTATGACTTAAGGCTACTATACCATAAAAAAGCATCAAAATTATGATTTATGGTTATTTGGCATTAGAAATTGTTTATTCGTTTATTAGTTTTTTTTTTTTTTTTTTAAAGTGTTTGTAAAGTCACATTTATGATTTTTGAAAAATGCAAATGACTTATTCGACTATAAAATGATTTTAAGATATATATATATATATATATATATTAATTTGCAACTTCTCTTTCTGAAAGAAGTTATGTTCAATTTGTTTTGCTTATTCCAGAGTCTAAACAACTAAATCCAAATCATGGTACATTTGTTAAATCATTTTATACAAATTTCAAATAATACCAATTTTAATTCTTCTTATAGCAAATTTATATATTTATGTTTTTTCCCCTCAACTAATTTCGAATTAATTGTTTTCATCCCTATTTATTATAAAGTTATATTATTGGTATTTTGTAAGTTACGATTCCGGTCCCTTATTATATTTTAAAGTTACATTTTTCGTCCCTTACATAATTTTTTTTGTCGAGCTGCGTTTTCTAATATACCAGGTTTCGGCAGCATCGCGTGGACGGTCCAAACCCTAGTTCAAATATATTTAAGAAAAGTTTATTAACGTATAGCTTTTTGTCAATATATAAATTAATTTAAACATTTTTAAGGGTATTGGTAAAAGAACATCCTATGATATGACATGTGTGTGAATGTCAATCCATAAAGGATGTTTATATAAGATCATCCTTTTTTTAATTCATAGTTGTCACCACACAAACTAATAAATATTTTAGGGCGTGTTCGGCAAAATTAGCTGGTAGTGGTTAGCTGTAGGACGTGTTCGGCAAAATTAGCTGGTAGCTGGTAGTGGTTAGCTGTAAGCGGTTAGCGGTTAGCTGGTAGCTGTTACTATTATTACAGCAAAAGTGTTCGGCAAAAGCAGCTGTTAGCTTTTAGAAGTGTAAAATAATATAAAAATCAAAAGCCAAACGCTAAACGCTCTCAAAAGCTACATGAAATAGCTTTTGGAATATGAGCGTTTTGTTAAAAGTAAAAGCTAAAAGCTCTTGTTGTCGAACGAGGTTTTTTAATTTTTTTCGAGCATTTTTCTAAAAGCTAAACGCTAAACGCTCCCAAAAGCTCTCAAACGCTGCGTGCCGAACACGCCCGTAAGCAGTTAGCGGTTAATTGGAAGCTGGTAGCGGTTAGCGGTTAGCTGGTAGCTGTGACTTTTATTTCTGCAGAAGTGTTCGGCAAAAGCAGCTGTTAGCTTTTAGAAGTATAAAATAATATAAAAATCAAAAGTCAAACGCTAAACGCTCTCAAAAGCTAATTGAAATAGCTTTTGGATTATGAGCGCTTTGTTAAAAGTAAAAGCTAAAAGCTCTTGCTGCCGAACGAGGTTTTTTTCATTTTTTCGAGTGTTTTCCTAAAATCTAAACGCTAAACGCTCCCAAAAGCTCTCAAACGTTGCGTGCCGAACACGCCCTTAGTAACGAACAATCAAGATAAATATTTAACTTCTAAAAAATAAGACAATATATTATTGTATTATTGTTAAAAAAAAAATGGTAATATGCACCATCTAAGCGGCTCATGTCAATCTGTCTCAAGGTATACGTGAGAGATCAATCGCAGAATAGTAACGATATTTTGGGTATGTTAAGGTTGAATCATGGACATTTTGTGTAAAATTATGTATCTCAACCAACTAAACTTTCAGGCCGATTATTATATTAGTTATTGAAACATGACAATTTCAATACGTTTTTTTTAGCAATTGAATTTTATAAAACTTAGAAAGACGCTAGAAGAAAAATAAAAGCAATTACACATTAATAGCGAACATTAGGTTTTGTAACCAAATAACTTTCAACGACTAATTATAGATAGCAAAAGGGGTGAAGTAAATTGTTTTAAAATTAATCTTAACCAGTTCGTCGTGAAGCGGAAGCTACGGGCTTTTTGGGGCGGTGAAAATTTAGGGAACGAGTCAATCTCATCTTTGACAAATCTCGGAAGCAATCGGTGTGAATGTGAATCCCCTGTCACTATAGGCCCACACGAGCTTGTGGGTCCAATTTGCCACGTGTTGCAACCTAGCCTTTTCCCTAATGTATTTTGACTCCAAAACAAACTTATTTCAAGTCAATTTTCAATAACCTATTTCAATTATAGTTTAATAGTCAATGGTATTAAAGCATAATATTATGTTCTTTATTAGATGTTGGTAAATTACTTTTTCATTAACTTTTAATTGAAAATTTTTATTATTAAATTTTTCAATAGATTAATTAAAACCCAAAACTGTTTATGTTATTTATTATTTTAGCATAAATTAGTTATCTTTAATTACTATTATTTGACAAATATATTCTAATATTATAGGTTTCATAAAATAAATGTCTTTAATATATCTAAAAGTTAAATTAATAATGTTATAATATAAAAGAATTTATAGATATAATCAAAGTGTAAGATAAAATATATTAAATATATAAAATAATATACAAAACAAATAATAAGAATAAATGGTTGGAGTAAGTTTTTAATAAATAGTTCCGATAGATAAAAGTTTTCAAATAGATTTTTAGATATTGAAAGTTTTAAAAAAAACTACTACTGAGATTTTCACAGTTTTTTAATTAATCAGAAAGCCTTCTTATCTAAATTATCAATTATGTTGTTGATAATTAACTTATTATTTGACAACATATTTTTATTTTATCATAAATTTATATTATATTTATAAATATAAATATTAAGCTTAAATATAAATTCAAAGCTAAAATTAACCCAAAACAATTACTACTTATTTACTTAGAAAAATATAATTTGATAATACCTTAATCCAAACATAAATACATCTAAATCAAATTTTGAAAAAAAAAAATACACAACAACAAGATCAAATCCCAAGACTTTCTGATAAAGAGATCTTGAAAATGAAAACACAAAGATACACCATTATTTTTGTTTCAGTTTCGAGTCAAAACCTCATGCCCATTTTTGTTGCCGAGTCCACTGCTCCTTCCACGACTCCATTTCTCTCTCTCTTTCTCTTTCCATCTTCATAAATCGCCCAGTGGACTCTCCTTTGATTCAGATCTCATCACCTTGTTATTTCCACGCTCCGACACAAGGAACTGAAATCTCAACCACCGCAAATATGGACGCCCACGCAGACTCCGCCGGAAACAGCATCGCTTCTTCTTCTCATTCACCGTTACAACAACCTACCACCATCCAATTTCCAGTCAACCTCTACTCCACCGGAAGCGCGTCTGATGATCATAGACCGATCAACGAGATGGACTTTTTCGCCGATAGAAAGGACGTAGATGAACAGTCAACCTTCAACTGTGATACCTCCGATCACCCTCATAATAATATAAACGTAAGTGTATGATTTTTCTCTCTGATCTATCTCTATTACTCGTGAGCGGACCGTTTTCAAACTGATCTCACATGAATGATCGGAATAGATACGCAACGAATCCGATTAATTCGTGTTAATTTTGACATTCGCAGTCTGAAAATCACAGAACGAGTGTTTTTGAGGTAAGAATCACTAGTATTATTATAAAAACACAAATGATCCGATCGATAACCAGTTACTTTTGAAATTTAGACTAAAAACACAGAACGAGAGGAGTACTATTTTTTTTTTCTTCATATTCTGGTTTTGCTAGTTAATCGATTTGAATTGTGAACTATATACAGACCGGTTTGCATCTTCTTACTCGAAGCACAATTAGCGATCAATCCGTTCCGGATGATGGAATGTCTCTGAATTCCGTAGATAAACGAACTAGGAACGAGGTAATACATCATTACATACAGCAACTAGAAGAAGAGAAAAGCGAGAATCAACGATTAAAACAAGAGTTGGATCAAGCAAACTGCAATTACAATACACTACTGACGAAGATGATGCGACATAAACAAGAAAAAAATCTCGATGAATATCGGAAACCTAGCATCGACGGAGGAGGAGAGATACCGTTTATTGGTTTAGCAGCTCAGGCAATCGTGGAAACCGATGAGAATTCCCGATCGTCCTCCGACGGGACGAACCATGATGAACTTCCACGAAAGCCAATCAATCATATTCACGGTAAAGATCTGAGAGAAGAGAGCCTGGAGCAGGCTTTGATTTGTTCAAATAAGGTTATGAGATTGAATGATTCGAAGAATGATGATGGTAATATCGATCAAGCTACAGAAGCAACCATTCGTAAAGCTAGGGTTTCCGTTCGTGCTCGATCAGAAGCTCCCATGGTACGTATATAGTTTTTAGAGTGCAACGTACATGAACCCATTAAAATAGGCCGCGTTTTGCTTTTTCTTTCCATTATTCGAAAAAAATGGCAAATTACTCCAAGGGTGGATTTTTTATTGACAAAATCTTTCAAGTCTAGGCCAACGGAACCAAATTCAACGTTGTACAAACCGAAATTAAAACTTTAAATTCGGTTTTGTTTTGTTTCTTTTCTGGTTCCAAGTTCCAACCCTGATATTAATTGGGTAAAAAACTTGTTTTTGTGGATGAAAACCAGTTAAATCGGTTCTAAACTGGTTCCATTGGTTACATGACCTCTTTTTTTGACCGAAAACCAATAAAAAAAGTATATGTCCAAAAAACCAGTTTTCCATTAATAATCGTTTTTTCTTTCTCTAAACCAGGATTAAAACTGGTTCCATCGGTAATTGACATGATTAAGCCATATTTATGTTGATTATGTTATTTTAAATTATAAGATTGTTTGTTTGTTTATTTTTCTAGTAAACAAGTATATATCTAATGGGTTTTCCAAAATAATTGCATGTATCTTATATGAGAAACTATTGGTATACGACGAAATTATGTGAAATCAAATTTTACGTCATTGTTATTTGATTATTCTTTTTATAGATTACAGATGGATGTCAATGGAGAAAATATGGGCAGAAAATGGCAAAAGGAAATCCATGTCCTCGAGCATATTATCGGTGCACCATGGCTGTTGGTTGCCCTGTTAGGAAACAAGTAAGTTTTTCATCATTGAATTCTTAAATAGCTTTTATGAATATGAAAGAAAGTTTAATCGCTAAGATTATGTTTGACGCCGCTATAAGTAGTTGATAAGTTTAGTCTGTTTTTCGAGTTTGTTTTTTTTACATTGTTATATTTAACAAACCAAAAAGTAGTTTATAAGCTAATTTTTAAAAAGTTATTTATATTATGTTTGACGTGTCACAACTAGCTTATTTTTCAAAATTTTTTAGGTTGTCGACTCTGTTTGGCAGAAGTAACGTGGGTTGCTGTAATTTAGCGTTTAGTAAGACTAATAGCTTATAAACTAACTTATAAGCTAGCTTTTTGATAAACTGTCTTGAAATGGTTTATTGATAAGCTGGCTTATAAGTTAAAAGCTAGCGCGCCACTCAGAGCCGTCATTTTTAACAAGATAAAAAGTAACTTATAAACTAACTTTTTAAAAAACTAGATAGATTACGGTTTGAACAAGCTTATGAAACTTTTTTAGAATTCTCTTTGAGATTGCTTTTTGAACTCAAAAAGTGTTTTTGTGGCAAAAGTGTTTATTCACTTTTGGTGGTGGTAAAATGAGTTTAAAAAAATATTTAGATTAACTTTACTAGTGAGAAAAATTAATAAGTTGATAAGTCAAATTTTAAAAAGTATTTGATTTAGCTTTTATATGTAAAATAACTTAAAAACGACATGCTTACATATTACCATTTGTTGGAGGCATGAACGAGAAGGTGTTTTAACACTTAAAAGGTTACGTGTATTTATTAATTTTTGTCTTTTTTATATCAAGAAGCTAAAAGTCATTTTGCCAAAAAAATGTATTATCGACGACTATTCATATAAAAAATCTTTTATAAATAGAACTTTTTTCTGGCAAAATCAATTTTTCGAATAAATAACTATTTAATATCATAAATCACAATAATAGCCATTTTTAGAAGCATTTAATAAAATATTGTATTTTTTAACCAAAATGATCAATAATCCTGTAACGAACACCAAAAAAAACTTGAAATTAATCAATTTCGTATTGGTAGTAGGGTGAGCATACGACCGGAAAAATCGAATCGAACCGAAAATTAAACCAGACTGGACCGAATCAGAACTGATTTACATGATATGGTCTGGTTTTCGGTCTTTGGTAGTGTTGGTTTTCGGTCCATTTGGTTTCGGTCCAGTCCGCAGACCATACTCATTTCTAATTACGCAGCAACATAATCAACTTTGGTCCTAATTTGGTTTGGACCATAAGAAGCGAACAAGAACTGAAACCAAACAGGGATCAGACAGACAGACACCCTAATTGGTTCGATTTTCAGTCCATGATCAAGTCCAATTCGATTCGGTCTTGATTCGGTTTCAATCCGGTCCATAAACCATACACATCCCTTATCGATATGAGGAGTTCTACATTAAATAGTTTTTTATTTTACTTTTACTAATCAAATATCATACTAGTTTTTCTCTTATTTTTATTTTTAATTTTCCCGACCCAATATAACCATTTTAACTTTCTCCATATGAAAATAAAGATTTAAGTTCTTAATGTGTTTGAACAGGTACAAAGATGTGCAGAAGATAGGACAATCCTGATCACCACCTACGAAGGTAACCACAACCACCCTTTGCCACCGGCGGCCATGGCGATGTCCTCCACCACTTCTTCCGCCGCCAGGATGCTACTCTCAGGATCCATGCCTAGCTCCGACGGTATCATCAACCCCAATTTCATAGCAAGAACTCTCCTCCCATGCTCCTCCAACATCGCCACCATCTCAGCCTCCGCCCCGTTCCCCACCGTCACCTTAGACCTCACTCAATCTCCGCCTTCGGGTCAACAACAAAACTTTGCCGGTCAAAACGGCGCTTTCCTGCCCCAGATATTCGGGCAGGGTTTATACAACCAGTCGAAATTCTCAGGGCTTCAATTGTCTCAGGATACGGCGGCCGGAAACATCTCGCAAATTGGGGATCTGTCTTCGTTGCAATTGCACCACCATGAACCGTCACGTGCCGCCTTGGCTGACACCGTGACTGCCCTCGCCACTAATCCTAACTTTACTGCCGCTTTGGCGGTGGCAATTTCGTCGATTATTGGTGGTGGCAGCGGTGGTAGCGACGGTGGCTCTCAACGAAACACCGATGTAAACACCACCACCACATACAACAATAATAATGGAAGCGCTGCTACCAGGAACGATAAAGACAATAAATCTTGTTTTCGTGGAAATTGATAGTTATTTGATTAGTTTTAAATTCTTTCTATTCTTTCAATTAATATACTTTTTTTTTACTTTAAGACGGAAGTTAGGCATTCTTTTGTTTTTTGAATAATGTAAGAGAAGTTTTGAGTTTTTATATTTAAAAGAGTTCTTATTTAAAAGCTTATAAAATAATACTTGTAAGTACCTTAATAAAGGGCTAATAACATAAAAACCACTATAGTTTGGTCAAAATCCGGTTTAAGCACTATATGTTTTTTTGTTCTAAAAAAACCACTAATACTTTCAAAAAAAATTCGTAAAAACCACTCATATTTTCAAAAAGATACATTGCGACCACTATAACAAATAAAAGTCAATATTTTATGCCGCAAACTTGGAACACTTCTTACTCCCGTCGCATTCAAAATTTAATGGGTTCATTTGCACCTTTATGCATTCATAACGTGGCCGAAAAGGTGCACTTAGGGCGTGTTCGGCAAAATTAGCTGTTAGCTGGTAGTGGTTAGCTGTAAGCGGTTAGCGGTAAGCTGGTTGCGGTTAGCGGTTAGCTGATAGCTGTGACTTTTATTACTGCAGAAGTGTTCGGCAAAAGCAGCTGTTAACTTTTAGAAGTGTAAAATAATATAAAAATCAAAAGTCAAACGCTAAACGCTCTCAAAAGCTACATGGAATAGCTTTTGGATTATGAGCGTTTTGTTAAAAGTAAAAGCTAAAAGCTCTTGCTGCCGAACGAGGTTTTTTCATTTTTTTCGAGCGTTTTCCTAAAAGCTAAACGCTAAACGCTCCCAAAAGCTCTCAAACGCTGCGTGCCGAACATGCCCTTAGAAAGACCAAAATCACATGTAGAAAACTTTATGTATCATTTTCACTGCAATGAAGTTCCAATATTTGCCTCAAATGTCGATATGAAACTTTTCACATAATATTTCGATGAAAATAATCATTAAAAGTTATAAAATAAAATGAACAGTGGTCAATATGGAATTTTTTGAAAGTATGGGTGGTTTTTATGGAACAAAAAAAAATATATAGTGGTTAAACCAGAATTTTGAGTAAACTACAGTGGTTTTTATGTTATTAACCCCTTATTAAAAGCATAGAAGCATGTTTATGTGGCAGAGAAAAGAGACTTGCAATTAAAAAAAAACATTGAAGCTAATGAAGTTTGACATTTGATCTTGTTGCTAGCTGGTCTAAAGTACAAAATTTTTTGAACTGTTGCGAACTCATCTTAAACCAACATGAACCGTTATTTAAACTACAGTCATACTTTAATAACTTTAAACGTTTAATTCATGCTACATTATCTCTTCTATTTCTTGTATCTAATTGTTCATATGAGGCAAAAAATTTAAAATGAAGACGCCCTAAGCTTATATACTCTACACTTCAATCAAGGATATCGAAGAATGTGCATGTCCGTGAACTAACATTGTCATTCCATTGTCATCATCGGCATTCTGATGCATTCGGCTAGCCCTATGTCCAAATTTATTACTCGAACCATTTCAATTGTAAATCATATTGTTTTTACATACAACTCCCACCTTGTGTACAAGTACCCAAACAAACACTTTGGAAACGATACTTTGGGAGCATGAAAAATATAGTCTATAGTATAAGTAACACATAATAGCAAGTAAGGGCAAACAAATAAAGGATGTTACTGCTCTCATCACATCATCACCTCTTACGCAATCATGGTTTAAGCCTAGCTAGTATCTAGTTCATTAAAACACATGTTCTGATAACAACTTAAACGCTCCCTAAATCAGATGTTAGGAATAGTAACGTACTTCAGAAAGGTAGAGTAAAAGCATGGATGAAACATAAATCCTACATTAAACATGTATCAAATACTAATAACATAAGGGTGTTTGTTATCTTAAACTTAGACAAAACAAAAGAACTAGAGGTAACAGTCTAAGTCTATTCCTGAATATGATATACATCGACATAGATAAAACGTCACAAATGAATTCAATCATCTTCTAACTTACGTCATCTAACCCAAAGCTTACCTCTCACCAACTGTGGCACATATAAAACATATAGTTTAGACTTGAAAGGTAAGCACATATAGATTAATGTGTGTGTGTGTGGGTGTGTGTGTGTGTGTGTATATATATATATATATATATATATATATATATATATATATATATATATATATATATATATATATATATATATATATATATATATATATATATATATATATAAACATCATTGTACTAGACATCTTTATATTGTGTTGTGTAAAAACGGTGTAGTGTAATCTCATTACAATGTCACAAAATAAAGACACATAAGACAATACATACATTCAAATTCATCTCACTAACTTCCTAAACTCAGAATCTGCATACACTTATACTGCCTTAAAGAGACCTCAGCTCATGCAAGTTAATCATCATGGAGATACATTTTTCATGAACTCATGCGACTTTGGAGACATATGTCGCACATTCGTGAAAGGGGTCACCCCCGAGTAGTTAGCTCGAATAACACCTGCAAAAATTGTTTAGAATCTTCAATGTGTTGTTGCTAACATCATCATAATATATCGTTATGGTAAGAATCTCTCATACTCCAATACATCTCATGCAACCTAGGATATGCATAGGATAATGTGTAATATAAGTCCATTAAGGAACTATATAGTAAAATTTACTCAAAAGACACGAATAAACTTAATTTCATAAAAGTGACACTGGATGTAATGTTATTAACATAATGCAGGTTAAATAATGGTTCAAAGTAGCTCTTCCCAGTTCAACGCATTTGGCCCAAATCAACTATTGTAGTAGAAAATTTAAAAGAAATAGGGTATTTTTGGAGCTTATAAAATCGTAGGCACCACCATTTCTTCCACACTACAACAATTCTAGCTTTTTACTAAGTATCACGAACAAAATTTACTATATCCAGTGAGATTTGAACTAGGAACAATCTGTGGGTCGAAAGGGGTCAAAACGGGTCGTTTTAAAGCACACGAGTCGTGCAGCCGAAATTAGCGGTGCTAATGGTAACATTAGTGGCGCTAATGTCGCAGAGACCACTTTTTAAGTGGGTTTTCTACTTCATTTGGTGAAACTTTGATTACGGGTTTTTCTCTCCAAACCCTAGAAAAACACCCCCAAACACTCCATAGTTGAAATTGAAGCCTAGGGGAGTCAGGAGTTGTTATCTTGCGGTTAAAAGGTAAGATCCCTCGTTCTAGCTTCAAATTGATTGTCATTTTGCTTGGATTGAGTTAGTTCCAGGTGGTATTGATGAACCACCTGCAACTAGCTTGGGTTGGAGTAAGTTTCATGGATTAATGTATGAAAGACAGTACTAATCCAAAACCCTAGCTAGGAGTGTGATGATTCTTGCGTTTTGTGGTCGATTGAGTGACGTTTTGCGGATCGAGAGCTGTAACCTAGATATTGTTGCTATATATTGTTATAGTTCTATTTCACCTTGAATTGATTTCTCTTTTGAGATGTATTTGTATCGAGTATTGATTGAGTTGTTGTGATATAGCCAAGTCTAATAGATAGGAGCCCGGTACGCGTGGTCTGGGGATTCCACATACTAAGCCGATATTAGGTGAGTACTCTCTAGTACTTGAGTAGTGATATACTTTAATGTATGTTGAAATATATGTAATATTTATATGTATGATATGTTGTTGTTATTGTTGTAACTACTGGTGGACTGAATTGTTACATGTGAGTAACAATAGTCGAGTCAAATATACATATTGATTGTATAAACAGAGTAGATGCTAGAGTAGTTGCATTATACATTTTTGAGTCAGATTGTACATCAATGAGGGTTGTTGAGATGGAGTATGGTTGGGTGTAAAATGAGTTCATATGAGTGTTCATGAATGAGTAAATGAGCAGTACCAGTTGGGGTACTTACTATTGAGTTGAGGTTTGCTAATAATTGACTGGTATTTTGCGAGCTAATGTGATTGTAGGTTTCCGGTATAAAGAGGAGATGTTTACTTTCTAATGAAAATAACAAGAGTGAATGACGAGAGTGTGTATTGAGAAAGATATGTGGAGTGTGTTAGAGATTATTCACTAAGCTTTGTATAAGCTTACACTTGAGTTGTATGTTGTTTTGCATGTATCTGTAGCAGTGATAGGGGAAGGCATGCGATAAAGAGAGAAGGACAACTTAGAACTTGTCCTTTAGTCGTGTTGGATTATATTTGTAATGTCTGGTATGTCTTGTAAGGACCTTTTGTGTAATTAAATATGTTGATAACATCTTGTTCCCGTAGTCTAAGTAAAAGTATGCATATTTTGATGTGATATTGTTTGAAAATTTTTGGGTATACTTTGTATGAGAAACTGGGTGTTACAAAAAAAAAAGTTTACCGAGCAAGCTTGAGCTTTAGAATTTAAGTTAAGCTTTGTCATCTGTTTGTCAAACAAACAAGTTGAGCCCGATCCTTTAATTTCAAATGAAATGAGCTTGAGTTTGGTTACACTCAAGGAATAATCCCCCGATGGGAATCCCATTCCCCATTAGGGATGGGGATGGGGACAAATTTTTATTGCACGATAGGGATAAGGTCGGGGATTTGGTTATGGAGATGGGAAATGCGATCCCCAATATACTTGTCCCCATTGCCATTATACAAATCTCTGGGCTTAGATTTAAGATAATATTTTTTTAAAGAGGAATACTTAAGGCACAATTTCAAACGCAATGATGACAATGAATACTACATCACTGAGGCTAATTTCCCAACTATGAATCTTGTAGACCTTCTCACTATCGGGAAACAACTTAGACATAAGCTACTTACAATGGATCTTATCGATGTCCTTTTACCCAAGCCAAAATATTTGTATAATCTTCGTATTATGATCTTGGGAGCATATATGATGAAGTTTACTCCTACTTTACAACCGAGAACCCCCAAGAGATCGACATTGACTTAGATAATCAAATTAAGAAGCCGAGGGAGCCACCGATGATCTCGCACCAAGAGTCATCTACACTCGAGTAAAAAATGGACCAACATACTTCTTTCAGACTAGTCGAATGCATTGATGCAACACTTTGTTCCTCAAAGGATGATTGATGTTACCCTTTAGTCTAAAAAAGCAACAAGGCTCTTAAGTTTAACATCAATGAATAAATTAAATGGTTCCTAGCTGTATGTAAATGGATCAAGAGAGTTCTGTATATCATTGCAAGTAAAGGCTTAACTGGTTAGCAGAAGCAGTATCAAATATGAGAAGTAGTACTTGTCTGAATGCAATACAACTACGTTATATTAGTGTCTCTTTTATACCTTACCATGTTTCACTATAGATAGAAGATGAGGGATTTCATGTAAATATGTTCGTACATATATGGTGTTTTTAATCATATCCTTAATCAAACGACCTTTTCTCTTATCTTATTGTGCACTATTGTCTTTCATTATATTTCTTTGTTTATATTCTGGTTGTTTATATCTAGTCTTTAGAATTTCCGCAACTTACTAGTCATATCCATCAAAATCTTGACCTCATCACTTATTTTGCTTGAAATAGTTGACACCGTAGCATTTTACTTTAGCCTCTTTATCGGTTGTAATTGCCTTCATATACGTTTAAAATACTTTTGTTTGAGATGTTTGATGTTTTTGAACTTCCATGACGTTAACAATGGTTTCAAAACCTTAAAAATTATGTTTTAAATTACTATTTCAAACTAGTATATGAGAGGTGTTTCAACTCGTTTTCACCTAAACCATATCATATCCTTGCACTGAATAATTTTCCATATTGGAACTCCAAAAATCACCCGAGTTTTCTTTGGCCTCCTTCGTGGCGATTTGAATCAAAAGAAACTAAACGAGCAATTTTCCACTTTTCTCTCTAAAAATAATTGGATGAATAATAAACATCACCATATGTGATTAAAATATTTATAATAAATCATGGTGTATTTAACAACACCCTTTACAAACTTGTTCTCCCGTTAACTCACATTCCAATACCCCGCATTCGGCTAGGCAACAAAAAAGATGCGATGTATTGTATTCAACATATTTATCTAGTTTTCATCGTGTATTGTACCCTAAGAATTTCTAGGGACCCAAAGTGGACAATAACCAAACTTGTGGGGCACTTAACTGCAAAAGTTGCAGTTAATTGCTCTTCAAAAGCGGTGCTTTATTCTTACATTCGTCAGATATTGCTCCCTCTACACGCCTCCGTTGCCGTTTCTCTCCAATCTCAGGTGGAGTTTAGCTTTTTTCCCCAATTCATCTTCGTCGATGTTTGCCGATCAATCGGATCCAACTGTTACTGTGTGTGTATTATACTTATAACTACAATCGCTTATGTGTTCATAGTTTATGTGTACACTGCACTAATTCCTAGGGAATGTTTTGATCGTTGATGATAATTTAGGGCAATTACTTTGTGCCGTTGTGGTGTAGTTCTCGTGATTTGTTTTTGGATTTATATTCTCCATATGTCACTCCATAGTACCATTACTGAAGGTCGGTTTGAAAATTCCGTGACGGTTAACGGATAGCGATGCATGTTATTTTAAGTGGTAAATTGGAAGTTTTTTAGTATGTTTATGGTAAATAGGACTCTTAGCTTGGATTTTTGAATAGTGGATCTAAGGTAGGAACGGACGCATGTTGCTAGTTTATTATTTATTTATTTATTATTATTATTATTTTTTCTTGCTAGTTGCTGTTAATGACTTTCAAAATCTCTAGTACTTGCACTATTTGAATTGATATCACATGTGATTGGTATGTTATTGTTGTTGATATTGAAAATTGTAGCGCACAATATCTTAATGACGATATAATAATTTTTACTACCTCCCTAACTCCCTTCTAGAAAAGAAGTATTCCCTGATTGGAGTACATCTTTTTTAGTTTAATCTGGTTATTAGTATCTTGTAATGGTGAAAAGAATCCATATCAGAATTTAATCTATAGTCCTTTTATAACACTACTTATTGGGAACATATTGTAGCAATTCGGAACTTTATTCTCCATTTTGCAAATATTGATGTTCAATCAATATCTAATAAGAAACTTTTTTCATATTCGTAGCGCTCAACATGGGTACACCAATGAAAGCTAGCCTGCTTGCCTTCTTTCTGTTGTTTCTTCTGTCACCTTCAGCATTTTCAGCCTCTAATGGTGGATTGGTTAGAGTTGGACTCAAAAAAAGGAAGGTTGACCAACTTAACCAAATCACTGGACATGGTGTGTCTAAAGAAGGAAATGCTAGAAGAAATTTTGGCCTTGGAAGCTCTCTCACAGATTCAGACACCGACATTATTGAACTAAAAAACTACATGGATGCTCAGTATTATGGTGAGATTGGTATTGGAAGTCCCTCTCAAAAATTCACTGTGATTTTTGATACTGGAAGTTCTAATCTTTGGGTGCCTTCTGCAAAGTGCTACTTTTCAGTGAGTTTGACCTTTTGACCTTCCTAATCAAGATTTCTCTTCAATATGTGCTTATAGTTCTTCATATGGATTCAGGTTGCTTGCCTTTTTCACTCCAAGTATAAGGCTAGCCATTCAAATACCTACAAGAAAAACGGTATAGTCTCTTTTGATTGTTTCTCGATGGCATTTTGGTAAATACTAATTAATTGTAATTTTCTTTATATCTTATTTAGGGACATCTGCTGCTATTCAATATGGAACTGGAGCTATTTCTGGTTTCTTTAGCCAAGACTCTGTCCAACTTGGTGATCTTGTTGTTAAAGAACAGGTAAAAATTTTAGAAATTTTGGCTTCTTATTCACTTAAATGCAATTTTTTTTATTCATTGTACTATGTTTTATATTATTTTCAGGATTTTATAGAGGCAACCAAAGAACCTGGCATCACTTTCTTGGCAGCCAAGTTTGATGGTATACTTGGACTTGGATTTCAAGAAATCTCTGTTGGAAATGCTGTTCCTGTCTGGTAGTTTTCTTGTCTCCTTTTACCAAACTAAATTTCTTTCTTTTTGACTTAATGGACATAAACCTTTTACCTAAACTTCTCTCATTTTACCTATTTGCCCTTCTTTTTTTTCTCCCAACTTCTCTCATGTTAAAATTGATAAACATTGTGGACTTTTTTTGGAATGTAAGGTAAATAATATGGTAATTTAATTTATTTGGAGAGTTCATTCAATGTAGTAAAGATCTTCAGCCAATTTACCATAAAAGAAAAAAAAGTAAACAACCATTTAATCTGGATGGACATTTCTATTTGATTTAAATACTAACAGAGGCTTCTCAGCGGGAAGGGTAAAATGGTCATTTACTCAGATTTAGAGTCCAGAAAAGAAACCGTCTTTATGTATACAGTATTTTATCCGGAAACTAGACAAACATCATATATCTATAAACAAGCTTTCAGATTATTGTTATGTTACATACTTTGTTGTCAATATATTGTTCTTTTTTGTTAAATGACTTACGTACCCTTTCAGGTACAACATGGTAAATCAAGGTCTTGTTCCAGAACCCGTATTTTCTTTTTGGTTTAATCGCAATGCTGACGAGGACGAAGGGGGTGAACTTGTGTTTGGTGGGGTCGACCCTGATCATTTCAAGGGCAAACACACATATGTCCCTGTCACCCAAAAGGGCTATTGGCAGGTAAATTTAATTATTATAATATATTATAATATATTATAACATTATAACATTATATCATTAATTCATATACTGAATTTTACTTCTCTTTGTTGTCCTTAGTTTGACATGGGTGATGTTCTTATTGGAGATAAAACTACTGGTAATTTTATATCTTAGTGACTTTTTTATTTATTTTTTTTTTTTTATAATTATCATCTGAAAGGAAAATTGTACGAATTTTTACACGAATTTTTTTATTTCAGGATTTTGTAGCGATGGTTGTGCAGCAATTGCCGATTCTGGAACCTCTTTGTTGGCAGGTCCAACGGTATGTTTTTTTCTAAAATCAAAATTTATGGCATTTTCTAATTTAACACAAAAACTAACATTTTTATAAAAAAACATGTATAATTTGTTTATAGACTATTATTACTCAAATCAATCATGCAATTGGTGCTGCGGGGGTGATGAGTCAGCAATGCAAGACATTGGTTAATCAATATGGAAAGACTATAATTGAAATGCTCTTATCTGAGGTAGGTAAACCGTAAACATAACATTTATTAACATTTTATCTTTGGAAATTTACAATTCTAACCCTGAACTTTCTTGTATAGGCACAACCGGATAAAATCTGTTCTCAAATGAACTTATGTACATTTGATGGTTCTCGAGATGTTAGGTCAGTTTCACATTAACTTTTTAATATCTTAATTTTAATCATTAACTTTTAGAATTAGTTATTCATGATAATAAAACATTTTTTTTTTTAATTTTATTTGGACAGTTCAATAATTGAGAGTGTGGTTGACAAGAATAATGGAAAATCTTCTGGTGGCTTACATGATGAAATGTGTACCTTCTGTGAGATGGCAGTTGTTTGGGTTCAAACCCAAATTAAAAAGAACCAGACTGAAGATAGCATAATCAACTATGTCAATGAGGTGAAATAAAATCAAAAAACTAGAAAATTACGTTTTTACCCTTGTTGTAATTGACACTAAAAGGTTATTTATTTAAATGTAGTTGTGTGATCGATTGCCTAGTCCAATGGGAGAATCTGCAGTTGAATGCAGCAGTCTTTCCTCCATGCCCAATATTGCTTTTACTATTGGTGGTAAAACTTTTGAGCTCGAACCAGAACAGGTGATAACTTTTTTATTATTTGAATTTCTGTTTTTATGTAATTTAGTGTCAGTTATTTGGAATGGTGTTCTGAGTAAGTTACATTTTTGGTCATGAAAAGTTCTCTGTTGTGGTTTTGCTTCTTATTTGAGGTTTTTTGTAATGTTTTTGGTCCTGGTTCCAAGTAAAGTGACTATGTTTTTGGGACCAAAAATGTAAAATTTAGCTATACTCGAGACCAGAAATAGTATTTTTACTGGCATGTGGACCAAAATTGCAATAGGGAACTTTTTGGGACCAAATTTGTAAAAATCAGCTATACTCGGGGACCAGAAAGTATTTTTACTGAAACATGGACCAAATTTGCAAGAGGGAATTTTTTGGGACCAAATTTGTAGAAATCAGCTATGCTTGGGGACCAGAAATAGTCTTCTTACTGGAACATGGATCAAAAGTGCAAAGAGAGAACTTTTTGGGACCAAAATTTCAAAAATAAGCTACACTTTAAGGACCAATATAGTCACTTTCTTGGAATATGGACCAAAAATGTTACAAGAACCTCGAGTAAGAACCCAAATTGCAAAAATCAGCTACAATTGGGTACCAAAAAGTTTACAAGGATCTCAAATGAGGACCAATATTGCAAGAAAACCTTTTGGGACCAATGTTGCAAAAAGCAGCTGTACTCAGGGACCAATATTGTAATTTTATACTAATTTCTTCTTTTCTTTGGAAATGTGTTGTGATTGATTAGTATGTTCTGAAAATCGGTGAGGGAGAAGTAGCACAATGCATCAGTGGATTTACTGCTTTAGATGTCGCCCCACCTCGTGGACCTCTATGGTACTTTCCTACTCCCAACTTTTACAGTTGTACTGTGTTTGACATGCATTAATATTTAATACTGAATTCAATGTACAATGGGTCAAAAGTTTTACCTTTTTTGTCCCTCTTAAAAATGTTAGATCTATTTTAGTGGTTAATTATTGTGGATGTTTTGTTTCAGGATCTTGGGAGATGTTTTCATGGGTCAGTACCATACGGTGTTTGATTATGGTCGCTTGAGAGTTGGATTTGCAGAGGCGGCTTGAGGGGGGACTTGTTTGACTTTTGTGACTCGTTCCTTGTGTAAATATTCTAGCAAAAAAAATGCTCGAATAAAGTTTATCGACTGTAAGTTTCGTTGGTAGATTGTAAGAACGTGAGGTGTTAACATGTTGGATACTGATGTTTGTTTATGAGTTAACGTTGTTATTATTATTATTATTATTATTATTATGTTACTAAATCCAATTCGCACTAGTGGAACGAAGGTCAAATGATCCGGTTATATAGGTTACGGTTACGTGACACGGTTATACAAAATTTGATCGAAAAATTGCTTAAAAACCGATCGAGTCTAGGGGGAAACTATATTTGATATAAACTAGTGGGGCCCCGTGCTCCGCACGGGTTCGGGTGCAACAGTGCTTTGAGGGACAAATTTTCACAAAAAAGCTTACTACGCAAGAAGCATGGCCGGATTCCTGTTTCTTATCTTCTTTATCCGTTGACTGTTCATCATCTTTTGTTCCAGAAGATTCATTAGCTGATGAGCTGGAGGATTCTGTGGATTCCTGCTTCCCAATCCCTAAAGTTTCTTTCACCTGTATATGAGTAAATAACCATTTTACCCTTTTGTTTATAAAAGTTACTAAATACAAATGAATGATCATTTAAAAAAAAGAATGGAACCTTTTCTGATGTAGCTTTAGTATCAGTCCATGCACCATCCAGACGCTTGTAAAGCTGCTCAGTTGGCTGGTTCGTTCTGCATTCGCCAGTTCACCATCTCAGGGCCTTCATTGGAAGTGCCTATAAGCAAGTGAAAAAACTACAGTTTTCAAATACCTTTGTGATTCAAGTTACCTAACTTTTAGATCTTCTTTCACCCCTTTGAACTTGAGAAAAAGCAATGTTGGATTGAATTTTCCCATACGATTTTTTCCTTAAAGAGGGCATGGAGGTTTCCATGATGAAGGCGGTACAATTCGACAAATTCCATACGCTTCCACTTTTTCGCGTATGCTTGAAATGTATTTTAGAGTATCTTCAAACTCCTGAAAATGAATCAACATTGTTAAATAGAAAGTCATTTGTCATTCAACGTCATTAATAAACAGAAGGGTAAAATGGTCATTTACTCACATTCACACAGTCTAAAAAGAAATATACCTTTTCGGTAGGGTAAAACACAGGAGCATCAATAAGATCTGGCAACCGTGCTTCTTCTGGATGCCATTTTGCAATGACCTAAACATATATATATTTTAATTAAGTATAAGTAAATACATTAATTAAAACCTATATAAAGTGTAATATTGAATTGTATAACCTTTTGGCAGTTACTACATTCTTCACAGCCACGAATGACTTTGTACTCAAATATGATATGATAACTGATGTTTAAAGCAAATTACAGAAAACCATCATTGTTTGGGCAATTTTGCAGTTTAACCACTTATACTTAATTTTTTCTATACAACCATTAAAGTTTCAGACATTTATCCAATTTAAAATTTTGATCTTAATTGGTGAAGCCTGATATATCAGAATTACCTGTGAGACCTGATATAACAGGTTAAACTGTTAATTTGAATATATATATCTGAAACTTTTATGGCTTGATTGGGAAAACTAAAAAATCAGGGGCTAAACCACAAAATTGGCCAAAATATAATGGGTTTTCTGTAATTTGCCATATTATACATTAAACAAACAAAAATTGTTTTTTTTTGGGTACCACAAATGAAAACTAAACAACACTAAAAAAGGTTAAATAATATGTCAAAACTGGAATGAACCTTTCAAAAATGCAACCCCATGATTTGTCACCTTACCTTGCTGGAGGAAATTTGCAACTCATCTGAGCCTGTCATCCATAGGAAGAGCGTAGATCCAAGAACCCGAAAATAGATCCATTTGGCACGAAACCATAGGAAACGATGAAAATTAACTATAGACAAGTCTATGATAATCTGACAAAGTAAAAAATCAAATAGTAAGTTATTAATGAATAAATCTATTGTGCCCAACTATGCCAACTCCAGCAGCTTCTGCCTATAAAATATGTCCATTAGCAATAACATAAAGGGTAAATTTGGAAATTCACTATATTTGCAAATATAATAAATGGGAGTGTGATAACATTTTAATTATTTTAACGGGCATCAAAATGATTTCATTGAAACATATTTGGGGGAGGGGGGAGGGTTAAGTTGGTCAAAATAATTGAAAATGCTTTGTGTTTGAGCGACATTACTACAATTGGAAAGATTTGTCAAAGTATTATGGTGTAATGGGAAATAATCTTAGTAAGATGCTATACTCAACACATCAATGAAAGTATGTTGTTATTTATTGCATTCACTGCCATCAATTTGTAATACGAAGAAATGAAAGTAGCATGCTACCATAAACAAAACAATAAAAGTACATTGCCATTACTTGACGAATGGTTTCCTCATCGAGAAAGACTAGTATGCACCTCTGCATCAATTACACAATTAGTACTTATAAACAATTATTATGTTATCTAAAGTTCAAAAAGGTTCAAACTTTGGGAAACTCCGAACCTTCTCGGCGAATGCTTTTGTTAATGACCTCTGCCCAAGCTCTTCTGGCACATTTACTCCTACCCATCCAATCCATTCCACCTCAACATCCTTCACGCCTTCAATAATTTTATACGATGAACCATATTTTACATTCCAATAATAAAAGTTATGTGCTAATTGAGTGAAAAGGAAGTAGCAAACTTTAATAACTTACCTAAAAATTGAGAACTAATTCTACAAATCAGAAATCGAAGCTAAAGAAGGAAAATACGTAAACCTAGCAAAATCAAATAGCAAACTTAAAGAAATTTGATGAAATGCATGATGAAGAGGCGTACCAGATGGAGCAGAGTTCCTAAACTTCAAAATCGGTGTGGGTAAGGGTTCGAGAAACAAATCAGAATAAGAGAATCGTGAAAACAACGTGATCGGAAGGAAGAAAGACAGAGGCCGTAAGCAATCAAAGCCTTAAAACAAATACCCATGAATATGATATTTTTAAGATAAACCAGAAAATCCTCTTAAAAAAAGATACCGAGTTGTTGCACGTTTATTGATTGAATAGTTTTCGGTTACATTTTGATTATACATCTATAGATTGGAAAAAGGTATAAAAAGTAAAGAAAGGGAAGGAAGCCACCTAATGCATGTGTGAAATCAAACCAGGAAAAAAATAAGATAATTTGTAGTTGATAATCAAAACTGAAATTTATGTTAGTACCAGATAATATAAAATATAGAAAATAAAATATGTGCACAATGTCTTTTGGTAGACTGCACGTCGAAATGCAAGAAAACGACTTGAGTGAGGAAACTATTTTGAAACTCATAACTTGTGAAGATCACTTCGGTGAATGTATTTGTCTAAAAAAACTGACACATATATACTCAAATGAACCGGTTAGAAAAAAAAAACCGATTCATGGTTGTCTTGGCAAATAACTTCCAAAAGCATCTCCATATCTTCACTCTGAGAAGGTCTTGTTAAAGCATCTTTTGATGAACTTATTTGACTGCAAAACTCCACAAAACCATATCAATTAAAGCAGTTCAAACCAAAAACCCAAATATTAACCTTGAGCAGGTTGCCATTGATGGGTAAAAGCAAATCCAAAGTGCCAACAGGAAAAATTATAATAATAAACTGTAAAATTACTCAAATTGACTAACCCGCATTTTTTGATTCCAAGAAGTTTGATATCCGTCTGAAAAATAGAAGAGAAGTAACACTTTTGATTTTAGTATATATGCCTGTTAACTATCATGTTGTGTTCTTAAAGTAACCATAAGACAAATTCAAGAAGGAATTTAATTGAATGTCTCAAGCATGACCACCACATTCCAAACAAAAACATACCTGACAAAACAATATATATCATATTATCCACAAATTTTAAAATACGCAGAATTAGAAGTCAAAATCGTGTTGAATTACAAAAACCCCACAAATTTAATCGTGTTGAATTACAAAAACCCCAATTCATTCCTGGAAAAGAATCCACGATACATGCTTCATAATGGATTAATTACCAAGAACCCTACAAGAATTATTTGGATTACAAAAACCCCAATTGAATATTAGAATTAGAAGTCAAAATCGTACCTGAAACTCGATTAGAACATCATATTGGAGTCGATTTCTTCAAACTGGAACTCTCAACTCTATTAAGCTCTTCTATGTTAAACCGTTGGAAATATATGAGGGGAAAATAACAAACAGGGTGTACATCTTATGGTTGTTCCAAAACATCCATTGAAGAAACAACAATAAATATTTAAAATATAAGAAAGCATCTACATAGGAGAACCATACAGTAATAAGAAAACCAGAAAGGTGACATTACTCACCTGAAACTTCTTCTTGTTGGCGAAGATCGGATACTGCATATTGATTGCTGACCACTGCGTGATCGAAAAGAGTAGAATTGGAAAAAGGAAGCCAACTTTGTCGCATATAATTCGCATGAAGGTGTTCCAATAAGTGGAACAAAGGTTGTCAGATAAAAAGCAGAGCGAAGTTGGAGTTGAACTCGAGGTATTGTATTTAGATAATTAAATAGGAGTGAACTAAAACTTGGTATCGGTTGGAAAACGGAAAACAAAGTTTATAAAACATACGGAAGAGAAAAAATGAAGAGCAGGTGACATAAAAGGGGTGAAAGAGGACCTCCAGTTGATGGATTGGAGGTGAATGTAGTCGGAATGGGCGGCGAATTTGCGAGCAAGTTCTTCCGCTTCGACGCAGTAGATTTAGGCCTCTTCAAAGCTTCACGTGCAAGATCCTCATCTCCTTCGTTCATAGGCTTCGATTGTCGGTTGTCGCAGGCCTGCGGCTTCGATTCCTCCGCCCGATAGCCGACAACCCTAGGCGGGGTTGATTTCTTGCAACACAAAATAGGAGCGTATCGAGGGTTAGGGATGGCGGTCAATAAAGGGCAGCGATGGTGCCTCCGGATGAAGTGATTCTGTTGGAGGAACCTGTGAGAAGGGAATCAAAGAGGGTTGACAACGGCGGAGCAGGTCTAACATCGAAGAGGAGCGAAAAGATTGTTTGGTATGTGTAGATAAGGTGGGATCGGAGAAATCGAAGTGGAGAAATCTGTCAGTCGGTGGATCTCTTGAGAGTGAAGAGGAAGGAAGCGGTGGTCGATGGTTTTGCAATGTAAAAGACGCAAAAGCCATGAAGATCCGACGAACAGAAAGATCCGACCCAAGATCCGCGTGACACACATAAAAAAAACACGGGATGTAACAAACCCAAATATTACGCAATTTTTCAAATACCAACATATACTAAATGCCTAAATGTATGAATGATTGATATAGTTTATAGCTCTTGTTTAGATTGCTTAATTTTGTCACAAAAAAACACCTTACTACACTTGTACAGTTTCATGCACTTGCTTTGCTTCACCAGGTTTGATAAAAAGCTGCACTTGCACAGTTTCATGCACTTGCTTTGCTTCACCAGGTTTGTTAAAGAAATTAGTCTATGTTCATTAGATAGTCTTCTAATTTCTATTAGTTAACCAATCTTTTCACAATTCTAGCAACAAAAAGTCGAAAACACGCACCCCAATGGTTTTAAATGTGCCAGTTAAGAAGATATAAATAGAAAGGAACAAATAATCCTAAACAGTAATCACACATAACCAACAAATCAGGTATTTCATGTAATTGAAGAGTATGGATCATAAAAAAACTTGAATTGTGAAATTTAGCGGAATTTTAGGAAATTAGAAGAATGAACTTCCAAGTTCCGGTTATCGCTGAAAAACAAATTGCAAACAAAATAAGAAACGCCAAAGAGGAGGTAGCAATACCTTAAATTACATGTTCACATTTGGTGGTAACATATTCATCTTTGGCATGTAAAAATCTTGTGTGCAATCTTTTGCTTCAATAATAACCTGAAATCAAGTAAGAATAAACAATGAGCGAAAACCTAAAAAGCTTTGGTTTTAGATAATGAAAGATATCATAAATCAACCACTCACGTCAACATTTAAGATTCAACGGCCAAAATTTTGTTACCTCCCCACACGGTAGTAGCAAATATCTTGAAACAAAAGTAATATATAACACCATCATCATTATAATTTCATTCTTTAGTGAGTAAAATTTAAAATACAAATGAAAATCAATGTGGGGTAGCTGACTGAGTGTTGGATTTGTGGTTCGACATCTCTTCTTCCTCTCCTCTGTAGACGATCCTTCAATCTCTGTCGTCTTTTCTTGCTGCCGGCGAGGCAGCGTGTGTGTGTGAGAGTTGTGTTCCCTTCGAAGACCACATCCCGTAGAAAAATAGCGTGTTCTCGTGAATTCGCCCTCTCCCGGTCAACAATATAAGAAGCCCTAGAATCAAGTTTGACAAAACGCAGCTATCTGTAAATCATGGTTTTGTTAACTAACCTTGCTACACCGACGAAGATCTATAATGGATCCGCCATGCTGCGAAAACGGTTGAAGGCCGCGGCACAGACGCGGAGTGGTCGGAGATGGAGGTAGAAAGGGGGAAGAGCGGGGTAGAATTCGGCTGCTATCGCCGAATCCGAATCTTTATCAACCGATTTCAAGAAAAGTTGAAGATGAAAGAACCATGAAAAGTTGAAGAAGAAAGAACCAGGGGGGAAACCGGATGAGAGCCATGGCGGTGAATGGAAGCGGTGCTGAATGAGTTGAAGTGAAATAAAAGAGAGAGACAAAGCGGATGCGCCAAATAGAAAACGGATCCAAAAACGGATCCAAAAAAGCCGCGTTACATAAACCAAAAAAAACGTTACATGAAACTCAAAAATTACGGTTTTTAATTAATAGATAAATATTACAAACGCACAAGTTCTTTGTGTACCGTGATATTTGAAAATACAATGTTATTGGTTTTTACCAAATGAGTTGTTGGCTTCTTTGAGATACATTGCATCGGATTCAGAGTCTTTGATCAGATTGATGACTCCGACTTAGATTCTTTTGAGAAACCTTATGATCTCGAATGACTCAAGTTTGACTCCATAGTCAAATTATGGATCTGCTCTACCATATCTCATCCTCTCTTTCAGGTGATCTTTGAAAGAAACACAGCCATACAATAAATTTGGAGCAACCTTGAAACCCTATTAAGTGACAACAAAGATGCCAAAGCGATCCAACTCGACAATGAGTTGCGAAACATTATCGTTGACAATTCATTGATCATCTCCTACAATACTCGCATCAAGACAATCATTGATCTATTGGGCAACATTGACATTACGTTCCTTGAGAAAAATATTGTCACCTACACGTCAATCATTTGTTATCTAAATACGATTACGTTGCAAGCCTAATTTGTCAACATATCCCTCTCCCCCACATTCGTGTTGGTACTAAGGACTCAACAGGTGTACAAACTACACGATTTGATCACGACTAATGACAACAATAAGAATACAACCAAAACAAAGAACACAATGATTTAAGTGGTTCACTCGATCTAGACTGATCGAGCCACGTCCGCCGTAGGAACTAGATAGTATTATTTTGAGTTGAATGCTAAATAATCTATATATAATATTTAGTGCACTCTTTCTTTGTTTGGCTCACACTCTTTACATTCTCATTGTTACAAACCGAGATCGTATATATACCGAGCAAAATGAGATCTTCTGAGATGATGAAAAATCTACTAGCTCATTGCTTTCTGCATTAGGCTAACTGATGTGATAGATCATAAGCCTTACTGCACAAAACAATTTTCTGACAGAAACCAACCTAGAAACTTGTGCTAAGGAGACACTTCGGCTGAAGTAGCTTCTCCTGTATACCAACATCCCCCATTTCCACATTTGACCTATGTGAAGTATCTACTGCAAAGTCCGGACCGGAGCGAGGCTTGCCTTAGTCTGCTCATTTTCGGTTTCGGCCGAACTGCGGATCCACTAAAGTAATACTGCTGTCAATCTGGGTGGAATGTACCCAACTCGTGATACTACTTTACATTTGTCGATCTTGCTTCAGTTTGCCCAATCGAGGTGAAGAACATTCCTTGGACGAGGACACTGATCAGAAAGAAGCGTAACCCTCAACCGCACTGGCAGGCTTGCCTCGGTTCTAGGTTGCTTCAGTCCACTGATCTTCTTCGGCCGCAATGTTTTTCTCAATTCAGATTAGACTCCACATACTTAACAATCTCTCACTTGGAGACTAATCAGAACTTGATTTTTCTGTAATAAAAGTCGTAACAATGAGACTCTCCTCCCTAGTTCCTCTTCTTTTCCTACTTGTGCGGAAGACCAATTAAAGCCATACACAACTTCAACTTATCTACCGAGACGACCTTGGTGAACATATTTGTCGGGTTCTTCGCTCCAATGATTTTCTTCAAGTTAAGCATACCTTTGGAAATCAACTCTCAAAAGAATCAGTGCCTTATCTTGATGTGTTTCGTCTTGCTATAAACACCGAATTCTTCTCAAGGTGTATGGCACTCTAGTTATCCCAATACAACACACAATCCTCCTTATCCAAGCCCAACTCCGATAAGAAGTTCTTCAACCAAACAATGAACACAAAATAATCTTATGGTTCACATGCAACCCTAGAAAGATCTATTTTTTTCTTCTATGAAGATAATAAACTAAAACCTAAAGGCCAACAATTAATTCTAAAGTTCAAATCAGAAGAACCAACCTTTGAATCTTGTTCTTGAAGCTAGCAGCACAAGTGTCCTGCCTCAGATGCAAGTCATACCCACAGCAATGGAGAAGACAGTCCAGCAGAGTAATCTTGGTTGAAGTTGGCGTGAATAATGGGGAGCCAGAGGGTTCCTTTTATAGCCTCCTAGGGTTACACCTGAAACCCTAAGGAGCCTCCAAGTGGGCAAGCCTGTTGACCACTTGGACCAGATCCCTAAACCCTAATTAGGGTTTTCGCCAACCCTAGAGAAGCCTCCAAGGGTGGCGCCACTTTTGGCCCCTGGACTTCTCTTTGCCAGTTATTCAACTATTGAATAAATACAAACTAGTCCTCACACTTTTAATTAATTAATTTAATCACTAAATTAAATCCAATTAATTCTAGATTAAATCTCAATTAATTATTATAGTTTCTAATTAATATATTAACACTTAAATATATTAATAAACCATTTAATTAATTCTATTGATTTATTACACAATTAATAAATCAACCTTTTACTCTACTGAACTCTATCCTGACCTCCAGCTATGAGGGCAACCCAAATGGACTTTGCTTCAATTAACAAGATAAATATAGTTGTAAAGTCATGGCTTAGACACCTAATCCAACAGTCTCCCACTTGGATAAGTCTATGACTTTAATTTATCTTCTGATTAATAAACAACCTGCAGCTTCCTAGAAACTGCTGCCGAACTCTGACCTAGTCAGTTCCGTCCAAAGATAAGTGATCATATGATCCTTCGTCCAACAAGATATTTTCAGACACGAGACATGGATTGAGATCAATCTCTGTCCGATACTCTGTTTCCCGATTTCCGATTCTGGTTATGACTTTAAGACTTCTAATTGAACACATCAATTTAGTCCCGGCTGCCCAGCACTTTAGTCAACTTCAAAATCATCGAGCGGCCTACAGATATCTGTTTCCCATCAGGGTCAAGGAACGAATAAGCTTTGACTCATATGTGTTGAAAAATACGATAACTGATCTCCACGAACAAGGTTTTTAAGCCTATTACCGTGTGACAGATATGTATTATATCTATATTATGCGGAATAAAATAAAGCGGTAAATCTAAACTAGACAGTATTTAAATAGACAGAAAGCGGTAAATAAAGTAAAAGTTAGAAGTTAGAAGTTAGATGTAATAAACGCCATTATCAACGATAACGTGTTTTTACAATAAATAAAAAGGTTAAAAGTTAGAAGTTAGAAGTTAGGAATTAGATGTTAAATGTAATAAACGCCATTATCAACGATAACGTGTTTTTACAATAAGTAAAAAAGTTAGAAGTTAGAAGTTAAATGTCTCGGTTAAATACAGTCCACATATGTTTTCGTTGTCACGGTTCAATTCGGATGTATTTGAGATTTGGTACAATTGATTTATAACAGTTTAAATAAATCAATAACGACACGGATAATTTTAAAAGAACTTATCGATAGTTGCGGAAGATAGCGTTTTTCTTGATATGTCGATTTCTTGTTCTTCACGGTAAGATGAGGTTTTGGTGATTTTTGGTGTCGGGTAGAGGTTGTTTAGAGGTTTGGAGTTTGGTGTCGGGTAAGGGTTGTTTGGAGGTTTGAGGTTTGGTGTCGGGTGGAGGTTTTGTTTCTTGCGGTTTTGCGGTTTGATCCTCGTTGCCAAATGCAGAGATTATAGAATTTTTAGGCTTCTGGTCGTGAGTATTCTTGAGGATAGTAAGTGTATGTTGTATATGTTTTTTTTGTAGAAATCAGCAAGATGAAGCATCTATTTATAGTCTGTTCCAGCGGAGATCGGGTCGCGATCTTTATGGGATCGGGTCGCGATCTCGAGTGGTTCCCGCTTTTGTGCTGGTCACTACCCGTCTCGGTGGAGCTGGTCGCTGGGATCGGGTCGCGATGGGATAAAGATCGGGTCGTGATCTTGGTAGGGTCGCGATGGGAGATGGATCGGGTCGCGATCTCGAGTGGTTCCCTGCTTTTGTGCTGGCCACTACCCGACTCGGTGGAGTTGGTCGCTGAGATCGGGTCGCGATGTATAGATGATCGGGTCGCGATCCGGGTCGGGTTGCCATAGGCTCGCGATCCTTGGTCAGGTCGCGATCTCGTCGGGTTGCCATAGGCTCGCGATCCTTGGTCAGCAAAGCGTCACGTGTGTGTCATCAGATCGGGTCGCGATCTGGATGAGATCGGGTCGCGATCTGCA
Organism: Cichorium intybus; assembly: GCA_023525715.1. NCBI lineage: Eukaryota > Viridiplantae > Streptophyta > Magnoliopsida > Asterales > Asteraceae > Cichorium > Cichorium intybus. The sequence goes on along the minus strand of CM042015.1, from coordinate 10,748,046 downwards.
CTGTTCCAGCCATTTTCTTCTTTTGTTTTGATTTTCTTCATTTCGCGACACATGAGCTGTTGGGTCGCGATTTCTGTTGCTGGGTGACATTTTTGCTCTTTGGTACATAACGTCATTTTCTCCGGTTTGGTTGAACTCGAATTTACGCAACCTGAAATAAACTGTTAATAAAAACATTTCGACTTATTTCAGTGATGGTCACATAAAACAAAAAAAAAAACATTATTCAACAATTTCCCCCTATGTGATCATTAATGAAATGAGGAGAAAAATGTTTGATTGAAATTCTTGAAATTTGGATAAGACATTTATAAAACCATATCACTTGTTTTGAAAGAGTGTGACTAGATTTTACTTATGTTTTGAAAAATGTTTGTCAAGAATATTTGTTTCTGAATCAAAGTCTCGAGTTCGATTATCAAAAGGTTTTTGTATATGTATTTTCATAATATTCCTTAAGATTTTATAGCATTTATAAAGACGACAAGTGATCTTAATAGGTCGATTCAGATGAACGCTCATAGGTATAGCTCACACTTTGACTGAGGTGTTTGTTTGTTCTGGGTGCAGAACTGGTGTATAATCACTAAAGATGAGTGATATCTCTCAGTTTGAAGGTGTTGACTTATGCTTAACGTGGATTTATACCTATATACTTTAGTCACTTGGTCTTCATATTAGATAATCAATCACATAAGACTGGTTTCGGCATTACTCAGAGGGTTTCTTCATTCATGCCATTGATGTTTACTCTCTCTCCGTCGGTAAATACATGTAGAGGGGTTTAGAAATATTCATAGTGCATTTTGCAACTAAGAATATTCAATTATGAAGGCTACAGTATCCCGGTAAATCTTTAGTTTTGACAGCTATATTAGATAAAGCATTTTGAAAATTTGTTGTTTTGAGAGGTGTTTGTCTTGATGGATTGTTGTTGTAAATCTTCTTTTTCTTTGGTGAGGTGTTCACCTTTGTCTTTGTCTTTTCTTGATTTGTGCGAATACACATTGTGTAAAAGATATCTGATGTGATTACCAATTGTGATTTGTTGACAGCATTTGTTGGATATGACTTTGTCGTTTCTTCATTTGTCAGATTCGTTATGCCAGATGATGAAGCTTTTCTTTGAAGTGGTTTGATTGAGGATAGGGATAGGTGATATAATAGACAGTTTGTCTAATATATAAGAAAATGAAAGTATCGTCCCTGGTCATTTTGATATCTAAGCAAAAATGAGACTAGCATCACGGTATAAGAGTATAAATCCTATAAGTCATACTGAAAACACCTTTGCTCACAGAAATGAATTCCACTTAGCAGTTGAAGACGAGGCACAATTTCTCACATGGGTTTTGTTTTCATCTAAATCTCCTGATCTTATGTCCCTTTACAGATAAAATCGTTATAATTTGAAATAAATTCAAAGGGAATATGAGAATGTACATAACAAAAATGTTTGAAATTTGAACATTCTCTTTAATTTAAGAATCAATATAACTGAGAACATTCATCAAGCATAAGTATCTGAAAATTTAGTCAAGAAGATGTTAATCACATTGTTTTATAAGGACTTTAAAAAGATAAAACTTTATCCTAATTTTTTTTTTATTTTTGATTATGTGGATGTTTTTTTTTTTTTTTTTTTTTTTTTTTTTTTTTTTTTGAAAATTTTGGTTATTTGAATGTTTTTGGAAGATTGTGGTTATTTGAATGTTTTTGGAAGATTTTGGTTATTTGACTGAAAGTAAACACTCTTTTGTACAAACAAAATGTAAGAGATTAGGGATGGATGTTATCTGGATTCAACATTCCTAGACGGCCTAGGAAGTATTGAAACTTGGTTTCGTCTAAAGCCTTAGTAAAGACATCGGCAATTTGATCTTCAGTGTTTATGAAGTGCAATTCGATATGACCCTTTTGTATGTTGTCTTTGAGGAAATGATATCGAATGTCGATATGCTTTGTCATGGAATGGTGCACGGGATTGTGAGAAATGGCAATTGCGCTGGTTGAGTCACAAAATTTGGGAATTTGTGATACTTTGTAGCCATAGTCACGTAATTGGGTTTGCATCCACATGACTTGTGAACAGCAGCTTGCGGCAGCTACATATTCAGCTTCTGCGGTTGAAGTGGACACGCATGATTGTTTCTTTGAGGTCCAGCTTACGAGTCTGCCTCCTAGAAATTGGCAAGAACCAGATGTGCTTTTCCTGTCTAGTCTGCATCCTCCATAGTCGGAGTCGGTGAAGGCGTTAAGCTGAAAATCAGAGTTAGCTGGATACCAAAGGCCAAGAGATGGAGTTCCTTTAATATATTTGAAAATTCTTTTTACAGCTATAGCATGAGATTCCATAGGATTGGCTTGGTATCTGGCACAGACACATGTGGAAAACATGATGTCGGGTCTGCTGGCTGTGAGGTATAGGAGTGATCCTATCATTCCTCGATATTTCTTTTGATCAACAGGCTTGCCATTTAAGTCTGCATCTAATTTGTAACCAAAGGCCATTGGGGTTTTTGCTGTATTGGATTTATCAAGGGAAAAACGAGTTAGAAGATTTTTGACATAATTTTCTTGATTGATGAAAATTCCATCTGATGATTGTTTGACTTGAAGTCCAAGAAAGGTAGTCATTTCTCCTATCATGCTCATCTCAAATTTGCTCTTCATTAAATCTGCAAACTTGATACTCAAAGATTCATCAGTAGAACCGAAAATAATGTCATCGACATATATTTGAACGATTAACAGATGCTTATTAAAAATTTTACGAAAGAGAGTTTGATCAATTGAACCTCTTTTGAATCCTGATTCTTCTAGAAATGTTGACAATGTTGAATACCAGGCTCGAGGTGCTTGTTTTAAGCCATAAACTGCTTTTTGTAACTTAAAACTGTGATTTGGGAACTGTGGATCTTCAAAACCTGGAGGTTGTTGAATATACACATCGCGATCAATCTCTCCATGTAAAAATGCACACTTTACATCCATTTGAAATACTTTGAAGTTCTTGTGAGCTGCATATGCTAGAAAGATACGAATGGCTTCGAGTCTTGCAACTGGAGCATAAGTTTCATCGTAGTCGATTCCTTCTTGTTGTGAATAGCCCTTGACGACAAGTCTTGCTTTGTTTCGACAGACTATGCCTTGATCATCAGTTTTGTTTCTGAAAACCCATCTTGAACCTACTACAGTAACATCGGGAGGAGTAGGAACAAGATCCCATACTTGGTTTCTTTCGAATTCAGCTAGTTCTTCTTGCATGGCTTTGACCCAGTCTGGATCTTTGAGAGCTGAATGGATGGTTTTGGGTTCGGTCATAGATAAGAATGCTCCGTATAAACATTCATTTGAGGTAGCGGCTCTTGTTTGAATACCAGAATTGGGATCTCCTATGATTTGGTTTGCAGGATGATTCCTGGTCCATTTGTTTAGGCGAGTTTTTTCAGGTATTTCGATTGGTGTTTCTATGTCCCATTGTTCTTCTTGGTCAGGTGATTCTGTTGGGAATAGATTTTGGTTGTTGTCAGATATGTCTTTTTGGATTATAGGGTGAGGATGATGTGATGAAGGTTCCCCCATAGATGATGCACTGGGATCATTTTGAACAGGTGGATTGGGAGTGTTCAAAGAGGGATTTGGTGTTGGTAATTCCCCCTCGACTTGATCCGTATTTTCTTGGTTTGATTGTGAAGTTTCTGCATCGGAGTTTCCTGTAGGAAAAGTAGAAGATGTTAGAAATTCTGAATTATAAGCGGTTTTGGGTTGTTCAAAAAGTAAATCAAGATCGATTTCTATGTCTGTAGAAGGAATTTGTTGAATTGGATTTTGAAAGATATTATCGATCATTTTAGAACCAAAATGTTTACGATCCAATTTCCTGACATAAAATTCATCGAAATGAATATCGGTACTTTCTTCAATTACTCTAGTACGTTTATTCAGTACTCGATAAGCAGCTGAGGTAAAAGAGTAACCAAGGAAAATTCCTTCGTCTGATCTTGATTCAAATTTTGAAAGGTGATCTTTGTTATTCTTTATGAAGCATCGACAACCAAAAATATGAAAGAATTTGATGTTTGGTTTTCGGTTGTTAATGACTTCATATGGTGTTTTATGAAGTTGTTTATTGATTAAAGAACGATTTTGAGTATAGCAAGCTGTGGCTATTGCTTCTGCCCAGAAGTATTGTGGCAGATCAGCAAAGATGAGCATTGATCTTGCAGCTTCGCACAGAGTTCGGTTCTTTCTTTCAACAACGCCGTTTTGTTGAGGAGTGTAAGGGGCTGAAAAGTTGTGTTCGATGCCTTTGTTTTTGAGAAATGAGTCTAGAGTTATGTTTTTGAACTCTAAACCATTATCACTTCGGATTCTTCGAACGGGTCGTTTGAGCTTTAATTCAATCTGTTTGATGAAGTTGATCATTTCTTCGGGTGCTTCTGACTTTAACCTTAAAAAGAAAACCCAAGTAAAACGTGAGTAATCATCAATAATAACAAGGATGTATTTCTTCCCTTTTATGCTTTGGGTTTTTGCAGGGCCGCAAAGATCAATGTGCAGTAATTCTAGTGGTTCGGATACACTAGATTCAGGAATGCTTTTATGAGAGGATTTGGACAGTTTTCCTCCTTCACAAGCTGCACAAAGAGTTTCATTATCAAGTTTCAGAAGTGGCAGTCCGCGAACAAGATCATTTGCGATCAACTTGTTGATGTAGCCGAAATTGAGATGGGAAAGACGACGATGCCACAACCAGCTAATATCAGCAGAAGCTTTGGACAAGAGACAGATGTCTGGTTTTCCATAGATAAGGTCCATATCTAGTGGATACATGTTGCCTAGACGATCAGAATTAACTAGAATGGCTTTGGTCTTGGCATCTGTGATTATGCTTCGTTGTTTGGTGAAAAGAACTTCATGATTGTTGTCACAAAGTTGTGATACGCTGATTAGGTTGTGTTTCAGGCCGTCGACGTAGGCTACTTTCTTGATGGTGAAGTGACCATTTGTTATGTTTCCATAACCTTTGATTCTTGCAGTCATGTTGTTCCCAAAAGTAACATCTTGTTTGGATTCTGTGGGTTTGAAGTCTCGTAGAAAGCTCTGGTTTCCTGTCATATGCTTGGAGCAGCCACTATCGATATACCATGTGCCATCCTTGGGCTCTCCAGCACAAAATGCCTGCAATTAGACAGAAAGTTTAGGTACCCAAACCATGGTGGGTCCTGATTTGTTAATGGTTTTTGATAATCTGAAATCATTATGGTTTCTGTTAATTGGACGAAGTGGTTGAGGCTTGATTTGACTTATCAGATTTTCCCAATTTAAGATTTGTCTTTGAAAACCTGTCATTTGAAACGATTTCTGTTTTTGTGAAAAGTATCCTATATGTGAAGTTCTGTTTGATGACATTTCTTTGTATCCGGGATTTTGATGATTTTGGAAAACATTTTGATGATGGAATGGAATTTGGTGAAATGATGGTTTCTGAAAGTTCCTTGAGAGATTGAAGTTTATCTTTTGAACGTGACTTTGAATCAGTTTTTGAAAAGGTTTTTGATTTGGATTAAAGGTTTGTTTTTGTGGCACAGCGACTGGTTTCAAAGGTTTTTCTTTGAAAACAATGGGCTTGCTTTGTTCTTTTGGTTTAAAGACAGCTTGAATGGGTTGTTTATTTGTCTGTTGTTTCTTTGAATACTTTTGTCCCTGACTGTTCTTTCCAATAAAGGTTGAGTTTAAAGAGGGAAAGACAGTTGGAACAGAAGTACTACCATTTTGATGAACAGAATTTTCTCCATTTAAGAAATTTTCAAGTTTGATCGTGCCATCATTCTTTGTTAGTTTAGTAGATCTCAATTGATGAGTTACTGAACTAGCAGAGTCTGATTCAGATTTTACAACTCTTTTGTATGACTTGTTGAAAAAAGTATCATCAGGACTACAGTTGATTACTGTTTCATCATCTGAATCGTCCTCATTGGCAGATGAGAAAAAATCTGGTTGAGGAGATTTAGAGTTTTCACTAATTTTCCCATTTTCATTTTCAGTCATTTCATTTTCAAAAGATTCTCTTCCAATTCCCGGTTTATAATTCGTATCAATTTTGCCAGTTCCTAAGTTATTTGCTTTAGTGAAAACATCATCACTCAATTTTCTGGCAATATTGATAGAATCCAGTTTTCCTTGAAATCTTTGATTTTCGGATTCAAGAAATTTGATTTGCTTTGAAGAATCATCTAGTTTTAGAATTAAACTAGAGTTTTTGTCAGTTAAATCTTGAGCTTTTTGTTTTAACTGAAGGACTTCCTTTTCTAAGGTATCTTTTATTTCAGATGAAATAACCGATTGATTTTTTATTTCTAAGTCCCTTTTTTGTTTTAGAGCTTCATTTAATTGTTCTAGGATGTGATTATTTTCTTCAGATTTTCGTTCAATGTCTCTTTCAAGTTTGTCTCTAGTCCTTGTAGATTCTCCAAATCTGAGTTGCAATGTTTGTAATTCAGATTTGTAGATATCAGATTTGACTATTGTGTCATGATACAGTCTGAGATCAGCTTTTAGACTATTCTCAATCTTAGTCATGTGGGACTCAAATGGTGTTCTTGAAAGACCGATATCTGAGATCATAGACCATACCTGATCGATGACATATGGAGCTCTTGTGGTTGGTTCATTGTCAGCCATGAAGCAGAAGTTTGACTGAGCTGGTTCATTATCTGTTTCATCATCAGAAGTTGGCCAGTGTTCCACGCTAGGTTCGTAGAATGCCATCAAAGCTTTTTGCTTTGCTTTCTTTTCTTGTTTCTTCAGTTCTTCGGCTTTTTGAGCGTAGTAAGCTGAGTCTTTGACCTTGATTTTGGCTCGACAATCTCGGGCATAATGATTTAGTCCTTTACATTTGTGACAAATGATTACGTCATCATCATCATCGTTATTGTCAGCCTTTTGGCTCTTAACGGGAGGTCTTTCGGATGTTTGAGTTTGCTTCTGTTGAGATGGTTTTGAATGATTTTGCTGAAATCCAGAACTTTGGTTATTATAAGAGTTGTTATTATTTTGAAAACCACGATTCTGAAAGTTTTGTCCAAAAGTGGATCTTTGTTGAAAGTTTGGTCTATGATGTGGCAAAAATCTTTCGAGATTAGTGTTTGCTACCAAAGCACACAATTGATGGTAGTCAGCTTCATTATTTGGATCGGACAAGTCACAAGGATTACTTAAGAAAGCTTGGTTTTGATTTAAATCAATTTGACTTTGATCAGGAAAATGTGTTTGGTTTTGAGAGGATGTTGACAAAAGAGCAAGCGGTCCTCCAAAAGAAGTAGACGTTGGTGGGTCAATCGAGGATTCATACGATTGTAATTCTCCGTACAGATTGTACAAAGATTCAGTATGAATTGCCGGATTTCCCTGGATGATGAGTTTGACCATTTTCCAGCTTTCATAAAGGTTGTTTAAAAATTTGAGGTTTATTTCATGCTGTGACTTTTTGATGCCTAAATTATTCATTTTGATGGTAATGAGATTGAATCTGTCATGAGCATCATGGATGGTCTCATGTGAAAACATTTTGAAGTTGTCAAATTCGTTTAAAACAGATGTTTTCTTGTTTCCAATGATTCTCTCATTTCCTTCAAAACGATTTTTCAAAGTTTGCCAAATTTGGTTTGCGGTTAAAAGAATTATATCATTCATTTGGCTTAGAATACTGTGGGGTATTCCAGACACAAGTTCCTTTTTGGCTTGAAGTTCGAGTTTCTTCCTTTCATTCAGTATATCCAAGTTACTCGTAAGAGAGGTCATGTTATCTGGTAGAGATCCGTCTACACATTTCCACACATCTTCACTTATAGAGTTGAGATGAAGATTCATACGACCTACCCATGATTTATATTCTTCGGGAATAAGAATGGGTGCTCGAGTACCTGAACCTATACTGTTAGCAATAGATACAGAATTTATGTTTGAGTAGTTTGCGGAAGACATTTTTCGTTTTTTTTTAAATTTTTTTTTTTAATTTTTTTTAACGAAAATGTGATGTTAAAATGAAAATTTTTAAAGGAAACTTATTGGTGGTTTATAAAAACGCTACACAAAAGTTCTCGACAAAAATTTTCAAAATAAATCACACAAGTAATTTTTTAAATGTTTTTTTTTTGTTTTTGAACAAGTGATATTAATATGAAATTTTCAAAAGAAACTTATTGGTGGTTTATAAAAACGCTACACAAAAGTTCTCGACAAAAATTTCAGATTAAATCACACAAGCTCTGATACCAATTGTTGAAAAATACGATAACTGATCTCCACGAACAAGGTTTTTAAGCCTATTACCGTGTGACAGATATGTATTATATCTATATTATGCGGAATAAAATAAAGCGGTAAATTTAAACTAGACAGTATTTAAATAGACAGAAAGCGGTAAATAAAGTAAAAGTTAGAAGTTAGAAGTTAGATGTAATAAACGCCATTATCAACGATAACGTGTTTTTACAATAAATAAAAAGGTTAAAAGTTAGAAGTTAGAAGTTAGGAATTAGATGTTAAATGTAATAAACGCCATTATCAACGATAACGTGTTTTTACAATAAGTAAAAAAGTTAGAAGTTAGAAGTTAAATGTCTCGGTTAAATACAGTCCACATATGTTTTCGTTGTCACGGTTCAATTCGGATGTATTTGAGATTTGGTACAATTGATTTATAACAGTTTAAATAAATCAATAACGACACGGATAATTTTAAAAGAACTTATCGATAGTTGCGGAAGATAGCGTTTTTCTTGATATGTCGATTTCTTGTTCTTCACGGTAAGATGAGGTTTTGGTGATTTTTGGTGTCGGGTAGAGGTTGTTTAGAGGTTTGGAGTTTGGTGTCGGGTAAGGGTTGTTTGGAGGTTTGAGGTTTGGTGTCGGGTGGAGGTTTTGTTTCTTGCGGTTTTGCGGTTTGATCCTCGTTGCCAAATGCAGAGATTATAGAATTTTTAGGCTTCTGGTCGTGAGTATTCTTGAGGATAGTAAGTGTATGTTGTATATGTTTTTTTTGTAGAAATCAGCAAGATGAAGCATCTATTTATAGTCTGTTCCAGCGGAGATCGGGTCGCGATCTCGAGTGGTTCCCGCTTTTGTGCTGGCCACTACCCGTCTCGGTGGAGCTGGTCGCTGGGATCGGGTCGCGATGGGATAAAGATCGGGTCGTGATCTTGGTAGGGTCGCGATGGGAGATGGATCGGGTCGCGATCTCGAGTGGTTCCCTGCTTTTGTGCTGGCCACTACCCGACTCGGTGGAGTTGGTCGCTGAGATCGGGTCGCAATGTATAGATGATCGGGTCGCGATCCGGGTCGGGTTGCCATAGGCTCGCGATCCTTGGTCAGGTCGCGATCTCGTCGGGTTGCCATAGGCTCGCGATCCTTGGTCAGCAAAGCGTCACGTGTGTGTCATCAGATCGGGTCGCGATCTGGATGAGATCGGGTCGCGATCTGCACTGTTCCAGCCATTTTCTTCTTTTGTTTTGATTTTCTTCATTTCGCGACACATGAGCTGTTGGGTCGCGATTTCTGTTGCTGGGTGACATTTTTGCTCTTTGGTACATAACGTCATTTTCTCCGGTTTGGTTGAACTCGAATTTACGCAACCTGAAATAAACTGTTAATAAAAACATTTCGACTTATTTCAGTGATGGTCACATAAAACAAAAAAAAAACATTATTCAACAATATGGTTGTGTCTTTTACTTATCAAATCGTACACAACAATGCGTTTGTAACATCGAGTTACCGATGCGTTTTCGCATTATCAATGCACAACCAATTCGTAAATTTCAACTCATATGTCTCCGCTTCAATATCATACGATATTATCGTCTCAACATTGCTCGTGATGTAATCCATGAAGCAATCTGTTGAGCGCGGGTTTATCCAATACTCAAATCTCTATTTCTAAGTACTCATGAACGTTGTAGCAGTCTTACTGCAATGTCTAACTCCTTAGACAATCTACAAACCAATTCACGACAGTCTTTGTTCATACTTACTCCCGAAAAGTATGAGCGACTGTGGACTTTTGAATAATCAAATTATTCGGGAAGTGAAACATGCAAAATTGAAACATAAAATATGACCGGTGGCTACTCTTGCCTAATTACCAAGTCTCCACGAGGTAATCACCAAGTCGGATTTTACATAAACTATTATCGGTTTCTAGATTCCTTTTAAACTATTTAATTCGTGTTATGTATCTATGTCTACTTGACCTTTCACTCTTTCTATGTATTCAAATGTTACACATTTATACACTTTATCCGATCGGATGTCCTTCCGATGATATTTCAATTTGGTCATACTGTCATTCTCACTAACAACTCCATTCTATGTACTGTGACTTTCCATGGTTCTCATGATCTTAAGTCTACATGACTGCACCCTAAGACTATTTCGAGGTGTTACGATGTGCCGGTCAGCCACACGCGCTCCATCGGAATGCCAACGAAATTCTTTAACCATTAAGTCCTTATTTGAAAAACTCTTTTCAAATTGTTATCAACATTCACCCTAATCATTTTCCAATGATTTCACACGTATGTACAACATCCATTGAGTATTCTCAGCCAGGTCATATCCTAAATCTGACTCACTATGCTCTAAGCATTAAGTCATCAAGACATGTTCATGACACTTCTGATCGATCCAAGAAACTTGTTGGATTCGATCTAGTCCTATTCCAAACCCTTTTGGAATCTTAGGATTATTTATAATCCTTGTGTCACGACTTTTAATAACCATATCCTTTCGGAGACTTTTTCTCATGCATCTTGAATCTTATCAAGATCATGCTTACTATGGCCAGTTCTATACTGATGACAACATCTATCTGATAGATGTCTATGGATTATGTGAGTATGTTGCACCTTCTTTGTATGCCAAATCATTACACTTTGCAATGATAGGAAACTCTTTTCCTGAGCTATGCATCTTGAGTCTTATCAAGATCATCTTGGCAGAGTTTCGATCTATCTCATAGTTGTTTGTAACCACCCGAGCATGTCGTATCTTTATTAAGTCTTTCATAGCGATCCGTCTCTTAACACCAAGTCATTACACTTTGTAATGAAAAGAGACGTTTCCTAGAAACAGTATGTAACACACATATTGAGATAGATAATAGTAATACTCCCACTGGCTTTGACACGGTTATGGACTATTCACAAAATCCAGAGCTTATGGCACATTTTGAGAATCCAAACCTTTCTGACATCTTAATGGAAATCTTTCAGCCCATTCTCAAAACCCAATCCTTTGGCATATTTCGAGAATCTGAATATCCTTTCTTACGAGATGCCCGCGGGGAAATCCCGGGCCCATGTACCTTTATACTGGCATATTCTTTGTGAGTCCTCATTAGTGTGCCGGTGATCCACACGCGCTCCACTAACGACTTACACTATGCAGTATCCTTTCGGATTTCATCTTCTATTGAGATTGCTTCTCTGGGAGTCAATTACTTGACTCTGAGTATCATCTCACTCAACCAGATGTTCCGGAGGTATGTTTCTGTCCATATTGGATTCTTTTGATGATTACTCCCACTGGTTTTAAGACCAGTTGTAAAATCAATCAAACTGTCACATGGACTGTATCTCGTCCTAAAGTTCTCTTAATTGGCAGCAACCGGGCTCACCAATGCTTCCAAGTAGTCGGATTGAAAATCCGTACCAACTATAGTGTTTTACCACTATTCGGTATGTCACCCCGATCATAACTACTTATGACGGTGATTAGTACTACTGGTCAAGAGAAGGTTGTGTCAGTATTAAAACAGAAATCTGATTTCTGCTCTAAGCCTAGTGATGACTAAAGGTTATTTCACTTGGCTAATCCTGAACTCATTCAGGACTGTCCCAAACTCCCACTGTCTCCTTAGAATATGAGTTCTTTCTAAAAGAGCTCTTTCTTTTCCAGGTACAGCGGGATAGCCAGTGAAATGACATTTCTGATTAGGTTCAGGCCAGTCGTGAGGTTCGGACGAACACTACAAGACCCTGGACCTTTAATGTACAAGTGGGACAATCCCAGCTTTACATTTCAGACAGTGTCTGCAAACCTACTTAGTCGTAGATGTGGTTGGAATATGGTCTGACTGGTTTAGTGTTTAATTTACGGGAAACTAATTGACAATGTATCTCATACATTGAGGATCGAACTCTTTAGACCAACGCTCCATCATCTTCCCTAAGACACATTATAACTATTAATGTTCTTGGAAGAGAATAAACTGTGAAACATTTTCCCCAGTTTATGTTGTTACTCAGGTTCTGTGGATCTCGTACTTCCTTTGAAGTCCTTGAACTGTTCAAGGATTCAATCCAATCGCTTATTCTGATAAGCGAGGTCATATTCGTCATACCGACTGACAAATATTATGAAGTACAAACAATTGTGTTCTATTCGGAGATTCGAGCAATACACAGCAACTGATGTGTTCTTTGCTTCTCAATCTCTTTTACATCTCTATGTAAACTTATGACTTTGTTAATTCTGTTCAAGACTTGCAATCTTCAGTTGACTCTAAGTCAACTGATTCCAAAATCCTATCCATTGGATCTTTAGGTGATTCATTTCTTGTCACATGTGCTTTATAAAGAACTTAATCATCATTTGACTATAAGCCAAATGATTCCAAAGTCCTGTCCAACTGGATCTTTGGTTGATTCATTTCTTAGCACATTAAGAACTCAACTCATCAAGTGACTCTAAGTCAAGTGATTCCAAGGGTCCTGTCCAACTGGACCTTTGGTTGAATTGATTCTTATGACATTTATCTTAACAATCATAAAAGGACACAATTCCTAAAATCCAAACACTTTGGATGCATTCAACATTCAAGTTATTACTAATTATGCATTCAACACAATCATACAACATTTCAAGGATATTTCAAACCACATGTGTTAAACGAAAATTGACAATTTTATTAAAACAAAATCCTTGAACAATGTATAATATGATAGACAATATCATATGCATCTAATAAGCTAATAACTTTTTTTCAATATCTAACTAAACTTCAAAACCGCATGAGCCGGAAATCCAATCCAAATGTGCTCCTATACGCCAGAGTCCCGTACCTTACTCATTCCCTGCATACAAACCAAAATGTGACTATCACATTATGCATCAAGGAATTATGGAACAGGAGTCTTGAGGTTTTTAGATATACCTGAGCTTTCAAAAGTTTTTGACTTTGGAGCGTCTTCCAATCTTTCCGCGACTGTATCCGATTCTGTGGATTCCCAGCTTAAGACATATCCAGACGATCTGGATCGTTTCTTGCTGTGTCTTTTCACTGGACTTAATCCAGAAGTAGCTGAACCATTGGAGCTATGTCTATCCAAGAGTGACTCGTATAAAGTCAACAGTGGACGCATTTCCATTAAGGTCTTTTTCTGGTCTTCCTTTCTATACGTCTGAATGAACAGATCGTACTTACTAGTCAGTGAAGCGAGTAGAGTGTTAACACTCGACTCCTGACTCATGGAATAACCAAGTTTGTACAATTTGCCTATGTACGCTTCTATCTGAAGAACATGCGAATCGATGCTACTTCCTTCTTTTAGCTTACACTCTGCAAGTCTTTTGAAGATCCTAGCTCGTTCCTCTTCGACCGGTTTTCGGAACATTTCCTCAACCAATTGCATTAACTCATATGGCCCTAAGGATTCAAAATCCTTGCGGAACTCGGGGTCAATGGTCAATAGCATGACGTCACAAATCGTTTCGGATTCATCAACTAATAAGTCATGCTTATCATAAAGGCTCTTTATGATGACTTGTTTCGGTGGAACCGAGATCGGATACTCGGTGAGATGAAGCTTGCCCGCAATGCCGAGAGCCAGTCTCCAATTGCGAAGCCATTCCGTACAGTTAAGGCCAGTCAGCCTTTCCATATTAAGCAGGTGCTTTCTGATGCTCTCAGAAATGGGTGAAGGAGGAGAGGGAGGAGAATAGACACTTGATTCAGACATCTACAATAACCAGAATTTTATTAGTTTCATTTATCCTTTTAAATAATTACCCAATATATTATTTATTAAGGCTAGGACTCAAAATACCCCAACTATGGTGTGAAGAGGGATGCCGTAATCACAACATAATGGTCATTAAGGTAGATAATACACTTATCAATTTCATCTTATGAAATTCCTAGATCTGTTGAGACACATTGAACTGTTCAATGGCATGTTTAGTCTCGGATGTGCCCCACTGTTTGTGACTGGGATGCCGAGGATCACAAACCGGGTGTGAATAACCATGCAAATTAGCTTGGTACTCTCGAAGTCGATTGCCATCTCTATTAACGTGCCGGTTAACCACACACGCTCCGTTAATAATGACAAAATCGAGAAACCCATTGCAACTCTTTGCGGACCCCAGTTGGTGTGCCGGTAAACCACACACGCTCCACCAACGTTCCACAAAGTGCAATGTGCAATTCCATGGATTAGCACCAATTCACATTTTTATCCTAAAGTAACTAGATTGGGATTTGTTTGAGGTTCTAGTACTTTCAATTATAGCATTATACTTTTAAGAGGCTTAGCGGTTCTATCAAACCCGTTCGGCTAACGACACTCGACTGACCAGGAGAGCGGTGGGTAAGAGTAGATACCCATTAGACTAACATTTTATAGTCAGTCGCCTTATACCCTCTTTATAGGACAGTTTTGTGAATGAGGCCTACTTGCGGTAAGACTAACCAATTTTCTTATATATAAATAATTAACTTTTAATCATAAATATATAAGATATATTTTAATCTTATTAAAATATTTTAGAATTAATTTAATCATAATTTTCGCAAATTTTAAACAATTTTTTGAAAATTTAAATTAATTCTTTAAGCTGATTTAATTGATCTTTTAGTTAAACAATTAATTAAACTAATTAAATCAAATATAGGCATCACAAAATTAATCAAATTAATTACCTATATTAAACCCTAGATTTCGAAATCTACATGCCAAGAATAAGGGGTTCCAGTTATTTAATTATCCAATAATTACCAAAACAACAACCAACTATTTAAGGCAGCAAATCAAGCAAATCAGGGGGGAATAAAGGGGTGGCGGCTAGGGTTAGGAAACCCTAGCCTAAGCCACGAAATTGAGGCTATTCCAAGAGGTTTTTTCACAAAAACACTCAAGGCAAACATAGATTAAGCAGTTTATATCAATTCATAAGAAAACAAGCCTATGCTCTGATACCACTAAAGGGGTTTCTAGCAAACAATGAACACAAAATAATCTTATGGTTCACATGCAACCCTAGAAAGATCTATGTTTTCTTCTATGAAGATAATAAACTAAAACCTAAAGGCCAACAATTAATTCTAAAGTTCAAATCAGAAGAACCAACCTTTGAATCTTGTTCTTGAAGCTAGCAGCACAAGTGTCCTGCCTCAGATGCAAGTCATACCCACAGCAATGGAGAAGACAGTCCAGCAGAGTAATCTTGGTTGAAGTTGGCGTGAATAATGGGGAGCCAGAGGGTTCCTTTTATAGCCTCCTAGGGTTACACCTGAAACCCTAAGGAGCCTCCAAGTGGGCAAGCCTGTTGACCACTTGGACCAGATCCCTAAACCCTAATTAGAGTTTTCGCCAACCCTAGAGAAGCCTCCAAGGGTGGCGCCACTTTTGGCCTCTGGACTTCTCTTTGCCAGTTATTCAACTATTGAATAAATACAAACTAGTCCTCACACTTTTAATTAATTAATTTAATCACTAAATTAAATCCAATTAATTCTAGATTAAATCTCAATTAATTATTATAGTTTCTAATTAATATATTAACACTTAAATATATTAATAAACCATTTAATTAATTCTATTGATTTATTACACAATTAATAAATCAACCTTTTACTCTACTGAACTATATCCTGACCTCCAGCTATGAGGGCAACCCAAATGGACTTTGCTTCAATTAACAAGATAAATATAGTTGTAAAGTCATGGCTTAGACACCTAATCCAACATAAACTTCAATGTTAAACACACATTTATTATGATAATAATGTTCCATCATTGATGAATCAGCTTATAAACTTGAATACTCAGTCAATTCATCAATGAATGTAACACCATTTAAAAAAAGAAAATCCCATATATTCTCGTACTTATGTATGATTTAATTTCATTAAGAAAAACACATTCATTAATGATTTCGTATTGCTTTCATCAAAGACTATTTATAGAACGGGATATTTTTTAAACCACTACCGTTAGAATGAATGGTTGAATCCATACCAAATTACATAACTTCTAATTCACATTCGGTTTACACATTGACTAATTGATTAGAAACCATCGACTGATTGAGAAACCCATTACACAATCCATTCATCTATCTTATTATCGTATATTCATGAGTGATTGCATTAAAATATCGAAAATCATATATGATCATCTGGATAAAACACATAGCTTCATTGTCTTCATACTCGTTTTCATCATCTTCACCAATTTCATCATCTTCATACTCGTTTCCATCATCTTCATGAATTTCATTTTCGTTTCCACTGCTACTAGTCAATACATTTGCAGAATCATCACTTTCGTTGCTACTAAAATCATAAGAATCCATTACAGGGTGCAATTTTTTTCATGGATTGTTCTGAAATTCAATTAGTTGATCGAGTCCCTATATAACTTTTCAGAAACACAAATTTTCGATTTCTCAGTGAAATTACATTTCCATAATTAATCTATCAGTAATTTTGGAAAGATTGTTATGATCGCATGTTTACAGGAGAATCTGTTTTTGAATTGCTTTAATATTAATTATATAGATAGTATAAAATTACTATATTAACCCTATAAAATGATTGGTCAATGTTTGTTCTCGTGTTCTCTACATTTTACCGATTCTTTATATAACGTCATATATATATATATATATATATATATATATATATATATATATATATATATATATATATATATATATATATATATATATATATATATATATATATATATATATATATATATATATATAGGAAAGGGTTCAAATGAGAACCACTAAAATGTTAAGAACCGTGAGAACCGATATTCACACATTAAGAAACAAGTTTTTTTTTTCGTTTTTTAGTTTTTTCACACTTGTTTATTATGTGAAAATACATTAAACTTAATAAATTTTATTGTTTTTTAATACGTTTTACACTATTCACAATATAATAAAATTTCTAGTTATTAAACTGTGAATATTAAAATATAAAATTTTTTTTCTTTAAAACACATCAATATTGATATCTAATAGCAAATGAAGGATAATTATATATATTTATGTGTTTGGTGATTTTATTTTGATAAAAAACAAGTGTTAAAAATAAAAAATACAACGTTATTAAACTGTGAATTAGTGGTTCTCACGGTTCTCAACTTTTTAGTGGTTCTCATTTCAACCCTTCCCTATATATATATATATATATATATATATATATATATATATATATATATATATATATATATATATATATATATATATATATATATATAAAATGAATATGTGGCTGTTAGGTTATTAAGATTAGATATAAAACCTTTTAAAAACGATACAGTTTTAGATAAAATAATCCAAATTTATTTTTAAGACAAACTATCGATGAAAACAAATAATTATATAATTTTTTTACTAGAAAAAAACCATTGAAGTTTCTATAAAACATGTAAAAAACGTGGATCGAGTGTGAAAACAAACAATTATATAATACGTTGTACACAACCAAGATTTGCTCTATTTGCTTGGGGGGCTTGAATGTTGAAAAACACGTGCATCGAGTGTGACTAAACACACACCAAACAAAGAGAAAATATGGAACAAAGTTAATAAGGAAAATTATCTTAAGAGACAAGCATGAACACACATCTATTTTTTTATCTTCACTTTTCACATGTTATCGCATTTTTAAATGGTTAAATTAAATTCCACAATAATCCAAAAAGAAACACATTGTTTAAATATTAGCTTTGAATATATACGATAAATTAATAAGATTGCTTCCACATATACTAACGATAACAAATTCCTTTGTAATACTGCGGTCATATATTTGTTCTTCTCAAATCCAGGGATGGAAAATCACAGATCATCCTTTATTTTAAAATTGAATTATAAAAACGAATACGATATTATATATACATCGTTGTTATTTCATATGATCTTGTTAATATGTTATAACTAATTAAGCAAGTTATGTAATTAAAAGTGACACTCATTATTGGCTCTATAAATCAATTGCACCATAAAGGTATCAATGTACACTCTAATCTTTAATGTAAGGTTTGAAATGGAAGTTTGTTGTCTTTTTGGAAAGAGATTTGGGTTTGGTCATGGCGGGTTCGACTAACGGATAACATGGATACTTGGAGTTGGGTCATGGCGGGTTCGATTAACGGATAACATGGATACTTGGAGTTGGGACCTAGATGGTAATATTGAATTCATAGTGGCTTTGGTTAGGAGGCATATTGATAAAGTGTGTTTGGGCAATTGTGGTTAACACAAACTAGATTGTGCAAGTTTGTTCCAAAAAAGAAAATCTTCATTTTTATATGAAGGCTTATTTTGGATCGTTTCCATTGAGAAACAATCTTTCTAGTAAAAGAACTGATGTTCACTTTTTTACTTTGTTCTTGATGTGGTTCAGAAATTGAACATGTCAACAATCTATTCTTGGATTGTAACATATTAAATCAAATTTGGAATCGAGTGGCTTTATGGTGCAATCGTGATATCCAAACATGTAATCAAAGTAGAGACACGTTCGTTTGGTTTGATGGTCTTTATTTTGTAATTGTTTTTCTAGCTTCTTGCTAGTTTGGTTTACATAAAAATTCAAATGTTCAAAAAATAAATAAATAAATAAATGACACTGACAAATCAAACGATCAACTTCCCATCGAGACTAATGCAATGGAGTAGATAGAGGAGAAAACGACCATTCCTAAACCAAGAGCTACTCCACGTTATTCCTATTTCAATACTACCAATAAAACATCCATATTCATTTACTCTTGGACCGAACCTTGAATTGTTGACATCCATATATTTCTTGAGTTGGGTTTCTTTCCTTATAATCATAAAAGATAATCTTGATTTAGAAGTCATAACCACCCATGAAAGACAATTTAATAACGAAATGATTTAAATCTTCAAAGGTTACTAAACTAACACTTCATTTACAAGCTACAAGAAAATGAACCCAAATCATAACTTCAAATCAAACCTACTAATATATTACTTTTAATAACTCAAAATTTTGCAAGAGTACAAGCAATTTTTACTCAAATATATGCCACCCGCAATGATTTGTAAGTTATATGGACCATATTATACCCTTTGAGCTAATGCCGACACGTGGCAAACACCCTTTTGGTGTGCCTAAAAGCTGCCCACATTTTGCCACCTTGGCACATAGCCAACTTTACAAAGAGAGAGCAATGGATCACCTACGGACTTCCCACCAAACAGCTGCATACACCTTTTCAACAAGAGAACACAAAGCCTTTTTATCAAACCTTATTTAAACCCTATATAACCCAATAAGAATTCCCTCATAATTTTCATCAAAATCCAACATGCAGTGGACCAGAGGCCATGTTCTTGGCCGGGGTTCCTCTGCCACCGTTTACACCGCCACCTCCACCACCACCACCGGAGAGATTTTTGCAGTCAAATCAGTCGTTCTATCAAAGTCGGAGACTTTACAAAGAGAACAACAGTTTCTTTCCATTTTGAGTAGTCCGTATGTGGTAAGCTACAAAGGGTACGATATCACTAGAGAAAAAAACAAGCTAATGTACAACTTACTAATGCAGTACATGCCAGGAGGTACTGTTATCGATGCAATAAAAGCTCAAAATTGTGATCGATTTAACGAATTTCTGATATCGAAGTACACAAGACAAATTATTCAAGGGTTAGAGTATATTCATTCGTATGGCCTAGTGCATTGTGATATCAAGGGCGCAAATTTGTTGGTCGGCGACAATGGTGTTAAAATTGCAGACTTTGGCTGCGCAAAGTGGGTTAGTGAAGGTGTGGCGCTTTGTGGGACGCCGATGTTCATGGCGCCTGAAGTGGCGCGAGGGGAAGAACAGGGGTTTGCGGCAGATATCTGGGCTGTTGGATGCGTGGTGATTGAAATGGCTACCGGTGGTTTACCATGGACGCATGTTGACGACCCTGTTTCAGTTCTTTACAAGATTGGATTTTCCGGTGAATCGCCGGAGATCCCAGGTGATTTTTCACATCAGGCGAAGGATTTTATCAGCAAGTGTTTGATTCAGGATCCGAATGAGAGGTGGGGAGCGACGGAGCTTCTGAAACACCCGTTTCTTGAAGAAATTAATCGTCACACAACGGAAATTACTTGTCGAGATTTGCGGACAGGTTCGCCAACTAGCATACTTGATCAAGACGTCTGGAATTCAAATGAAGAATCACCATCAGTGGGTAGTGATGTGATCATACAAACATGTTCGTCGTACTCTTTGCGGCAAAGGATCGAACAGTTGGCGGGCGACTCAGAAAAGGTAAAGTGGGGATGGGAGGTCGAGGTGGATGAGGAGATCGATTGGATGACAAGCAGAAGCAACGAAAGTAGTGGGGCGGTGGCGGCGATGAGACGGTAGTTGATTGCACCATGAATGGTAGTGAGTTGTTCAAATAATCATTGGATTAGAAGTATTGTAGAAGTAGGCAGAGCGTAGTGTTGTTTGATCCAGATTAGTGAATTGATTTGAGTTTTGAGGCTGTGGTTTGATAGTTTACCTTATACATTTTTGTGAGTAAATTTTAGTTCGTGACATTATTTAACTCAACCAAGGTATTGCGAGTAAAGTAAGGTTGTTTGACAAAATTAGCTCGCAGTTGTATTTTTATTTGTGCATAAGTGTTCGACAAAAGTAGCTGTTAACTTTTAAAAATGTAAAATAGTATAAAAATCAAAAGTTAAAAGGTTCGAAAAACTAAAAGCTCTCAAAAGTTATTTGAAGTAGTTTTGGATTAAGAGTTTTTTTGTTTAAAATAAAATTTAAAAAGTCATGCTGTCGAAGGAACATTTTTTTTCGAGCTTATTCTTAAAAGCTCCAAAAAACTCTCAAAAGTCGAATGTCGAACATGCAGCACATCAATTTTGGTACAATGTTAATGATTTGGTAGAGCAATAAATTATGTTCGGATCGATTTACCATTAAAGTCATTAGTGTTGTCAAAAACCTATCATTTTGTCAGGTATTATATTGTATGCCAATTAAGTTGCTGATTTGGAAATAAAAAATATTATGTGGTATTTAGTTGTATATTACATGGCTAACCAACCATTTCTCTTCTAGTCATTAGTGTTGTCAAAAACCTATCATTTTGTCGGGTATTATATTGTATGCCAATTATGTTGCTGATTTGAATATAAAAAATATTTCGTGGTATTTAGGTATATATTAAATGACTACTCAACCATTTCTCTTCTACTTACCCTTATTTTATTACCAAAAAAATGGAATTATGGCCCTGGTTACACCTACATTAAAATTCAAGCTTCGTTTCTTCACGTGGTAGTCAAATAGTGAAGATAATGATATAGATTTCATCTCTATGTAACTCATTCATTGTGAAGGTACATTCATACCTAAGCCTCTAGTATACTTCGACCCCGTTAAAGCTTCAATGATATATATATATATATATATATATATATATATATATATATATATATATATATATATATATATATATATATATATATATATATATATATATATATATATATATATATATATATATATATATGTGGATTTTATATCTATAGGATATACAATTTGTCATGTGATCACAAAGAGGATGAATAGATAATATCACTGAGCAAGAATGTTGAGGATATTCTATGAACCTACTTCATGTCGATGCCAAGAATACATAAGACGATTCCAATGGTGATAGTGACCCAGACCCAAAACATGATGCCGACACTGAAGCACATATTGTACATGATCATACACACGAATTGAATAAAATGGTACCCATTATAGGTATGCAACTCTTTGATACTAAGGAACTTAAGCAGTGCTTAAGTTATTATGAGGTTACAAATGGATATAATATTTGATATGAAAATAATGATACAAATAGGTTGTTAGTTAGGTGTTGTGAAATAAGCTAAAATCTAAGATATCCTTCTAGACTTTGGGTTTCATGGATGAGTGAAGGTAAATCTTCCTAGATAATGCCAGTATATGATGAACATATTTGTTTAATAAGGAGAGAGAGGATATAAGAAGGAATAGGAATATAGTTTTTGGATATATTGTGCAAATTACAAACAACTTAATATACTGCTAATTATATGTAAACATATGTTGCCATACATAAATATGATTATAAGGATATGGAAATAAACAATACGTTTATAAGTGCTAATTATTATTTACCAACTAGAATAAATGAATAAATTATTGGTCATTTGCCATCTATGAGTTAAAGCAAATAAATAGAATAGTTTGTCTCAATTAAATAAAATAATTTGTCTTATATGACCAATTAATTAGTTAGTAGCAATTAATTAATGAATTGGGTTATTTATCTACAGCCAGAAAATTTCGTGAGGGGTTGCACAATTTTTTTTTCCGAATAAAAGATTTGCATGGTTATGAAGATGTAACTATAGATAGATGAAATAAAAAGAAAATGCATACCTTGTATGTGTCTCCTCTGTAACAATGAGAATAATATCAACAGATTTTAGGTGTTTGATTAAGAAAGACTTCATATATGATGAGGATAGAAGCAATTACATTTACTTAAACCAATCGTTTGTGTGAGTAAAAACCACCAAAACTCAATAAACCTCAAAAACTCAGCAAAAACTTAAACCAATTTATCAACCAAAAAAAACTCAGCAAACCAAATACACTTTCATTTGTCATGAGAATACATTATAACTACAGGGATTCCAATTTGATAAAACTCAATTGCAAAGGAAGTAAAGGTTAAAAAAAACAGATTCTGCACATGAAAAGCTTACCAAATTTACTAACTTGCAGAATTATAAATTTGATTGCTGCTATACAACAACCGATTTTCATGAAAACATCAACTAGAATTATAAATCTGATTTCTGATTTCAGTAAATATATACAACTGATTTTCATGAAAATCTCAACTAGAAGTGTAGAATCTCATTTCCAACAAACATATAGCATCATAAACAACATTCAAAATTAGAAATATAAATTTGATTTTTGTTGTACAATGGGAGTTCAAAGAGGTTACCGTATTAGGGCTGGAGATTCGACGGAGAGCAGAGGCAGCGGACAACAGAGTCGGGGAAGAAGAAGCTGCGGTGGAGAGCAAAGGCAGCGGAGAAGAAGCTGCAGCGGGAGAGCAGCGGCGGGGCGGAGGAAGGCCGG
Organism: Cichorium intybus; assembly: GCA_023525715.1. Lineage (NCBI taxonomy): Eukaryota > Viridiplantae > Streptophyta > Magnoliopsida > Asterales > Asteraceae > Cichorium > Cichorium intybus. Next base: position 10,724,578 of record CM042015.1, on the reverse strand, counting down.
AGGCAGGAAGCGTAGGTGACGGGGAAGCAAAGCCGGCGACCGGGAAGGTTATTGTCGGTGGCTGCTCGATTTGAAGGAGAAGGAGAGGGGAAGGAGTGAACATTGAAGGAGATACGAGGTGGCTGCTCGATTTGTCGATTCCAACTATATAGTACAGACGATATTGGGGAAGAATGATTAGGGTTTTGCACAAATCTGAGTAGTAGCACGGGCTACCCCATGCTACTCTTCAGTTCCGCCCCTGTTTGTCTAGTAGGCTTGAAAATACTTTCACTTTTCTAAAGCCCACCCAACCATTTAAGTATAAAGCAAAGGCAGATTAGACATTATGGAAATAAATAAATATCAAAAACCCTAATCTTCCTCCTTTGATAAACATAAAATTGGCACCCTACTTCTCAGTTCTCTCCCATCTCCTTTGGTACACGATCACAGCACAAGCAAGAAAGAGGCAGAAAGCTTTGATTGTTGGTGTCTAGTAGCATTTTGTATCAACTCATTGTTGGATTAGGTGTCTAAGCCATGACATTATATTTATATTTATCTTGTTAATTGAAGCAAAGTCCATTTGGGTTGCCCTCATAGTTGGAGGTCAGGATAGAGTTCAGTAGAGTTAAAGGTTGATTTATTAATTGTGTAATAAATCAATAGAATTAATTAAATGGTTTATTAATATATTTAAGTGTTAATATATTAATTAGAAACTATAATAATTAATTAAGATTTAATCTAGAATTAATTGGATTTAATTCAGTGATTAAATTAATTAATTAAAAGTGCAGGGACTGGTTTTGTAATTATTCAATAGTTGAATAAAAGGCTGGCCAGTGGACAGGGGCCATAAATGGCGCCAATTGAGGAGGGTTCCTCAAAATGGCGAAACCCTAATTAGGGTTTAGAAAAAGGCTTGGTCCAATTGGTTTGCAGGCGTGCCCATTTGGAGGCTCCTTAGGGTTTCAGCTGTAACCCTTGGAGGCTATAAAAGGAGGCACCTGGCCACCCTAAAACCTGCGCCACTTTCACCAGACAAACTCTGCTGAACTGTCTTCTCCATTGCTGTGGGTATGACTTTCATTTGAGGCAGGATACTTTTGCTGCTAGCTTCAAGAACAAGATTCAAAGGTTGGTAATTCTTGTTTTGATATTTAGAAGTTATTGTTGGCCTTTAGGTTTTAGTTTATTATCTTCATAGAAGAAAACATAGATCTTTATAGGGTTGCATGTGAACCATAGGAATTTTTGTATTCATTGTTTGCTAGAAAACCCTTCACTCATGTGGATACCGATAGCCATAATTAATATTGATTACTATCTCCCACACCATTTGATCACTGCATTATCACAAGGTATGGGTTCTGAACATCATATTAGTTGTTTCGATTGACTATTTATTGTTTAATTCGATCTGGATTTTGAGAATTTTAAGAGTTTAATTTCGATGTGCATGATTCATAAACCTGTATTTGAATCATCTAATTTTAGCAGTGTATCAAAGTCACTTTCAGACATAAGAATCACCTTTTTGATTTATTTTCATTATTCATGTTCATCGTTCTTGATGTTCATTGTAACAACCTAAACACTTTAAGGTTAAATATTTTGATATTTCAACGTTTAATGGTTTTAATATAATCTTACTTTTTAGAAAAATATCATTATGTTCTATGCAGTCAATCGCGCAAGATCTCGCCGAGATAGCGCCGAGATAGCGTTTCGCGGGGTTAGGCCGAGATAGAAATCAAAATCTCGGTAAGTAATCTCGCCAGCGAGAATCTCGCCGATAATGTCCGAGATTTGCCGAGATTTAAGAGCCCGAGATAGCGATATTGTCTGAGATTTGCCCGAGATAGCGGTAATGTCCGAGATTTAGGAGATTTAGGAGCCCGATATAGCGATATTGCACAGGATCGTTATAGAGATTTGCCGAGACATGTTGACACTTTTCATATTAGAATATATCTATGTTTTATGTGACATTTTATGCAACTTTTTGTGATATTAATTCTACGTAGTATTAATAGTCTAAAAGTAACACACACAAAAAAACCCCGCTATACCACCGCTATACCACCGCGATAAACGCTAAATCGAATCTCGCTAGGTGACTGCTATAAGGTTTATGGCCGAGATAACTGCATAGATTATGTTATAATATCACATGCATGGTTTTATAACGAACAGTTAAAATTGTTACATTAGGATGTAGTTATGAATACATTGTCCTTGTGTAGTTTAGATTGTATATGAATGTTTGGTTGATTGTGATAGTTACGATTTTGAGTCATTGTTTGTTATAGTTATCCTTTTTGTTTTCCAATGTATTTTATTATACTTTTATTATAAATTTTAAATACAAAGAAATTGGAAAAACACGAAAGACGAAAACCCTACTATAGTTGAAGCAAGCAATAAGTTTATGGGCTTGTAGTCTAAGGGCGCGTTTGTTTCAAGTTTTTTAATGGAATTCAAGGGAATTGGAAAGAGAAATTCCGTTCAAAACGTGTTTGGTTAAAAAATGGATGGAATGGAATTGTGTAAGATTCCATCAAATTCCATATATAATTGAATTTATCATTCCTTTGCATAATACCAAATAATTCAAATTCCATTGATTATTTTATCTTATCTCCGATTAAAATGACATATTTAACCTTATAAAGGGTAGTTTTGTCATTTTATATACTTTATATTCCAATTCTTTCGATAAAATTTGCAAACTAGTAGAATTCAACAAATAATTCCATTTCATTATCTGTCAACCAAACGCGCTAGGGATTCAAATTCCTTCGGATTCCAATTCTGTCAAATTCTCATTCATCTTAAAGATTCCAATTCATTTGTAAAAATTCTGTGAACCAAACGCCCCCTAAGCCTTAGCTACCTTGGCCCAACAGCCTTTTGGTTCAACACCGCCAACTGCCCACCAATGACCAAAGGCAAGCTTCATGCAAGGCCTAAACCACGAAACCCATGACTGAACCCATCAACCACAATGACACTCACCCGAAATGGCGGCGACTGGCCTGCACGGACAACTATGTTAGTGATTTTTCTTGAAAACTCTTTGGCAACGATGATATTTTCTAACAATCCTCTTATGGTTCAAAATTTTATTTTATTCAAAAAAAATTTGTCTCTAGATTTTGACCAATTAGTTTTAAGATCAGGCTTGAGCAATGTACTTTTTTTATATTTATAAATTGTGTGTGATGTGATTGTATGTTTTTGATAATATTGCATGCTTTTGATATTGTTTTATGAAACAAATAAAAACGTAAAGACTAAGTTTCTATAATATGGTTTATTTGGAAAACTTGCTTAATCTGAAATTGGTTTTCGGTTATATACTTGTTTAAATTTTTTATAACATAAACTTATTGATGAATACCTTATGTACATGCAATCTATTTGTTACACTATTTTTTTTGGTAAAATTATGATTCTACAATACAAAACACCTTATATTTAAATCTTGAAACTCAATCGTGGGAACAACTTGAATGTATAATTTTTGAGTACGATAAGAACTAGCCATTTTCCAACTCCAAGGTGAATTTTTAGCCCATCTGCTAATATTCACATGTTCTAAATTGGATTATTTAACTGCGGCCATGACAAGACCTAAGTGTAGGGAAATAATGGGGCTAAACATGTCAATTAGACACCATTTTTCTAGAGTGTCATAAAGATCTAGGACTTGTATATGGATGCAATTGGTATCCGCTATCTACTAATTGAACTTATTGTTACGTGTATGATCAACAGAACATGCTGATGAACTTTAATATGCATATTAACCTTTATAAAATTATGTTTTTTTACAAAACATAATGATGATTAATTTCTAAAGGATAAGTGTTGCTAAAATTGAACTTTTATTTCCTTTTTTGCTTGTCAACCAAAACCGTTGACTAAAATTCACTTTGTTCTTTGTGGGAGAATGAGAAATTAAACTATGATTCTTTGTTGATTGGTTTCTTACATAGAGGATTGTCCTCAGGATCCATAAAAATTACTTGTTTTTGAGAAACCTTTTCCTTCACCACCATCTAACTCAGCACATGACCACCAACATAAATCTTGGCTTAGAATGTACGAATAAGCAACATGAAGTTCCAGAATTATGGTTTTTATCATTATCCCTAACCTCTAGAGGAATGGGAACCTTGTGAACCATGTTACATTGTCAAGGAGCTGAAGAAAGTGTTTCAACAACAAACTGAGTATGAGCTTTAGATCAAGTGGCAAAATCATGAGCCAGAGTTGCACCTAATGCAAGTTGTTGAACAAAAGGCTCTTGCCATGCGAAGGAAATGACACATTTGAAAGAAGAAAGAAAAATGTTGCCGTTCAAGCTAAAAGAGTATTGAAAAATGTACAAAGGATGTTGACTGTTACCATTGTGGTGAGTTGTGGCTCTATAAGAGGAAATTTCCTTTATACCTCTTTGAGCTAAAATGATGCAAGGTTGGAGCATCCAATAATCCAGGAATATACTTATCGGTCTCTGTGATAGAATTGTATGATTTTTCATCTAGCTCTTAGGTATTTGATACATGATGTGTAATTCACATTGTTAATAATGTGCATGGATTTAAAAAAAAGCTTGAAACTGAACATATGAGACTTGGACTTTTTGTTGGAAACAAAACAAGATCACATATTAAATCCATCAGAAGCTATAAGTTGAAGTTTCCAAGTGGTTTTATTCTTACTTTAGATTATTATCATTATTCTTTGATCATTAGCTTAGGAATAATTTAATTTTTCTTTTTGAGACTTTAAGTTATGAAGCATTTACTGATTATGGTATTTTTGTTCACAAGAATACGTTACTTTATTTTAATGTTGTTCTTTGTAATGGTATTTATGAACTATGCATAATTACGTCTCAATTAATAATCAATATATATTGTAAATGCTAAAAGATTCAAGTACTACTTGAATCAAACTTATACATGCCATTGTCGTCTTAGACATATAAACAATAAGCGTATTGCAAAACTCAGTTAGGAAAGAATTTTGGAATCAACTAGCCTTAAGTCATTGTATCTATATGAGTATTGTTTATGTGTAAATGTGACAAGTTTCCTTTTTCTCCAGTATCTGTGATATTGTGAAAGATCTACTAGGACTCATATATACAAATTTGTGCCTACCTTTTAAAACTACCCTATAGATGGATAATGTTACTTATATATATTGGCGAATTCAGTATATACAATAAGCGTATTGCAAAACACAGTTAGGAAGGAATTTTGGAATCAACTAGCCCTAAGTCATTGTATCTATATGAGTATTGTTTATGTGTAAATGGTGAAAGATCTACTAGGACTCATATATACAAATTTGTGTCTACCTTTTAAAACTACCATATAGATGTATAATGTTACTTATATATATTGGCGAATTCAGTATATACATATATATGTAATTGATTAGACATAAATATAAAGCCTTTGAAATATTTAAAGCTTTTCATAATGAAGTAGAGAATAAACTGAGAAATAACATAAAATCTATTCAATTTAAACTAGGTTGTAAGTATATTATTGGAAATATTATGTAAGATATATACAAATTATCATACTACTAATTATGTGTGGTACTATGGAGTCACACACTAAAATTCATAAATAACCATGAATAAATAATAAATATTTATGAAATAAATTTTATGATTTATCAACTAAACTAAATAAGAAAAATAAACATTGTATTTTATTATTTATTTAATAAAAATATTAAATAAATAGTTTATATAAAATATAAATAAAGATTTAAATTAATAATTAAAATAATTAATTAGATGATTTTTGGGCTTACTTGAATAATGGTTTAAAGGCTTGGCTAAAAGCTACCACTAATTCAAGTATATAAGAAATGTAGCTTATTGTTGATTGTTGTAGTTATCTGGATTTAGTTGTGTTGGTTCATCATAGTGATATTTTGTTATGACTAAGGAGGTGGAATGCAGAAGGGGTTAAGGTTTAGAAGTTGCATTTTTCTTGGTTACAACGATAAATGAAACATCCACAAAAACCAATAACCTTATTCATAGCATATACAAAAGACATGATCGACAACTTAAAAGACTCAAGAACAAACATGTTGAACAATGCAACAAGAACATTATCATGCATGATGTTATCATTTAGATTCTATGATGAGTCAACAATCTTATAGGCGTTGAATCAAAAGTGTATGAAATGACTCAAGATTTGAACAAGTTTATTGAAGCTGCAGATGAGAAGCTTTCATCTCCCGAAGATATCGATGCCCTGATGTAACACCCCTCATGTAACGTCTTAGATTTTTAGAGTAAATTTAAAATTTTTAAGAAATTATTTTCATTACATAATCAACATATTATCCAAAATGTTCAATAACATTTAATATTAAAATTAGGATTAGTCGTTGCTTGAATATAATCCATAATAACTTTTTAATTTTCATTGGATTGTTGGTATTGGATACATCTATATCATATAAGTTTACTTTTCCATAATAAATATTGAGGTTGTATACTCATATTTAAAAACACTATTCATTACTTCAAAAATACACAATTTGTCGCCAAATAACTGAAGACATTTAAATTTATTGTATTATGTATTAAAAAATACACAATTTGTCGCCAAATAACTTAAGACATTTAAATTTATTGTATTATGTATTGTTATTTTTAAAGAACCATCAATATTGATGTAAAAAGGTTAAAATAGAAAAAAGACATAAATATAAGGCTATGATCATTAGAAATAAATAATTTTTATTAGAATTTATTAACAAATATTGTGTAGAAAAATGGTTAGGTGAGTATAAATTATCTTAAAAATAATAAGAAAATGAAAAATACACTATTTTTCATTTTCTTATTATTTTAAAGATAAATTATACTAACCTAAGTATTTCTCTAAACAACATTTATTAATAAATTTAAATTATTTATTTCTAATGATCATAGCCTTAGGCCCCATTTGGTTCGTCGGAATTCGATTGAATTTGGGGAATTGCAATCCAATTCCCTAGAAATGCTATGCTTGGTTCAAGTTTTAGAAGGGAATTAGAATACTTGAACAAACACTTGAAACCCTTTGATGCAGTAGTTCACGTCGTCGTCTCTCATCTCCCCCACCCCACCTACATCATCTTGTCCAAATCTTGGCAAAGTGCAACTGATTTTCTAGCATCGCTAGGTCACTCACACATGCATACACACACACACACACACACTCTCTCTCTCTCTCTCTCTCTCTCTCTCTCTCTCTCTCCCTCTCTTTTTCCCTCCCACTCTCCCACTCTCCCTTTTTATCCCTAATCTCTAAAATCGATTTATGTTGGTAAACAGAAATCATGAAGCAAAAGTAGTCGTTCAAATCGATTTATGATTCTCTGACTAATTAACAGACGTCAAATTACCCTAATCTTTGAAATCGATTTATGTGTGGGTCGTCAGTGAGTTCTTTGTCTCTCTCTCTCCTTCGCAATCATTTTGGAATTACCCTGAAAAGGAACCTTCTGCTAAAGAGAATACATTAGATAACTTTTTTATCGAACAAAGATCAGATAAAGATAAGAACAAAATGTAAAAAAGAAAAAAATTGGATTAGCAAACAAAGGGAGTATTCCATGGAACAAAGACAAGAAAAACAATCTAGGTAATGAATCTTTTTGCAACTATGATATTGGTGTCCATACGGTTTGAATTGATCTAAATTCTAAGCTGCTAAAAATAGCAGGCATGGTAAAAAAGAACTGGAGTGGGACAACTATGAGAAGATTGAAAGAGAGATTGTTCTTCAACAAATTCAACGGTCTGTTCACGTGGCAACGCAAAGAAAATGGCTCGAGTCAATACATTTTGGAATGGTAGTATTATCAACATGATGTTTATAAGTCATATAAGTTATGATGTTTATTAGCATGATGTTCGTATAGTGAAGTTATTATTCTTATCATTTACGTAATATTTATTTACCATATAAGTTATAAAACAAAGTAAATTTATGTCAAAAGGGTAAATATGTCATTTTGTATAAGGTTTCTTTACATATAAGTTGGAAAACAAAGTAAAATTATACCAAAATGCAATAAGGGCAAATTTGTCATTTTACATAGATTGCAGTTGCATTTCCTTCCAACCAAATAGAATATGAAATTGGATTCCAATTCCATTTTCTGCCAACCAAACAGAATATGAAATTGGATTCCAATGCCTCACAGATTCCAATTCCTTCATAAATATTATGCGAACCAAACGCTACCTTCGATTCATGTATTTTTTTAATCTATTTTAACTTTTTACATAAAAAATGATGATTCTTTTAAAATATCAATAGATAATACGATAAATATCAATGCCTTAAGTTATTTGGAGACCATAAAAATCTAATAAAAGGAATCGTACCAAATAAGTTGGTCTACCCAAAATCTTCTACCAAACCTTAAAACGCAATTCAGTTGTCAGTATCATATTTAAAATCTCAAAGAATGAAATTGTGTCCCTACTATGGTGCCGATTATTTAACTAACATAAACTTCCTCGGAAGATTGGGACTACTTCTTTTCATCCAAAAGTTGACACCTATCCACATATTTGTCGTTTTATAAACTAACTAGCCACACATGTGGTGGGGTTATTATAATTATGGTGTGTACCATTTGCTTCTGCCCCTCCATGGTCTGTGATTTACTATAATGTTAATGGTCTAAAACCCAGCTACAACATACAAGAAAAAGAATAAGTTTGGAGTTAATTTATTACACAAATGATATTGTTTTTTTTTTAATTTTTTATAACAAACATATCCATATTCTAATGTACTCTTAAATTATATAGTTATTTTAGTTTAGACATTTCATGTATATCCACTATTTGATCACATGTGTGGATATCATGTCACTATCACATAATCACCATACAAACATTACATGACATTAATATACCGATCACACTATATCATATTTTCAATTTTAAAAAAATAATAATAAAATAAAAATACTAGTCTTGCATAACAATATAAATATTACATTGATTAAATTTAAAAAAAGACCGAAAACTAAAAAAACTAACATAGAAAAAAGATACCGAAGATTGAAAAATTGAATTAAGTCTTAATCTTATATTTTGCTCGAACGTTTTTTTCATCGCAAGAAATATCTCTAGATCTTCGCCTCGTAGTCGCCTGGTTTCATTTTCAAAACCTCCATATCGACATACTTTTGTAATAAATTTTCCGTTTCTACGATTTCTTGTTCCACCCGAGTCATTATCCCGACCTTGTCTGATTATAGTTGGACATATCAATCAAAAATTTTTAAAATAATCAATGATGCTAGACTTTGGATTTTTTGATCTCAAACCGGTAGCCTCTTTCTTCGCTCTATTTTTTCCGATCGGTTGACGTAGAGGTTGATCATCTTCTAGGTCTACTCGCTCATTGTTGATGTAGATGTGTGTTCGTCCGTCTGATTGTTGTGATTGGATTTCTTAACAGACCATTCTCGAAAACTTCAAACCGGAAGAATTTAATTCCTTAGTAACCTGCCATTTTCGACAATCCTTCAACTCTAACCAAGGTTTGACATACGGAAATGTTTTGCGAATAGGTGTAGTTTTTCGTATTGTTCCATGGCTTCCTTGAAGACGTCAAAGTCGTTGGCCCTAATTTTGTGCAAGTTATTAAGGTTTTTGTAAATTTCGTTGAATTGAGTAATTTTCACATCATTTCGAAATAATTTGGTTGGCATTCCGACAATATTTTCCCGTAAATCATGGAAGACGACTTTAACTTTTTCCCAAAATTTGTCTCTCTTTTGATAATCTCCAACGATGGGGTCTATGGAAGTCGAAATCAACGCCTTTGCTAAATTCATTCTTCATCCTTCGTCCAAGGCACCCTTCCTTCGGATTGCGGGTTTTTTCCTTTGTTCTTTGACAGTCGAGGTCACTCTAGTCGCTGTGTTTCCTTCACAATTTTGGGAGAAATCGATGTGTGTCGTGGTTGTGAAGATTGCAAAGGTTGTTGGAATACGAAGGCGAGTTGGTAGGGTTGTTGATATGGATTGTAATGTGAGAATTGTTGTTGAAAAGGTGCTTGTTGTGGGATGGGGGAGTCGATTTGGAGAGAGTTTGCAAAACCACTTTATGGTGACTCTATATTCAGAAAATGACGAGGTGTTGTGTTTAAAGAAAACGAATTATCAAAATCACGACTTCAGTTTGATGGTGGGGTATTTGGATTTTGATCCATAATATGTGTGTGTATATGTAATTGGAATATCAAATAATGGTGTGTGAAGTGAAGGTAAATGTGTTAGTTTTATAGATGAAAATTGGTAAAATTGAAAATTAAAATTTTTAAGTAACTAGTCATTGATTAATGACAATTTTTTCCTTGGTGTCGTCGAGTGTGACCGGAAACACGAGGTATCACATCACGACGCCCCCGTGATAGTGTGCATTGTCTAGATGCGGTGCCATGTGGCCATTACAAGCCTCTCATGAAGGGTATACATGTAGGCCTTATGATGTGTATCATTTGCTTCCGGGCCCTCCATGGTTTGTGATTTATTATAAAGATGTTAGTAGAACCCAAACTACAAAGTACAAGCAAATTCAATTTTGGAGTTAACTAACTTCACAAATGATCTTGTTTTTTGTATTTCTTTAAACAAACATATCTATATTCAAATTTACTCTTAAATTATATACTTACTAGATTACAAATCCGTGTGTTACACGGTTGACAAATAAAAAAAGTTATCTATTAAGAAAAATAGTTTATTTTGAAAGTATGATGTTAATAATGAACTTTTTTTTTTACAAAGTTCAAGGCTAATTTTTTTTCTAGAAAAATATCATATAATTGAAATTTAATGTAAAAGAAATAAAACTTTTCTAGATAATCTAAAAAGATAAAAATTATTTTGGCAAAGTACGATGTTGTTAATGAACTTTTTTGAAAAGTTAAATGCTAAACCGATATTGTTTCCAGAAAAATGTCCTATAATCGTGCTTCAATGTAATCGAAATGAAACTTTTTCAGTTCATCTAAAGAGATCTAAAAAAACAATTTTTTGAAAGTATGATGTCATTAATGAACTTTTTTTTCGCAAAGTTCAATGTAAAAGAAATGAAACTTTCCAAATCATATAAAAATATTTCAATAAGTCATTTCTTCAAAGTACAACACTGTCAATAAAGTTTGTTTGCAAAACTCAATGCTAAAATCGATTTTTTTTCCGGAAAAATGTCCTATTAATATGCTTCAATGTAAAATAAATTAAACTTTTCTAGATCTTTCAATGAGATTTAAAAAAAAATCATTTTTCAAAGTATGATGCTATTAAAGATTTTTTTTTTTTTTTTTTTTTTTTTTTTGCAAATTTTAATGCTAAAATCGATTTCTTTTTTTCCAAAAAAATATCCTATAAATGAGCTTTAGCTTAAAAGAAATGAAACTTTTCCAAAATGTTGCACCTATAGTTGTCAACCGACATAAAGAAAAATAAACAGATTCTTGCAATCAAGATACCGAGGTACCAATTTCAAGCATCATACATAACATATGACCTTGACATACATTGTAACTCAACTAATTTCGTAATCAAAACAATACCACAATATTTTCTATTTTAATTTTTAAATGTGAATTGCTTTGAATGGAATGCGACAATAAAGGTACTTCGATATACATTTTATAGAAGTATATCCAAAAAGTTCCATATAATTAGTAGTAACACTACCTTTTATTAATTTGTAATCGTAACATTTGGCCTTAATCATAAGAAATAGTAAGTGGAATATGACTAACCTCCAATCACTGGATTGACTTTATCTAATTTCTATAACTATGGAGCCTATTGGAATCTTGCCACTAATACGGCATCGACAAATTGAAATTTGACTTTGTATCCCATGATATTTAAAAGCCACCGCAAAAAACAAATGTAATTTGTATCGCAAGTATTATGACCACACTACCTCCATTTTGCTTGAATCTGCCACAATATATTGGCTTAACAAAAAGATTTATTGTAGACTTGTAATCTGGTAGATTTTAAGAACCAAAATATAAAAAACCTATAGTCTCAAAACCCAAAAATCAAATTTGAAAAGCAGAATGATGTATGCGTGTGATTGGAAGAAATAATAATAGGATGCTATAAGAAAGAAATCAAAAAAGTATGTTGCTATAACTGATAGAGTAGAAGGTGGGATTCTATATTCTATAGATTGGGAATTATCTCTTGATTTATAAAAAAAAATGATGACTTTCTCGGTTTAAAACAGAACCATCATCCTTTTCATTTTAAAGTGAAATCCCCTAGTATATGAAAGAGTGAAAAAGTGCTTTCGTTGTTGTGGAATAAGAAGCCTTCGTATCTTAATGCACGTATTTAATTTATTCGGAGCTATTAGAGCGGGATCCACTTTTTGGGGAATATGAGTCGAAGCAATAACAAGAATATTTCTAGTTTCATAATCCCTGGAGAGAAGGTTCACTAATAGACCTAGGGAGAAGTAATTCGACTCATTCACATCCAGATCATGAATGTTTGGAATCCATATTATGCAAGGAGACATTGCTTTTGCTAATTCGAATTGAAGGGTGATATAAAGTAGGTCTTCATCTTCAGGCATCATATCCATAGTTAGCGCATTCATGCTAGTTAGCAGTTCCAGCTTCATATCAAGGATATCGTCACTAGCATCAATATCGTCACTAGCATCAATATCGTCACTAGCATCGATATCGGCAAGATTACATCGAACCAAAAAAGATAGTTCTGTGTTTTTGCTATCGCAAATTACAGAGATAGACAGATAGTAATCAATCTGATTTTTAACAAAGATACTAAGGTAGAAATGAAATTAGAAACAACATTGCACAAAGCTTTCTGTCCAAAACTGCATACAACAATAATGGACAAAAAAGTAAATACAAACTTGCACTCCAAAAAAAAGCAAAAAGTAATGAATAAAAAGATATTAAATTACGGGTCGTTTGTAAACATGATCAGCCTTCACTTGTCTTGCATCATTCCACAAAACCTCTGTGTCTGATCCAGCACGTATAACATATTGATCTCTACCCTTTTCATCAGTAAGCCAGTGTTGTAGATTTTCCTTGCAGCATTCATGTACCAAAATTTTATAAAAACAATGCAAGATTCAATGTATAAAGTTATATGCAATCAAAAGTACATACCCCTGATGTGTATGGTTTGGATTCCGGTGCTACCCACTCATCAGGGACTCTCATGAACTTCTCTATTTAATCAATCCCACAGATTTAGGGATAAGTTTGACGGTTCCCTAGTTTAGTTCTTATTATGGGTAAACCTTTAGGTATATCCGCCTCAGGGTTTAGTTCCTACATAAGAGAATATTAGATATTATGAAAAAAAATACCTTATAATTTTAGAAAGTAAGGTAGCTTCCACCAGAAAAATAATTAGAAAGTATGTTGTTATTTCCAAAAATGTTTCTAAAGTACGTCCCTATTTCTAGAAAATTTTAGATAGTACTTTGCTATTAAGTGTAATAGATATATTGAAAAAAAAAACTCATTCAATGGTGGGTTAATTATACCATTCAAGGAAAACCATTGATTTTCAAGTTTGTCACTACGAATCTCATTTGGACATAAAATGATAAGATTGGACTACTTATTTTGAATCTTGGAGGCCCATAGAACCTAATTTATTGCTCTTTTGTGATAAACCCTATTAATACTGCTGCTTCACCTGCTGTCAGCTCTGCCCAGTTGCACTAGGCCTGCCCCGTCCTTTGGAGGGCAGCCCGAAGAGTCGACACATTTTTGTAAAAACTTTAGCACTTTTTTATCCATGATAGCATGATGATTTGATTTTGTTCATTTATACTAAAGGGGACATTGATGACATGAAGTAGAATAGAAAGATTCTTGTGAAGCTTTACCTCACATAAGAGCATATCTTCTTCTCGTGACCAACCTCCTTTCTTGAAATCAGAATTTAATTAAGTGAACCATCTGTGGTTTTTTGTTCCATAACCGAATATTAGTAATTCTATAACAGAAAAGAGTTCGATAAAAGTGATAAAAACTTCTTGTTTACCTTCTTCTACGTTACCTTGTAGTTTTGCTTTCACATTTTGATGCTATAATAGCCCAACTGTACATAACAGATAACACCCATGAATTCAGTATCCGAAAATCAAACCGTAAAAAAAACCAATCTCGCTTAATAATTTGAAGTGAAGAAAATCATACTTATTGGTTCCATGAAGGCCAATTTGTTCTCTTAATATATCATCATCCTGAAGCAAGAATACATACCAAACATGAAGATTATAATTTATAAAGTATAACTCGCAATGATTATAATTTATAAAGTATAACCCACAATGAAAGTAAAATTATAAAGGCTTCATTAGGGAGATTAAACTGAACCTCTTCAAAAAATACTAACAGCACATTAGGGCTTTTAGAAAGATGAATTTGTTTATGTTCTTTCAAACCAAGACAAAAACTTAATCACAATTGAAAGATGAGCCTCAAAGGGTGAAAACTTACCGATTGCATTTTTCAAATCAAGTACTAATTTAGATCATTAACACGTGCAAACGAAGAAGAAAGAACTGTGTATCATCAAAGAAAAATCAAAATTAAAGAACCACAGTCACATTAAAGCAATTGGGAACCACATTACCAAGTTTATACTATTCACTCATCATTAAATTCCCACTGTTACCATTACAACATAATTGCCGCAAATTAGAACTAATTAGGTTGATATGTAAATTTAAATTAGTCAGTCTCCATACATGCAACCAAAATTAAGAACGAAAGATATTAAAATACCGAGTAGAGCTACACATACCAATTGGACTTTCAAAATCCGTTTGCCCCAAATACATAATTAATGAACTCTATTTGCTAAATTGATAATTAATGAATCAACAATCCTGAAAGTCAACAATGACATATATTTTTACCTCTCGCTGGGTTAGAATTGAAATAAAAATGTAATCGACAATAATCAAATAAAGAAGCACGATCAGAAATCAAAACGCTTACGAGAAGACGGGTATGAGAGCATGAGAACTGTAGATGTGAACAGCAAAAATTTTAGGAAGCTTAAAAAGTTAAAATCGATGGAGACATACATGCGCCTGTGTTTGTTTCATGCGCCAATTAATGCAGCGCCTAGAAACCCCCTTTACTACTAATATTTTGAAGATGTGGGTTGTAACGGCGGTGCGGTGGTATAATTTCTTGATTTCAGATGCATTTGCATTTTAACAAACTCTAGAGCAACCGTTCAATAAAATTTCACTAAAATTTTAAGAGAAAATTGTTAGCATTTAAAGGATGAAGATGAACTGATTCCTGATTTTATGGGATTGATTGAAAATATTTAATGGGTAGTTTCAAACTTTCATTCAATGGAATGAAATTCACGGCAAAAAATATGGGGAAGTTTAAATTTGATTTGAGGGTAGAAAGGTGGAATCCGAGAACTCTCTTAGCAGTGACACGTGGCAAAAACACATCTAAAAAACTACATGTGGCACTATAATGCTTGGTTTATTAGTAAGTATAGATAGATTTTAGTTTGTACATAAATCTTCAAGCATCCTTAATCATTTAGGTTGGATGGCACTATATCAACAATAGAGACCGCTAGTATATAAGCCTTTTGATACAAATCATTGATTTTTTCATTTTTAAAAATAAATATTAATTTTGTTGGTGCTTCTGTTTGAAGGCTTTTTTTGTTTTGAATTTGGTTTTAAACTATAAAATTAGCACAAATTAATATTATGTGTTCATCTTTACGAAATGACGATCTTATACTTTTTAATTATGGTTTTACATAACTTCAAATATCATTATTTATGGAACCTACAGTCTGATTTTATTGTAAAACTGATTTAATTGTTCATTCAACTTGTTCTAGTCTACGATCTTCGTCCATATGATTTTTTGTTTGTTGCGTATTTTATTCCTAACGGTAATTCTATCCTTTTTGTATATATATTTTGTGCAATATCAAGGTATTAAAAGCTGCATTAGATGACTACTAGATGTATATGACTAGAGATGGATCAAATCTTAATGTTAGGACAACAAATTAATGTATTTTAATGTGTAAGCTGCATTAGCTGACCATTCTGTGCAATAATTAATGAGTTAATGCTACAAAAGTTCAAGAATTTAAGGCAATGATCCTAATTTACCCTAATTTTTTTTTATACTAATTTGTCTTAGATTTTTTCAAAAAGTTTCAATTTTTATCTTTTAAATGGTAACCATCAAGTTACCACTGATGTGTCGGTAATACTGGCATGACATACCTATGTGGCATGATGACTAGATATGTACGTCAAGTTATATTAATAATGTAATAAAAGTCCAAGAATCTAAGGTCCGATTTCTAGTTTGCCATAACTTTTTTATTCTATAAAAGTCATTATGTTTTCGAAAACTTTTCATAAAAAACATTATTTTTGGACAGTTTTTCATCAAAGCCATTATTTATTCGAAAACTTCATATATTGCTTACATAACTTTTTTATATAATACGTGTGTGTGTGTATATATATATATATATATATATATATATATATATATATATATATATATATATATATATATATATATATATATATATATATATATATATATATGTATACTTACAAAATATGTATATATACATATAAATACACAATTTTTTCTTACATAACTTTTGATTATCATATACTTATTTTAGATTGATTAAATGTTTTAACAAAGAACCCCTTGTTAGAGAGGTTAACTTGCTTGCCCTATCCTCGAAGTCGTGGGTTGGAATCTTATTCGAAGCTCTTTATTCCTTTTTTCGGAACACGTTGATCATACGTGCTATATAGAACAAAAAACAACATTTGAGATAGCTTGACCCAAATTCGAAAATATAATGACTTTTATAGAACAAAAAGATAGGTCTGACAATCGTGTCGTGTCGTGTTTGGGTTGGCGGGTTGACGAGTTAAGATAGCTTAACCCAAACCCGACCCGTTTACTTATTGTGTCGTGTCGTTTCAACTAGTTTATTTTTGTGTCGGGTTGGCGTGTCAACCTGTTTACTTTGTAAATGCGTCGTAGCATGCTAGATTGAAACACCGAATATGTTGAAAGAGTAAGAATTTGGGAGGTGGAAAAATAAAAAATGAATAACTGAGAAGAGTAATAGTTTGGGAATCGGTTATACGAAATTTACTATAAGTTTAAAGAAACATTATAGTTGTGGCAAGAAAGGGTGTCGAACTTTCAGAGAATCGGTTGTACGAAATTCACAATAATATAACTGAGAGAAGTAATGGTTACCTTTTAAATGAAGAAACTTGACACTTTTTGGAAAAAAATCTATGACAAATTAGTGACAAAAAAAGATTGGGTAATTAGAAATCGGACCTTAAATTCTTGGACTTTTGTAGCATTAACCCATGATTAATTATCATGATTATTGTGATTGATTAACTTGATTAAATCTGCATGATATGAACGTAATGACTAGTAATGGGGATAACTGGTTTACATGACCATTGTGACTAGAAGTATTTAGAATCATTAGGATTAATAAACGAACCAAGGAAACTAATCAACTTAGCTATTAGTGAACAGGAGTTTTACTACCATTGCACTTAATAGAAATTAATTACAATTGAAGGGTGAACTCAAGTTTAAATAAGAATACCTTTCAGAACTGTTTCCAAATCAATTTTCCATTTCAATTTCCATTTATTTACCTTTTTCATTTTATATCCAATTCATCCTCTTTATTTTTTGTTCAATATTAACTAGTAAATAACTAAGTTGATCTGTTTCATACCCATTCTCTGAGAGTTCGACACCCTTTCTTACCACAACTATACTGCTACATGATTAGTTTCACTGCCTAGTGTGTGATAGTCCATTGTTGAGATGAGATCGATTTTATAATTTAAAACGAGATCTGTCACATCAAATTTTTTGACATCGACCAAGGATTGATCTGCCGCATCAACTATCTAACTATTAACATGAACATATAGTAAAATTATCATCCTCATTTTTACATGTATAACAGCTTATAGTTTTTTTACTATTGTAATAGAGAGCCAACAATTTTAACCCATCCCCTTATCACTTAGGGGCTGTTTGGTAGAAAATGAATCATTTAGAGGTGAACCGTAAGAGGCTTGAATGATTTAGAGGTTAGGCCTGAATGATTCAAAGTGTTTGGTAAGGTTGTTGATTGGATGAGAAATTTACCGCTTTAACCTTCTAACAATAACAAAGAAAATAGATGAACACTTAAGCACAGATGAACATTTCAGATGAGCCTTTTAGCATAGATGAACACTTCAAATAACATATATGAGCATTTTACATAAATATTTCAAAGAACGCAGATCAATAATATCAAAACACAAATCAACATTTACTCTATTCTCTCTTTCTTGCCAACGATTTAAGTACACAAAGTCAAACATTATGTTGTTGCCTTTCCCCTTAACAGTTTCGGGAGAAAAAAAGAGAAAAAACATAGATCTTGAGAATAGTTGGTGGTTGTCGAGGCAAACAAAAATAAACCCTATTTGTAATACACAAATTTGCGTATAGCAGTAAAGGGATCGTATCCACGGAGATTGGTTCGATTTGTAAAACTATGCGATCAATTAGAAAAGATATACATATTTTTAAACATTATAAAATAAAAAGGGGAGTTTTTGTTTGTTTTGGTTGAAAATGAAAATAAGAACAAATAATCAAATTTTGGCAAAGAGGATTAAGTTTAAGGAAACAATCAATATTGGGATTTCATCACGATTCCAAGTAGTTAGTTTATCATCAAAGATTATAGTGCAATGTGTTTGACTTAATCTAGCTTGATTATAGTGTCTCAAAAGCTTGAAACACCTGGATTCTTCTTAATTGTATGAATATTAGAAAAGTTCTTAATAACCGTCTGATCAAAATCAAAAGTCAAATAAGCATCCAACTAAGTAATTTGACTAGCAATATTGCAAACTAAACTAAAACTAACCAATTATGAAGTGTAAAGCTGAAATACTATGAAATTAAGTTAAAGATGCAAGAAATATACTAGATGGATCAGTTTTCACGTCGCAAGTCCAACTTATCCCCGATTCTTCACGTTTTGAAATTCAAGTCAAACCTCGGATCACGTTCTTATCCAACACTTGGCACCACGAAGGACAATGCCCTGCTCGCGAGTTTCTCCTGATCTTTATCCATCGTTTCCTTCTTTATCTTTGGCCAATTTTACACTTTAAACCCTGAAATTAGAATGTTTTTCCTATACAAGCACTTACACTAAAAGTGAGTATTATTAGTCCTTTTAAAAAGATAAAGTAACTAAAACACGGTCCAATAAGCGTAAAATATGCAATATAAAATCGGGTTATCAAACACCCCACACTTATGCTTTGCTTGTACACAAGCAAAATAGAGCTCTCAAGAACTTGTATCAAAAACTCAAACTTTCTTGAAAATCCTCAGTTTCAAAGTTTATTGCTACCTTTAGAAGTTATGTTTAAAATCAATTTTTTTTAAAAATGACAAAAATCCCCTTGGGACTCACGACTTTTTAAAAAACTCTTGAATACAAACTTTCCGTTTACAAAGAGAATTTCTATGACTTTTTATGTTATCCGTGTAGCGAGCTTTCAACAACATTATCCGAGATTGGTTGACCTTAGGTAATGAGGTAAGGGAAACCACCATTTTCATGTCTACCGGCTTGAACAATACAACCCACTGATTGAAACGCTTGTGCTGTGTATGACAAGTCCTGTTGTAATGGGTGCATAATGGCGTCTAATGAGCCTATTTGATTAGTGTCTCACATCTCCCTTAGATCGAGGGTTGAGCATGTGTGCCCCCTTTTTAAATAGTACATATGCCTCCAATGCATGGTTTTCTTGATTTGATATTGGTTTTGTTTCTTTTACCTTTCCTAACATCACACGACGTCATTTTTCTTCACGTCGTGCGTCAACAAATGCTTCACTAATTGATGGTAAAGGTGTTTCCCCTAAAATTCACACGCGCACCTTGTCCAAGTTACGAGTCAATCCTACATGAAAATCATAGAGTATTTCTTTTTCCAGGTGCTTCTTAAACATGACATGATCTTCAATTTCTCCCCAGTTAACTTCATAGAACATATCTAATTCGTGCATAAGACTTTCAAACAATTATAATAGACTGTTACATCTAAGGAACTTTAATAGGTTTCTTTTAAATTCACATTGGTCTTGAATATTTGAGAGCAATTTCATAGATCTAAGTAGTTTTTAATTGTCGTATCTCAAATGGGCTTCATGGTACAAGGAAGTTCTGGTGATGTTACTTTCCATGGAGTTGATGAGCCATGCCATCACAATGGAATTATCGAGTACCCATGAGGTAAAAGTGGATCAGTCGAGCTGGGTCGTGACAATATCCCCGATAAGATATCCCAGTTCACTTCATCCATGAATACAGATTGAGACCATTTTACGAAAAATTTTCAATCGAGTTTGTGACCAGTATCACCAGTTAGGAGTTGTCATTGTAATTGGTGATTTGTTGTGGGTTTTAAGCATGCCCGACCCAATAGGGTGCAAGCTAGGCGACGGCCCAGGCCCTGTCAAAATTTAGGTCCCCAACTTTTGCTCTATAACATATGTTATATATTAAGCTACTCAAAAAAGACATAAAACTATATGCAGCTTGTTTAGTTATAGACGTTGCTTGGCTTTTTCCTAGATGATCCGAATTCAATTCTAGGTAGTGACATTTTTTTTATTTCACCCTTCAGGTTTTTAAGGGACTTACTTTTTGCTTTTTGCTTGGGCCTGAAATCGGCTTGGGCTGGCCCTGGTTTTGAGGCCCAGGAGTATCTTTTGGAGTGTTTGTCATGGTGTAAAAAATGATATGACAAAAAATGATTGATTGACATAGAAAATCAAACATACCAATGACTATCAAAAGAACTAGACGTTGGATTAGAAAAAAAAATATATGTGGATCCTAATGCTTTGATACCATGAACAAATTAGGAGAAAAGTTTTCTATATTGCTTCATTCACAAAATATGAATTTAGACTACTAGGTACATCAATTGTATCCTACAATATTTGGGGATTTAATTTCTTAGACCCAATGGAGTAGTGGCAACTTTTGCCACCCTGCATTTGTTGTCGCATCAGTGCCGCCTCATTTTTGCCACATCTTCCTTATTTCCTTATTTCTTGCCAAGGTGTGGGGATGATTTGCCAAGACATTTTTTTAATTTAAAAAGTAACAAAAAGAAGTAAAGAAAGGAGATATAAAGTGGTAAGATGTTGTCGTTTGCCACTCCTTTTCCATGTCATTCCATGGGATAGCGGCGGCGTTTGCCGTGTTACCTCACCCTTTTCCAAGGTGATGTTGAAGCCATTTTCTATGGACGTATGTATGGGGATTAAATTAGGTAACTGATTCATTAATATAAAGACTTAAGTTAGGAGACTAATTGACTAATTTTTAAAATCTACTTAGATAAAAAATACACAAGTTAAAAACTAATATGTCAACTTTTATCATGAATTTACTACAGTTAATTTATGATGCATTATCATTGATTCATGAACGTTCCCGTTACACAAGTTCAATCTTAATCAACCTGGATACATCTTTCTTTTTCCATGAGATAGTCTTTAAATCTAAAGTAGACTATCCTAACCCCAAATCCGAACCTACACTACTAATACTAACAGGATTCATTGTTACCACAGTTGGACCATATGCGTCATCATAGGGCAAAAGGGTGTTTGTGTTGAGGGCAGTATAGACCATTAGAATAATGGAAACCATGACAGAAAGTGCAGAAAGAAGAAGCATAAGCAAATGAGCAGTGCTACTCTTGGTCTCTTGTGCATATTCTGTTGAAGCTAATGCCAAAACTGTTAATGGGTATGAGTATGCCCACCATACCACATTGAATTTCTTCATTGATTTTTTGAACAAATTTGGTCTTGTTACCTGTTTTATACACGCAACAAAAAGAGTTTAGTTAGTTTTTTTTTTTTGAAATTTGACATATTTATCCTAAAATTATAGAATAAGACACGACACATTTGAGGAATAAGGGTATTTGTAAAAATGGATGACTCGTGCTAGAAGGTTGTCACACATCAATACACTAAACTATAGGGGTCTGTTTGGTATGATAGAATGAAAATATGAGTCAATGGACTGGACAACGTAATGGAATTAGCAAAGTAATGAAATGAATTATTGTATTCTATTGTTTTGTTTAGTTGACTTGAACGAATACAATGAGTAATTCAAACATGTTATTTCTTATTAGTAAATAGTAGACTAAATAAAGTAAATTTAATAAATAAAGAAAATAATGTTATTTTACGAAAATAATGTTTAATTAAATAAACATAAATTGTTAAATATATTGCATATAAACATGTTTAATTTCATTCATATACATATTACAGGTTTTGCAAATAATTAAAAGATAATTTGTGTTTTAACAAAGGTATAGAATAAAAAATTGGATATCATAAAATCTTATAATTTAAATTTAATAAAAATATACTTTTACATTTATTTGTAAGTATAAAAAAATTATTTAGCTGAAGTTTTTAAGGAAATTAAGATTTATTAAAGATTATATGAATAAAAGTAATTTGTAATTATCATAGATATCATTCCATTCTCTATAGTAATGAAATGAAATCAATTAAAAAAAATGACTCCTCCCATAATGAATGAAATGAGTTCAAAAGAATGAATCACATTTTATAATAAATGTTCTATTTCATTCTTTTGTGACAACTAAACACGGATTTTTTCCATTTCGTCGTAATACTTTATTCAAAACTTCTTCGATTACCTCATACCAAAACGCTACCCAGAATAATAGTTATACTTTTTTAGATTTTTTTAAACAAAAGTGAATCTGTTACATACTTAGCTTTTACACGTATCATCTCAATGGGATCTCGTAAACTTAATATCCAATAGTTAACGATCTACGTTTTACTTCACAGACAATGATCTTCCTTCAATTCATCACCCAACTAATTTCCTAATTATAACTATACTATGTTATTTTGGATGTTAAGTTGATAAAGGAAATGAAATTAGTGTACCTGTGAGCTGCTAAACATGTGATTGACAAGATTCTTTATGTAAAGATATGCAAATAAAAACATCAAAAATTCAATGACCATTTATGATTGTTGAGTCCAATAATCTCACAATTTTAGACCCATTCAATCCAAGCCCATCAAATTAATTCAAATTGATTTCTATTTCCAAAATATAGACCCATAATGTTTGAAATCAAATTCACATCGAACCAATTAAATTACAATTTGGTTGAATATATTTTCATAATTTAATTTTTAAAGATTGGACATTATAAAAAATATATATAATTTGAATATTAACAAGCTTAGTTATCAAGTTTAACTTGATGAATTATTCAATTTTTTGTTGTCATACTTAACTCTATTTATAGAAATACAAACAATTGCTTAGTTGTGACTTGTGAACTAAAAATTTATAAAAAGTACTAATAAAAAATAATACTTTAATATTATGCTTGCAAACAACTACAAAAAATTTACATATATATTAGAACCTTTAATTTGGCGAAATTCTAATATAATTAAAACACAGTTCCATCAAAATTAACAAATAATTGATAATATATATTAAATATAATAAAAATAAATAAATAGATAATTATTATTCGGTTTTTGGCTATTTGATAATTGCTTTAGAAATCAAAACCAATCGAAAAACCGAAAAAATAATTTGATTTTTTTTTCCAAACTTAGTCCAAAAGTAATATTCAAATAATATAGCCAAATTCAAGTTGTTTAATTCAACAGTTGATTATATGCAAATAATAAATACCATTAATTCCCACCCGAAAAATATATTGGACTAATTAGTTGATTTTACAAGTCATGCTGACGACTGTTCTGTCACGTTAGTTTTACATTTTACACATTTATCTTTTATTCAATTGTAAAACAAACTTTGAGGTTGATATGGAATGTGAATAAACTTTAAAAGCAACGCAACTTGCATTGATAAGTTTTAAAGTTATGCAACTAGCATTTATATGTTTTAGAACGATCAACGGTATCAATGTCTTTTCGGTTTTTTGTTTTCGTTTTTACCGATCATTTAGGGACAAAGTAAAAAAGAAATTCTAAAAGTTGTTTTCAACTTTTCTTACTTTTTGTTTTCTCTCACATTTGGGGACAAAATTTAAAGATTAAATAAGACGATGGACATTGATGGCAAGTTGGGAACAAATAGAAAAATGACCACAGATAATCTTTTAATTTAAAACTTCTTCCTTTAAGAGTTACATATTTTTATCTTAATGATATAATATTTGTTTTGACATAATCGTAAGCTTTATGGTTAATTTAATAGAATTCGTCTATAGTTCTATGTTGCACTTGAATGTTGTCATATTCCATCAAATGTTTCCATTGGTCTTTTCAAACCTTGGATATCAGTCGAAAGACAGTAAACGTCATTACAAAAGAATGTTCGTCTTTTCGAAACAAGAAAACTTTACAACTTAATATTTAATTACTAGGCGAATGTCCGCGCGTTGCGTAGGAAGAAAATTATATGGTTAAAACATAGACAATAAACGTTATCATCATACCATCTTTAAAAAGTTTATATAAAATATCTTTATTATTTTCAATTATATGATAATAAATACATGTATCAAAATTTTAGAAGACAAAAAATTATTAAAATTACAATTCATGAATACAATTTATGAAATAAAATTAGAATTAATATGGTTCAAGATAAATAGTTATCTCAAACTACATGATTTTAGTATAATCTACCTACACTTTGTGCATTGATAAAATTGAAGGACATTGTATGTATTCTGCTATAGTTTTGCAAAGGCTTTCATTGCCACTCAAATATTTTGAATAACACACTTTTATTGATAAGAATAGAGACATATTTCAATGGTGTTTACCGTACAATCTATAGTCAAAACCGCACATCACACCAATTATGCAATTTGGGATTTTGAAAAGCACAAACTATATCACGAAAGTTTAAAATTGGATTACACAGTATGGTGCATGTTGTATCGGTGCAACTTGATGAAAGAATACGAAGTTCATATCGAGATGGACCCTGTTATATTTTTAAAGTTCAAACTCATTAAAATATAATATATAAAACTTTTACTAATAATCATTTATATAATTGTTTTACTTTGAGGAGATCATTTATTTATAGAATAAAGAAATTTCTTAAGTTGGTTTATCAAGACGACGTGGGATCAAATTTTCTTTTATAGTGTGTTATTTTATTTCATTTTCTTATCCCATATCGCTTAAGAAACATAACGAAAGTGAAATCAAACATCTATAAGTAAAGAGGCTAATATATTTCTCATCCCACATAGTTTAATAAACAAATTCCAATGGAAGCAAGTCTTTATAAGTATAGAGACTAAAACTATTACCTTTATATATTTGTTCTTTTGTGTTATTGATTGTAACCGGCTTAGACAACGGTTAAAACATTCAATGAACCATCGGTTCGAACTATAAGACCGATTTCGTAAAATTTGGATGGGTACCCATCGGTGCCCACTTCAATTTTTTTTTTCTAAAAATATTCAAATTAATGTGTTATATGATAAGAATTCATCCACATTGATTGAACGATGTTCAAAGATATACTGTTTGAAATTTTTATATAAATAAATATTATTAAATCGAAAAATGTTATCAACGTTGTCACTACATATTGAACATGACGCTATGAACTTGCAACCTAATCGGTTTTTAATAGTTTTTAACCCAATTTAATATTCATCTTTTTAGTTTCAATATTTTTTAAGCTAAAACAAAATAGTAAAATCTATTGAAACTATGAGATAAAAATATGTATTTTTAATAAATTGACTACTAATTAATAATACGTATAATAGTTCAACTTAGTTTGTTTGAATAATGCTTAAATGTTTGTTATTCAAAATTTTTATGTACATATATCACGGTAAATCTAAAAAAAAATCAACACTATTGTCATTTTTTACTACGACATATTTAAAAGTCATATTATGATCAAAATTGATGGATAATGGAATCAAATGAGTGGTATCATATAAGGGAAAGATGAAATGTTAGATAGATGTGTGAAGCAATGTGGGACAATGAAAAAAATCAAAATAATATGGTAAAAAATAAATTATTAATGTTGAATCTCATTGTTTTGAATATCTTTTTATATGAGATAGTTAAAACGTTTACAAATGAAAACTTTTATGTATATACATACTCTTGAGTAGAAAAATGTTTACAAACGACATATAAGCTTTCAACCTAATCATGTTTTTAAAAGTTTGAGTAATTTTAATTTTCATTTTTGAGTTTCAATACTTCAAGAAGTTGAAACTAAATAATATAATACTTTAAAATTTTTCGATAAAAACTTGTTTTATGATAAAATGATCACTAATAGTAGACTTGAAAGTCATAATATGATCAAACTTGATGGATAGTGGAAGCAAATAAGTGGTATTATATAAGAGAAAGATGTAAGGTCATATATGTATGCGAATCAATGTGGGACAATGAGAAAAAAATTTAAATTAATATGGTTATATTTTTATTAGAAATACAACAATAATACTTTATTATAGTCTTTATTAAGTACACATAGTTTATATATAATTTACTAAGTATTTTGTAAAAACCATTATCAAATGTAAGTGTTAATTATATTTTTATTAAAAATGAAAGAACAATACTTTATTATAGTCTTTATTGAATACACATAGTTTAGATGATTATAAAAATATGGTTATTATAAAGCAATTAGCAAACATTATAAAAAGAAATTTGAAAAATCATTAGAAATATGAAAAGACATGGAAGTTTCAAATCAATGTGGTGCTTGGAAATATGCTTCTTTTATAAGATATATAGATTTATAAAAGATATTCGTTTTCACAATGTATGAATTATAGAGGTTCAACGATACCGCCGAAAAAGGATAAATGCCACATAAATCATAATCGGTCCCACAAATTAAGATAACACGTATTGTCGAGAAAAAAGATTGATACTCATACTTGTATATGAGAGATATTACTTGTAGATTTTCCAAATTTTTATTGTTATGACAAATACAAAAGTGACCTCTTCACTAAATGCAACTTGGTAAAACCAATGAAGGTTTTTTTTTTTTTTTTCTTTTTTTTTTAATCAATATGTAAGCATTGATCTTATTCGTCGCTTGAAATAGATATAACTTGATCAATTTGTCGTTATTTATGTCAAAATAATATCAATTAATAAAATAGGAAAAGACAAATTATGATTCAAACATTGGATACGCAAACCTCAGAAATAAATTCAGTAAAAATCGTAAAAAACGTACTGGTTTTTTCTTATGACTAATCAACAAATAACGACCAACAAATCCTTCCTTTCTGTTTCTTCTTATTTCTCTTTTTCTCCGATTGTTCAAAATGAGTCTAATTTGATAAATAATTTTGATACAATTATTTGACTGATCGTATCTTCTAAAAATATTCATTCGTATTGACAAAATTTTTAAAACAAAAATCAAATTATTACTTTTATGTGATAGGTAAAATGATAAAATTAAAAGTAGAAACTTATGAAAAGGAACTACGTTTTTCAACCAATTTTAATGGAAAATGTCATAAGTGAGTAGTAGTGAAGGCTGCAATTTTAAAATGTAGCGAAATTTAATGATTAATTAATTTGACATTGAGGAGAACGTTTCTAGTTTATGATTTTATACTATTCTTTTAGTATATTTCTTAGTATATATATTCATTGCGTGATTTAGAGAGAATGATACTCTAGAAGTAAAAAATATGGTGACCTTATGATTTTAAATATTGAAACATAGTGTTTACATGTGTTTTGCTAGGTTCTCATTAGCCCCATCATCGGAGATGGTAGTCATTTTTTAAGACAAATAGAAAATGAA
This sequence comes from Cichorium intybus, assembly GCA_023525715.1. Taxonomy (NCBI): domain Eukaryota; kingdom Viridiplantae; phylum Streptophyta; class Magnoliopsida; order Asterales; family Asteraceae; genus Cichorium; species Cichorium intybus. The sequence goes on along the minus strand of CM042015.1, from coordinate 10,696,523 downwards.
AAAAATGACAATAAACATGTATAAAAATGACGTAGGAATGGCATATGAGTAATTGAGTATGTAGGTACATAAAGGACACCAAACGCAAAGTCCAAAAGTTGGGTGAGAGTGAGAATGAAAGTGAAAGTGGTGAAAGTGAAACTGAAAGTGAGATTGGTCTCTAATTCTCTTTCCTCTTATATTATAAATATATATAAGGTTATAAAATAAGCATATATAAGGTTATAAATGTTAATTTTTATAACTTTATTTCTAAATTGTATATATTTTCTAATAATTTATTTTTATTTTTCCAAAATAGTTTTAAAATTAACATTCAATGGTTTGTTTTTTGTTTTTTGTTTTTTAACTTTGCATTCAATTAGGAAACTAAATTAGTAAAAGAAAACATGTTTTTTTAGTAGACGAGTCTCTTATTTAATAATAAATTTATAAAATATGATTATTGCATAATAATATTAAACTTATGTTTTTAAAATGATTTCTGATTAAGAATAAATAATATGTTTCATACAATTTGTCCTTTTCAATGGCTTCATTTTCCAAACAATATGTTATTTATTAAAACAAAACAATCTTATTTTATATACCCATAAAACCTATAAAAGTAAGTAATAACGTAAACAATTCGACTTTTGTGTAAATCCAAATCTAAAAGTAAGTAATAACGTAAATAATGTAAACAATTCGATTTTTCGATCCGAACAAAATTACATAAGCATTGAAACTACCCGCAACAAAATTCTCCTTTAATTATTCCTTTGTTGCAATTAATAATAAATAAATATCTACATAATTAATATAAAATAAAGAAATTAAACTCAAACCCTTAAAACAATACTTTATATATATATATATATATATATATATATATATATATATATATATATATATATATATATATATATATATATATATATATATATATATATATATATATATATATATATATATATATATATATATATATATGATAACCGAGGAAGCCACCCGACCCGTCCTTTGGATGACCGACTGACCCAACCTCGGGGCAACATGAACACCCGGTAAACTCATGTGCCAAGCAACCCACCATTTGGGTGTACCGGTGGCCATCCCTAATTGAAACCGGTGAGAGTCGAACCATTGACCTCTCATATGAAAAGGTGGGACAGCTACCAACTCGGCCATCAGAAGATGGTTTATATATATATATATATATATATATATATATATATATATATATATATATATATATATATATATATATATATATATATATATATATATATATATATATATATATATATATATATATATATCACTAAGATACTCTCTCAACGTCTATGAAAATCATTGAAAGATATTAAAAAGAATTATGTGTATATGCTATGTATCAGCATATGCATATAAAAATGTTTTTTTTTTTACAAAATTTGTTCAACGCATATTTTAATTGGTGTTATTATGTCTTAACGGTGCATTTTTTTTTTTTTTTTTTTTGAAAAATATTGCATAAGAAAGCATCTAAGGTTTTGAGAATTTACTGATCATATGACCATTTAATTTGTATATATATATATATATATATATATATATATATATATATATATATATATATATATATATATATATATATATATATATATATATATATATATATATATATATATATATATAGAGAGAGAGAGAGAGAGAAAGAGAGAGAGAGAGAGAGAGAATAAAAGTATTTAAGTAAAGTAAAATATTTTATACCAGATTAAATTCGTTTATTCTAGAATTATTACTACTTGGTTAGGCTTTCAAAACTTTACGATCAACATTTTACTGTGTTGTCTCAGAATCAAACGAAACTAATAGAATATATGCTTGGTTCCATTCAGTTTCATAATAATGCTTTTTGTTTGCATCACTAATCTAAACGGAACCTCTACCCTTTCGTTTACTGAATACAGATGTGTTCATGACAATTTACTGATCATTAACCCACAAATATGAAAACTAAACTCAAATGGTGTTAAAAATAACAATGACTCCATTGTACAGCTATCACATATTAGTTTTTGAGATGTCTAATAAAAATTAATATGTTTTTATCTTTAAAAGAATTGTATATAAATTAATTAATTATTCTTTGTTTTTGCAAATTTTGTCTGAACTATAATTTAATAAATATTTTATTCTTAGCTAATATTCAAGATCTTCTAATAAAGACACAATATACATTTCAGAAAGCGAAATATCTTATAATAGTAATTATTCATAAATTAAAAACTAAAACTTGAATAGGGACCATCATCATGTTATGTATTTATTTTAAGTAAAGCTAACATGTTGCATTTATAATGAAGCATGTTGTGGTGTAATTTTTGTTTGTTAGTTTTCAAATATATGTTACATTCAACTAAGAGTGACTAGCTATAATAAAAACCTTTTTTCAAAAAAGTAATATTATCAAGGTAAAGATAACCATTTTTCTAGCTAGATTTATATTGTATTTTATTAGTTGTAAATAGAAATCGTTGTATTGTTCAATCATATACATTTAAGAAAATTAAAATATTTTTATTAATTAAAAACATATAGTTAAATATCTTAATTTCTTCTATATAATAAGAAAATTATATGTACGTGAACATATACTACTTGGATGTATAGATTTAATTTAATTATACTGATTTACATGAAACTTTAAAAGAATATAAAAACAATTTATAGGAGGATGATTTTTGTTAAGAGGTTTTACTATAATGGAGATATTTTAACTTCTTTGGTTCATTGAATACGTGACACAAAGAAAACTTATCGAAAGCCTTCTTTTACTTTGAACTCAAAATTTTATCATTTGTCGGACATATAATTTTATGTAAAATATCTAATATTTGCTTTCGTATTATCGTATATAACTACATATGTTAACATTAATGGCGGCAAATAGTTAAATATTTTTAAATATATCTAATAGAGTAAAATTGAAAAGGCTCGTAAAATACAATCAATCCCACAAATATTATGAAGTAAGTATTAGTATATAAATCTAAGGGACATCCGTATATACCATGTAAATCTAATTATTGTCAGTAATCAGATTTTAATTACAATCTGGTGCAGATTCCCATTTTTTATATTTCAACTCAACTCTTACTAGAATTCAGAAGTGATTTACTACATCGAGTTCAAACTTAACCGGTCAACAACAATTATATAAAAAAATTATTTTGTAAAATTGAAGGGAATATTTATTACAAAAAGTATAAAAGATTTTGTTCAAAGGGAGAATTAAGGAGGGGACTTACGAGGGACAAGAAGAGAAAGAGGGAGAGATAGAAAAGCATCTTTGACGAAAAGTCAAACGTCCCGGAGATGGAGTCCCAAGCTAAGCTTGCCATGCTCGGAGCGGCAATGAATAAGAACATAACGGGCCGGAGCATCGTCGGAAGGCAGTTCTTTCCGGACAGTCTCTGATAAAGCGTCACGAAAACAACAAGGTAATGTATCATCCCTAACGCAAACATCACCATAGCACTCTCCTTCCACCCCATCTGAGCAGCTGCACGAGCTCCCACAAAGTTCCCTACCACCGACAGCTGGCTCGCCGGGTTTGCAACCGTCGACAGAATACGCTTCCCTTTCGTGAACCACTGCCCGTATATCTTCACGTCGAGAACAAATATCGGAACAACAAAAACCCACCACAAAAGAATGTAGCAAATGGTTTTTGGGGTGAAAAACGGCGCCGATTGAAGCAAAAGAAGCCATGAAATTGACGGCGCGAATAGGTAATTAACTCCGATATGGTTCAGGTATTCACTTTTCACCATATCAGAAAATAATGCGCATCGTAAGATGTACAAGATAGATAGCGAAGCTAAAATGATCAGCGAAAGTGACCAGAGGAGGATGAAGGCGACGGAGGGCAACAAGCCAAGCATTCTCCGGTAAGCGTGAGCGTTTTCCGGCTGGTCTCTGAGGGTTTTCCAGAGAAGGGTTTGACAGCAAAGGGAGAGGGTGATGCGGAAGTAGCCTGCATGGCAGCGTGCTAACACCGGAAATACCATGCCTTTGATTACGACCAAAATACCATCGTGGTTGCCGGATTGGAGGACGGTTGAATCGATCACGGTTACCTCAATTTCTGGTGGGGGTGGGGGTGGTGGTAGTGGTTTGTCATGCATTGTCGTCATATTGTGGTGGTAGTGGTGACTAGTGGCGGCGGCGGCTGCTTGTGTTTGTGTGTGATTTCACATTGTTATGAGTGGTGCTATTTATAGAAGTTATGGAGCGATCATAATAATCGTATCATTTATTTATTTTACTGAGGAGTTTTTTTTTTTTTTGGAATCAGCGAATAGATATGGTTTCATCTGAGGGTAATCAGCCCCGCAACTCAGGGTGGTTGACAATTACCTAAGGCGCAAAGGCCTTTTCCCTCCACCTAATTCGCTTTCCAGGAAAATCCCCCACATGGGGTTAGTCGGAGTCGAACTTCAGACCTTCCACCACATGAGTATATAACCCGGATGCATCCACCCAGCTAGGTTGAGCTTCACTTGCTTTTACTGAGGAGTTAATTAGTTAATTCCAACTAGGAAAATTCTATTTATTGTTATTAAATTCTTGGTCTAATTCATCTTTCTACCAATATATAAGTAAATGTGAAATTCATTAATCATTTTTTTAAATCTCATCCATTGTTTTAGATACTTGTATTGATCTAATCATTTTTTTTAATCTCATCTATTGTTTTAGACACTTGTATTGATCTAATAAGTAGGAAGATCTATTAGAAGGATATAGAACATCTTTTCCAATTATTATTTATTTAATAGGTTAAATATGTAAAATAAAAATATTATTGAGCAAGAAAAAAAAGTTAAAAATCAACATATCTCTTTATTATCACTATCAAGGTTTTCAAGATTTATCGTTTTATGTTTCTAAGATAGTTATTGACCAATTACGAATAGAAGATTTTATTATTAGCTAGTTTTTAAATTTGCTAACAAGTCTTTACCCATTATAACTTAATCATATAATTAAGACATATTATAAACAATAACAATAATTCCTTTATATGCAAAGTGTATCAATTAAGAAAAAAATTAATATCGTCGATGAATAGATATTAGATAGGGCTATGGGGCTTTTTATGAGGCTTTCTGTAATCTATGATGCTTGATTTTTCGTTGAATGAATAAATCTTTTAGACTCGATTTTCGACTGAATTGCCAAATTTTCTTGGCTCCGCACATGTGTTTTTGAGAAATGAAGAATTCTTTGAGGTTTATAGATTACATATTTGATTATAGAATAAAGATTAAAAAGGTGAAATTAGACCAGGATCTTACGATCGTAGTTGAACTTAAGATCCTATTACAGGTCTTGTTTTAGAATCAATCATATTTTAATCGGATTAACGAAAATGTGACACTATTTGACCAACGTGTTTATTGTGGCTGGAACTTTTTACATGCATGTTACCAACACGTTTGCAGTCCATTTAACCACCTTTGATACATGCACTTGTGCACATCTATAGATGATGTTTTCGAATTCTCAATCGGTAACTTTAAACCGTATAGATGGTTGTATTAGTCATTGGACCATTATATATAGGGATCCCTTATATATATCAGGCTTCAATTGCATTGGACTATTGTACTTTTAGAAAGAAAGCTAAAATTTTCGTATACCCTTAACAACGATGTTTTGTTTGTAACCTATAACTTAGAGATAACGACTCACTCGCTCGGCTAACCTTTTTGGACTCGACGGGCTGTCTCTTTTCAGCTCTTTTTTTTACAGCTAGATGGCTACAACGTGGGACCCAAGGTTTGAATTCAGCTTATCGGCTTGATGATTGAGTCGAGGCCAAATGTTCGTTTTTAGTACCATGGCTAAGCTTGTAAAAAGAGAGTGGAGTATTATTATATCTTTCAATAAGGTATTTGAATTCCAGCTTTTGTAAGTCAAGTCAAACCTTATATTAAGAAAGAAGCTTTGTAGTTAATCTTTTAACTATTTATTGTTATTTTACATTAGTTTTCTATTAATTTTATTTAACAAAAAATCTTGTTACAAACCGTCTCACTTGGTTATTACTTTTAAAAGTTTTTTTCTAAAAATTAATTTACGTTATCTATTTTAAATGTTATAAAAAGTCTTATCAAATAAATTCACATTTTTAGACATACTTCATATTTTCGAAATATAGCATTACCTGATAGGCTGACACCGATAAAATTAAATAACTAACCCATAAAATATTATATACCATATGTTTTTAATTTTTAGTATTTGTGCCGTTTTGAAAGTTTTAAAAAGTCTAGAGTGAATTACAATTTTGGTCCGTGTGGTTGGCAAGTTTTTACAATTTCAGTCATAATTTTTTATTTTTCACCAATGTCCCCTATTGAAGGTTTTGATTTCACAATTAGTTACTTGGTCTGTTACCTCCATCTACAATCCGTTAGTGAGAGTCATGTGCCCCTCACATGATGAGTAATTTCATCTTTTCGTATATGCCTTATAATTAAAAGCCATCATACCCCACATCTTTTCTACCACACTCCTCTACACTCAATCATCTCCACCTTGTTACTACACTCAATCTGTCGTATTGGTTGCCTCCTCTATGCTACTATATAGTGCCTGACACCAAATGGAACGACCACCATCATTGTCTCCATATAAGATGTCCCCATCACCCATGACTGGTATGGGGCCATCAATCGTATTGCGTCAATGGTCAGGATATCATAGGACTGTGCCAATCTCGTAATGTAGTGGTCCCTAGTGAGCAGACTCGCAGCTCGTGTCCCCTTGCCCTTGTTGATCAGAAAGTCTGCCAACAAGTACGGGAGATGCAAAAAGCGAGTAGCGTTAGTAATACCCCAGAGGAAGAGCATGTCACTTGCCAGCACCTTGTAACCGCCTTTTCCATGAGCAATAGTGTGAATAACAATCCAGTGAAGAAGGCGGTGGACCGTAGAGCAAATCATACGCTCGTAGTTATCCGTAGGCTCGTACTAGACACCGCTGATTGTAGCCCAAACGGCTGCCTCGGTGACTCCCTCTAGTAAGTGTGTCTGGAAAGCGGCAATGAATGTAGGGAAGTAACTGTCGGCCATCTCCTTACACATGTAAATGTTCGTCAGCCACGCTAACTCCCTGATTGGACACTCCCGGTCGACTCCTCCGAGTCGTAAATGTACCCTCCTTCGTAATGGGTCCTGGTGTGCAGGATCAAAGGCGTATGTGAAGTAAAACTCCAACATCAGCTCTTTGTAAATGACCTCTCCTGCAAGGATCAGGCGATCCCGTCTCGCACATGTGAAGCTGCGAGCTCGGTCAGCACTGGTCCACGACTTGACCAGAAATAGTGCTAACCAAGGCTGTAAACCGCATGCAACGAGGAATCCCCGATCCAATGATGGTGCCACCTTAATTTCTCTAGAAGCTAGTACGGATAGAAGCCTATGGTCGTTCGTTGTGTCTGCGTCATCCTCTGAAAACTACAAAAAATAAGTGTTGTGGTAGGTCCGTGAGTTGAATGGCAGGGAGTTCTCCTTGAGGCCATATGGAGATAGCGTCGCTATCTCTATAGATAGCGTCACTATCTTGCTTTATTGCCATTTTGATTTCACATTGTTGCTTGAGGACCTCCTGTACCACCCCACACTTGTGTTGTACCAAATCGTGCTTCGTGATGATTAGCCAACAATGATATTTCAACAAAATAAAATAAGAAGACTAACAATACTTATCAAAAAATCAGAACATCGGGTTGCCTCTTGGAAGCGCTTCTTTTTTCGGGCCTTTTACTAGGCCTTACTTCTTTCGAACGATAGCTACGACGGAGCATATGCTTTCTGGCCTTACTACATTCCATCCATCACCACTTCCCTCTTGATCTAGTACTCATCGAGCTATCTTGGGTCAAATGGTATGCCGGTCTTTCCATTGACGCCCAGCTACTGTTTTTTAACTACTCCATGTGAACGCTTAGAAGTTGTTCTGAACATCCAAGATCGATCATTCCTTCTATGTCTTTTTCTTAAAGACAGTTTGATGTGGAGCGCGTCAATTGTTGGCTCCAAGTTCGTCTCATATTGCACCTTTATTCCATATGTGATTTCTTGTGTGCTGAATCTTGTGTGCAACTCGTGTTTCTGACCTGCAACACAACCAAAGTTTCTCCAATCCGATGGTATCTGAGAGTGTCATTTTGGTATGCTCTTGGACATTCTCATCATTTGTGTTAATCACATTCAATTTTCCACTCATTAGCGGATCTTGAGTGGATATAAATCCTTGTTCGTACCTTTCAAACACTGTGTCGGTAGCAACTTCTTGGTTATCATCCCAGAGGTGGATTGGTACTAAGGATGAGCGACTGGTGGTGTTCGGTGATGATTCAAAATTGCTCTTTACAGATCTTGATTTTTAAAATTGTCAAAAATTGCTAGGTAGGGGTGGCATTGTCTTTTACAGCCCCCTCCTTGACAAACGTTTCGACCATATCATCGGTCTTTTGATTCTCCCACGATGTATGATCCTCCATCACACCCTCATGTTCAGGTGATGTGAGTTCATACACAGTGGTATCGACACAAAAAGGACTCACCTCAGTGTTGGGTGAGTTTTATTGTTGATTCAACTGCTCCTCCAGCTGTTCCAAACGATCTGCCATTGCTAAAAGTGCTTTGGCATTGTTTTCCTCCCGTTGAGGGTTTCAGTCAGCAGATCCAAGACCTGATACAATTTTGTGTTGTACGAATCGTCTAGATCTTGGCCATTTACAAAATACGACTCATCGTAATTTTCAAATTGAGTCGGATCATCGGTCAATTCCTAATTATCATCGAATGACTCATTGTATGAAGCACTCTCGTAATGGTTATAAATCTGGCTTCCGTACTCCCAGCACATATATTGATTCATGTATATGTAATCGTCCATTTTGAGAACGTATATGCATAAAAAAATTTAAAATAAACAAAAACTAAAAGAAATCAAATTAACACAATGTGTCAAGCACACATCTACCCGACAACGGCGCCAAAATTTGACACGTCGCAGTCGTTGATGCAGTCAAAAATAATAAATAAAACCTTGTTGTCCACTAGTTAGGGTAAGTAAGGACCGAACCGAGGAGTTTGTGGTTGGTACTTTTTGTCGAAAGAAACCTATCTATAGTGTCAGTTTATAGTAGGAAAACTACTAACACTTGAAACAAACCAAAACTCAAATGAACCAATTGTATAATAAATCAAACATAGATCAGATTGTATATCCAAAACCGCATGGAACCAAAAGAAATTTCTTTATTAAAACTGAAAACCAAAACAATCGTTCAAACTAAACTAACCAATCTAATCAAACTGAAAGAACTACAAGAGTCGAATGATTCCTCCCGAGTCTAAACCCAACATCTAGTAGTCGATACCGAGTTGATATAAAGCTAACAAAACCAAATCTCTAACCAAACTATCAAATGGAACTAAAAAAGAATGAAAAACAAGCCTCTGGATTCCCCCGTGATACCCGGGATGCTCCAAAAGTTGGAATGGGGTTCGGTATTTATAGTTGAGAAATTGTGAGATAGCATCGCTATCTCCTGATCCTCCTCGATTTTCGTGCTTTGAAATTCAAATCAGAGGATTGGCTTTAACTACAGATAGTGTCGCTATCCTTAATAGATAGCGTCGATATCTCCTCCTTCAACTTTATCTCTTCTTCTTTTTGTCCTTATCTTGTCCATTTTCCATTTAAACCCTGTATTTTAACACAAATTTCACATAAAACAACTTCTATCAAAAGTGAGCATAATTAGACATTTTATAAATATAAAATAACTAAAACACCGTCTAATAACGGATAAAATATGCAATATGAAAGCGCATTATCAACAGTCAACATGTACAAAATCGCAGTCAATGATGCATGAAATTGCAATCAACCATCGAAAGTTAATCATCTTGTCTATTATATGTCAGGTCACTCAAATCAACCAACATGTAAAAACATTTCTATATAAATTGGCTCTTTTATCTCAGGTATCACAACTACACCAGCAATCAATTTTTATAATATATTTTTCTTTATAAATATGTTTGGTCAATCTCACATGTTCAAACGGGTATTGGAAAAACGCAAAGCTCCTTCTACATCAACCAATCCACCTGCTAATGAAGATAAGATGCCAGAAGAAATGAAAAGAATTCTCTTTCAGAGCGCATCTGAAGTCGATAAACACATTAAATCAATTGCATAAGATACACAATTTTTAGAGGAACAACACAGATTACTTGACAACAAAAAAACGCTGGATAACTTCAAAAAACAAGAATTAATACAAGCTGACAACTGGATTAAGACAACCAAATCAAACATTGATTGTGAGATGGATAAAGTATTGTCTCTCGGTCAAGAAATTACAGGAAAAAAAAATTTGGATCGCTGATATAAAAAAACTATCCATATGAGTTTCCTGAGTGGCAATTAAAAATTAGTATTTCTAATTTTTATTATAAAATGCATTTTTTTAAGTATGAATTTCGTAGGCGATAATTATTTGTATTTCATGGTTTGTATTTAGGGTATCAGTAATTATTTGTCTTTCATGATTTTTATTTCATGAATTTCTTAAGTATGATTTTTCTTAATTTTTATGTATTAGTGCTTATTTGTCTATATATTTAAAGGTCACATCAACCCCCTCATATAGTTTGTTCATACGAACTCCGATTTAGCTAATACACTTCATGTTACAAAAAAAATTAGCTAAATCGGAGGAGGAACCAAACATCTACTAATACACTTCATGAATTTTCGTATTTAGGGTATCAGTACTTATTTGTCTTTCGTATGAATTTTCTTGAGGAGGAACCAAACATCTACTAATACACTTCATGTTACAAAAAAATTAGCTAAATCGGAGTTCGTATGAACAAACTATTAGGGTTGAAAGTTGGAAAATATAAAATTTCACGTTACCGACAACCTATTTTACAGCTTCAAAAGTAACACTTTCCGACATCAAAATTTTGTGTTTTTGATGTTTAACAACACATCTACTAATACACTTCACGTTACAAAAAAATTTACCTAAATAGGAGTTCGTATGAACAAACTATTAGAGTTGAAAGTTGGAAAAAATATAAAATTTCACGTTACCGACAACCTATTTTACAACTTCAAAAGCAACACTTTCCGACATCAAAATTTTATGTTTTTGATGTTTAACAACACATATACTAATACAGTTCACGTTACAAAAAAAATAGTTAAATCGGAGTTCTTATGAACAAACTATTAGGGTTCAAAGTTGAAAAAAATATAAAATTTCACGTTACCGACAACCTATTTTACACCTTCACAATTATCACTTTCCAACATCAAATCTTTGTATTTTTTATGTTTATGAACACATTTGCTAATACACTTCACATTACAAAAAAATCAGCTAAATCAGATTTCGTATGAACAAACTATGAGCGTTCAAACTCGTACAATCCTTAACCATAAACATATGAACCACCAAGAACCCTAACCCTAAACCCATGAGGATTTCGCAGGTTTTGATGAGAGGATTTTGCAGGTCATAGAGAGGATTTCGCAGGTGATGAGGAAAAAAATCAGACTTCAATTTTTTTTTAAATGGTCATATTATCATATCGCAGGTGGAGGGCCAAATCGTTGGTGAGAGTAGCCCACCTGCAATTTCATTGGCTAGTTTGTGGTATGATGCTTAATTTGTGCTGTTTTGATAAAAACAAAAAAAAAAACAAAAAAAACCCTTATGAGATTATGCTATTTTAATTATTTTCTTATTACTTTAATGGTTTAACCGAACACTACATTACAATAATACTTTAAAAATAAAAACATATTCACCTAAAACACAACCTTTGTCATGTTGATACATTCAAATTAGATCACTCTCACACATTTTTTACTTTTAGAAGGAAAAAATGCATGCTGAACATATGATTTTATAAAGCTAGCTCCTATATTATTTTGATAGTTTTACCAAATACTATATTACAACATGTTCAAAAAATAAAAAAACTTATTCACATCAAACACAACCTTTGTCGTGTTCATACATTCAATTTAGATCACTTTTTTCATACATTTTTTTACTTTTAGAAAAAGGGTAAAAACAAATCCATTTTGAATGGATGGTTATGCTTATGCACCCTTTCGTTCAACACTATATTCTCTAGAAAGCTTTTATGTCTATCAAAGGAATCTAAAAGCATTGGACATCAACACGAGTTCGATTTTGATATTTTAAATCAACGATTAGGGTTTATAGATAACTGCCGATCCATGCGTGCTCAGATTGGGCTCATCTGATTGTTGCATGTTTTTTGATTCCTCAAAATTTTATGTACGGTTTAATCTAAATCTTAAAAGAGAATATTATTACAATCTTACGTAACTAAAAACATCTGTTGGTGACCTATTCGAGTTCATTGTATTTGTTTATTGCTTATATCTTTGTTATAGATTTAAATGAAAGTTGTATTTTAATACGTATCTTAACTGTTGTTATAATACGAAAATTTAAATTAAATTTTTTAAAGATATTTTTGAAGATACGTTGTACTTGAAATGGGTTCTCGGCTTCTCGCCTCTTGAAGGTGGAGGTGGGCACGGCAATGTACGGCCATATGCGAACCTATTCTGCAAGCAAGGATGCATATGCATTTCAGGAAAAAAAATATTATACCATTTTAAAATGAAAAACAAGAATTTATAAATTTTGTTATGTTAGTATATACCCAAATTGAAATTCTTGAATTCTACGTCACAGCATGGACTAGAAATATTATGTAACTTATTGGCAAAGATATTAGACAATAGAACTACTAAATCAATTATATAATGATAAAACATTTAATAATAGCATAACTTAAAAAAGACGATCATAATTATAATTAGGACCGTAAACGAATCGAAATCACACGAACGATGCATTGTTCATGTTCGTTCGTTTAAGTTAACCGAACAAACGAACGAACACGAATTGATAAACAAACGAGTTTTCTTGTTCATGTTCATTCGTTTAAAAAATTATCTTGTTTATGTTTGTTCGTTTAATAAATTATCTTGTTCAATTTCGTTTGTTTAAGTTTGTGAACATTCTAAACGAAACTTAAATGACCAAAAATAAACGAACGTAGACGGACAACATAAACGAACGTTCACGAACATAATTGAACGAACGGGACCATTGTTCATGTTCGTTTGTTTAACTAAACGAACGAAAATTTGTGTTCGTGTTCGTTCATTTATTAAATAAACGAACTTCCAGCCGAACGGTTTGATGAACGTTTGGTTCGTTTACAGCCCTAATTATAACCTCTATAGTAGTGTTTGAAATGTAGCAATGAAAAAAGAAGTATATATTCTGAATGTGTAAGCCATCGTTGGTCTCTCCTTGTCTGAATGTTGCTTCTATTTAGCTTCATTCTGAGCGCTTGCACTATTTTATGTTTTATTGTCTATTTTTCTTGATTGATGGAGACGCCCCCTAACCCAAATGTACTATAAATTACGTAAGGTTGTATATATTATATAAAAATTCATTTTTTCTATACAGTATATATTGTTTTTATATATGTAAGGTTGTATATTTATATAAAAATTCATTTTTTCTATACAGTGCGGTCTTACGTGTATTAAGCATAATGTACAATAAATTACGTTTTATGTATTAAACAAATACAAAATTTTCACAACATCGTGCGGGGTGCAACGCGCAACTGACCCAAATCCGCCCCATCAAAATTTACAATTTCATAGTTTTGGCCTAGGTGTTAGTTTTAGTTACGTAACCGTGAACGCTTTTTCCAAATTTACAGGTTTTTCTTTAGTTTTAATTTTCATTAAAAATTTTAGAACTTTAATTTTACTGATTCATTTTATAAAAAAAAAAAGTATATTTCTTTACATCTTCGTTTGTATGTATGTTTTTTTTTAATTTTTTCCGTATTTAAAAAGCAATTTTAAAAATTTTCCAAAAATCTGTACCCCCAAACTCTCGTTTTCAAACGAACACATGGTCCCGGTGCATCGCACATGAAACCTACTTACACACAGATAACAATATGTTTGTATTGTTAGCTCTCTATTTCTTTTATTGTGGTTTAACCCATTTGTACTTATGTGTAGTTCGTCCTTAATCTATTGTATCTTGTATATTTTTGTGTATGTCACTCCTTTCCAATTAATGGGGAATACCATTCAATATGGTATCAAAGCGATTTTTTTAGATTCCCCTTCCCATAATTTTCATCAAAATATCTATTCCGTTCTTGTTATCATATCTTATTCTCTCAGTTTTTCTCACCACAATCAATGCTCCATTGTGACATCAACGAGTAAGCCATCATGGTCTGTGACTAGCCTCAACCAAACAAGGTCTTTGAAATCACGAACATCAAGTCTCACATAACTTTCCTTCTTGATATTGGCCTTTTAAACTATGATGTTTGGAGAGAAGTTTTTTCCATGCATTTTATCAAATGCGACGTCATCGATCAAATTGAAGATACCTATGTCAATCCCACACCCAAACCTACCAATCTTGAATGGACAATTTTGATGTTATTTTCCAACTTTGGATATATAGGACCATATATTAATTGCTTCACGAAATGGTTCTAAATAAAGATTCGTCGGTAAGATATAACAAAGTTGCAAATGCAACCTGGCATAGACTCTTTGCAATGATACCATGATATATCTCTCTGTCACAAAGTATTTTACCAATATCAAATCCATGGTGGATCTCCTCGACTACATTGGCTTTGTGGTTCTTGATAAAATCTTGTGATATACTCATCAATGGCTTCTTGTTTAAGTTCGATTATGTTGCTAATATCATCCGACACTGATCTCCACTTCTTACATTCTTGAACACTCGCTCTATGTTGTTGCTTGAACAATAACGATTGTCTCAAAATCGGTCCTCACCTTCACTATTACACATTGATCATGCATCTTCGCCCACCAATATTCACGTCGGAAGCAACCACGATAAAAAAAATACTTTTCCTTCTTGATATTGACCTTTTAAACTATGATGCTTGGAGAGAAGTTTTCTCCATGCATTTTATCAAATTCGACGTCATCAATCACATTGAAGATACCTATGTCAATCCCACACCCAAATCTACCAATCTTGAATTGACAATTTTGACGTTAATGCCCAACTTTGGAAATATAGGACCATATCTTAATTGCTTCACGAAATGGTTCTGAATAAAGATTTTTCGGTTTATGATGTGTGGGTAAACCTCAAAAACCATTTCAGATATAACAAAGATGCAAAAATAATGCAACCGGACATAGAAACTTTGCAATGATACCATGATATATCTCTCTGTCACAAAGAATTTTACTAATATCAAATCCATGGTGGATCTCCTCAACTACATTGGTTTTGTGGTTCATGACAAAATCTTGTGATATACTCATCAATGGCTTCTTGTTTAAGTTCTATTATGTTGCTAATATCATCCGACACTGATCTCCACTTCTTACATTCTGGAAAACTCGCTCCATGTTGTTTCTTGAACAATAACGATTGTCTCAAAATCGGTCCTCGCCTTCACTATTACACACTAATCATGCATCTTCTCCCACCATTATTCACGTCGGAAGCTACCACAATAATAGGGGGCTCTCACCGCAAGAATGACCAGTAGGATGACTGTAGACAGTAAACAAACCACCGCTAACAGCAAGACCAACCATCACAATGTATAGGTGGGTGCTTATCTCACCATCAAACTGGCTAACACTGGCAACCTATCACATTCCTCGGGCCTACCCTTTTCGCATGTCGATTTCTAACAATATCCGGCCTAATAGTATGTTAGGAATAGTGATGGAAACCTTGTCCTGCCACCTTAACACACTTCATCCATATTCTCGTTGGATCATAGGCCTTCTATATCACTGGCCCTCCTCAATAGTCCATGACCCAAACTCAACAATGTTTCTAGCCATATGCATAGCACAATACCGCTGAGCAGCCCACATCTTTGTGTTGGATTAGGTGTCTAAGCCATGAATAATAATTTGTATTTACCTTATTGATAGTAGCAAAGTCCATTTGGATTGCCCTCATAGCTAGAGGTTTGACAGAAAAACCAGAAGAGAGAGAGAGATTGATTTATTATGAGATTAATAAATCAATATAAATAAAATAAATAGTTTATTAATATATTATGTTGATAATATATTAATTAGAAATAGTATTAATTAATTAGAAATTAATCTGAAATTAATTTGGTGATTAATTGAATTAGTTAAAGGTGTAGGGGCTGAATTGTAATTATTCAATAGTTGAGTAGTGACTGTCCAGGGCCACCAGTGGTTGTCAATTTCAAGGATTAGATAATCCTTGATTTCAAAAATAATATATAAGATAAATAGAGTTTGAATTAAATGATAAAAGATTTATCTCGATTTGAATTCAAAAAGGTTTATCTTTAAGGTTTATCTTGTAATCACCTAGAGGCTATAAATAGGGGCACCTGGATCCCATTATTCTGCACCAACTTCACTCTCACTCTCTCTGGATTTTTGATTCCTTGCTACTGGGTGTGATTCCATTTGAGACACGACATTTATCGTGCTAAGCTTTCAAGAAATCAACTAAAGGTTAGTTTTTCTTTTATATTCTTTTTAGTAATTTTCGATTGGCCTTAGGTATTTAATTATATGTTCAAATAGTGAAAACATAGATCCAATTTAGGTTGCATGTGAACTTAGGGTTTAAGTTTATTGTTTTGCATAAAACCTATCACTTTGTCTATCTTTAAAGGGTCATGGAAATGGAGTTTGGATCATGGATATTAGGGCCACATATCATTTTGAATAATAATGATCCTCATTTTGTTTACGTTAGTAAGGGGTCCCAAATTCTTTTAAGTATTAGCAAACATATTGACTTTCCCCTTAAAAATCATATTGAACACTACACCTTAATACTATCCTTATATGAAAAAAATTATAAAGAACCTTATTTTTGTTTGCTAATCAATTCGTCACAATAAATGCATAGTTGAGTTTGGCAAACTTCGTTTTATTGTCAATGACTATCGGAGCCGCCACCATCTATTATGATGTGGCAACATCGGACCCCTTTATGTTGTTATTTCTTCTTCACCTCCTCAAGTGTTCTTGTCTTCAAGTAATTCCTTTTGGCTTAAATGGCTTGTCCATCCCAATAATCAAGTGTTGAAGTGCCTAGTTTCGAGTAATTTAATTTCATATGATAAAGAAAAATCTAATGTTTTATAACAAGCTTGTCAAATGGAAAATATGTTTGTTTCTAGTATTTATTCTTTCCATTTCAAATGATTTTATTACTTTTGATATTATACATTTCCATATATGGACTTGTGTAGTTTCTAGTATTAGTGGTTTGTGCTATTATGCTATATTTTTATATCACCACAACCACTTTGTTTGGGTATACCCTCTTACATGTAAAGCTAATGTATTTCATATATATTTTCTTATTTTTTAACATTTATCAAAATTAAAATTTGATGTTTAATTAAAAAAATCATTGTGACAATAGTGGCAAATATGACGACAAATTATTATATGATGTTTTATTTTGTTTATTTTTTAAATTTTATTAAAAATCAATTTGGATATTTAATAAAAAATTCAACATGACAATGCCAGAGAATATGACAAAAAGTTACTTTATGATGTTTTCACATCAACAGTGTCAAATTTAATTTTTAGTGCCATTACACATCTCATAAAAATGGTAAATCTAAACGCATGTTATGAATTATAACCAATGTCGTTCAGACACTCTTATTTCACTAACATATTCCACCTGTCTTTTGGGTCGAAGACCTAAATACTGAGACCTATTTTGTCAATAGTCTTCCATCGTCCTCCATTAAAAACGACACATTTTACTATCATCTTTTTCAATGTCACCCTAAATGTTTCCATCTTCATGTCTTTGGTTGTTTATTCTACTTAGACTTAAACACCTCTCACAAACTTTAACCTTGTACCACTTTGTATGGCATTCTTGGTTACCCGTCTCTTTATTGCGGCTATCAGTGCCTTAATTTGTGTACACCTAAAGTCATCATATCTTGTCATGTAGCCATTGATGAGTTCGTATTTCTACTATGGTTTTGACACACCTAATGAACCACCATCTTACATTTTTTGGATGGCATCCACAGATTCTCATCCTACATCGATATCTCAACCCACCCCACCCTACCTCACAATATTGTTAGCACTCAACATACTCCCTCACCACTCTTCACAAACCTTTTTCAAAGACCCCCCAACCTACCCTTCCATACGAATGCAAACAAACCCCTTCATATTTGGTTATCACCAAATCCACGCCATACTAACCTTGTACCCTCATCTAACACACCACATGACAAATCAATCCAAAAGTGGCTTTGTAAAACCAAAGCAAAACCTCAATTCAAACACAACCACCATGCCTCCCACGCACCGATATTACTTATAGACTTTAAAGGATCCTCATTGTCATGATTGAGAAATTTCATTATCTTATTTGTAATGGTACCTAGGTGCTTGTTCCCTGGTGTTAATATAATGCACTCTATATGGTTATTCAAGCAGAAATTCAATGTTTATGGTACTCTTGCTCGCTATAAGGAACGAGTTGTTGCCAATAGCCCGAGTCAACTACAAGGGATCGACTGTGAGACATTCAGCCCAGTTGTCAAACCAAAAACTATACACACTATTCTCAACCTGGTAGTTTCTAGACTTTGGCATATTCTTCAACTTGATATAAATAATGATTTTCTTCATAGACACCTTTAGGAGACTGTTGACATGGACCATCCCCTAGGCTTCCACGATTCTTGGTTTCTCGATCATGTGTGCCACCTTTAACGGTTACTAAATGTCCTTAAATAGGCCTCACGTACCTGGTACCATTTTTTCGAGAACATACTATCCATATCTACTTTCACCATAGTCGTATTGACTCGCCCCTATTTATACATAACTTGCCCTATGGAACAACATACCTAATCGTATATGTGGACAACATTATTATTACGACATTGTGTACAACACTCATTCAACAGATCATTTCTCATCTTGCCTAAGAGGTTTCTATGATAGATATCCGCGCCCTCAACTACTTTATGTGTATTTTGTCATTTAAAGCCCAAAAGACCAATATCTCTCTCAACAGGAATATGCCACCGAAATACTCAAGTGTGCTAACATACTAACCCTTAACTCGTGTCAGAATCCTACCGAGGCTATCCATAATACTATACATATATTTTGTCATTCGCCATAAATGTATTTACATGCATGATCTCCGTAAGCTACATTTACATGTTCTCAAATGCATCCTATGGTACATCTACGTGACCTTAGACCATGGCCTACAACTCCACGTCTCTTAGCCTACTAGTCCCATCGCTTACATTGACGCCGACTGGAGCAACAACCCATTTGCTAGGCGGTCCACCTCTAACAACTGCATATTCTTAGGGGATTATCTTTTTTTTTGTCATTCAAACATCAAGGTAACCTTTCCAAGTCTAGTGTCAAGGCCAAATATCGGGGGTGGCCAATGTAGGTGTCAAAACAAGTTGGATACGTAATCTTCTTGACGAACCCCATTTCCAGCCTAACAAGGCTACCATAGTCTACTATGACAACATTAGTTTCATTTACATGTCCTTTAATCTAATTCAACATCAACGCACTGAACACATGGAAAATGACATTCATTTTGTATTGGGCGGGCGTGTCACGAGATTAGTTTGCATCTTGCATGTACCATCCTCTTCTTAATTTGCAGACATATTCATGAAGGGCATTTTATATCCTTTTTTTCAATACTTCAAATTTAGTTTGAACATAAATAAATCTCCTCCTCATAAAACTATATAAGATGTTAGACCGTTATATTTCTTGTATTATGGTTTAACCTATTTGTATAGTCTTGTGTGTAGTTGATCCATATTGTACCGTGTATATATTTTGTGTAAGTCGCACCATTTGCATGTAATTAAAAATAATTTAATATAAATAGTTTATTTTTTCTTTCAATCTAACCAAACATAAAATCTTGATATTTATTTTATTATCTTCAACATTTCATTCATTTGCTATTTCATTTCATTATATCAATCATATCCTCACAAAAGTATGTTAGCCAATCGATTTTCAAGTATTCCAATATATTATTTTGAAAACTCGAGCTTGTCTTAAATATCACCAAAAACCTTTTTCAAAAACCCACCCCATCCTATGTCACCTCTAGAACCACTCACTAATCAACATTACCATGAAACCCCTCCCCCCTTCTCGCTTAGATAGAACTTGGACTTTTATTTCCTAGCATCATTGAGATTGTTTTCAAGCTCAATTATTGATAGTAGCAAACATGGGATTATTTGAGTAAACCTCTCACACATTGGTACGTTGAATCGCCCAAACCCATATCTGCTTCAAGCTCTAGCACAACACCAGCAACATTGACTTGGGTTTCAGTTAGTCTAGTAGGTTACGATGAAGTCGCTGCTTCCACATGAACATAAGACCATTGTTGAGAAGATGGAGGAGACATGCACATGAGGTGGAGGCGGAGATGGAGGGGCCGAGGCACCAGAGTCAGGGCCAGATGTCTTAGTCTAGAGACGTCGACGGAGGAGAGTCAAGCTAACACAAGAGCAGGAGCCTCTAGACGTCCAGGCCATCCTGCGAGACTTAATGGTCGGCCAGACCAGACTGGATATGAGTGTGGCGAGACTAGAGGCTACCCAGGCCAAACATGAGGCCAGGATGGAGGCCCAACATCAGTGGTGGGCAGAGAATCAGCACGCACTTATGCTACATTTTGGGATAAAGCCACCATCATTCCCAACTGCGGGAGATGACAATGTGGGTCCGTCGGGGACCCACCTTCTAAACACATTTTAGAGAGTAGGTGAGTCTAGTCATGGTTTGACCAATGTTTTTGTTTTAAACTTTAAGTTATACATATAGATACAATTCTAATAATTATAAATTGATTTTAAAGCATTTTAAACTTTATGTTTAACTATTAATTACAATAAACATATTTAAACATTACCCAATATTTAAATTTATCATGTTTGCATATTAGGCAATAAGGGTTAAACTTGGACGCAAAGCAAGTCAGGAAACTTGCAAGACAAGTTAGGGTTGTAAACCCTAGCCTTCAAGAAACCCTAGTTTTCTAGAAACCACTTTTTCTACTCTTTGTCATTCATTTTAGTTAATTCCATGTATTTGCATCTATTTTTTAGGGACACTTGTACTTTCATAGTTTGTGGTTGTTTTGTAGGTATATTGCAACACCCGACTTATTAACAAAAACACCCCAAAAATTTTTCATTTTTCAAACCAAATATTTTACGAACAAACCATAAGTAGGGGTATTAGTTAATACAATAAGAGTACAAGCGTATCACGAAGTACAATACATAAAATATTATACATTCTTCAAGCCGGGTCGTCACTTCAAATACTAAGTCCTCAGTCACGGACTTTATCTTTTCCCTTGGCGGGATCACGCTCACCTGTAGGGACATATTAATAAAACTGTGAGCTATAAAGCCCAATGAGTAATCAAATCAAATATAACATGTATAAGAATAAAATTCTCTATACAAAATCAAATATGCATTCTCATGCAACACAAAATCATATATGGCTCACGGGTTTATCCCGCTTTTGCCTAGACTCACGGCTCCGTTCTTGTCATCTCGATGACTCACGGCTTACCCGGTATTGTCTTATATAAGTTTGACTCACAGCTCCGTTCTTGTCTATCATAGACTCACGGCTTATCTGGTATTGTCATATCATTCATATTTATTGACTCACAGCTCCGTTCTTGTCTATATCAGACTCACGGCTTATCTGGTATTGTCATATATTAAATCACATAATCTGTCATTTTCGTCCCCAAAACAATTTCCATCTACAGCTGCTCATTTAATATCTATCACATCGGATAACAGTGAGATTACTCACCTGAAGGCTTGCTACTACCAGCTTTTGTCGTTTCTTGCCTTAAAATGAAATCCGCAAGATTTTGTCCCGTACCTGTAATTTCATTCATTTCACAATGATTATAGGTTAATATACCATTTCAGTTGGTTCTAATGCACAAGAGTCTAATATAAGACCAATTCCAAGCATTAACCATTGGTACAAAAATTTAATACACTTCCCGAAATACGCGTATTCTACTACAGTACTTTCGGGAGGTCGTATTTGTATTCCGATAATTTTCCATGAAGTTTCACAACATATTAGACCTATGTTTAAAATTTCAGGTCAATCGGATAAGCCTAGCACAAGAATCAAACTTGGAAAATGCACTAAATTTTAACAGAGGATAAAATGGTTTCTGCCCAGGGGTCGGGTCGCGACCAACCCTCTGGTCGGGTCGCGAAGACCACATCTTCGGGTCGCGACCAACCCTCTGGTCGGGTCGCGAGCGCTGAACAGAAGTGCAGAAACTCCGATTTTATGCTAGAATTTTCCATTTTTCTCTTGTTAAGGTCTTATTACTTGACTTAATCCCTAGGAAATGTTCCAAGACCAAAACCCTTAACTAATAACAAGTTTTAAACCATTAGGGAATCAAATTCAAACCCATTTATACAATTTCCCGTTTTTGCATTTTTGCTCCAAAAACCGAAATTATTGAATTCTACTTGCTTCTAATGATTTCTTTCAGTCATTATAGCATCTAGAACTCATTTTAATCCATTATAATCATGTTTATCACAAGAACTCATCATCTAGGGTTCTTGATCAAAATCCCAATTCTGGAACAATAGCAACCTACTTCCATTTTCTTGAATTAAGTCCTTTTTAGTATGACTTATTGGAAGTATTGAGCTACTTATCACATAATTCCCAACTGAAATTACAGTTTTCAGTTCAAGCTTGAAGAATACACACCAAAAGCTTGGTAAGAACTTAATAACTTACCTCAATTAATTGCTTCCAAGTCTTCAATTCCAAGCCTAGAATCCGATTCCTAGCTTTAATTCTTCAAGAAAACTCCAAGTTTCTGCAATCGATCACTCCAAAACCCTCTCCCGATGCTTCCAGATTTTCTGCACATGTGGGAGAGCTTGTCCCACTATTTATACTTCCAGAAATTGCAGTTTAGTCCCTGGAGTTGTTATTCTTGAAGTTTTGCCACATTTTACACATTTTTATGAAAAAACTAGTTTTTATAACATTTTAAGTCCAAAACTCAAAATATTATTACAAACAAAATCCTTTTATGTCAAAAGACCAAATTACCCTTCCAAGGTAAAATGACCAATTTACCCTTTTATTATAATTACATAATAAAACATGTCTTGGCGTTACAAATTCTCCCCTCCTTTAAGAGATTTCGTCCCCGAAATCATACAAAGAGTTGAGGGTATTTCTCCCTCATTTCACTTTCGGTCTCCCACGTCATGTCGGAACCTTTGTGATGACGCCAAAGCACTTTCACCATGCTGATCTTCTTATTTCGCAGCTGTCTTACCTTGCGGTCTAACTCCCTCTCGGGTTGTTCCGGATATCTCAACCTGTCATCCACTTCTATTTCAGCAAGAGGTACTTGTTGAGACTTGTCAAACAAAGTTTTCATCAAATGGGACACATGGAATACATCATGTATACCATGAAGTTCATCAGGTAACTTTAATCTATACGCCACGGCTCCAACTCTTTGGGATATACGGAAAGGTCCAATGAAGCGAGGACTCAACTTCCCTTTCTTCCCAAAACGAATTAAGCCTTTCCAAGGAGATACTTTGAGCATTACCATGTCTCCTACTTGGAATTTTATCGGTTTCACCCGTTTGTCTGCGTACTGTTTCTGTCGATTCTGAGCTACCTTCAAATTTTCTCGTATCAGTTTAATCTTTTCTTCCGTCTGTGCTACAATTTCGGGTCCAGCCAACGGCTTTTCCCCAACTTCAGTCCAGCAAGTCGGAGTACGACACGGTGCTCCATACAATGCCTCATACGGGGCCATTTGAATGCTGGAATGATAGCTGTTATTGTACGCGAATTCTACTAAAGGCAAATGATCTTCCCAGCTTCCACCAAAGTCTATGATACAGGTTCTTAACATGTCTTCCAAAGTCTGTATAGTTCTTTCACTTTGGCCATCGGTCTGCGGGTGGTATGCAGTACTCATTAGTATTTTCGAACCCAATCGCTTTTGAAGACTTTGCCAAAAATGGGAAGTAAATCTGCTATCTCGATCCGACACGATAGATGTTGGTAATCCATGTCGACATAACACCTCATCTATGTAGATTTTCGCCAGTTGATCCACCCTGTACTTCTCGCTAATCGGTATGAATTGTGCTGATTTTCTCAGTCGATCAACAATCACCCATACCGAATCATGACCTCGCGGTGTCCGCGGCAACTTTGTTACAAAATCCATAGTAATATGTGTTAGTTCTATATGCCCAAGGATGATCATAAAATGATATTACTAATAATACATGATCCTATAGGGTCACACCAACAACAAGTTTGACACCAATTGATCATTTAGAACGTTAAATTTGATTTAACATCAAATGATACTAAACTTGCAATTTAATATTGTAGGTTATTATTATTTGAGGTAAATAATAATAACTACAAAATTAAAGGTTGATTAATAATTCATATGTGATGAATTAATTAAGTGTAACAATTAAATTGTTTAAATTGTTAAAACGATTTAATTGATTTATAAGTAAGTCTTTTATTTAATTTAATTGGTAAATTAAATAAAATATATATATTGTTATATATATATATATATATATATATATATATATATATATATATATATATATATATATATATATATATATATATATGTATATATATAATTATACAATTAAGATTGTATATTTAGATGGTTTATTTATGTATATGATTATGGGTTAAATGTTATCCCATTTAAGAAATAAGAAGATGTATTATTTATAAGATTTTATTATCTAAGTTTTATAAATAATAACAACCCACTAGCACTTCATTTGTCATCATAAAATCAGCCATATTGGAAGGAAAAGAATGCATTAAGAACTTAAAAGAAAAGGAAGATGCTTTGTGTCTTCTAGCTTTTGATTATAGAAATCAAATGGGACTTTCTTTTAAGCTAGTTGCATGTGCTTTTCTTTTCTTTTGTGTGATATATGTTGGCCAAGATTTTGAGGGTGTATGTACATCATTCTTGCTTCAAGAAATCAGCCAAAAACTCTCCTTAAGTTCTTAGAAAAAATTGGTTTTTGGTTTCATAAGAAAAGGAGTCATATCTTGCAAGTTGTGGAACTAGCATTCAAAGGTGTTCAAGCTTGTGGTGGATCAACTATAGAGGGATTCTAATTTGATTCCTAGCTATTAAAATCATCCAAACCAAACCCAAGAACAAAGGTTATGATCTTGAACTTAAACTATGTTTGTTCTTCATCTTATCTCTACATGCATGTAGCATGATCCTCTTGAAAATGGAATTTGTGTTCATGATTTTATGCTTCCGTTGCAAACTCTTGTTTTTGAAACTAATTACATGAACCATGATTTCCAACAATTGGTTTCAGAGCCATGGCTATATTGCATGTTTAGATAATAAGTTTATTTAGATAAACTTGGTTTTTGGAAGCCATGAATGTTCATCTTCTTAAATGAAAGTTTCATGCATGGCTTCTTTGGCAACATGCAAGTATATTATCTATGATTTTATGTAACCAACTATATCTTATGATTAGCATGCTTTTGGTTACATAAATTGTTGCCTTAGAAAAACAAAGTGTTGATTTTCTTATGATTTTATGTGATAAAATGGTGCATAAACAAGCCAAGGACCATATGATGCATGTTTTGTGTTTTTATTCGATATGGTTGTAATCTATTCATTTATTCAAATGGTTTGTAATAATAATTAGTTATTTCCTTCTTAATATTCATTTTGTAAATATTAGAATAATTGTATTTTATTTATTTCACTAAATGTAACAAGAGAAGGAAGTAAAAGACCAAGAGAAGATTGCACCCAACAGCAGCACTTTCTGAAGAGCTGCTGTCCAGATTTCAAAATTGTTTTGAAAGTGTTTTTAAAATTCATATCTTGGTTATTTGGTGATATACTTGTTGGTAACTTTAATATCTAGTATATACATTAAGTTTCAACAAGTATTAGCATCAATATACCCAAGAATGAATTGAAAAATGCAACAAAAACCACAAAACTTTTTCTTGCTGCCCCTGGATTTCGCAAGTTTTCAAGGGGGAAAAGAAAATTCATAACTCACTCAAGGATGTCAAGAAATGGTGGTTCAAGTGTCTTTTGGTGATATAAGAAGCTTGGCAAAAATGTAGCCAAATCGAAGATCATTTGGTTGAGTTTTTGTCACCCTTTTGTCCCTAGGTTTGGACTTGATATTTCATGTGTGTCTCACATGAAATATCAAAATAGTTGGCTTGTGTTTATGCACCCATGCATGCTTGTTTATGTTTGAATGTTTTATTATGTTATGTTGTGGATGAAAATAAGATTTTGCATGCTAGACAACCTAGATAATTAAACATAATCATCAAGGAGTTTGTATTTTTCAAAAGTTGACATTTAAAACATAAGATGTGATAAAATTGGTTTTATTAAAATGGGTTTTGTTATAAAACCTATTAAGTCAAGTTTTGAAAATGATTGAAACAAGAAATAAAATGGAGATTTTATGAACTCTTACAAACTCCAACCCTAAGTAATAATGGTAATTATTTAGGATTATAAATTGGTTCTAATATATGTGATCAAACTCAAACTTAATATTGGATATTAATTGTAATCTTGACCACAAACAAAGAATCAATAAAATGGAGATTTTATGATTAAGGAACCAATTAACAAAATAAGACTTAATGGTACCATCTTCATTGGATGCATGCAATCTACATGATACCATATGTTTTTCAAAATTAGAATTGTAAAACATTCAAATCCCTTATGAAATACGAATCAATGCCGTCCCTCTTAAAGACACTCATGTATCACTTGTATTTCCTTGTGGGATAAAGGATACCTAACCACTTGGAGTCTTCTTGTGATACAAGAAGTAGTTTTGCAATATTGATGGGATAAAGGACACCTAACCATCAATAGTTGACAAAACTACACGTCCGTTTAAGTAGGATGATTCGTTTGGAAATCTCTTGTGATAAAGGTCACCTAAGCATTAGAAATCCAAGGCATAGATGGGATCAAACATGCCAAACTTATAAATGTTATAATGGGATCCCATAACTCTAGAAATTATATTTGGATATAATTGGTAAACCGTTACCTACCTTGTTGATTCGAATAGGCGGGATAAAGGATACCAAACCACTTATTCGTGATGCAACTTGGATTCTAGACCTTAATTAATTAAAGTTTATGAAACAAGAAAGGGTATTAATTATTAAGGACTTAACATCATAATTTACTAAATAGAACCTTGTTAAATTTTTGTAGATGGCACCAAACAACACACACTCGGCTCCTAACAAAACCTCACTACGGTCTCTCCTTGAAGGAGAAAAACTTAACCATATCAACTTCTTGGATTGGCACCGTAGTGTGAGAATTGTTCTCAAACAAGAAAAGAAAGAATATGTTCTCAATGAACCACTTCCAGAAGAGCCCCCTGCCATTCCTAAGCCCGCACACGATGCATGGCTTAAAAAGATGGATGATTCCATCGATGCATCATGCCTCATGTTGGCAACCATGATTCCTGACCTTCAGAAGGATTTGGAGAATCATTCAGCCTATGACATGATTCATCAACTAAAGGAAATGTTCCAACAACTTGCAAGAACGGAAAGGTTCGAAACTGTTCGGGCTTTCCATGCTTGCAAGATGGAGGATGGGCAGTCGGTAAGCTCTTATGTGCTCAAAATGAAGAGTCACATTGATCATTTGGCACGTCTTGGAGTTGTGATGCCCGAAGAGCTAGCAACGGATATGATCCTTAACTCCTTGACAAAGTCCTTTGATCCTTTTGTCATGAATTTTAACATGAATGGTTTAAACAAGACTATCCCGGAATTACATGGGATGCTAATTACCGCGGAAAAGAATCTGCCTAAGAAAACCGCTCAAGTTCTCATGATCAAGGAAGGTGGCACAAAGAGAACTAGACCAGTACACCCCACCAACTCCAAGGGCAAGGGGAAAGCAAAAGCTTTCAAAGGTAAGGGCAAGAAAGTTGTCCAACCTTCCCATCCGCCCAAGAAGAAGGCAAAGGTTGCCAAAGAAGACACATGTTTTGAATGTGGCAAAGCTGGGCATTGGAAGAGAAATTGCCCTACTTATCTTGCGGAGTTGAAGAAAAAGAAGGCCGGTGAAGGCACTTCAGGTATCTATGTGATAGACCTAGAACTTTATAATTTATCTCCTAACACATGGGTATTTGATACTGGTTGTGGAACTCACATATGTAATATGTTGCAGGGGTTCAAAAGGAGTAGGCAACTGAAGGCAAATGAGGTAGTACTTCGGGTTGGAAACAATGCAAGGGTTGCGGTGGATTCAATTGGAAGTTTTAATTTATTACTACCTAATGGCTTGTGTGTGACATTGTTGAATGTTTACTATGTTCCTAGCTTGACTAGGAATATTATTTCGGTTGCTAAATTAAGACAATGTGGATTTGATCTTTCCTTTAATAATGATGATATTTGTGTTTACAAAAATAATGTATTCTATTTTAAGGCTAGGCCTTTAAATGGAATTTATGAAGTAAACCTTGATGAAAAGACTAACAATGGCTCTTTATACCACACTTTCACCAAGAAACCTAAATTTGATTTGAGTCAAACCTATCTATGGCATTGTCGCCTTGGGCATATAAACAAGAATCGCATATCCCAACTTCAAAAGAGTGGACTTTTGAAGGCAAATGAGAATGACTCATTTGATATATGTGAATCTTGTTTACATGGCAAGATGACTAAAGCTCCTTTCTCCGGAACCAATGAGAGAGCAAAGGACTTGTTAGGAATCATACATACGGATGTATGTGGTCCTTTCAAGCCAATGACTAGATATGGTGAAAGATATTTCATCACCTTCACTGACGACTTTAGTCGTTTTGGATATGTTTATTTGATTAAACATAAACATGAGGCGTTTGAAATGTTCAAAACGTTTCAAAGTGAAGTGGAAAATCAACTCAACAAAACAATTAAAGTTCTTCGTTCTGATAGAGGAGGTGAGTACTTAAGTACAAACTTTATGGATCATTGTAAGACTTGTGGAATTGTTTCACAACTTACTCCACCTGGAACACCACAACATAATGGTGTGTCTGAGAGGCGGAACCGAACACTATTGGATATGGTTCGATCCATGATGAGTAGAAGTACTCTACCTTTATCTTTTTGGGGTTATGCTTTACAAACAGCTGCTCGTCTCCTAAACATGGCACCTACTAAGAAGGTAGATAAAACGCCTTATGAGATATGGCATGGAAGGGTTCCATCTTTATCCTATCTCAAGGTATGGGGTTGTGAAGCTTATGTTAGACAAGAAGCTTCAAACAAATTAGAACCCCGTTCAACTAAATGTATCTTTGTAGGGTATCCGAAAGATTGTCTTGGATACTATTTCTACAATCCCATCGAGAATAAGATATTTATTTCTCGAAAAGCTGAATTCCTAGAAAACAAGTTTCTAACGGAAGAGGCTAGTGGGAGGTTTGTGGAACTTGAGGAACTTCAGGAACCACAACCTGATACACAAGAAGTTGAATCTAGCATTCAACAAGAAATTGTTGAACCTGAACAAACGGTTGATCAGGAACAAATTGTAACACAAGGTGTTCGCAAATCTGGTAGGGTTCGAATTGAACCAGAAAGGTATGGTTACCTTTTGATGGAAGAGGAATGTTATACGATAGATTCTGATGAACCCGTCAACTATCAGAGTGCAATATCAGATCCTGAATCTGATAAATGGCTTGAGGCCATGAACACTGAGATGCAATCCATGCACGATAATCAAGTTTGGAACTTGGTTAATCTTCCCACCAATTGTAAGACTGTTGGGAACAAATGGGTTTTCAAGAAGAAAATCGACGTGGATGGAAATGTTCACACTTTTAAGGCTAGACTTGTCGCTAAAGGATACTCACAGACTCATGGTATTGACTATGATGAGACCTTTTCTCCAGTGGCAATGATCAAGTCGATTAGGATACTTTTTGCCATAGCCGCGTACTATGATTATGAGATATGGAAAATGGATGTCAAGACCGCTTTCCTTAATGGATACTTATTGGAAGATGTCTATATGGATCAACCTGAAGGTTTTGTCGATCCCAAGCATCCAAACAAAGTGTGCAAGCTTAAAAGATCTATCTATGGATTAAAGCAAGCGTCTTGAACATGGAACATCCGTTTTGATGAAAAGATTACGAGTTTTGGATTCATCAAAAATGAGGATGACTCCTGTGTTTACAAGAAAGCTAGTGGGAGCATTGTCATAATCCTAGTATTGTATGTAGATGACATACTTTTATTTAGAAATGACATCCCAACCTTAAAAGGTGTCAAAGCGTTCCTTGAGAGTTGTTTCTCAATGAAGGATCTAGGGGAAGCTGCTTATGTATTAGGCATAAATATCTATAGAGATAGATCTAAGAGACTTATTGGTCTTAGCCAAAGTGTATATATTGATAAAATCTTGAAAAGGTTCAAGATGCAAGACTCCAAAAGAGGATTCTTGCCAATGCCGCATGGCACCATCCTAAGCAAGTCTCAGTGCCCAAACACTAGGACTGAACTTGAAAGGATGAAACATGTCCCATATGCTTCGGCAATTGGGTCCATCATGTATGCCATGTTATGCACTAGGCCCGACGTCTCATGTGCCTTAAGTATGACTAGTAGGTATCAACAGAACCCAGGTGAAGCCCACTGGACTGCTGTAAAGAACATTCTTAAGTACTTGAGAAGAACTAAAGATATGTTCTTAGTTTACGGCGGTTTGGAAGAAAGCTTAAAGGTAAAGGGTTACACTGACGCAAGCTTCCAAACAGATAGGGATGATTCGAAATCTCAATCTGGGTATGTCTTTATTTTAAATGGAGGAGCCGTGTCTTGGAAGAGTTCCAAACAAGAAGTGATTGCACAATCCACTACAGAATCAGAATATGTTGCTGCTTCAGAAGCTGCTCAAGAAGCTGTCTGGATGAGAAAGTTCATAGAAGATTTAGGGGTTGTTCCTTCCATTCGGGACCCTATAGAAATCTTCTGTGACAATCTAGGTGCTATAGCTCAAGCAAAGGAACCTAGATTGCATCAAAAAACCAAACACATTCACCGAAGGTATAACTACATTAGACATGAAGTTAAGAATGGTGAAATAAGTATTCACAAGGTTCATACAGATCAAAATTTGGTAGACCCATTCACGAAACCTTTACCCCAAACTAAGCATGAAAGTCATGCTAAGGGTATAGGACTCCGTTTTTCTAATGAATGGATTTGATTTGTGTTTAATGTTTTATGAATATGAACTTATGTAAACGACAAGAATTATGTAATATATGTGACGTGATGTTTCATTCATAATTATTGTGTTTTATTAGCATGTTTAATCCTTGAATAATTTAGTTATTCTAAACGTCCATAGTCGATCATAGTTGTGGGAGCAATTATGAAGTAAGACTAATATGAATTGGATTGGTTGACTTTTATGGGTAAAAGTAGCAAAAGGTTGCAACCAAATTCATAGGTACTTGTCAGTGAACAAGTACTTGACCCGTTTCAAGATCACTCCATGGATCATCATCATAAGTGATTCTTGAATAAAGGTATTATCATTGTATCCTTTGACCTGAGATACATATTTGGGACTCAAGTGTAGAGTGTACTATGCTTTGATATGGTTTACTGTTGTTCTTGAAATACAGACAACCATAAAGGCCATACTCATGTATAGTACTAACTATATGAGGGGCGTATGTAGTCAAGACGGGATTTGTTCCTCTTATGTGTTGAGAGTTAGACATCTAAGGCGCCTGTTTGAAAGTTGAACATAAAATGAGAATGATTAAGATCCATGTCTCATGTTCAACATGATGTCTGTGACAAAGGGATAATTGATAGATAACCTTATACATCAATTAGAGCCTCGTGTTTTCTGAAGAATTGAATGTTGTTGAATGGCACAATGTCATGTGTTATTGGGGGCAGTGAAATGTTGCTAGACGTTTACCACTGTCGATATCATTCTATGATACAACCTTGTGCAAGTGGGAGATTGTTAGTTCTATATGCCCAAGGATGATCATAAAATGATATTACTAATAATACATGATCCTATAGGGTCACACCAACAACAAGTTTGACACCAATTGATCATTTAGAACGTTAAATTTGATTTAACATCAAATGATACTAAACTTGCAATTTAATCTTGTAGGTTATTATTATTTGAGGTAAATAATAATAACTACAAAATTAAAGGTTGATTAATAATTCATATGTGATGAATTAATTAAGTGTAACAATTAAATTGTTTAAATTGTTAAAACGATTTAATTGATTTATAAGTAAGCCTTTTATTTAATTTAATTGGTAAATTAAATAAAATATATATATATTGTTATATATATATATATAAATATAATTATACAATTAAGATTGTATATTTAGATGGTTTATTTATGTATATGATTATGGGTTAAATGTTATCCCATTTAAGAAATAAGAAGATGTATTATTTATAAGCTTTTATTATCTAAGTTTTATAAATAATAACAACCCACTAGCACTTCATTTGTCATCATAAAATCAGCCATATTGGAAGGAAAAGAATGCATTAAGAACTTAAAAGAAAAGGAAGATGCTTTGTGTCTTCTAGCTTTTGATTATAGAAATCAAATGGGACTTTCTTTTAAGCTAGTTGCATGTGCTTTTCTTTTCTTTTGTGTGATATATGTTGGCCACGATTTTGAGGGTGTATGTACATCATTCTTGCTTCAAGAAATCAGCCAAAAACTCTCCTTAAGTTCTTAGAAAAAATTGGTTTTTGGTTTCATAAGAAAAGGAGTCATATCTTGCAAGTTGTGGAACTAGCATTCAAAGGTGTTCAAGCTTGTGGTGGATCAACTATAGAGGGATTCTAATTTGATTCCTAGCTATCAAAATCATCCAAACCAAACCCAAGAACAAAGGTTATGATCTTGAACTTAAACTATGTTTGTTCTTCATCTTATCTCTACATGCATGTAGCATGATCCTCTTGAAAATGGAATTTGTGTTCATGATTTTATGCTTCCGTTGCAAACTCTTGTTTTTGAAACTAATTACATGAACCATGATTTCCAACAATATGGTCCCACTTCTTTTCTGGAACCGGCAATGGTTGGATTTCTCCATACGGTTTCTGATGGTTTGACTTCACTTGCAGACATGTCAAACATCTTTCTACATATCTTCCAACATCTCTTTTCATTCCCGGCCACCAATACAATGGTTTTAACGTTCGATACATCTTGGTACTACCCGGATGAACTGCATATCGGCTACAGTGTGCGTCTTCTAGAAGTAAGTTCCGCGCTTCTCCTTGTTTTGGGACCCACACGCGGCCTCTAAAGGTTTTCAACTTCTGTGCATTTTCTTCCAGATGCTTCAAATACCCAACCATTCGCTCACTTTTAACATGTTCAGGCTTGCTCGCCTCTTCTTGTGCCGAACGAATCAATTCTGGTAACCGGCTTGCTACACCCATACATGCGGATGTAACTTTCAGAGGAGCTTCTTTCCGGCTTAGAGCATCTGCCACCACATTCGCCTTGCCAGGGTGGTACCGGATTTCAAAGTCAAAGTCTTTAAGGAGATCCATCCACCTTTGCTGTCGCATGTTAAGCTCTTTTTGATCAAATAAATACTTCAAACTTTTGTGGTCCGTATAAACAACAAATTTCACACCATATAAATAGTGTCTCCATAGCTTCAATGCTAAAACCACCGCAGCTAATTCCAGGTCATGAAGTGGATACTTCTTCTCAGCGTCTTTTAATTGGCGGGATGCATAAGCTATTACTCGACCCTTCTGCATTAGCACACATCCAAGGCCGATTCTTGAAGCATCGCTGTAGATCACGTATTCTTCTCCGCTTTGCGGTAGTGTTAACACTGGTGCTTCACATAAGGCTTGTTTCAACCTTTGGAAAGCTTCTTGTTGTTTTTCCGCCCACGTGAACTTTTCGCCTTTCTTGGTCAATTTGGTCAACGGGACAGCTATCGAGGAAAAATTTTCGACAAATCTTCTGTAATAGCCTGCCAAACCAAGGAAACTTCTTGCTTCAGTTGGACTTCGAGGCGGTTCCCACTTCATCACGGCTTCAACTTTTGTTCGGTCGACTTTCACCCCTTCGGCATTAATTACATGGCCAAGAAATTGAACTTCTCTTAGCCAGAATTCACACTTGGAGAATTTAGCATACAGCTTTTCTCGGCGAAGCAACTCCAACACTTGTCGCAGGTGCACTTCATGTTCGGCTTGGCTTCGCGAATACACCAAGATATCATCTATGAATACTATCACCGAGGTATCAAGGAACGGTCGACACACCCGGTTCATGAGATCCATGAATACGGCTGGAGCATTGGTTAACCCGAAAGGCATCACCAAAAACTCATAGTGACCGTATCGTGTGCGAAAAGCTGTCTTTGGAACGTCAGATTCCCGTATCTTTAGCTGATGGTAACCCGACCTCAAATCAATTTTTGAAAAGTAGGATGCTCCTTGTAGCTGGTCGAACAAGTCATCAATTCGTGGGAGCGGATACTTATTCTTCACTGTGATCTTATTTAATTCCCGATAGTCAATACACATGCGCATTGACCCATCTTTCTTCTTGACAAACAGAATAGGGGCTCCCCAAGGCGATGTACTCGGTCTGATGAAACCCCTGTCTAACAGTTCTTCCAGTTGCTTTCGCAGTTCCACCATCTCTGAAGGTGCCAAACGGTATGGAGCTCAAGCAACAGGAGCAGCTCCCGGAATCAGTTCAATCGTGAACTCTACCTGTCGATCTGGTGGCAACCCTGGAAGTTCATCTGGAAACACATCTGGGAATTCGTTTACCACGTTTACATTCGCTACCCCCACTTTAACTGGTTTAGTCACCGCTACATAGGCCAAATAAGACATCCCTCCTTTACTAATACAGCTTCGGGCTTGAGCAAAGGAGATAACTGGCATTCTTAACCGAGGTCATTCACCCTGAATCTTTATCCATTCTCCCTCCGGTGATAATACTGTGATGTTTTTATTTCTACAATCCATGTTGGCATAATTCGTTGCCAACCAATCCATGCCCACAATTACACCAAATTCGTTGGTAGTCATCGGCTTCAAATCTATAGGGAAAGTGGTCCCGTAGATTTTAAGCTGACAATTTTCCAAATGTTCAGAAACCCACACATATCTACCGTCCGCTATAGCCACTTCTAAGCTTTCATCCATTGGGGTTAACGGTACATTCAGACGGGGCAATAAAGACTCCGACACAAAACAGTGTGTAGCCCCTGGATCAAATATAACATATACAGGTATGGTATTGAGAGTAAATATACCTGTAACCACATCTGTCTTCTCACGGGCTTCCTCCACGGTCATCTGGAAAGCTCGTGAGGCCACTGGTCGTCCCCTGTTCTTCGGCTCTTCTTTCTTCCCTCCTTGATCATCCCTGGATCTATCACTATATACTCCAGATTTCAATTGGGGACAATTCGGACGAATGTGATCCGTAGCTCCACATTGGTAACATCTTCGCTCCGCCCGACATTCCCGTGTAGAATGACCCGTTTTTCCACAGTTTCGACAACTAGCTAATACAGTATCACTGCGACAACTGCCTGTGTGTCTTTTTCGGCACTTTTCACACCACTTTCCTTCGTCTTTCTGGCTTTTACCCTTGGACCCGGTTTGTTGCGACTTTTTCTGAGGCGTCCAACCCTGGTCTTCCGTCTTTTGTTTAGTTTCCATGACTTTCTTTTCATCTTCCTATCGCTTCAATTCGGTCTCCCTTTCTGTGGCTCGATCCACTACTTGTCGGAAGGTAGGCAGTTTCAGTGGTTGCACAATTTCTCTAATTCGGGTCTTCAACCCCCAGACATACATATCAATCTTCCTCTTTTCGGTACTGACATGGTGTTCCGCAAATCTTGCTTTCTCCAGAAAGCTAAGAGTGTATTCTTGAACAGAACCCTGTTCCATGTGCAGGAATTCATCCTCCAGTTTCTTTGCAGCTACCTCGGAACAATACTCTTCATTGAATTTAATCTTGAATTGTTCCCAAGACACAGATTGGGTTGGATCAAGATTTAGAGACTTGTAGTAAATTTGCCACCAATGTAGTGCACTACTCGTAAGTTGATTTGTGGCAAATTCTACCTTGTCCTCATCCGCACATTTGCTAACCCGAAACACCTTCTCGATATGCATTATCCACTCCATAGCTTGGACTGGATTATCTGTCCCTGAAAATTCCTTTGGTTTACAACCAAGGAAGGCTTTGTAAGTGCACCCAACTTTCTTTGTCGAAGCTTCCCCACCTTGAGTTTCTTTGACTGCCCGAGCACGACTTTCTCCCTGGCTTTCATCTTCTGGCTGCCTGTCATGAACACTTTTTGGAGCCTCTTCACTTGGATTAGGATTGGCACTCGGGTTAGGATTGCCACTCGGATTGGGGTTATTCGTTAACGTAAGCATCATTTGCCTCACCACTTCTTCCACTATTGCCCGAATATCAGGTGGATTTTCTCCCACCGGTTCCCTTGCTGGTGCTCTTGCTCTTCGTCCCACAGAGCCGCATGAACGAGCTGGTCCACTTCTTGAGGTTCCACGCGAATTTGCACCAGTGGGATTACTTCTTGTGTTTCTCATACTTCAAAATTTCAGCAAACCGTTAGATTACATATATAATAATAAACTTATATATATCTAACAGTCCATTTGTTTGTTTTTCTCTCAAGGTTTAAGTCCAGGAATCTAATCTAAGACACCTAGTTCACTTAAACCTCGGCTCTGATACCAATTTGCAACACCCGACTTATTAACAAAAACACTCCAAAAATTTTCATTTTTCAAACCAAATATTTTACGAACAAACCATAAGTAGGGGTATTAGTTAATACAATACGAGTACAAGCATATCACGAAGTACAATACATAAAATATTATACATTCTTCAAGCCGGGTCGTCACTTCAAATACTAAGTCCTCAGTCACGGACTTTATCTTTTCCCTTGGCGGGATCACGCTCACCTGTAGGGACATATTAATAAAACCATGAGCTATAAAGCCCAATGAGTAATCAAATCAAATATAACATGTATAAGAATAAAATTCTCTATACAAAATCAAATATGCATTCTCATGCAACACAAAATCATATATGGCTCACGGGTTTATCCCGCTTTTGCCTAGACTCACGGCTCCGTTCTTGTCATCTCGATGACTCACGGCTTACCCGGTATTGTCTTATATAAGTTTGACTCACAGCTCCGTTCTTGTCTATCATAGACTCACGGCTTATCTGGTATTGTCATATCATTCATATTTATTGACTCACAGCTCCGTTCTTGTCTATATCAGACTCACGGCTTATCTGGTATTGTCATATATTAAATCACATAATCTGTCATTTTCGTCCCCAAAACAATTTCCATCTACAGCTGCTCATTTAATATCTATCACATCGGATAACAGTGAGATTACTCACCTGAAGGCTTGCTACTACCAGCTTTTGTCGTTTCTTGCCTTAAAATGAAATCCGCAAGATTTTGTCCCGTACCTGTAATTTCATTCATTTCACAATGATTATAGGTTAATATACCATTTCAGTTGGTTCTAATGCACAAGAGTCTAATATAAGACCAATTCCAAGCATTAACCATTGGTACAAAAATTTAATACACTTCCCGAAATACGCGTATTCTACTACAGTACTTTCGGGAGGTCGTATTTGTATTCCGATAATTTTCCATGAAGTTTCACAACATATTAGACCTATGTTTAAAATTTCAGGTCAATCGGATAAGCCTAGCACAAGAATCAAACTTGGAAAATGCACTAAATTTTAACAGAGGATAAAATGGTTTCTGCCCAGGGGTCGGGTCGCGACCAACCCTCTGGTCGGGTCGCGAAGACCACATCTTCGGGTCGCGACCAACCCTCTGGTCGGGTCGCGAGCGCTGAACAGAAGTGCAGAAACTCCGATTTTATGCTAGAATTTTCCATTTTTCTCTTGTTAAGGTCTTATTACTTGACGTAATCCCTAGGAAATGTTCCAAGACCAAAACCCTTAACTAATAACAAGTTTTAAACCATTGGGGAATCAAATTCAAACCCATTTATACAATTTCCCGTTTTTGCATTTTTGCTCCAAAAACCGAAATTATTGAATTCTACTTGCTTCTAATGATTTCTTTCAGTCATTATAGCATCTAGAACTCATTTTAATCCATTATAATCATGTTTATCACAAGAACTCATCATCTAGGGCTCTTGATCAAAATCCCAATTCTGGAACAATAGCAACCTACTTCCATTTTCTTGAATTAAGTCCTTTTTAGTATGACTTATTG
Organism: Cichorium intybus; assembly: GCA_023525715.1. Taxonomy (NCBI): domain Eukaryota; kingdom Viridiplantae; phylum Streptophyta; class Magnoliopsida; order Asterales; family Asteraceae; genus Cichorium; species Cichorium intybus. Next base: position 10,657,838 of record CM042015.1, on the reverse strand, counting down.
GAAGTATTGAGCTACTTATCACATAATTCCCAACTGAAATTACAGTTTTCAGTTCAAGCTTGAAGAATACACACCAAAATCTTGGTAAGAACTTAATAACTTACCTCAATTGCTTCCAAGTCTTCAATTCCAAGCCTAGAATCCGATTCCTAGCTTTAATTCTTCAAGAAAACTCCAAGTTTCTGCAATCGATCACTCCAAAACCCTCTCCCGATGCTTCCAGATTTTCTGCACATGTGGGAGAGCTTGTCCCACTATTTATACTTCCAGAAATTGCAGTTTAGTCCGTGGAGTTGTTATTCTTGAAGTTTTGCCACATTTTACACATTTTTATGACAAAAACTAGTTTTTATAACATTTTAAGTCCAAAACTCAAAATATTATTACAAACAAAATCCTTTTATGTCAAAAGACCAAATTACCCTTCCAAGGTAAAATGACCAATTTACCCTTTTATTATAATTACATAATAAAACATGTCTTGGCGTTACATATATCGGGATTTAGAGTGAGGAAGCTTGGAGAATCGAAGCAAGGAGGCTACATCGTGGGAGAATTAGGAGCTCTGGAGCATTTGGAAAGCATCTTGGAGGTAATTGGAAGCTTATTGAGCTATTTGTAGCAAAAGAGATGTGGAAACTGAAGTTGACAAAAATGGGGGGCGCGTGCAGTAAAAAAAGTGAAGATTGAAAAACACATGGGCCGTTTGTTTTTACACAGCCCATGTCCAAAGAAGTCCCCAATGAGTGATCCAAAACACACAACCCGTGTAAAAACACATTGGTCGTGTGACGCGCAGAAAACTGCCTTTTGACAATAAATTTTCCACGATTTAAAGGGCCAATCAGGTTCATTTGGGACATACACGCTGCCCGAGGAGGTCCAAAAGCAGTTACTATCGAAGACTTTTGCTAGGAATCACTTGGAAACATTAATTTCGTACGATTTTATCGTTTTTAAGTTGGATTCAAACATCAATTTATTACTTTTCATCTTGGATTTTAGTTTAGCTATGTGTAGCTAAACCCTTTTCATTCCGGTTCTATTTGACGCTCGTATTTTGTTTAGTTATTGTATCTTGTGCAAAAAGAGGCATAACCTTAGAACCTTTCCCTCATGGATCGACCCTACTTACCTCGTGCTACATAATTAGTGCAATTGGGCAGTGCTTTACCATCACCATTATTTACCATATATTCATTTGTTGGGTGTGACGCCCCAACACCTACAAAGCTGACTAAGCGAGAGGTTGGTGGGATCATATGGTGTTGGATATAATTAGGCAATTGGCCGAAGAAATGAGGATACATGACCTTTGTTGAACTTCTATTGCCAAAATATATATCTTCCACAACCATACCTTCTATGAATCCCTAAATTATTATAGGGTGTATCCTTTGTGCGTATATCGTGTATGGTCTACTTTGTTGAACATGAATTCTTCACAATTATGGTGGCTCGTATCGCCTTTTGATGCCCGAGCATGAAGATTTCTCCTTTAGCGACCACCTTTCCTCTATCTTTTGTTGGTGCCAGTCTTTCTAACTGCTTTATCTTAATCCCTGTATCAAGTCATTTAGTTGTCCTGATTGTATCTTTGCTTCAATTTATTTTCTTAATATGTTGCATGTCATCGTTTCATGACCCATGGTACTGTGGAATTCAAAAAATTTACTGTTGTCACGTGGTGGATACCTCTAGATGGCTTACGATTGCTTTGTTCTTTGTTTCTTTGACCCCTGCTACGTGGTTCCGGTCGTCATTCCTATATCCTAGCGGGTATCGTTTAACTTGTGTTTGTTTGCATGCCTATTGGTTCTTGTTATGCGGATGCCTAAACTATCCTTGTTGCGTGCTTTTATTGCATGGTATACAATTGTCTCTTAGGGTTACGTACGGTTTCCTGTCTACCTTATCTCCTTCTACATTTTCTAACGTTGCTTTCTCCTACTTCATGAACCGATGAACTCGCTCCACCAAATCTTTCCTTGATTTGGGCGGTTTTCCATCTAGCTTCTTGAAAATTAGGCCCGGTCTTGGTCCATAGGTAAACTTTGTTATGATCATGTTATCAGCTCTTTTTGGTGTGTTAAGGATTGCTTTGTTGAACGTGTTTATATATGCTTGTAGCGCTTCATCTTCCCTCTACGTGCATCCAAGTATGGTCTGGGAGTCAACGGTGTATATATAATATTGAACGAAGAGTCCTATAAATTCTTCCCTTAACCGGTTAAGATCTTTAATCTAGTTTGTCAAACACAGCCAAAATATTGTTTGAATACCTAATAACCAACTTTCATGCGGTAAAAACTTATGGTTTACAATATTATGAACACGCACGTACATACATATGATTGGTTGATAACTAACTTTTAGGCATGCATGTCTATATACATAGTAAATGATTGGCAACAACTGTTCTAACTTAAAGCTGTCTATCGAGTTTTAATGGGGCAAAGAACACATCAGTATCATATGAAAATGTGACTTATAACATGTTTCTTATTGGAAACTTATGTGTACCATTTATAATCACATAAAATATAGTTCTTTTGTCATCTAAAAATAAAAATAACTTTTATTGGATGTTTCTTTTAGAATTATGACAATTTCTTATTGGAAAGAAAGTAATGATATATATATATATATATATATATATATATATATATATATATATATATATATATATATATATATATATATATATATATATATATATATATATATATATATATATATATATATATATATATATATATATATAACATAAATGAATTGCAATGAGCCTGACATAACCTTTTTATGCATTGAGCACATTGTGTCTCATCATGTCTTCTATGCACCTATTAGTTTAACTTGAATTTTTGTTATGATACAATATATTTACATATGCGTTTTATTAACCAATAAAAATCAGGTTCCAAATACAAATGAGTATGAAAGCACTCAAAATCCAAGTACTGTTTGTTTTATCTTGAATCCATAATTAAAGTTTGACAAATTTTCGTCAATGGACAACAAAAGGGGACAAGTGTTAGGAGAAGGTCAAATTTTGACCACTTAAGAGACAAATAGTCAAGAGTGACATTTTTTTCTAATTAAGTTGCATAAATTTGGGTAACTAGTTTATTTGGGTAAATTATACAAAAGAAACATACATGCATGTAACGTTTATTGTGGAGAAGTACCTACAAAATAAAGTTTTTTAAGTTTTCATTTATAATTTATAATTAAATAAGAGATAATTTGCCTATATAAAAATTAAAATAACTGATAACAAATTACTTATTCGATAATCGTATTATTTATGTGAATGTAAATTTATATTATGAACATTTTAATATTAATTTCAGACCAGGTTTCCTTCGCATAGTAATTCGAAAGTTTTCCAAGATGTTTTAACAAACAGCTGTATGCACTACTACCCCTATTTTAAGCAATATCAGGTACCCAAATTCAAAATAATATTATAACAATTCTTTTGCATGATGTGAAGCCATATTATATAATATACTTATATTTTAATACATATTTGTATCTATCCTACAAACTACAACTTTAAATATAACAAATTATTCAACTTGTTATATGTAGATTTGCTTAGGTGGTTTGGAAGTTTCTTAACGTAGTTCAAATGTTAAACAAATGTCAACCGAATATTTACAGTAAATTAACAAGAATACAAACGAATCACGGAATTTTAAACATGTCGACTGTAATCTCTAGCTAGGTCTTCTAAAATGACTAATTGTTTTGTAGCATTGAACCAAAAACGACACCGTTCTTCAACTGGTTGTCTAACAAAAAAAAGAAGCTCTTGGGAGTCCCATATTATATATGTTTCAAAATTGTATGTGGGAGTTTAATCGAAAATAGGCCCCTCACACAAATGCAAATAGTAAGAGGAAAGATTCGGTTTAATTTTTGTCTAAAATGAAACTGAACCAAATTACTTCGATGGTTACCTCTCGATTCAATTGTATACGCACTACTAGAAAACAGGGGGGTTAGCCACGCAGATTTGCGTGGCAGTTGTGTAGCAAAAGCCGAATAGCCACGCAATAACCACGAAAACTGACCCGTGGAAAAACCCTTTGTGTCTAATTTGTAGTCACGCTTTAGCCACGCAAATTTGCCACGCAACTACAACGCACAGTTTACCACGCATTAGCCACGCAATAAGATAATGAAAACAGCAATAAGATATATGACTTAATGTAGTTTAAAACATGAAAGTTATATTCCCGAGTTTAACAAAGGAAATAAAAGAAGGTGACGGAAAATAAGGAGAGTAGTAGAACTGTAGAAAGATATATTTTTGGGATAATGACTTGTAAGGGTAACGTACTTCTGAAATTGTTCATATTTGGTCACTGAACTTTTTTTTGTGCTTAGTTTACCCATGAATTTTTTCAAATTGTTCACATTATACCATTATGACCGGTGATAGAAGGTTTATTCTGATTTGGAATCCTACGTGGCATCATATAAGACTTGAAAGGGTAACGAACTTTTAAAATTGTTCACATTTGGTCACCGAACTTATTTTTGTGCTTGATTTACCCATGAACTTTTTAAAATTGTTCATATTATACCCTTATGACTGATGATAGAAAGTTTGTGCTGATTTGACATCCGACGTGGCATCGGAAAGTAGGGATGAACTCGGTCCGAAAACCGAACCAAACCAAATCAAAACTGAAATGGACCGAAATCGAATTATGATTTTTTAAAAACCAAAGACCGAAATGAATATGTATATTCGGTTCCGGTTCGGTTCGATTATTTCGGTTTTCGATTCGGTTCAGTTATTTATGATTAAGAGTAGTGTTAGGAATAATCATGGTCAAGGGACCGGACCGAACCGAACCAAAACCAAATTAACATTTTTTAAAAATCGAAAACCGAACCGAATATATATATATATTCGGTCCGGTCCGGTTCGGTTTCGGTTGGTTTTCGGTTCGGTTCGGTTTTTCCGGTCCATATGCTCATCATATCAGAAAGCTGAGACGTAAATAAAGGCTGGTGGTCTTCAGTTGGGATTTAGATGTCGAATCAGCACAAACTTTCTATTATTGGTCATAAGGGTATAATATGAACAATTTTAAAAAGTTCATGGGTAAATCAATCACAAAAATAAGTTCAGTGACCAAATGTGAACAATTTTAGAAGTTCGTTACCTTTCCAAGTCTTCTAGGATGCCACGTAGGATTCCAAATCAGCATAAACCTTCTATCACCGGTCATAATGGTATAATGTGAACAATTTCAAAAAGTTCATGGGTAAATCAAGCACAAAAATAAGTTCAGTGACCAAATGTGAACAATTTCAAAAGTTCGTTACCCTTACAAGTCATTATCCCTATATTTTTATCTTTAAGTTCCGGAGTTCGAAAGAATGGGAGGAGAAACGAGTCGTATAGAAAGATATTAAAACTCTTTTTTTCTTCTGTCCACTTGCTTCCATTACAAAAATTAAAGAACACCTATCTTTTTCTATTTGCTTTCACGCCTCATCTTAAAAAACACTCGGTAACACAATATAAGATATTCTTAGAAACTTAAATGACAAACTTTATAAAAACTATTATACTTTAAAAAATTTCGGTTTAATTATCCAAAGAAATAATGTTTTGATTAAACCACCTAAATTTTGATTTTATTTTAAAAAAACCGTAGCCGAGTATAAAGGATTTCCTGGTAACCTTAATACTTTGAATTCTATAAAAACTATTGTAGGTTTAAAAGTTTTTTGGTTTACCACCAGAATAATATTTTCCAGATTTAACAGCCGACACCTTGGGATTTTTTTTCTATAAAACCCCTATAACAAGGTTTTTCGAATATATTGATGATTTTTTAAGTTTTTAAAAAAATATATATTATTAATTTATTATTATTGAAGTTTTAATATGTCTTCAAAAACATATGAAACATGATCATAAAAAACAAGGTGATCCTATGCATACCTCAATTACCGAATGACCATTTTATATTTCTTTTATACGCCGCCCAATTTGATGTTTAGAAAGTGCAAAAATAACGAGGATACATTTAGTAACATCTAAAAAATATTTTGATATCTTAAATGGATAAATTTATTACACGTGGACTGAATACATAAACTATCTTTATGGAATTTATAATAAAAATATTTAATATTTAATCATGTATCTGATAAAAATATTTAAAAGAATGTACTACATAAAATTTGACTATAAGTTTAATTAGCCGACAGTTAATTCATTCAAAATAAAATTCACCCAGTCTCATTACATGCATAACAACTAATTAATCCAAACCATGATATAACTTTTCTCTAATCAACTTACCCTGCTAACGTGAAACGTGAAGGCGTATTCAACTTGTTTTATTTACACTTTGAAGTTTTAAATAAATCAATCCGAATCCAATTTGTTAATTTAACATGTTAAATTTAAAAAATAAATAAACAAATAAACGGTTCGACTTGATATCAACCCATTTTATGATGTCAACCTGTTTACTGAACATGTTAAATAAATTTTATCAACTCCACCGATCCCAATTCTCAACTACATCGTGCTATCTGCCCTAATTTGTTATGTTTCAGCACTTATTTCCCTCCTTCCATCATACTTTTTATAAACTCACGTATCCTTCTTCCATCAATGGTTCGCACTTCGCAGTCCATCTGATTAATTCCGGGGAACACCGGAATCGGATTCCGTAGATTTAACCTCGTTTCCCTTTTTAGCAGATTCCGATTCCAGCTTCGTGATCTTTGATTTCAACCTCGATATTTCTTCGTTTAAAGTTTTAACCTCTGCGCCATTGTCTTGTTTCTTTCCAGATTCCACTTTGTCTCTGAGTGTGCGTAGTTCTCTAATGTAATAATGCAATCTGTCTATCATTAGTAAGAGGAAAATCGAGAAGCCTGCATCAATTAAGATTTCGCCCAATTTTAGCCAATAATAAAAAGGTTTCTATAGAAGATCAATGAATAAATTAGTGTTTTTTTACTTAATTTAGAAGGAATCAAAGGCATTTCACATTAGACATGAATAGTCAATGCTATGGTCAAAATGGATTCCCACTCAGACTCCATATCAATTTACCGGTATTTGTACAGCATTCAGCACAAGCGAAACATTACAACATACACAGAGCTATCAACTCCTTCGAAAATGACTGCTAAAATTTGACTCCTGTTTCTTTAAAACTGCGTGCTAAAATTTGACTCCTGTTTCTCAAAAACTATAAATGGTGTTTATTAATTTCGAAAATTCAAGTTCTAATAGAAAATGGGATTTGGACTATCACAAATCTTCCTTCAAGAAAAATGCCCATGATAGATGGTGAGAAAGGTTGTACAATGTGCTTCATTATTTGTACATGTTAGAGGGTCCAGAAATTTGGTTTTTAATGTTGTTGGTCGGGAAATATGGGCTAGTTTTTGTAGGTGATGTCATAGGCTTATGCCCCCGGCCCAGAAAAAATTAGGTCAAACGATTGTTATAAATAGATCCTTGTAATTGTAACTATAGTGCGTCTATATGTGTTGTAACATTTGAAGGCAGAAAACACAGTTTAGTGTGTTCTTTTAAATTATCAATAAAATTTCTCTCTCTAGGAGCAAGGTGGTTAAAAACTAACAATGTGAACTAACAGTAGAATAGAATAGCCATTCAAAAAATAATAATAATAAAATAAAATAAAATAAAATTTCTCTCTCTAGTTCAACAGTGGACGTAGTTTGAACCATTTTAAATCCTGTTCTTATCATTCTTCGCATCTTTACTATCGTGATTTTGTTTGTCGACGTCCTCTTAATCCTAATAGTAAATTCTAGTGTTATTTCTTTTTTCCTACCTTATATTTGTTTGTTATATGGTGCTTGTTGTTCATTTCCCCTAAAGAGCACAATTAGTATGAGTAAGGGAAGTAGAGGTGCAAACTTACCAGTTTAAACCGGTTTTTGGTTTTTTTTTGGGACCGGTTTTTTAAAAAACCGATTATGGTTCAAGCGTTTTCGGTTTTAACCAAGCCGGTTTTTTTTCCAGTGAAATGCATAACGGGTCCAACCAGTTTCGGTTTTGCAGAAACCGGTTTCGGTTAACCTAAAAAAAAACTTATTTTATACTAATCATCAAAGAGTAAAATGAGAATTTTGGGGTTAAGACTTTCCGGCTTTTTTCATTCGGTTTAAAAACTGGCCCAAAAAAATCGGTCCACACAATATCCTTCAACCAGGTACTAAACCGCCGGTTCGGTTTAACCTAAACCGGTTTCGGTTTTTTAGAAAACCGGTTCATGATTTGCACCTCTAAAGGGAAGTATGAATGATCAACATTGTGTTGGCCAAACCCGGGCTAACGTTCCTGATTAGTAGCCCAAGAAACAAAGTGGCCCAGCCCAAAATTGTTTGGCAGTCTATTAGAAGATTGAGTTGGCATAGAATGCCCATTATTGGACCAATAAAATTCTCAACACTACACTGATTAATAGAACCAGTAGGCGCACATAGTCACCGCCACCAATATTCTTCACCAAGTTTACATAAGGGGCATTGGCTTTCTTAAACTCCAAGTGCTCAATTCTATTAATAATCCTATGAATGTAGAGATTGATTCGATGCCAAAAAAATTTAATCCCCAATATGGTATTTTTGTCTTAAAACATGAAGGTATTGGTTTCATAATGTCATCAATCCCTTGCAAATCGACTCCTACTTACTAGTATATCATTAACATATAGACATAGTGTAACACCATGATTATTTAACTTCCCAATAACCAAGCAACTAATTACGCCTACTTCAACAAAATTTCATCCGGTTCAAAAACAGCGGAATGTGCATAACATACCCTATAAATCATGTCAGTGTAAAGCAACCGCAACTAACGATAAATGAATTTACTCAATCACATCAACTTCATGAACAATACCAGAAAAAAGAAAGAAAAAGGAAAGAGTATCACCAATGAGAGAAGCTTCGAGCATTTGGTGCGCGAGGATGATTTGATCGGTGGGACCAAGGCTATCGACGGGCCGCTTCTGGGTATCAGAAATGTTGTAGATCTCGTATGCCATGATGGTGAAGACGGTGGCGCCGACGGATTTTACAACCAATGGCGCTCTTCCTCGTTTCATTTGATCTAAACCGATGATTATAAGCTCTCGAAGTGGGGTTTTGAATAGAAGTAATAGAATCGTCGTCATTTCGACGAACAAAAGCGTGTAAAGCACGGAAATCATTGTGTATTCTTCAAAAATAACACCGTTACTGGAACCCTAACCGATCGATGAACAAGAACGACGATACATATACAGACACACCGTAAAACGGTGACCGTATGCAGTTTCGAACTGAATTTTCGGGAAGTAGGGGCAAAATATAGGTTCTCGTGGGAGCCCGTTCGTAACGTATTTTCAAAATAAAGTTTCTATAAGTTAGTAATCAAATGGCATATGATTAACAAAATAATTAATTTATGACAATACTACATACATGGTCCTTGGGTGGTTACATACTTACATAAAGGGACTACAATTTGTTGTTACGATAATTTTGTTAAACATATGGTCCTTAAATTTGGAAAATGTTACACCAGAAGTCCTATAACTAACATCATTAACTTATAAGGATAACAAACACATTTAGTTCATTATCTTTCTTTTATACACATATGACCATTAAACTTTTTGTTTTGTACATATTCAGCTATTTATGTTTTTTTTGTACGTATATGATCATGCAACTTATTTTTTCCAGTACACATATGACCATTAAACTTTTATTTTTGTACACGTATGACCATTAACATAAGTGAATAAATATGAACAAAAAAAAGCAAGTTTAATGGTCATATGTGTAAAACAAAAAATATAAGTGACTAAATGTGCATAAAACAAAAAGTATAATGGTCGTATACAAAAAGGATAGAGGACTAAATGTATACTTACGATAATGTTTATTACCCGTATAAGACATTTTTCCAACGATTTATGATTAAAATAAAGTTTGAGCCCCACCCCCAATTCAGGGTGATAATTCTTGATAAAACATGAAGAACGACACGAAATTGACACACAAATAAACGAGTTTAATTTGACCTTAAACGATTTCAGATCATTTTCAGGTTGACTTGTGTAACCCGTGTATTATACAGGACGTGTAAGGTTGGCGTCGGGCTGGCAAATGGGTTCGTGAGTTGACCCGTCAACCCGTTTATTATACTAGTTTAATAAAAACATATGTGTTGCCATGTCTCGTTTGCATGTTGTTTCTACTTGAAGCTCGTTATGAAAAAAAAACTTTGATATAAAGCGTGTTAGAGATGCGACAATAAAATTTGTTATGAGAGATGAAAAAATATTGCGGTCATGTCTTTTTGTATTAATGTTTTTAACTTCTCTTTCTTTCTATATCCCACTCTTTCATTCTCTTATAATACACGATACCATCAAGAACCCAACCACACACTCTCTAACCGAAGATCTCTTTCTTTAGCCCCCAAGCTCACCAAACCGGTAAACACCGAACTTACAAAAAAAATGTGTTGCATAGTTGCATAGTCTGTTTCAACCAAGAACCCAACCTAGATCAAGAACCAGTTATTTAAAACCCATGTTAGTTCTAAAAAGCCATCACAAAAGTAAGCCAGGTCGACAGATAGCGAGATATTTTTCAAAATAGTGGCATCGGCAATGTCGATTCAAGATCCGACAAAGAATATGGAGGTGGGTGGTTGATAGAGGTGGATCTAAACCCCACTGTGATTGTTTCTCTACTGATCTCATTTGTAGATGATGATAAAAAGAACCTCAGTGACTGTGTGTGTGTGTGTGTGTGTGTGTATATATATATATATATATATATATATATATATATGTGTGTGTGTGTGTGTGTGCGTGTGTGTGTGATAATGAGAGTGAGAGGCAGATGGAGGACCAAAGTAGTAGTGTCAAAGGTGGTCATAAAAAATAAGGATAGTAGAGTGGAATTAGAAGGCACCTTTTATCCTAAGATTTGTTGTAATTAGATATGAAGGCAATTGATCATCACTTTCATAGTTTGGGAGCTCCATAATGCTCTTGTCAAACTTTAAACAGTTGAGTCAAGTTGAAAAAAAATACATACCCATAAAATCAAATATTCAATCATTAAATCAAGTTGAAAACTAATGTATAACCATGACACAAAAATCAAGTTTTCAATTATCATCCCTTTTTAGGGGAAACTTATACAACTCACATGTTACCGATGATTACAAAACAACATACGATTTATAGTCTCATGGATAACCATAACATAAGCCTGAAAGCATATCGTAAGCACTTATTGTCTCATATTGTTTCACAATAAACTAGTAAAACTCTCGATCACATACAAACCACAAAAAGGCCTATCATTATTAAGTAATGCAAGTAAAAAACAGTATTAACCAAACACAATAGAAGTAGAAAAACACACCAAACAATAGCATTACATTACATTGTGATAGATTCACATATTACTTTTGTTAGAAGGATTGGACGAGCAAAAACACAACATCCTCACGTATAGTAAATCAAGCAAAATTAGGATTTTCAGATAAAGAGTAGGCTGGAATATGTGTCAATGACTTTGAGACGAGTGAGGGGTTACGAGTCGTTGCGAGAAAATATGGTTTCGATGGGCGATGAAATATTACTCTTAGCAGGAGTTCTCACTAGTGTGATTAGATTTAGTTAGGAAAATATTTATTTGTATTTTTAATTTAAATTAAACGTATGAATAACTTTGTTTGTAATCATATTCGAACTCTAATCCGATCATCTACCGATCAAAGTTAATCATATCTTTAATTAAAATGAGAGTAAATTACAGTTTTGGTCATTGCAGTTTACACGATTTTTCAGTTTCAATCCAAATTCAAAATTTTTACGAAACCGGTCCTGTGGTTGACATTTTTTTGCAATTTTTGTCCTTGTCGCCGTTACCGCTTAACTTTTTATGTTAAATGGTTTGTAAATTGACTGTTTTAGAGAGAGAGAGAAAGAGTTTTTTTCTATTAAATATATGAATTAAAAAATAAAATTAGGGTAAAATAGTCATTTTACAACCATTTAACAGAAAGAGTTATATGGTAATGTCGTCAAGGACTAAAACTGCAGAAAATGCCAACCATAGAGACCGGTTTCGAGAAAATTCTAAACTTTGACCGAAACCGAAAAGCTATATAAACCACGTGGACTAAACTGTAATTTACTCTTAAAACGATATACAAGTATTATCTACCTAAAAGTAAATATTTTCCCCGATTATATTTTATTCCCACCGGTTAAAAAAGTCGTGCAGAGTGGAACACTTGCACCGCCCATACTATAAATAATGGTTTTCCCGCGACGACTGATAATCCCTCACTTCGAAGTAGAAGACGCATACCCTGCCCCCTTTCCATCTACAAACCCTAATTCTGTTCGATTTCTAGTTACGCGTCATGAAACTTCGGTCTCGCTCGTCTGATCCTTCTCACAAAGGTAAAATTTGAATCTGTCACAATGTTTTGTTGATGATCTTCATTTGTGTGTATTTGCTTGCTTCCCTTGTCTTTGATTAATCTAGATATATGTTCACTGAATGGACTGAAGAATCGTAGGTTTGGTTTCTAGTTTTGTCTGTAATTTGAGTGTTTTGGTAGTTTCCCCTAAAAATGGAAAGGAGACATGAAATTTCTGTCGGAACATCTGCTTTCAGTATCATGTTATGGTAATCTATGAATCGTATGTTGTTTCTAGCTTTATCTGTAACTTAAGAGAAGTATGAGAAGGAGAAATGAAGTGGCCACTGAAAGTCTGCTTTGTGTGCCATGGTTATCTATCTCATTTCATGGTTATATATTTGTCTCACACTTGATTTTATTCGATTATAGGTAAGGGGATTATGGAGATCGCAGACAATGAAGACATTGGTTACATGTGTTCAGATTCCGATTACAACTATTCTACCTTTGAAGGTACCTCTTGATTCCCATAACTGTTCTCCATGTCACAGTAATGGAAGATTTTTCATACACACAGAGGGAAGTGGTAATTTATCTGATGCATGTAGCGTCTTATTTGAATGTAGATATTGCCAAAGCGGTTCTAGATAATGAAACAGATTCCGAAGATGATAAGCCAAAGAGAAAGAAAACCGGTTCAAGGAGAGGAAAGAGAAAAGTCGAGGAAAATGAAGAACAATCAGATGATTCCGATGACAACTATTCTACCTTTGAAGGTACCTCTTGATTCCCATAACTATTCTCCATGTCACAGTAATTGAAGATCTTTCATACACATAGAGGGAAGTGGTAATTTGTATATTATTTGAATGTAGATCTTGTCAATGAAGACATGGTTCTAGATTATGTAACAGATTCCGAAGATGATAAGCAAAAGAGAAAGAAAACCGGTTCAAGGAAAGGAAAGAGAAAAGTTGAGGAAAATGAAGAACAATCAGATGAAGAAATGGCGGATGAAGATGATAATGTTGGTATTGATGAAGAAGATGTTACTGAAGTTAAAAAGAGAACAAATAAGAAAAAGAAGAAGAAGTCAACACCAACATTACTATGGGAAATTTGGGAAGAAGAAACAGAGAAATGGCTTGACCAACATATGACTGAAGATATTAGTTTAGATAATCTGAATGAAGTAGTTGCAGAAACTATTGAACCATCACCTGATTTAATTATGCCACTTTTAAGGTACCAAAAAGAATGGTTAGCATGGGGATTAAACCAAGAAGAATCTCCTTCAAGAGGTGGAATTCTTGCTGATGAAATGGGAATGGGAAAGACTGTTCAAGCTATTGCCCTTGTACTTGCTAAACGTGCACTTTGTCGTGAAATCGGTCAACCCGTTGACTTGTCAACAAAGTCAACCTTACCATGTGTTAAAGCAACTCTTGTTATATGCCCTTTAATTGCTGTCATGCAATGGGTTAATGAAATTGATCGGTTCACTGCAAAAGGAAGCAACAAGATTTTGGTGTATCATGGTGCCAACAGGGCTAAGACACTTTCTGAATTTTCAGAATATGATTTTATTATTACTACTTATTCAATTGTGGAAGCTGAATATAGAAAAAATGTTATGCCACCAAAAGATAGGTGCAAGTGGTGTGGGAAACTTTTTTATAAAAAGAAACTACAAATTCACCTCAAGTATTTCTGTGGTCCTGATGCTGTTAAAACCATGAAACAGTCAAAACAGAGCAAAAAGAAAGGAAAACTCGGGGAAAAATCGTCACTCTCAAAGGAAGATTTATCAGATGATGAATGTGATGTTAAAAAGAAGACAAGTAAAAAAAACACAAAGCAAAAGAAAGAGAAAATTGAATCCGAAAGTCCCTCGTGTTCATATAAATCGGTTATGAAGTCTATTTTGCATTCTGTCAAATGGGATCGATTAATTTTGGACGAGGTATGTTTTGTTATAATGTTATATGTCTATACTCTATTGTTTTGAAGATTAATACTTTTAGTTAATTTCTCTTGTTATATAATATTATACAGGCTCATTACATAAAAGACAGAAGATGTAATACCACACGGGCTGTTTTTGCATTAGAATCTTCATATAAATGGGCTTTAAGTGGGACCCCTCTTCAGAATCGTGTTGGAGAACTCTACTCACTTGTATGTATTTGTAATTTTTTATTATTCAAATTAAGTTAATGACTTAATCTTTCACTTATGAATTCTGAATATTCATTTTTTTTATAGGTTCGTTTTCTACAAATCACTCCATATTCTTATTACCTGTGTAAAGACTGTGACTGTAAAGTGCTTGACTATAGTGCAAATTCAACATGCCCAAATTGCCCTCACAAATCAGTGAGACACTTTTGTTGGTGGAATAAGTATGTTGCTAATCCAATTGCAAATAGAGGGCGTAGTGATGATGGTAAAAGAGCCATGATTTTGTTAAAAGACAGAGTTTTAAAAAGCATATTATTAAGGCGTACTAAAAAGGGTAGAGCCGCTGACCTGGCACTCCCTCCTAGAATCGTAAGTTTTTATTTCGTATTAGTACTTGAGAAAAACTGTTTTAATTTCTAAACTTTTTAATTTAATATTCACAGATTTCACTAAGGCGTGACTACCTTGATATCACAGAGCAAGACTATTACACTTCACTTTACAGTGAAAGTCAAGCGCAATTCAACACGTAAAATCTTTTTCTTTTTCTTATTATTATTTTTTGTTTTCCAACAAAAGTTTTTTTTTTAAATGATTTTCTTTATGTAGATATGTTGAAGCAGGAACACTGATGAACAACTATGCTCATATTTTTGACCTTCTAACGCGTTTACGACAGGTTACTAATTATACAATACAACTATGGTAATATATTTTTTTAAAGAAAATTTAATAATAAATATATTATATTGAAATTACAGGCTGTTGATCATCCTTATCTTGTGGTGTATTCGAAATCTGCTATTGGAAAAAGGGCAAATGAGGCAAAATCAAATGATGAACAAGTTTGTGGTTTATGTCATGATGTTGCAGAAGATCATGTGGTAATTAATAAATTATCAATTAATAATTTAATACATTGACTAGTACTTTTTCACTTCTATTTTCATAAAAAAACCAAAAATGAATCTTGATTTGTGTTTTTTTAGATTTATCTGACTGTATGAAATATTGCAGGTGACATCATGTGAGCATGTGTTTTGTAAATCATGTCTGATTGAATTTTGTGGAAGTTATGGTCAACCATCATGCCCTACATGTTCAAAACCACTTACGGTTGACTTTACTACAAACAAGGATCAAGAAGATTATAAGCCTAAAACAACCTTGAAAGGATTTAAGTCAACAAGTATCATCAACAGAATCCGTTCACAAGATTTCCAAACAAGCACTAAAATTGATGCCCTCGTATGTTATCACTTTATACCCTAACATATTTTGTCTTTTTGTATATTTGTGAATCTAAGACAAAAAGTTTTATAAACTTTAGAGGGAAGAAATTAGATTGATGGTTGAACGAGATGGTTCTGCTAAAGGAATTGTATTCAGCCAGTTCACGTCATTTCTCGATCTGATAAAATACTCTTTGGAGAAGGTAAAAAAAATTATTTATATTTTTGAAAACATAGTTTGACTAGTGAAAGTCAAACGTTGACCGGTGGGGATTTTGCAGAGTGGTGTGAGATGTGTTCAGTTAGACGGATCGATGAGTATGTCTGCAAGAGAAGCTGTAATTACAAAGTTTACAGAGGATGGAGAGTGTAAAGTGTTTTTAATGAGTTTGAAAGCGGGAGGTGTTGCTTTAAATCTTACGGTTGCCTCACATGTAACAACAAATCCTTCACTTTTTATTATTATTTTATTTTCAGATGACACTTTGTTGTGAAATAATTGTTTGAATAATTGTCAGGTGTTTTTGATGGACCCGTGGTGGAATCCTGCGGTGGAGCAGCAAGCGCAGGATAGAATCCATCGAATAGGTCAATACAAACCGATCAGAGTTGTGAGATTTGTAATAGAGAATACAATTGAAGAGAGGATTCTGAATCTTCAAGAGAAGAAGAAATTGGTGTTCGAGGGGTAATTTCGGGTTTTCACTTATTTTAAACTTTTTGTTTTTGTTTTAAGACAATCTCCAACCAAAATCTGTTTTTTACACCAAAATGGAGTAAGAAATGGTGCAAATAGAGCTTCATCCCCAACCCCACACCATTTTTTACCAAAAAGTATATTCCTAGTATATATATTTTTAATTTTATTTTAACTTATATGGATTGTCAAAAACGCCCATTCTACTAAATTGTTTTTAACAAATATGTACTACATCTTTTTTATTACAATAACTTTATAAATTATATTATCACAAAATTACAACAAAGTAAATTATTTGTGTATAATTAATTTGAGTTAATTGTCTATTTTATGATATATCTCAATTATAAGTTTTTATAAAATATGTTACCATGTTTAAATTTTTAAAAATGTATTTTAATTTTTATATAAATTCGAAGAAGTTTTAACTCTATTGCTTTACAGGACGGTCGGAGGGTGTAATGAAGCTCTAGGAAGGTTGACCGAGGCTGATATGAGGTTTCTTTTTGCTAACTAGCTTGGCTTTATGTCTTTGAGATGGTTTTTGTTGATTATACTTGGTGACTTATATGCTTACAAAGTTGCTTTTGGCTTATGATTTTTTTTATCCTTATTTGCACTAAAGTCAATTATCAGTGATTTTGAACACGAATGGCTATATATCGAGACGGTACCTATACCACGGTATTCCATCATACATGAATCATAGAACACATGCTGACATGATGTATGATATTGCAATACACACAACCAAATGTTTATTACTATAAGAATGCATCTAAATTAAGATCCACTTTTGGTTTTTCATATTAGACTAACATTTGTAAAATTGAGTTTAAATTAAGGGGTATGCTAAAAATATCCCGAGATGATGAGACATATGTGTGTAGGGGCCAACACACAGAACACATACCCCCACACACGTAGATATGGTTTATTTAAATTTACCCTAATTTATAAATATGGTAATCTTAAATAAACCCTCGCTATATGTGTGGATGTATGTGTTGTGTGGGTTGACTTCAACACACATATGTCACATCATCATGAAGGGTTTTTTTAGTACATCCCTTAAAAGTAGAGGTCTTTTGTCATATCAAGACATGAACTATAACTTGTTTATATGTTGAGTTGACATTATTTTTCCTTTTTCCAACAGCAGAATTGGAGTACACCTTATATAAGTATCATCGATTGCCAGATATGTTAAATAATTTGTTTATTAATCAACTTATTAGACATAAAATAATATTATAGAACCTCCATATTAAATCTTCCAACCAAATTACTGAGTCTAATTGTATTATAAACCAGATGTATGCCTATATATTATGTAGAAATAATATATATGGTAAGATATATTGTGTTGAAAATAACTAATTTATTTTGGTAAAAATATTGGAATTACAGATAGTTTAGTGGCTTATGATTTTTTTTATATTATTGTGAGGCTAATTATCATGAGATAAGAAGTATATTTTTATAAGAAAATGACCGTTAACAATAGGCATGAGAAGCAACATTATGATCAAGAGATGGATTAAGGAAACAAGTGTGTTAATTTTACAAGAGAAAATGAAAGAGTTTATAATATGTATGACATCGTGGGATAAATGAGTAAAATTGAAAAGTAAATGCAAATATCAACAACTCTAAGATAAATTTTTAATAAGAAATTGGTTTATAATAGGAATAGGCTTGTAATCCCATGCTACTATGATTTGGGTCTTTCTATTAGTTCTAAGATGTCCATAATGGATAGCTAGAAAGAAGTTATTCAGTAGTTCAAAAAGGTTGACTTGTTGGAAGGTCAAAGATGTTATCTATTCAATGACGGTTAACAAAAAGGTGTGAATAGGAAATGTGTCTTAAAGACATATTTCCTAGACTTTATGCTTTGGAAGTGGAGAGAGGATGTCGTATTATGGATATCTTGATGTTTTTGGGTTGGGTTTGGAGTTGGCATAAACTGATTATGGGTATAGAAGCTGGTTAGTTGACAGATTTGTCCTTGTTAAGTGGTGTTGTTATTTATGATGATTTGGATAAATGGGCATAAGATAACGACACAAATGGTACGTTTTCAGTTAGCTGTACTCAATATCACATTCATGATGTTATGCTAGAGATGAGGAGTATTGACACTAAGTGGAACAGTTATGTTCATATTAAAGTGAATATTCTGATTTTAAGAGTTATATTGAACAAAAATTTCTTCTAAAGTGAACCTATTTGCTAGAAGTATTGATTATCCTTACACTTGAATTTTTCCATCCCACTTTGATATCCTTATCAATGAGGGACAGCTTCAAGTATGAATAAATCCAAACAAGTGATTGTATTTTTCACTTTTATCAATATGAGATTTATTTCTCTCAAGCATTCTTTTAGTTTCTAGTTAATTTACATGAAATGTCAATTAACAAACTAATCTCTTTTAATTCCACCTTTGATAAATTTGTCATTTTAATCATGCCTAGTGTGTCACCTAAAAAACCATACTATCTATAGAAATATATTGCCGTTGTACCGGGCATTTTCCAACATTGATGTCATCGATGAAGAGAAAAGCATTAGTGGCAACTATTGTCATTCGGATGTTATGGAGATATCGAAATAAAGTGATCTATCACATAATTAACTTTCCGAAAAGTGTTGTTTTTGATAATAATGTGATGTCTTTTTGTGGTTGGTTTGGTAACAGGATTAGTAAAATCAACATTAAATGAAGCTTGTAGTTACACAATTTGATTCTTAGTATTCCTATGTAATTTTCTTCCTTTCTAGCTTCTTGCTAGATTTTAATGATAACTCGGCCATTCAAAAAAATTGAGACATGATGGAACATTAGAGTATTATATAATATATATATATATATATATATATATATATATATATATATATATATATATATATATATATATATATATATATATATATATATATATATATATATATATAAAATCGTTATTGTATCAAAAAAATAATATTTAATTCCTCTAATTTAGTCCCATGTAATTAAAAATATCGAATGATTGCTTCAAGACACCATCAAACTAATGACTTAAAAAAGTTGTATTCAATAATTGGAAAATATGATCTGTTGTGGTTTTAGTTTTAATGCCTAAGGCGTATTGTAGTGGGTGTTACTCGTTCTGTGTGTGTTCACTCTGGAAACATATGCAAGCCATGCTAACTAATATCTAAAATCGGAATCAAATTAGGCGTCACACCCTCTGTCCTGCACACACCATTTTGAATGTTTTGGCACTATGGAAAAGACCACGCACGCTAATATTGTCTACACCATTTTGAATGTTTTGCCCCCGCCCCCGCCCCCGAATCCCCTGGAAGTTTTGCCCCCGCCCCCGAATCCCTAGACTTTTCCCGCCCCCACGGGAACGGGGCTCCATGGGGGTTATTGCCATCCCTATACATGGAATCACCTTTGAATAATGTGGATGGGGGAAGGGGAGGGGATTAGGGTTTGGAAAGTACACTTTAAGTGTTTATTTATAGATGATTTTTGAGGTTTGAGTTTGGTTTTGTAGAAATATGGGATGAGGTGGTTAAGGTCTTAAGCTCTTATATGATATATCTGGTTTACGGAAAGTAATGCTGTGAAAAAAAAAGGCTTGACATTTAGGTTTTTGCATGGATCTAGGAGTGTTGCATGATAGTCGGTTGTGATTTAGAAAATGAAAATGGACGGTTGTGCTTTGCTTTAGGTTAAGGTGGCGCAATGAGGGATATTGAAATGTAATATTTATTAGGACACATGTATATGTGGCGGTTGTGACGGATGTATAGGGTTAATGCACGAGCATGGGATATTAGAACATATAGATTTAATTATGGGTCAGTGGACTCCAAAGGTATGGATTTGTTAACATACAAAGACAAGGGAAGATATAGGGATAAAGGCATATCATGATTGAGAATGGAAATTCTATCTATAGATAATTTACCGTGAGTTCGTAATTCCTATGGTTTAGTGCCAATTGGGTATGTTTTCGGGTTTTGGATCTACATTCGGGTCACGTTTCTTCCTCCGCCTCTAATGTTTCCCACCCAGGGCCGGCCCTGAGATTTTGTAGGCCCTGTGCGATTCAGGAAAAATAGGCCCTAAAACTTGTAAATTCTAAAAGTATAAACAATAAAATTCTAATTTTTCATTTGTTCTCTTAATATACTTAGAAGACAAAATTTCAATCAAAAATGTATATAACATTTACCTCTTAAAATTAGGATAAGAAAATAAAGGATACAAATGTATAATACATCTGAATCAAAAAGAATGTAAAATTGAATAGCTCTTTACCCTTGTAATTTGACTACTTGCACGTCAATTTTCCATTTCAATCTCTCTACTTTGACCGCCAAAAATCAAACTATAGAAACAGAGGAAGACATAATAGTAATAACTAATAAGTTTCTATGATCATCTCAAAAGTAAAATCCGGTCTTGCAGTGATAAAACTTATAAAAGACTCGATTCACTACGTTAGATAGTCTAACTATTGAAGAAGGAGAAACTACTTTGTGATCGTAAGATTGACAAAAATCCATACAAATTAAACACCCAAAATTTCATATATATTAAAGTCTCTGTAGTCTCAACAATTTATGTGAAAATCTCAAAAAGTATACAAAATTCTTAAATATTTTCGTCTTCAAGATCTTGACCTACGAACCCAAAGGTTCACCGTGTTTTTTCGTAGACGATGAATACACAAAAACTCCAAAATCAGAAAGCTCTTTAACACAATTTCACATCAAAGGCAATACATAAAGAAGACACGTACATTCACATTCAAAGTCTATTCCTCTAAAAATCTATAAAAATCAAAATTAGAAACATACACTAAACATCATTCAAAGATACAAAGCGTACTTACTTACTTACAAGATGTCAAGAACCGAGGAACAATGTTGCTGCCTTCTTGTCAGGTCTGCGATTTCTTAAAAACTGATGATGTTGTTGAAGGTTGAATTTTACTTTGTATTGCGATTTTTAAGGACGGATGACGGATTCCAATCGATTTCATATTCCCGCCTTCCAATAATCCAATTTGACTTAACGCGCTATCTATTATCAAATGTATGTTTATGATTTACGCTGCAGATGAGAACGGCTTAACCTAAATAAGATATTGGGCCCTAAATGAAGATATATGCTAGCCTTCTACTACTAAGTATGGATAAAAAATGTTGGGCCCCTAGCAGAGGATGGGCCCTGTTCATGGGCACCTCTTGAACTTGCTTAAGACCGGGCCTGTTCCCACCGCCTCCTCTTTACTCACCTTTACTCCACAGACTTCCATCTTTCATTCCCTTTCTCTCATGTTTCGATCGAGTCAAAAAAGGAGAAACATCGAGTGGCAAGAGGCGAATAACAGAGATACCCGAATGTTTGATGCCTCCACTCCAGTTAGATTACTCGATTTCTCGATTCCTAAATTTCTGGATTCCAATGGGATTACTTCGATTTCTCGTTAGTTTTAAACTTCGTGAGATACAAGGGAGCATATTGTGTGTACATGGAGTAGTGATAAAGTGGTTACAAAGAGGTTCACAAAAATAAGATAATGGTTGCATGTGGGTTTTTGGGACTAGCCGACTAGGAAGTTACTGATATGGGATGGGATTTGAGGGGTGGTTTTTGGATTTTTCTAATATGGAAAGTGTCATCTGAATAGTTTTTATGTATGAAGTATGAACATTAAGAGATTGTATTGCTTTAGATGTGGGATGGTGGTGTTTTCTATTGGTTAAAGGTTTTACATAACGGGTGATGTGGGAAGTAATTTATGATATAAAATAACAATTAAAAAATTACTTAATCGAGTAATCCTAAATAGCTAGGGTAAATTGGTCGAATCCATAGAAAGTATGTGGCTAAATTGTGTTTGAAGTAATTTATGCTGTAAAATAACAATTAATCTAAAACTAAACTAAGATGTCTAATTTAGAAGAACATATGCGACAAAAAATAAATTAAATTACTTTCAATTATTGTAAACAAACTTGCACAGTTAATTAAACAAGATAAATAATGAGTGGAGTAACATCGCTTACGGGTCAATAATTACACAATTAGAATCAGTTATCTCTTGGATTATATTTGATAGAATTACATAGACATAATCCTAGTTTTACGATACGAACTTAAATCGTACGCAAATCGTATGTCATTCCAAGTATCTATATTAGTTCCTAAGTCTAGGAGTATGTTCAATATGTATAATGGACACATGATATGATAATTTTTCAATTAAATGTGCATATTTATTAAAGACAATAATATTACCATATCTAGACATATCATATGATATATTTACGCCATACAATATAATGTTTGATGAATTAAAGCAACGACTCGATAAATAAACAAATAGACAATATCCGAATAGACAAGCATTTATTGTTCCTCATCCAATAATAATAATAATAATAAATCTAGTTGCAAAAAGTTCTTACCATAAGTAATCCTAAATTGTTTAGCCTTCTATGTTGATCGTGAACATTCTTGATGGTTGAGAGACGGTGAATAAATTGAAAGTGATAGATTGGTGATGTATTTATAGATGACTTGAAATGGTTGAGTTTAGATTTCTATGTGGGAGGAGAAAATATGAGAAATAGGGCTTTTAGACATTGAAAATTTGCTTGGGGAACAAGTAAAAAGTGGTATGCGCATTAAAAGAAACGTGTGTGTGGTTTAAAAAGGAAAGTGGCATGGGTTTAATATATTTCCTACATTAGATGGCTCTTAAGAGTTAAGAGTTAAGAGTAAGGTTGTCAACTAGGTCAAACGGACACGGATAACGTCTTCTTTCTTTATTCTTGAAACTAGGCGAATTTCCCCGTGTTGTGCAGGAACAAATTTATGTACTTAGAATAATATTATATGTGTTTTGTTAGAAAATATTTAAGGCATAGTCATCAACTATTAAATAACAATTATATATAAAAAATCAAAAGGTTGATGTATCACTAATGAATTATCTTATATTAAGACATTCTTTCTAAAAAAATCAAAAAACTAAATAATTAATTAGTTTTATCATAATAAATAAACAATAAGAATTTTTCATCAGATAATGGTAAAATAAGAAAAGAAAATCATAGCATAGTTGGAATCTTTATTGTGAAATTTTTTTTCGATTTATTGGTAATGAACTAATATAAATAAAAAAAAGTTTTTTAGTTACAAAGAAATATTGTTTAAATATTATGACTTTTCAACTTTCTACAAAAACTTTAACTAACTACAATCGAAAAGAAGAAATCGATTAATTGCATTAAATTGTTTCATTTAATTAACCACATCAAACCCTTCAAAATTATAAAAAAAGTTGTATAAACAATTTTATGATTTTATATATTACAATCTTACGAACAACAAATACAACGAAAAAATTAAATACTACACATTTTTAATAACAAAAAGTATCATAATAACTATTATAACATTTGTATTAAAAAAATAAATGAAGCACACCTAACTCATATAAAGAATGTAAAACCAATTTCAAGAAAAAAAAATTAAAAAAAAAATTCAACAACATATATAATCAACATACATTTGGTGTATTTTCTCATTTGTTCTACTCTTCATATTTTAATTACAAACATTGAAAAACAAGAATGTTTTTATAAGAAAATCTATTCATATAGTGACAACATGTATAAATGAGAATACAAAAAGTTTCTAGTAAATGTTATTAATTAACGAAATATGAAGAGTCATTTAGGTTTCAAATTATTATGGTATGCGATAACATAATATATCTAACCATATTAGTTGGAAAGCCTCTATTAGAGTATAGAACATATATATATAATATGAAGAGTCATTTATGTTTCAAATTATTATGGTATGAGATAACATAATATATCTAACCATATTAGTTGGAAAGCCTCTATTAGAGTATAGAACATATATATATATATATATATATATATATATATATATAGGTTCAAATACATTTTTTAAATATTGTGTGATTGTAGGACTAATTTTGGACCAATCATTTGATAATGGGAAATTAGTCCATTTATATAATATAAATATTAATTCCATTAATTAATTAATCAATTTGCCCAAATTAAATGCCTATATTTATGGAACGTAACTTACCAACCCTATTTATCATCCCCGTCTCTCTTACGTTTTCAATCGGCAGCCGTCTTCCTCCCTTGCTTCATCCACCATCGCCGCCGGCAAACAAATAATCGGCAAGAACATCGAAGGTTGCACCGCCGGCAAAAACATAATGGGCAAAAACCTTACGGTGCGTGAGCTTCGTAATCGGCAAAATCATAATCGGCAAAACATTACGTGCGCCGGCAAAAACATTACGAAGGGGTACCATCAGTTTGGGTCGATTTGCAATCAAAATAGTTTGTTTACTTTTTTCTTAGCTTTTTCAATTTTGAATTATATGGTTTTACAATTGACGTAGATAAAATATAATTACTTTTGAAATTAGTTCTTCTATCCTAATTAATATACATCGGTTATACTTTATCTTGATTCTCATCTTATTATACACATTTTATGAAGTGGGTTTTCTATTTTTTATGTTAATAATTCACTGCAGGTTTTTCAATATGGACACTAAGATTGTTGATTCCTACGTTTTCAGAGAAATTGGTCAAAGAGGAAGGCAACAAAAAATCATTCTTTTAGAATGTAGGGGTATTCTTTGAGAATGTGAATGTATATAGTGTATTTTTTGATAATGGAAACGTATTTATTTGAGAATGTTATGACAAAATAAAGTAAATAAAGTGTATTCTTTGAGAATGTGTGAGTATTCTTTGAGAAAGTAAGCGTGTATTCTTTGAGAATGGGAGCGTGAACGATTATTATTTTGTTAAAATAAAGTACGTAACTGAGAATAGTCATTCTTTGAGAATGAGAGTGTATTGATGTAATCATACGTAACTGAAAATAAAATCGTGTCCATGATCGTAGATTTTGTTGGTTCAAACATAATCCATTCATTTTTTAAATTTTGATTAATAGACTAAAATACCCTTTCTAAGGGTTTAATTGTAAGATCTGATAATTTAACTACAATATATTTGCAACTAAGCCCTTGCATCTAAAACCGTAGATAATATTGATCGGACGCTCCACATTTTGTCCTACAGTCACACAATAATTGTTAAAGGGTACTTTGGTCTTTTCATGTGGACAAACACACCACAGGGACCAAATATGTTATTTTTTGACACCACAGGAACCAAAAATATGGGATTTCAAAAGGATGACGGATAGTGTAATTTCATGCCAACCACAGGGACCTAAATTGTAATTTACTCATATATATATATATATATATATATATATATATATATATATATATATATATATATATATATATATATATATATATATATATAAACACACACACACACACACACAAAGATAACAATGTTAATAGTCTTTTATCAAAAATCTTTTACGCGGTTGAAGAGTTTATGATTCAAATATTGCAATGTATATTTTTCTTGAAATAATTGCTATATTAGTAGTTTTTCTCATAAAAATCATTCTTGTGGTTGAAAAGTTTTCGATTCAAATATGAGTTTGTGATTCAAATATGAAGTTGAACAAATAAGTTTTCGCATCAACGATATTTGTAATGTGAATTTTTCTTTAGATTATAGTGCTTGAAATAGGAAGTAAAACCAAACGATCAGGATATGTAACAAAATGGGAATTTGATGATTTTTTCGATGAACTAAATCTATCATTCTTTTGTTGATTTCTATATTTTTTCTAAATTGTTTATACAAACATTTTGTACGGTTTAGGAGTGTTTGACATGTTTTTTGAAAATAAATATTATAATAGATGTTTCATTGTTTTTATGTTATTAAAAGATGTAGTAATTATTATTTAATATTATTTATTATTCATTAGGTTGTGTGTGTATATGTAATCACAATCTAATAAATAATAAATAACATAAATTAACAGTTAATACAATTTTGAATAACATAAAAACAATGAAACATTTATTATAACATTTATTTTCAAAAAACACATTAAAAACTCCTCAATTGTATAAAATATTTGTAGAAACAATTTCAAATATATATTGAAATCAACAAAAGAATAATATATTTAGTTCATCAAAATGTTTGTAGAAACAATTTCAAATATATATAAAAATCAACAAAAGAATAATATATTTAGTTCATCGAAAATCATCAATTTCTCATTTTTTTCGTCGTTTAGTTTTACTTCTTATTTCAAACACTTTAATCCAAAGTAAAATATACATTGGACTTACTATTGATGCGACAAACTCATTTCTTCAACTCTTCATATTTGAATCGCAATCTTTTCAACGACATGAACAGTTTTTGAGAGAGAATACTACTAATATAGCTATTGTTCCAAGTAAAGTTCTCATCATTTTAAAACAATAAATACAAAATTGAAAATTAACCTACAACATGGTGGAATTCTCACAAGTTTATAACTATATATAGTCAAAACGAAAATAAGCCTATGATATTGTTGAATTCTCATGCATATATTCTAGATAACAATAACAAAATTTGAAGAGAAGCAAGTTGAAGTAATCGAATGTGGAATAGTTCTTATATAGGCGAAATATTTTAAATGAGCAAAAACAATTAATTAGCATAAGATGAAGAGTTGTGAGTTACAAATAAATATTTAAGTAGTATAAGATGAAAAGTTAGTAGTTTAAAATGAATATGATGCAAGTATTTAGTTTATATTGATTCATAATGATTTGAATGACCTCTATTATAATAGTTATATAGATTCTTTCGTTCTTCCGTTTTCAAATCTCTTGGACTTTCTCCCCTGCCTCCAGATCCTGGATTTTCCCCAACCTCAGCCCCAATTTTTTTGTTAAAGAAATCATTTTAAGCTAAAATTTATTTTTGTTTATTATATATATATATATATATATATATATATATATATATATATATATATATATATATATATATATATATATATATGGTTAAGTTCATATGAGACCGTTATATTTCGTGAGACCGGGAGACGCATTCCTAGCCACTTATTTTGGTTGTAAAACAAAAAATAATTAAAAAATGCAAAATAAATGAAAAAAATTGAAAAAAATATATATATTTATTATTTTCGTCATTTATTTTATTCAAAAAATAATAATAATAAAATAAAAAAAATTTAGCGTTTTTTCATATTCTAGTAGAATATTCAACGTTCCATTGAAATTTTTCTTTTGATTTTTCCAGGTTTTTTTCGAATTCTTTTATTTTAAATAGAATAAATAACGAAAATTAGTAGAATATTTTTTTTGAAAATTCTCATTAGTTTAGCCTATTTTAATTTTTTTATTTTTTGATCTCGAAAATGAGTGGCTAGGATTGAGTTTCTCTGTCTCACAAAATTTGCATGGTCTTATTTGAACTTATATATATATATATATATATATATATATATATATATATATATATATATATATATATATATATATATATATATATATATATATATATATATATATATATATATATATATATATATATATATATATATATATATATATATATATATAGAAAAGTGAATATGTGGCTGTTATACACTTAAGTTTAAGTGTAGAACCATCAAAATTTATTACTTTTCTTATGAAAAACATGCATTTTTATTTTCTTTAATATATGTAATCCATGTGATTGACTATAAAAAGATGAAAAATATGTTATGAGTCATACAATATGGTGATTAAAATTATTACACATGCATGTGGCGATGAAATAAAAGTTAGCGGTAAGAAGAAACATCACTAAAATAGCATGTAAACAAGTTGAATTGAATGGACTAACAAATTGTGTACAACGATTTAGAAGAATTTAAGTTGCTTGGACTTTTATTTTTGTTAAAAAATAGGTTGTTTGAATGGTTCTACACCTAAGCTATGTATATAGCAGCCACATATTCACTATCCCCATATATATATATATATATATATATATATATATATATATATATATATATATATATATATATATATATATATATATATATATATACATACATATATATATATATATATATATACATATATATATATATATATATATATATATATATATATATATATATATAGATGTAGGTTCAAATACATTTTGTAAATATTGTGTGATCGTAGGACTCATTCTGGACCAATCATTTGATAGGGTAGTTTTGGAAAATTATAATTAAATTAATTATTATATAATATTAAATCCCTAGATTATTGTTAACTGACTGATGATTTAATCCTATATTAATCTCTCTCTTTCTGATTTTTATTTCACTCATTCTCTTTCATCGTGCCCTAGTTCTTGCATCACGTCTTCCCCCAAAATTCCGATTTCGATCGCTTTCTTTCTATCCAATTCATTCATTGTCCTCGCTTTATTATCGATTCAAACATCTCGGATTCCCATTCAATGGTGAACCACCGTTCAGTCGCCGCCGTTCATGGTGAACAACACCATTGTTGAGATGCTCCAAGAAAAGATCGGTAGCAACAAGCCCCATCGCTTTCCACGGTGGTCGGACTGCGATTGTGACACTTGTAACTCGTGGTCGAATTCTTGTAAACATAAACTTTTTGTTCATATCGGAGGATGAAAAGGTTCGTATATCGTAAATTTTTCTATTTTGTATTCCCATCTTCTTGATTAACAAACCCTTTTTAATTCGTTTTATGATCGCAGATAATGTTACCGAGAATGTTTTGTTTATTCATGGGTTTATATCGTCATCGGCATTTTGGACGGAGACATTGTTCCCAAACTTTTCAAGATCGATCAAATCAAAATACAGGTTATTTGCGATCGACTTTTTGGGGTTTGGAAAAAGCCCGAATCCACATGATTCACTTTACACCATGAATTCTTAATTTTATTATCCAATTCTTAATTCATTCATCTATTTTATTATCCATTTCATAATTTTAATTTTAAAAACAAATACATATTTATGGAACATCACTTGGATACGTTGCAGACTTTAATCCGAAGATGTTGGTGATGGTGACCGTGGTGAATATAAGCATTCTTAAAGGTAAACAGAAGGTGGTTTATTTCACAAAAAATAACTATTCTCTGAGAATGTGGTGTATTGGGAATGGAATACAGGGCAAAAAATAACTGAAAAAAGGAGGATCGATGGTTCAATAATGTTGCAGGTAGTGTTGGCTGGTCAAAGATGAACAGAAGTGATAAAACAATGAACAATACAGAATAATGTAGGGTCTGATTATTGTTTAGTTTGTATTTTGTTTAGTATTCTTAGAGAATATAGTTCTGTACAGACCAACACAAACATATTCTTTGAGAATTCACACTTCATACTACATGTGTAAATGTGTGCAATATTATATACAGTGGTTGTAAACATTTATTGTTACATTCCTTAAAATTCTTTGAGAATATACTCAATATTCTTTGAGAATGTGCCATTTTAATTGACAATTGAAAATTACGGCGGTTCCGTGGTTAATGCATTCTTGAAGATTTGTCATATGCACCATATATGCATTCTTTGAGAATATGCACCATATATGCATTCTTTAAGAAGTACTGTACAAATTCTCTGAGAATTTGAATGAAACACAGTTAACCCAAAATACGGGAAAAAATATCTTTGAATCTAACCGTATTCTTTAAGAATGAAATAAATATATGATAACGAACTGGAAAAAATGTTTTGAACGTGTTGAGTGAAAATTCGAAGTATAATAAAATCTGAGAATTTATTTAATTTAATTTATATTAATTAATTTGACTTAGTTGCCTAATATGTAGGTAATATTTTAATTTCTCTCTCTTATTTAAATGTCATATTTGCCCTTATAATAAATTAGGTCAATTTATATTGTATATGTCATCCCATGATAATAATGTGTACCCTCAAATCATAGCCTTTCATTCTTTTAATCTAATGGCCACAAATTGGTCCTACATTCACACAATAATTACCAAATGTATTTAATACTAACTCTATATATACATACATACATACATACATACATACATACATACATACTATATATATATATATATATATATATATATATATATATATATATATATATATATATATATATATATATATATATATATATATATATATATATATATATATATATATATATATATATATATATTATGTATGTATGTATGTATGTATATATACACACACACACATAAAGCGGCCCCTTCAGGACGGGTTGCCCACCTTCGTCCTTGCCACTAAAATTAAAACACGGTCAATGCTGCCCGAGCCCTTGATTTTTTCAGAAAAATACCTCTCATACGGGTTCGGCGTCCCACGCAGGTATTTGACATCCCTAGTTAAGAGTGATTTCATGGGATGATGATGAAGGTTTTATTTTAGAAGTCTAGGTGGGAAGTTACTGATTACGATTTTAGGAGTTGTAAGGGTTTTGGTTTTGAACGTGTATCAATCTAGAAATGCGGTGGTAAGGATTTTTACATGCAATTTCTAATATGAAACAATTTGCATGTAATTTTCAAATTCCAACAGTTTGATTACTCTGATTTCAACCTTGGTAATGGTAAAATTGGCAAAATCTTAAAACATGAAAGTTGTAGATAACTCTATCTTCTTTCCACGTGCCTTTTGATCGTTTTTCTGCCATTTGCATATCTGCACAAATATCGCTATTAAACTCTTAACTAAAATCAGGAGTTTTGTAGTGAAATGTATTCAATTTAAAGTGATACAAAGCCATCTGATAAGCTATGTTTGTAAATTAAGAGATTGTCTGGGTTTATATGTGGTATAGTATAGGTGTTTTATGCGGGTTAAAGGTTTTGCATATCGGGTGATCTAGGATTAAAACTACGAAAACATTCATCAACTAGTGTTTTACCCATCCGGAGGCCGTGTAACACCAATCGGGTAAAAATGAACATACCATCATTTAATCCATACACTTTTAGTAGTCTATATGTATTTCAATCAAGATTTAAATGGTGTCTAAGTATTGCTAGTATGGACATAGTGTTAGTTTGATAATGAACAATGTATTTTAATTTTCCGGTCCATGATATAGAACATCCGATTTTGTAAATAGTCTACTAATGACATTCTACAATTGGTATAACATTGGAAATTCAAGAAGTGATTTTAAATTACCTGGTTTACAGAAAATTACAGTAATGGTCCTAATTTGACCAACCAACTTTGTACAACAATTTAACAGAAAATTATTCTCGGATTTACAACATCTTATTTTGCCGAATAATAGTAATAGTCGATAATATCCTGTTTACAGAAAATTACAGTTTTGGTCCTAAATTTACCCACTTACATACAATAATACCCCAATGTCTATATCAATAATACCCGAAAATGTATAACGAAATTGGTCCTAATTTTTTCCAGAAATTATAGGACTGGTCCAAGATATTATATCGGTATTAGAAAAAACTTTCATGGCTAATGGGTAATGATTGAGGATTGAAAGTAGGGTGTTCATATAAATTGAATAGTCTGAATTGTTGTGACCGCTATTAAGTCCTTAATTAATTGCAGGATTCTGTTTATGATGATAAAATTTATAATTTTCTTCCAATTCCATGCCTCCACTACCTCCACTACTACTGAATAGATCAAAATCTTCATCATCACCATTGGTAGTAGTGATGGTAGAGTAAAATCAAACTTAGAGGGTGTTTAGGATTGCTTTTTGAACTCAAAAGACATGACAGAAATCACACAAAACTTTTGAAAACACTTAGTAGCAAACTTTCATCTAAACCGCTCGATATGGTTTGAATTCGACTAAAATTCCGAAATTAAGATACGAAACCAATTTAACAGATTTCATAGGAAACAATAAAGAATCCCGAAATGTATAAACACTGAAAATTCACAAAATTATAAGAAATTTAGAACAAAACATTAGATAAACATATAGAATTTTACAATCAATCATACATGTTGACAATCAAAGGAACCGTACTTACTGTAACCAACCATCAATGCTCCGATTTTTGGCATAAGTTGTCACCAAAGAAGGTAATTTAATGACATAGTTCGGTTTGGAACAATATAAGTATTAACATCCTTCTTTGAAATAGGGATTAATAATAGCAACCAACTGATTGAGCAAACCTAAATTGTTTTTTTTTTTTTTTTTTTTTTTTTTTTTTTTTTTGTTGCAACAATGCTGATTCTTGTTCCGAGATAAATAGTAATTGTGAGATAAGTATACTATAGCTATAACCTATGTTAAATTTGCAACAATGCTGATTCTTTGTTGGTGGTACAAAAAGCCAAAAAAGGAAGGGCCACACTGTTGTCTAGCCTTAACCATGGCTCTAAACTTCCATAACACTCGAAATATATATTTGAGATGACAGTTTTGATGCACCACTTTATGTTTCATGTAATATATAACACCCTCTTTGGGGAAACTTTCTATGACTACTTTTTATGATGAGAATGACAATGTCTTTTGCACAAACAAAAATTGACATCAGTCTCGGTTATAACCCTTCACATAAAGCTCAAAATCAAGATCATGCCTGATATCTAACACAATTACAATATTACATACATAAAATTCTCACTTTACAAATAATAAATGTTAATTGTTTTCCATAAGTACCGTAATACCGCGATGATGATCTCGTGTAAGCTCCCTATTTGCTTTTACTAACTAAAACACCAACATCATTTGTATCGCCTTTTGGCTTCTCCATAAGCAACCACACCCATAACAGTCAAGGAGTAGCCTGCTATACCTAAAGGAGTGACGGGATTACGGAAAATGAGTATTGAGATAACAACCGCTACAGCACCTTTCGCATTCCCTAAAACCTGATCATTGCATATGTACTTCAACTTAAGTAGTATAAAAGCGGGAAATCTTCAATAAAGTCTCATTATTTTGGGCTAGTTTATGCAAAAATCTCTCAATTAATTTTATTTACAGAAAAAGACAACATACCGACTAACGTATTCAGTTTATCCCTTTCACCAGGTTTCCTAGATTATAAAATTTGAGTGAAGTCCCACTATTTTTGGTCAATTTATGAAAAAATCCAAATGTTGAATTTTTTTTACACAAAATAAGGATTTTTTTCATAAACAAACCCAAAATAATTGGACTTTATTGAAGATTTCCAATTTAGGAAACTTGGTAAACCGGAAGAAATGGCTAAACTGAATACATTAGCCGATATGTTGTCCTTTTCTACAAATAAAATTAATTTTAGGACTTTTTCATAAATTGGCTCAAAATAACGGGACTTTATTGAAAATTTTCATATAAAATCAAATCCATATTAAATCTGAATTTGAAATGTATATGTTTGACCTCAAAAGTCAAAATGAGCAACCTGGAGTGTTAGTGCGCTTGTGTGCTTGGTGACCAAGAAGTTGGTCAAGTTAGCTGCATAAGCCATGGTTGAATTCACTGAAAGCAGTAGCCACATGAATTTATGCTTCAACCCAAGAGCGATAGTAGCATCTACCACATCTGGTTCCATTACAAGAGCCGTAGGCAATAAAAAAACAACAGCCATTGGAGACATATAAAGCAACAGATTCATTGAACTTAACTTCTCCCTGACAAAATAAAAACATTAAACATACTGGGCTAAAATATATACATTTTCTTGTATCAAGTGTTATTAAGTTAGGTAATTAACAAAATGTACAAGTTAATTTACCCCTCTGAAGAAAGTAGGATACCCTGAAGAACCGACTTGAAGGCCCTAGCAGCAGTTGCACTTATACACATAATGAATCCGTACAACTGAAAACTCGGTTCACCCTGCAAGTCAATAACGAATAGAGTTGACTATTAAAAGTCAAGATTGTAAATCTATGATGGAATATGCATATAACATAGATGTAAAGATCAATACCCAGATAAAAAACCACTAAAACTTAATTCAAACATTTAACAGTTAAAAAGGCTAAGAAAAATTATATCACAATAAACATACCCCGCTTGCAATTACAACGCCAGTAACGACAGGAACAAGGGCACCATAAGTAATCCATGCTTCTCTTTTGAAGGTTATCATATAAGCGAACAGAGCGGTGAAAAACGGCGTCGTTGCACCGATGGCCTGATTGAAGGAGACCGGCAAAAACCTGAGAGAAATATTCCCACCAACAACAGACCCACAAAAAACAACACTGAGGGTCGCAATCCTTAAAAATTGTGACCTAGATTTGATCTTCTGAAACGGCACAACTTTGAGGAAGACAATGGAGATGTAGCTAAGGATACCGGAAGCTGACATATGGCACATTGTGAGGAAAATTGGGAACCTGAACCCATAATTTGAGAGCAAAAACTTGTTGAGGAGAAGAACGCCGATGTTTGATGAGTACCAGAGGAATACGAGTGATGAGACAAGCACAAATTTTTTCGATGATGATTGTGAGGTTGATGAGGAGGAGGAGGTCGTAGGTAACATTTTTTCTGGGTTTTTCCCTTCAAATATTCGAAGGAGGAAGAAGGTGGGACATCATTGGCGTGGTAATAATGGTGGCAAAAACATTCGGGTCTTTACAGAAAGACAAATATGAGAAGGTGGGGTTTTAGCTCGAGAGATCGCATTCAAATTCGTGATGGTAGATTCCAAGCTAATAACAACAATAACTCAAATCATACGAAGAGAGAAATTTGAGTGAATATGCAAAGAAGGCAGAAGCAATTTGGGGATACGGTTGAGAACGTAGGAACCCAAAAATTGAAGGAAGAAGTGGGGAGAAGTTATCAATTGTGGCATCAAAGTCGCAAGCTTTTGGGTAACTGCTACTTTTAACCGTCCAGTGTGATTTAAGACGGGTGTGATTGAAAGTTGAGTAGATCGAACGGTCAGAATCCCTTGAGCAAAAATAGGACTCATCTGGAACAATAGTAGTATAATTTTGGATTTTCAACGTCAACACTTCTTCTCTAACTTCCTTGTATATTTTGACCTTGATAGTGGAGGAATTGGCTATAATACAAAACATGAAAGTTGTTGTAAATTATGTCTCCACAACAATGTGAATCACGTCAATCGAGCAACAAGGAGTTAGATATGATCAAAATATTACAATGTGGTCAATCTGTCTAACAACATTATTTTAACCAACTGTATGTATTGTTCGTCCATCATGCTCATATCTCATCTTTGCGTTGTTTCTTGATTTATTTCTGCCAATTAGCTTTAAACCTACCAATATAAAAGCAATCAAAATATCATATTTGATGGTATAAGAGATGCAATTACATTCATATTAAGCATTAAAACAATAAATACCTACCTCAATCATGCATAAGAAGATTCCGATGATCTACCTCCTATGGAAAACCCATTAAGACAAAACCTGATTATTCTTGTTGTCTTTCGGCCTTCGATACAAGTATAATGGCTTTAATTAAATACGCCATCATTGCATGCCAACTTCCCATTACCTTTAATGAATTTCATGGGTTTATTCTTGGAGAAAATGTGTGCCTCCAACTTATCAACCATTCCGGCTTTTTAGCCACCAATAACGATGTTGAAAAATCTTTGGCCTCTTTATCATACCCAACAACTCAATTTGGTCCCATTGCATCACTCGATTTTTAACTAGTAACTATCACACCGAATGGTACCACAACCTCAAGATTAATATCCTTCTATAAATCTTTACAACCCACTTATAGTTAACTTCACTTCAATCAAGGATCGAGAAGATCATAAGCCTAAAACTACTTTGAAAGGATTTAATCAATATTTATTTTTCAAAACAAGCACAAAAATTGCCGCCTTGATATGAAGTCATTTTATACTTAACATATTTTGGCACTTTTTGTATATTTGCGAATCTAAGACAAAGTTTAAATTTTTAGAGAGAGGAAATCAGATTGATGGTTCTGCTAAAGAATTGTATTCAGCCAACTCACGTCATTTCTTGGTCTGATAAAATACTTTTTAGAGAAGGTAAAAAAATTATATATATTTGAAAACACAAAGATGGAATTTATTTATAATACTTGGTGACTTAAATCCTTATAAAGT
Organism: Cichorium intybus; assembly: GCA_023525715.1. Taxonomy (NCBI): domain Eukaryota; kingdom Viridiplantae; phylum Streptophyta; class Magnoliopsida; order Asterales; family Asteraceae; genus Cichorium; species Cichorium intybus. The sequence goes on along the minus strand of CM042015.1, from coordinate 10,621,180 downwards.
TGTTTTAGGCTTATAATTGCCTTGATCCTTTTGTGCATTAAAGTTAATTATCAGTGATTTTGAACGTGTATCTATAGGTATATATTGACCACAACGCATTCAATTATACACAAATTACAAAACACATGATGACATGATGTCTGATATTGCAATACTGATAATCAAATGTATTGGTAGAAGAATGCATCTACATGCATTAAGATCCATCTTTAGTTTTGCATATTAGAATAACATTTGTAAAAATATGTTTAAATTAAAACTAGTAGAGTCATTCTGTTATAACAAGGACTTTGGCACAACATGACATATAATATAACTTGTTCTGTTGTTCATCAGTTGATTTGGCCTCGTTTTCAGTTCTTCCAACAACAAATTTGGAATACAGATAAGTATGATCAATAGCCACTGATGTTAAAGAACCTAACTAATCATACATAAAATAACATTATAGATTATCCATATTTTTCTTCCAATAAAATTATCAAGTCTAATTATATTATAAACTAGGTGTACGTCTATAAAATATGTAAAAATAAAAATGTATGGTAATATATATTGATAGATATGTTTTGTTGAAATAACTAATTTATTTCAATATTGAATTAATCAATAACTCAGTAGCTTATGATTTTTTTTATATTAGTGTGAGACTAGATATCATGAGATAAAAAGTATAATTTTATAAAAGCGGGGTCACTTCAAGTTCTTATTTTTGTATATTAAATAACTAATCTATTTTTTCAATAGCTATGACTTTACACTATAGTATTGATTTTGAAAGAAACAACTAATATAATATAATATTCAACTTTATACTCCATCCATTTTATAAGTATTGGTGATACCTTTAGAAAGGAAGCATGAAAGTGATATTAAATAAGGAAAATATAAATGATAAAATAAATGGTTAATCAATGTGATACAAAGATAAAACTATGTTTTTATGAGAAACATATAAAAATTCTTAAACCATACTCTCAAGAGTTTTGTAACCATTTACAATTCAGAACCACCAGATGAATTGGATCCAACAATCGTGATCGAGTTCTTACTTTATACCATATATTTGCTTCTGTAAAAAAAAAAAAAAAAAAAAAAAAAAAAAAAAAAAAAAAAAAAACTAATGTAGAATCATGTTAAAATTTTGTATTTTATCTCATTTATAAACCTCTACATTTCCTTCCTTTCGGACACCCAATCGATGTGTGATGTTAAGAAAAGTCATATTTCTAAAGTATTCAGTCCCACATCTTCTCACTAATAAAAACACACACTCTAACTCTTCTATATATAATATGAAATTGAGCATCTATAGGCATCATGGATTGATTTATAGGTTTTATTTTCATAATTAAAAAAGAAATTAGTTTGTTATTATAAATATATGTTTATTGTAGGACCAATCCTAATCGTTCAGACCCAATCCTAATTACCATACAAATTTAAATCGATTTAAAGAACTTTATAAACGAAAATACCAAGATCATAGAATAAAATACCAGCATCCTACACGGATGCAAGAACATAAATACAGATTACCATTGCTTTTGCACTATGAATGTAAATAATGTAATTCCATAACCCCAAAATACATAATTTAATCCGACAATCAAATAACACCCCATGTGGTAAAACCAAGTTAACGCTACAATATCGCCAAAGAAAAATATAAAAATATTTCGAAGCTCCTTTTTATATATCGTAAAATAACTTCTCTTTTGTGACCCGTAACAAATGGTTACATTTTAACCAATTTTAAGGTTGATGTCCCACCGCCCGTCCACAAAGAATAACATTATTCGGTATAGGAGCCTCATCTCTCCAAGAATTAGCAGGCGAATAAACACGAAGATAAAACTGTTGACCTAAATACTGTCGACCCCAATTCTCGGACCGCACATTCCACATTCCCACATTGTCCAAAGGCATGTAAACCGCGGTCCATGACTTCGGGTACACCTAAACCAAAATACAAAATTTTAGCAACCCCTGACCTGACCCACACTACACTACACTGCCCAAATGTAAATAAAGTACACAGTGGCCTGCTAGAAAGCTGGCATAGCCCAATCCATATTGGATTTAAAACTCTCATACTGCAACTGATAAGACTCAAACCCTGACGTACCTGTACGGTGACACGTGAAATCGTGTCGCGTAAATTGTACCCCGTTCGGCTTGCTGCCGACCACTGCCCTCCATCCATCCTGTTACATGTCACAATGTAACAAGTTATTCTCAATAACTCATGACATAATTAGATTGGACCGGACAAACTTGTAGTTTGTCTGGTCCAATGATTCAACGTGTAGCGTATACTGTTGTACTATACAGTGTACGGGTAGTTGAGTTTCAGAGAATGAACGATTACCCGACAACAAAGAAGTGGTGGCCATCGACATGCCACGATTGTACACTATCTTCGGGATTCTCAAACACAACCTCCACATACCCTCTAAAATCCGCCGGCATTACGGCGGTTTGTAGGTTGGCACCGCCACTTGGGCCGTCTTGAATGCTACCAAGGCTAAAAACACCCGAAATCTTGAAATAATCAGCAAGCTTAAGCGGGGTATCCGGTTGAATAAATGACACACTGTTAACCGCGTATCTTTGCTTCCCACCAATAACAGGTGCAGAATTCACAATCCTAATCGTTCGAGTAGTGTTAATCAACCCGTAGTGGTAAGAGCCTTGGGGATTCGGTCTTGGTCCACTTGCGGTCAAATTCCGCCTGTTTTTCAGCAAAAAACACAAATGGGATACTTATGTGATAGTTGAGTTCATTGAGGCATTTCATCAAACAGTTGGCGTGTGAGGAATTTCAATTACCTGAGTGAGCGAGCTTGGTTGAGTGACCAGTCGATTTCAGTTGTGGGTCCACCAGGAGGTGTGGGATCGAGACTTGCAGCTGAGTTGCTGTAGTGTAGAGCCGATGTGGTTGTGAGGACTGGTGTGGTGAACCGGGTTGAGACCACAATGTAATAATCTTTGGGAGGTTGGTCAGCAGTGACTAGTACGGAATAAGATTGACCCAGATGGATGTCGATTGAATCGTATGTGTTTTGTAGTGAATGAGTTCCTTCTACTTCAACTAAAATTAACTTGTGACCTTGGATTCTGAAGTTGATTGAAGTTGTAAGACCAACGTTTGATACCCGGAATCTGTAAGTCTTACCTGCAAGAATCGTTTAAATGAAAAAATAACGATCTGGTTGACTATCAACACGATGAAGCCATTCAAGATTTTAACTTTACAAACCTTGATCAACGTTAAATGTAAATCCATTTGATCCCCGGCCGTTAATTAGAATACCGTCTGGGAAGGGAAGATCATGGCCGTTGTCCAAAATTGCTTTTAGATCCTGTTAAATTCCAGACAAAAAATCGAATTAATTTCAGCTAGGCATTTCATCAAACAGTTACGTACTAACTACTAACCGTATGGTTTTGCTTGAACCAGTCTCCGGCAAGAACAGTGTAATCTCCGGCAGGCGGTGAGAAGGGAACTGGAATAACTGAGCGACTTGCAATTTTGATGCCACCATAGCCTCCGGCAGCTTTGTGGAAAGCAAGGGAAGGGAAGTAAAAGAAGCTACCGATTTGATCTTTCACTTGAAGATTATACGTGAAGTTCCGGCCCGGTGGGATTGGGCAGTTTGTACCAAAAACACCATCTTGCCATGAGTTTCTCCGTTGCATAATCCCATTCCTACTTCCATTAACGCGGTTAAATGTTACGAGAACTCCTCGGATTTTAAAAAAAATGCTAAAATCCGCTCGAGTACAATTCATTAAAGCATGTAAATTCCATATCGGAAGCCATATGGTCGAAAAGTACAAGTCACTAAAGCATGACGAACTAAAAAAAGTCATAAAATCTAATTAAGTACAAGTAACTAAAGCATGCTAAATTTCATCATGAGAAATCTTATATCCTCTTAATTTTTTCTCCGTACTTATCTTTCTAACCATTTGAAATGATAACAAATGTCATGTTCAATAAAATTAATAACATTGTAATCCAATTGTCACTATTTCATATGATTAGCAGGATAGTTAAGAAAAAAAATTAAAAGGATATAAGATTTTTTTTTTATCATTTTGGCACGAATTTATCAACGTAAAGAAATAATAAACGTATTTTTTTAGAACTATTTAATGTAAATAATTAAAGTAGCTGATTAAAAAGGTAGGTTGGGTGATACGAAGACAAATTTGCAAGTCCCAAAGTCAATAAACAGTGATTTAATCCAATCAAGTACAAGTCATTGTGAACTCCAAGAACCAAAAGTAATGTGAAAATTAGTACAACTGTACAAGTCACTAAAGCATACTGAAAATTTAAGAGCAAAAATCCCAAATCAAGAAACAAAGATCGTGTAATCTAGTCAAGTACAAGTCACTACAGCATTGTGGACTCCACGAACCAAGAACAATGTGCAAACCCTAACTCAAGAAACAGTGATAATAGTACAAGTCACTAAAGCATGCTGAAAATGTAAGAACACTCTGCAAATCTTGCATGAAAAACAGAGACTGCAAATCTCGCATGAAAAAACAGAGACTGTAAAATGAGCATTGTAAGAGACCCAGACCCGAACCCGAAAAACAGTTATATGAGTACAAGTCGCTAAAGCATGCTGAAATTTTACGCATCCCCAAACTCAAAAAATCGTGATTTTACACAGAAAAAGATGTGGGAAATAAGTGAAGAACTAACCAAGAAAGAAGAAATGGCTCATCCAAGCTATTGAAAACATTGATGATCAAGTTATCATTTGTTACAGAATCGATCTGTGGCCCTGGAAACTGTCCGTTTATCAATATCCCCTGCACCCACAAATCAATAATTTTTCTATTTAAAAACTGGGAAAATAGTAAAATAGAATAAGTTTATTTATATGTATATGATAATCATCAATGGAAGCAAGAACCAAGTAATAAGATTTATTGAAAGAAATGTTACCTGTTGTTTGACTCCAAGAGGGTAAATATCACCATAAGTGACATTCCAAGTGAAGAACTTGTACGGGTCTTCGCCATTGATGAACTGAAACAGAAGAAGAAGCAGCACCGACACCAAAGACGTCGACGTTTTGGTCCTCTGTTTCCCCATGTTTCTACGATGAAATGAAAAAAGAGAGAGACACAGATCTATGTATGTGTATATGCAGAAAACAATGGCTTTACTTAACATGGACAACAACGATCTCTCTCTCCTTATTCTTTCTTTTTATAATCTTTTAATATATTTTTCTGCTTTATCGGCTTTTAGGAATTTGTTTTCCTGTAAAATCCTCAAAGGGATTCGGATGAGAGAATGAAAGAACCGACTCATTAATTTGACTCCTACCAAACGTCGTATGCTTGGTTGTATCCCAAGAAGGGCGAAATCAACGGATGGTTTTATCCGTCGGTGGCACGTCAAAAGAAAAAAAATGATAATAATACGACTTTGTATGGGAGCGATCAAAATCAAATAGATTTCATAAAATGGGTTATATGTTTGGTTAAATGAACTGCTATGAATTTTCTTATAACTTTAATAATTATTAATATATTAATAATAAATATTACTAGTGGAACATATTATATTAAATATGTAATAAGAAAATAACAAATTTAGCCTAATTTACTAAGATTTTGTCAAAAATAATCAAAATATCAAAATAGTCATAGTTTTCGCAGGTGATGAGGGTCATCTGCGAAAATGACCTCTTATCTACGAAAATGGCTTTGAAACTGTGAAAACTTGTTTTTTTTTTAAAAAAAATTTCCACCCAAAAACGACCTCCAAAACTTGCAAAAATTAGTTCAAAACCTGCGAGACTCTTTGTATGACCTGCAAAAAAAATGTTATTTTCTTAATTTTGTGTATATTTAAAAAATAGTTACTTTTTTTATAGCTGGGTTATAGTTGGACTACGTAAAATACAAGGTTGGCTGGAAAAAGTAGAATTTTCTTGTTATAAAACTAAAACTAAATATTTGTACCTGTGTATATAGACTGTCAAAATAGTGTGTATACGGACTGTCAAAATAGCGTGTGTATGGACTATCAAAATAGCGTAAAGGCTGCCACAGGGAGTTGTGGTTTTTTTAGATGTCGGGTAGGCTTTGGAGTCGTGTTTGGCATCTGAATTTTTATAAAAATTGTTAGTTTTATAACAATAAGAAAATTGTACTTTTCTTAGACGTCTAGTAGCCTTCACATTATTTTAACGGTCCATATAAACATGTAGAAATATTTAATTTTAGTTTTATAACAATAAGAAAATTCTACTTTTCTCAGTCAACATTGTATTTTACGTAGTTCAGCTATAAAAAAAAATTCACAGGTCATACAAAGAGTCTCCCAGGTTTCGAGTTAATTTTCGAACGTTTTGGAAGGTCATTTTCAGATGGAAAATAAATAAAAAAAACAAAATTTCACAGTTTAAAAGCCATTTTCGCAAATAAGAGGCTATTTCCGCAGATGCCCCTCATAAACTGCAGAAAAGGTTGTTATTTTGATCGTTTGGCAATCTTTTTTGTAGAACCTTATAAGATTGGACTATTTTGTCGTTTTCTTTTAAAAGAGCAAATCATTGACAGATCAAGCTAAATCATTGGCGTTTGAGTAAATTACAATTTTGGTTCCTATGGTTTATATGATTTTTCATTTTTGGTCCAAGTTTTTTGTCACATTTGTGGTCCTTGTGGTCGCTAAAATATTGCATTTTTGGTCGATTGGATAGTAAAAAGAACAATTTACCATTTTTAATTTATTTTTCAAATTTCTTTTATTGTATTTTTATTAATTTAATTTAAAAAAATGAAAAATAAACTTGGGCTTTTTTTAAGAACATAACTGGGACAATTCCACCTTCGTTTTCTTTATGTTCTTGGATTCGGGTTCTTGATCTTTCCAACAATAATTTGACGGGTCCGTTGCCTGATTCCACTTTTCAATGCATGGGTTCTTTAGAACGACTGATTTTGAGTAATAACAAGATTTTTGGGCCGTTTCTAGTCAACATTTCGTTTTGCCAAAAGCTAAAAGTTGTTGATTTCAGCTCTAATATGTTTTCCGGGACCATCCCGTCTGGAATATGTCCTGGAGCATCGTCACTAGAAGAGTTCCGAGTGCCGGATAACTTGATTTCCGATCAAATCCCGAAGCAGTTATCACAGTGTTGGAAGCTAAAACCGATTGACTTGAGCTTGAACTATCTCAATGGAACGATCCCGACTGAAATCGGGAATCTGGAAAATCTGGAGCAGTTTATTGCTTGGTATAACGGATTGGAAGGGAATATTTCGATGGAGTTGGGGAAATGCAAGAATCTGAAGGATCTTATTCTGAACAACAATCACCTCACTGGAGAATTCCAGTGGAATTGCTAAGTTGCAGTAATTTTGAATGGATTTCGCTCACAATTAATTCACTTTGCGATGAAATCCCACCTGAGTTTGGTTTGTTATCGTTATCGAGGCTGGCGGTGTTACAGTTAGCAAATAACAGCCTCAATGACGAGAGAGAGAGAGAGAGAGAGAGATTGTAATATCAAAATCAAGCCGTTGTCATCTACGCTAACATATTACGGTCGCATCGGAGCGAGACTTTTACTTCCGATTTTGGCATTTATAGCAAGGCGGTGACGGCGGTGACGGCTCTGGCCTTCGACGAGCAGCCATCTTCGAGATACAAGGGAGCAACGCTTCCGGTCGCCTGCACCAACAAACTGAAAAACTACGGGTAAACAATCATCGGGAGTTTCAGATGTATATGTTAAGAATATGGAGGCTTGGAGTGTGAACATTTAGTCAAAAAAAGTGGGGAAACACACATGTGGGAAACAAATAACTTGTTCTCATTTGCCAACCATAGCCTCTTCTTTTTTCACAATTTCACATTCATTCCCAAGCCTATAAATATGAGGTTTTTGATTGAAGAACAATGCACCACTCAAACACAAATACAAAGAAACACAAACACATAGATAGATATATCACGATTTTGTGAGATAGCCTTTTGTGCAGAGTCCAGTTTGGCAGCCAAAAGTGCGAGTGATATTTTCTTGTGAGTGGTCAGACTACAAGTGCAGTTTAGCCTTGTATGATTGTAATTTCTTGGTGTTAATAAAACCCTCTCTCTCTCGTTCGCCCGTGGACGTAGGTCGTGATCCCGTGACCGAACCACGTTAAATATTGTGTTTCGATTTACAGTTTTTTCTTGGTTTGCCGTTATTCTCCATTTTATTTCCGCGTGTTTTACCGGAATCGTTTATCGTTTTTCGGAAGTGCCTAACTTGTTTTGTTATTCCTAACAAACTGGTATCAGAGCTCCGGGTTTAAAGGAAGTCGTATCTCACGTATGCTCTGTGGTTGCAGCTTAGTCTGATCTTCCACATCAGAAACGAGGTTTCGATTGGCCTTATAAAATATTATTTTTCGAGCTATGGCTGAAGATGGGAAAGTTAGGATCGAAAAATTCGAAGGTCACGATTTCGGATTTTGGAGAATGCAAATCGAAGATTATCTCTACCAGAAAAAATTACATCTACCACTGTTCGGAACAAAACCTGAAGCGATGGCGCAGGAAGAATGGGACTTATTAGATCGGCAGGCACTTGGAGTTATAAGGTTATCATTGGCAAAAAATGTAGCATACAATATTGTCAGTGTGAAGACAACCTACAATCTCATAAATGCGCTGTCTAATATGTACGAAAAACCTTCAGCGGCAAATAAGGTTTTCTTGATTCGGCAGTTGGTGAATCTGAAGATGAAAGAAGGCGGCTCGGTGACAGACCATGTGAATGAATTCAACTCAATAATATCAAGATTGATATCTGTTGATATTGGATTCGAAGACGAAGTACAGGCGTTGCTGTTATTATCTTCGTTGCCTGAGAGTTGGTCCGGTACAGTAACAGCAGTTAGCAGTTCAGCCGGAGGTGCTAAGTTGTCATTCGAAGGTATTCGCGACTTAATCCTTGGAGAGGATGTGCGAAGACGGAGTGCCGGAGAATCTTCCAGTAGTCTCCTAAGTACAGAAGACAGAGGAAGAAGGCCCAACAAAGGAGGCGGTGGTAGAGGAAGATCAAAGTCGAGAAAGAGAGGTGGTCAGAAAAACAGGACTGATGTTACCTGTTGGAACTGCAAAGAGAATGGTCATTTCAGAAATCAGTGCCCAAAGCCTTCGACAGACAAAGGCAAGAAGGAAGTTAATATGGCAGTAGATTCTGAAGATGATGCACTCATTTGCTGTGTTGAAAACTCAACAGAATCCTGGATCATGGATTCTGGTGCGTCGTTCCATGCTAGTCATTCCAGAGAAGTAATGCAGAATTTCCGGCAGTACAAAGGAAAGGTCAGACTAGCAGACAACAAGAGCCTGGATATTACAGGTGTTGGGGATGTGATCTGATCGGGCCATTTTGGTTTGAAGTAAAATGTATTTAACTTGATAAATTAAGCATTGTTTAACCAAGAATGACCCTACTTTTGATGGAATTGAGTGAATTACACGCAGGGATTGAAAAACGGGAATTTTGGGCGAAAACCACGCATTAAACGGACACCGGAAGCGGGAGAAAAAGCTTAGCGTCCCAGCAGCGTCCCAGGCAGCGTCCCAGACGCTGACCTGGAACTCTGGGCCATTTTGAATGGAAAAAGCAAGCCAGATGCGCGAGGAAGCCCGTCAACGTCCTAGGTGGCGTCTGGGACGCTGGCCTAGGACGCCCAGCGTTTTTGGAGCGTCTCGTTCTGGGACGTTGCACGTCGTAAAAGTCTGAAGAAAACACACAGCGTCCCACAGGCGTCTGGGACGCTGGCCTAGGACGCCGCCGCGTAGAATGCCCTAAATTGCCTTATTCAAGCCACTCTATTTAATGGAACTTTATCCTATCGACCCAAGGCAGACTCGAGACGATTTTCTCAAGGTTTTGACAGTTTTCCAAGGTCTAAAACACTCCTAAATCATCCCCAAACAATTCCCAATCTCAAATTAAACCTCTTTTGCATCAAGATCAAGCCAGAATTCCTGAAGTTTTGAAGATCCAGCCATGTTCAACATCTCCAGCACAGTGTTTGCATCAGTTCCAACCATGAGTAGCTAAATCATCCCGTGATCACAACCGGGAGTAGGTTTTGATTTCTTTTCCAGTATTGTATTAGATTTGAACATTTTAGATTCATGAACACAGTATTGGTTTGTTTGTTTTTCAATCATATGATTAGACTTCCATTACTTGTTCTTAAATTGTTGCTTGATTGAGTGTAAGACAACTCTATTGTGATCTTCCCCACCGTGCCAAATCATCCACAGTGGTGTGTAGGACGGAGGGTGCGGATTTTACATAGGTTGATCCCAGATTTAGTCAGTAACAATACGATTATGTCTATGTAATCTGAATGAACGCAAAATTAGTAAAATCTGATATAATACATTGTTAGGAATCAAAACTGAAACCGGGAGTGATCACATCTTTCTCTGATTGAATTAAACCCTTGCAAGCATTGTTTTTCTGATTTTGTTTACTTTTAAATCTGTTAGAACTAGATTGTTAACCATAAGCTCCTCGTGGATTCGACCCTTACTTGCCCTAGCTATTAGTGCTTTTAAGGTTATTTTTGATTGCATCAACGACTGCGATCAAATTTTGGCGCCGTTGCCGGGGAGCTATTACGCTTAGCAACCTAGTTCCTTTGCTGATTTAATTTTTGTTCCTTTTTACGTGTTTTTGTTCGTGTTTTGTCTTTTCAGGTTCGACGAGTTGTATGCGCACTCGTAGTTCCGCACAGTCATCTCCGTTGATTTTCAATCCAGAAATCGAAAGATCTCTCATTGGGAAACGTTCTCGTGGGAGCTGTTCAAACAATCCAGTCAAAGAGGAAGTTGTTGAAGAAACCGTTGAACCGATGGCACAACGAAGGACCATGGGCGAATTTGCCCGACCTTCTCTTGACGGGGCCCGGTCATGTATTCGCCGACCGACAGTTGGAGCAACAAACTTTGAGATCAAGACGCATGTCATTCAGATGGTGCAAAACAGTGCTCAATTTGACGGGTTACCGGATAGTGATCCCAACACGCACATCACTAGCTTCTTGGATATTTGTGACATGTTCAGAATTGACGGGGTAGAAGAAGATGCAATCCGTCTTCGACTTTTTCCATTTTCCTTACGTGGCCGAGCAAAGCGATGGTTCTCCTCATTACCATCCGAGTCAATTACCACATGGGAGGATCTAGCCAACAAATTTCTAACGAAGTACTTCCCACCCGCCAAAACTAACATGTTGATCAATGACATTATGTCATTCCAAATGGAAGACGGCGAATCACTTTACGAGGCCTGGGAGAGATATCACGAGTTGCTACAAAGATGCCCCCACCATGAACTTCCACTTTGGAGACAAGTTCAAACCTTCTTCAATGGGTTGGATTTGCAAACTCAACAATCTATTCACGCGGCTGCCGGTGGCTCCATGAGAAACAAGACGCCTCAAGAATCCTATGAGCTCATAAATGAAATGGCCATGAATGGAAATCCCGCACCATCCTCCACTCACAAAGGCAAGAATGTTCGTTTCGTAAACTCCACTCAATCCAATGATGTTATGGCCGAGATGCTTGCACAAATGAAGAAGTTAACAACCGAGGTGAACCAACTCAAGCAAAAGCCTCAAGCCCAAGCCCGGCCCGTTTGCTCACTATGTGATGGCTCACATAGAACTAAAGATTGCAAGAAAGGGAGCATGTTTGCACACACCGATGATGAAGATGAAGATGTTGAAGAAGTGTTCTACTCTTCCGGTGACCATCTTGATTTCAAAGATGATAACCGGAATGCTTATAGACCCCCACCACAAAGAGGCAATTACAACAATCAAAACAACAATGACCGGTGGAGAAACAACAATGCAAATGCAAACTGGAGGAACAACAACATGAATGCAAATTCCAATTGGAGGGGCAACAATTCTAACAACAACACAAATCAAAATCAAAATCGGGGTGCACCATCAACTCAAGGGAATCAAGAAAAGCCAAACGACTCTTCCATCGACAAAAAGCTTGATCAGATGATGGAATTGATGAAGGAGGGTTTCAATCGGACCGAAGTCAACTCAAAGTCCATCGCAGCATTAGAGAAACAAGTTGGGCAATTGGCGGAGCAAATGAATCGGCGACCACCGGGGAACTTTCCGGGCACTACACAAGTCAACCCGCAACATGCAAGAGCTTCAACAAGCAACTCGAATCAATCACACGTTAATGAGGTAAAAATTCTTCGTAATGGAAAAACTTTTGATAATAATGTGCATAAGCCTACACCACCCGAGGATGAAGTGGTGGTGGAGGATTATGTATCTTCCGATGATGATGAATCGGAAAATGATAAAAGTGTGAAAAAGAGCAAAATTGTTAATGAAAAAGATCCATCAAAAGCCAAACTTAAAGGAAAAATGCATGAATCGGATGAGCCTAAAGTTGGGGAGGGGTTTGTGGAGGCTAATACCACCCCCTACCCAACAGCTTTAGAAAAACCTGAAAAACCTCTTTTCGGAAAAAATGGGCCTCAATCGGATGATATTTGGGAAATTTTTAGTCAAGTAAAAATTAATCTCCCACTTATTGATGCGATTAAGCAAATTCCGGCTTATGCAAAATTCCTTAAAGATTTGTGCACACATAAAAGAAAGCATCGAATCCCCACAAAGGGCAATAGCACCGCACATGTTAGTGCCGCATTTTTGGGGTCTCTTCCTCCCAAGCTCAAAGATCCCGGAGCACCGTTGATCACTTTTGAAATTGGAAATATTAAAATAAAAAGGGGGCTTCTTGATCTTGGAGCTAGTATTAATGTTCTTCCGGGAAGTTTGTATGACAAATACGAGTTTGGTCCTTTACAAACCACTGATTTTTCTGTTGCTATGGCCGATTTGTCACTCAAACTTCCTAGAGGAATTTTGATGGATGTCATTGTTAAAGTGGGAGATTTTTACTATCCCGTTGATTTTGTTGTCATGGATTCGGATACGCAATCCAAGGACAAACAACAAAATGTCATTCTTGGTCGTCCCTTTTTGGCCACTGTCAATGCCCAAATCAGTGTGCGAGACGCTGCAATTGATGTGACTTTTGGCAACCGCAAGTTGAGACTTCAAGCCTTTGGACCAAACGTTAACCCCCCAAATCATGGCGATTGTTTTATGATCGACACTATCGGAGATTGTGTTCACGAGCATACCGCAAATATGCTCACCGACATCGCCGATGACTTGGAGGATCTTTTTTGTGATAGTGACAGGGTACAAGAGATCGATGCACAAAAAGAATATTTGAATGCTGTTTATGGTCACGCATCCACTTGGTCCAACCCGATTGATGCTCTCCCGACTTCCATTGATTCGAAGATGAAGCCGTCGTTGGAGCAACCACCGGTTGTCGAGTTGAAAAAATTACCGGACCATCTCAAATATGCCTTTTTGGGCCCGAATGAGACTCTCCCGGTTATCATCGCAGCAGATATGACAAAAGAGCAAGAAGAAGCATTGATGAAGGTGTTGCATACTTATAAAGCTGCAGTTGGGTGGACAATTGCAGATCTCAAAGGAATCAGTCCGGCAATTTGCATGCACCGGATCATTACCGACCCGTCCGCAAAACCATCACGCGACACTCAAAGACGGTTGAATCCAAACATGCGCGAAGTCGTCAAGAAAGAAGTTTTGAAGTGGTTGGATGCCGGAATCGTGTATCCAATATCCGACAGCACTTGGGTCAGCCCAACCCAAACCGTCCCCAAAAAGGCCGGCATCACGATCGTAGAGATGGAAAACGGTGAAAAGGTTACCACCCGGCCGGTAACCGGGTGGAGAGTTTGTATTGATTACCGCAAATTAAACGCGGCTACTTCAAAAGACCATTTTCCTTTACCGTTTATTGATCAAATTATAGAAAAATTGTCCGGTCATAAATTTTACTGTTTTCTTGATGGATATTCTGGGTACAACCAAATAGCCATCCACCCTGAGGACCAAGCTAAGACTACATTCACATGCCCTTACGGTACTTTTGCTTTTCGGCGAATGCCATTTGGGTTATGTAATGCCCCGGCCACTTTTCAAAGGCTTATGACAAGTATTTTTTCAGATATGGTCGGGGAGTCTTTAGAAATTTTTATGGACGATTTTTCTATATTTGGATCTGATTTTGATTCTTGTCTCCACCAACTTGAAAGAGTTTTAAAACGTTGCACGGAGACAAATTTGGTATTGAGTTGGGAAAAAAGTCATTTTATGGTCAAGCAAGGGGTTGTACTTGGGCATCTTGTTTCTGAAAAAGGTTTTGAAGTTGACCGTGCCAAAGTACAACTCATTGCTTCGTTACCACCTCCCACCAATGTCAAAGGCGTGCGCTCTTTTCTAGGACACGCCGGGTTTTATAGACGATTTATCAAAGATTTTAGTGCAATTTCTAAACCTTTGTGCAATCTGCTTTTAAAAGACGCACCTTTTTCTTTTGATGAATCGTGTCTAAAATCCTTTGAAATTTTGAAAAAACAACTCTCTCAAGCACCAATCTTGCAATCACCTGATTGGTCTCAACCGTTTGAAATTATGTGTGATGCAAGTGATTACGCGGTTGGTGCTGTTTTGGGACAACGAGTGAATAAAAAGCCTGTTGTAATTTCTTATGCAAGCAAAACTTTTTCTGATGCTCAATTGAATTATACAACTACGGAAAAAGAGTTGCTTGCGGTTGTCTTTTCGTTAGATAAGTTTCGTTCGTATGTTTGGGGGTCAAAGGTTGTTGTCTTTTCGGACCATAGTGCCTTACGACATCTTATGGAAAAGAAAGAGGCAAAACCGAGACTTATTCGTTGGATCTTGTTACTACAAGAATTTGATTTAGAAATTAAAGACAAAAAAGGTTCAGAAAATGTAGTAGCAGATCATCTTTCACGACTCCCCATTCATGTGAATAATACTTCAAAAGATGAAATTCGGGATTCCTTCCCGGATGAACAACTGTTTTCTATAAATAAAGTGCCATGGTTTGCTAACTATGTTAATTTTTTGGCAGTTGGAAAAATGCCTGAGCATTGGACGAAGCAACAACAAAAGCATTTTTTGGCACATGCTAGGCGGTTCATATGGGATGATCCGGATTTGTTCAAAGTGGGTCCCGACCAAATGATTAGAAGATGCGTTCCTGATCACGAGATTCCAGATTTACTTGCACATTGTCATTCTTATGCTTGTGGTGGCCACTTTAGTGCCAAAAAGACGGGTCATCGGGTTTTGGATTCAGGTTTCTTTTGGCCCACAATTTTTAAAGATGCTCATATTTTTGTCAAATCTTGCATCAAATGCCAACAAGTTGGGGGGATCTCAAAAAGAGACCAAATGCCATTAAACCCCATCTTGGTGGTCGAAATTTTTGATGTGTGGGGAATCGACTTTATGGGTCCCTTTCCCACCTCTTTCGGTAATCTCTATATTTTGGTGGCTGTGGATTATGTCTCAAAGTGGATTGAAGCCGAGGCCACCAAAACCAATGATCACCATGTCGTTTGTAAGTTTGTCAAGAAAAATATTTTTGCTAGACATGGCATCCCCCGTGTGATCATTAGTGATGGGGGTTCGCATTTTAAGAATTTTAAATTTGGCAAGCTTCTCAAACAATACAGTGTGAATCATAGAATTGCCACCCCATATCATCCCCAAACTAGTGGGCAAGTTGAAGTGTCTAATCGGCAAATCAAAGAAATTTTACAAAAAACCGTTAGGCCCGACCGCAAAGATTGGTCACTTCGATTAGACGATGCACTTTGGGCTTATCGGACCGCTTTTAAAACCCCGATTGGCACGACTCCTTACCGACTTGTTTATGGGAAAGGGTGTCATTTACCGGTTGAGTTAGCACACCGAGCTTTGTGGGCCATTAAAGAAGTCAATATGGAATATGATCGTGCGGGTAAGGAACGAAAGCTACAATTGAGCGAATTGGAAGAACTCCGGGATGAAGCGTACAACAGTGCAGTCACATACAAGTCCAAGATGAAAGCATTCCACGACGCGAAACTAAAAGTCAAAAAGTTTGAAAAAGGACAAAGAGTGTGGCTTTTCAATTCTCGCTTAAAGCTCTTTCCCGGGAAATTAAAAAGCAAATGGTCGGGACCGTTCGAGATAGTCCACGTCGCACCTCATGGAGCCATTGAAATCAAAGACGAAAAAGGCGGAGAATCATTCATGGTAAACGGTCACCGCCTCAAACCGTACATTTCATCCGCCACATGAAACGAGGTACAAATCGAGCGGGTTGATTTTCTAGAAGAACAACCCGTATACGTCACTTAGTCTTTGCTCCGAGGTAACCCGTCTGGCTGAAGACGTTAAACTTAGCGCTTCTCGGGAGGCAACCCGTGTCTTTTCGTATTTTTGTCGTTTTTGTTTATTTTTCGTATTTTTATTTTAGTTTTTGAATCGAGGACGATCCAATGTCCAAAGTTGGGGAGGGGGTGTTAAAACCCAAAATTTTCGATTGTGTTGAGCAAAATCATTCAGTCCCCGAAAAATGTCCCGCAAAAAGCCAAAAAAACGGACCAAAAAAATAAGTTGAAAAACGTCCAGCGTCCCACCTAGACGTCTGTGACGCCACGTAGAACGCCAAAGGTCTGTACGTATTCAGTGGAAACACTTTCGCAAGCTTGAAACGCTGGAAAAACGCCCAACGTCCCATCCAGCGTCTGGGACGCCATGTAGGACGCAGGCGGGATCTGCCTGACTTTAGCCTGGACAAAATCGTACGAAAAAGGACACCAAAAAACCCTCAGCGTCCCACGCCAGCGTCTAGGACGCCGTCTAAGACGCCGACGCACCTGATCTCGAGTTAAATTGGGAAAAAGCTGGAAAATGTTCACGAGAAAAACCTCAGCGTCCCACGCCAGCGTCTGGGACGCCGCCTGGAACGCTGGCTCTACAATGGGCGTTTTAAGCTGCGTCTTAGGCCATAAGACTTCACGTCTCTCCTCCCTTCTTCTCCAAACCGCCACTGCACCATTTTTACGATTTTGAACTCAAAAAAACACCATTCTCACTCATTTTTCTCGCTAAACTCCTCCTCCAAACACCAAAACAACTCACATTTTGAAGATTACAACTGAAAATACACTCGATTTGGGGCTATTTTTCAAAAAATTCGAACCTAGGGTTTCAAAATTTTCGAGTTTTTGTGTTGTTTGTGTCAATACATTGCTTTCTCCACTTACCTACACCAAGAATCCAAGGTATGTGCTTCTGAATTCCAAGTTTTGTTGGTAAATTTCGAATTTTTTTGGTGTGTTATTATTCATGGCCGAAAATGGCACTTATAGGTTGATTTAGTGCATAATATCTTGAAGTATTGTTGGGTTTTGCTAGTACTAGGTTCCTATGCAGTTAGTTTTTACAGATCTGAAATTTTGTGTGATCGAAAATTTTTTGCGCGAAACTGTCTGAAATTCGAAAATTCTGAAAAAGTGCAACTATGGTTTTGATCTTTTGAAAGGTTGTTGGTAATGATGTTTAGAACATATGCTGTTGATCACAAAATTTTTAGACTGTTAAAAATTGCACTGAAACACCAGTTTGAAATTCATCAGTACAAGATTTGTTTTTACTGCCAGCTGTTATTTGCAAATGTGAAAATTTTTATCTGGTGGGAAAACATGGAATTAACAGGGTTATTGATAAATTTTGGACTGTTGTGCACATTTTTCTGTGTAGGAACCGTTTTGCCAACTGACTGAAACGCTTTATTATTCGTGACATCTAAATATGTTTAATGGCAAAAAGTTGTATTGTTGTGTTTGGTGATTGTGCAGATGCCGCCTAGACAAAACACGGGGAGAAATGTCAGGGGAAGAACCGCAGCCGCTCCGCCATCGGCATCCCGAGGAACGAGGAGACAACGAGAGCCGTCCCCCGAGCCGGTCCAGTGGAACGCAAGATACGCAAGATTGAGCGAGCATCCTGAGGATATTCGACCAGCGGTATATGATGCCACCCATCCGGAGACGCGCATGCAGGTGGAGCGCACGGTCGATCGTGACGCATTTAGAGGCTTTCACGTCACAGAAGCTTTTGATGAGTACGGATGGGCGGGGGTGCTTGATTTTGAGACCCGAGCCGTACATACAGATTTGGTCAGAGAGTGGATGCGGACACTCAGGAGGCAAGAAAACGGGGGAGGAGAGAATGTACAGTTGATCGGGAGTATCCGAGGCGAGCCGATCATTATGACGGTTCCACGCATCAGGGATTATTTCAGCATAGATACGGGGGTACATTTGCTACAGGCTATGGGGGAGCCTACATCGTATGCGTGCGTCGACACCCGAAATTCGGGTAACTTTGTGGATATGGCGCGATTGGTGGATACAGTTTACACGAGGGGCGGGACAAATGCCCACCAGGATCTGGTTCCGAGGGCGAAGGCCCTAATGCGCATCATTGAATATAACGTCAATCCGAGGGCCAGTGATAAGGGCAAGGTGCGGGCACAGGATGCGATTATACTTTACGCCTTGATGACTGGGGAGGTGCAGATTTCGTTTGCATATAATGCTATATGCAACATTTGGTGGAGTTACGACATGCGATACCGTAACACCACCCCCCATGTCTGTTTGATATCCTCATACCTCGTTCGGGAGTTGGGAGCGAGGATCCGAGCATTTCCCCCGCCGCGTAGTTTCGACAATGTATTGACTACAGCTTTGAGTCAATACAAGAGCATCAGTTTCATACGACAAAATGGGAGATGCATCATTCGTGATCTCGACAACCATACGGAGTACGAGTGCCCAGGGGTAGCAGGAGGACAGGGCCCCGCACCAGCAGATGACGGGACGAGGCATTCACAGGGACACCATAGAGGAGAGGGGACGTCAGGGGCATCGAGCTGGGATCAGAGAGCAGCATGGGATGCAGAGTCACTATTGCATGAGGAGCGGTATGCCTCGCTTACCAACGACATCGCAGACCTAAATGCGATGGTGGGGAGACTGCAGCTGATCTCAGAGGATACACGCGCCATTTCTGCCGCCCACTTCCACGCACATGAGTATTACACTCATGCCTCTTACCAGGGAAGTAGGCCGGATCCGATGGATATCGATCAGCCACAGCAGCCGTATTACCCCGCCCCACTTTATTGGCGAGCAGGCGAGCCAGCAGGATACCCACCTCCTTCGGAGTATCAGGATTACAGACCGCCAGCGAGCACAACCTATCGGGATGGCTTTGAGAGTCTAGCCGAGTCCATATTCGGAGTTGCCCCGCCATATCCGCGATATCCTCCACCTCCCCCACAGTGACATTGGTGAGATCCTCTCTTTTATTTTGTTTTTTTTGTTTTATTTTTAGTTGTTTGAGTGCTTTTATTTAAGTTTTTTGTTTTATATTTTGATGTCTTTATTTTGGATGACTGTACTTAACATTAACACTGCGTTGGATGATGATGTATTTTGGATCTTGATGAAGTGTCCCCGAATTTTTCTTCCTTTTTGTCCCGTTTGTGACTCGGCAAAACGAAAAATGATTGAATAAAAGGGACTGGACATGGAATAGCAGATGATGAGATAAAAGTGACATTCCAACTAATGTATATTTCTGTGGTTGCCTGTCCGGTTCAAGTAACAAATGGACAAAAATGTTTTAACTTCAAGTTGTAAATTGGTTTTTTCTAAAAATTTATGTTTCAAAAGTTTCTCTAGAGATACCCTGTTTAAAGAGCCCTGATGGCCCGGTTCTTGAAATTGCCTATAAAGATTCCTACTGCATTCTATGACCGCACGACCTTAGATGTCCCTATTTCTGTAATCTATATTCCGCTGTTCGGGCTGTTGCGTACCTGGGATCTGGTGCACCCCATTTCAGGTTTCCACGTCCACCAACAGCTTGATTATGAATATATCTTCGGAACTTTGATAAGTATCTTGCTAAGTAACCGGCAACCCGTAGGTGACCCCTTTTGGAAGCCGCGCAAAAAGGCAAGACTCACTTGAAAAGTAGATTGCATATAAGTAATTTTAAATTAACGATCTATATTCCGCTGTTTGGAGTTGTTGCGTACCTGGGACCTGGTGTACTCCATTTCAGGTTTTCACGTCCACCATCAACTTTAAATATGAATATCATATTCAGAGAAAAATATTCTGAGACATAGATCACAAATGAATTTCTACAAAGATAAATCAAATGAAGAAATAAATATGGGCAAAGTGTTAAAAGTACAAAGTTAATATGGTTGTAATGTGGCAAAAAAAAAAAAAAAAAAAAAAAAAACAAAAATAAAAAGAAGAACCTTAGGAATCTGGACAGAATGCAGTAACCAAAAAGGACCGACCGTACCACGTCACTGGAATAACCGCAGGGGGGAGGTAAACTTGGTATCTTTGGAGAGACTTTTGAAAAATGAATTTTTGACTTAGCCGTTTGCAGGGTGAAGAAATTTTAAGATCACTAAATAGTGCTCTGCACTTCAATTAAACGAACATCCGGGCTGGCAATGGACACAGGCGTATGCAATACTGTAATGTCTACTTTTGTTTGATTGCTTGTTATTTTATGGACTGGACCTGAATTCTGATTTCGTTGGGTCTTTCTCGGGACGAGAAAGAGATAAGTTGGGGAGGTTTGATCGGGCCATTTTGGTTTGAAGTAAAATGTATTTAACTTGATAAATTAAGCATTGTTTAACCAAGAATGACCCTACTTTTGATGGAATTGAGTGAATTACACGCAGGGATTGAAAAACGGGAATTTTGGGCGAAAACCACGCATTAAACGGACACCGGAAGCGGGAGAAAAAGCTTAGCGTCCCAGCAGCGTCCCAGGCAGCGTCCCAGACGCTGACCTGGAACTCTGGGCCATTTTGAATGGAAAAAGCAAGCCAGATGCGCGAGGAAGCCCGTCAACGTCCTAGGTGGCGTCTGGGACGCTGGCCTAGGACGCCCAGCGTTTTTGGAGCGTCTCGTTCTGGGACGTTGCGCGTCGTAAAAGTCTGAAGAAAACACACAGCGTCCCACAGGCGTCTGGGACGCTGGCCTAGGACGCCGCCGCGTAGAATGCCCTAAATTGCCTTATTCAAGCCACTCTATTTAATGGAACTTTATCCTATCGACCCAAGGCAGACTCGAGACGATTTTCTCAAGGTTTTGACAGTTTTCCAAGGTCTAAAACACTCCTAAATCATCCCCAAACAATTCCCAATCTCAAATTAAACCTCTTTTGCATCAAGATCAAGCCAGAATTCCTGAAGTTTTGAAGATCCAGCCATGTTCAACATCTCCAGCACAGTGTTTTCATCAGTTCCAACCATGAGTAGCTAAATCATCCCGTGATCACAACCGGGAGTAGGTTTTGATTTCTTTTCCAGTATTGTATTAGATTTGAACATTTTAGATTCATGAACACAGTATTGGTTTGTTTGTTTTTCAATCATATGATTAGACTTCCATTACTTGTTCTTAAATTGTTGCTTGATTGAGTGTAAGACAACTCTATTGTGATCTTCCCCACCGTGCCAAATCATCCACAGTGGTGTGTAGGACGGAGGGTGCGGATTTTACATAGGTTGATCCCAGATTTAGTCAGTAACAATACGATTATGTCTATGTAATCTGAATGAACGCAAAATTAGTAAAATCTGATATAATACATTGTTAGGAATCAAAACTGAAACCGGGAGTGATCACATCTTTCTCTGATTGAATTAAACCCTTGCAAGCATTGTTTTTCTGATTTTGTTTACTTTTAAATCTGTTAGAACTAGATTGTTAACCATAAGCTCCTCGTGGATTCGACCCTTACTTGCCCTAGCTATTAGTGCTTTTAAGGTTATTTTTGATTGCATCAACGACTGCGATCATGGTCCTCAAGACAACTTTAGGAACAGATTGGACTTTGAAGAATGTCAAGTTCATTCCTGACTTGAAGAGGATGTTAATATCCGTGGGGCAGCTTGATGATGAAGGTCACCATGTTACATTTGGTGATCATCAGTGGAAGGTGACAAAGGGGAATTTAGTTGTTGCTAGAGGACAGAAGCGGGGTACACTTTATATGGTAGAAGTTTTTGATGCCGAAGCACACGCTGTTGAAGAAGTTGGGGCATCCACTCTATGGCACCAAAGACTTGGGCATATGAGTGAGAAGGGAATGAAGATGCTAGCCTCCAAAGGAAGAATACCAGAGCTAAAGACTATGAAAGTCGATTTCTGTGAGCCATGTGTTCTTGGCAAACAGAAGAAAGTCACTTTCAAGAAGGTGGGTCATCAGCCCAAGTCTGTGAAGCTGGAGCTAGTTCATTCAGATGTCTACGGTCCCACTTCAGTTTCTTCAGTGGGAGGATCCCGATACTATGTCACGTTCATAGACGATAGCACAAGGAAGGTTTGGGTTTATTTCTTGAAACATAAGTCTGAAGTTTTCAGCACTTTCAAAAATTGGAAAGCTACTGTGGAAAATGAAACAGACTTGAAGATCAAGTGTTTCAGATCAGACAATGGGGGCGAATACAGTAGTAAAGAATTTGTTGATTACTGTGCTGACCAGGGAATCAGAATGCAGAAGACGGTTCCAGAGACACCTCAGCAAAATGGAGTAGCTGAGAGGATGAACCGTACATTGAACGAAAGGGCTAAGAGCATGAGACTGCATGCAGGTTTACCCAAGATGTTCTGGGCAGATGCGGTCAACACAGCTGCGTATTTAATCAACAGAGGACCCTCAGTCCCCATAGGGTTCAAGATTCCAGAAGAGGAATGGCAAGGTCGTGAGATTACACTCAAACACTTGAAAGTTTTCGGTTGTGTCTCTTATGTCAAAGTTAAAGACTCAGAGAGAGACAAGCTAGAGGCAAAAGCAAGGAAATGCACTTTTATAGGCTATGGGTTGGGCGACATGGGGTACCGTTTCTGGGATAACCAAAATAAAAGGGTTATCAGAAGCCGGGATGTGGTGTTCAACGAGAAGGTCCTATATAAAGATGAACTTGCAGAGAGCTCAGGCAGAAACAAACAACCAGAGAAAGCAGAAAATCAAGTTGAGTTTGAAGAGATCTCTGAAGATGACGTTGTGAAACCTATCAGTACTCCAGAGATAGGTGAAAGTTCAGGAAGCAGTGGGAGCTCTAATGTATATGGAGATAGTGGGAGCACAGATGACAGTAGTTCCGAAGACGGGGTTGCAGATGATGCAGAGACCTCAACTCCTACTGTTCGTAGATCCGCTAGAGTACGAAGACCTCCAATCAGGTATTCTCCTTCAGCAAATTACTTATTGCTGACAGAGAATGGTGAACCTGAGTCTTATCCAGAGGCCTTAAGGATGAAAGATTCCATACAATGGAAGAAGGCTATGGAAGACGAATTGAGCTCACTTGACAAGAACCATACTTGGTCCTTAGTCAAGCTCCCAGCAGGGAAGAAAGCACTGCAGAACAAGTGGGTGTTTCGGGTAAAGGATGAGATTGATGGCAGTAAAAGATACAAGGCACGATTAGTGGTCAAGGGGTTCCAACAGAAAAGAGGAGTCGATTATAATGAGATCTTCTCTCCAGTTGTGAAGATGACTACAATCAGAATGGTCTTGGGTATTGTAGCCTCTGAAGATCTCCATCTAGAACAGCTAGATGTGAAAACAGCTTTTCTCCATGGCGACCTGGAAGAAGACATCTACATGGTACAACCAGAAGGTTTTCCTATAGTCGGTAAGGAAAATCTGGTGTGTAAACTGAAGAAAAGTCTGTATGGATTGAAGCAGGCTCCAAGACAGTGGTACTTGAAGTTTGATAGCTTCATGCAAAGGAGTGGGTATCGCAGATGTAAGATGGATCACTGCTGTTACTTGAAGAAATTCAGCTCCTCTTACATCATCCTGTTATTGTATGTTGATGACATGTTGATAGCTGGATCCGACATGCAGGAGATCAACAAGCTTAAGAAGCAGTTGTCCAGAGAGTTCGAGATGAAGGACCTAGGGGCTGCTAAGCAGATATTGGGCATGAGCATAGCCAGGAACAGAGTTACCGGTACATTAAAACTTTCGCAAACAAAGTACATCAAGAAAGTTTTAGAAAAGTTCAGCATGGCAGATGCCAATGCCAGAAGTACACCTTTGGGAAGTCAGTTAAAACTCTCAAAGAAGCAATCCCCAAAGACGGAAGAAGACAGAGAACAGATGGCTAAAGTTCCTTAAGCATCTGCAGTTGGTAGTTTGATGTATGCAATGGTATGCACAAGTCCAGATATTGCTCATGCAGTGGGAGTTGTTAGCAGGTTCATGTCAAATCCAGGAAAAGAGCATTGGGAAGGAGTAAAGTGGCTGTTACGCTACTTGAAAGGAACAGCTGAGATTGCCCTATGTTTTAGGAGAAAGGGGGTAGTCTTAGAAGGGTTTGCCGATGCAGATTTGGGTGGATGTGTGGATTCGGGTAAGAGCACAACAGGTTATGTGTTCACAATCGGAGGTACGGCAATCAGTTGGATGTCCAGGTTACAGAAGAGTGTTGCTCTTTCAACCACAGAAGCAGAGTACATGGCTATTGCAGAAGCAGCCAAGGAGCTTATATGGTTGAAGAACTTCCTATCAGAACTTGGAATGCAACAGGAGGATTGTGTACTGCATTGTGACAACCAGAGTGCAGTTCACCTAGCAAAGAATCCGGTGTTTCATAATAGAACGAAACACATTCAAATGAGGTACCATTTCATTCGAGAGTTAATCAATGATGGAACTCTGAATCTAAAGAAAATCATTGGAACAAAGAATCCAGCAGATATGTTCACCAAGGTGGTTACCACAGACAAGTTGAAGTTTTGTATGACTTCAACTGGCCTTCCAGAAGTTTGAAAAGGAGGGATGGCAGGAGCGAGAGAGATTGGAAGAATTGTTGCATGAATTGGACGGCAGAGAAAGTTGTTCAAGCCTCCAAGTGGGAGATTGTTAAGAATATGGAGGCTTGGAGTGTGAACATTTAGTCAAAAAAAGTGGGGAAACACACATGTGGGAAACAAATAACTTGTTCTCATTTGCCAACCATAGCCTCTTCTTTTTTCACAATTTCACATTCATTCCCAAGCCTATAAATATGAGGTTTTTGATTGAAGAACAATGCACCACTCAAACACAAATACAAAGAAACACAAACACATAGATAGATATATCACGATTTTGTGAGATAGCCTTTTGTGCAGAGTCCAGTTTGGCAGCCAAAAGTGCGAGTGATATTTTCTTGTGAGTGGTCAGACTACAAGTGCAGTTTAGCCTTGTATGATTGTAATTTCTTGGTGTTAATAAAACCCTCTCTCTCTCGTTCGCCCGTGGACGTAGGTCGTGATCCCGTGACCGAACCACGTTAAATATTGTGTTTCGATTTACAGTTTTTTCTTGGTTTGCCGTTATTCTCCATTTTATTTCCGCGTGTTTTACCGGAATCGTTTATCGTTTTTCGGAAGTGCCTAACTTGTTTTGTTATTCCTAACAGTATAGTCGATATAGGAAGTGGTTGCATCCGGAAACTCGAAACACGGCTCGTCTTTGGAGTACCTAAAACTAAGAATCTCCGATCGGGCAGAGGAAGAAGACAATGTCCTAGTCATAGACCGGTGATGAGTTGACCCCGTAGGCGACGACGAGGGGGAAGAAATTAATAGGGTAAAAGAAATTACAACCGGAGAGACGGGGTAGTGATCAGGCTGTTTCGTCTTCAATTCAAAAAGAGAGGTTTTGAATAATCTTCGAGGGTGTCATAATATGATAATTAGGTGTTTTTGGGAAGAAAATTACAATCGGAGAGACGGGGTGGGGGTAGTTTTTTTTTACCCAAATAATTAATAGGATAAAAGAACAGAAAAAAGAAATTAAAAAGGGTATTATGGTTTTTTTACATGGATTAGGGATAACCGATGTAAGATTTTAACAACCACAGGGACCACAAAATGTGAAAAAAAAAGAAGTTTTGACCAAAACTGAAAAAGCATGTAAACCACAACAACCAAACCGTAATTTTTATGGATTAAATACAAGAGGTCAAATAGTAGTCTTCATTGGGAAAACTGGTGTCCATCTCATTTCTTGTAAACTTGTTGTAACTATCGCTGCCCAGTCTAGCTCATTGTTAGGCTTGAGTTAGCTTTTGTTTTTATACTTATTTGCATGTTCCAAAAAAAAAAAACAAAACATATTGTTACTTATTATATTAGCTTTAATAAATACCGCAAAATAACTTTAAAAGATATTGCATTTATATTGGAAGTTAAAGGATTTAATGTGGGCGAAAAGTAATCGCAATACCACCGGTTTCTCTGACCATATTGCGCTCGCAAGTCGCAACATCAATAATACTCATGCATGGAGTCTATTGTCAGAATACCATATTACCATGTGATGATATTAACTACAGAATGGTAACGGTTGTTTGTAAGTGGCTTATTAAATTGGTCATTATGATTCAAAACTATTCCTTTATTATCACAACTAGTGGTGTATCCGCGCAATAAGGCGGGGTGCTAATTTTGGGGGGGGGGGGGGGGGGGGGGGGGTTTGACAATTAGTTTTCTTTTGATACGAGTTATTTGGTTTTTGCTAATTCGGTTTGTTCCTGTGCAATGCATTGGACGTCATTAGTGTTTGTTAGTGCTTCATTTTTGTTGTAATATACTGCATGCCTGTTTTATAAATATATTGTGGGATTGTGTATGTTATTTCTTGTAATATAACTGGTTTTTGATATAATATACTATTTGGTGTGTAAAATTAAAAATTTGACAATATTTGAAGGAAACGACCAAAATAATTAAAAACTTTCAAATCTGTTAAAATGACCAAAACTGTCAAAAAATTTCAAAACGGTGAAAAGGACCAAAACTGTAAAAAAAAATCATGTCAAAAGGACCAAATACATAATGCTTATATTTCTAAAGTTGTATTCCGACACTAACTATCTTATTTAGTATTACAATACAGCAAAAAGATTGATGCATGCTACTCAAACATATTCACCCTCCATAACAAAAAGGGCAAAAGGCAAAATCAAAGTTTATATTTAGGCATTCTGAATCAGCAACGTGAATATAAGTTTTGATAATTTAGATACTCCAATAGTATGCCTTGATTTTGTTCACAACTTGATTGCTTCTGAACCCTCAATAACTTGAGCGAAAAGAGGATCATGTGGACATACATGCCAATAAAAGTTTCAAAAACACATATCCAAACACATGTCATTCTGGTCCAGGTAAAATGCAAAAATCCGCATAAATTAACTTCAGATTTATTTTGACCTGTATTTGATTTTTATACTATTATTAATCAATCGTACACTTTTAGCCAACTACGTCAATTAAATGCTTTAAACTTTGCTTTAAAGAAGTTGCATATGTTAATTTTAATGTATACCAAACTTGATATAAGTTGATAATAATGTTAAAGATGAAAATCTTTCATTCAATACTTATAATTTATGTTCTATTTGTAATATATATATATATATATATATATATATATATATATATATATATATATATATATATATATATATATATATATATATATATATATATGTCAAATAGGTAGAATAGAAAATTCGTTAGTAATACAACTTGTCAAAACTGTTAAAAATGTCGAATTGGTATTGTACCATAATACCTATAATCTCTTAAAACATTTTAGTTTTTGAGGCTACAATATTTATAACATAGATCAAAGAAAGACGAAAAGAGGTCGGTGCATAAATCTAATTTGAACCTGAACATTTTGGACTTTTACCTTATTAACATATTCCAATTAGAAAGACTAAATTAATTTTGTTTAGTTTCGTATTTACTGAAAATATAATAAGATTAAATTAATAGATGAAAAAGATAGAAAATCTACACTGGTAACCTTTTCAAATATTTCTTTCCTGCTAAAAGCATCCTCTTTAATTTTCCCAATTTGAAGCTCAATTTGGTCAAGGGATTATCAGGTCCAATAGCTCATCCATTTAGAAGCTCACATGAAATATAATTTTTTATTAGTATATACTATCTAGTAACTAATATCTTTTTGAGTAAATTACATTTTTGGTCCCTAAGTATAGTTAATTTTTTCAATTTTGGCCTCAAAAACATTAAAAAAAATACCTCAAATAAGGCCAAAACTGCAAAGATGGAGGCTTTTGGGACCAAAATTAAAAACATTAGGTATATTCAAAGACCAAAAATGTGATTTACTCTATTTTTTTAATCAATAATGCATGCATACCACATCTGATTCTAGAAGCAAATGTGTCTTCCTACAAATATATGCAAACTCTAATTTTTTCTTGAAAACAAGCTCTTTCGTTTTGGTAGCCTTTATTTCTTCAAGCCGTGACAACTGGTCAACTTGATTGATACAATCACTTGAGATATTAAAAGCAATAACAAGTAATTAGTAATTCAAATCCATTTCAGTGATTTAGTAAAATTTAAGGTAGCAAAAGTAAAACTAATGAAATGCTTTAATTTACAAACAAGAACTTCAATTTAATTTTTGACTCACTGAGAAAATTAACATAAGCTTAAAAGGAATAATAAATATATTACAAGATACGGTATTACATCCCTTCATCTTCGAAAATATCACCTTTGTGTTGTTGTCGTTTATGGTTTATAGACATCTCTAAAAAAAACAGTTTTATATTTCAGGAGCTTTTGGGGTTTTCACCTATCTGACACCATCTTTTATTCTTTCTGTAGTCATTCATGGTCATACCACCTACGTTTTCTATCCATGATCCAGGGGTATAGATGGAAAAACACAGTAAAAGTAAAAGTTCTTAGAAAGGATTGAATAGTCTTCAATGTGACAAATAATTAGATCGATACAATCTTACACTAATTGATGGTACAAGTAAAGATAGCAATTGAGCATAACGTTACTTTATCTTCGCCTATTAGATAGTCTCATGGGTTTATATGATGATAAACAATACCTCAAAATTTTACTTTTAGCCTCATACATGTCCACAGCCCGATGCTTCAACTCATTGTAATGCTTACAAACTTGTAGCATTTTCATTTCATTTTCTTTGATCTCCAATGTGTTATGAGAATCTCGAAAGCTCCTAGCATCAGATTCTGTAAACACGGATTCGTTCTCTTCCATTGTTTTGCCAATTAAACTAAATCAGGCTTCAATAAATTCCAACTTTTTAGACATGAAAACCTACCTTGAAGTGGGTATTTCACTTAAACGATCAAGGAATTGCTGGTTGATGGTGGATAGTTATTCGTCGTCAATGGGAATCCGAAAGTGAAATTGTATCGCCGCCCATCACTGCTCGAATTTTGAAACGACGATGGGTGAAAGTTACGCTAATTCCGAGACCTTGGAAAATTACGGGATTCATTCAAGGACTGAAAATAACTCACACTACAGCGCCAAAAAAGAGAAAACTAATTAAAAAATTGCTGAAGTTTCAATACAAAAGTGAGAAGCGAAGGGATTCGTAACCGCACATGCGTTGTCACACCCTCAAACCGTATTGGCGGAATAGTTCGAGAGTGGATGACTACATGAACAATATCATAACAAAGTTGAATAGTAGTGAATTACAAGCACACAACCATCGTTTAAATCAATTACAAATGTTACAAAGTTTACTTATTTCAAGTCTCAAATACAATTGAATTACAAGATGAATAAAACAACATTTATAGTAAAAGAACTTGTATTCTCCCCCAAAAGGTTTGAAAAGATGAAAATGAGGGGTATGAACTCACCTTGAGTGGTAGATCTTAAAGTTTTTTGGTAGAAGGTTGAAAAGTTTGGTTCTAGGACTTGGATGACTCTTGGACAAAGCTAATATCCAATAGATTTTGATGGATGTTAGTATGTAAAAAGGTGTAGAACTTGTGTTATGTATATTAGAATCAAAAGAGGAATGAAACTTACTACTTAATCTTGTGAAGAGAGCTTGAAATTGAAACTTGAAAGTGAAGATGGTGGTGATGGTCTTGGAGCCGAGAGCAAGAGGGAGAGGAAAGAAAGAAGAAGTTTGGTTGGATACAAATGAATTTGGCTAGTCTCTATTGGAAGATTTATACTTAGATATTTCCTATTATAAAATTACTAGCTTCATAAGTGCCTTAGGTTTTAAATATTTACCACTAACGTCTTAATGGAGCACTTGTTTCAGCCAAATGAGTATAGGGTGGGGGTGGGATAGGGTAGGGTTAGTTTTTATAAAAATAGCAATGTACTTATAAAAATGGGTGATTTTTATAAAATCGTAAGTCGTTTTAGTAACTTTTTATGTGTTTTTAACGAAACGAAGTTCTAAATAATTATTTTGTATAAAAACATTGTCAAACATTTATTTTGATTGAAACATAACTCGTTGGATGTCGGAATACGCGTTTAAGCGCGGTATTCTTCCGATTTCGCGATTTTTGACGTTTTACCGTAAATTGTATTTAGCTTTGGAATTAAATACTAGATACTATTACGTTACTTATCATATAAGTTTTTATTTCATATGTGATGTTTAAGGCACCACATTTTGAAATTTGAGTCCAAACCCTGTGTACATATATCCGTTCACAACGGTTTAATCGTTATAACTTTCACATACGAACTCCGTTTTCGACGTTCTATATATCCACAGTTTCGTATTTACGAGTAGATCACTTTATGAATATTATTATTCTCAAAATAATAATTATACGATTATCGAATTTTTACGCTACAGTAGTTTGATGTCCGTATTTTCGACTTTTAATCGATATTTGTTTGATTTAGCATACGTAATACTATAATATTAATAATTCATTGCAAAAGTTATGGAAAATAACTTTTCAACATATAGATTAACGTACGCTTCGTTTGACTATAGTTGACTTTTGTTGACCAAAATTTACAATTGTCACATGCGTGTTCTACCAGATGAGAAGCCCTGGAGAAATCGTCTTTGATTCTTCTGTTATTTTCGCAGCAGATTCAGATGGGATGAGTTGATTCTTTTCCTCTCTCAAACGATTAATAATTCAATTTGATGAAGATGAAGAAGACGAATCCATCGAACCTGATTTTCTTGGGCCGTTCCTTGAGGCGTTTGATGGTGGTGAAGTTGCAGGCGGCAAATCATTCCCTTTGATTTCTTGATGAGTACAGGCGAGGTTGAACTTCAAAATTGAATTCGATTTATTGGATTAATCCAGCGCTGAAGCAAATTAGGAGCGGCAAAATAGGAGATATGCGATTGATAGTGAGGTGGTGGATATGAATGATTGCAGCGGAGGATACCGAAGATGATGACGACGGTAATGTACAAGAAGGGTGGTAATGTTACGTAGGGGTGACGGATCAGAGAGACACGAGAGAGTTTGAATTTCTAGAGCCGGAGGATTTAAGGATAGAACAGTTCGTGATATTTAAGGATAGACTCTTCTTGAGGATACGAAGTACAACCGAATTCTAGGTTTTTTTCAAAGAGATAGAATCCGATGAATCAGGGATTTCAGCTTTGACGAGTTGATAGAATCAAAACATTATAACTTGTATTTTATGTATTTTAATTGGAACCTCTTAATAATTTAGGAATATATATAGCATTAAATATTTATAAAATATGCAGGAAAAATTGTAAATATATATATATGTGCTTTATAGATATATTGTATGCATAAAAAGTTGAACCTCTTAAAAATTAAGCAAGTTTACATAGTAATAGATATAGATCATACTTTTTAATTTTATTCAAAAAAAAGTTGAAATATTTCATAGAATTATTGGCTCTAGTTTATTTTTGTTATCGATTTCTTTTTTATTCTATTTCAGATTATTGGCTCTAGTTTATTTTTGTTATCGATTTCTTTTTTATTCTATTTCAGTCATCAAACTATATGATTTTGTTCCGATTTCGTATTTTTTTACATATTACTATTGGTTTTACCTAAAACATAAATTGCATATATGGCCCATGTGGTTGCTTTCTAACAAATTTAGTCCCTAATTTTACCATTTGTACGAATTTGGTTTATCCTAATGTTATTTATTTAACCTTTTGTTGTTTTTGATACATAATTATTCGAGTACACAGTAAATGTCCCCGTGTCTTTTTTTTTTTTTTTTTTTTTTTTTTTTGAACGGCAGCATGCATTAGAGAAAGACTAGCAAGATGCTAGGCCAGAAACAAAGAGTACAAATTACATGGAAGAACAAGGACTATTAATCCAACTAAACCAACTAAGAGAAAACAACTTAGACCTATGCTTAATCCAATTGAAAGAAGACAACTGAATATCATCAAAAATAAGAGCAGGAGAACACTTCTTCCTGTGAAAAATCCAAAGGTTTCTGGCTTTCCAAATGCACCAAATAGCCGTATAAATCAACGCCCTTTTGAGCTTGAGAGACAAACCGTCCAAACTCGCACCCTTCAAGACTTCAAACAACTGCGAACTGGAGCACAGGACAGACGAGAAACAGCCACTCTATTTCGAGACTAAGACCCAAACCTGTCTCGCAAAAGGACAAGCAAAGAATAAATGATCTCCGTCTTCCACATCGCCACCGCAAATCTTACAATCTGCCGAGTCCATAGCACCCCGTGTCTTTCACTCTTAATACTATATAAAATGACTAAGGTGGTGTTTTTTTCCCACTTAATGCATTTAATGTGTAAAAAAATTAATGGATTCAGATATATATATATTTGCTTCTTTTTTACTTAATGTTAAGGCATTATCTTAATACCTTAAGTAAGGAAAGAGCACTCATTTACGTTCAGTGATCAATTTTTATGTTTTTTTCCCTGAAATACCCTCATCGACATCACGTTTTCCCCAAAAATAGGGAAATCTCTCTCTATTTTTATCTAATCCGATCAATATCATCTCTTGGTATCTCTCCAACTCCATCCCTCTTCTTTCTCCCTAAAACCAGTGATGCGTGGAGGTATGATTATATATTCTATCACTCATCTACATCATCTACTCACCTCCATCATCGTATTCATCCCTAAAAAAGGTTGAAACCGTGGTCTATTATCAAGGATTGCTCCTACTATTAGATTCGCTGCAGGTACTTCTTATTTGTTTTTTGTAGGGTAAATTTCATAAAAGACACTAAGTTTTCAAAAAAAAATCGATTTTGACACTGTGTTATTTTTTTCAATTAAGTTACTAAGTTTTCAATTTTTTTCATTTAAGTCACTATGTTTTCAATTTTGTTTCAATATTGACCACGTGACCGGTCCATCCGGTTTTCAGCTGACGTGGCATGGTGACGTGGCACCAATGTGTCAAAATTGAAAACATAGTGACTTAATTGGAAAAAATTGAAAAATTAGTGACTTAATTGAAAAAAATAACACAGTGTCAAAATCGAATTTTTTTGAAACTTAATGTCTTTTTTGGAAATTTGCCCTACATTTTTTAAAAGTATAAATACGTATTTTTATGTTTTTAGAAGTATAAATATATGTTTCACAAGTATAGATTCATTTTCAAAAGTATATATATATGTATTTTATGCTATTAAAAATATAAATACGTTTTTTTTGCATATAAAAGACGTATTAAAAACGAGTTCAAGTCTCTTTCTCAATGATTTACACTTCTAAAAAACATATAAAAAGTATGTTTTATACTTCTAAAGATGTAAACATACGTATTTATACTTCTAAAAATGTATTAAATTTCTAACCAAATGAACTTAAACCAACATAAAAATATGTATTTATACTTCTAAAGATGTAAACATAAGTATTCATACTTCTAAATATGTAAACATACTTATTTATACTTCTAAAAATATATTTATACTTATAAAAATGTATTATACTTCTAACCGAATGAACTTAAACCAACATAAAAATATGTATTTATACTTCTAAATGAACAAACATACACGAGCGAACTTAAACCAACATAACCGAATGAACATAAACAAACAAACATAAATTAACGAATAAATACTTATTGTTATGTTTTTAGAAATATAAAATACGTTTTGTTTTGCATATAATCACATATCGTATCAATCAAAAGCATGTTTATAATAGAAAAATATTGAGAAAGAGAATTTAACTCGTTTTATAATACGTCTTTTATTGATATATACATGTTTATATGCAAAAAAAACGTATTTGTATTTTTAAAAGCATAAAAATACGTATATATACTTTTGAAAATGTATTTATACTTCTAAAAATATAAAAATATGTATTTATACTTGTTAAAATATATCTATACTACTAAAAACATAAAAATACGTTTTTATACTTTTAAAAAATATAGGACAAGTTTCAAAAAAGATACTAAGTTTTCAAAAAAATTCAATTTTGACACCGTGTTATTTTTTTTCAATTAAGTCACTAAGTTTTTAACTTTTTCCAATTAAGTCATTATGTTTTCAATTTTGTTTCAATTTTGACACCTTGGTGCCACGTCACCATGCCACGTCAGCTGAAAACCGTTCACGTGGTCAATTTTGAAACAAAATTGAAAACATAGTGACTTTAATGAAAAAAATTGAAAACTTAGTGATTTAATTGAAAAAAAAAATAACACAGTGTCAAAATTGAATTTTTTTTAAAACTTAGTGTCTTTTATGAAATTTGCCCATTTTTGTATCTTGTTCTTATTATTTCTGTGAAAATAAGAAGCAAGAAGAAGCAAATTGATTGAATCCAATTAGTTAATCTAGGCTTTCATATTGTTTCTATCTAAATCATTGACTAGGTTGTATCAATTGTGTTATTTACCATTTTGTTGATTTGTTACTAAATAGTCTTTAATTTTGGCTCAATTATCTTCTGATTTCAAAAATTATTTGATGGTATGATGTTTACGGTGATAAACTTGCTTAATGAAATCTTGATATTCTCATTCATCATTGATTTATCCTCTTTTATTTTCAAGCATTGCGGGAGCTAAAGACTTTATAATGCTATAATGGACTTTTAATTATTGATAATCATCTACGGCAACTACACATCTGCTTCGTATCCCAAAAAAGGTTGAACTTTTGATCTTATTAGATGTATATGAGCCTTGCAATTAATATATGATATTTATAGCCTTACGATTAAAATATATGAAAGTTATACTTCTAATAGATGTTAGCGATTTGGCCATATAATGATATAATGCATATAACCTGTGAATTTCAATATTTACATATTGGTTAAACTAGTTGATATTATGATATGTGAATTATACAAATCCTTGTTAGGCTAATTGTAATGATAAACAAAATTAAACATCATATAAAAGAACAAATATTTATGCCATATTAATGTTTATTATTTACCACATCTTTACATAATTTAGCAATGTCCACAATAATGATTTATACACGTTTCAGAACACTATATTGGTTTCTATAATTAATCCTGAGATACTTATATAGCCTAAGTGTTTGTTCATTAATGTATGTGTAACTAATATATTAATGTACATAATTTAGGCATGGAAAAAATGGCGATTCAAAAAAAAAGTCGAGTTAATTGGAAAAACATAAATCTTGTGAAAACTTTTCCTGAAGCATGTATTCATGAGATCTCGATTAATGTTCGCAAAGGAGGCAGTCTAAAAGGTAGTTCATGGATGAAAGTTGCACAAGTTCTCAAAGAAACTCATAACTTTGTGGCTGACCATAAACAAATGAAAAATCATTTTGATTATCTAAAAAGCATGTATGTAGCATCGCTTTTATTAAAAAACAATACTTGTAACATTTATGATTCATCAACCAACACATTTAACCTAACAAACGAGGAGTGGGAGGTGGAGGCGAAGGTTAACTTTCATTCTAACCTATAATTGAATAGTTTTATTATTCATGTGTATAGATATATAATACTTAGTGATATGATTTTTTACAAAGAAAAATAGATACATTGAAACACTAGGAAATACATCTATGCCATTTCCGGATCTTTGTGCACTACTGTTTGATGGAACTATGTCTACGGGCATCAAAGTTGGGGACCAAGTTCTGTTGAACCATATATACCAACTTTTGAGTCTCAATCGGTTGAAGAAGAAGAACTGGAGATCCTAAATGATACTAGACATCCGATGTGTTCATCTTCATCTCTAGGGATGGAAGTTATTTGGTTTGAAACCGAAAAACCCGAAGACCAACCCGAACCGAAACCGATTTCGGACCAAACAATATTCGAATTCGGTTTTTGGTTTGGTCTCAGACCAAACTGAATTTGTAATTTGGTTTATGGTTTGGTTTTTGGTTTCCCGTGGTTCAGACCAAACCGAACCGAAAAACCGAATATTATTCAATAAGTAAATAAAATATATGTTATATTATATAAAATTTAGTTATTTACTCTTTTGCCCTTACTCTTTTTGGAATTTTTTTTAATTTTTTTTAAAATTCGGTTTCTTTGGTCTCAAACCGAACCAAACCGAATTTGAATTCGGTTTTCGGTTTGGTCTACAATAATTTGAATTCGGTTTGGTTCGGTTTACAGTTTGGACCAAAATATTTTCAAACCGAGGAAACCGATCCTAGGAAACCGAGAAAACTGAAAACCCAACCGATTTCCACCCCTATTCATCTCATCCTCAACCTCTTATTAAAAACAAAAAGAGCAAGGGGAAACAATCCATAGATGTTGTTGAAGAAAAAATATTAGGAGTACTGGAAATGATTGCCAACAAGATAAACAAACCCGAACCACCTCCAAAACCCACATTTGAAGATTGCTTAAGTAAGTTGAATAAGCTTGGGTGGCCAGAATATGATCCATTATACCAAGTTGCAATTGCATCTTTTAGTGAAAAAAAATGATTACTATAGAGATTGTTGGATGCAGTTAAAGCCAGAATTATGCCTTAATTAGGTTACGATGATCGGACGTAGTAAGGTTTTATGTAGTAGTTTGATGTTTTGTTGTTTTGATTTTCGTTGAGAACTTAGTAGTTCGAATAAGCACTTTTAAATGTTTTATGTTTAAATTTTGGTCTCAAATCTACAAACATGAGTGTTAAATGTTATATGTTATTGCCTTTTATGTTATTAATTGTTAATGTCTAATTCATTGTTGTTATTGCATTTTATGTTACTAATTGTTAATGTCTAATTGATTGTTGATGTTTTATATTTGCAAAGTGGTGGATTTTTCTGGACGAAATTTCTTTCTTATTCTATATTTGTATTTGAGAAAAAGAAATGGTCTAAAACGAATAGAAAGGATAAGAGATACCACTTCAGCATTAAGTGGACATGCGTTCACGCATGAGTTAATAAATGGATCCAATACACAATGTCATGAATTGATGCGCCTCTCTCGTGATGTGTATGTACTATTATGCAACCACTTCAAACAAAAGAACTTGTTGAGAGATAGTAAGCATATAACCATCGAAGAAAAGATAACAATGTTTTTAATAACTATCGGACATAATAAACGTTTTAGGATGGTGAAACGGAGGTTTCAACATTCAACAAAAACTATTCATAATTGTTTTCATAAAGTTTTAGATGGAATGATGGAATTTGCAAGAGAAGTTATACGACTGTCCTTTGATGCAATACCATATATATATATATATATATATATATATATATATATATATATATATATATATATATATATATATATATATATATATATATATATATATATATATATATATATATATATATATATATATATATATATATGATCGCCAAAAGTAATTGATAGAAATATTTCCGGTATGTTCTTTATACTAGTTTGTAATTTCTAATATTTTAAAAATTCTTTTTATACTTTTACCTTTAATGTAGGGAGCAATAAGAGCATTGGACGGAACTCTAGTGCATGCAATTGTGCCTACCAATGAGAAAACTGCATATATAGGAAGAGGCAGAGGTCAGTGTTATCAAAATGTTTTAGGGATTTGTGATTTTAATATAATATTTACTTTTGTTTGGGCTGGATGGGAATACATTACACATGATTCGAGAATACTAACAGAAGTCGTATTTAACCCATCTTTTGGATTTCCGTTTCCTCCACCAAGTATGTGTCGTTCTGAAGCTATAATTTTTAATATTGATTTTTATTTTAAATAATATGATTATATGAAAACACTTGTCAAGTACAGATAATTATTATCTTTGTGATGCCGCATATGCCAATACTCGTGGATTCTTGTCTCCGTATCGTAACACCATATATTGGTTAGCCGATTTTCAACGCCGACATGCTCTAACTAAAGAAGAAAATTCAATCATGCACATGTACAACTGAGAAATGTAATGGTGTCGTGAAATCAAGATTTCCAATCTTAAAGCAAATTGTAAGACCCCGTTCCGCCGAGTCGCGGCCCGGACTAATCCGCGGCGCGGCTTTAGGCAGAATCTGGAATCGCGAAGGACTCGTACGCGCTGCGCAGATCGGAAGAAACCGCGGCACGGTGCGCCGCTAAGATGAAAAACCCTAATTCGCATTTAAATGCCTATATAAAGGGACCCAGCCCTAGGGTTCGTGTTTTTGGGAATTTTCTGGAGCAGAGGCGTCTGGTTTCGGCAGATACACTTTGGTCTCGAGGCTTTGAAGGCTTTGGGAGATTAGAAGAAGGAGATCCAACGCGGGAGAAGGTTTGGGACGGATCGTGGGCATCACTCCGTCCTTCAGAAGTAAGGTAAGAAGATTTACTCTTCTGACTTTCCTTTTCATCCCGTCATATGGTGTTACCCGTTGGTTTGTAGCTTTAGACGATTTGTAGCACTTAGGGTTTGGACCAAGGACATGCATGGACTTGCATGTCCGTAAGGAAGTTGAAACGACCCAAACTAATAATATAAATATGTAAAATAAGATGCGCGTAATTTAAAGCTTTATATGTATTTTTATGAGAAATTATGTTTGTAAGGGTAATTTGGTCATTTGACCATATACAGAAATTACTATGAAATTATATTTTAGCCTTTGGACTAAAAATGTAAGAATTATAGTTTCATGTGGCCAAACTTGATGTCAGTGTCAAAAATATGAAGAAGGGAAGTTCAGGGGCTGTTTTGTCATTTGACAAAGATGGGAAATATATATATGAGAAAATATCTCATATATGGACATAAATTCAGAAGAGAGAGTTCTGGGAATTTCTGGAAGAAACGAGAATACGGGTTCGAGAAGAAGAGCAAGGATTTGAAGTAGGAAATCAAGGATTTAACTTGGAATTTGTAATTTCAGGCTTCTAAGGTAAGAAATCATCAACCCTAAGCTTAGTTCTTCAAGTTTTGTGGGTAATCTCCAAACTGAAATTGAGTATGAAGTTACTATAATGAAATCATACACTCCATCTAGTTCAGAACATCATAGAAAGCAAGATATAACCATTGATTTTGGTTAAATTTCAAGAAGTGGGTTTTTAGCTCAAGAACCCTAGAAATGGGTCGATGAGTTTGAAACTGATTTCAAATGATTCTTATGGTTTGGTTAAGTCATTTATGTTATAAATGATGTAAGAAATCAGTTCCATTCTTGAAAATTCATCAAAATGGTTTTTGGTGTTAAAATGGGTATTACGGGAATGTTTTAAGCAAAGGAATGGAATTGATGATTCTATGGTTTAAAACTAAAAGTAAGTTGTTATTTAAGGCCTAGAAATGACATTAAAATGATTAAGTTATGTATTAAGGACTTAATTCTCGGACTAAAGGACCTGCAGCACAAAAATCAGCAAAGAAAGAAGGTTCCAGGAGGAGCACGAGTCGTGCTCCCCATAGAACAAAAAGAGCACGAGTCGTGCTTATGTCCAGGGGGCATTCTGTCCAATTTTGAGTTTGGAACTTGATGCTAGACTTGTCCGATTGGTCTATAATTCATACCATAGGCTTAAAATGGTGTGAAAACACATGGAAAATTGTTAAATCGGGAATACGACCTCTCGACGGTACTGTAGTAAAATACGTATAATATACGACTTAATTCATGTTGGTCATTTAAAAATTATATAACTGTTATGACCCATGATAGTATTATAAGGAATCTAATGAGTTATAGAGTCAGTTAGAATGGACGTTAATGTATGATATATTAAATATAGGTGCAAGTCAAGTGATTGAACATCATCGGAAGGGTAAAGAACCAAGAAACATTTAGTCAACCTTTCAAGACTTATAAGGTGAGTACATGCAGTATTTTTACCCATTTTGGGGTACATGGCAAGTAAGTATATCAAGATTTCTTATAAAATTTCTATATGTGAAGTTATATGCAAGAGTATGATTTCTAACTCGTTTGTGAAAGTTTAATACTATATATGAAAGTATGTTTTGGCACATGAGTCAATTATATGAAAGTATGTTTGGAATATAAGTCATATATATTTCTAAGTATGAAAAATGTTTGGATAGTATATTTTGGTTATAAACCAAATATGTTTAAAGTATAAGTACGCATATAGCCACAAGATGTTTGGAAAGTATGTTTTGTTTATAAATTATTATGTTTTCAAGTATGAATGAGCATAAAGCCTAGAATGTTATAAAGACGTGTTTAAAATACATGATTTATATGAGATGAAAGTTATAAATTGGCATGTAGCTATAAAGACAGAAAGTGATGAAGTTTGGCATTTAGCCACTATATATGTAAGTAATGTTCAAGTAAGCAGAAAGTATTTTGTATGACTGGTATTTGTAGCAAGAAATGTTAGTAAGGGAACCATGCTGTGTTCCACCTACCCGGGTTAGGTATGGAGTCTACTGGGGAAAAAGCCCCATTGCGAAGTAGATTTCCTAAGCAACTTCTACTGGTGAGGATTGATCTGTTCTTTCTAGCTGTAGAGACTTGGGGTATCACTTATGGTGATTAATGCCCTAAGTATAAAAATCCAGCAAGTTTATAATACCGGTCAAAGAAAGTAAGAAAGATGTAAGAAAGATGCTATTTTTGCAAAGTATGTTATGAAATGATTTTGAAAAGTAAAGAGTTATGTTATGTCACTACTATAAAGTTTTGACAGATATTTTATGTTAAGAATTTTAAAAGAAAAAAAAGTTGGAAAAAGAAATTAAATGTTTGAGTCTAAAACTCATGTAACTCACGAGACATTTTTGTCTTACGTATTCTATTGTTATGCCATGTATTCCAGGTCCAGGTACGAAGATGTAAGATAGTTGAAGTTGTATAATAATCCTAGTGTGCGAAGGAGTGGAGTTGATTACAGTTTTCATGTATTGAAGAATGGTTAAATCCCTTTCCCTTAAACTTTATGGTTATATGATATGAAACTGTGATACCCCAAATCATATGTAAACAAATTCATTGGTTTTTGTTAAACCGTATTTTGTAAAATACACTTTTATGTAATATAAATGCTTTGTGAAAGTTGGGGTGTTACAGAAGTGACCTTAGGGTAGTTTCTGATCCTAGGAAGGGTGTAGAAAGGAACCCTAGCCGATTGATGTACTATTAAGCGCTAATAACATTTTGGAATGTTACGAGCCGCGACGCGGACTGGCTATGTCAGCGGCGTGGACTTGGCTGATCCCCCGTAATTGTGCAATGGTAGCCGTGGAGCGTAGGGCGAGAAGCCACGCCGCGGCGAGCGACTGTTTGACCCTAAGGTTTGGTTTTGACCCGGGTTTGGTGGTAAACGTTGGGTCTAACCTTTAGGAAAGTCTATAAGAGTTTGGTCAATGCTTAATATGTTGTGTATGTGGGATGTAGGTGTGAGGACGAACTAAGTGGGGATATTAGAGAATATCTACACGATTTCGAATCAGGTGAGTATCCTCACCTTAATATATGATGTTGCATGTTAGGCATCTTGTGTGTTATTTACAGTTATATGATTTGCTCTATATCTGTGGTTATTTGTTGTTGGGCTTAGTACTGATACGTGTCCCCTCGTAGCTGTAGTATGGCGAGTTGGACTATTGCCTTGTCCCATAGCTGTTGTATGATGGGCTGGGCCATAACCGGGAACCCATAGCTGTTGTATGATGGGTAGAACCTTCCCGTGTCCATAGCTGTTGAATGATGGACGCCCGTAGCTGTTGTATGGCGGGTAGGGTCGGGTCGTTCTCGAGGACGGGTTGTTTAATATGTGGGCGTGTATGGTAGCTTGTGGACTCACTAAGCTTTAAGCTTACCCGTTGATTTTATAACATTTCAAGTATTTCAAATGACAAAGGGAAGGGCAAGGCGTGACAGCGGCGCATCACATACAAGAGATTTATTTTAATGAACTATATTAGTATTTTCAAATGTTTTCGCTGTTGGTTTAAGTAATATTTTGAACAGTTTCACTTTTTGGAATAAATATTTTATTGGAACCTCGATAATAAATGAATTTTAGAAATCATGAAATTGGAGCGTTACAAATTGGTATCAGAGCCTTGGTTTGAGGGATTTGGATGAACTGTATTGGGAATCCAAACTCAAACTTAGGACTGAGCAACTTTTGTCAAGAAAATTTTTTTGGAAAGTTAATTTAAAGTAAGAGAAGATGCGATGT
Source organism: Cichorium intybus (assembly GCA_023525715.1). Taxonomy (NCBI): domain Eukaryota; kingdom Viridiplantae; phylum Streptophyta; class Magnoliopsida; order Asterales; family Asteraceae; genus Cichorium; species Cichorium intybus. The sequence continues at coordinate 10,578,689 of CM042015.1, read as the reverse complement.
GAATCGTTAGCCGAGCTCAAGTAAGTTTTGTGATTCCCAATTACCCATGCCAAGTTTGTGTTATGTGATAAAATGTATTGTGCTAGGATGTAAAATAGCCTGGATAATATACTTTGTAGACTGTTTTGTGCCTTATGTGCTGCTTTAGAATTTTATGCTACTGTCGTTAGGTTGCTTAGTGAATGCTGGTAGTTTATATACAATTAGGGTAAGATAGCCTAAGAATTCTTGGTATGGCCTTACTGGCTGTTCCTTGTTTGGTTGTGACTTTAGGGTAGGATCAGTTATTCAAACGTCTATCTTATTCCCGATTGTGTACGGCTGTGCGTCCGTGAGGCGACTCGACGACGTTAGCATTAGTTCTTTTAGGCACGTGTGGGAGGGAGAATTAGGTCTATGATTAGGCACCACGGTGCATGATCACAGGAAGTGATTTTAGCGTATGTGCGACAATTTAGGAGGATGGTTGATGAACTTGGAACAAGGGCGAATAGGTGTGGAAGGCAGTACCAGTCCAGTACTACCGAAAGCACAGGATTCATGCTTGAGTCGAGAGTAGTCGATCAAAGTTCTAGAAGGTCGAGTAGTTGGGTGTAATCTAAAGTATTAATATTCGAATTTTGCGAATCAGAATAACGATCACCCGAAGTAATGGTGGACCAGGTGCGGGTACCTCGAGTGGGGAAAATTCTGTTGATGAGAACCTTCGCGACTTGATCGCTGCAGAGGTTTCATGAGAAGTGGTGGCAGCAGTATCTCAATTCTTTGGCACCACAAAGGCTGAACTGATGGCAATGCTCGAGGAGCGACTGGCTGCACAGGGTTCATCACGGGCCAGGGATGCAAGCTATAAGGACTTTTCGGCTTGTTCGCCTCCGATGTTCGATGGGGGCAGGGATCCGATTGTTAGTATGCGGTGGATTTCCGCAGTGGAGGGTGCTTTCCGCACCTGTTCATGTCCTGAAAACTCTAAGGTAACGTTTGCGGTGAATCTTCTGAGAGAGGGTGCGAAAGATTGGTGGGAATTACGAACAAAAGATCTCACCTCTACTCAGTTGGATGCTATTACGTGGCCGCAATTCAAGGAACAGTTCAAACTGGAGTATGTTCCACAGGTGGAAATGGAACGCTTGGCACAGGAATACCTGAATTTGACCCAGACCACTGAGACGGTGACGGAAATCACCAAAAAGTTTAATGAGCGAGCCCTCTTTTGTCCAGAGTTTGCGGCAACCGAGCGCATGAGGATGACTCGATATTTGGCGATGCTTCGTACAGACATTCGAGAATTTGTGTCTGCTGCTAGGCACCAAACTCTTACCGATATGATCGTGGCCGCTCGGGCCCAAGAGTTGGAATTGGAAACCCAACAAAGACAAAAGCGTCTGGCGCCTACTCAGACTCAGCAGGCGTCAAAGAAATTTCGAGGGTCAAATCAGGGAAAGCAATGGGCAAAGGAGCCATGGCAAGTGTGGTAAGTGTGGAAGGAATCACGAGGGGCGTTGCTGGGTACTAATATGTCATAAGTGTGGGAAGGAAGGCCACTATGCCAAGGATTGCCGACAGGAGGTCAAGATCTGTTTTAATTGTAATCAGGTGGGCCACTTCAAGGCCCAGTGTCCCCTTCTGACTCAAGGAACGGTCCAAAATCCAGCGCCCGCTACTCTCCGAATTACTGATGGTAGGCAGGGGAAAGGGGAAGCCCCTAAGACCAAGGGTCGAGCATTCGTCATGACCGCCGAGGAGGCACAAGATGCGCCCGACGTCGTTACGGGTACTCTTTCTTTACTTGCCTCGTGTTTGTGGCGTGTGTACTTAATGTGTCTATTATGCTTTGAGTAGGAACTTTCTTAGTCAACTCTACGCCTACCTTTGTACTATTTGATTCGGGTGCTAGTCATTCTTTTGTGTCTGCCGTGTTGGGAAAGGGTTTCGGTATTGCTTTAGGAACTCTTCATCGGGCGTTAGAAGTAGAAATTGCGGATGATAAAACCGTGCAAGCGACTAGTGTTTATCGGGGATGTGAAGTAGTGATTCAAGGAATAAAGTTTCTGATTGTAAGCACAAACGAGTGTGGATTCAAACCCCAAGTGGGGGAGAGCTGGTTGTGCAAGGCGAGAGAAAGAATCGAGGTGCAGTTTTCTGTTCAGCTGCTAGGGCACGCAGACATTTTCAACATGGAGGTTCGGGATTTGTGGCTTATGTTTTGGATGCACGGGAGAAGAAGTCACAGCAGAAAGCAGGTGATATACCGGTGGTTCGGGATTTTCCTGATGTTTTTCTGGAGGACCTTCCTGGCGTACCGCCAAAGAGACAGGTGGTATTTAAGATCGACTTAACTCCCGGTGCGGCTCCAATAGCTAAAGCACCGTATCGTCTTGCGCCTCCAGAGATGCTGGAGTTGTCTATTCAACTTCGGGAGTTACTGGATAAGGGATTTATTCGACCCAGTTGCTCACCGTGGGGAGCGCCTATTTTATTTGTTAAGAAGAATGATGGTTCCAATAGGATGTGCATAGATTATCGTGAGCTGAATAAGCTTACGGTGAAGAATCGATATCCACTACCTCGCATCGACGACTTATTCGATTAACTGCAGGGCGCTTCGTGGTTTTCAAAAATTGATTTGCGGTCGGGATACCATCAAATGCGAGTACGGGAGGAAGACATCCCGAAAACGGCTTTTCGGACGAGGTACGGCCACTTCGAGTTTGTAGTGATGCCGTTTGGACTGACCAATGCCCATGCAGCTTTCATGGATTTAATGAACCGGGTGTGTCGACCGATGTTGGATCGGTCGGTTATAGTTTTCATTGACGATATCTTAGTTTACTCTCGAAGTAGGGAGCAACACGAACAACATTTAAGGGAGGTATTAGAGACCTTAAGGAAGGAGAAGCTCTATGCAAAATTATCCAAGTGTGACTTTTGGCTGCGGGAGGTTCAGTTTTTAGGTCACATCGTTAACGAGCAAGGAATCATGGTAGACCCGGCTAAGGTGGAGGCCGTGATGCGGTGGGAGGTTCAGAAGACTCCCTCGGAGATTAGAAGTTTATTGGGTTTGGCTGGTTATTATCTTCGTTTCATCCAAGACTTCTCAAAGGTTGCGGTACCTTTGACTCGACTAACTAAGAAAAATGCTACTTTTCGGTGGGGTGAGGAGCAGCAGCAAGCTTTTGAGACGTTGCGGCAGAAGTTATGTGAAGCCCCAGTTTTGACCTTGCCTGAAGGCATGGAGGATATGGTAGTTTATTATGATGCATCTATCTCTGGGTTGGGGGCAGTCTTAATGCAACGAGGCAGGGTGATTGCTTACGCCTCGCGACAGTTGAAGCCCCATGAGGCTAACTATCCTACTCATGATTTGGAATTGGGAGCGGTGGTCTTCGCTCTCAAGATTTGGAGACACTATTTGTATGGAGTGAAGTGTACCATCTATACAGACCACAAGAGTTTGAAGTACCTGATGGATCAGGCAAATCTCAATATGAGACAGAGGAGATGGTTAGATGTATTAAAAGACTATGATTGTGAGATACACTATCACCCTGGAAAGGCCAATGTGGTAGCGGACGCGTTAAGTCGTAAGACTTCAGGTACACCCCTTCGAGGCGTTTGTCTAAGGATGACAATTGTGACACCGCTGCTTGAGCTGATAAGGAAGGCTCAGGTGGAAGCAAGCAAGAGAGAAAATAAAAAAGGTGAAAGAATTGTGGGTCAGTTGGCGGCTATGGTCAAAGATAGCAGATATTTGTTAACTTGCCATGAGAGAATTTGGGTACCGAAGCTGGGCGGGGTTCGTCAAACCCTATTGGGAGAGGCACATAAATCCAAGTTCTCTATCCACCCTGGAGCGACAAAAATGTATAGGGATCTGCGCGAATATTATTGGTGGCCAGGCATGAAGAGGGAAGTAGCTTGGTTTGTCGAAAGATGCATGACCTGTCGAAGGGTCAAGGCCGAGCACCAATGGCCTCATAGTAGATTGCAGCCTCTTGAGATCCTAGAATGGAAATGGGAGCATATCACAATGGATTTCATAACGAAGTTGCCAAGAACCCCTCGACATATGGACACCATTTGGGTTATTGTAGATAGGTTAACAAAAAGTGCTCATTTCCTCCCCATTCAAGAGACCTTCTCTGCAAAGGAATTAGCTAAGGTCTACGTCGATGAGATTATCTCTCGGCATGGTATACCGGTCTCGGTGATATCTGACCGGGATGTCCGATTTACGTCTAGATTTTGGAAGAAGTTTCATGAGGAATTAGGCACTCGCCTTCATTTCAGCACATCATATCATCCTCAAACGGATGGGCAGAGTGAAAGGACAATTCAAACGCTGGAGGATATGCTTAGGGCATGCGTTATCGATTTTGGCGGGAGTTGGGATTCCCATCTCCCTCTAGCTGAGTTTTCCTATAATAATAGTTATCACGCGAGCATTGGCAGGGCTCATTTTGAGATGTTATATGGAAGGAAATGTCGGACTCCTATTTGCTGGGGCGAGGTTGGCCAGCGGGTGATGGGTAGTACTGAGGTAGTAATCAAGACAACTGAGTTAATTCAGAAGGTTCGGGAGAGGTTGTTAACGGCTCAGAGTCGGCAGAAAAGTTATGCAGATCGGCGGCGGTCCGATCTCGAGTTTCAAGTTGGGGATTATGTTCTTCTTAAGGTTTCACCTTGGAAGGGAGTTATTCGTTTCAGGAAGCGGGGAAAGCTTGGCCCTAGGTACATTGGACCATATCAAATCATCGCTCGAGTAGGTAAGGTAGCTTACCGGTTGGAGCTGCCCGAGCAGCTTAGTCAGATTCACGACACGTTCCACGTTTCGCAACTCAGGAAGTGCATTACTGAGGAATCTACAATAGTGCCTTTGGAGGATATTCAATTAGACGAACGTCTAAATTATGTAGAGCGACCAATTGCCATCATTGAAAGGAAGATAAAGACTTTACGAAATAAAACAATAGGATTAGTTAAGGTGCAGTGGCAACATCGTAAAAGGTCCGAGTGGACTTGGGAACCGGAGGAGGAAATGCGAAGGCATTATCCAGAATTATTTACCGGCACGGATTTCGGGGACGAAATCCAGTTAAGTGGGGGAGAATTGTAAGACCCGTTCCGCCGAGTCGCGGCCCGGACTAATCCGCGGCACGGCTTTAGGCAGAATCTGGAATCGCGAAGGACTCGTACACGCGGCGCGGATTGGAAGAAACCGCGGCGCGGTGCGCCGCTAAGATGAAAAACCCTAATTCGCATTTAAACGCCTATATAAAGGGACCCAGCCCTAGGGTTCGTGTTTTTGGGAATTTTCTGGAGCAGAGGCATCTGGTTTCGGCAGATACACTTTGGTCTCGAGGCTTTGAAGGCTTTGGGAGATTAGAAGAAGGAGATTCAACGCGGCAGAAGGTTTGGGACGGATCGTGGGCATCACTCCGTCCTTCAGAAGTAAGGTAAGAAGATTTACTCTTCTGACTTTGCTTTTCATCCCGTCATATGGTGTTACCCGTTGGTTTGTAGCTTTAGACGATTTGTAGCACTTAGGGTTTGGACCAAGGACATGCATGGACTTGCATGTCCGTAAGGAAGTGACCTTAGGATAGTTTCTGATCCCAGGAAGGGTGTAGAAAGGAACCCTAGCCGATTGATGTACTGTTAAGCGCTAATAACATTTTGGAATGTTACGAGCCGCGACACGGACTGGCTATGTTAGCGGCGCGGACTCGGCTGAACCCCCGTAATTGTGCAATGGTAGCCGCGGCGCGTAGGGCGAGAAGCCACGCCGTGGCGAGCGACTGTTTGACCCTAAGGTTTGGTTTTGACCCGGGTTTGGTGGTAAACGTTGGGTCTGACCTTTAGGCAAGTCTATAAGAGTTTGGTCAATGCTTAATATGTTGTGTATGTGGGATTTAGGTGTGAGGACGAACTAAGTGGGGATATTAGAGAATATCTACACGGTTTCGAATCAGGTGAGTATCCTCACCTTACTATATGATGTTGTATGTTAGGCATCTTGTGTGTTATTTACAGTTATGTGATTTGCTCTATATCTGTGGTTATATGTTGTTGGGCTCAGTACTGGTGCGTGTCCCCTCGTAGCTGTTGTATGGCGAGTTGGACTATTGCCTTATCCCATAGCTGTTGTATGATGGGCTGGGCATAACCGGGAACCCATAGCTGTTGTATGATGGGTAGAACCTTCCCGTGTCCATAGCTGTTGTATGATGGACGCCCGTAGCTGTTGTATGGCGGGTAGGGTCGGGTCGTTCTCGAGGACGGGTTGTTTAATATGTGGGCATGTATGGTAGTTTGTGGACTCACTAAGCTTTAAGCTTACCCGTTGATTTTATAACATTTCAGGTATTTCAAATGACAAAGGGAAGGGCAAGGTGTGACGGCGGTGCATCGCATACAAGAGATTTATTTTAATGAACTATATTAGTATTTTCAAATGTTTCCGCTGTTGGTTTAAGTAATATGTTGAACAGTTTCATTTTTTGGAATAAATATTTTATTGGAACCTCGATAATAAATGAATTTTAGAAATCATGAAATTGGAGCGTTACACAAATGGCTCCTTATCCATTCACAGTACAAAGAAATGTGGCCATTGATTGTTTTGTAGTAAATAATTTCATAAGGAAATATAACATTCACAACAAATTATTTACGGAGTGCGATGAAAACACTATATTCATCAATGAAGAAGAAGTTGAAGAAAATGGAGATGAAGAACAAGATAGAACACAATGGGGAACTCAAAGCTCACAATATATGTCTAGCGTGCGTGAAGAATAACATAAACATTAACAATTAAATCTATCATATACTTATAATAATAAACAATTCATATATCACATATAACCATTATTCTTTTGAAAATAATTTATAGCTTAAATACACAATAACTTGTTACCAAAACATTCTTTCATAAACATAGGAGGCTTGAAGCCAGAACACACTTTCAATAACTTGGTAGGCTAAATGCCAAAACATACGTTCTAAATCATCATTAGAACTTTTATAGTCATGACATAAGTAGAATGATTTGCATATCATTTAATATTCAAAAACGTCACATAAAAGTTTTATCAATACTTTGCCATGTACCCCATAGTGGGAAAAAGCCACATGTACTCACCTTAGTAGCTAGGTACGTCTAGCTACACTAATCCACATAACTCTAGTCTTTCGTTGCTTCCGAGCGTCGTTCAATCTCTATTAATCTAATAGAATATTAGAACTTATTAGACTACTATACATATAGTAATTGTCTAATCATTCTTGAACAACTTCTAGTTATCATCTAGTTCCATTCCAATGTCAAAGTGTGATTCTTAAAATATAATACCAATTTTTGGACATTTTTACCCTTTTGTCTCATTTTTGACCAAAAATAATATTTTCGGGTTCTACACGGTTATTTTAAGAATCTCCTAGTTTTTATATCTTTATAAGTTCACAACAATAGCTATATGTCAAGGCATCTTTCATTTTTCTTATTTGTGCCATTTTGGCGAATTTCAACTGATAAAGTTTATAACAATGGAAACCGTCAAAAACATATTATTTTCAATCTACATAACTCCAAAAATATTTATAATACTTCATAAGTTCCATTAAAATTCATTTATATATTCATGGGTCTCCATTTAGACAAAGGTGGAAACTTTTAGTTTCAATCGTGACTATTTTCGTTATTATACTCTTTAGCATTTCTATCACTTTTTTTCTTAGCTAGCTTTGGTTCCGCTTTCGCTTATGCATAATCATATGCTAGCAAAAAGTTCGATTTCATTATTCCTTTGATATCAAATGATGGAATTCATAATTCCAAACCAATCTCAACATTTGGCTAATAACACCGAATCAAGTTTTGTCCCACTTTTACTAACATAATATAGGTGGTCAATAACCATTTACATATTTATAAACTTGTTCCATTCTTATAAATTATCAAAAAGAACCCCAAAAGAATGTCATTCAATATACACATTCATATAAACCATTATCAAGTTTGTTTCCACATTTTTATAGATCTTACACACAATAAATTAATATAAATCTTGAAGTTTGACTAACATGATAGTCAAACCTGTCCAAGCTTCAAAACAGTAATTCAAGCGTCCTTGATTTCTTCAGGATTCCATCTTAGTACCCAAAAGTTCTTCATAGTATCAAACCATTTACACACATGCACCCATGAATTTCAGTCAACATCAAGATTTATAAAATTCACGTGTGCTCTTGAGCTCATAAAGGAACATAATTCAGAAAACAACCCCAAATTTCAACATGCATTAAGAATTTCCGAGCTCAAGAACTAGGGTTCAAAAAAATAAGACATTTACCTTTCCATTTCTTGATAAAAATATGAAGTCAGTGGATTTATAGTTGATAGATGCAAGAATCGGACCAAAGGGTTACATCTCCAGCCACTCAAACACACACCACCGCCATCGGTGGTTTCTTCCTCGGAATTAGACCTACAACGACCAAGAGCTGTGGTCCTGCCTTCGTATTTTTTTTCCGATCTCTTTGCCCCTTTTTGTTTCGTTTGTGCTGGAATCGCAAACCACAAGGCTCCATTCCCACCACCAATTCTTCGCCGGCGCCGATTACGGTCGTCTTCCCCGTTAGCTCCGACAACTTCTGTTAAAAAAACGAACCAGCAGCAGCAGCTGCTGCCACTTTCGGTCAACCCTCTATCTACTTGTCTCTCGATCTCTCTGTTCGTTTTTTTCTGAATTTCGCGAACACACACACAACCATGCGTGTGTGTGATATTCTCCTTCCCAATTTTCCTTTATTTCTTTTCCCCATTTCTGTTTCTGATGTTGATGTATGCGAACAAGTAAAATGGAGGTTGACGCCGTCAGGAAATACGAAACCTAATGGTTGATTCAATTCCGTTCGATTTCGAGATACTAATCTCCAAAGTTTGCACAATATACTTTTCACTTTTAGTCTTTTATTTCAGACTTTGCCCTTATGTATTTAAGATTCAAAATCTTACGAAAATACCATCTCATCATGAATTAAATAAAAGTCTTAATACGTAAATTTCTATATTTTTACCTTCTTGGACCATTTTGACATTTCACAAAACTCTTAATAATTGCGACATCAATCTCTCTTAACATCAAATATACTTGCACTTAGCTTTTATTTATACAAAAATTTTATTTGTCACAGCCGTCAAGGTTCTTGATCTTTGAAGAGTAAGTCCTGACATTTATGTCACCCATATTGATGTTCTGGAGTTCATTGTCGACTTGCATCGATCTTGCATCCTTGTTGTCTGGAAACAACTTTTCAAGAGTAAGCCACAAAAATCGAGCCGACGAGTCACGTTTTAGAACCATTTGCAACACTAATTAGGATATGGTGGAGTAGATCCACATTTTGATGATGAAGTCCACCTTCCGCCACTCCGGGTTGTTACGTTTGGGGATCAAATTGTCATAGGTTGCATCAATGTGGTCAGAAACATCGTACGCATCACAATGTGTGCAAAACAATTCCCGCCAAGAATCAATCTGTCCAGGGAGCAAAGGTATGTGGGCTTTGATGTTAGCAATGCCAAACGCTTTGTGAGGAGGCGGGGCAGGGACAGCCATGAAGTCGATGGAGACAAAGGTGAGAAGATGACTACAGTAGGGTTTGTCGTGAAGATATCGAAGGAAGGGGAAGAGGAAGGAGAAATATTAGGAAAGTTGTTTACGCTCTGATACCATAATAACGTGCCATTGATAATTAGTGTTGCAAAAATCGGCCGACTCGGTTAGGTACCGAGGCGATTTTTAATAATCGGTTAAATAAACTCGGACTCGGCATTACTCGGAGTTACTCGGTATTCCTCGACATTCCTTGACATTACTCGGAATTACTCGGAATTAATGCAAATTTGATGGAAAAAAGAACAAAAAAAGAAAAACTAAGGATATGAAAGTACTAAAAGCGAATGATGCAAGTGAGGCTCAAGATTGGATTGTCGAAGGTGATGTTATGGATGAAGTTGATGAATTTAGTGAAGCCATGAGAGACGACGATTCTTTACAAAATTGAAGAAGTTCTATATTGAGGGAACTTGATGAGAAGAATTTGTGTCCGGGGATGAAGAGAAAGTGAATGAAGAAATTGATAATGAATCAGATGGATTTAACATCAATGAATAATATGGAGCTAACTTGGAAAATGAAGATTAGATGACTACTTTAATATCAAATTTGAAAGAATAAATATCAATTTTTGGAAAAGTTGTAACACTTTAACATTTAAACATGTGTCATTGTTATTGATATTCACACATTTTGTTATAAATTTTAATGAACTTATAATATTTGTCATATATATATAATTTACCCTAAATTAATAGCTTTATAATTTACGTTATCCGAGTACTCCACATCTATCCGAGTACTTGCTACTCGCTAGTCCATGAACATAAGAACCCCTAACGTCTTTTACAACACTGTTGATAATATGAATCTCATATCATCCCAAAGACCCAAACAAAACCAATACAGGAAACATATATACACAAATAGATCTAACAATAGATCTACGAGTTACAACATGGGCTAATATAAATATATATACACTAACAAACAAACTCCATGTTGAAGATGCATAGTAAAAAAAATTAAATCCTTATGGCGATTATAATAATTTTTATGAAAAATTGTAGACAAAAGTAAATCGGTCTTATTTTGTATTTTTCATATTTATGAAATATAATTTAGTACCAATATTATATATTGAAACTTGCTATAGCAATCTAAAGTATATCATATTTGAAATGCTTAATATCAAATACGAATCATATTATATAAAAGTGAAATTATTTTTGTTCTGTTTTTTATTCCTACTAATATTCCTACTCAAGGTAAATTATGACATGTGTCTTAAAATATTATTAATTTTATTAAATGTGATACTTGTCATAATTTCACATGGATAAGAATATGGATAAAAATAAAATGTAGGAATAATGCAATTACTCAACAATAATAAGTGTGCGATGAAGTAAGAATAAAAAATAAAGTTAAGATAAGATTTAATTAAAATAAATAAAGAAATTAAAGATAACAAATCATATGTAAACAGAAAATATGACGCGAAATTAGTTATAAAAATAGAATATTGAAGCATCTCTAATCGAAGTTTTTTGCTTTTAGAATCAACATCATTATAATCTACTAAAATCTTTTATGAGTTTTGTGTTTTAAACATGCAGTCTTCTTTATTCAATAATATTTATTATTTTTATTTTATTATATTTGACTTTTTAAAGTTTACTTGTTTTAGTTATAGATTTAATACTATTTATTTTAATTTCATAAAGTATTATATATTTATTTAGTTTAGTGCTTTTGCTATATGCATTTTTATTTTAAAAATACTAAATGAGCTTAAAAATAATTAATTAGTTGAGAATTATATAAAACATTTTGCAAAACTATGATGTACATTAATTTTTTTTAAATAAAATTCAAAAATAGTTCATGATCGAAATATATATATATATATATATATATATATATATATATATATATATATATATATATATATATATATATATATATATATATATATATATATATATATATATATATATATATATATATATATATATAACCTTTTGTTTGAAAATTTTAATGAGATATTGATATTTCACAGAAAAAGATATGATGCTCTCATATCATAAAATGTTAAATATCAAAAAAGAATTTATGAGAAATTAATTCGGTAGATATTGATAGAATTGGGAGTGTTAATAGAACATCCAAAAAACAACATTAGTTTTAAAGGTGGTAAAAGGTGACACGATACGATAAAAATACACGACACAAAACGAAATTGAGACAAAATCGAAATTGGAATTCGTGTTCGTGTCGTGTTCGTGTCACGAAAAAAAGAATTCGACTTCGTGTCGTGTCGTTTTCATGTTCAAAATCACACACGATAATAACACGATAGTAAAACGATAATGGCACGAAATTAAACCGATAATAACACGATATTAAGCCGATAATAACATGGTATTAATTTGAAATTATACATGTTATTAAATGATAAATAATAAATAATAAATATTAACCTAAAAATATTAAATTAAATAAAAATTAAATGTTATTATTTTGAAGCATTCTAGTACCATTTTATATCATGGTTATCGTGTTGTCGTGTTTTAATCATGTTTTCGTGTTTTTTGTTTTGTCGTGTATTAATTTATGGATGACATTATACAAATGACTATTTTATGTTTTTTGTCGTGTTTTCGGGTTTTTCGTGTTTTAATTTAGTCGTGTTCGTGTTAGCAAAAAAAAAAAAAAAAAACACGACATCGTGTCGTGTCGTGTTCGGGTTAAGAAAAATAAATTCTTGTCGTGTCGTGTTACTCGAATACACGAAATGACTGCCCGATTTGCGACTCCTAATTAGTTTTAGGGAATGACTAAATAAACACTCCAATTTTCTTAATATACACATCTATTTCAAATCAACTTCTTTTTATTGGTTGAAACTGCATGGTTTTCTGGAAAAAAATAGTTATCTGGAAAAAAATAGTTATAATTAGTTTAAAATTGTTTGACTTTTGTTAAAGGTGTATATAGATTGATATTTAGCAGCACTCTAATTCTATTTGTAATAGAAAATCAAAACCGAAAGAAAAACTTTCATTAAATTTGAAATCCTTTACCTCTTGCTAGCTCGTTTCTTCAATGAATCTTTCGCAGTTTTCAGAAGACCTTACACAATCTTTTATCGATATTTTATTCGGACAACTCTAAACCATTCAAAATCATGTCGACATACATAAAAATATCTTATCTATTTTTCCAAAATTTAATGCACAGTACCATTTACATGTTAAAGATATGAGTAAATTACAGTTTTGGTCCCTGTGGTCTACCTCATTTTCCAGTTTTGGTCCAACTTTTTGATTTTCACACTAATGGTCCTTATGGTTGTAAAATTACTAAACTGCCCTTTTTAATTTTTTTTTATTTTCTTTTACGATATTATCTAATTAGTATTATTAAAAAGAAAAAAATTAACTGGACCAGGAAGCATCATAATTGGATCTTCAATCCAAACGTGTAATTAGGTCATTGAACGTTCCGGTGATTGCTGCACATTCAATGATTTTAGCCAACCTTGGAAACTATCTAACCAACACCACACCGTCCGGCACGAAGGTTATATAATCACATTTGTATTCCTTCAATTATTTCCCCTAATTCTGCTATCGGTTTCCAAATCTTATTGCTGTCATCCATGATCGTTAACCGATACAAGCTCTGATGGAACATTAGGACATTCAATCTGAGCGGGATGGGTTACAGAGTTGTCATTGTGGAGTTGGAGAGGAGAGAGGTTGATTTTGTTTGTTTCCTTATAGATCATTAAAAACCCGCTGTAATCTCGGTGATCACTAACGGAGACATCGGAGAGACAGGATGGAATTACCGATTCTTACGTAGGGGCTTTCGTTCTGATAAATATGTCTTCGATTCTGATTTATCTGCGTGAAATCTTGACCCAAACGCGTATACATTTCCTAGCGTAGATGCACAGCTCTCAAGATGAAGACTTCATGAAGCTGTAAGAAAGGCCCGATTGGAAAAGAAATCGTCATGCGTCTTTAAACTTTCGGTTTTTGTGAGCTTCAGATTTTGATTTTGATTTTAACTTTGACCTCACTTCTAATTCAGCAGCCAATGCGTTTGTTTTATGAATATCTTGAACAGATGCAGCGATTTTGACTTTAACTTTTTATGGTAATAAATTTTGATGTAAGTTGAATCCCTTTCCTTGACAGCTCCCAATTCCGGTTCCTGCTTTTCTTTGTGGGTTTCTTGGATTCCATTTGTTTGTACTGTTTTTAGCAGCCAATGTGTTTGTTTTAGGGTGGACGGAGTAGTGGTTCGGGCTCGCAGCGGGATAGGAAAAGTAGGGTGCGGTACCGCCGGTACCGCCGGTACCTCCGGTACCGCTGCCCCTTCTCTTTCGGGATGAGCGGGTTCGGGTGTGGAGGGGTGAGGCTTGGGTTGGTGAAGCCGATGATCCCACACATATATACACACAAACATATATATATATATATATATATATATATATATATATATATATATATATATATATATATATATATATATATATATATATATATATATATATATATATATACACAAAAACATATATATACATACACAAAAACATATATATATATATATATATATATATATATATATATATATATATATATATATATATATATATATATATATATATATATATATATATATACACAAAAACATATATATACATACACAAAAACATATATATATATATATATATATATATATATATATATATATATATATATATATATATATATATATATATATATATACAAAAACATATATATACATACACACGTATGTATGAGTATATATATATATATATATATATATATATATATATATATATATATATATATATATATATATATATATATATAATTAAACTATTATTTTGGGTATTATTTATTTAATTTAATATTAAGAATCTGATGTGGCATTGTGGGTTCAGTGGGTTCAGTGGGTACTGGTTCCATGGGTGAAAGATTGGTGAAAGATTGGTGAAAGATGGGGAAAATGAAAGTGAGAGGAGAGAGAAAAGCTGACGTGGCGCGTGGGTTCAGTGGGATGGGAGGGATCTACTCCCCCCACCCTTATGAAGATCTTGAACAGATGCAGCGATTAGAAAGGGTTGGGTGTATTTTTTTAATTAGCTAAAATAGAGAATAAGGTTTAAAAAATGAAAAAGAAATGAAAAAAGGTAAATTGGTCATTTAACTTGGACCAGTGACCAAATCCGTTATTTTTTTGCCACTACAGGGACAAAAAACATGAGATTTCAAAACGATAACTTACAGTGTAAAAAACTGTCAACCTCAGGAACCAAAACTGTAATTCACTCTAAAGATATTATATAAATAGTGTTGCGGTTAGGTTTCATTTCTTGTTCTACATCATAGCATTAGCTCCTGATATCTACTCACTGTTCGTCGCTTCGTTTTCAAGGTCAGTAATTTTCGTCGATTATCGTAGGAAGAAAGCTAGATTTTTTTTCCTCGATCTGTTTGTTACTCGAATTCTCCTGGGTTTCGTGAGATCTTGTTAAGTTTATTTCCTTTTTTACTTATTTGTTTCCGTTGTATGGTTGGACGCCATTAATCTCAGATATCTGAAGATTCAGTTCACCAAATCGACAAGACATGGACAGTAAGATCGTAAAGGACGCAGGTGACGCCATGAATACCACAGCTACTTCGGTCAAGGAGAGTAATATAGTTGGAGCTATCAGCTCAGGGACCGAGCAGATCGGAAAGGGAGTAGGTGCTGCCTATGATACCACAACTACTTCAGTCAAGGAGAAGGGTGTCTTTGGAGCTATCGGCGAAGGGGCCCAAGGTGTTGCAAAGCAAGCTCAAACCACAGGTGCATCCATCTTCGGAAAGGATACCAAGCCCTAGAATAATTGGAATAACCAAGAAATAAGTCCATTGTAAACTTTGTTATGATTGTATTGTCGATTTGACAATGATTGTTGATTTAATAGTAAGTGTTTTATTTCCATATGGTGTTGATGAAGTGAATATATTCCTTTTATAGTCAATCGGTTGAATTGCTGTTTGGTAACAAGGGAGACAAAGTTATCTGCCGCTAGCATATCCATTTTAATATTTGGTTATATGAATGGAAACTTGGAAAGGTCATCTCCATAGATCAAACGTATTATATATTTATTTAGTTTAGTGCTTTTGCTATATACATTTTTATTTTAAAAATACTAAATGAACTTAAAAATAATTAATTAGTTGAGAATTATATAAAACATTTTTGCAAAACTATGATGTACATTAGTTCTTTTTTTAAATAAAATTCAAAAATAGTTAATGATCGAAAAATATACATCGATAACCTTTTGTTTGAAATTTTTAGTGAGATATTGATATTTCACAGAAAAAGATATGATGTTCTCATATCATAAAATGTTAAATATCAAAAAATAATTTATGAGAAATTAATTCGTTAGACATTGATAGAATTGGGAGTGCTAATAAAACACCCAAAAACAACATTAGTTCTAGGGAATAACTAAATAAACACTCCAACT
Organism: Cichorium intybus; assembly: GCA_023525715.1. NCBI lineage: Eukaryota > Viridiplantae > Streptophyta > Magnoliopsida > Asterales > Asteraceae > Cichorium > Cichorium intybus. The sequence goes on along the minus strand of CM042015.1, from coordinate 10,562,495 downwards.
TGCTTAATATATACATCTATTTCAAGCCAACTTATTTTTACCGGTTGAAACTGCATGATTTTCTGAAAAAAAATAGTTATAATTAATTTAAAATTGTTTGACTTTTGTTAAGAGTGTATATGGGTTGAATATTTAATAGCACCCTAATTTTATTTGTAATAGAAAATCAAAACCGAAAGAAAAAACTTTCATTAAATTTGAAATCCTTTACCTCTTGCTAGCTCGTTTCTTCAATGAATCTTTTCGCAGTTTTCAGAAGACCTTACACAGTCATCACGGCTTGTCCAAAATCATATTAACTTATTCAATCTTTTATCGATATTTGATTTGGACAACTCCAAACCATTCAAAATCATGTCGACATACACAAAAATATCTTATCTACTTTTCCAATATTTAATGCACTGTACCATTTACACGTTAAAAATATTATATAAATACTGTCGCGCTTAGGTTTCATTTCTTGTTTACATCATAGCATTGGCTCCTGATATCTACTCACTGTTCATCGCTTCGTTTTCAAGGTCAGTAATTTTCGTCGATTATCGTATGAAGAAAGCTAGATTTTTTTTCCTCGATCTGTTTGTTACTCGAATTCTCCTGGGTTTCGTGAGATCTTGTTAAGTTTATTTCCTTTTTTACTTATTTGTTTCCGTTGTATGGTTGGACGCCATTAATCTCAGATATCTGAAGATTCAGTTCACCAAATCGACAAGACATGGCCAGTAAGGACACCACAAATGAGCCTGGTATGTTTGGAAATATCAACTCGGCTGCCGGGAAGATCGTAAAGGACACAGGTGACGCCATGAATACCACAGCTACTTCGGTAGTTGGAGCTATCAGCTCAGGGACCGAGCAGATCGGAAAGGGAGTAGGTGCAGCCTATGATACCACAACTACTTCAGTCAAGGAGAAGGGTGTATTTGGAGCTATCGGCGAAGGGGCCCAAGGTGTTGCAAAGCAAGCTCAAACCACTGGTGCATCCATCTTCGGAGGAAAGGAAACCAAGCCCTAGAATAATTGGAATGACCAAGAAATAAGTCATTGTAAACTTTGTTAAGATTGTATTGTCGGTTCAATGAGACCCAAGTGAAATGATGGACAATGATTGTTGATTTAATAGCATGTGTTTTATTTCCATATGATGTTGATGCAGTGAATATATTCCTTTTATAGTCAATCGGTTGAATTGCTGTTTGGTAACAAGGGAGACAAAGTTATCTGCCGCTAGCATTTCCATTTTAATATTTGGTTATATGAATGGAAAGGTCATCTCCATAAATCCAACGTACACAAATTTGTTGTGTAAGTTGTTTTAATCCAATACCAACCGTTAAGTATTACAATTGTTAGGAATACGAGTCCATAAACGCACATAAACACTATAAGAAAGATGCGGAAAAAAACATACAAAGCATAACGACTTTTTTTTTTTTTTGAAACAGCAAGGCGAAATGAATTTATTAAAAGCAAAAATGGCTCCAGCGGGAAGCTGGAACATACACAGAGTACATCAAGAGGAGATTACAAACCAAAAAAACACACCAAAATATCAACTAACTTTGCTAACTAAATAATACAGCAAAAGAACAAATTGCAGCAACACCGAGTCAGGAGATATCAACAATGAAGCCAGATCTTGAGGAAACCTAGGGAAAATTCACGATCAATTCACCAATAGCACCAACGAAGGCTAACTTTGTCTCAAGGTCAATACAGCCCAATGTTCAAAACATCAATTTAAGCCATACCCCTAAAATTCCAAGGGGTAGTTTTGTCCAGGAAACTTCAACCTTGCACACCAATAACTCAAAAGGGTATAATCGATAAATTGCAGAAAAACTCAAAATTAAGACCAGCTAAGGCATCCGAATTTCCATGACTCCATGGGGGTATAATCGTCTTTTTGCAGAAAAACACCAAAGAACTTCAAACTTTCGAACTAGCCATCTACGCTTGAGTCCAATTCCAAGCAGCAACAGCATAACAAATTTCCAAGACTCCATGGGGGTATAATCGTCTTTTTGCAGAAGAACACCAAAGAACTTCAAACTTTCGAACTAACCATCTACGCTTGAGTCCAATTCCAAGCAGCAACAGCAAACAAAACAATTATTCCCAAATGCAAGCACAGCGAAGATCAAGATCACTTCCAGCCCGTCTACGGACATTCGAAGCCAAACCTATAAGCCCAATTCTTAATTGAAACCAGTAAAACGACCATCATGGCAGCAGTATCTGATTATAAGCACCACCATCGAGGAGATCACCGAAGCATTAAAACGAAATTGCATCAAGCACCTTCATGAATGAAACCTTTAGCCTTAAAAAGAACCAGAGAATGTGAAACCGAGGACCAAGCACACAATAATATAGGTACGCATAAGAATGCACACGGAAAACGCACACCAAACACACGCCAACTCACACCAAGAGGACCCCCCTCCCCCTATTGAAATCATCACACGAAAGAAAACACAAAGAAAAGAGAGCACACTCGCTACAGGTAGCCAACTACCCTTTGAACAAAAAAGAAAAAACAAAAAAGGAATGAAAGCACCATGTGTTACCTGCAGCGAGATGCAAACACCAAAAACACCAAATTTCCCCAACCCAACCCCTCCCTTTGCTGAATAAGCATTTCCTGAATAAAGTTTACTAGAATAACAAAAGTATTAACGGCAACAAACAACCAGATTACCCATACCCAAACTCAACGCCAAAGAAAAAACCCCCTCCCCAATTAAGAATAAAACATCAACCTAACTCTCAATCTCACCTGCATTCAATCACATTGAATGACGAACCTCACCACCTCTCCTTAAGAGAATTGACCAGAGCTAAATGGATTACAGCACCAGGAGGACCAGTCCAGAGTCGAAACCTTTCCCCTGAATTTAACCCAATTGAATAAATTCACAATAATTTCATCTGCAATGATATTTGAATTTTTCCTTATGTGTCTAAAATTCAATTCATTACGTGCTTTCCAAATAGACCAGAAAGTAGCTTGAATCAATGCTGAGATAAGCTTTTCCTGTTTTTCTGATGTGGGCTTGGCAAGAATTTCTGAAGTAAGTTCTTTTATATTTTTTGAATCCCCCTAGAGTAGCCACACCACTTGAATAAGCAATCCCATACTAAACTAACAAACAATAGACAGACAACGACTAGAGTTTCATATTATTATCAAGAAGAGTATAAATACAAAGAAAGGGACATACAAAATATATAAGAAAGCAATTAGGTTAAACCTAGTTAAAATGAGTTAAATATAAAGCCTAAACAGAAGGAGCCCAATAAACTTATTTGACTAACATCCCTCCTCAAACTCACAATGTGACAACAATAATTGTCAGTCAAAAAATAAAACTGAGAAGCAGTCAAGGGCTTCGTAAACATATCAGCAATCTGTAAAGTGGATGAAACATGAGGGAGAGAGATAGTCCCCCACTGAAGGTGATGACGTGTAAAATGACAATCAATCTCAATATGTTTTGTGCGCTCGTGAAACACCAAATTCTTGGCAATCAATATCGCACTCTCGTTATCACATTGCAACGTGGTACACTGAGAAATGTGAACATCCATATACACAAGAAGCCATTGCAACCAAACAATCTCAAAAATGGCGATAGCCATGGCTAGATACACAGATTCCGTACACGATCATGAGACAACATCATGTTTCTTACTTTTCCATGAAATCAACAAATCTCCAAGAAAAACACAATACCCAGTAGTAGACTCCCGATCATAAATATCGCTATCCCAATTAGCATCACTATAGGCACGCACCTCAAAAGAGGACGTGGAAGGGAACACGAGGCTGCGGCATCAAGTTTCACGAAGATATCTCAAAATACAAAGAATAGCTCCCCAATCAACAGTAGAGGGAGCAGTAACAAACTGGCTAACCACATGAAATGCATGAGCAATGTCTGGTATGATGACAATGAGATAAACCAAACCCCCCACAATGGTACGATAAAGACTCAGTTCTGACAAAGGAACATCGTCAGTCGGAGAATACTTCGCGTTACTCTCTAGAGGCGTAACTGTCTGATTATCCGTGAGACGTGCACGGTCAAACAAATCTGAAATATACTTCGTCTGAGATAACATAGCCCTTTAGAGATCGAACAACTTCAATCCCTAAGAAATAACGCAGCAAATCCAAGTCTTTCATAGCAAAACAGTAAGCCAAATCACATTTCAAAGACTCTATACCATCATGATCATCACTGATGATAATCATGTCATCAACATATAAGGAAAGAAGGATTTGGCCTGCACTCGTACATCTAACAAATAAGGCTGGATCATGATTAGTAGGACAAAATCCAAGCAAAGTACTCATCGTAGAAAATTTCTCAAACCAAGCACGAGGGGCTTGTTTGAGACCATACAATGCCTTCCGAAGCCGACAAACTTCACCTGGCTGGTGAGAAATACCTGGGGGAGGAGACATGTATACTTCCTCATGAAGATCACCATTCAATAACGCATTCTTGACATCCATCTAATAAATCTTCGATTGTCTAATGGAGGAAACGACAATCAATGTAACACATAATCGTCATTTTTTTTGCAACCGGAGCAAAGGTCTCCTCATAATCCATACCATACTTTTGCGAGTATCCTTTCGCAAGAGTCTGACTTTATAACGTTCAACGGACCCATCAGACTTTGTTTTGATTTTATATACCCAACGATAACCAATCGTGTGCTTTCCAGGCGGAAGTGAGACCAAGTCCCACGTATGAGTCTGATGAAGAGCTGTGAGTTCCTCAGCCATAGTGTTTTGCCAAAGGGGATCAGAGACGGCCTGTTGTAGGATACTGGCTCAAAGAGACGATGAATATTAGCAGTAAAGGAGGCAAAAGCTGGAGAGTAAGGGGAATAAACAAACTTTGGAAGTTTGGTGGACTTCCGTTGACGAATATGCCTTAATGGTGGGGGATCCCGATGAACGGCAGGTGGAGGATCAACGACAGGTGGTGTAACAACGATAGGTGGTGGATCAGCAGCGGGTGGTGGATCAGCGACAGGTGGCGCATCATCACTGCCAATACTAAACGGGTCAATAATACAAAGTTCTGACTGAGTTATGTCATGTGACTGAACCGGAAGGTTATAGAATGGAATGTGCTCCAAGAAGGTGACATTGCGAGAAACATACAACATCTGATTCGACGGGTCATAACACCGATAACCTTTCTGACCAATACTGTATCCCAGAAATACACAAAGGGCTGATTTTGAAGATATCTTATTTCTCTCCGTGTGAGGTTTTAAAATAAAGCATGTACACCCAAACACCCGTAATGAAGAATACTCTAGAAGTTGCCTATACAACATTTCATAAGGAGACTTATTAAAAGTGTGCGCATTAGGAATGCAGTTAATAACATAGGCAGCAGTAAGAACAGCTTCTCCCCAAAAAATACTAGGGACTTGAGAAGAGAGTAGCAAGGATCGTGCAGTCTTTATCTATGTTTTCTTTTTGCAACACCATTTTGCTGAGGGGTGTCAGTACATGAGGACTGATGCATAGTGCCATTAGATGCCAACAACTCATTAAAAACAATAAAGGTAAATTCCCCTCCTAAATCACACCGGAAACATTTTATGAAATCAGAGTGTTGGGTCTTGATAAGGGCTTTGAATTCACTATATATAGTGAAAAAATCGGACTTGCGCTTCACAAGGTAAACCCATGTATAACGAGTGTAATAATCCATGAATAAAACATAATAATTAGATCCAGCTTTAGAGGCGACTGGGGATGGACCCCCACACATCAGAATGTACAATGTCAAAAGGAGACAAAACGAGTGGCACTTTTATTAAACGATAAAGAAGAAAATTTTCCTAGTTTACAACCACAACAATCTGAAATATCATCACATTTCAAAGAACCTAACACACCACTAAAGACTAAAAACTGCAAACGAGACGCTGACACATGTCCCAAACGAGAACGCCAAAGATAACAAACAGAAGATGAATGGCTTAAACGAAAAGACGACAAATCAACACTAGAGGCAGTAACATCAGCAACATGTAGTTTTTCAAATACATAAAGCTTCCCTAGTCTACAACCTATCCCAATCACCCTTCGAGACTGAATGTCCTGTACACAACAGAGCGAATCAGAAAAGAAGACCCAACAACCAAACTCAAAAACTGACTGATTGAGGCAAGATTCAAAGCAAGTGTGGGAATATAATAGACATATGTCAAAGATATATAAGGAGTGACAATAGAACCAACACCATCTATTGACATAGGTGTAGCACTAGCAGACATGGCAGAAACATGTGAATGAGGTGATAACGAAGAAAAAGATGACAAATGTGGTGACATGTGATGAGATGCACCAAAATCCAATATCCACAAGGATGGAGGAATACCTGAAGTATTGGATGAAGACAGACCTGAGTGAGACATGATGCTGACAAGGCAGTCAGATTGACAACAATAAACTGTCTAAACTGCTCAACAATCTGAGGATCCAAGGCTAATGGTGGTGTAAAATTTGTTGCAGACTCTACTGAATGTTCAGCAACAACAGTGTACTGTGGTGGCCGAAAAGAAGAAAACGAGGGACGTGACAAAAACTGTCCAGAAGACATGTTCTATTGTGGAGGTTGAAACTGTGAAGGTGGTCTGGTTTGTTGTTACTGCTGATTTCCTTTGCTTAACAGCAATGGATAGTGAGATGTCCAATGGTTTTTCTTCTTACAAAAGGCACACTCATCAAATGCAACTCTGGGGAGATTCTGGTTTGAAGTCTGAGGTCATTGGGGAACAACAAAAACAGCAGGAGCGGCGACTGTCTTGGGACTTTTGTCTGCTTGGGATTTGATACGAATCTCTTCAGTAGTCAACTCATGAACAACCGAATCAACAGTGGGAAGGGGCGTGCGATGCAAAATTGAACCACGCATGCCTTTAAAATCCGAACGTAAGGCCTTCAAAAACTAAACCAGTCGCTGCTCTTCCTGTTTATCAATATAAGGCTTGAAGGCCTTCAAATCAGCAGGTTCTGTAAGTGCTAACCGATCGCACAAAAAAGCCACTTCCAAAACATGTAAATGGAGAACAAAAGGAAATTGACAAACACGAGAAGAAAGAAAATAAGTGTTAAAGGGGTGAAGAGAAGGAAAATAAGCAAGCAAAAGAGGTTATGCCAAGGAGGAAATCTAGAGGGCAAAAAACACAAAATTAAGAATGGAAACCAGTCGTGTTTTAAAATTGACTTTGTTATAGTTGTAAACTAGTTTGACTGAGGTTGACTAGTGAGACCGAGTTCCACCCAGTATACTCGAGTCGGTCCGAGTTAGAGAGAGTTCGACCGAGTAAGACTGAGTCCGAGTTTTTATAGCTGATTCTTAAAAAATCGCCAAGGTACATAGCCGATTCGGAGTACTCGGCCTAGTTGGCCTAGTTTTGCAACATCGGTTACACGTATATATTCTGGAATGATTTTAAAGCGGTGTTTACAATGGATAAGGTAAGGACCTGGGCAAGGTAATCTCTTTCTTGATTAGTTAAAATGTAAAAAATGAGTAAAACAGGGTTAGTAGCGCTAACGCTATCGGCAGTGGGTTCATATCGTTATAGAGCCTTGCATCGAGGCACTGTGCTTGCATGTAGTGGCTTGGCACGATAGGTAGTTAGCACCGCCAAATGTGGTTAGCGAAGCTAACCGTCGCCTTTTGCACTAAAACCCTAAAAGCCCATTATGGGCCATATTTAAGCCAAAAACCCTAGGGGAGGCCGCCATTTCTCACTTTTAAAAGCCCTGAGAAAACCCTATAATCCTCTCTCAACTCCTTTGTGTGTTTTGGCTCCATTTTTGGGTTCTTGGGGGATTTAATAAGGAAGGAAGAAGGAAGAAGAGAATGAGAAGGTGATTGCTAGGAAGGAATAGCTTTTTTGTCATCTTTGGACCCTTGTAAGTGTCCATAACCTTTATTATCTAAGTTATCTTTACTTGAAATGAGCTTTTGAGCTCCTTTACTACCATTTGAGGCCATGATGGTTCCATTGATGGAATGGGGAAAGAATTTGGGGGCTAGAGGATGGATTCCTCACCTTCTAGTTTCTAAATCCTTGCATAAAACCCAACCTAGCCTTGTTAAGTCTTGTTTGAGATGAGTTAAGCTTGGAAATCACTTTGGACTTAGATCTTGTTCATGACCTTGTATGGCTATGATTGAACGTTAAAGTTTACATTTTTATGTCTTTAGAGACTGTATGGAAGGTCTCTGGAAGGTTATAGCCTTTAGCTTAACGAATTAAGAGCTTTTGGAAGTTTTGGGCTGAATAGAGAGGTTAGCGCCGCTAACTTTGCAGTAAGCGACGCTAACTCGTCGAGTGGCTTCAGCGACTCTACCTGCAATGGTAGCGACGCTATCAGAAATTTGACTAGGTTGACTTTGACTTTTGGGATAGTTGAGTTTTGAGTCAAACCTTAGAACTCTTAGTACCCGATCCTAGTTAAGGGCCCGAGGGGTTGGAAACCTTGCTTGATGAGATGTTTTTGGTAATAGGAAGTTTAGGAGGTTTTCACGGCACTTTATTATTTTCACTTAGCTGTGAATCAAGTGAGTCTCCTCACCCTCTTGATTATAATGATGATGTTGATATGATATTGAGAATGGGTTGATTACCAACGGATCGAGGCAAGCCCAAGAGTCCAAGAATAAGTTGATAACCGACGGATCATGGCAAGCCCGAGAGTCAAAGAATGATATGATTACCGGTTGTCTGGGGCAAGCTTGGAGACCTTGTTTATATTATGAATCGTATCGGAATCTGGGGAACTCACTAAGCAACGTGCTTACAGTTAAAGTTTATTATTTCAGGTACTCACGGGACTGGCGAGACGAAACCAAGAATGGAGGAAAAACAGATCATGGAATCTGTTGCGTGAGTCCAAGTTCAATATCTAAAGATGGACATCTGGAAAAGTTCATTAAAGGTGATCAAGCAAGTAGAAACATAATATGTCGTTTGTCGACAAGAAAGGACAACTACATCATCTTAATGCCTTACAATGCCAGGTTAGATTTTCTATTTGACTATGGATACAAAAGGCACCAATCTATTTTAGTAACTAGATCCGAACAATTATACTTGTATGTTTCTAGTTTACTTGATGTGGATGAAATGAATTAATGGCTTAGGGAAAAGAAACGACTTAATTTATAAATACATGTTTAATTTGGACATGTCTTTTTTAGTAATACTTAGACATTTCAGTTGGCTTAACCAGTAGAGTTATTTGTCTTAATTTTTAATTTGTTTTTTTGGTCTGCGGTGGCCATTGGGTGCTAGCAGTACTAGACATGCAAACAACCACCTGCTATTACCTTGATTCTCTAAAGCCTACGAATGTAAATACAAAATTAAAGCAAATGATTGAAGCGTAAGTAATATAAATTATCTAATATTATTTTATCTTCGTTGTTATATATTTCATCCATTTTATTGTAGAGCATTATCTTTATACGCAAGTCAATGCGATTCCAACAAAAGGATTAATGTGAGGTGGATAAATGTCTTGGTGAGCACAAACTGCAGCTTTAACTTCATGACTTGTCTAATATATTATTTTTGACTAATCATTTATTATGTGTTTGTGTAGTTTTTCGTGTAGTCAGGTGGCACGAAATGTGGGTATTATGTCTTAAAGTTCATGAAAGTAGTTGTCGTTGAAGGAGTTAAAGTGTTGGGTAACAACGTAAGTAAAATTGTTTAAAATTGATCAATTTTCATGTAATTGTTTAAAAATTGTTTTTATGGCCAATATATTAACTTTTGTCTTAGTTTTGGGGGAAGAATAAATATACAAACATTGAGCTTGATGAGGTGTGCGAAGATTGAGCTACTTATATCATAACCTTTATTTACCGATGATGATAATGTGTATTTGACAATTACTTTTGGATAAACATGGAATGATACTTTGTATTTGACATATTGGAATTTGTGCGATGGATTGAATTTTTGTATATTAATCTTATTTTAATTTGTATTATCATATATTAAATGTGGGATTTATTTTGATTAATATTTGTATAATTTAGAGAAAAAATATTTTTAAAAAACGTAAAATTATGAAATACTAAGATGTATGTCAAAAAAGCTTGTCAAATTACGACAGACAAAAAGTCAGTCATTAATATATGTTATAGATGTATGTCTTGAATGTCTGTCGTAATTGTGTGCCATAAATGCATGTCTTAAATTTACGACAGAAAAATGTCTGTCATGTAACTTTTATGACGGAACTTTCAATAACAAACTTTGTATGTCATCTTTAGTCATTTAATACAGTTATTGTACGTCGTAAATGTCTGTCGTAAAATTATGACAGACAAACTCTGTCGTCTTTTATTTATGATCGGGCTTTCAAAGACATACACTTTTCTACCATCTGTGGCCATTTATGACAAATATTGTCTGTCATGAAAAACTGTTTTTTACTGGTGGTATATAATAATTAAAGTTATTAATCTTAGATTTTTTTTGGAACATCAATGATATTATTAAACTGGCAAGCAAGAAGCTTGCAAAAAACAAACAACGTACAACCAATACAAGAACTAAACTAACAGTCCAGCTAGCACAATTACCAAACAACATATCCACCCAAAAAACATATGTAAAGCGGAAACTAGAGATACAAATTTGTCACAGGGGTATATATCAAGCAGCACCAAGAACATCAAACTAGGGGCAAAATGGCCAAGAAAGAAACTGCAGCACCCGAAGTATGACCGTCTTCAAGAAAAAAACATTAAGGCTACCAGGGTCAATTTCTTCAACCGACACCAAAAAGAATTTGTGAGCTATAGACTCCAGCGAAATCGAAAAAAAGAACTTGCACCACAGAACTCCTCCAAAAGCATCCAAACTTCGAAACAGACTTTTAACATTCTTGAGAGAAAACTAGGGGTATAATCGTCCAAATGAAAAAACATCACCAAATAGCGACAAATAGCATCAGAACCAACGTCTATGAACCTAGAACTACTCACTGAGCCACTCCGAATTAAGATTGAAGGTGTAAATACAAGTTGGAAAAAACCTTCTCCAATCATAGGGATATCCGGGGACAAATTTGTCTATAAAACACACCAATGAACCTCCTGAGTAGAGAACTTGCAAGAGTCACACAGAACCAAATGCACAACTAAATCTATCCTTCTGAAACAATGAACCCACCCGGACTACCATCCGCCTCAATGACTGAACAACATAAGCCAACACCAGACCTCCACTATAGGTAGTCCTATAAGGATAGTTGTTTGATGAACAAAACTTCCAATGTTGTATATAAAGAAGTCTTTCAAAATTCGTGTTAAAATTATTTTTTTCTTCTTATGACATTAATTTTTTTTATTTTGTATTATTTATAATATACAAGTATTGCACATTTTGTTAGTTTTATTTATTTTTTTTCAATTGCTAAACATATAACATTGATAAGTTACTTTATTGATTAACATCCTTTATAACATTTACATTTTCATAATATACATCATTATTGTTGTCATGGTAATATTTTTATTATCACATTAGTTTTTTTTAATTAATTAACAAACCATATAACATAACACAGAGTTGTAAACTAGTATTAACATATAGAGTAGAAAATCAGCAAATATGACAATTTCAAACGAAAATATAAATATTAAAAGGAACTTTAATTATTTAATTTATCTACGCAAAATATTTTGCTTGTATTTAGGGATGTTAACGGGGTCAAATGGGACGAAGATATCATTCCCCTCCCCCAACCCCGATTCCCTACACTATTCCATGCCCCTGATTTTTAGACTAAAAAAAAAAAACTTTTTGGCTAAAAAAATAAAATTTAGACTAAAAAAATTCTTTTTTGGTTTATATATACGTATATTTTAACGGGTCCCCTGCGAGATTTCGGGACGAGGTTGACCACCCCCGCCTCCGCCCCAAATCGAAACGAGGGTTAATCTTGCCCCCACCTCCTTCCGCATTTTGTCATAAACTTAGGCCCTCCGGTGTGCCACCCGACGCCAGGTGCGACGCTGCGGGGAACACCTCCCCCATGCGGCGTCGTCACATTCTCTTGCTCGTGCGGCATGTGACCGTTGGCAACGACTATGTAGCCGTTTGAATCAAATTTTTTTTACCTATATATATATATATATATATATATATATATATATATATATATACACACACACACACACACACACATACATCACACACAACTAATTAAACTACATTACATCTACATATAAACCACAATACAACTAAAAATCCAAATGGATCAAAGATTCGAAGTGTTATTCGATTCGTCATCTTTATCGGAATACGAGACTTGGTTGGTTGAATATACTGTGCAAGCCGCAACATTGCTCCGCCAAGCTGCCGAGATAACCGCCGACACTGCACAAAGTTCAGAAAATGCACGTACATTAACCAGACGTGCTACAATAAACAGAGATCGTGAAGCTGTGCACGATCTCCTTGTCCGCGATTATTTAGCGGAACACTCGTTGTATATAGCGTACCAATTTCGGCGACGGTGTCGGATGAGCAAGCGACATTTCTTGCGTATAGTTCGTGATTTGAGCGAAGTCAATCCAGTTTTGCAATTGCAATATGATGGTAGGGGTAAAGGGGTTTCACGGTGCAACAAAAATGTTACGTTGCGGTTCGTCAGATTGCAACCGACACGACATTTGATTTATGAGATGACTATTTCAAGATGTCGGAGCTGACCGTTCGGGAAAGTGTTTACAAGCACTATCATCCATGTTTACGGCAAACGTTATTTGCATAAACCAACGTTCAACGACATTCAAACGTTGTACACCACACAGGAAAACAAACATGGTTTTCTCGGAATGCTTGGGAGCATTGACTGTATGCATTGGGAGTGGGCTGCTTGTCCTGATGCATGGCGTGGCCAATTTACACGAGGCGATCATCGGCACCCTTCCATTATCCTTGAGGCAGTGACATCCCATAATTTATGGATTTGGCATGCGTTTTTCGGTGTTGCGGATGCATACAACGACCTCGACGTTCTCGACCAATCGCCTATATTTAATGACATTTATAGAGGCGCTTTTGTCCATTTCAGGTCAACGGAGCGCACTACAAACACGGGTATTATCTAGCCGATGGAATATATCGGGATTATTCCGTGTTTGTGAAGTCATTCACATGTCCAATGGATCCAAATCGTCGAATGTTCAAGGCCGCACAAGAAGCGGCTAGGAAGGATGTGGAGCGAGCATTTGGAGTTCTTAGACATCGCTTTCACATGATCAAATACTTGTCACGGGCTTGGGATCCGAGGAGAATACGAGACCTTATGTACACATGCATCATATTATATAATATGATATTAGAGGATAAGGGGAGAGCGATATGTACGTTTGATCCGAACGAAGTTGTACCAACGTACGAGCCGATACCGCTTGCATCGCCGGAATATCTAGAAAACAGAAACGAAGTGCAAAGCAAAGAAACGCATAACAACCTTTGTGCGGATTTGGTCGAGCATATCTATCGGGCTAGAGTTGAGCTGACGCCGGTGCCCGATATCGAGGAGGAGGAATGGGAGTGACGCTACTAGTTTTTATTTTAAATATGTATTTTTTATGTTATTTTAATTTTAATGTTTTTTTTTTAAATTTTTAGGTTTTATTATTTAATGTAATTTTCCATTTTAAAATTTCTATTTTAGTGAATTAATTTATTTTGAAATTAGTTTTATTTTATTTTAAATTTAGTTTGTAAATTAAAAAGTGAGAGGAAGTGAGATGTGTCCATTTCCAAGAGTGAGGGGAGGAGAGAGAGTTACTAACTGGATGTTGAAGTGGCAGGCAAAAAGTGAGAGCAGTATAGAGGGCATACTTGAGGGCCTTACCCCTAAGGCCATCCGGTGTGGTCTCTCATGAATTCTCACTTTTTCCCTGATAAATCAGCGTCCGGTTAGCACCTTTCACTCCTCCCCTCACCATTGGAAATTGTTACCACTCACTTACTCTCACATTTAGTATAAGTATTTATGTATAATGTTTAAGCCACTTACTTCACCCTTGGAAATTGTCGCGCAATGTTGTAACACCGTGCGATGGCAAAAGTGCATACACCTCTTGGTAGGGGTGGTGTTCACCCAAGAGCTTGCACAGTCACATAGGCCTCGCACAAGCCCGAGCTTTTGTACACCGTAAGGCCTTATATGGGTTTGGGGTTCCACTAGAACGGCCCCACGGTTTTTTTTAGATCCCTGATTGCACTGTTTGTTTGTTGGGGTGATTCTTATGAGTAATAATTAAAGTATAGGTGCAGCCCGTATTCGACCTCCGATTATCGGCGCACGTCTTCCATCAGTTCTAACTGGTCAACAGATTCAACTGTAGTTCTATAGATTCAAACTATGGACAGAAAAAAAATCGTTTTGTCTGTTCTAGGGTTTGTTATAATGTGCGTCCTAATGCGTGCCGCGGGCGAATCGTCGACAGGCCTGGCTTTGAATAAAGATGTTGGTGCGCCAGCGGTGTTCCATCCACCAAAATTACCTCGATGGGTCTTACAGAAACACGATCAATCGGCAGGAGAGAAATGCCAATCGGCTATACGTCAGGGTCGACGGAATTACTCGGAAGATCGCACTTTCTGTACTCTGGACATCCAGATACTTTTTCCAGGTAACGTGCATGCTTCGTTCACGGTTTCGGTTTGCATTATTTTGAGATTTGAAGTTTGAAGCAATCGTCGGCCCTTCAAGTGATTAGTGAAAGTAGGTTTCATGTTTGGAATAGTCATCAAGGTTTTATATTTCCTTCAAAGATTGACTTCTCATACAGGTGCAGACGCCAGTGGCATCAGAGATACTTCGGTTGGCATTGTGGCAGTTTTTGACGGACATAATGGTGCACAAGCCAGTGAGACGGCGTCAAAGCTGTTATTGGAGTATTTCACGATGCATGCTGATTTTCTTCTTGATGCCACATATTCTTTTTTGTCCCAGATATCAATGAGAATGTTAGGGAATACGGGAGAACATGGCAAGGCTTGTCCAATGCTTGCTTCTGATGAGAAACCGGGTGAACATGTGCTGCATATCGGAAGGTCTCATCCTCTCTCCATTTCACACACACACAAGACACACAGAAGGAGACACTCACACATCTCTCTTAAAAGCACATATAAGTCACCAATCCATGTATGAATGGCATAGCCATGGGAAGGCAAGTGGAAGCTTTGTCCCCGAAGCTGGCCGGGAAGTTGTAATAAATCATGTGAAGTTTTAGCAATGATTTATAGCAAGAACTAATCCAATAATACGACATATGTGGTGAAATCTATAGGATTTGGATTGATTTGTAGATTCTTGAGTAGGGCTATAAATGAACCAAACAAACATGAACGATGACTTGTACATTCATGTTCGTTCGTTTAAGTTAGTCAAACAAACGAACGAACACGAACGGATAAACGAACGAGTTTTCTTGTTCATGTTCATTCATCTAACAAATTATCTTGTTCATATACTTCGTGAACATGCTAAACGAATATAAATCAACAAACATAAAGAAACACAGATAGACAAACACAATTGAAAATATATGAACATAAAAAGAAATTAAATGAACAAACATAAACGAACAACATAAACAAATGTTCATGAACAAATATGAACGAACATGAATGAGCGAGACCATTGTTCACGTTTGTTTGTTTAACTAAACGAACGAGAATTTGTGTTCGTGTTTGTTCATTTATTAAATAAACGAACTTCCCGCTAAACAGTTCACGAACGGTTCACTAAATGTTCGGTTCGTTTGTAGCCCTATTCCTTAGAGCTATGCATGAGATGGTTTTGGAAGTGAGTAAAATATATGGAATTAATTCAAACAAAAGGATTTGTTAATTCCCTAACGGAAGTGTTTTATGTAAACCCCACTTTAAGATTCCTATACTGTTAGATGATACCTAAAACGATGGCAACAAAACGCTGTAAAAGTCGACTTGTTAATTATAATGTCACATCTTGATCAAGCAACAACTCCAACATCAAGTTGTTAACATGAAGCATGTGGCATCTGTCACAGGACTGAGTTTACCTTGTCAACCATCTTTGATGGAGCTTTCCGCTTGGAAATCCTGAAGGAATCTTTGCTAAGGGCAATAGATGCGATTGATGCACAATTTGCTGAGGTGATCAGTGGTAGTTATAGTCGTTGCTTTTTTGGGTTTCTGTACTAATATTTGTAATTCATACCGTTGTGGACAAATTTATGGATTGTTATTTGCTTTTCTGAAGGAGGCTTCTAGATCCGGTTACAACTCTGGCTCCACCGCAACAGTGATATTAATCGCAGATAGTCAACTTCTTGTTGCCAACATTGGAGACTCAAAGGCTTTCATATGCTCTGAGATATTCCAGTCTCCTTCCGAGGCTAAAGGTTAGAAAGAGTGTTTATTTATTTATTATTTTATAAATTTATAAATGTTCTGATTGGGAGAGCTTGGAAATTATGTGATTGACATAATGACATATTAGTGGATACACGTATGGTGTCACATGTTTGTTTGATTATGGCCTTTGAAAGAATCTTATTGTCAAAGACTAGTTTATGCACACTTTTGGTGATGATGGTTTTGTAAATGGCAGCTACTTTAATGAGATTGTACAGGAAAAGAAGAAGTGATGGTGACTCCGTACGCATGGGGAACTTTAAATTGGCAACATCTGATGGTTTGCCTCACTTTTTTGCCAAAGAATTGACCAACGATCACCATCCGGAGAGGGCTGACGAAAGGTCCCGAATAGAATCTGCTGGAGGTCATGTCACTGAGTGGGCTGGTGTATGGAGGGTCAATGGTCAGTTGGCTGTTTCACGTGCTATTGGTGACGTGTCCTTTAAAAGGTTTTTATATTTAACGTCTTAATTTGTAGTTTGATCGACAAGTGCATGAGTAGTATTGCTTGCTGGATTTTCTTTCTTTTTCAAGTGGAAGCGATTAATTTGAATGCTTTTGTGTTTTTTTATCAGGTTCGGTGTTATATCTGTTCCGGAAGTCACGGATTGGCAACCTCTGACCGGTAATGATAGTTATTTGGTGGCTATATCTGATGGGGTTCTTGAAAGATTAAGCCCACAGGATGTATGTAATACGCTATGGGAACTACGTACTCGTCACCCCCTGGGATTAGTTGACAGTTCTTCATGTTCAAACTCGTTAGCTGATTGCATTGTTGATACTGCTTTTGAAAGAGGCAGTAGGGATAACTTGGCAGCTGTCGTAGTTCCATTGGGACTAGAAACTCTACCTGACACTCAACTCAGACTGCCTGGTAATTACTATCATTTCAACTTCATACCTATCTTTGTGGAAATGGGTACATATAAGTGTTTTATATATTGGATTTTTCTTTAACTTGCAGATTCGGTGATTGCTAATTCAACGATTGATAAATCCTAGACGAAACGGAACGGACCCGACCGGCCATGTCAAATCCGAAGGTAAAGGTTGTTCATTGGTTGCAAGTTTCTGCATTGTATGATTGGGAGGTTTGAATTGTAAATGGCAGAAAATTTACATATAACTAGTGTAATTTTTCCGCGCATTGCCGCGGATAATTTTATATGCAGAAACTTTAAAAAAAATGGCTTGTTAGTTTATAAAAACAAAAAGTCTATACAACATTATATAAAATACAAAAATATGAACTTTTTGAGAAACAAATTTGCTAAAAAAATGTTGTAAAAGAAGTTGTCCAATTTAAAGGGAAAACTAATTTTGAAGAACATAAAAAAAACATAAATATAAACAAGGTTGGGAATCTTTTGTAATGTTAATTGTTAAAAAAATGTAATCAAAATTGTTAAAATATTTTAGAAGAAGTTGTAAAAGAATTTAAAAAAAAAGAAGTCACTTCTAACAAAAAAAAAGTTGTAAAAGAATTGAGAGAAACTATTAAAAAAAAGGTATGCGAAATTTTTTGAAAGAATGTATTACCAAATTTGTGTTGAAATAAGTAAAGTTTTTTAAAAAGAAATGCATATAAAGAAGAAGGGAAGGGATTCGAACCCACTTCATTTCCATACCAAAGTAACTTGCATACAACTGAACCAAATGTGTACTTTATTATCTATCTGCAATCAATTATCTTTAAAGCAGGGGCGGACCTATGGGTAGCACCCGAGTGCCCGTGCTACCCCTTAAATTATGTCACGAAGGGTAAAAAAATTCGCGATAAATTTTTTTATGTATTGGTGCTCCCCCTAAAAAGCACAAATATCAGTTTAGTTGGGCTGGTAAATCCCTTGTCTTGAAACAGGAAGGACTCACGTTCGAATCTTGTTAAGCAGCGCTCCAAGACTTTTTTTTATATTGTTTCCTTGCCACCTTATTCTCACAAATACCCAACAAAAATTGAAAAAAAAAACCACATGGAATACAAATGGTCAATGTAACGCCAAGACACTCTTTTTATGTAAATATAATAAAAAGGGTAAATTGGTCATTTTACCTTAGAAGGGTAATTTGGTCTTTTGGACAGAAAAGAATTTGGTTTGAAATAATATTTTGAGTTTTGGACTTAAAATGTTATAAAAACTGAAATTTGGTCGTTTTACCACAAAAGGGTATTTTGGTCATTTGACCATGTGAAGGACCAATTGTGCAAAAATATTGCTCCTGGTGGCAAAAGTATAAGAAATGAAAGTTTTATTGTGATAAAACTTGATATTGGTGCCAAAAGTTCAAGAAATGGAACTTAGGAACTAAATTTGTAAAAATTGGAAGTATATATAGAAGAGTTGACTCTCTTCTTTGACTGATCAGTGTGCAGCAACGGGAGAAGCATTGAAGGTGCGATTTCTGCAGGAGATCATGGAATTGAAGCAAGAACTTGGAACAATTGTTGGAATGGGTGATTTCCAAGCAATTAAGGTAAGTAGATTGCCTTTTTAGACAAGTTCTTAATGTGTTTTATAGAAACTGAAATTTGTAAATTTCAGTTATGATTATGTAGTTTAAATGGTTTAATGCTTCCATTAAGTCATGCTAAAAGGACTTAACTCAAGAAAATGGAAGTAGATTGCTATTTGTGATGAATTTGAAGTATTGGGGTTTTTGGAACTAAGAACCCTAATTCTTTCTTTGATTGATTGAGTGGGTTTTAATGGTTGAAAACCTTGTCTTAATAGAAGGTTTTAGCCTAGAAACAAACCCCATACGATTAAGAACTGGATTAAGGACTTAATGGGCCAAAACTGTGTGCTACAGTGCACAAATTGCGACTGCCCAGGAGGCTGCACTGGCGCAGGGCGCAGTGCGCCCTATTCTAGGCGCAGTGCGCCTCCAAGGCAGGGAGTCCAAAATGCTAATTTTTGTTTGGCTTGTCCGATTTAGCTCAAACTTGAATCCTAGGCTCGTTATGGTCTGAAAAGTTTGGGAAAATTTTTATATTGAGTTTCCGACCCCTCGGGGGCACTGTAGATCGATTCAAATGCCTCGGTGAATAGTAAAATTCACATAAAGATAGTAAATGTAAAGTTTATTATCTAGGCATTGTTTATAATGATATAATATTGGACTCTTACGTAATAGAGTCAATTTAGATGATTATTAACCTATTATCATTTGGTATATAAATGAATATATAGGTATGAGACAAAATGGTTGTGGTGCACGCAAAGGCAAGAAACAACCGGGATTTAAACGTAGCTAGTATCCAGGTGAGTAATCTCACTGATATCATATGTGATATATGATGATTGAATTGTTACAGGTTGAAACAGCTTCGAGGGACGAAAACGACAAGTGTAAAAATATATGTAAAAGACAAGACCAGATAAGCCGTGAGTCATTGCGATGACAAAGACGGAACTGTGAGTCAATACATATATATATATATACACTATGATAGACAAGACCGGATAAGCCGTGAGTCTAGGCAACAGCGGGCTAACCCGTGAGCCATAGTTTATTTTGATGAGTCAAACTTATATAGACAAGACCGGATAAGCCGTGAGTCTAGGCAACAGCGGGCTAACCCGTGAGCCAAGGCAACAGCGGTCTAACCCGTGAGCCATATTTGATTTTGTATTGTATGATATTCTGATGCGGCCTATACGGCTATGATATTGGATGCTATATCCAACCGGTGCGGCCTATACGGCTATTATATTGTTACAGGAACATGGTGCGGCCTTTTGGCTATGATATTGGGCTATTGAACCCAGCTGGTGTGGCCTGCGGGCTATGATTTATATATTGATAATGTTTTGGTGCGGCTTATATAGCCATGACATATGATGCAGTCCATTGTGACTAAGAAACATGGGACAGAAACGATAGATATGATT
This sequence comes from Cichorium intybus, assembly GCA_023525715.1. Classification (NCBI taxonomy): domain Eukaryota; kingdom Viridiplantae; phylum Streptophyta; class Magnoliopsida; order Asterales; family Asteraceae; genus Cichorium; species Cichorium intybus. Next base: position 10,542,093 of record CM042015.1, on the reverse strand, counting down.
ATCTGTGCAAATAACTGATGTGGTTTGATAATTGCAGGTTGTAATGAAGTAGCCTGTAAGGCTACAAAATTAGGATGTGAAATCCTAAGAGATATATGGTCAGCCAGTGAGGCTATGAGTTTGGATTCGATATCCAAACAGATATACGAATATATTTGATACATGTTATTTGCATATACGATTACTCACTGAGCTTTGTAGCTCATACCGTTTGTTAAATGTCCCTGCAGGTTAGCATAACCCTGGTAAGGGTAGGGATAAAGTCCGTGACTCAAGAAGTGGACTTGTAGATGCTGTCAGTAGCAGCCCGGCTTTAAAGGAGATTTGGTATTTTATACTCTCCTTGATACGCTTGTACCCGTTTTTATTAAAATATACCCCTTTTGTTATGGTTTTATGTAATGAAACCTATGTTTTAAATGAAAAAATTTCAGGGGTGTTTTCGTTTTAAAAGCCGGGTGTTACAAGTTGGTATCAGAGCCGTGGTTTAAGTGAACTAGGTGTCTATAGAGTAGATTCCTGGACTTAAACCTTGAGAGATAGTAGACATGATATATAGTAGGTGTATATAGTTGTTATTATACATATATAACCTAACCGGTGCTGACTTCTAACGTATAAGAAGTATGAGCAGCGAATTTTATTTGGAGGAATTTAGGGCGTGCAGCTTTAAGAGGCGAACCAGCCCTTTCTCAAGGCTCCATTGAACGAGGGGCAACGAGACAAGTAGCAGAAAATCCACATGGCAAGCAACAGTAGTTGCTGTGGTCAAAGAAAGAAATTGGGTGCTCACCCTGATTGATATCAAGGTGAAAGAAAAGTAGCTGAGACTACAAGAAAAGCTAGAAAACGATTAGTGGACGCTTCAGGAGAAGTTACCACAGACTGGTCCAACCTTAAAGGGAAGGGACCAAAACAGAGTAGTTATGTATTATGAGAAGTGCAGGAAAAGCACTAAGAAAATTGTAGGGTTGAGACTCTACCGTTGACATGCTGAAATTGCAGATGATAGGAGCAGATTGCTCGAGCTTGTTGGATAGATTGGAAGTGTGTCTAGCGCGGAGCTATAGAACACTTTCTTATGAAATACTCACATGCTAAATGTGGAGTAACGGGTGATGAACCCAGGAAAGAACGGGAAGGACCAGTGATACCTTGAGCATTCCAGCAGACTGTGGAAGAAGCTCGTGAGTAGACTGATATGGTCTCAAATATAATTGTTTTGAATATACTCCCCGTATATGTTATATATGATCCATGAAGCTATGCTGTGGATCGATGACTTTGATGTATTGTCTGAATATTTCATCAACGATTATGGATGAAATTTTAGAACTGGCTATAGCAAATAGCAAATATGTTCAAGATATTGAACACCTGGAAGGTAGTCTGCCTAGGATTTACGGGACCATTTTTTCCCCTATAAATCTAGAGCCGATGCCTACCAATGAATTTGAAGAAATTGTGCACATGAATTGGTTAGCAATGAATGATGCTAACATGAATTGTAGAAAGATGAATATTATGGTTCAAAAATCAGAAATGAAATGGACGAAAATCCATGGTAAATGACCGCTGTTGAGAATACCGGTTATTTTCCTTTGCTTAAACTCGGAAAAGAGTTAGTAAAGGAATGATGTTGTAGTTGGCATACGTGGTATGGGCCAAGCTAAATAAAGCGGTGATAGTAGTGTACTACTTTAAATAAATTCTCGGATGTTTCTTTTGAAAAGAACTTCCAGGATTTCTGCCAGATTGGCGAGAAGAGCTTATGATTAAATTGGTCTTGGGAGCCGTTCCTGTTATTTAGGCTCTATATTGACTAGCCTCTGCAGAGATGGCAGAGTGGTAAAACAATTGGAAGAAATTGTTTTTGAATTGGGGTCTCATATGGCCAAATGTGTCATCGTGTGGAGCCCTATCTTGTTTGAAAAGAAGAAAGATAAGTTAATGTGTATGTACATTGACTACTGAGAATCTGCTATTCTCGAAACCAGACTGAATATGAGGTACATTTGTACCAGATATTGGAGTTACTTCACTGAGTTAAGTGATATGTAAAATTCTCCAAGTATGAAAATTTGGCTAAAAGAAGTTTCAATTCTTTGGGCATGATAATAGTGCCAAAGATGATAAAATAAATCTAGTGGGATAGATGATGTGATAAAACTGGAACCGCCTGAGGAATCTGACTGAAATTGTAGTTCCTTGGATTGGCGGGTTATTATAGGAGAGTTGTAGAAAACTGCTCCTCGATTGCTGTTTAGCTGACTAAAGTTGACCAAGAAATGTGAAAAGTTGGAGTGGGTAGAAGAACCACATGTAACTTTTCAAAGGTTGAAACAAACCCTGTGTGAAACTCCGGTGTTAGCATTATTGCTAAGCGGAGAAGATAAATTGGATTATAGAAATGCATCCAGAGTTGATTTTGGATACATGTCATTGCAGTAGCAATTATGAATTTGACATTGAAGCTTTAGAGACACCACTTGTATGGTGTAAAGCTTACTGTTTATATGGATCATATAAGTTTGAAGTACTTAATTGATCAAAAAGAAGCTAAACAGGAGATAGCAAAGATAGATGGGTTACTTAAAGATTTCGGCTATGAAATCTTATACCATCTCGGAAAGGCGGATGTGATTATGATGCCTTGAAATGAAACGAGTATCTTTTGAAAGATACAACCACATGCATGAGTGTGGCGAATTGATTACCTGAGTTGATTCGGGTAGCACAAGAAGAAGTGTGCCAGGCTGAAAACGTGAAGAGTAAATGAATGATTAGCTATCGAAAGAAGCTAGTTAGAAACTCATGACGATTGAAAACCCTTGGTGGTTGTGTATGTGAGTTCCAAAGCATGGTGAGATATGAAATCTACCCTTAGAGGACGTATATTGGAGTAGATATGTTAAATGCCCGGGACAGTACCAAACTGTGTAGGATGATATAACCTATATATTGGTAGCCGGAAATGAAAGAAAGACATTGAAAGACATGTGAAAAGTGTTTGACTTGTGTGTAACTACAGTCAAATCATTAGAAACATACGGAAAATTTAACCGTTGTAGGTCCCAAAGAAGAAATGGGACGAAAATATCATAGACTTTGTAACAAAGTCTTTGCAAGTACCGCATGGGTATGACACCATATGGGTAATTGCAGATTGATTGATGAAATCAGTGTAGATTTATACTGACTAATGAAGAATTTAGATCGGAAAGTAGTGAAACACTACATAGAACAAGAAAATTGTTGACGTGCACTACAGGTGGCGACTGTGTCGGATCGAGACACTAGAATTATTTGCTGAATTTAGCATTAATTCCTAGAATTGATAGTTTAAAAGTACTAGTAAGTACTGTATAGGAATTGCAGAAATGATAGACGAGGCGAGAAAATGATGCAAACTCTAGAAGATGTGTTTGAAAATTGCATAGCAAACCCTAGTGGAAGATGAGAAGATCGCCTATCGTTGGTAGAACCCGTAGATAATAATAGTTTTAGTACCAGCATTTAGATGACTCGTATAATGCATAGTATAGAATACCGTGTTATCCTTCGATTTATAGGATTGAAGATGTGGAACAGCCGTTGGCTAGATCCTAGACGGTGATACAAGTTAAAAAGAAGACTTGATAAATACGAGAAAATTGGAAAAATGGCTAAGAAGCAGTAACGGTAGTACATGAGCCATAAAGTAAAACCGTTGCAATTCCAGATGAGGAATGTTGGGGTAATCAAAAGATCCTACGGAAAGACTAGAAATTGAGGTGGGACAAAAAGGAAAGTTGAGTCCATGTATATTGGACCTTTCCAGGTATCCCAAAAAGTAAGAATTGTGATGTATTGATTGAAGTTTCTTGATGAACTTCAAGATATTTATAATGTTTTCTATGGGTCTCATAGTTCTGAGAACATGGAATGATAAAATTTCAACAAATACCTCATGCTGAAATGAGGTAGATAAGTAGTCAAGGTATACGGGACGACCGGAGGAATGTTAGATGAACAGTGATATAACCGCAAAATAAGAAGACTAGTATGGTAAAAGTGCTTTGGCAATACCATGAATGTTTCCACATGGTATGGGAAACCGAAATTGTGACAAGATAGAAATACCCCAACTCTTTGTATGATTTCGGGGACGAAATCTTTTGAAGGAGGGGAGAATTTGTAACGCCAAGACACTCTTTTTATGTAAATATAATAAAAAGGGTAAATTGGTCATTTTACCTTAGAAGGGTAATTTGGTCTTTTGGACAGAAAAGAATTTGGTTTGAAATAATATTTTGAGTTTTGGACTTAAAATGTTATAAAAACTGAAATTTGGTCGTTTTACCACAAAAGGGTATTTTGGTCATTTGACCATGTGAAGGACCAATTGTGCAAAAATATTGCTCCTGGTGGCAAAAGTATAAGAAATGAAAGTTTTATTGTGATAAAACTTGATATTGGTGCCAAAAGTTCAAGAAATGGAACTTAGGAACTAAATTTGTAAAAATTGGAAGTATATATAGAAGAGTTGACTCTCTTCTTTGACTGATCAGTGTGCAGCAACGAGAGAAGCATTGAAGGTGCGATTTCTACAGGAGATCATGGAATTGAAGCAAGAACTTGGAACAATTGTTGGAATGGGTGATTTCCAAGCAATTAAGGTAAGTAGATTGCCTTTTTAGACAAGTTCTTAAAGAAGTTCTTAATGTGTTTTATAGAAACTGAAATTTGTAAATTTCAGTTATGATTATGTAGTTTAAATGGTTTAATGCTTCCATTACGTCATGCTAAAAGGACTTAACTCAAGAAAATGGAAGTAGATTGCTATTTGTGATGAATTTGAAGTATTGGGGTTTTTGGAACTAAGAACCCTAATTCTTTCTTTGATTGATTGAGTAGGTTTTAATGGTTGAAAACCTTGTCTTAATAGAAGGTTTTAGCCTAGAAACAAACCCCATACGATTAAGAACTGGATTAAGGACTTAATGGGCCAAAACTGTGTGCTACAGTGCACAAATTGCGACTGCCCAGGAGACTGCACTGGCGCAGGGCGCAGTGCGCCCTATTCTAGGCGCAGTGCGCCTCCAAGGCAGGGAGTCCAAAATGCTAATTTTTGTTTGGCTTGTCCGATTTAGCTCAAACTTGAATCGTAGGCTCGTTATGGTCTGAAAAGTTTGGGAAAATTTTTATATTGAGTTTCCGACCCCTCGGGGGCACTGTAGATCGATTCGAATGCCTCGGTGAATAGTAAAATTCACATAAAGATAGTAAATGTAAAGTTTATTATCTAGGCATTGTTTATAATGATATAATATTGGACTCTTACGTAATAGAGTCAATTTAGATGATTATTAACCTATTATCATTTGGTATATAAATGAATATATAGGTATGGGACAAAATGGTTGTGGTGCACGCAAAGGCAAGAAACAACCGGGATTTAAACGTAGCTAGTATCCAGGTGAGTAATCTCACTGATATCATATGTGATATATGATGATTGAATTGTTACAGGTTGAAACAGCTTCGAGGGACGAAAACGACAAGTGTAAAAATATATGTAAAAGACAAGACCAGATAAGCCGTGAGTCATTGCGATGACAAAGACGGAACTGTGAGTCAATACATATATATATATACTATGATAGACAAGACCGGATAAGCCGTGAGTCTAGGCAACAGCGGGCTAACCCGTGAGCCATAGTTTATTTTGATGAGTCAAACTTATATAGACAAGACCGGATAAGCCGTGAGTCTAGGCAACAGCGGGCTAACCCGTGAGCCAAGGCAACAGCGGGCTAACCCGTGAGCCATATTTGATTTTGTATTGTATGATATTCTGATGCGGCCTATACGGCTATGATATTGGATGCTATATCCAACCGGTGCGGCCTATACGGCTATGATATTGTTACAGGAACATGGTGCGGCCTTTTGGCTATGATATTGGGCTATTGAACCCAGCTTGTGCGGCCTGCAGGTTATGCTTTATATATTGATAATGTTTTGGTGCGGCTTATATAGCCATGACATATGATGCAGTCCATTGTGACTAAGAAACATGGGACAGAAACGATAGATATGATTATCTGTGCAAATAACTGATGTGGTTTGATAATTGCAGGTTGTAATGAAGTAGCCTGTAAGGCTACAAAATTAGGATGTGAAATCCTAAGAGATATATGGTCAGCCAGTGAGGCTATGAGTTTGGATTCGATATCCAGACAGATATACGAATATATTTGATACATGTTATTTGCAGATACGATTACTCACTGAGCTTTGTAGCTCATACCGTTTGTTAAATGTCCCTGCAGGTTAGCATACCCCTGGTAAGGGTAAGGATAAAGTCCGTGACTCAAGAAGTGGACTTGTAGATGCTGTCAGTAGCAGCCCGGCTTTAAAAGAGATTTGGTATTTTATACTCTCCTTGATACGCTTGCACCCGTTTTTATTAAAATATACCCCTTTTGTTATGGTTTTATGTAATGAAACCTATGTTTTAAATGAAAAAATTTCAGGGGTGTTTTCGTTTTAAAAGCCGGGTGTTACAGTCAAAGTCCCAAACAAAAGTAAGGCCCATTTTTTTTTCTTGTTTTCCTGCGTGCAGCGAACAAACAGAAAGGCAAAAGCCTTTTTTTTGTCTTCTACCCCCTTCTTCCGTCAAACACGAACGAATAAAAAAAACACAAATCTTTTTCTACTGTGTTCTTTTTTGTGAAGCAATTTTTTGTCCCATTTATCCCAACAAGTGGTTGTGCTTCAATTCCGGCAACCACCACTCCTCCGACAACCACCTCATCTGCTCCTGCCTCCTCTTCTCCTCCCTAGGCTCCTCTCACAATGAAACAGGTAATTTTAATGTTATAATTAGGTTATATTATCTTTATTTGTTAATTGTTATTGTGTTAAAAAAACATGAAATTAGCAAGTGTGATTGTTTAATTAGGTACTTAGCAGCCACTTAGGGTTAATATTTACGCATTATATGTTGTTTTAAACTTTAAAGAATCAAAGTTGAATATTTTCATTGTAGGGTTCCATTGGCAATTTTTTTAAAAGAAAGATAGATGTTGGAGATAGAGATGATAATGGTAGAGGACCTTCAAAAAGAAATAATTCAAATGAAACGCCGCAAAGTGAAAAAGAAAGACCCCAAGTTCCACAATACCCATACTACACGTATTCAATCGAGTTTTGATTTGAATGATCTTCCTTCGGATCCCGGAGATAGACCAAAAATTACATCTTATCATCCTAATCAAATGGATGAAATAAGGAGGGCATATTTGATGAAAGGACCTTGTCAACCAAAGGGGCATGCTTTTCCATCAAAGTTAGTTGGTAAGAAGTTAAGGCATTTTGTTGTAGGTTGGTTTGATGAATTTCAATGGTTAGAGTATAGCATTAAAAAGAACAAAGCCTTTTGTTTGTGTTGATACTTGTTTGGAGATATTGTAGGACAAAAAGGTGGGAGAGATACATTTGCATCGGAAGGGTTTGACAATTGGAGTAAAAAAGGTGCATTGTCGACTCATGTGGGTAGTATTGATAGTTTGCACAACAAAGCACAACAAAAGTGTGAACTTCTATTGAAAAAACATCAATCTATTAGTGAGACCATTCGTAAGCAAACGAAACTCGATCAAACCAATTATGAAATTCGATTACGTGCTTCAATACAAAGTTGTAGACTTTTATTGAAAGATGCATTACCTTTTCGGGGTCATGATGAGTCGGAAAACTCTCTCACTAGAGGACTCTTCTTAGACGTATTAAGTTTGATTAGAAAAAATAATGAGGTCATTCATAATGTTACTATGGAAAATGCTCCCAAAAATGAGAAATTGACTTCTCCAACGATTCAAAAGGACATTGTTAAATGCTTTGCACAAGAGGTCATCATGTCCATTTGTGATGAAATTGGCAAGGATGTATTTGGTATTTTAGTTGACGAGTCAAGTGATGTATCAAAAAAGGAACAAATGGCTATAGTTTTGAGATATGTTGATAGCCGTGGATTAGTGAAGGAAAGATTTATTGGAATTGTTCACGTAACAAATACATCTTCTTTGACTCTAAAAGAGGCCATTGATACCGTACTTACCAACAACAACTTAAGTATGGCTCAGGTGAGAAATCGTCAATTTTATTTTTCTTTGAATCTTTATTTACTTTATTTCTTTAATCTTTATTAGATATTGAATCTTTATTTGAAATAATTAGGTGAGAGGTCAAGGTTATGATGGAGCAAGTAATTTGCGTGGTGCGTTTAACGGATTGAAGTCATTGATATTAAAAGAAAATAAATCCGCACATTACGTACATTGTTTTGCACATCAACTTCAATTAGTGATTATAGCGGTAGCAAAGAAGCATGATGATGCTAAGGAATTTTTTGAGCAATTAGCTTTGGTCGTTACAGTGGTTTGTGGTTCATGCAAGAGGAACGACATGTTACTAGAGATGCACAAGAAAAGAGTAGAAGAGGAGATTGGTCAAGGTGAAATTGAAACCGGAAAAGGGTTGAATCAAGAGGGTTCCCTTACTCGACCGGGCGATACAAGATGGGGTTCTCATTTGAGAACAATCATAAGTTTGATGAAATTATTTCCGGAAGTTGTTAAGGTACTTGCCTATATTGGAAAAGAAGGATTAAGTGCTTATAACCGTAATCAAGCAAACGGTATTTTGGCATATTTCAACATATTTGAATTTGTGTTTGTTTTACACTTGATGTTGGAAATTCTAGGCCTCACGGATACCTTGTCAAAGCATCTTCAAAGAAAAGATCAAGATATTTTGGAAGCGGCTATGTTGATAAAAGGGACAAAGCGAGCATTGCTAGCTTTGAGAAAAGATGGGTTTCCACAACTATTTGAGAATGTATCTTCTCTTTGTGAAAAACATAGTATTAAAATTGTGGAATTGACGGAATATTATGTTATCCCACGAAACCGTACGACAAACAAGACAAATCAATATCATTTTGAAGTTGAGATTTTTAACACAATTTTGGATAAGCAAATTCAAGAATATGTGGATCGATTTAGTGAAGTGACCACTGAATTGGTAGAATGCATGGGAGCTTTGAGTCCTTGTGATTCATTTTCTAGATTTGATAAATCAAAGTTGTTGAAGTTAAGCGAGATATACAAAGACGATTTTGATGATTCGGAAAGGGTACATCTTAGTAGCCAACTTGATGTATATTATCACTCTTTGATACATGATGATAAATTTGCCAACTTGAAAGGAATTTCGGAACTCTCTCGCTTAATGGTGGAAACGGGAAAAAATCTCTCTTTTCATTTGGTTTATAGGTTATTAAAGTTAACTTTGATTTTGCCCGTCGCCACCGCGACCGTTGAACGATGTTTTTCTGCGATGAAGTTAGTGAAGACGGATTTGCGTAATAAAATAGGTGACGAATTTTTGAATGGTGCTTTGATTTGTACGGTGGAAAAGGAAGCACTTATGGCGGCTACGGATGACAAAATAGTTGATCGTTTTTATAAACTGGCTACACGAAGAGGATAGCTTTGCAATGTAAGTACTAGTTTTAATTTTAGTTTGTCGGTTTGTAATGTTTAATTAAACTGTATATTTTACTTTTAGTATGCGGAAAAAAAATTTGTGCTACCCCTTGGTTCGGTCCCTGGCTCTGCCCCTGCTTTAAAGATACAACGGCGCAAGTTAGCATAACCTAAAAATGAACAGTAGATGGCGCATGTTAAGGGGCGACAATTGTATATATATATATATATATATATATATATATATATATATATATATATATATATATATATATATATATATATATATATATATATATATATATATATATATATATAATTATCTCATCTTATTTCATTTCTTAAAATTTTGAAAGCTACAAATATCGTCTTCTCTGAAATTATCAGATGTTTATAAATAATAAATAAATACCCAACCTTGGTTAACTCTAGCCAAAGACATGGCAAATACATGGCAAATACTTTAATAGTTACTCACTCAAGAAGACATGAGAAGTGTCCCAAACATCTGACGGAATTTCTAATTGATATATTTATTCACGTTCAAGCAGTATGAATTGACTAGAAGTATGCCATCTTTTCCAGGAACATCATCATATATAATTACTTTTAATTCTTTTTTTCAATTCCAGTGTGCGAAGTATGACCTTGCATCATCAATTGTCATTCTTTTTGGAAAATTTCAACAAACAGCAACACAATACACTTACCGATATAGGCATACACGTTATTTTGTACCCATAATATACTTGTATTTATTTACCCATAGCAGCAAGGTACTTACATTTTTTATATTGATAATAACTAAAGACTCTTATTGTACACAACAAGTATCAAAATATCTCTTTGATTCATAATAGGAAATATAACTCAAAAACCTATTACAATTGTTTCTTACAATCTGATTTCATAACTCGAAGATTCAGATTATATAACTAGGAAAAGTATAAAGCATAGGACAAAGTAAAAACCACAATTCAATTTGTCCCCTGAAAGTGACAGTGATTGTACAGGAACCTTCCACTAGGAGCTTAGGATTCCTACAATCACCCCCGAATCTCTAAGTCCTTCTAGAGACGTCTATGTTCCCGATCAAGATCGTCATTTCTTTGAACTTGGTTCGAGCCAATGGTTTTGTGAGTATGTCCGCCTTTTGTTCTACACCAGGAATGTATTCAACCTCCACTTGTTCCTTTTCAACACAGTTACGAATGAAGTGGAATCTCGTGTGAATGTGTTTACTTCTTCCGTGAAAAACTGGATTCTTCGTTAGTTCGATAGCCGACTTGTTATCAATCCTAAGAACCACCTTATCTTGCACCTTGTTCATGATTTCTCCTAGTAAATCTTGAAGCCATATTGCTTGACAAGCAGCCGCGGTGGCTGCCATGAACTCTGCCTCGCAAGATGATAAAGCAACGGTATCTTGCTTTTGCGAACACCAGGTTATCGGAGATGACCCATAGTAGAAAATGTGACCAGTTGTGCTTCTTCCGTCATCTGGATCAACATTGTGACTACTATCACTGTAACCAATAAGTCGTTTTTGCCCCGTCCTCTCGTACTTGATTCCGTATCCCGTTGTTCCACGTAAGTATCTTAGGATGTGTTTGATTGCATTACCATGTGATTCTCTTGGATTCTGCATATATCGGCTAATAACTCCAACCGCGTATGCCATATCGGGTCTTGTTTGCAAGAGATATCTAAGACATCCTACCACTTTTCGATATTGTGTCGGGTCGATTTCGGGTTCATCTTCGGCCTTTGACAATTTTGTTCCTGGATCCATTGGAATGTGGGTCGGATTGCAATCATGTAAACCGGCTTCCTTCAGAATGCGTTGTGCATACGCTTCTTGGTTTATTGTAATCCCCGATTCATCTTGTTTGACTTCAATGCCCAGGTAGTAAGTTAATCTTCCAAGATCAGACATCTCGAAGTTCTTGGACATGTCAAATTTGAATCTTTTGATCATGTTCAAATTTGTACCTGTAACAAATAAGTCATCAACATAAATTGCTAAAATTAGCAAGTTAGATCCTTCGTTCTTCCGGTACACCGATGGTTCTTTCATGCACTTGTGAAATTTCATTCCCCTCAAAATCCCATCAAGTTTCGTATTCCATGCTCTTGGTGCTTGTCTAAGGCCATATAACGCTTTTGAAAGACGATACACCTTGTGCTCTTCGCCTTTCCTTATGTAGCCTTCCGGTTGAAACACATAAACGGTTTCCTTCAACTCTCCATGCAAGAAAGCCGTTTTGACATCCAAGTGGTGAAGTTCCCACCCATTAGTAGCGGCTAAGGCAATGAGAAACCTGATGGTTTCAATGCGAGCTACCGGAGCAAATACCTCTTGGAAATCAATACCAGGTTGTTGCACGTACCCTTTAGCAACCAACCTTGCCTTGTGTTTGTTTATGGTGCCATCTGCATTTTTCTTCAGCTTGTACACCCATTTGAGTCCAATTGCCTTCACCCCCATAGGCTTGTTCACGAGAGTCCACGTATTATTCTTGTTGATTGAATTGATTTCCGCATTCATGGCTTTAACCCACTCTGGTTCTTTCTTCGCCTCTTCAACTGATACTGGTTCGTCACTGGTTGTTAGGAGAAGTTCTTCCAGGTTGTTAAGATTAAGCACATAATCTTGAAGTCGAATCGGAAGATTCCTTTGTCTCGTAGACCTTCGGTGTTGGGTGTTGATGACTGGATTTGGTTGCTCATCTTCTTGAACCTGTACTCCGTCTTCCATTTCATGGTCTGATTCAATTGGTTCGATATCGTTTCCTTGGTTGTTCGTTTCATTCTCTGGATATGCCCATGTAACTATGAATGACCCAGGTTCTTCATTTTTGGTACTTGCTTCTTTGACCCAATCCCACCATTTTGTCTCGTCAAAAATAACGTCTCGACTTACAATTATTTTTTGTGTAGCCGGGTTAAAAAGCCGATAAGCTTTCGTGCCCGGTTCAGAACCAAGATGTACTATCTTGATCTTGCATCCAACTTCTTGAGATTCACTGGTTCAACTTTTGCATATGCTAGACATCCAAATATACGAACATTCTCTAGATTCGGTTTTCTTTTATACAACTTCTCGTAAGGAGTTGTATCACCAAGGACTCTTGTGTAAACACGGTTGATCAGATTTGTGGAGTGTTTTACCGCTTCTCCCCATAAGTTATTTGGAACATGCATCGCCTTCATGATACTTCGTGTCATGTCCATTAGTGTTCGGTTTCTTCGTTCCACAATACCGTTTTGTTGTGGTGAATATGGGGCGGTAAGATGACGTTTGATTCCATTTATATCACAAAAGGAATTAAATTCGAGCGAAGTAAACTCACCTCCTCGATCACTTCGAAACACCTTCAAAGATTTTCCAAGCTCATTCTCCGCCAAAGCTTTGAATTTCTTGAAGTGTAAAAACGCCTCACTTTTCTCTTTTAAGAGAAAGATCCACATATATCTTGAAAAATCATCAATTAATGTGAAAATGTACCGATTTTGACCTATCGTTGACGGTGTGATCGGACCGCATAAGTCACCGTGAACTAGCTCCAAAGGTTGTGTCGCTTTATAGGTCGTCTTTGATGGAAATGACTTTCTTGTTTGTTTGCCCACCAAACATGCTTCACAGAATTGATTCTCATGGTCAAATTTTGGTAACCCTTTGACTAAGCCAATCTTGGACATCTTTTTCATTGACTCGAAATTGATGTGTCCAAGTCTTGCATGCCACCGCCACGTGTCTTCACTTAATCTCGAATGAAGGCAAATAGGTACTCCAATATTCAAATTTATTTTATAAAGGCGATTTGGAGTCCTTTGTACCTTCATTAATAAACAATTATCGGCATCATGCATGGTCAGATAATCGTCTTTCATCCGAACATCACACCCGGCTTCAGTTGCTTGACCGAGACTGAAAATATTATTTTTCAGTTCTGGGATGAAATAAATTTCCGTCATCAAACGTTGTTGCCCCGACTTTCCTTGAAAAATTATAGATCCTTTTCCTTTAATTCCCACACAGGAATTATCACCGAATTTAACCCTCCCGGTTATTTTTTCGTCAAGTTCGGTAAAAAACAACCGATTTCCCGTCATATGATTACTTGCCCCGTTATCCAAATACCACATATCATTTTCTTGTGAATTGTATCGAGACGGTATCACCTTTTCTTCATTTAAAAACACGGTTTCATGAAAAAACACGGTTTCGTCGGTATCTTCTTGCTCGGTAAAATTACTTTCTTGGAATTTTTGGATTCGGTCCGGACATTTTGACGCGTAATGTCCAGATTTATCACATCGAAAACATATTATTTTTGATAAATCTTTTTTCGGTTTATTTTGATCAAAATTCCCAGATTTGGGCTTGCCTCCTTGAGAGGCCCAATTTTTTTGGTTTGATCCATTAGACCCGCTGGACCCTTGACCCGACCCGCCGGACCCTTGCTTATACCCGGTTTGCCCCTTCTTCCCTTTCCACTTTCCTTGTTCTTTTTGCTGCATCGGTTGGAATCGCGAACCAGAGGCCGACGAAGCCGACCCCCATCCTCCTCTTCCTCCAATCGAGCCTGCAAGCAGGGCTTTCAGTTGATCTTCTCCGCCATCTTCTTCCTTAATCCTCTCCTCATACGCCTTCAATCGGCCAACAACGTCTTCGTAACCTACCTTGTTCAAATCGAGGAGCTGTTCGAGAGAAGCTACGAGGTGAATGAATTTTCTGGGTACTGATTTTAGGAGCTTTTTCACCATCTTTGATTCTCCAATTGCTTCTCCTAGGGCCGATGATTTTGAAGAAATTTCCGATAATTTTCCGGCGAAGGTATCGATTGAATCGGTTTCTCCCATCTTCAATCGATCGAACTCTGTGTTTAGGGTTTGGAGTCGAGCTTCTTTCACACGATCGGCTCCAACATGTCGAGCTTTGATTGATTCCCACAGGGCCTTGGAAGAATCGATATCGCCGATTTGCATAATCAAAGCTTCGGGAATTGCTTGATAGATTAAACCCGTGGCTAGGTAATCTTTCTCTTCGTTCTTCTCCTCTCCTGGATCAATCACTGTCCAAGCCTTATGAATTTTTAGAACTATCTTCATTCGCAGGGACCATACCGTGTAGTTAGTGGAATTCAACATCGGACAAGAAACCGAAGTGGTTCCGACCTCCTTGATTCGTGTTTGATCTGGACCAGTACCACCCGAGCTTCCTGCTCCTTCTAACATATTTCACGGGTATGATTTTTCACAGCTTCGTAATCTTGCTCTGATACCAATTAAAGACTCTTATTGTACACAACAAGTATCAAAATATCTCTTTGATTCATAATAGGAAATATAACTCAAAAACCTATTACAATTGTTTCTTACAATCTGATTTCATAACTCGAAGATTCAGATTATATAACTAGGAAAAGTATAAAGCAAGGTTATCAAACTCCCGAGTTTACTCGTAAACTCTTACGAGTTTACGATCCCAGATTCCAAAAACGATCCCGATTCTACTAAACTCGTTTTTTAGCAAACTCGTATGTAAACTCGTAGACTCGGATCGGGGATCGTATACTCGTATACGATCCGAGTCTACTAAGTTTAATAAAAATCTGATTTTTAACTAAACTCGTACGTAAACTCGTAGACTCGGATCGGGGATCGTATACTCGTATACGATCCGAGTCTACTAAGTTTAATAAAAATTTGATTTTTGACTTTATTTGACATTTTGAGAAAAATTAAATTCTAACTTGTAAGACTTGTAACCCTAAATTTCATTTCGTCTTTCATTATACTCCAGAGTCCAGACTCCTCGACTCCTCGTCTCCTCCCTCTCTCACAGTCTCGCTCAGCCCTCAGGCTCTCACTCACCCTCTTCGTCGCATGCCTGGATGATTCGTTTGTTATATTAGATTAAATTAGATTGGATATGTCTATTAGCTATTTTGAATATTTGAAACTTCTTTTTGTAACTTGTGAACTTATAGTATAATATGTATTTCTTCATTTTTTGTGCTTTTGGTAGAATCTTACGATCCGATCCGATCCTACGATCCCGATTTTGCAAAACAAAAAACGATCCTAGGTAGGATCTCGAGTTTGATAACCTTGGTATAAAGCATAGGACAAAGTAAAAACCACAATTCAATTTGTCCCCTGAAAGTGACAGTGATTGTACAGGAACCTTCCACTAGGAGCTTAGGATTCCTACAGTAACAATATCTAGCTGATAACAACAATGTGGCTATCTTAATTTAGACATAAGTAGCAACGTACTCTACTCTTTTTTTACCAATATGGGCAATACACTTTATTTTGTACCCGTAATTTCCTTACATTTATTTAACCATAATAGCAAGGTACTTGCATTTTTTAATCTATAATAATAATATATAACCAATAACAACGTGGTTATATATATTTCTTTATGCATAAGTAGCAACGTAGTTACAATTCATTGCCGATCAGAGCAACATGCTTAAATTTATTTACCAATAATAAAAATATGTAACAAATAAAGTACGTTACGTATATTGATAGGAAAATGTAGATATCGTTCCTATTGTCAGTAAAAATGTAAGCATGCTTTTGTGATGGGTGAAAAAATACGCATGCATTGTTATTATGAGTAAAAATTAAAGGGTTAATAACATAAAAACCACCGTAATTTGAGCAAAATTCTGGTTTAACCACTATATTTCTTTTTGTTCCATAAAAACCACTCATACTTTCAAAAAAATTCATATTGACCACTGTTTATTTTATTTTATAACTTTTAACTATTTTTTTCATCGAAAGGTTATGTGAAAAGTTTCATATCGACATTTTAAGCAAATATTGGAACTTCATTGCAGTGAAAATGATACATAAGGTTGTCTACATATAATTTTAGTTTTCGTAACTACAACTCTTAGACCATGTTGTGAATGCATAGAGTGTCCAATTGAATCCACTAAATTTTGAATGCGACGGGGGTAAGAAGTGTTCCGATTTAGCAACATACAATCATGACTTTAATTTGTTATAGTGGTCGCAATGTATCTTTTTGAAAATATGAGTGGTTTTTACGAATTTTTTTGAAAGTATGAATGGTTTTTTTAGAACAAAAAAAAAATAAAGTGCTTAAACCGGATTTTGACCAAACTGTAGTGGTTTTTATGTTATTAACCCAAAATTAAAATACACTGCCCATATCGTTAGCAATGGTTGTGAAGATTTTGATTTTTTTTTTTTTTTTTTTTGTCTTTAGCGAACCGATGCTATACCATTTCGAAGATTTCTCGGTTGCAGCCTTGCCCGACTTGTCCCGTCGCATCACTTGATTTCAGTGGCTCCATTCCTCATCTTTTTTTATATGGCATATTCTAAAGATATATTCCCTATGCTTTTTCTCCCTAAGTTATTATTATTATTATTATTATTATTATTATTATTATTATTATTATAATAAAGCAATTTCTTGCTTTTTTCCTCCTTTAAAATTTAGATACTTTGAATACGATGGTTGGATTATTTCATATTGCTAAGGTGTTATAACAAAATAACTTTTTTTATATAGATTTACCTCACAATATTTTTTGATATATTGAATATTATAATTAAATAATATTAGAATTATATTTTCAAATAATAATATGAATCTTGTAATATTAAACACATGATATTGATCGAATTGAGTATTATAAATTAGATGTTTAATAAAAATAATCAAGTATTTTGTGTTTTGCAAAAATGATCACTCTATGTAATGGGTATTTTGGATTTGTTCTTAAAACTTAGAACTGATAAAAAAATATATATTTTTTGGCACATGAGATAAAAAATATATAATGTGTATTTTTTCTTATTTGAATAAACTATTTTAAGACAAACTTTCTCCTCATTTCTGAATGTCTATTTTGAAGTGTCTAATATCATTGTTTTTGAATCAGATACCAGGTTTTAAGCCCTAGTATCGTATGTATATTTCATATTTGTTATGCTTCTTTAACTTTTTTTTTTTTAATTTAGTAAAAATAAACTATTTTCTCGAAATTTCGATATTATTTTGACGAAATCAACTTGCAGGTATAGCAAGAGATGTTGATAAATCAAGTTTTTTGTATCGTACGTAATGAGGCTTTTTTCGGGAAAAAGTATGTATTAGCGGAAGGTGGCCTGAAAACCAGATAATTTTATCAAATTAAAATATTTTAGAAACTTTTAGATTATTTTAATAAAAAATAAAACTCTTAGTTTAAATCGAAAAAAACATGAAAGTTTTATCACAATTTAAAAGATTACTCTGTAAACTTTTAACGTTAATCCTATATAACAGATGTTATAATCTATTTATCTTCATATATTGCTTAGATTGTACAAAATTGTATATAATCTATTTATCTTCATATATTGCTTAGATTATCTCATGAATATTTTGACTTTATAGTAACAAAGCATTAACTATTAGGCTACATGGTGTGATGTTTATGATGTTGCCGACATGCTGACTTGTCACACTGATGCCTCTAGTGAACAACGCCCCATGTTACCGACATAGATCAAGGGATATGTACGAGGCAATCGCCCATGTTACCGACATCGGTGTACACTGCCCCATGTTACCGACTGACTCGCAAAAAATGCAATTATTTTTCACGGATGTTAGTAATCTAACAGGGGATATGTACGAGGCGGTGATGGAGGTCAAACGAAAAATAAAATAAAAATATAATTTGTAGGTATTATATTTTCTAATTATGTAATTTTTATTTTCTAGTTATGTTTTTATTTTTATTTTTAAGTAATGTAATTTATTATTTTATATTAATGAAGTTACTTTTTATTTAAATTTAAATTAATTCAAAATAAAATGACATCCACACCTTAATGTAAGCATGCTAAAGTATAACTTGGATGCCATCTATATGACGCCTGCATGACAACCGATAACGCGTTTTTATATTGAATTATTTACGCGTTATTTTACATGTTTTAGTTAAATTATTATTATAAAAGGATTAGATGCAATCACTTTATGGGAAGGTCTTGTGTAGAAGGATAAAGATGAAACGAAGGGATAAGAATTCGAGATGTTCATGACTTGTAGAATGGAAGATCGCGACTTGTAGAATGGAAGACTCCAGTGAGATGAGGTCAAGGCCTAAAGCTGCCTATTGATGTCTAGTTTCATCCATTCAAAGACCTTAGCCTAATTTCATTTGTAAGTATGGTGAAAAGTGAAATCTTTATGGACTGGTCCAAACAGTCTACTAATTTCATTAGTTGACTTTGAAAATTCATAAATAAATTTATAAAATTCCAAATAGCATGAAGTAAGGGGATATGTTTTTATATGAAAGTCTATTTTACCACAAAATTTTACAAAGACCTCATATTCATTCAATTTAGGGTGAAGGTTGTTATTTTTACTATGTGGTTTTGAAAGTTGACTAATTTTTATAATCAACTTGTAAAATGTGTAGTAAATCAACAAAAAATCGTGTTAGGGTGTTCCTTATATCCCTTAAAAGAAAAGGGAGTGTATTTCCACAATATTAAATATTTAACTTATACTAAAATAAGGGGTATAAGAGGTGTAAAACAGACAGTGAACAGAAGGATGTACCAAAGTAAAATTATAAAAGAAACACCTTATAAATATTATTAAGTGATAAGTGGAAAAATGGGCTAAATAGTGACTATTGGTAAATATGTAGGATTTACCTAGGAGGAAGCTCATCATAGCCTACACAAATAGTTTTCAACAACATTAGTTGTCAGGTGAGTTACATTGACTTGCATATTATAGTAATGGTACATGAAATGTGCCACATTAATGTGTATGTATGCTTATGTCTTTTTAATGGAATAATGTGATATGTATTATGCGAGTGATGTTGTATGTAATTTGACTGACCATGAAGGATCCACGAGGATGCTCTAGGCCTTAAGCTCGTTAGTGGAGGTTGAAGGATGGTAAGAATTGGAAATGAATTTCGACTAGTAGGAAGGCATTTTCGGAGAGTTGTCGTTATGCGATATTCCGGATAATGAATGGCTTTTTCTGGTGAATTGTGTTATGATTTTAATAGATGGTGAATATGGTGGTAGTGAGAAATATATTGAATTCATAAAAAGTTATAGAGGGTGTTGTTATGATAATAAAGTTGTAGCTTGAGGTAAGACGGTTGGTGGGAGTTTGGTAGTTCTTAGATGTATTATATGAATCTTTTAGGGTGTTTAATTCCTATATTTGCATTACATTTGGTTGTTACACATTGTGCATTTTTACATCTTTGGGATATTTTGTGAAATTCGTGGAACTTCTTGATTTTGCATGTTTTTGGTTGGTTTTCAAGTGGTTTGAAGGTTGGTACATACATTGGATGATGCTAGGTGGATGATGTTAACAGTTGTCATCAATGCGATAACAAATAACCAACAAGTTAGGGTAGGTCGGGTGGAATCGACTGAGAGGTCGTGGTCAAACCTAAATAATCAAATAAGGAACTAGTAATTGTAATTGTCACAAAATATGTTAAATTAAAACTTAAATAAATTGAAAACTTAATGATGGACGAATTACAAAATCGATATATTATAAATGAGACAAACAAAATTACTGTACATTGTTCGGATCCCACATTTATCTTCCCTTAAATTTCAACTTAATCACATAAGCATAATTAAAGTCAATTAATACACAATATATAATTTTGGGCACATAATATGTTAGTCGACTAATTGTCTTACTTCCTATGTCTACTTCAATTAAGAATAACGAGTGATTTAACAATAATATGTCTTACAATTACCTATTACAATATTAAACATTCAATATTACAAATTCAAAATAATGAATATTGATTCAGTCAACCATTTTAATTTCTACACTACTTAAAATTCATACTATTTAAGATCATATAATTATCATTTAACATGATTTCTAAATGCAAACCTATGTTGTGGATATTGCTTCCCGGGTTTAAAAAAAGTAGAAATTTAAAGTTACATTATTGTTATAGATACTAGATATGAAAAATATATTAGAGACTAACAAAACTATAAAACCAAACCTATCCAAACCCAGCTAGATCATGTGTTCGAATCGAGCCGGCTCGTGAGCTACTCGGGACCGGCTCGCTAAAAGCTCGGCTTGAGACCGATTTTAAACGACCCCGAGCCGAGCTCGAGCTTAATATAAGGCTCGTTTGTTAAACAAGCTCGAGCCGAGCTTGTGCCACCAAGTTCGATTAGGCTCGCGAGCCCTAAACGAGCCTATATATAATATAATTTTTATTTTATGTTTATATAAATTAAAATTAAAACATATTTAGTCATATGAATTAAGTAAATTGTTATTTTCCTACTTTAGAGTAAACGAGCTTCTTAGCGAACTCGAGTCAAGCTTAAGCTCGTTTATGCTTGTCAGGAAATAAACGAGTCGAGCCCGAGCCGAGCCTGCATATTTCTTAACAAGCCCGAGCCGAGCTTGTGACCATAAAGCTCGTAACGAGCCGAGCCTTGTATATTTCTTAACGAGTCCAAGCCGAGCTTGGTCAGACTCGGACTCGGCTTGGCTCGTTTGCACCCATATGTTCGATTCTATTTGTAGGGGCCATCTTTTTTTCATTAAGAGCCTGGTTGACAACAAGTTGAGCTTTTAGGAGGTTGCAATTTTTGTATTAAAAAAATAAAGTCGAATTAAAAAAAAATATTTCGTTTGAGTATATGAACTTAGAACATTTATTTAAGAGGCAAAGCTTCTAATCCAAAAGTATTTTAAACAACATATCTTTTATTAAAGAAAAGCTCAAGCTAATTATACCAAATTATTAGATCGTTCATAAAAAATCATGTTTCTTTTAATTAGATTTTTTATTATATAAATTTACATCGTATAAAATCTTACAGTTATTTTTTTCAAACAATTTTACAAAAATAAAAACTACAGTTTCAGCTATAGGCTAACTATTTTCTGTATATTCTGATGTTTAAATATACTTACGGAAATAAAAGGGTAAAATTTTGAAAAGTTCTTTATCTAACTTTCTCTGCTAATCTATGGTTTTTTTAGAACGTCAAATCTAACCTACTCATATTTTAAACTACACCTAAAATCTATGCCACTGACGATGCTTGAACCTAACCTATCCAATGTTTAAATATACTTACAGAAATAAAAGGGTAAAATTTTGAAAATTTCTTTATCTAACTTTCTCTGCTAATCTTTAGAACGTAAAATCTAACTTACTCCTATTTTAAACTACACCTAAAATCCACTTATGATTCTAACGAGGCTTGAACCTAACCTACTCATATTCGAACTACACCTATAATCTATTTATGCCTCTGACGAGGCTTGAACCTTCAACCTCAAGAAGGCAAGACAACATATGGTACCCTTGAGCTAGAAACACTTTGTTATTTATTGTTATGTATGGTAGAAAAAAGTAACATTCATTTATAACTTAATTATGTCGTTTAAATAAAAAAAAAGAGTAAATTACAGAAACACTCCCTTAAGTATCCCAAAACTAACAGAGAGAACCCAAGTATCCGATTTTCACTATATGGGTCACTAAGGTTTGCAAAATCTTACAAAACGATCCATGAGGTATCGAAATAGTTTATAGGTCCAGATAAAATAACTTTTCTACCCTTTTTAATTTGTTTTTTCTTTTTCTTTGAAATTATTATTTATTTTATTAATAAACAAAAAAATATACCCCAACCACCCCCACCCCTACCCCCACGTCTCTCTCTCTCTCTCTCTCTCTCTCTCTCTCTCTCTCTCTCTCTCTCTCTCTCTCTCTCTCTCTCTCTCTCTCTCTCTCTCTCTCTCTCTCTCTCTCTCTCTCTCTCTCTCTCTCTCTCTCTCTCTCTCTCTCTGCGTACAGATCAAAAAGGGCAGACCCATCTCTTAAGTAATCATGCGGATGAACGATACGAAATCCATGGGACACCGGAAAGTATTGAAGAAGGTCGGAGAAGGATTTGGGAAGACGAAAGAGGTGGCTGCTGGTGCTAAGAAGGTCAAACAGGGGACTTCCATCGGTCTTCAATGAATTAAAGACAAGCATCACAAAACCACCCAAAAACGCTGACAAGGCGATGACAATTTTTCTGGAGATCATTGACTCATTCATCTACAAGGCGATGACAATTTTCCGGTTCCTTGTCTTTCACAGTGTCTCTTATGAATAGCTTTATGCTCGTCACCGGCGAGAAAGAAAACACGGTGGCGACGTCGGAGAGGGTTAAGTCTTTTAAAACGGATGAAGATCCGTCGATACGCTTGACAGAGGTATCCGTCTTTGAACTAAAGAAGGAATAATTTGCATCAGTGACTGTTGTCGTATTCCGATCATGTGATCGATGCTCCTTCTGTTCTGTCTAAATGTTGAAGAAGGTTGTCTATACATATATGTTCATCTTCCATGTATTCCTTTGGTCCTTTTTCTGCACAGCTTCCTGATCGGATAATAGGTGTATATTCGGATTTTCCATCAATAATCCCGATATCAAAAGCCTAGCGAAGTTCGATTTGAACCATATTAGTAATTCTAACACTTGTAATTGGTTTTAGCTAAGAAATTGAAGGATAATTTAAGATGTGAAATACGAACTGTCAAGCGAATAATAAGCGAAGGAATGTTTTAAATACCGGATCTGTAGGTGTCACGAGTGTTTTAAATACCGGATCTGTAAGCGAAGGAATGTTTTAGTAATTCCCGTTGCCGTCGCTCCATCTCCATCGAGCATTTGAGAAGAGGGATACCCTAAACCGCCAGTCGATTTTAGGGGATGAATCGAGAAGAGGGAAACAGAGAGACGGAAATTGAGAAGGGCGAGGGTGGGTGTGGGGGTGGGGTGGGGTGTATTATTATTTTTTTATTAATAAAATAAATAAAAAATTCAAAGAAAAAGAAAAAACAAATTAAAAAGGATATTTTAGTCTTTTTACTTTATTCAGGGACTGATTTGTAGGATCTTGCAAACCTTAGTGACCCATATAGTGAAAATCGAATAGTTGGATTCTCTCTGTTAGTTTTGGGATACTTTAGGAGTGTTTATGTAATTTACTCTAAAAAAACAACATCATAACCAAATATCGCAAATGAATCTGGTTTTGTAATGTCAACACAAATTAAAGTATACTGAGGTCTCTTGTTCTATCTCCAATACCAGTGTGATGAATATCAACAAGGAATGTATATCATAAACCATATTAAACAAAGATCCAAATGGATATAACACAAATAGTACAAGAGCCGATCGAAATCGTACCTAGGTGAAGGGAAGAATCACAACAAATCCTTGATGAAATCGAGGTTTAAAGTGTCCCGAATAATAAGAAAAATACCAAGAACGAAAACCAGTGTAATCCCAGATGACATTATTCCTTGCTCTACTTCTAATGGAAGCTTTCTCCCACCTCTCACCGCCTCCACTAGTATCAAAGCCAAAGAACCTCCATCTAACGCCGGCAAAGGAAGGAGATTAATGATCGCAAGATTCAGATTCAAAATCGCTGCAAATTGATACAATCCATCGACATTTGATTTCGCAACCTCTGCACCAACAGCTATAATCGCAACCGGACCTGAAACTTTGCTTGCAGTTTGTGAAAAGTTAGAAACAGTCTGTTTCAGACTGTCTAAAACGTTGCCGGTTAAACCCCAGAACTCGCGACCTGTAAAACTAAACGCTTCGAGCACGTCTTTCGGTTTTTCTTTTAGGACTTTCACATTTGGGGCTAATTGAACCCCGATTCGACCACTTCCATCCAGATTCTGATCTGGGGTGACGTTAATGATGACATCTTTCCCTCCCCGGTTGATTTTAAACAACACCGATGATTTAGGGTTCTTTTTGATGACATCGACTACTTGAGAAACGGAATTAGGGATTGTTTTGGGTAATTCGATGTCGTTAACGGAGAGAATCACGTCGCCGGCTAGCAACCCGTCTCGGGAAGCGGCGGAAAAGGGCCGGACCTCGGGGACGATTACGCCAGGGAAGGCTTCTTGTACAGGTAATCCGACGAACACTATCTGTGCAAAGATTATGAGATATGCGAACACTATATTGGCGATAACACCGGCTGAAATAACGAGAACTCGATCGAGTATAGGTCTATTCTTCAACAAATTCTCATCGTCTACCGGAATATCACTATCGGGATCGTTATCTGGGAATCCGACGAACCCACCTAAAGGAAATGCTCTTAAGGAATACTCGACGTTATTCGCATTGAATTTAGCTAAAATAGGACCAAACCCAACAGCGAATTTACTTACATGAATCCCTTGAAGATAAGCAGCTAAGAAATGACCACTTTCATGAACGACTATGATAGCTGTTAATACAGAAACAGCTTCCAATACAGATTGAGCACTCTCAAAACTACCGAAACCGAAGTCCGCTAATGCTGATGTCTTGAAGTTTTTCCTATTCGAAAGAGGGAATCCAATCTTTTCATGTGGAAAATGTTTCTTGTCGACAAAACTGAGATTTGAAGATGGGTGTGATGAAGATGATGATGAATAAGGTGTTGAAGAAGGTAAACTTGAAAAGTGGTGTTTGGGTTTGTTTTTGAGGAATCTGATGGTTGAGGAATAAGAAGAGGGCGTAAAAGGAGAGAGGTTTGTTAACATGGTGGGGTTTAAATTTTGAGATCGCTAAGCGTTGAGCTTTAATGGAAGAATCACAGAGGGAAGGAGAAGAAGGGGGAGATCAGAGTTTTCGGATAATTCTCATTTTGGGTTATGTGGATGGGAAGTGAGTGACATGGCTAATCCAATCGACCAGAACTCTTTTCTATGCGCTTATTGGTCTCTTTAGTTTCTAGTTTTTGGGCTTTAAATATTCTTCAAGAAAGTATGAGATGTTCCTAAATGGCCCAAAATAATTAAGGGCCGTGTTAAGGCTACTTTATCTAAAGGTGTGCAAATCAGATTTTTGACCGACCCGAACAGTTTGAAAACCGGTTCGGTTTTTTAATAGTGAGAGAACCGTTTTTGTGGAAAATCGGTTCCGATTTTAGCCAGACTGGAGGCAAAAAAAACTTCGATATCTAACCCGTTAGTTTTCAGATGAAAACCTGATTGCAAAAACAGGTTTGTATAGCCGAAAATCCATGGATTTATTGAAGTTTACAGATAACAAAAAAAAGACCTTCATTAGTGATATTATGTGTTGTAATTGGTCGTTTAGCGTCAGTACTCATTTATTGGAGTTATTGTTTTGGAAGCAAAATACACCGTCAGCAGTCATTTAGTCGTCGTCTTTAATTGGTCTTTTAGCGTCATTAGTGATATTATGTGTTGTAAGTGGGGTCGATATTCACGTTGTTATGTCTTTCATGTATTTTTAGTTCGGTTAATGTCGAAATTAGACACTAATATATTAAGTTTGTGTTCATTTAATCAATATACTTTGTTAGAATTGTAAAAGGTCACTGACATTCGTTATTTTTGAATCGAATTGCCAATGTCATTAAACTTCTTTTTTCACCATCTTGGTTTTTTGGCATCTAATGTTATTGAACTTTTTTTGGCATCTAAAGCCCCTTACATGTTTTTTTTTTCACATTCATTTTTTCTTTATTTTTTATTTCATTTTTATACAAGCCTTTTATACTTGGTTTTTACATGTTTTTTATACAAACCGTTCTTACAATTTTATTTTTTACTTTGTTTTTACATGTTTTTTCGCAAGCTTTTTTTACTTTATTTTTACATGAATTTTCATAAATTGTTTTTACAACTTCATTTTGTACTTCGGTTTTACGTGATATTAACAATTTCTTTTTACAATTTTATTTTTTCCTTTCTTTTTTATGTGTTTTCATAATTGATTTTTTTTCACAAGCCAAAAAATGATGTCGTAAAAATGACTCTGAAAAAATTATGTAAAAATGAATTTGTATCTTTATACTGAAAAACATGTAAAAAAATAAAAATAAAGTTGTAAAAACGAATTGCGAAAAAACATGTAAAAATGAAGTAAAAAACTAAGTTGTAAAAAGAAATTGGGTGAATACATGTAAAAATAGAGTTATAAAAACAGAAAAAAAAAAAAAAAAAAAAAAAGAAAGAAGAAGAATGACCTTAGATAACCCATGTGAGAGACATCAGATAAGCCAAAAAAATAAATTTGAATGGTCTAGAATGCAAAAAAAAAAAAAAAAAAAAAAAAAAAAAAAAAAAAAAAACATGGAACTCTATTACAAGCAATGTGTTACTACTCGCGAAGAAAATGGTGGCATGCACGTTCTTAGCTATACTTCATTTGGTAGAACAATTGTATCTAGCTTAAATAGTTATCGCGAACAATAAAGTTTGATTGGGAATGTTTTTGGAGGTGGCAGAGCATCAATAGTTGGTTTGCACTGGGGAACGACATACTCATGAGTTGTTTTATTGAAACACAAGCGAACCAAATGATAACCAAAGATCGACAATTGGATGGATGCCTAAACTTACATTGCAATAATCAATCAAATAGGTAAAAATATATAATCTCCGAAATTAGTTACCTCGTGACTCTTTACTGATAATAATTTATGATTTTTCGTTGCTAAAAAATGGTTGAGAGGAACGCCAGGAACTAGCAATGTGTTACTACTTGCGAAGAAAATAATGGCTTGCACATGGTTAGCAAACAGTTGTAGCTATCTTAAATAGTTATCAAGCACAATAAAGCGTGCTCGCGAATGTTTTCACTGCTGCTTTGTGTCTGAAAATCTAAAAGCATGAACTTCTAGGCATTGTCTAGCTAGTTTAATAATGGTTATTTTGTGATATCTTCTATAAAGATAGCTATCGGGTAATATGGAAAAATAAAATATGAACGTTCTAGTGAATACCAGAATTCATTAAAAAATTAAAAATTAGTTATTGATATATCAATAAGTATCGTTTTTGAAAGAATATTAATTGCAGTGGTGTGGAACAGAACCATAAAATTTGAGACGACACCCTCGAATACCAATTGCATTGCGTTGTGTGGGTGATCTAACCTCACATATTTAACTAAACAAGTTCTCGAGATTGAACCTTTTGACTGAATGAGTTAGAAAATTTCAACCCAACTTTGGATCCTTTTTAGCTGGTTCTACTTTCAGCGGACGTCAAATTTCCCAATGAAAAGCAATGGTACAAGTTTTGATACAAAATTTACAATTACAGATTTGTTTTGAACATTTCAACCCAACATTGGATCCTTTTGGCTTTTGTGGCTCTACTTTCAGCAAACCTAAATATTTCCTATGGAAAGCAATGGTACAAATTTTAAACATAAGGTACAATTCAGTAGAAGCGTAGTGGTCTCGAAAATCAGGTTTCGATCTTGGTGAACTAGCAGACGGATTTGGGAAGGAAAACGTTGTACGCATGCTTCACACGTGAGTCTTGTAAAATTAGCAATTTAGCACTTACATGGAACATGGAAGGCAATTTAGTACTTGACATATGGGGTCGAATTTGACCGCTTCTAACAGGTTTCGGAAAGCCGGCTGACCAATTCCTTATTCAGGATCGGCGTAATATTCGTATTGATATAATTACAAGACAAATAAACCTCCAACTCAAGTGTGTCTAATATTGTTTTTAATGTGTTAGTCGGCAATCATTAAAGAAAACTTTTCTTTTTAAAGTAGATGCAAAAGGAGACAGAAAACATGCATTAAACAACAGACTCAATAACCATGATTCCATGAAGACATCATATTAGGTCTATATATATGAAGCCACAAAGCAGGTCCTTTCACCACCAAAGACCATCTCAACTTTCCCTCTCATATCTTTTTCTGTTCCTATTCAAAATATTAAAAGAAATGTCGAACAAACTCTTTCTTTTGAGTTTTGTAGCTCTAACTTTTAGCTGCCTTACATTAGCTTACGAGCCTAGTCCCCTCCAAGATTTTTGCGTAGCTGATCCCAACTCCTCAGGTATTTTCTACCCATCTTCACACATCTTATGTTTATTCTTTCAGTAACTTTTGAGTCAGCCCGCGTAGCTGAGATGGAAATTATGTACATGGAAATTGAAACTCCTATACCGTGACTTGTGACTGCCAAATGACCATAACCAATTGTGGCATGTCCTAGGGTCCTTTAAATTATATATAACATTATATCTAATAACAATTTTTTTGTGTATAACGTGCAGTGAAAGTAAATGGTGTGACATGCAAGAACCCTATGCAAGTTCAAGCAGAAGATTTCTTCTTCAGTGGGTTACACCTCATGGGTAACACATCAAACCCAATGGGATCAAAGGTGACCCCAGTCTTTGCGACACAATTACCAGGGTTAAACACTTTGGGCATTTCAATGGTTCGGATCGACTATGCACCATGGGGGCTCAACCCACCTCACACTCACCCAAGAGCCACTGAGATCCTTACTGTTCTTGAAGGGACACTACAAGTCGGATTTGTGACTTCTAATCCTGATAACCGTTTTATCACTAAGGTGCTGCAAAAGGGTGATGTTTTTGTGTTCCCTGTTGGACTTGTTCATTTTCAACGAAATGTGGGTAATGGAAATGCAGTAGTTATTGCTGCATTGAGCAGTCAAAACCCAGGTGCCATATCAATTGCAAATGCTGTTTTCGGTGCAAATCCGGCAATTCCGGTGGATATTCTAGCCAAGGCATTCCAAACGGATAAGAGTGTGGTGGAATATTTACAAACCAAGTTCTAGAGTTACAAAGGTTACAATTGCTTTTGGTGTGATTGTTTGGTTTCATTCGTAGGCTTTTTCTAAAGCTTTCATTCTTTATTATTTGTGTGTATTTTTTTTTTAAGTTCTAATTCTTTGGTTTTCAATGAAAAGAGTTCATATTTGTCCGTAAATTTGCCTAAACCTGTTACTGCATTATTAACTTTTAGCCAAAGTTTTCTTGCTTTAATATAGTACTAAATGTTACCAGATCTGGTCTCGGCGGTAAAGATGAATGTTTAGGCTAAGAGTCGTAATGCATTTAGTACATGATCACAAGTTACCTATGGCCGGAATTTCGGGTTTTATAGGTGAAAGGATGCATGTAAAATCCTAAATGTTTTGTCTGAACCTGTGCATGATTCCAAGGATGGCCTCTTTTGTGCTTGCAAGGCGCCAAGTATCTTCAACATATAAGCCTAAGCGGAGTGACGCTTCCCAAATGTGGGAGACATTGATGTCAGATAGGCGCCACCTAGGCCACCGCCAATTTTTGTTATTCTATGTTTCTATCAACGAGTGGTGTGTCTCTCAAACCGGGGAGGCATGCTTACAGGGCCGGCCCAATGGGCTGGGCAAGCTGGGCGACCGCCCCGGGCCCCCAAACGCCAAAGGGCCCCCGATTTTTATTAAGTGTTTATAGTCCAGGCCCAATATTTTTAACCTAGCCCAGTTGTGTCCACCAAGCCTTTATCAGGAAGCGGGAGGGGAATACGGAGCGGATATTTTTACAGCCTAACGTTTACGTTTTCCCCATTAACGATGCTCCCGTTTCCAAGGGATATGATTGCTCACGGCTACCGATTACGATTTACGGAGATCGAAGGGACGCTGGACGCAAAAGAGGACTGGCTGACTGCAAGACATCGATTCTAAGGACGCAAAAGAGGACGATTCTAATTTCTGAGTTACAATTCTGCGATTCAACAATCTTCTTGCCTTCTTAATTCTGTGATTCTTAATTCTGCGATTCAACAACCAGTCAATCACGATTCTAATTTCTGTACTTCGGTTCAACAATCAGTCAATCATGATAAGTCAATAACACGATTCCAGGTTTGTCTAATTTCTGAGTTACGATTTTGAAGATTGAAGTTCGGTACTTCGGTTCAACAATCAGTCAATCACAAATTCTAATTCTTTCCTCAATCGATTTGCAATTTTACAGATTAATTCTTTCCTCAATCAATTGGAAGGTGCGACTTGGGCACTTGGCAAAATCCTAGTTGGGTGTCGATTTGCTCAGGAGGTAATGAATTGGCAAATTTCCTCTCGATTGAGTTATTTCTGGACTGTGGCTTCTGTTTTCAGAAGAGGAACACTCCAAATTTCCTCCGATTTTTGATTAAAGAGTAAGTTTGAATTTTATGTTTTAGTACGATTCCTCTTTCTTTATTTTTCTGACAGAGTGATATTTTTTATTTGTTGTTTTTTTGGGGTTTTGTTGTTTGTAACAGGGATTTATCCTAGGTGAATCACTCGGTGTTCAGAAACTGAGAAATTTTTTTTTGGTGAGAACCAGCCTTGATGAGAACCATATTCAAAAACTAAGGACAACTGTGCAAAAACGAATAACAACTACTCTTCAAAAGGTTTCTCACACCATCAATGAAATGGTGATTTCATTTTCCATTCTTAATATGAACTGATACCTGGTTTACTTATTGTATGTCTTTTTATTTTTATTTTTTAGTTTTTAATTGGTTTGTATTTACTATTTAGGAGGGTGTCTAATGCTCAAAGTTTTTATTATAGATGGAAATAAAAGGATTAAAAATATGTTTAAGAGGTAGTCTGATGATCAAAATATATAAATGGTTTGTATTTGGCAGCCTTGAACTATGCTTTCAAACCACCTGGTGGTTATAATCTTGGTTCACTAAAAGGACATTGCTTTTTCTTGCCTTCTATTAGCTTTATTTCTTTAATACAAGAAATATCAATATACTTTGAAGAATATGTATTTGGATGGAAAAATGCAAGAAATATTAACTTTTTCTTTTAATCAACCCGTGTAATACACGGGTCTTACAAGTTAAAATAGTATGTAATCATGTGAGAGTGTGTATGCAAGTATGCAAGAATAAAATTAACAAAGTTACCGCCCTCTTTTATTATAAAAAAGTTTATCGTTAGGGGCCTTATTTTATATTTCGCCCTGGTCCCCAAATCGGCTTGAGACGGCCCTGCATGCTTATAGTTTTTTGTAACTAAAAAACATTAAAGAGTAGTGTATGTGAAAAAGAGCGCGTGAGAGAGATAGTAGGAGGAAAGAGGAACAACATGTTTCTATCGTCCATTCATGCCTCCCCATCTATGGCTTCATTGAGGGATGGTGTTCCCGATTAACATTAGTTGCCACATGGGATGCCACCCGCATTATCCTTCTCACTCTGCTTAGCCTAATGCATTGTATTTTTTTGTCCGATATTAGTATACATATATTATGTTGTATTATTAGGCACATATTTAGTCTGTATATGTGTATTTATGTATTGTATATGTATTGGTCCCCATTAGGACCATATCATTTGGTATCTTTATATATTCGTTTCGTTAATGAGAGTATCATCACAGAAAGTATGTCGACAATATATATTGTCCTCATCGCCTCCTCTTCCGCTCCTCCGTTGGATCATAACATTACCGATCCTCAAGTTTTCCATGACTGATTTGGGGAATCTCTCCTAATTTCTAGGCATTTCTGTTACGCGTATAACAAAGCGAGCTTTTCCTTTGTGAACACAAATATGCCCTAGAAATCTTTGAACATGCAAAGATACTCAATTGTAATCCAGGTCAAACTCTAGTAGGAACACAATCTAAACTCGATCACTCTAGTTTATTTCTTGCTGATCTAAAGTTTTATCGCAGTTAAGTTGAGGCCCTTAAATATCTTACTTTCACTAGACCGGACCTCACCTATGGATTTGAACATATATGTTTGTACATGTATGGTCCCCATGAGCCTTATATGCATGCCCCTAAATGCGTACGAGACTTTCCCAGGGACTCTTGACTTCAGCCTTCAACTTCATGCCTCATCCACTTCCGGTCTCATTGCATACTTGGATGCCGATTAGGTTGCCCATCTGCACAGTGCTCTATGAGTGGTTACTATGTCTTTTTTGTAAAAATTTCCTATCTTGGTCCATAATATAGCATTAATTTGATATCTTGATCTAGCACTAAAGCATAGTATACGGGAGTAGCCAATGTTGCGGCTAAAACATGTTAGATCCAAAACTCAATCATAGAGCCTCACTCACAACTTAAGATAGCCACTGTTATGAACTATGATGATGTTAGTGCTATTTATCTATCCAACGACCTGACTCACGACCTCTCACTCAAACTATGGGGGTGTATTAGTAGACATGCATACATACATACATACATACATACGTACGTACATACACATACATACATACATAAATACATACATACATAGACACACACACACATACACATATTTATTATGTTGTATGATTACGCTTGTATTTAGTTTGTGCATATGTATTAGTCTGCATTAGGTCCATCTTATATATATATATATATATATATATATATATATATATATATATATATATATAGTTAGGAATGGTTGGTGAAGATTTTTTCAATGGTTGGTGAGGTTGGTGAATGTTAAAGAAGTTTGGTGAAGAAGTTGGTGCAGCCCCTATTATTGAAGGAAAATTTCTTATGTTTCCATTGTTAATAGTGCACCTCAAAACATGTATAAATAGGCCATTAGTTGAAGAACAACATGCACCACAACACACAATACATGAAAAGATTGAGTGTGTATCTCTTGTAATCTCCTCATTCAAATAAAATCTAGTTGTGTCCGTAGATGTAGGATTGACATCGAATCCGAACCATGCAAAATCCTTGTGTTCTTAATTTGTGAGCTGAGTGTGTGAGTTTCGTGTGCGTATTCTAAGTGTATCGATCCTAACAAGTGGTATCAGAGCCTTGGTTTAGCTCCAGAGGGTGATTTTCTGTTTTTTGGTCGAAAATTTTTTGTCTCAAAAACGATTTTGGTGTACGCCGTTGGAAAGGTCTCGTTCCGCAGATTCCGAAAATATATTTTTTGGATTTTTTCGACCACCAGAAGACCTCCAAATCGTCGGCCAAACGTTCGCCGGAATAGTGACCGGAGAAACCAGATCGCCGGAGAAGATGACACTGTAGCGCCGGAGTCCGCCGGAGAATACGACACTGTAGCGCCGGAGTCCGTCGGAGAAGACGACACTGTAGCAGTTCACTGTAGCGTTCCTGTAGCAGTTCACTGTAGCGGTTCCTGTAGCAGTACTGTAGCAGATTTTTTCAGAATATTACAAAACAGGTCCCTGGAGTTCCGAAAATTGCAAAACAGGTCCCTGAAGTTCCAGAAAATTGCAAAACATGTCCTTGAAGTTCCAGAAAATTGCAAAACAAGTCCCTGAACTTGCAGGAAATTGCAAGACAGGTCCCTAAAGTCTTAGAAAAATTGCAAAATTGTCTCGAGTTGTTTCTTGTTTGTCGTAATGGCTGAAGACAAGATTGTAATCGAGAAGTTCAACGGTTCTGACTTTAGCTGGTGGAAAATGCAATTAGAAGCATTGCTATGTCAGAAAGATTTGGACGTGGTACTTGGAGACAAACCGGAGAAAATGGAAAAAGCTGCTGAAGATGCATGGAACTCAAAGGACAAGAAAGCTAAGGCGGTTATTACTTTGTCGTTGGAAAGAAGCGTTGCTTTCAACATCATGAAGGAAACCACGACGCGTGGTATGATGGATGCTCTAACGAATATGTATGAGAAACCGTCGGCGGCTAACAAGGTGTTCTTGATGAGGGAGTTATTCACTACAAGGATGAATGAGGAAAGTTCTGTTACGGTTCACATTAACAATCTAAATTCAATTCTGTCCAGATTATCATCTGTGAGAATTAAATTTGATAATGAAACTCAAGCTGCACTGCTGCTAGCTTCACTACCTAATAGTTGGTCCGGAACAGTTATGGCTGTTACTAGCTCTGTAGGAGCTAGTGGTATGACTTTTGAAGGGGTTAGAGACTTGGTTTTGGGCGAGGATATCAGACGAAAAAATCAAGGTGGATCATCTTCTTCTGCATTATTGAATATAGACAGAGGTAGAAGGAATAGCAGGAACAATGGAAGCCGAGGAAGAAGTTCTTCTAGAACTAGGAAGAATGTGAAGTGCTAGAACTGCCAAGAGATGGAACATGTTAAGAGTCAATGTCCAAAGAAAGAATTGAACATTGCTGGTGCTGAGGGTGTGTCTGAGGATGATGCACTGATACTAAGTATGGAAAGTTCTGTAGACTCTTGGGTCATGGATTCAGGTGTAACATCCCAAAATTTTAGGGTAAAATTAAAAAAAAATTAAACGGACACTTCAATATAAGAAAAGCCACTTAATTAATTTTCATAAAATTCCATAACTTATAAGTTTAATGAAAACACCCCAGGATTAACTGAAGTTAACGAAATCACAATATAGCAGAATATTAATTCAAAAACAGTCCTCCAATGAAGCAGCACAGTGTATACACGTCACGCCTTGCCATCCATTGTACGTGATGTACCTAAAACAGTAGTTTATATAGGGAAAGGGTAAGCACGGAGCTTAGTGAGTTCCTCAAAATACCATACGATCCATCACATATAACATACAATACATCATAACCATTCATATGTCTGTGAGACTCGCGGGCTATCCCTGTTCCGCCTGAAGACTCACGGGCAGTTCCCGTTCCGTCTTATCGCTCGCAGGCTTTTCCCGTTCTGTCTAATGACTCGCAGGCTATTCCCGTTCCGCCTATTGGCTCGCAGGCTATTCCCGTTCCGCCTATTGGCTCGCGGGCTGTTCCCGTTCCGTCCACAAACAATCATTATCATAGAAATAATTCATACAATTATTATAACAGGTAAGACCACCTTAGCCTAACCTATCTTCCTTCCTACGCATGCAATATCACCTATAGTATAGTGAGAAGACTCACCTGATTGTAGTTGACTATATCGTTTATCTTTCTCGCCTTTGTATTTCCTTTCAACTTTAACTGTTAACATAATAAGAAATCTATCATTTCTTAATCCTTAACTATATTATAGTCGCATCATTAAACCCTTCAATAATTCCAATATGATACTCCATGATTTATCAAGTAAAGAACGGCCAGGTAGAAGATTAGATGGGGTGGCAGGATCCTTTCAGCATTTTAGCCTTTCGGAAAATCCAACAACCAGATCCCAAGTAATCGGCCTAGTCACCGTCCTCGTAAGTAAATCAATCGGTATTATTTTCGGAAATTACGAATTGTTATAATAACGACATTTTAAGGTTTTTGTTTACTATTGTTAGAAATTAGTATAATATAACATATGTTATACTTATTAAATAATCTACTTCTTAACAAAAACTATTTTACAATACCTAATTAAGCTATAGAAAGGTTTGTAGTTACCTTATGACCAGTCGTCGAGATCTATAACTCCTTTGTTAGACTTTTAAGCTTCCTTCCGCTCACTTGCTTACACTCTAGTGCTTAGAAACCTCTATATATTGGATTGAGATTTAGTTGTGTGGTTTATGAGATGTTTTGAGGGGTATTTATACTTGAATTCTTGAATAAAAAATGGCATGACACTTTTGACAAAAGATTTTAATAATATAACTTTGTTGAAATTAATACCTTCTAGAATCAGTCTGTTCAAGACTGGTTTAGCCGAATTTAAACCCATGAAATTCACGTTTTTTTTGATATTCCAGAAATTTATCTCAATACCTTTCCAGGGATGTATTTTACGTATTTATACGATTTTTCTATGATTTATTATGAATTTTTGAAAACAGACTATCTAATCTGTCAATTCCGAACTAATCAGTAAAGATTGTATTTTTTACCATAGATAATGTCATTTTCAAGCTTACTATTATTTTTGGTAATTGTACTAGACTCAATTTTTAAACTTTGTCACTGGTTTGAGGTCCAAACGATTTTTCTAGAATTAATTATGATTTTTCTAAAAACGACACAAAATGCTGATTTTCATATGAAATTGTAACTAAAGTTTTTCTTAGCTTTATAACTACCAATGATCATATAATTCCTAACACTCTTATTTTAAGTATATGTTATAATCAGGATACGGGTCTTACAAGTCTCCCCCACTTATTTGGATTTCGTCCCGAAATCCGCATTCTCGAACGCCTCTATGTATTTCTCATCGAGTCCTTGTGTCCTTCAAAAATCCTCCTCGTCTTATTGCCGAAACTTTACAAGATTTAATTATCTTTCCCTTTCAACATTCACATACCTCTGTAATAATGCTTAAGGTCCTATTATTCTCATTCACTCCATACTTCTTTTCTTCTAATTACTCTAGATGTACAAAAAAACTCTAACTGTTTCTCACAGTCCCACACATCGACTTGACCGGCTACTATCTACAGTACATATTTAGTACTTTCTAATCTACCTATATACATAGTTAACCTAGTTAACTTGCAATACCTAATTTTAACACTATTTCGTATTTATATGAATTCGTCATATTTCAACACACATTTGCCTCAATTCAACATTTCTTTTAAATACTTTTTGGCTAAATAAGTCTATTTTGTAAAATCTCCAAATTTTTGTGTTTCACCGAAATATAAAATTTACATCATCTTTTGTAAATTTTTTTTTTTTGGAGTACTGAACACTCTTTAAACTATTTCCATTATATGGAGACATAAAATTTTGTTTTATTTCAAAAGTCTCTTTATTATCTCGTTTTCACCAGAGTCAAGCAGGGAATTTTGAAAAAATGTCACTTGGGGTAGTGAAAAGTCGCATCTACTGTAGTTAGTTTGAATTTCGGTAATTAAAACGTGAGGTGTCCTTTCAGTTCCGTGTGTCCTTTCGGTTCCAGCTGCAAGATACTATATATACAGGTATGTAGTATCATTCATTTTCGGTCTCATCCTCTCTTATCACTAGTTTGTTCGTAAAAGAACTCATATTTAAAGTCGAGTCATGGAAAACAGATCTTCAATGGGCGATCTGTCGAACCCTGGACCTGGTTTTCCGCAAGGAGAGGGTACTTCAAACCAAGCATTCTTAATAGAGTTCGGTGACTCTAACATTCTTGACATCTATCGTCCATATTTCGTTTATCTTTTAATGTTTTGTTTGATTCTGAATTATGTTACAGTCTTCCAGATATACTACCAATAGAGCAACTCCACGGTGAGCCAGAAATTTTTCCTGAGCTGAACATTAACTCAGAAAATCCGGTGCATGCATCTTTAGACTTTGTACTTGATCATCCATACCTTCTACCAGGTTAAATTCTTTTAAATGATTGCTTCTATGAGTATTCAATTTTGTTTTATCATCTGACAATTGTTATTTGTAGACCCATTTGTGGATGATCTATCCGATTACAATCCATTCATAGACGTACCCTCAATGAGCAGTGAGATCATCCCCATGAATCAAGGATTCATGGCTGACATTCAAAATGACAATCAATTACAGACGATTGATAACATCAATATTGATATGAATCCCGAGTTTGGGGTTGGTTTTCAATACCAAAATCACCTTCAGGTGATTCAAAGGAACCTAGAAGGATTTCAGAATCCTGAGATTTTAGTTGAAAACCAACAATTATTACCGATAGAGGCCACTAATTTTGATGAATCAATGTCCATCTTTGGGTCAGAAAATCAGGATCATGTTCAAATGATCCAGAATGATAACAATACAATTGGATTTGAACCTTCTAGTTCAGAAAACATAGCAGGTGGCAGTGGAAGAGGTTTCAGACATTTATTAAGTAGGGAAATAATAGCTGAACACTTTAACGAAACAATTGAGAAAGCTGCGAAGGAACTCAACATTGGAACGACACAATTAAAAAAACGCTGTAGAGAATTAGGTATCAATCATTGGCCCCAACGACAACTTACGAGTTTGCAAACCCTTATTGATCGTGTTGAGGTAAAGAACTACACTTTTTTTAAATTCCATTATATCATAAGGTTGAAATTACTAAAGTTATTTGTGCCACAGGAATTTGGTAATGAATTTATTGAGGCAACAAAATTATCGGGAGATTTAATACCCAACCTAAAAAAAGAAAAAGAAGCGATAATTGAAGGGTCACAATCGGGTCTAACAGACGGCACAAAGAAGCTAATACAAGCTGCTCATAAGGTTGTATTTAGGAAAAGAAAAATTCAGGAAAAGGGGGAAACTTCATCAAGAACTCATACACAGCAGCAATCTCCGCCATCTAATTCTGGTATGAGTAGTATTAACCCTGGTTTACTCGAGTCTTCGAGTGAGAAGAATTTTTGAGGCTTTGTAGGTGACCTAGCCTGGTTTCCTCCTTCTTATAGCTACCCCCAACTGGTTCCGAATTAGAGCCCTTCCTCATCACTGCCCTACTTACACACGCCCCAAATGAGTCAATATTTAGCCCCTAATCATGGGGTTACAGGTTCCAACCCCATCGAGACCCGATACCTTGGAGCTCCTCCTCCAATAACTGAAAGCATACCACTTCCAAATCCTCGAGAGGTACAAGTCAACCTAATGATGACAAAGAGTGGAGTGTAGAAGATATTCTCTCGCTTCTTTCTGATTCTCCAGTTTAGTAGTTCTGTAAACTTTTTTTTAATATAAAGTTGTAGTAATGAATTAAACATATCGACGTGTTACTATAATTTTAATAATTTCATCGATTCAATATAATATTCATTTTGTTCCCTTAATTTTGTATTCCTCTCCCACTTGGACTAAAGTCCAAGTCTGTTTATTCGATTTATAACCTTTTTTTTTAATGAGCCCTTAATCTCGAACGAAAAACAAGCCTACTCTGCTCAGCCAACAACTTGCATCGGGGGAAAACACTATCTCAATAAACATGTTTCGATAATGTAAAGACGTTTACATCATCCACCATATGTTAGTCATCCGCTTGCGACCCTAGTCAACACCTCTATCGTCAGTTACCTCAATCACGAGTGAGTGATCCAAACTCTCAACCCACACGACCTGATCAATCACTCAAGCAAGATCAATACAAGGGTAGGTAGCCCCACTATTACACAGCACTAGGCATGTACAGAGTTGACTCAAAAATACCCGCCATCATCTCAGGCGCCGCTTGCACCTCTTTGACCGTGAGTTGGAAAACTCACCCTTGCATCCTCTAGTCCGTGTCTGACTTGTGCGCCCATTAATTACATGAAAAATAGCTACCACAATAGCATTTTGGCATTCTCCCTTTCAACAGTCTTTAAGCTCAGTAATCAACTTAAGCATGATCGGTCCAACCAAACTGGTATGATCGCATCTTAATTGTTCCTACTGAACCTCACAATCAACATTCAAAAATCGAATGGATAAAAGTTTACCACATTACACTAGCATTTAAGTTAATTATGCTAGACACTCACATACTCAGCTCCTTGTATCCTTCGTGACGAACTCCCGACTCAAACGCAGATCCTGTGTTTTCGATAGTAGGAGCTCTACTACTACCTTCCACACCTATCCATGTTCGTTCCAAGACCCGTCTCGAAATATCCAATTCGCTTCTCACCGATAATTTTAACACATATGCCCTTACAAGGCATATGTCAACCCTTCTAGGGATACTTGGAATCCCACCCCCACCCTGCTATTCTAACTAAGACGAACTTCCTCCAGTGATGACAGGTTGTTTCGCGAACATAGTTGTATACAATATCGAACTAAACAGTCTTTTCAAATAAGAGAATCTTCCCTAAGGCAACAACCAAACAAGGAACATGCAATAACGTCAACTCACACATTCTATGACTATTCAGTCCATATTGTATACAACTTAGTGGAAATCTCTAAGCAACCTATCGGCACTAGCATACAGTTCTATTAGCAAATAGCAGATAATAATACAACAATGTGTGATCTCTACCAGGCATTTCAGCAAACATATACCATATGTTTTTTTTAACATCTACAATATTAAATACTTAACCCCTTTTCTCATACTGGCGTCGGCTGGCGGTACACACTGTGTCTTCACTTCACCCTTCGTAAAACATCCTTCTTTCGTAAAAATGTTTTAAGAAAACTCTTAAGCCTCAACTTGAGTCCAGAACTCACTAAGTGAGCCTGGTTCTCTCAAGCTGTGCTCTGATACCAACTTGTAACATCCCAAAATTTTAGGGTAAAATTAAAAAAAAATAAACGGACACTTCAATATAAGAAAAGACACTTAATTAATTTTCATAAAATTCCATAACTTATAAGTTTAATGAAAACACCCCAGGATTAACTGAAGTTAACGAAATCACAATATAGCGGAATATTAATTCAAAAACAGTCCTCCAATGAAGCAGCACAGTGTATACACGTCACGCCTTGCCATCCATTGTACGTGATGTACCTGAAACAGTAGTTTATATAGGGAAAGGGTAAGCACGGAGCTTAGTGAGTTCCTCAAAATACCATACGATCCATCACATATAACATACAATACATCATAACCATTCATATGTCTGTGAGACTCGCGGGCTATCCCTGTTCTGCCTGAAGACTCACGGGCAGTTCCCGTTCCGTCTTATCGCTCGCAGGCTTTTCCCGTTCTGTCTAATGACTCGCAGGCTATTCCCGTTCCGCCTATTGGCTCGCAGGCTATTCCCGTTCCGCCTATTGGCTCGCAGGCTATTCCCGTTCCGCCTATTGGCTCGCGGGCTGTTCCCGTTCCGTCCACAAACAATCATTATCATAGAAATAATTCATACAATTATTATAACAGGTAAGACCACCTTAGCCTAACCTATCTTCCTTCCTACGCATGCAATATCACCTATAGTATAGTGAGAAGACTCACCTGATTGTAGTTGACTATATCGTTTATCTTTCTCGCCTTTGTATTTCCTTTCAACTTTAACTGTTAACATAATAAGAAATCTATCATTTCTTAATCCTTAACTATATTATAGTCGCATCATTAAACCCTTCAATAATTCCAATATGATACTCCATGATTTATCAAGTAAAGAACGGCCAGGTAGAAGATTAGATGGGGTGGCAGGATCCTTTCAGCATTTTAGCCTTTCGGAAAATCCAACAACCAGATCCCAAGTAATCGGCCTAGTCACCGTCCTCGTAAGTAAATCAATCGGTATTATTTTCGGAAATTACGAATTGTTATAATAACGACATTTTAAGGTTTTTGTTTACTATTGTTAGAAATTAGTATAATATAACATATGTTATACTTATTAAATAATCTACTTCTTAACAAAAACTATTTTACAATACCTAATTAAGCTATAGAAAGGTTTGTAGTTACCTTATGACCAGTCGTCGAGATCTATAACTCCTTTGTTAGACTTTTAAGCTTCCTTCCGCTCACTTGCTTACACTCTAGTGCTTAGAAACCTCTATATATTGGATTGAGATTTAGTTGTGTGGTTTATGAGATGTTTTGAGGGGTATTTATACTTGAATTCTTGAATAAAAAATGGCATGACACTTTTGACAAAAGATTTTAATAATATAACTTTGTTGAAATTAATACCTTCTAGAATCAGTCTGTTCAAGACTGGTTTAGCCGAATTTAAACCCATGAAATTCACGTTTTTTTTGATATTCCAGAAATTTATCTCAATACCTTTCCAGGGATGTATTTTACGTATTTATACGATTTTTCTATGATTTATTATGAATTTTTGAAAACAGACTATCTAATCTGTTAATTCCGAACTAATCAGTAAATATTGCATTTTTTACCATAGATAATGTCATTTTCAAGCTTACTATTATTTTTGGTAATTGTACTAGACTCAATTTGTAAACTTTGTGCACTGGTTTGAGGTCCAAACGATTTTTCTAGAATTAATTATGATTTTTCTAAAAACGACACAAAATGCTGATTTTCATATGAAATTGTAACTAAAGTTTTTCTTAGCTTTATAACTACCAATGATCATATAATTCCTAACACTCTTATTTTAAGTATATGTTATAATCAGGATACGGGTCTTACATCAGGAGCTTCGTTTCATGCTATGGACAACGGAGAAACGATGGTGAATCTAAAAGAAGGAGATTTTGGGAAGGTACGGTTAGCAAATGACGAGATGCTTCAAGTAACGGGCATAGGAGATATTGATCTGGTTACTTCATTGGGAACTACATGGAACCTAAAGAATGTCAGGGTGATTCCGGAGCTGAAGAAGAATTTGATTTCTGTTGGTCAGCTAGATAAACAAGGACTGGAAGTAGGGTTTGGTGGTGGTAAATGGAGGGTGGTCAATGGTAATTTGGTGATTGCTCAAGGTATGAAGCGTGGGTCATTGTATATGGTTGAGGTACCTGCTGAAGGAAGTATGACCGTCCCCGTTAAGCATGACAAAATCTGGTTCGCTAAATCTAGTGCTAATGTGACATCCGCCTAAAATGGGTTCGGGTCAACCCAACCCAATTGGAAATTTAATAAACCCTACTCGAGCTTACTTGACGCTAATAGGATCAAAACCCATACAATACGATATAAATTGACGTTAATAGCAATATAGCATAGTATAACGTTATAACTATAATCAAATTAAATTATGATACCATATTAAAATCAAATCAAAGTATGATGCTCTAATTAAATTAAAAGAATCAAACTTGAATGCTATAATTAAACTTCAAATCAAAGTAGATTGTTATAATCAAATAATAACCTATTTTTTTTATAAAACTCTATTTTTATAAACTCTACATTAAATTTTATAAAATTTTTATATTAGTTAGTGTATTACATAGAGATGCTTGTGCTAGTGGGAAATTATGAAGACCACCAAAAGCCAAAACTTATTCCCATTGTCTCCCACTCACACCTCCCATCATCTTTCCTTTTATTTTTCTCCCAACACATTATTCTCATCACCACTCAAACCATATCTATTCTTTCTCTCACTCTCAATCTCGAAATTCCTCATAGAAATCTTCATATTTCAGCCAAGAACACTCCAATATACTCAAATCTTCATCCCTCTTGAAGCATTCATCAATGTATGTTGTTAAAAGTCTCAAATTCATGAATGAAACAAATTAAATCCACCA
Source organism: Cichorium intybus (assembly GCA_023525715.1). Classification (NCBI taxonomy): domain Eukaryota; kingdom Viridiplantae; phylum Streptophyta; class Magnoliopsida; order Asterales; family Asteraceae; genus Cichorium; species Cichorium intybus. Next base: position 10,498,724 of record CM042015.1, on the reverse strand, counting down.
AACTATCTAAAACTCATTTTATGCATAAACCTGATTTTTCTCAGGATCCCATCAATAAAATAAGAAGTTCTGGAAATTTTCAGAAAATAACTTATTTTTATTGAATTACTATAATTATTGCAATAAAATAGGGCAATAATTCACATAAAATACTTTTTGCAGTCAATAAATTCTGGGAAAATTTTGGAACAACCCATATATTGAGTAAAGTGGATTTATAAATTTCATGCATTTATATTACAGTTTGATGCTTATTTTGTATTTTATTTTGTTGTAGATAAATAAATTGCAAAATATAGTTATGTATGTTAAAAACTAGATTTTATATTTTTCGCACCTTATTAACATCTTAAAGACTCCATGACAAAATTTACAGATTTTTTTAAGAATGTTTTCTTATTTTTCCTGATTTAATGATTATTTAATGGTTTAAATTGATAATAAACAGCTACACATGTCCAAAAATTATAAAACCTTATCAGAATATCATATATAACATGTTAATCATAAATAAAAAGTCTAATGAATTTCTCTTAATATTTTCCTATTATTTATGATTTTATTGATTAGTTAATAATGAAAAACATAAGAAATACTTCCCATAGTCCAAAATATCCAAAATATTTACAGTAGGCTCATTATAATGTTAGCAAACTGTGGTTAATTTTCCAGAATTTTTGGGAATCATTTATTATTTTTCCCAAAGTTTGTTGTGGTTTAATTATTAAAATACTAAATAAATACTAAAGCAGTTAAGAAAAATATGAAAATTTTACAGTAATTACTATTTTATGAAATAATTATTTTTCGATAATTTCAGAATGTTTCATTACTGTTTAGTATTTAAAACCATTTTCCTAAATATCTAAGCATGTAAAAATGCATTTTTAATGATTATTTCATATAAATAATTGTTTATAATATATAAAATCTGTAAATACTTATAATTTGACTAGTTATTATTTTAATAAGAAATTATTAAAATCTTGCCTAATGTGAAGATATAAATTAATTAAGCAAAGTAATTAATTCAATTTAAAATTCATTTAACATATGAATACATTAATATTCAAAACAAAATTTGGATTATTGTTAATTCATCTAATATAAGAATATGTGTCTAATTATTTTTATTAATATTATATTCCCGTTTATCGATTCCTAAGCCAAAACTATTAATTATATTAGGTTCTACGACATTTTGACTCGAGCCGTCTATCGTATAACACGCGCATTCCTTATTGGACTAACGCGAGTAATCTACCCCATATTTTATAATTTTCAATACTTTTGGGGTGTATCATGTGGTTCTAATATGTTTTCAACTTCAGTTTATTATTTTATCACAATTGAGACATTGTTGGGACATTTATACTTGAATAATTATTTGTATAATTATTGTTTGTTTACGCTACATGTACTTGTAGTGCATTATCAATTTTAGTCTAATCTCCATGACTATGCCCGTATTCTTGAGGTACGTTATGGACAATAATAGCGCTATTGGGTTGACCACCCCGCCTTGGGACGCTAAGGTGATTGATCGCACGTGGTTGTGTGTGTATGATGATTAGATGCTCCATCCTATATATATATACATATATATGTATATATAGGGTGAGGACTTATTGTTGTTGTTATCATTTGTTAATCAATTTTTGATTTATAAACTGTTATCTCAATAACACTTGCTTGCCAACTTCAAAAGAAAACAAATTTCAAATTATTCAAACTCATAATTTTCTTTAATAAAACTAGATTACTCACCAACTCTCGTAGTTGACCTGTTTTTACCCATGATGCAGATTTGAAGAATGAAGTTGATGAAAAGTAGGGTATACCTTAGAAACCCACAAGACTATTTAAATTTGATGTAATAAATGTTGTTTGTATTTGAATTTGTATTTGTATGTTGTGGATCTTGTTTGCCTACTTAGTACTTAATTGAATCTAATCATATTATAACATAGTTGTCATGAGACTTTGAACAATATATCACGCCTTGATCGATTCCACCAAGGATCGGGGTGTGACAGATTGGTATCAGAGCCCTTGACTATAGGGAATTAGGTTAATTGCTTTGACCTAGTCTATAGCCTTTAGGGTCCTCTCGTATGCTAGTTTATAAAATGCACACACAACTGCATGCAACTCGCACTTAGAAAATCCTAGGAATACCTTTGTGTGCTAATTGCTCCCTCATGTGCTTACGTATTATTCCCGACACTTATATGTGTGCATACACTTGTGAATTTGCTCCTCTTTCTCTTAAAATCACATACATACTCAAATGGTTTCAAAATAAAAATTTATATACAGATATATTCCTTAGAGCTCATAGGAAATTAAAAGTCATCCACTCTAGTTGGGTAGGATCAAAGTAATGGACGCGTAGTAACTGGAAGGGGGAGGTGCCGGTAGCCTGAAAGTCCTGACTAGGTAAGCATTCGTATACATCCCAATCAACCGAGGGACCAGTTTGCTTACCTGGGGACCAAAGGCGAGAGTTCCCAAACCTTTAGGCCAAAGCGCGTTATTCACATTACTTTTGAGTCATCAAAATACCCGACCTTATCAAACGTATCCAAAAGGATACACTCCAAAATAGCCAACTCATTGGACTATTAAGTTCCCTAATGGGCCTTGAAGTGGGAAAACATGTGAAAACTTAGTATTGTGGGGGCCCACGCAATTGCTACATGCTTCACATTTAGTATCCATGGAAAGCCCAAAAGGTGCCCAACACTCCTAACCATGGCCCAACAAGTGTTTTACAATCATTTTACCCAACAATGTCTACAAACTTAATTTCCATAATTAATTTACAAATAACTCACAAGTCCATATGCGTGTTTCTTATAGATGGCATTACGACCCCCTCTGTAACCATTGTAACTATCATCATATGTCCACCAGCCCGTGTCGCCTTTGTACGACTTGTGGTCGCTATGGCCACTTGGCGGACACATGCCGTGCACCAAAAACTCAGCGACCATTCGCTCTACCCTCAAATCAGCAAACACAAACCCGGTATCCAACTGGAACATGCTTCAACTGTGGTGACCCCACCCATTTCAGAAACGCGTGTCCTAGGCTTGTCAATATCATTAACACTCAAGCCCAGGCAAATCCAACAATGCAGGTTCCAGCTCCCAAAGGCCGAGCATTTTTCATTACCGCAACCCAAGCACAGACCGATAACAAGGTCGTAAATGGTACGTTTCTCATAAATGACTGCTACGCGTCAGTACTTTTTGATTCAGGTGCCGATAAAAGTTTTGTGTCTTTGGAATTTGAACCCATACTTCACACACCTCGCACGATTCTTGTTGAAAACTTTACCGTAGAAGTCGCCAATGGAAAATACATTTCACTCAATGCAGTCATCCAAGATTGCACTTTCGATTTTTGCGGTCATAAATTTTCCGTCAATTTAGTTCCTATGGAACTTGGTAGCTTCGACATCATCGTGGGAATGGATTGGCTATCCCAAAACCATGCTGAAATAGTATGTTACGAGAAGTTTATTCGTATTCCTCTTGCCGACGGTCAAAGTCATCGTATTTATGGCGAGACTCGTTCAAAAAAGCTTAGTCTTATGTCATGTACTCAAGCTCGATCATATCTACGTAAAGAATACATGGCTTTCTTAGCCCATGTGGTGGAAACAAAGGTCAAAGAAAAGAAGATCGAAGATATTCCGATTGTACAAGACTTTCCCGACATCTTTCCCGATGACGTATCTAGACTCCCTCCAGTACGTGAGCTAGAGTTCCGCATCGATCTTGTTCCTGAGGCTGCTCCCATTGCCAAGTCTCCATATCGGTTGGCTCCAACCGAGATGCAAGAATTGGCAAGTCAGCTCCAAGAATTAACCGATAAGGGATTTATCCGTCCTAGTACTTCACCTTGGGGAGCCCCGGTTCTGTTCATCAAAAAGAAAGATGGTTCGTTTCGTATGTGTATCGATTATCGGGAGTTAAATAAATTGACCATCAAGAACCGATATCCGTTACCTCGGATCGATGACCTTTTTGATCAGCTTCAAGGAGCTTCATGCTTCTCAAAAATCGACCTCCGCTCGGGTTATCACCAACTTCGAGTACGGGAAGAAGACATCCCCAAAACCACTTTCCGAACCCGCTATGGTCATTACGAGTTCACCGTTATACCTTTTGGCCTAACGAATGCCCCTGCCGTATTCATGGACTTGATGAATCGGGTATTTAAACCTTATCTCGACCGTTTTGTTATCGTCTTTATTTATGACATCCTCATTTACTCCAAGACAAAGGCAGACCATGAAAGACACCTTCGTCTAACTCTCTAAACATTGCAAGGAAATCAGCTTTATGCCAAATTTCCGAAATGCGAGTTTTGGTTAAATGAGGTACAATTCCTCGGTCATATTGTAAGTGACAAGGGTATTTTAGTTGATCCCGCAAAAGTTGAAGCAGTCAAGAATTGGAAAGCCCCACGTACCCCCAAGGAAATTCGGTCATTCCTCGGTTTAGCCGGCTATTACCGGCGTTTCATTTCGAATTTCTCAAATATCGCTTTACCGCTTACTTTTCTCACTTGCAAGGGTACACCATTTGATTGGGGACCCAAGCAGGAAGACGCTTTCCAAACCCTTAAACAAATATTGTGTGATGCTCCGATTCTTACACTCCCTGAAGGATCCGAAGATTTCGTGGTATACTGCAATGCCTCCAATCTCGGTCTAGGTTGTGTTTTGATGCAAAGGGGAAAGGTTATAGCTTACGCATCGCGACAACTCAAAATCCATGAAAGGACTTATACCACTCATGATTTGGAGCTCGGTGCAGTGGTTTTCGCTCTTAAAATTTGGAGGCATTACCTTTACGGCACTAAATGCGTAATTTTCACCGACCACACGAGCTTGCAACATATTCTTAATCAAAAGGAACTCAATATGAGACAAACACGATGGGTCGAACTCCTAAATGATTACGAGTGTGAAATACGCTATCATCCGGGCAAGGCAAACATGGTAGCCGACCCGTTAAGTCGAAAAGAACATGCCAAAGCATTTCATCTTATATGTTCTCCTATCTTGTCCAATCTCAGTGACCGAATTCGAGGAGCCCAACACTCGGCAATTACCGAAAATGACATGCCCACAGGAATTGATGGGGAGTTGGAAAGTAAATCTGATGGCATTTTCTATTATCAAGATCGCATCTGGATCCCAGATCGCAACAATCTTCGTACCTTCCTGATGGAAGAAATCCATAAAACTCGATATTCCATTCATCCTGGCGCTGACAAGATGTATCATGGCCTGAGAACCAATTATTGGTGGTCGGGAATGAATAAGGATATTGCTTTATTCGTGGCCAAATGTCTTACATGTTCCAGGGTCAAAGCAGAACATCAACGACCCTCTGTACTATTGGTCCAACCGTTAATCCCCGAGCGGAAATGGGAAGCGATCGCCATGGATTTCGGAACCAAACTTCCCCGTACCACCAAGGGACACGACAGCATTTGGGTAATCATTGACCGTTTGACCAAATCCGCTCATTTCCTTCCCATCCGTGAACATTTCAAGGTCGAACAACTTCCTCGAATTTACATCGACGAGATAGTTAGTCGGCATGGCATCCCTCTCAGCATCATTTCAGATCGTGATGGGAGATTTCTCTCTCGGTTTTGGCAATCACTTCAAGCAGCCATGGGAACCCGCCTCGATCTCAGTATCGCCTATCATCCTCAAACCGATGGTCAATCTGACAGGACAATTCAAACACTCGAAGATATGTTGAGGGCGTGTGTCTTAGATTTCGGAGGAAACTGGGACTCTCATTTACCGTTGGTGGAATTCTCCTATAATAACAGTTATCATTCTAGCATCGGGATGCCACCATTTGAGGCATTATATGGTCGTAAATGCCGATCTCCTGTTTGCTGGCATGAAATTGGAGAGTCCCATGTAATTCGTGCAACAGTGGATTCTCCAATCGTTGGTCCTGAGCTTATCCAGGAAACAACCGACAAAATCACTCAGATTCGCAATAACCTTCTCACAGCTCGTAGCCGACAAAAGAGTTACGCCGACAAGCGACGCAAACCCCTTGAATTTACCGTGGGTGACATGGTCATGTTAAAAGTGTCCCCATGGAAAGGTGTGGTTCGATTTGGACGCAAGGGTAAATTGGCACCACGCTATGTAGGCCCGTTCAAAATCCTGAAAAGGATCGGACCAGTAGCCTACGAGTTGGATCTACCAATAGAGCTTAATAAAGTTCACCCAGTACTTCATATAGCCAACCTCAAGAAGTGTTTAGCAGACGAGAACCTTCATGTTTCCTCTCGAGGATATCCAAATCGACGAGACCATGCAATTTATCGAGAAACCCTTGGAAATTGCTGACCGAAAGGAAAAGCAACTCAAAAGAAGTCGCATTCCCCTGGTCAAGGTCAGGTGGCAGTCAGCACGTGGACCTGAGTATACATGGGAGCGTGAGGATCATATGCTTACCAAATACCCGCAGCTTTTCTCTTAAGGTACTCTCTTCTTAAATTTCGGGACGAAATTTCCTAAAGTAGGGGAGACTGTGACATCCGCCTAAAATGGGTTCGGGTCAACCCAACCCAATTGGAAATTTAATAAACCCTACTCGAGCTTACTTGACGCTAATAGGATCAAAACCCATACAATACGATATAAATTGACGTTAATAGCAATATAGCATAGTATAATGTTATAACTATAATCAAATTAAATTACGATACAATATTAAAATCAAATCAAAGTATGATGCTCTAATTAAATTAAAAGAATCAAACTTGAATGCTATAATTAAACTTCAAATCAAAGTAGATTGTTATAATCAAATAATAACCTATTTTTTTTTATAAAACTCTATTTTTATAAACTCTACATTAAATTTTATAAAATTTTTATATTAGTTAGTGTATTACATAGAGATGCTTGTGCTAGTGGGAAATTATGAAGACCACCAAAAGCCAAAAGTTATTCCTATTGTCTCCCACTCACACCTCCCATCATCTTTCCTTTCATTTTTCTCCCAACACATTATTCTTATCACCACTCAAACCATATCTATTCTTTCTCTCACTCTCAATCTCGAAATTCCTCCTAGAAATCTTCATATTTCAACCAAGAACACTCCAATATACTCAAATCTTCATCCCTCTTGAAGCATTCATCAAGGTATGTTGTTAAAAGTCTCAAATTCATGAATGAAACAAATTAAATCCACCAAACTATCTAAAACTCATTTTATGCATAAACCTGATTTTTCTCAGGATCCCATCAATAAAATAAGAAGTTCTGGAAATTTTCAGAAAATAAATTATTTTTATTGAATTACTATAATTATTGGAATAAAATAGGGCAATAATTCACATAAAATACTTTTTCAGTCAATAAATTCTGGGAAAATTTTGGAACAACCCATATATTGAGTAAAGTGGATTTATAAAGTTTCATGCATTTATATTACAGTTTGATGCTTATTTTGTATTTTATTTTGTTGTAGATAAATAAATTGTAAAATATAGTTACGTATGGTAAAAACTAGATTTTATATTTTTCGCACCTTATTAACATCTTAAAGACTCCATGACAAAATTTACAGATTTTTTTAAGAATGTTTGCTTATTGTTCCTGATTTAATGATTATTTAAAGGTTTAAATTGAGAATAAACAGCTACACATGTCCAAAAATTATAAAACCTTATCAGAATATCATATATAACATGTTAATCATAAATAAAAAGTCTAATGAATTTCTCTTAATAGTTTCCTATTATTTATGATTTTATTGATTAGTTAATAATGAAAAACATAAGAAATACTTCCCATAGTCCAAAATATCCAAAATATTTATAGTAGGCTCAATATAATGTTAGCAAACTGTGGTTAATGTTCCAGAATTTTTGGGAATCATTTATTATTTTTCCCAAATTTTGTTGTGGTTTAATTATTAAAATACTAAATAAATACTAAAGCAGTTAAGAAAAATATGAAAATTTTACAGTAATTACTATTTTATGAAATAATGATTTTTCGATAATTTCATAATGTTTCATTACTGTTTAGTATTTAAAACCATTTTCCTAAATATCTAAGCATGTAAAAATGCATTTTTAATGATTATTTCATATAAATAATTGTTTATAATATATAAAATCTGTAAATACTTATAATTTGACTAGTTATTATTTTAATAAGAAATTATTAAAATCTTGCCTAATGTGAAGATATAAATTAATTAAGCAAAGTAATTAATTCAATTTAAAATTCATTTAACATATGAATACATTAATATTCAAAACAAAATTTGGATTATTGTTAATTCATCTAATATAAGAATATGTGTCTAATTATTTTTATTAATACTATATTCCCGTTTATCGATTCCTAAGCCAAAACTATTAATTATATTAGGTTCTACGACATTTTGACTCGAGCCGTCTATCGTATAACACGCGCATTCCTTATTGGACTAATGTGAGTAATCTACCCCATATTTTATAATTTTCAATACTTTTGGGGTGTATCATGTGGTTCTAATATGTTTTCAACTTCATTTTATTATTTTATCACAATTGAGACATTGTTGAGACATTTATACTTGAATCATTATTTGTATAATTATTGTTTGTTTACGCTACATGTACTTGTAGTGCATTATCAATTTTAGTCTAATCTCCATGACTATGCCCGTATTCTTGAGGTACGTTATGGACAATAATAGCGCTATTGGGTTGACCACCCCGCCTTGGGACACTAAGGTGATTGATCGCACGTGGTTGTGTGTGTATGATGATTAGATGCTCCATCCTATATATATACATATATATGTATATATAGGGTGAGGACTTATTGTTGTTGTTATCATTTGTTAATCAATTTTTGATTTATAAAATGTTATCTCAATAACACTTGCTTGCCAACTTCAAAAGAAAACAAATTTCAAATTATTCAAACTTACAATTTTCTTTAATAAAACTAGATTACTCACCAACTCTCGTAGTTGACCTGTTTTTACCCATGATGCAGATTTGAAGAATGAAGTTGATGAAAAGTAGGGTATACCTTAGAAACCCACAAGACTATTTAAATTTGATGTAATAAATATTGTTTGTATTTGAATTTGTATTTGTATGTTGTGGATCTTGTTTGCCTACTTAGTACTTAATTGAATCTAATAATATTATAACATAGTTGTCATGAGACTTTGAACAATATATCACGCCTTGATCGATTCCGCCAAGGATCGGGGTGTGACAGCTAAGAGAGTTCATTTTGCAAACATGAATTCTGGAGCCAAAGGGATGTTAGTTGAACGAGTCGGAAAGTCTAAACCATTCAGGGGATTTTGTGACAGTGGGAGCACGGGGTGTGTTCCTGGTACAGTTACAAAGAGCCGTTGGGTTTTGAAGACTAAGAGTGAAAAATTTTCTCCTGTTGGAAGTTTGCAAAGTTTGGAGAGTGTTAGTGGTCCTCGGTGTATATCTGGAGCTGGTGGAGTGTCCAAACCGGTTGAGACAGAGGATAAGTCGGTGGTGGGATTAGCCACGGCTGAGTTGGAGCTAGTGGGAGTTTCAACTGGCCCTTCTAGTAATTGATATGAGGGGGCGGCTGCAACTAGGAAAATTTGACTAAGTTTTAGCTTGTTCTTAGGAACTGGAAGCTTGGAAGACTTGTCATGTTAAGAGATTAATGAATGATGTTCAAAATCTTCAAGTGGGAGATTGTTAGGAATGTTTGGTGAAGATTTTTTCAATGGTTGGTGAGGTTGGTGAATGTTAAAGAAGTTTGGTGAAGAAGTTGGTGCAGCCCCTATTATTGAAGGAAAATTTCTTATGTTTCCATTGTTAATAGTGCACCTCAAAACATGTATAAATAGGCCATTAGTTGAAGAACAACATGCACCACAAAACACAATACATGCAAAGATTGAGTGTGTATCTCTTGTAATCTCCTCATTCAAATAAAATCTAGTTGTGCCCGTGGATGTAGGATTGACACCGAATCCGAACCACGTAAAATCCTTGTGTTCTTAATTTGTGAGCTGAGTGTGTGAGTTTCGTGTTCGTATGCTAAGTGTCTCGATCCGAACATATATATATATATATATATATATATATATATATATATATATATATATATATATATATATATATATATATATATATATATATATATATATATATATATATATATATATATATATATATATATATATATATATATATATCGTTCCTTAAAGAAAAGGGTGGTGCATTTGAAAGAGAGCTTATGACAGATATAGAAGGAGGAGAGAGAAGCAATATTTTTGTGTCATTCAGTCATGCCTCCCAATCCATGCCACATGGGTTGCTACCGACATTATCCATCTCACTCCGCTTAGCCTAATGCATTGTGATATTGTTTGTTCGTTATTAGTATACATATATTATGATGTACTATTAGGCACATATTTAGTCTTTATATTATGAATCGGACCATATCATTTAATATCTTTATATATTCGTTTCATTAATTAGAATAGCATCATAGAAAATATATCGACGATATTTTCCTCATCGCCTCCTCTTCCGCTCCTTCGTTGGATCATAACATTATTGACCCACAAGTTTTCCATGACTGATTTCGGGGATATTTCCTATTTTCTAGGCATATCCGTTACGCGTATAACAAATCGATCTCTTCCTTTGTAAACATAAATATGACCTAGAAATCCTTAAACCTACAAACATACTTGATTGTAATATGACTCAAATTCTAGCAGGCACGCATTCTAAGCTTAATTACTCTAGTTCATTTGTTACTTATCTGAAGTTCTATCGTAGTTTGTTTAGGCCCTTATATATCTTACTTTCACTAGACCATACTTAACATATGGATTTGAACATATGTATTTGTACATGTATGGCCCCACAAGCCTTATCTGCATGCTTCTAAATGCATATGAGATATTGTCAGGGGACTCTTGACTTCGGTCTTCAAATCCACTTCTGGTCTCATCGCATGCTTGGATGCCTACTATGAATATGGTGCCCATCTGCACATTGCTCGATGATTAGTTACTACATCGTTTTTGGTGACAATTTCCTATCTTGGTCCTTAATATAGCAATAGATCAATATCTCGATCTTGCACTAAAGCACAATATAATTATACAGGAGTAGCTAGTATGTGGTTAAACTGTCTTGGATTAAAAACCTCCTCATAAAGATTCACTCCCCACTCAATATCGCCACTATTATGACTATGATGATTTGATCAGTGTTGTTTATCTATCCAACGACTTGACTCAAGACCTTCCACTAAAACTGCGGGGGCATACATACATACATACATACATACGTACGTACATACATACATACATACATACATACATACATACATACATACATACATACATACATATATACACACACACACACACACACACACACTACTAGAAAAACAGTTTTTAATGACTGACGAACAATGACATGCATTTTTTTATGACTGACAAAAACGTCTGTCATAAAAAGTATGTCATCTTATATGGAATTTTAAAGATTTATGACTGACATAAATGTCGATCATAAATTAATGTCATCTCTTGTCAAAAATTTGAATTTTGTGTGTCATCTTGAAAATTTTGAATTTTGTGTGTCATCTTGGAAAAAAACCCGCTTCATTGTTTCCCGCTATACATAGATGTTTTTTTTTTACTTTTTTCGTAGTGCGATTCCCGATTTCGTCCCATTTAGGGTCTTCTTACTTGAAGTCGACAACAGCCGCAACCTTCGAGGATTCTACGAGTTTCTTATTTGAAGCCTTCAACGATTTCATCCCAGTTAGGGTTTTCTAAATCACGACTGTTGGGTTTGTTACTCTCCGATATCAGCCTTCAATTCTTTACTTGAAGTTGACACTTGCTCCGTGATTCCAGTTTTACTCTCCAACGTCAAACTGCAGCCACGACTCCGCTAGTGGGAGTGCCAAATTGAAGCATCGATCTTTCAATCAGCCAGACCTCCACTCCACTCCACCCTCCGGCCTCCGGCAACGGCGACAGATCGATTTCAGGGACATCGATCTTTCAATCGAACCCAAATTGAAGCATCGATCTTTCATTCTTTCTGAAGCATCGATTTTAGGGACACACCAAGGTAAGTACTAGTACGTAACTTGATTTTGCTTTTGCTGTTAATTGAAGCATCGATCTTTCATTCTTTCTGAAGCATTTTAATTTTTTTGCTAATGTGAAGCATCGATTTTGATTTTGTAACTCGATTTTGCTTTTGTAACTTGATTTTGCTTTAGTAACTCGATTTCTGAGGTAATTTTTTTGTTTCTAAGGTAATTGAATTGAAGGTAACTCGAATCTGTAATGGAATTGGTTTCTGTAATGAAATTGGAATTTGGTTTGTTGTAATGGAATTTCGATTTTGAAGTTTTTTGCTATTGCTGACTTGTTGTTGCTGTAATGGAATTGGTTTCTGTCATTTTTCTATAATGAAACGCAAGTCCAAGGGAAATAATGGTCGGTATCAGAAACATATAGCTTAATGGATTAAGTTATTTTAATTCCTATTTTCTTTTATAATTCTACAAATACTAGATGAGAAATTGAGTGAAGATGAGGTATGTTTTAGTTTTCTTTCATAGCTTAAAGGATTAAGTTATTTTAATTTCTTGTAGGCTGTAATGGGTACTCTGTTTCTTGGATACTCTGTAAGTTCCTATATGCTTATTGAATTTTAAAGACTTCAAGCATTTAACTTTATGTTTTTTACTCTGTAACTTTGTATCTTATTCATGTTATTTATTTGATGCTGTTATCAAGTCATGTAGGGTGGAGCACGGGAGGGCGGACTCAAAAGGACCGGCTGGGAATAGATGATGTCTTCTGCTTGAAGATTTCTCATAATATCAATGTATTAGATTTCTTTGCCATCGGAATGATCATTTGTATTTGACAAACTATATTTGTGTAATGGATTGTCATTTTTAGTATGTTATTTTATTTTGTATTATTAAGAGATAAAATGGGTGATATAATTTGAATATTTGTGAATTTGAAAAAATATGTATTATATAAAAATGGAAAATCATGACATACAAATATGTGGCAAATTCAGTCAAAATTCATGACATACAAAGTGTGTCAAGAATTAAAAAAAAAGTCTAGAATTTATGACATACAAATGCTCAATCATAAATGTGTGTCATAATTGTCTATCATAATTTATGACAGAAAAATGTCTGTCATCTTTCATTTATGACTGGGCTTTCAATGACAGACATTTGACAGTCATCTATACCCTTTAATGACTGACAATGTCAGTCATTAAAGGCATTTTTTCTAATAGTGACACATACATTTATCATGTTGTATGACTATGCTTGTATTTAGTTTGTACATATGTGTTAATCTGCATGAGGTCCATCACATTTGTATTTGTATATAATTAGTTCATTAATGACAAGGGTAGTGTATGTGAAAGAGAGCTTGTGAGAGATATAGGAGGAGAGAGAAACATCATGCTTGTGTCGTTCATTCATTCCTCCCAATCCATGCCTACATTGAGGGGCAGTGTTCCCTTACAACATTAGTTGCCACATGGGATACCACCGACATTATCCTTCTCACTCTGCTTAGCCTATTGCATTGTAATCTTGTTTGTCCGGTATTAGTATACATATATTATGTTGTACTATTTTTTTTTGGAACCAGCGAATAGATATATGGTTTCATCTGAGGGTAATCAGCCCCGCAACCCAGGGCGGTTGGCGATTACCTAAGGCGCAAAGGCCTTTCCCCTCCACCTAATTCGCCTTCCAGGAAAATAGGTACATATGTAGTCTGTTTATATGTATTAGGCCCCCATCAGGACCAAATCATTTAATATCTTTATATATTCATTTCTTTAATGAGAATATCATCATAGAAAATATGTCGACAATATTGTCCTCATCGCCTCCTCTTCTACTCATCCGTTGGATCATAACATTATTGACCAACAAGTTTTCCATGACTAATTTGGGGCATCTGTCCTATTTTCTAGGCATTTCCCTTACGCGTTTAACAAAGCGATCGCTTCCTTTGTGAGCACAAATATGCCCTAGAAATCTTTGAACATGCAAACATACTTAATTGTAATCCGAGCCAAATTCTAGCAGGCACGCATTCAAAACTCAATCACTCTTGTTCAGTTGTTGCTGATCTGAAGTTCTATCGTAGTTTTGTTGAGGCCCTTAAATATATTACTTTCACTAGACGAGACTTCACCTATGGATTTGAACATATACTAATGGTGACGGAGTAACGACTGATTAGTGACAATATGTAAGGCCGTCAATAAATTGTCCGTCATTACCTACAAAATACTGCCAAACCATTTAAGATAAATATTTTTTTGATAGCCGTCAGTATTCCATCGTAAAGTACCGCCTGATTATCGGTGCCCCTTCTACCCGTCCTATTCCGTAACAAATTTAGAGTTTTTTCTTGTGTCATGAATCCGTCGGTGATTCCTGATAGGTTTATTTGGAAGATCAGCGCTTTTCTTGCAGTGTTCCATCTTGGTGAAATAGCCAGGGAATTTGGGAAGGAAAACGTTATATGCTGTATGCATGTTTCAAAGTTGTAAAATTAGCACCTAAAGGAATATGGAACGCGATTTTGCGCTTATAATATTTAGTTGAATCGAAGTTGACCAATTCTAAGTGGTCTATGTAGCCGGCTGACCAATTCGTTATCCAAAATCGGCATAATATCCAAATTCATATAATCACATACCAGAAAAAACTAAATCTCTAGTGTCTAATCTTGCTTTTAATGTGTTAGACGGCAATCCTTAAGGATAAGTCATATTAAATTTTCAAATAGATGCAAAAGAAGACAGAGTCCATGCAATAAACAACAAATCAAGAACCATGAAGACAACAAATTATCTCTATATATATGTAGCTACAAATCAGCTTGTTTCACTACCAAAAGCCATCTTCACTGTTCCTCTTATATCTTTCTGTTATTCATATTCATAATATCACAGAAATGTCGAATAAACTCATTTTATTGAGTTTTGTAGCTCTAAGTTTTAGCTATCTTGCATTTGCCTACGAGCCTAGCCCCCTTCAAGATTTTTGTGTAGCCGATCCAAACTCTTCAGGTATTTATATTTTCTACTTCATTCTGACACATTTTCGATCTATGCTGTTATTATTATTTCCATGTAAAGAAAAATTGTGCTTAACCTGCAGTGAAAGTAAACGGGGTAACATGCAAGAACCCGATGCAAGTTCAAGCACAGGATTTCTTCTTCAGTGGGCTACATCTCATGGGTAACACATCAAACGCGGTGGGATCAAAGGTCACCCCAGTCTTTGCGACTCAATTGCCAGGGTTAAACACTTTGGGCATCTCGATGGTTCGAATCGACTATGCACCATGGGGACTTAATCCACCTCACACTCACCCAAGAGCCACTGAGATTCTTACAGTTCTTGAAGGGACCCTACAAGTTGGATTTGTGACTTCTAATCCTGATAACCGTTTCATCACCAAGGTGCTTCAAAAGGGTGATGTTTTCGTGTTCCCGGTGGGACTTGTTCATTTTCAACGTAATGTGGGTAATGGAAATGCAGTGGTTATTGCTGCATTGAGCAGTCAAAACCCAGGTGCCATAACAATCGCAAATGCTGTTTTCGGTGCAAATCCTGCAATTCCAGAGGATATTCTAGCCAGGGCTTTCCAAGTGGATAAGAGCGTGGTGGAACAGATACAAGCAAAGTTCTAGAGTAACAAAGATTCCAGAGGCAAAACATTTACAGTTGGTGTTCGTATGTGATTGTTTGTTCTAAAGCTTTCATTCAAAATTATTTGTGTGCAACAGTGCAATTTTCTTTTAAGTTCTGATTCTTGTTTGGCAAAGAAGCGTATTGGTATCTATCCATTGTTTACAGTATATGTTTTGTTGGTTAAATTGATGCGAGAATATATAGTTATATATAAAGCTTTATTGACAACGAAATATTACCTGCGTATATATATATATGAGGAAATTTACGAGAGTTACGCCTCTCCCGGATCGACCCCTTAAGCTGTGGTGCATCGAATTGAAGTCCAAAAAGGGTTGTATATATCAAGAAAAACATAGAACACATGTCATAATGATGCATTTATCTTGCTCCGTCTACAAATTATACTTGACAATGTCTCGTCTATATAAACCTGCAATATAAAGGAATGTGCAAAGATGCCCAGAGAATTTTGCAAAAGGAGAGATATTGGCACGGCTCAATCAGAACCACGAAGATAACTAATGGTTAACTTTGTTTTAGATTGAGCCGCTCAATATCTCTCCATTTCTCAATACCTCTTCAAGTCCCACGTGGTGGTATTAGTCATCTCATGGGCATGTGTGTGAGAGAGAGGAAAGGGGAGAAAATGTGTGTGTGTGAGAGAGAGAGAGAGAGAGAGATCAGAAAATATATTTATCTTCTCAAAGGTTCATTACCAGTCTGTTCTACCTATA
Source organism: Cichorium intybus (assembly GCA_023525715.1). Taxonomy (NCBI): domain Eukaryota; kingdom Viridiplantae; phylum Streptophyta; class Magnoliopsida; order Asterales; family Asteraceae; genus Cichorium; species Cichorium intybus. The sequence goes on along the minus strand of CM042015.1, from coordinate 10,482,188 downwards.
TGGTACCAAATATTTGTAAACAAAAGATTGTGTGTACGTAATGGATGGATGTACCTATATATCTAACTCTTAACTTACTTGTACCTAAAAAAGGTCCTACCAGCTATTGCCATTGCTTTCAGGGCCAGCGACACCAATCGAGAATCCTGGTTTGTTTTCATGTTCTTCTAGTCCCACGCAATATCTATAATTTCTAGTAATGATACAAAGTTCAATTATGCGTTGTATTAAAATATTGGATAATTCGAGCTCATAATCTGAGTCGTTAGTAGAAAAGTCGCATAAAGCTTAATACAAGTATTTTTAAACAATATACATTTCTCCTCAAAAGCTCGGAAGTATGAAAAATGCAACATCAAGTTTACACTTAATATAAATTCAATGGTTGTTACTAGCTTTGATTCAAAGTTTATGCAGTTATCGCGGTAAAATTTCAAATAGCGATCACTGTCGCTATTTGAAATCGCGGTTATCGCAGTGGTATAGCGTTAATATAGCGTTTTTTTTTATTTTATGTATAATTTTTATTATGTAGAGTTTTTATATTGAAGTATTAGAATTTTTGTGAGTTGCAAGAATTCACCAACACCCAAATATACATACAACTAGAGAATCACTATGAGTTAACTCACTAAATATACATGCAACTAGAGAATCACTACAGATTAAACAATCAAGCTTATATGTTCAATCAACCCAGAATCGATTACATAATCCTAGTTCTTTGAGATTCTCTTGAGCAATTTACCAAACACTTGATATGCAAGAACACAAATTGGAATGAGAACCAATGCTTAGTCAATAGCAGGTATCCCAAATTTCAAATCAGACCTGAAATAGCTATAGCAACCTATGTTTGTAAATGATTCCAGGATCATTGCAATCGGAAGCTGCAATTGAAACGTGTGTTCGTAATTGATTTGATTGAGGGATACTAGAAACATGAATACAAACTACAAGCATGAGAACCTGTGTCTGAACCATACATTGGACAAGTAAAATGACATCCCGATACATATATCCCAATATGTTATATGATACATGATTTACATTCCTTTGCTTCAACCGATGTCTGATTTTCGAATCTAGAATGAAGTTGAGATTCCCGGAATAACCTAGAATTGTTCCCCTGCTCAAATGAAGTCGTGATTCCTGGAATCGCAAACCTAAAATCAGCCAGCAATCAAACTTCAATGTTGAATCAAACTTGGTATCGTTAGGTAATCAAAATCGAATATAACAACAAAGTTTTACATTCATTTGCTTTAATGGACATCTGATTTTCGAACCTGGAATTTGCTTCTAAATCCTTTGCTCGTTGCCCTGGAATCAAAGATGTCTATAATCGGAAATCCTTTGCTCGCTGCCCTAGAATCGGAGATTTCTTTACCGACTTGTGATTGGGTTTATAGAGAAGTCTTTACCGACTTGTGATTGTGATTGGTTTTATCGACTCGTGACTTGCTTCTAAATGTTATCCAATATCGGCTCATAAATATAAACAATGGGAGTCGTTCTAGTTATAAATAGCAGTTGTGTGTTCTAAGGCTATTGACTCCAAAAACCTTTTAAGTTTGGGTTTGCTCCTAGACTTAATTGATTAAGTAAAAATATTAATTTAACTAGAGATTGGAAGAATGCTCACATTCTCTACTCTTGTAGATTTGACAACGAGAATACTCGCTAGGCTTTCTAAGACTAATACTTGTATTATGACATATATTCAGATTACCTGATCTATAGAATGAAGCTTAGACTAGCATGAATTTTTAGAAGAAATTTTTGGATGTAATAACATTTACTTACTTAACCTTGCTATGTATTGATTGTAGCCACTAGCTTGGTGATGTGTTTAGAATCAGTCTTAAATGTATAGACTGAATTCTCCTGGACTAACAACTATAAACACAACTAAGAAAGTGTACCCAATCATATTATAACATAATATTGGTAAGTACGGTGTCGAACACTAAGAGAATCAGTATGATTAAATTAAGCAATTCAAGTGATGATTAGACTAATACATGAATCATAAATAGTTTTAAAATGTAAACCGTAACATAAAATATTGAAACAATGGCAGCCTAGATTCAGGATTTTAAGTAATTGTTCACTGGTTCCTAGATTAATTATATTCTTGGTTCGATTACTAGTATTCTGGTTTTAAAATTAATAATCACAATGATCATGTAGAATTACCAAACCCTATCACCATTCGTTCATTCATATTAAGGTGGATTTATTCCAGTTAATTCCAATGTCATGAAAATTAACAGGTTACTTAGAATGATATATATATATATATATATATATATATATATATATATATATATATATATATATATATATATATATATATATATATATATAACTCGAGTTACCTGTGAGCAAAATATCACTTGGCATATGACAAGCAGAATGTGGAAATATTGTCTAGAACCGATGCATGGTCTATAGAGATTTACTCTTAGGACTTGTGCTATCTGAGTCAATTATAAAAATGCATTGACCAAAAGTTTGATTTATCTCTAATGATTCTTATTTGCCATTTTGTACCCTCAAATGTTCCAAGCTTGTGTAGCTGGTGTTTATCGATAGTGTTTTAGTGTCATTTTAACATAGTTAAGAGGTGGAAGTAAAAAATTTCAATGTTGTTAGAATGTTATCTTAAGTGTTAGAAACTCATTGGTAAATGTAAAAAGTTATTTGTAAATGTAAAAAGTTCAAGTTAATTAATATTGGTGAATGTAAAAAGTTCAACGTTGTTAGAATGTTATCTTAGGGTTAAAGTAGAATTTAAACGTTAATGGACTATTTTTGCCATGTTTTGGAAACTTGGCCATTCCTTAGATTTAACTTGATAAACTATGTTTTGGGGATTAAAATGTAGTAGATTGATATTTAGTAGTTTAATTTAGAGTTTCTAAGTTTGACATGTTGGTGGATGTTATTTCGGGAAATTTGTGGAATGGGGGGACCAGAATTGGCAATTTCGAGAAACTTATGTTTGAGGTTGTCATGACTATGTTTGCATCTATAATGATAAGAATAATTACTTTGTAGGTTCTTTCTAAGAATAATCTAACTTGTTAAGTTTATAGAGGTTTCGTAGGGATATTAGTGAGAAACTTAAAAGTAAGAGACCATAAGTGTCGATGAGCCAAAGATTAGAACATAACACTCCAGTATCACTACTTTCCCCCATTTATAGGGTTGTAGAATGTTGATTGGAAGCTTTAGTGATGCTTTGAAGCCATTTATAAATGTCTTTGTAGGAGCCTTTGAAGATATAAGTTCTAGCGATCTTCCTCAATTTTGTTAACTTATAGAGAGTATGTTTGATAGCGATTATCAATAAAATCTCTCTCTAGTTTATTTGTGGGCGTAGCTTGATTACCCTTATTGAATCAACCACGTTAACTCTTTGTAAACTTTATTTTCTTCACAACTTTAATTGTCCTATTTGTGTGTTTTATCAATTCTTGACCACAAGAAGTATCGTTAAACTGTTATCGCTAAATGAATTTTAATTGTGTTCAATGGCGCTAAGCGCTATAGTGATGCTATAGCACGTTATTGACTGCATAGTTAACAGTGCAATCAAATATTTTATAAATCAAATAACGATACAAGAACTACTTAATCCAAATTATAAAAATGAACTAAGTAAAATTCAGAAGTTTGGGTCTAAACAAAACATGAGTTGCTAGATTAATAACAAAAAGTTGATATCATACATAAGGTTCAACTACATGCAAGATAGAAACAACCCTTGCGAAACCAGGAATTGGGTGTTTTAGCCACTCATGGGTTTAACAAAGCAAATGAAGAAAATGTTATAAGGGATAAACTTACAAACTAGAATTAATGAAGTAATTCCCATTAATAAAACATCATAAATGTTTGCCAAAATCTGTCCCCAAGTGTGGAACACTGTATGAAGAAGTGTAATGAGAGATATGAGATGTAATAGTGTGTTTGAGATGATCTTTAAGTGTGGTATTTATAGACTTGAAGGAGGAGTTCTTTGCATAATTAGTTCCAATAATATTGCAAATTATCAAACACTTCAATTGCTCCATAAAGCCCCAGGCCAAACAATGTACAAAGCCTATGTCGGTAGGTCAAGATTCTACACTAGGCACGAACTCAGGTCGATTTCATTTTCCCTTGGTCAACTCGGGTCGAGTTAAGCATTTTTGCACATTTTAGGCATCATATTTTGGCAACACGGGTTGAGTTCATTTTCCCTTGGTCAATTCGGGTCGACTTGTGCATTTTTGCACATTTTAGGCATCCTACTTTGGCAACTCGGGTCGATTTCATTTTCTCTTTATCAACTCGGGTCGAGTTGGGCTCCATTACATAGGCTTCTAAACTCGTTTTCATCTTAACATCTTCATTACACGTCCGTTTGCCCGAAATTATAACTATAGCTTCCTTTCATCATTCCAAGTCCAAACATGTCTTCAAATCAACCTAAAATACACATAAAATCACAAAGTAAAGGCGTCCCATGGTAAAAAGTAAATTTGTCTCGAAATGTATTTGCATGGCTTATGGAATTCCTAGATCTTTTGAGATTTATTGAACTATTCAATAGCATGTTTAGTCTCGGATATGCTCCACTGTTTGTGACTGGGATGCCGAGGATCACAAACTGGATGTGAATAACCATGCAAATTAGCTTGGTACTCTCAAAGTTAATTACCATCTCTAATTGATGTGCCGGTAAACCACACACGCTCCACCAATGTTTCATAAAGTGCAATGTGCAATTTCATGGATTAGCATCAATTCACATTTTTCCTAAAGTAACTAGATTGGGATTTTATAAAGCTGTTCTAGTACTTTGATTAATAACATTATACTTTTAATGAGATTAAGCGGTCCTATCCAACCCGTTCGTCTAACGACCCTCCACTAATCAGGAAAGCGGTGGGTGAGAGTGGACACCCATCAGACCGCCATTTTATAGACAGTCTCCTTATACCCTCTTTATAGATCAGCTTCGTGAATGAGGTCTACTATTGATTTGACTAACCAGTTTATTTTATACATATAATATTAACTTTTAATCATAGTATATATAAGATGTATTTTAAACTTTTAAAATATTTATGGTTTATCTATTTAATTTTTTCGAAAATTAACTATTAATTTTAAAATAAAATTTAAACCTTTAAATGATTTAATTTATCTTTTAATTAAACAATTATTTAAATTAATTAAATCCAAATTGGTATCACAAATTAATCAAATTAATTTAAACCTATCTTAAACCCCCTAATTTTCGAAAAACAAATAATGGGTCTAAGGTTATCCAATTATTAAATAATCAAAAGTTACCAAAAATATAATACCTTCTAAAACCCTATGTAAATTTCGAAAATAATAAAAGGGAGGGGCTAGGGTTTCCAAAACCCTAACCCTAAATCAATTTTCATATAATTAAGGTTTATAAGCTTTAAACCCTAAATTTTAGGAAAACTATTATAACATTTCAATAAGAAAACAACAATTAGCTCTGATACCACTAAAAGGTTTTCTGCAAATCTATGAACTAAAACCCTAAGTTCACATGCAACATATAAAGGATCTATGTTTCTATCTTTGAACATATAAATAATTCCTAAAAAGCCAACAGAAAAATTGCTAAAGAATTAAATCAGAAAAAACTAACCTTTAGGTATTCTTGGAAGCTAAGCAACAAAAGTATCTTGCCTCAAATGAAGTCACACCCAAGCAAGGGAAGTAGGTCACGAAAAGTTCCAGAGAGATCAGGTAAATGGCGCATACAAATGAGGGTCTGAGGCTCCCTATTTATAGCCTCCAGCAGATAACCAGATAAGCATTTAGAGATAAACCTTTTGAATTCAAACCAAGATAATCTTTATCTTTAATTCAAATCTATTTATCCTTTATTATAATTATCGAAATTTATATATATCCATATAAATTTCGCTGGCTTATTTTACCTGCTAATTTGTCACTTACTCAACTATTGAATAATTACAATTCTAGTCCCTACACCTTTAATTATTTAAATTAATCACAAATTAATTCCAATTAATTCTAGATTAATTTCTAATTAATTAATATAGTTTCTAATTAATATATTATCACTTTAATATATTAATAAACTATTTATTTTATTTCTATTGATTTATTAATCATATAATAAATCAATCTTTCTCTCTACTAAACTTTCTGCCAAACCTCCAACTATGAGGGCAACCCAAATGGACTTTGCTACTATTAATTAGGTAAATACTAATTATTAGTCATGGCTTGGACACCTAATCCAACAAGAACAACATGAGAATGTACGTATTTGTTTGTTGAATATATTTTTTAGATTTATGGAAAAATATATTTGGTAATGTTGAACATCTTTTGTAGCACATAAAGCAGCACACAATTTTCCACTAATATACAGTGAGATTGAAAAAAATGTCCAAATGCATGAAAATGTCAATTCACGAAAAGTGACAATGGAGTCCCAAATATAATACTAGAAGCAGTGAGAATGATGACACAATATCCATGTTTTTTTAGAATTCATTATGACATAAACTTTCTTAATATGTCGCTGATATTCAATGTTATTTTAACATGAAAAGTACATATATTTTCGTATGCGGTGAATGAAAAGCAATACAAGCATTTGTATTAACTCGTTGATAACATATATACTGAGTATTCTATATTTGATAAAACTATACCAATATCCATTATATAAAAATGAAAACGAGATTTTGGGATCCTAAAGAAAAAATTGCAACTAGTGAAATACAGGTACGAACATGGGAAAAGCACAAAATAACCAAGATATTGGATGCTTGTATCATATTATATAATATGATAATAGAAGAAAATGGTCAGGCTATTTGTATGTATAATCTGAACGATTTACTTCATCTACATAAACAAATTGTACCATAAAGCTCACAATACTTCTCAAGATTTACAGAGATACATAGCAAAGAAAAAAGACAACAATATTCGCCAAGATTTCACAGAATATATATATATATATATATATATATATATATATATATATATATATATATATATATATATATATATATATATATATATATATATATATATATATATATATATATATATATATATATACACACATTTAAATATCGGCATTGACGGCCAATTAATCGGTCTTGACGGTCATTTTTCAATTTTTTTAAATTTTTTAATTTATTATTTATTTTTTTATTTTTAAATGACGACACAAACACTCTATAATAACTCAATAAAGCTGAAAAAATCAATATTAAAGAATAAAAATAAATAAATGTATAATTTTTGATGTATATCTCAGAATAAAATGCATCAAACTTTGTTATTTTGTTATATTTATATATTTTTAAATGAATTCCTTTATAATTTATGGTCTTTGATTAATCCCCGACTAATCCCTGATTAATCTGATTAATCCCTTAACCCCACTCGACCACCAAGCTACCGCCAAACGATTTTTACAACCTTGCTATATATATATATATATATATATATATATATATATATATATATATATATATATATATATATATATATATATATATATATATATATATATATATATATATATATATATATATATATATATATATATATCTGCAAATACATGAAATTTATATGTTTTTTTAATCTCAAAAATCTGGTTTTTCTATAAAATTTTTTTAAAAAACTTTATGTTTTTTAAATTCCAAAAAAAAGTTGATTTAAAAAAAACGAAAATCTATTTTTTATAAATTTGAAATTCCAAATTCATTAGGCTTATGTTTAGGAGATGTTACTATTGTTGCCATAAATTAAAAAAATCAAAATTAAATGAATTTTGAAAAATGAGGATCATGCCCTTATTAAACTTGATCTCGATCTAATGGTTTTGATTGAGTTCTCAGGTTTTCGCCCAGTGCCCTTTAACAGCCCCAGTGCCTTCAGCGGCCCAGCGCCCATTAACAGGCCCCAGTGCCTTTATTGTCCGAGTGCCCATTAACATGCCTAGTGCCTTTAGCGGCCCAGTTCCCTTTAAGAGGCCCTAGTGCCTTCAGCGGCCTAGTGCCCTTTAACAGGCCCCAGTGCCTTCAGCGGCCCATTGCCTTTAGCGGCCCAGTTCCTTTTAACATGCCACAGTGCCTTCAGCGGCCCAGTGCCCATTAACAGTCCTAGTGCCTTCAGCGTCCCAGTGCATATTAATAGGCCCCAGTGCCTCTTAACAGGCCCCAGCGCCTCTAGAGGCCCAGTGCCCATTAATAGGCCCCAGTGCCTCCAGCGGCCCTGCGCCCCTAACAGGCCCAGTGCCTTCAACGACCCATTGCCCCTTAACACGCCCCAGTGCCTTCAGCGGCCCAGTGCCCATTAATAGGCCCAGTGCCTCCAGCGGCCCAGCGCCTACTAACAGGCCCAGTGCCTTCAACGACCTAAGTGTCCATTAACAATCTTTGAACAACAAACAAATAACACTGCAGCAGTCAAACTATGCAACAACATAACTAAATGGTTAGCCAAAATGTAAGACAACCTCAAAATTATCGAAATAGCCAAATTCAATAAGCAACCCAAAAGATCAATTATAATAACATACATCTTCATATAATATATATTTTGATATTTTATTATCACACGTTGTTACTTCAAAATAAAAATGTATAAAACCCATTATCATCACATTCTGCCCAAATGTTTTATTTGTGAGTGTTTATTAATTTTGATAACCCAATAAGAAAAGCAATTATAGAGCTATCAAAGTTTCCGACTTCACCTTATGTGAGACAAGGTCATTACTTCCAACAATCTTATGCGTGCTCAAATACGACACTATAAATTGTAAGCAATGCCATTATATATGTTGGTCGAGAGGTTAATTATGTGCGAGTTAAATATGGATTACTGAATGTAAAATGGGTCCAAACAAATTCTGGCCCAATGCAAAAATAAAAACATATGGCTCCATTAAAGATGTAAAATATATTAGTTTCTGTTTTTCATTTGGTGGATTACCTAACCCAAAGTACCCAACCCACCAGGCCACCACATCATCCTGTGAATTCATGGTTATCTACATATATACATATGTATAAATCTAAATGTAAATATGTAAATATGTATATATGTACGTAAATGTATACGTGCATGTATATTAATGTATAGAAATATGTAGACATATGATAAAATGCATATGTACATATATCAAGGTTGTAAAAATCGTTTGACGGTAGCTTGACGGTCGAGTGGGGTTAAGAGATTAATTGGATTAATCGAGGATTAGTCGGGGATTAATCGGAGACCCTAAATTATAAATGAATTCATTTAAAAATATATAAATATAACAAAATAGCAAATTTTGATTCATTTATTCCGAGATACACATCAAACATTATACATTTGTATATTTTTATTCTTTAATATTGATTTTTTTCAGTTTTATTGACTTATTAAAGAGTGTTTATGTAGTCATTTAAAAATAAAAAAATAAAAAATAAATAAAAAAATAAAAAAATTTGAAAAGATGACCGCCAAGCCCGATTAATCGGCCGCCAAGGTCGATATTTGACCGATTTTTATAGCAAACCGTCAAGATGACCGATTAGGCCTAATCGTAATCGGTTGAAGACCGCCAAGCGATTAATCGGCCGCCAAGGCCGATTTCTGCAACACTGACATTATACATATGTGGATAAATGCATATATGTTTAAAACATATGTTGAAATATACATTGATATTACATATGAACGTATATGCATATATGCATTTATGCACACTCATATGTATATACTTATGCGTATATGTGTATATATGAACATATCTCTTTATATATATATATATATATATATATATATATATATATATATATATATATATATATATATATATATATATATATATATATATATATATATATTCATACCTGCATTTATGTTTTTTTTGGATATGCATATACATATTTTTATTATATATATATATATATATATATATATATATATATATATATATATATATATATATATATATATATATATATATATATATATATATATATATATATATATATATATATATATATATATATATATATATATATAGCGCTAGGTTATAATAAGAATGACAATTATTGTGTTACCTTGTAACCAAATCATGGCCATCAGATTTCATTATCGTAACAATGAAAAAAACACATTCTTGACAGAATAATTCTCTAACAGAATGAGTTCTTACCATTATTAAAAGAATGAACTAAATTTTGTACATTCTTAAAAGAATTTGTTTTAAATGAGTGGTCCAGATTGAGTTTCAAGGTTACACAATATTTGTATGGATATATTTGATCCTAGCCCTATATATATATATATATATATATATATATATATATATATATATATATATATATATATATATATATATATATATATATATATATATATATATATATATATATATATATATATATATATATATATATATATATATATATATATATATATATATATATATATATATATATATATATATATATATATATATATATATATATATATATATATATATATATATATATATATATATATATATATATATATATATATATATAGACAGAGAGAGACAGAGAGAGAGAGAGAGGAAGGTTCAATATAGAACCAAATTAAATCGTATAACCACAGAACCATCATTATAACCCTTAGATCATTATTATCAATGGATTAGCTTAAAATTGACATACTAAGAAATTGTGCACCTAATATAGAGAATCATACCTAGCCATGGGCATATTGGGTTTTTTACCCATCCTTAAAATATAGGAGTATCAAATATACATGATTTTATTAATTCCACTATTGAAACATATGTTCATCTATGATTGAAACTACTATAGGAAACTATGTTCATCAATGAACATATATATTCATAAATGAACAATATCGTAATTCAAAAAACAAATAAGTTCATGTTGTGATGATATGTTCATGTATTAACATATGTTCGTCTATGAACATATGGTGTTCATTTATGAACATATTTTCTCTCAACATACATGTCTTTATATAGGGACGTTGTTCATTTTTGAAAATATGTTCATAGATAAACATTTGTTCATACGTGAACATTTTTTCATATATGAACATTTATTCATAGATGAAGATATGTTTCAACAGTGTAATTATAAAATCACTTAACATTTGATACTCCTATATTATAGTGATTTCATTTGGTTGTTATTTTTTTTACCATCATACACTTTTGAGTGTATTCTAATTTTACGACTAGAAATATGGTTCTGTGGTTAGGTGGTATTTTTTGGTTCTATATTGAACCAAACCCAACCATATATATATATATATATATATATATATATATATATATATATATATATATATATATATATATATATATATATATATATATATATATATATATATATATATATATATATATATATATATATATATATATATATATATATATATATATATATATATATATATATATGCGTGGAAAGTTAACGATAAAATGACGATGAGAGCGACGACAGCAACAATGAGTAATCTTATAATGGAATTTTTAATTTTTAATTTTAATTATGTAATTTTCAATTTCTTAAATTAATGTAATTTTGTATTATATTTTTATTTTAAATTAATAATATTTTTATTAATAATTAAAAATATAATTGGAATGATAAATATTTTATAGATAACCTAATAAAAGAAATAATAATAAGAGTAATTACACTCATGATCCATGTGGTTTGTCTAGGGTTGCAAGTTTGGTCCAAGTTTTGGAAAATGCATGCCCTTGGTTTGTGGTTGGCAAAATGCACGCCAATGGTTCTTGGTTCATATAAGACCACTGGTCCATCTAAAAATACCTTATTACCCTTTTCATTTTGTTTTTATTTTTGTAATAATTAAGAAATAAAAAAAGAAAAAAAACTCACCCACCCACCGCACCCCACCCATACCCTACGTCTCTCTTTCTCTCTCCCAGTCAAGCAAAAATATGCAACATGTTTTCACGATTCCTCTCCACTCTCCATTACAAAAAGCTCGGGGCGTTTTTCTCACTTTCAATAAGTTCAATCCTAGTAAGAAAAAAGAACAAGGAAAACCATTTTTGGGGTTGTAGTGTTCAATTTGAATCGAAATGAGAAGTGAGAAAGAAGAAACGAGGTTGAGAGATAGCAAGAAAAGAGACAAAGACAATCATGATCGATCTACACCATCTACACCTTATATGTGTGTTTGTGCATATTACAATCGATAAACAGAGACCACAGGAGTGTAATGTATGCGTAGTTGATTTCAATAAAGAGGCAACATACAAAATGAAGAAGGGAAATCGAGAATAAAAGAAAAGAGAGATGAAGTCAGCTAAAGATTTTTTCGGACAGGAGGCGTCTGTCCTTCCATCCCTAACTTCCTCCCTTTATTCTCCATTGATAACCCATAGATATAGTAGCAAAAGATTTCGATGGACGGGTGTAAGATTGACCGGCGGTGAACACAGAAAGTGGCGATGGAGTCATAGAGGATTTGAAGAATTAGGTTGATTTTTCGGTTGTTGATTTCTGGGTTAGATTTTGTGTTTTTCATTTTCTGGGTTTTAAATATGTGTTCTTGATTTATAAACATCATGAAATTCGCAATACATGTTTGTAACCATAAGTATCGCACACATCGAGCAACTAGACCAGGCCGGTCCGTTGATTTTAAGGGCCCTGTGCGAAGATTCAAAAATGGACCCCAAAATGTAACTTTTTTACTTATAATAAAAAATCTATTCATATTACCATAAGTCTTATAAAAATAATCAAAACAAAAGAACTTGTGGGCTTTTTAAATAAAAAAAAACTTATCTAAAGACTCACTTTGAACATTTGTTAATTCTTCATCTCTTTTTCTCATTGTACGTTTTTAACTACCATATAGATATTTAAGAGGCATAGTTTCTGAAAATATATAAATCATATAACGGTTCAATAATAATTAAATGTAAAAGTTTAATAATTATTAAATAAAAAACTGAAAATTAAAAAATAACAAAAATTGTAAAAGTTCAATAATTATTGAATCAAAAACTGAAAATTAAAACACTAAAAATTGAAAAAAGTTAAAGTTTTAATTGTAAAAGGCTAAAAGCTGTAATTTGATATGTTTTTCAAAATGTAAGTCACGTGGTATTAAATTTATAAAATGCGAAAAAAATAACGCCGCATGCAGCTCCTAAGTTTAGAACCAGCGACCCTAAGATGGTAATTCACGCGCCTTTACCATTTGATCAATCTACGTCTTGTGAAGTAGATTCGCAAAATCAATAAATATACATATGTATAATATATACATATAAAAATTTCGGGCCCCCGGACGATACGGGCCCTGTGCGGTCGCACACGTTGCACATGCACATAGCCGGCCCTGAACTAGACCACTTCACATGATCAAGGATGTTCATTTTTAAGAAACAAATTATTAACTCGATCGGCAAATCAACACGTAAATCCATTCAAACCTACGAATCAGGTCTAGAAAATTGGCAGACTCAGTGGTCGAGGGTGGTGAGGAGGAAGAAGATGGGGGTGGGGGTGGGGCAGGTGGGCATTTATTCTTGACTAATTTGAGAGGGAGAGAGAGTGAGAGAGACGTATGGGGTAAGGGATGGGTGGGGTGGTTTTATTTTTTATTTTTATTTATTATAAATAGAAATGGATAAAAATAAAAAGTAATAAGAAATTAAAAATGGTAGTAAAGTCATTTCACATGAACCAAGGACCTCCAAAGTGCGTTTTGGGAACCACATGACCAAGCGCGTGCATTTTCGAAAACTTAGACCAAACCTGCAACCTTAGACAAACCACAAGAACCATGAATGTAATTTACTTTAATAATAATTTAATGCGACAAATTTTTGACGTGGTGGAAAATAGTTATATCCATACCATTACCACTAAAACAACTAGCACACGTTAGGAATTCGGCTCACCACTTATTAAGACACGCACAATTTTTTCAAGGAAAATTATATTTCTTCCTACCATATCATCCTACTTCATCAAACTACCACTAAAAAAATTACATGTGGAATCCACTAATTCTCTTTCTCAATCTCCTCTCTTTATTTGACACTTGTTTTAATCTAATTAGTAGGAAGATTGATAGAAAGATATTTTAAGAATATATATATATATATATATATATATATATATATATATATATATATATATATATATATATATATATATATATATATATATATATATATATATATATATATATATATATATATATATATATATATATATATATATATATTTTTTTTTTTTTTTTTTTTTTTTTTTTGAACGGCAAATCTATCCTACTCCTACTCCTTGTTATGTTAGTGACAGGGTTTGAACCCATGACCTCCTTGTTAGTAATCACCTTGTTAGCCAAGTGAGCTAGCCCCAACTTGTCTTTTTTCAATTATATAACACCAACATACATAGATTATTATACTAAGATGTAATCAACCATTAAAGTTTGTCCCAAACTTCTTTATAGTTTTCTTTTACTATCTTTTTTTTACTTATATAACTTTTTTACAATTGTTCACCTATGTCCTATTATCTATTTGTTTCTATATATATATTTTTATTTAATATTATCGTTTCACAAAAAATAATTGTTTATTTATAAATTCGTTTTTTAACAAATTTGTTTTTTAAACTTTTAGTACTTTTTTTACTTATCATTACCATGCATTTAAGGTTGGAAAAAAGTCAAAAAAAAAATCTTTCTTTTGCATATTCGCTTTTGTAAAATTGGAAAAACCTAAGTTGTAAAAAATTGTCAGAAACGTATTTCTATTGAAAAAGGCTTTACAAGTAAATTGTCAGAAACATAATTTTATTGAAAATAAATGTAAAAAGTTATAAAGAAAGTTGTCAAAAAATTAATTTAAAAAAAAAAGCATAACGTTCAACTCATCGAGGAAAAGAGATCATGGAACGTAGCTCGCTTATCCACGTGAATCCTAGAAAGAGTGTTGGGGGCTTGATTATCCTTTTCTAGTTTGTAAGGAATAGCGCGGAGGTTTCAAAGCAGTCGACAACAGAATAGTCACTGCAGTTTTGTGTTTGTAAGGGTAGAAAATAGAATAGGGAAGAAGGTAAATTGCATCAAAGGCAATAAGGTGACACCTCTAGCAGCAACAACAACAACAGTGTGTAGCCTAAACTTTTTTTTGACAAATTTAGTATTTTTTGCAAAATTAGTTTTTTTTTTTCAATTTTGTAAAAACGAATATGTAAAAAATGAGTAAACGTATGAAAGAATATAAGTAAAAATGTTAGACAATGGATTTGTGAAAAAGAAATTATCAAAAACACTCAATTCTGAAAATTAAAAAGTCTTTATAAAAATATATAAAAACCAAAAGAAGAATTTCGTATGCATCCTTATTAAACATCAACATATCGTATATGTCTAGTTTAAAATCTAAATATCGTATTTATCCTTCTTGAACCATTCAAATATCAAATTTCCCCAAATATGTTTTTTATATATTTTGATAATTTAAAATCACTTTTCTAATTTAACAACATTAAAACTAAAAATAAAAGTAAACAAATCAAATTACTCATAGTTTCTAAAACCTTGGAAATAACCCACGCGACATTCTCCCTCACGACTACGTACGAATTGACCAAAGTGATCACACATAAGGGTCTGATTGATCAAAGTTATCACAAAAGGGACGAATTGATATCACGGCCTCACTAATTGCACATCCAATTGATCAAATTGACTACATGATCACTCTTTCTTTTGCATTCTCGTCGTTTTTCTTGCAATGACTACAAGCAGCATGTGATTCTATGCTTCAAAATTTTTATTACAACATATAGTAGCTTCATAGATTTTGAAAATGTGTTTTGAATGTATATACTATCGGTACCAGGAGGTAAATGTAATGGTTTCTTTGTGAATTAAAAATTGACCGCATGATTATATCTTCAGAAAATTTGAGAATATGTTATTAGAAATAAGTTAATCGTATACAGTTAGGTTAGATGAACATATTGAGATGTAATTGTCGGAGGTTTGATTGACAATTCTCATCCATTCTGGTAATTAAATAGTTGTACTAATAAACTACATGTTCTAGTCTTGGTGATTTATTGAATACTCTATCTTTAATTTGTATTGACACCGATACTTTATCAACTAAGAATAGAAACGTCTCTGAAAGTAACAATTACATGATTTTGATTGTGTACTTTTTTCTTGTCTTCGAACATCTATATATATTTTTCTTACCACTAAATTAAATTGTGTTGCATAGGTGGTACATATCAATGTTTTCAAATCATTCTCAAATATAATATATTACATTTGATGGCACCTCAAATTCGATATGGGAGAATATGGTTGAGTCACCAATAATCGAGCATGTTTCTTGATCGCAGTCATTGATGCAATCAAAAATAACCTTAAAAGCACTAACTAGTCATGGCAAGTAAGAGTCAAATCCAAGAGGAGCTTATGGTTAACAACTAGTTCTAACAGACTTGAATGTAACAAATTCAGAAAAACAATGCTTGCAAAGGGTTTAATTCAATAATAAAAAAAGGTGATCGCTTCCGGTTTTAGTTATGATTCCTAAACACGGTATTATATCAGATTCTACTAATTTTGCATTCATTCAGCTTATATAGACATAATCGTACTGCTACACACTAAATCTGGGATCAAACTATGTAAAATCCGCACCCTCCGTCCTACACACCACTGTGGATGATTTGGCACGGTGGGAAAGATCACAATAGAATTGTCTTACACTCAATCAATCAATAGTTTAAGAACAACCAATGGAAGTCTAATCATATGATTGAAAAACAAACAAACCAAATACTGTGTTCATGAATCTAGAATGTTCAAATCTAAATACAATACTGAAAAGGAAACCAAAACCTACTCCCGGTTGCGATCACGAGATGATTTAGCTGCTCATGACTAGGACTGATGCAAACACTGTGTTGGAGATGACGAACAAATCTGGATCTTCAAAACTTCAGGAATTTTGGGTTGATCTTGATGCAAAAGAGGTTTAATTTGAGATTGGGAATTTTTTGGATGTGTTTTGGAGATGTTTTGGATCTTGGAAAAGCACCAAAAACCTCTAAAAATCGTTTGGGAAGTACCTTGGGTCGATGGAAAAAAGTCTCATTAAATAGAGTGGCTTAAATAAGGTAATTTAGGGCTGGCTTGGCGGATGTCCTAGGCCAGCGTCTCAGACGCCCCTGGGACGATGGGTGCAGTTCTTCAGCTCTTACGACGTGCAGCGTTCCAAAACGAGACGCAGGTAAAATGCTAGGCATCCTAGGCCAGTGTCCCAGACGCCACCTAGGACTCTGACGGGGTTCCATGTGTTATCAGGCTTGCTTTTCTCTTCAAATGGCCCAGAGTTCCAAGTTAGCGTCTGGGACGCTGACATTTTTCTTCAGCTTCTGGTGTCCGTTTAATGCGCAGTTTTCGCCCAAAATTCCCGTTTTTAATCCCTGCATACATTTCACTCAATTCCATCCAAAGTAGTGTCATGTTTGGTTAAACAAAGCTTAATTTATCATGTTAATTACATTTTAGTTTAAACCAAAATGGCCCGATCATTTTTGCGAATATCTTAATTTTAGATTTATTAAACTAGTACTAAATTGTATGATTGTTTCTCTATTTAATTTTCAATTGCAGGTATACACCACCATCCTAGTACAAGTTAGAACTAAAATACGGGGGCTTCTTTTGGCTAACGAAGAACACTTGTAAGACAGTATGTTTTGCTTTGGCTTGCACAAATGCATTTATATACACACATGTAAATACAACTTAAGTCAACTAAATGAAGAAGTTACAAAACGTTATTCATCAAAGAAAAATACGATATTTAGATTTTAAGTTCGGCATATACGATATTTTGACGTTTAATAAGGACGTGTACGAAATTCTCCCAAAGACAAATACGTAAATGGGCAATCGGGGAAAAAATCAATCTTAAATAAATTGGCGTTTTAAAAAATGTTGAATATTTTGTTGGCTAAATTTAATATTAATTTAGGTTATTTGGTCAAACATGTACTGATGTACATATAAAAATATCTAAATATGTACAATTGTAAAACTTCATTACCCTCACACGTTTATTGGCCCATGGAAAAGTTCTTGGAAATCGTAAAAACTTTTAATTGTGAGTCATAATAATATTTTTTGAACGTTTTAGATAAATTTATTGGTTAAACGCCTAAAAATATGACTAGATATAAATAGGAGACATCATTTTCCCATATCAATGTGTTTCTTGTAGCCAAAAACAACTAGCTCACTGTACATAAAAGAAAAAGAGGCAAAATCATGTCAAAAGTTGTGTAGGACTATGTTGGAGACATCATAAGGATACTTAAAAAAAAGTTGATGCCTCCACTGACCCTTTTTTAAGTTGATAATTATACTAGCATGGGAAGATACAGTTTTACGAATCATGAACCTCAAATGAACTACACACAAATCTTGAATTTTTTCAAGATGTGAATAAGATAGTAAACTCATCAAAGTAAATTAAACAGCGCCTTAACCACCAAGATCCGAGAACTTTTGCATGATCTTGCTTCTATGGTTAGTATATAAATATAGTTTAAATAGAAATACATGCTCAAAGTTCACCACACAAAGCTTCTTTTCTATCCTACTCTTATCACTGTTCTTCCAATCCTACGCTAGAAAGGCTCCACATCCATGGCAACACATTTCATCTTCTTGATTTTGTTAGCAACATTCAGCCATTCAATGATATGTGTCTTTTCGTTTGAGCCTGCGCCCCTGCAAGATTTTTGTGTAGCCGATCCTACCAACCTAGGTTAATGCTGCTCGGTTTTTTTAGATATTTAATTTTCTCGTAATTGATAGATTAGCATCAGCTTCTTTATCTTGTAATAATTTCAAATTGATTTTTGTTTAGTTGCAGTGAGAGTCAACGGCATGGCTTGCAAGAACCCGATGTTTGTCCAAGCCGAAGATTTCTACTATGGTGGGCTCCACATCCCCGGCGATGCAAGAAATTCTTACGGGTATAAAGTCACCCCTGTAACCGTATATCAAATACCGGGACTCAACACTTTGGGGCTCTCATTGATCCGGATTGACTACGCACTATGGGGAGCTAACCCACCACACACTCACCCTCGAGCAACTGAAGTACTCATGGTTATGGAAGGAACTCTTCAAGTTGGATTTGTTACTTCAGACCCTCAGAACCGACTTATAACGAAAGTTCTTCAAAAAGGTGATGTGTTTGTGTTCCCAGTTGGACTTGTTCATTTTCAGAGGAATTTAGGTCATACGAACGCAAGTGCAATAGCTGCGTTGAGTAGTCAAAACCCTGGGGTTATTAGCATTACAAACACGATATTTGGATCTACTCCGCCGATTACGAATGAGATTTTAACACAAGCGTTTCGTGTTGACAACAGAACAGTGAATCGACTGAGAAGGAAGTCGATGCATGTGTGAAAGTTGGAATTTGTGTTTGTGTGTTGGTTTTTTTTTCTAGGTCGGTTCGAGGAATCTTTGATCCTTGGGAGTTGGATACTAATCCAGCCGTTTCATAATTATTATAATAAAGTTAACACTAATTATCTAGTTTGTGATAACAAGGTGTTATTTGCCATCGTGTGTATCTGATACTAATTATACTACCAACTAAACCACATGTCATTTCTCTTACTCTCCACTGATTTCCCTTTTTAATAGGAAATATGATTATCTCTTATTACCTCTCATTTTGTTAAAGGCTCTTGTAATACTTGTACACATACAATTGATAAAGCAAAAGGGAATAGAGAAGTGAGATATGAGTACAATTTTTTTTTTAACAGCTGAGTGCAATAGGTTTCCACCGTGGTGGATTTTATAGACAGGACAGTGTTCACCACATACACCGCGGTGCCCGGTCACCCTCACCCCACCCCACCCCACGGTGCACCTGCTTTGTTTAGTCTCAGCCTTTAAATTTATTGACACAAGAAGATAACTAAACAACACAAAAAGTGTTAGACGTTTCACATAAAGAAAAATTTTAATATTACAAGATACACTCAAAAGCATATAATCACTCATTTTTATAGTTTCTGAATTTCTCAGGTATTGTCAAATCATGAAAATTAAAATGGACCGAATATACTGATATTGATAAGCTAATTAATAATCATAGAATTTAGAAAAAAAAATCCATTATGTTACGTGAATTACTAATTAAAACAGAAAGAGAAATCTTATATCCTCCTAATCATGTAAAATAGTAACAAGTGAATTAAAATATTATTAATTTTATTGAACATGACATTTGTGATCATTTCAAATGGTTAAGAGATGAGTAGTAGGAAAAATTAAGAGGATATAAGATTTTTAAATGTAGCCAAATTATACGGAAAAATCGCCTATGACATTGTCATTCCAGTCCGTCGAGAGCTTTTGGTCCATGCTAAAGCGGGCCCCATATGTCCCCCAACGATTAATAGTTATGCCTATTTACTGTTAGGCCATCATATCTTCATATACTAATTTGCTTTTTTTTATTTTGAACAGCAGAATTTTATTAACAAGTGGGAGACTTGCATAGGAAGAGTACAAATTAACAAGACCAAACCAAAACTAACTAGAAATATACAGCCAAATGAAACTGCAAATACTTGACATCAAGACAAACAAGGAACTAAAAACAGCATCAAGCCCAAACTATCACCCAGGGGCATTTTTGTCCATCTTAAGGAAAGTCCCAATAGACAGCAGCAAGCGCCAAACCAACAGAACCAGGAACAATCAGGAAGAAAACGCAGCAGCAGCCCCAAATCTTCAGAGAAAAGTAAGCGACACCCCACTCAAACAAAACCGCAGAAGCACCAAAACAGAGCAAAGTTCGACCAGTTGAAAACCGCAGCAAACATCTAACTCTAGAACTCAGAGTGACCAGAAAACAACCCAGGGACCATTCGGGTAATTTACTCAATATAAAATTCTGTTAACTGTTCGGCAATAAAATGGACACCAGGGGTAGAATTGTCCAAAGGCCACCAAAGTTCTTTGCAATCTCCAAGTCTTCAAATACAGGGACATTTTCATCAAATTCAGCATAATTCAATCACCACACCAGGTCTATGAGATTGTCGAGGTCTTCAAAAAATAGGGGCGTTTTTGTCCGATCAACACAATTACCAGCCGAGGTCTTTGAGATCTCCAAATTCTTCAATTGCAGGGTCATTTTCGTCCAATCGACGTCCTCAATAAAATACGGGAGCACCGAACCAGCATCCACGGCAACAAAACAGCCATCTCGTCCCATTGCTGCTCAGTTTTTATCCGTTGTATATACTAATTTGCTAAACATTTACTGTATTATTTATATATACCTCTAAAGACATATTTTGACTTTTGTAATTGGAGAACGCATATAAACTTTTCATGCATACGAATCAAGTCTGACTCAAGGGATTGAATACAATAAGTGATCGGAAAAACGCAGCCACAAACGGTAAACAATAATTGCGGAATTAATCTTCGTTTGAGTAAACTTTCCCGACTTGAATGAACCTTTGAGGATGATAACAAATAAGGTATTTTAGATAAAACCAAACAGCCCCAATGCAGTTTTATAGTCAATCTAATCAGCCCCAAGACAATAAGCAATCAACCAAAATATAACACCAGAATTTTAGCGTGGAAAACCCTTCAAAACGAGAGTAAAAACCACGGGACTACTAGAGCCGCTTCAAATCCACTACCACCAATATTTAAGCAATACAAAGTCTTCTCTAGATGAACTAGAGGTATACAATAACCATCATATACTTGGAAACAAATTACATCAAGTATATGGAATCAAACAACAAAGAGAAATGAAAGATATCACCAAATAAGTGCTGCTGTCCAGCAGCAAACAGATGCAACGATTCCCGATGCTCCGGAATAGATCTGTACAAGCCAACCTGACAGAATGTCGGTATGGATGTTAGGAAGCCGCTGTCCGAAAATCAAGGCAAACGGACCGACGGATCTCCGGGAAATGATGAAACACTGCAGGGGTATCCAGAAAAACGGAAATGAAGAAACCCTTTCTTTTGCTCTCTGTTTTCTTCTGTAATCTCTCGAGGAAGTGAATCTGCACACACCTTCAAAAGAACTTGGAAAGTCAATATATATAAGTGGGCTAAATAATTTGGGCTTCCTCATGGGCTAAAAAAACCCCATAAATAAACCCAACAAATCTCCCCCTTTTTGCCTATGAGGAAGAGTTCGCCATTCCGGCGATCGAGCAACATATCTTCAACTTTTCCCTTGCTAAAGCTTTAGTCAACATATCAGAACCATTATTATCGGTATGAACTTTATTAAGTTCAAACAACTTGTCTTCAAGAGCATCTCTAATCCAATGATACCTCACATCGATATGCTTTGTTCTTTTGTGAAACATAGAATTCTTCGCAAGGTGAATAGCACTTTGATTATCACAAAGAACCACGTAGCGCTTTTGCATGAAGCCAAGCTCTTGCATAAATCTTTTCAACCTCAATAGTTCTTTGCACGCTTCTGTTGCCGCCATATATTCAGCCTCGGTGGTAGACAAAGCAACACACTTTTGTAGTCTTGACTGCCATGACACAGCTCCCCCTGCAAAAGTCATCAAATATCCAGAAGTGGATTTCATGTTGTCTTTGTTTCCTGCCATATCAGAATCAGTATACCCAACAAGCATTGGCTCCCCCTTTCCAAAAGTTATACCCAATTTGGAAGTACCACGTAGATATCTGAAAATCCACTTCACTGCTTCCCAATGCTTTTTACCTGGGTTTGATAGAAACCGACTAACAACACCTACTGCATGTGCAATATCAGACCTTGTACACACCATTGCATACATCAAGCTACCAACGGCTGAGGCATATGGAACTCTATCCATCTCTTCAATCTCCTTCTTAGAAGAAGGGCAGTCTTTATCAGTCAATTTAAAGTTGTTAGTAAGAGGTGAACTAACCACTTTAGCTTTATCCATATTGAACCTACGAAGCACCTTCTCAATGTATTGCTCCTGTGACATGTGTAACTTCTTTGAAGCTCTATCCCTAATGATCTGAATGCCAAGAATATGTTTTGCTGGCCCCAAGTCTTTCATAGCAAAAGACTTGCTCAATTCTTTCTTCAGGTGGACAATTCTCTCTGCATTCTTACCAACAATCAACATGTCGTCAACATAAAGCAATAAAATGATGAAATCATCACCACCAAACCTCTGGTAGAAAACACAATGATCTGAAGTAGTCTTTTTGTAGCCTTGCTTCCCCATGACTGACTCAAATTTCTTGTACAACTGTCTTGGTGCTTGCTTCAACCCGTAAAGACTTTTCTGAAGTTTACAAACATAATCTTCTTTGCCCTTAACCTGAAAACCTTCAGGTTGCTCCATATAGATTTCCTTGTCCAAATCACCATGAAGGAATGCTATCTTGACATCCATCTGCTCAACCTCAAGATCAAGGCTAGCAGCTAAACCAAGAATCACCCGAATAGAACCCATCTTCACGACTGGAGAGAAAATCTCATCAAAATCAATACTCTTTCTTTGACTGAATCCTTTGACCACCAACCTAGCCTTGTACCTAGGCCGTGAGGTATGTTCTTCAATCTTCACTTTGTAGACCCATTTGTTCTTCAAAGCTCTCTTGCCTTTAGGTAACTTTACTAACTCAAATGTATTGTTTTCATGCAAGGAATTCATCTCATCTTGCATAGCTTCAACCCACTCTCTTTTGTGCTCATCTTCCATGGCTTCTGTATAACATTCTGGCTCTCCCCCGTCAGTGACTAAAACATATTCATCAGCAGAATAACGGATGGAAGGATGACGATCTCTCGCTGACCGCCTAAGTGGGACAAATGGTGGTATATCTGGCACTGGTAGATCTGGATGCAACTCATCATCTAACTCTGATTGCTCTGGGACTTCATTTTCATCAGTACCAAGTTGTTCATCATTCTGAACACTATCTTCATTCTGTGGCTCAAGATGTTGAGGAGAGACCGGATCCAAATCAATAAGATTATCAGTAGATTGAGGAACTATCTTTATCTTCTAAATATCTTTCAATGTCTGATCTTCCACAAATACAACATCACGACTTCTTACAAGTTTCTTCAGAACTGGATCATATAACATGTATCCAAACTCATCTTGGCCATATCCAAGGAATATGCACGGCTTGGTCTTCACATCAAGCTTTGATCTTTCATCTTTGGGAATATGCACAAAAGCCTTGCATCCAAAGACCCGCAAATGATGATACGAAACGTCTTTGTTACTCCAAACCCTGTCAGGGACATCAAAAGACAAAGGAACAGAGGGAGTAAGATTAATAACATGTACCGCCATATTCAAAGCTTCACCCCAGAAAGAATTAGGTAATCCTGCATGTGAGAGCAAACATGTAACTCGCTCAGTCAATGTTCTGTTCATTCGTTCTGCTAAACCATTTAGCTGTGGTGTCTTTGGAGGAGTCTTTTGGTGCCGAATACCTTGCTCTCTACAATAAGTATCAAAAGGACCAATGTATTCACCTCCATTATCTGTTCGAATACACTTAAGCTTCTTCCCAGTTTGCCTCTCAACTAAGGCATGAAACTGCTTGAACGCACCAAATACTTGATCTCTGGACTTTAAGATATAAACCCATACCTTCCTTGAATGATCATCGATGAATGTGACAAAGTATAAGCAGCCCCCAAGTGATCTAGTCTTCATGGGACCACATACATCGGAATGTACCAGATCAAGTATATTCTCCTTCCTAGAGGGAGGATGACTCTTGAAGGAAACTCTATTTTGCTTACCCGCCAGACAGTGAGAACACTTCTTCAAATGAACATCATGCACACCTGTCAACACATTTTTCTTCAACAGTAGAGACATACCCTTTTCACTCATGTGACCAAGTCTCTTATGCCACAAACTAGTCATATCAGTATTCACCACTGCATTGACCCTATCTTTAGAGATCTGTGGATGTGCCATGTACAATTTTGAAGTTCTTTTACCTCTTGCCACGATCAAAGAACCACGAGTGAGTTTCCAAATTCCATCACCAAAGTTGCTGTGGTAACCATCATCATCAAGTAAGCCAGTGGATATCAAATTAAGTCTAATATCTAGAACATGTTTTACATTGTGTAAAACCAACTCCATCCCAGTATCAAACTTCAAACAAACATCACCAACGCCAACAATCTTTGATAGCCCACTATTACCCATCTTAACAGTCCCAAAGTCACCGGGAGTATAAGATGAATAAAAATCCATTTGTGATGTCACATGACACGTAGCACCACTGTCAATAACCCAACTTGAATCATCATGTGCAATGTTAACCATATCATAATCACAACAGATAAAGAACTCTTCTGTAGCAGTATTAGCTTCAGCACCATCATTGCCACCTTCATCTTTCTTATGGTTGTTCTTTTGTTGGTTGTAATTAGCCTTCTTGTTTTCCTTTTTCAACTGTCTCAAAATCGTATTGTGTGCCCTTTTCTACCACAATGATAGCACTCAAAATCAGCAAACTTTCCTTTAGATTTACTACGATGCTTTCCTTTGTTACTCGGACCTCTACTTTGACTTCTCCCCCTGTTTTCTGTAACCATGACATCTGAACTGGAAGAGGAAGCTTGTGACTTTCTTCTCGTCTCTTCATTTAAAATACTGCTTTTAGCCAATTCCATGGAGATAATACCATCCGGTGCAGAGTTGGACAATAATGTCCTAAAAGTCTCCCAAGAATCCGGTAAAGTGCCAAGGAGCCATAAGCCATGTATCTCATCTTCAAACTTGATACCCATTCCTTCAAGCTGATTAATAATTCCTTGAAAAGAATTCAAATGATCTGTAATAGGATTTCCATCATGGTACTTCAAAGCTATCAACTGTTTAATCAAGAACATTTTATTATTCCCGGTCTTCCGTACATACAACTGCTCAAGCTTGTTCTACAAAGTACGAGCATGAGTCTCCCCGCTGATATGGTTCAAAACATTATCATCAACTGCTTGTCGAATATACCCACAAACTTTCCTGTGCAAAATATTCCATTCTGCATCTGTTTTATCTTCAGGTTTATCCGTACTAAACACAGACGCATAATAATCCTTCACATAAAGAAGGTCTTCCATCTTGCCTTTCCAAATATGATAATTAGAACCATTCAAATTAACCATCCTACTTGTCTTATCTTCCATCGTTCAAACAAGTAACCAAATAACAAGAACCAATAGCTCTGATACCAAACTGATGGGAAAAACGCAGCCACAAACGGTAAACAATAATTGCGGAATTAATCTTCGTTTGAGTAAACTTTCCCGACTTGAATGAACCTTTGAGGATGATAACAAATAAAGTATTTTAGATAAAACCAAACAGCCCCAATGCAGTTTTATAGCCAATCTAATCAGCCCCAAGACAATAAGCAATCAACCAAAATATAACACCAGAATTTTAGCGTGGAAAACCCCTCAAAACGAGAGTAAAAACCACGGGACTACTAGAGCCGCTTCAAATCCACTACCACCAATATTTAAGCAATACAAAGTCTTCTCTAGATGAACTAGAGGTATACAATAACCATCATATACTTGGAAACAAATTACATCAAGTATATGAAATCAAACAACAAAGAGAAATGAAAGATATCACCAAATAAGTGCTGCTGTCCAGCAGCAAACAGATGCAGCGATTCCCGATGCTCCGGAATAGATCTGGACAAGCCAACCTGACAGAATGTCGGTATGGATGTTAGGAAGCCGCTGTCCAAAAATCAAGGCAAACGGAACGACGGATCTCCGGGAAATGATGAAACACTGCAGGGGTATCCAGAAAAACGGAAATGAAGAAACCCTTTCTTTTGCTCTCTGTTTTCTTCTGTAATCTCGAGGAAGTGAATCTGCACACACCTTCAAAAGAACTTGGAAAGTCAATATATATAAGTGGGCTAAATAATTTGGGCTTCCTCATGGGCTACAAAAAACCCATAAATAAACCCAACAATAAGTTATATGGATGTTTATTTTTTACTTAAGAGAGAGAGAGAGAGAGAGAGAGAGAGAGAGAGAGAGAGAGAGAGAGAGAGAGAGAGAGAGAGAGAGAGAGAGAGAGAGAGGAGAAAAAAGGAGGTTTTCATAAAGTTCTAACATTTTAAAAATTTTAGCTCCCCTCTCCAAGATTTCTAAAGCAATGATCAATGGATATATATCTCCAAGCTAGTTATCGAACCGGCATGTCTTTATATATGAAAACTTTTTATCCACTAAGAAGCATAAAGCGAGACATGTGCATACTCTAGTACAGGCATAACAACATGGAAAATGCATTTAAGTCATACTTGAAGTGGAATTTGCAAGTTTTTGCTACAGCTTTGTGAGATTTCACATGACAGCAATCAGATCTTTACGGGCACCAGTGAGAGCAAACACGAGGCGTGCAAGGACAGAAATGATACCAAATTATTGACAATATATCATTATCAAAAATATATAAAGCAATGGGATTGTGTCAACTTTTTGTATGATTTTCTTACACACAGAGCTAATGATAACTGACTAACTCAATATCCATGCTAGTTTACGGGGTTATATGTTATCTAAACCACACCATAATACGTACTTATGAATTATAAAAGGTATCTGAGAAACAATATCGAGTAAGCCAGAGAGATACTATATATTATTAAAGATAAAGTGCTCCAGCCTCCAAGAAAGCATCTTAAATTGAGAACATTATCAGCTCGGAGTATCAATGGCCAGGTCAAAATTGCAGCAACAGGCAGACAAGACACTATTCATAATAATAATAATGCATTGTCCATTAAAGTAGAAATAATCAATTTTTGGACCATAAAGGGAGTGATCATCATTTTGGATCATATGATGTGGGGGAGGCATGCTTCACGAATTCTTAAACTGCTACATAAGATAGACATCCTGCTAAATAATCCAATCCAAGTACATACATGTTCGTCCAAATACCAACATTTACGATATTTTGTAAATCAGAATATTTTAATTAACATCTCATGAATTTGACATCTTATATAGCCCTATATATATGGATCTCAATACAAATTCTTTAACATTCACTTGTTTCTATTGCCTGCCTTTCGTATTCATCTAAAAAGATAACCAAAGTTACTGACCTGATTATGGCAACACAGATAGCCCACATTAGTTTACTAGTTCTTGCTGTCTGTTGTTTGGCCTTTGCCTATGAACCCAAGCCCCTACAAGATTTCTGTGTAGCTGATCCCCATAGTTCAGGTGTGTATGTATATAAGTATATCACCATAATTATATTCACAGGTTTGCTAACGAATGTTTGTTTCCAGTTAATGTAAATGGCATGGCGTGCAAGGATCCAATGAAAATTCAAGCCAAAGATTTCTACTTTAGTGGCCTACATCTAATGGGCAACACATCAAACCCTTTTGGATCAAGGGTAACACCAGTTACTGTAGCGCAGTTACCAGGGGTCAACACTTTAGGCATCTCAATGATCCGCATCGACTTTGCACCATGGGGAATCAACCCTCCTCACACTCACCCACGAGCCACTGAGATTATTACAGTTTTAGAAGGCTCACTTCAGGTTGGATTCATAACTTCAGATCCAGAAAACCGTCTCATATCCAAGGTACTATATGAAGGCGATGTGTTTGTGTTCCCGGTAGGACTTGTTCACTTCCAACATAATATTATAAACAAAAATGCGGTGGTTATTGGTGCATTAAGCAGTCAAAACCCTGGTGCTATAACAATTGGGAACGCGGTTTTTGGATCAAACCCACCAATTTCTAGTGATGTTCTAGGCAAGGCGTTCCAAGTCGATAAGAAACTGGTGGATCAGCTCAAGGCAAAGTTTTAGAGGACAAGAGAATACACCGAAAGAAGGGAGGTATATGCAGATATTAACTGCATATGCTTTTCTACATTTCATTTTTTTGTATGAGAATGTTGATGTTAGGATTGGTTTTCTTTCTTTCTAAAATGCATGTTTGGTTATCATGAATATGTTACCAAACGTTCACGTCCCGAGTCAGCACACCCAGCAACAAAATGAAAAAATAAATAGGATGGGAAAAACTACTTAACCAAGAATGCCAACGAAATATGTCCTCAACGAATATAAAACAATCAAATAAAGAAATTAACCACAAGAAAAAACGGAGAGCTTAATGTAAAGACAAGAAACTTGTATAAACAACAAATAACCAAAATAACTCTTTGATTAATAGATTGGAAATATAACTCAAAAACCAATCTCTACCGATTATACAACCCTGTGTTTCTGTATCTTGCCCTTGATAGTACACTGCATATATATCGCATAGAAAGCCACTTGCTTACTAATATCTAGATATTAATTGTCCACTTGACAATTGGTTGGTGGATCAAAAGTATCCACTTGACACTTAGGATTCCAACAATCACCCCCGAATCTCTAAGTCCTTCTAGAGACGTCTTCGTGATTTTGACAGATCTTTTTTTTTTTCGATTTTGGTTTGGGCTTGAATTTTAATTAGGCTTATTTCTGGGCTAGTTTCTAGTTGAATTGGGGTTAAATTTAGAAGAATTGGACCAAGGCCCACTACCGACCCGGATCCACCCGACCCGGATCCGCCCGACCCAGATCCGCCTTGATTAAAAACCATCCGGCTTCCCTCTTTCTTCCCCAATTCGCACCCTCGCTACTAATTTTCTCCCGATCAAAATTCCTTCCGCCTCCTCCTCCTTCTCGAGTCGATCCACCATCGCCATCACCGCCGTGATCGGAGTACCTCCCGCCTCCTCCTTGCGACCCGAAGCCTCCGCTCGAGCCACCATCGCCGCCACTGGATCGGGTGAACAGCACCCGCTGTTGCCTTCCATCTCCGCCTTCTTCCTCCCTAACCTTCGACGAAGACGCATCGCTCCACCCCTCTTCGGTTTTCGATCCGCCACCGCCACCGGTTGACAGAGCCGCCACCGCCATGGGATCGACTGAACAACACCCTCTGCTGCTCTCCATTAGTTCGTCCAACTGCAAGGAAACAAACCTAGACACGGATTCCTTCTCGACCTCCAACGTCACCGCTCGTTCAGTTAACCCGGTCAACTCGGATTGCAACGAAACCTTGTGGATCCGTAGCACCACCTCCCTCACCTGTAGAGGTCCTTGATCTTCAACATATGACATGGTGTCCTGCTTGATCACCAGGTATGGTTTAACAGACTCAAAGCCCCAGTTTCTTGAGCTCTGATACCAATTAAAGACAAGAAACTTGTATAAACAACAAATAACCAAAATAACTCTTTGATTAATAGATTGGAAATATAACTCAAAAACCAATCTCTACCGATTATACAACCCTGTGTTTCTGTATCTTGCCCTTGATAGTACACTGCATATATATCGCATAGAAAGCCACTTGCTTACTAATATCTAGATATTAATTGTCCACTTGACAATTGGTTGGTGGATCAAAAGTATCCACTTGACACTTAGGATTCCAACATAATGTGGTTCCACTATCAAGGTAATTATAATAGTATACGTCCATACAAGAAGAAGATAGATTTTATTCTAACGGATAACCAAAACCCGAACAACTAAAGGTTGACCGACCAATCTATATCTCAAATGGCATAGATGAAAACCATGATGATTAGTCAAATAAAATGTCATCGGATACGAATAGGGTCGTTCCATTTGATTTATAAGGTAAGGCCTCCGTGCGAAAAGTAAAAAAATGGGTCTTAAATATATTTTTTTATATAAACAAAATTCATTAATACTAAGATAATATTCGACACTTAATTACAAATTATAAGCGACGAATTAAAAACAGAAAAGTGGTGCCAATTAACGACGGAATGGAGATGGATTAGTTAAATGGCGATGGAATAGTGACGGAAGCGCGACAAAATAAAATTTCGGGTCCATTCACAGTGTGGGCCTGTATGGTCGCACTTCCCGCACCTCCTTAGAGTCGGCCTTGGATACAAACCTTCAAACTCAAGTTCCGTTTTAAGTACCTCAAAAATACTTTTAAAGTTTTGCACATGCATCTAAAACATATTTGTAGTGATGACAAACCAATCATTCTGATATATTATAATTGAAGATAGGACGCTAAACAAGTAAAAACTTTAACTGAAGGCCTTACATCTTAAACGTCTTTTGACCAAATATTACGTAGTGGCCAAGATATCTTCTCATATCAAATAAGGCAAAAGACCTTTCGGAATTAAATGCTTGAACTAGTTGAATGACCTTCAAACTGATTCTACCTTAACTTAACTTCTCTCTTACCACCTTAACTTAACTTCTCTCTTTGCACTGGGATCTTAGAAGCTTTTATTTATTTATTTATTTTATTTTTATTTTTATTTTTTATTTTTTTTTGGGCCTCCTATGGAGCCGAGGTTCCGGCACGCTTTCGCGAACCGACTAATCCCCGGGCGACTACCCCCCGGGCGAAGCTTTTATTTTTAACAGGGTTTGGGTCGGATAGGGTGGACCGCGTTGACTTCGTGGGTTGCGCCATGAACCTTCTTGAAGGTTCCAAAAATCGGATAAATCTAGTAGTCGTTGGAATCGGATAATTATCATATTTGAGACCGGATGAGGTTATCCGGATTCAAATTTCGAATTGGATTATTATCCACAATTTCATTTTTGAATTTCAAAATTCAAATCCGGTGTCATCTAGAATTTTCGGCCAGTATAAATAGGACCTCTCATGTCTCATTTATTTTACACCTCAAATTTCTCTGCTCTCTCATCTCTCTGCGATCCAGCCTTCTTCCGGTTTCCGAGTATTCGCTTTGCGTTTATTTGTTTTTCCAAAGCTGTTGAACGAACGATTATCTGCATTAAATCCTGGGGTTTTATGCTGATAACTTACAGCCGACGAGGGCGGTAAAAACCTTTAAGGACAAGAGTCATTCCGTGTAGTCTCAACGACTCAATAATCAGCGATCTTCAGGTTGGTTTTAAGTTTTTTGTCTCGTAGTTTATTTCTTATGACAACAGGACAATATTCTTCTACCTTTATTATAATTAGATCGGTCGCAAATGAACAATCTGATTTCGGGACAAAATTTGGTCAATCATAATAATAATTGAATTTATTATTAGCGACCAATTGATACATGATTCTAAATATTATTTATCAATCCGTCTGTTTAGGGTTTTTGCATTATTCGGAATTAGTTCACAATACTAATTTCTGGATTGTTTGTCTGAATTACAGCATATGATAGATGGACAAACAGTCACGAGATACAACAATAAATATAGAAGAACCAAAGGAAAAGAACCATGACAACTCTTCCAAACTTCAAATAGTTTTATTTAATGGATGAATGATAGGATCTGGGGATCCTAACACTCCTAAAAGTGAAAACCCCTAAAATGATATAGTACCTTTTAAAAAAATTATGGATTATCCCATGATGGTCGAATACAAGCAAGATGCACAACACATGTACCAATAAAAAGAACAATGGCCCAAAACTATAAAACAATTTAATCCACGGTAAAATTCGATAGGCTGTGGATGACGTCTAATATCCCAAATTGAGAAAATTTAGGGACAACATACAATAGTATTTTCCTTCGTAACAAAAAACTTTGAAAGAGGTTTGATTCTCAAAAGATAAGAAACAAACCTCTGATTCTTGGATTGATATATTGACTCGGTATCTTGTTGACCAATGAAAATCTAAAGCATGATGTGATCCAAATCGAAGTTATAATATCACTAGTTGGTATTAGATCCAAAATCATAGACCTAACACCTCTTGTTAGATGAAAACTATTAACTTAATGCCACTTGTTTTATAATTTATACTGAATGTTCATGTCTCGGGTGAATTCACCAACAAGGAAATGAGGAAAGAAAAATGTTAGGAAATAGACCTAAATCTATAGCCTATTGCCCAGGAATAATAACGAGAATATAAATGTGGAAATATAAACACAAAGTAACGACACAAAGATTTACGTTGTTCGGTCCAAGATGACCTACGTCCACGGGCAGGAGAGAGTATTCTTTATTCCAGAGCTAAATACAGGTGTTACAGAGCGTACCTAGATTGCTAGTAAATCGGCCTCTTCTGACTACTGACTTCAGACTTGACAACCACTAAACCCTAATGACCAGCCTTTATATTTATAGGCTTTACAAGAAACCCTAGCCGTACCCTAGCTGTTCACGGCCCACGCGACGCGGACACTTAATGGGCCGCGGCGCTCGTGTTTACAATTCATATGGATTTTAATTCCCAATTCACTATTTAACAATCTCCACCTTGAATTGCGAATTCAACATACCTCCACCTCGCTCTAGAAACCAAAAAACTTCCTCTCGTCTCCTTCCAGCTTGCCCCGTAGGGACTTACCTCCTGCGAACATCAACCAAGTTCCAGCATAGCTCGAACTTCTCCTTGGGTAACAACTTTGTCAACATATCTGCCGGATTCACCTTGGTATCGATCTTCAAGATTGAGAACTTGTCTTCTTCAACTATGTCACGAATGAAATTTAACCGGATATCAATATACTTTGTCTTTTCATGATAAACCGGATTCCTCGCTAGACATAAAGCGTTTTCACTATCACAGTTCAAGACAGGCTTCTCCACCTTCAACCCTAGACTCTCCACCAAACCATGTAGCCAGATACACTCCTTTATACCTTCAGTCATTGACATGTATTCCGCTTCAGTTGTAGACAAGGCAACTGTAGATTGTAAAGTTGACTTCCAACTGACTGCACATCCAAACAAAGTGAAAATATAACACATGAGCGATCTCCTTTTCATCAAGTTGCCACCATAGTCTGAGTCTGCATATCCCACCAAGTTACTATGAGTATTACCACCATAGACCAAACAAATATCCTTAGTCCCCTTCAAGTATCACAAGATCCACTTGACCGCTTCCCAATGAGCTTTCCTAGGATTATTCATAAACCTACTAACCACACTAACTGCATGTGCTAATTCAGGTCTAGTACAGACCATAGCATACATAAGGCTTCCAACTGCACTTGAGTACGGAACTCTACTCATATAGTCTTTTTCCTCATCCGTAGTTGGTATAGTACTTTTGTTTAATTTAAAATGCGCTGCCAAAGGAGTTCCAACTGGTTTTGACTTATCCATACCGAAAGACTGCAAGACTTTCTCAATATATTTCTGCTGAGAAACATATAACAACCCCGCTTTCCTGTCTCTCTGAATCTCCATCCCCAATATCTTCTTTGCTGCACCCAAATCCTTCATTTCAAACTCACTTGCCAAAAGCTTCTTCAAGTTATTAATTTCAGCCATCTCCTTGGCTGCAATGAGCATATCATCAACATATAGCAATAGATAAACAAAGGACCCATTGGACAACTGCTTCAAGTAGACACAATTATCAAACTAATTCCGTATGTAGCCATGCGAAGTCATAAACGAATCAAATCTCTTGTACCACTGTCTAGGATAGTGCTTCAAACCATAAAGAGACTTCTTCAACAGACACACATGATCCTTATTAGAACCCGGAAAACCCTCAGGCTGTGACATATATATCTTCTCATCCAAGCTTCTATGAAGAAATGCAGTTTTGACATCGAGCTGCCCAAGCTCCAGATTAAACGCACTCACCATAGCCAAAAGAACCCGAATTGACTTGTGCTTCACGACCGGTGAGAAAACCTCGTGATAGTCGATTCCTTCCTTTTGAGAAAATCCCTTCGCCACTAACCGTGCCTTGAACCTTGCGGGTTCAACCCCTGGAATTCCTTCCTTCTTCTTAAAGACCCACTTGCATCCAACCGGTTTGACTCCTTTCGGTAATGGAACAAGATCCCACGTTTCATTCTTCTCAAGAGATTGCATCTCTTCATTCATCGCCATCAACCAGCTTGATCCTTCTTTACTTGCCACCGCCTCTTTGTAGGACCGAGGCTCATCAGTACCAATGTTTTTACCAACAGCTAGTGCATATGCAACAGAACCAATATCACCATTGGTGACACATGCAGCATATCTAGCTGGTTTCTTCGTGTTCCTTTTCTCTCTTCTCCTTGCTATAGATTCATCCTCATCGTTCTCACCATCGGCCTCAGCATCACCAGACTGATCCTTATTGGGCTGTTCATGAGTTTCATGACGTCTATGTTGATCATCACCGACATGCTGTTCTTCATTTATCACCATTCTGTCTGGAATTTGTGTGACAAACTCCACCTTCTGGTTGGCACGCTGATCTTTCCCTACATGACTTGTATCACCTCCTCTTTGGTTCACCATAGAAGATTCATTAAAGGTCACATCTCTGCTATTAATAAATTTTGGAGTTCTCCCTTCTTCTGTACACCACAGACGATAACCTTTCACTCCATGTGCATGCCCTAGAAATATGCACTTTATTGCCCTCGCCTCAAGTTTACCATCATTAACATGAGCATAAGTCGGACAACCAAATATACGTAAAACAGAATAATCAGAGGGTTTTCCAGACCATACCTCTTGAGGAGTCTTAAAGTCGATTGCAGTTGATGGTGATATGTTCACTAGATAGCAAGCAGTATTAACCGCTTCCGCCCAGAATTTCTTCGATAAATCGGCACATAACTGCATGCTTCTAGCACGCGCTAACAGTGTTTGGTTCATCCGTTCCGCCACTCCGTTCTGCTGTGGTGTGTGCCGTATAGTGTGGTGCCTCACTATACCTTCTGCCTTGCAAAAGTTGTCAAACGGGGCATTGCAGAACTCCAACCCATTGTCAGTTCTGAGTGTCTTGACAGATTTTCCGGTCCGTTTTTCAATCATCGTCTTCCACTCCTTGAACTTCCCAAACAATTCGTCTTTAGTCTTCAGAAAATATATCCAAACCTTCCTTGAGTAGTCATCAATGAAAGTCACAAAGTATCGATGACCTTTATGAGACTCGACCGGAGAGAGACCCCACAAATCTGAATGAATGTACTCCAGGATTTCCTTGCTTGTGTGTTTACCCGAACTAAACTTCACCCTGTGCTGCTTGCCTTTGACACAAGCTTCACAAAACTTGAGTTTTCCCGTTAGCTCACCACCAAACAACCCCTGTTTACTCAGAATTGACATACCCTTCTCACTCATATGTCCCAACCTTCTATGCCACAACTCTGTCTTATCATTACTACTCTCTAAGGATTGAGTAATCGCCACTGTTCCCTTAACCGAATTTCCTTCTAAGACAGGAACCCCACTCTTCTGCACTTTTCCTTTCATAACTACTAGAGAGCCCTTGGTGACCTTCACCCAGTCATCTTCACCAGAGTATTTCAACCCATTCTTTGCTAAAGTAGTAAGAGAAATTAAGTTCTTACGAAGATCCGGAACATACCAGCAATCAAGCTTTCTGACCATACCATCGTGCATCATAATCTGTACCGTACCGCTTCCTTTGACCTGAGCAACCCAATCATCACCTAACTTCACCGTTCCTTTCAAGTCTCTAAAAGATTCGAACCAGTCACGATGGAAAGTCATATGATAAGATGCCTCGGTATCCAAGACCCAAGCATCAACAGAACTAGATGTACAAACAGTCAACACATCGCCTATGTCTTCTTCTTCAGAACCATCCTGAACAATAGCCGCACTGCCATTGTTGCTATTTTCTCCCTTCCCCCCTTTCAGCAATGGACAATTTCTCTTGAAGTGACCCTTTTCCTTGCAGTTATAACACTTGACTTTTGCAGAAACTTTCGATTTTGAACGTGACTAACTCCGATTTCCACCATCTTTCTTATCCGATGTCCTTCCTCTGCCAACGAACAGACCTGAACCGGATGTCTCCTCATTCCCAGAAACTCTACATTTGAGTTTCTTGGACAGCAGAGAATCCTTCACATCATTCACAGTAATTGTTGTTCTTCCATACAACATAGTATCAACAAAATTCTCATGTGAATTCGGCAGTGAACATAACAAAATAAGGGCTTGATCCTCATCATCAATCTTTACTCCTACTCCTTGAAGATCTGGAATAATATGATTGAAAGAATCAAGATGGTCTTTTATTTGAGTACCTTCTGCCATCCGGAAAGTGTACAACCGTTGCTTCTGATACAGCCTATTTGTCAAAGAACTGTTCTGATACGTATCACAGAGCTTCTTCTAAATACCGGCAGCAGTGGGTTGATCAACAACTTCCCTCAACACCTCATCCGTCAAGCTCAAAAGAATAGCACTATGTGCTTTTCCCTCGATCTCCTTCTTCACAGCATCTATCGTGTCCTTTGCATATTCTCCATCCACTACAACTGCGCATCCTTGTTGAACCAGAAGAGCCTTCATTTTAACCTTCCACAAAGTGAAATCATTCGAGCCATTTAACTTCTCCAAATCGAACTTGTGAGATGACATCTTCAATCAACCGATCCTTGTAGTCTTTGATAAACAAGTAAATCCGAAACTGCTTACTGCTCGTCGTCGCCGCAGCGCGGACTCCAACAGGGCACGACGCTGTATTGAACAGACGTGGTCCAACATACGTGATCCTTCAACAAGCGCGAAGCGGTCTTTCAACAGACGCGACGCGGCAGCCGTAAACCCTAGATCTACTACCGACTTTAATCAACCAGAACTACAACCAGATCTAAAATCACGCAGACCTAAAACCGCAAATAACCACAGATCTATAACACTACAGATCTGAAACCGCGGCTCTGATACCACTTGTTAGGAAGTAGACCTAAATCTATAGCCTATTGCCCAGGAATAATAACGAGAATATAAATGCGGAAATATAAACACAAAGTAACGACACAGAGATTTACGTGGTTCGGTTCAAGATGACCTACGCCCACGGGCAGTAGAGAGTATTCTTTATTCCAGAGCTAAATACATGTGTTACTGAGCGTACCTAGATTGCTAGTAAATCGGCCTCTTCTGACTACTGACTTCAGACTTGACAACCACTAAACCCTAATGACCAGCCTTTATATTTATAGGCTTTACAAGAAACCCTAGCCGTACCCTAGCTGTTCACGGACCACGCGACGCGGATACTTAATGGGCCGCGGCGCGCGTGTTTACAATTCATACGGGTTTTAATTCCCAATTCACTATTTAACAAAAAAAGATAGGAAAAACTAGTCAACCAACATGCCAACGAAATATATTATCAAGAAATATGAACAATCAACCAGAGAAACCAATGATGTAAAAATAGACAATTTAGTTTGGTTCTATCAAGGTGATAGTGCGCGTCTACAAGATAAGAAGAGATATTTTAGTTCAACAATGAACCAAAACCCTAATGATCACAAAACAGTAACAAAACAACAACTTATTGCCATGGTGTATCGCTCTAAATATCTCCTAAACGTGAGACTATAAAGTATTTTCTAAAACCGAAAATCAAATCAATAGGCTTTCATAAAACACTCTACAAAACTAGTAAACTCACAAATATGAAACTCATTAATTTGAACACCCAGATAGACACTACTAGAAAACAAACCCATTACCTACAAAATATTTAATGGGTGTTGTGTGAGTAAACATTTTTACCCACGCAATACTGACGAAAAATGGGGTGTGAGAGAAACCCTCGTGGGTAAATTGTACGAACACAATACAAACGCAATATTACTATGCAATACCCATGCGGTATATTTCCGACACATACCCATGCATTGTTGTTGGCTGTCTTTAACTTGTTACTTACGCAATATCCATGCAATATTCCTACGCAATACACATGCGGTACATTTCCGACACAGTACCAACATCTGTTATCCATGCAATACCCATGCAATATTCCTATGTAATACCCACACGGTATATTTCCAACACAATACCCATAAACGGTTGTTGATTGTGTTTGACCTGTTACCCATGCAATACTCGCGCAATATTCCTATGCAATACCCACGTTGTGTATTTCTGACACAATACCCAGACATTGCTATTGACCCTTTTTGATCTGTTACCCACACAATACGTTTTTTATTAAAAAATACCAATATTTTATTTTTAAATGCATATGTTTTTTTGCCATTGTTGAACACATTTGATAAAACACACACACACACACACACACACATATATATATATATATATATATATATATATATATATATATATATATATATATATATATATATATATATATATATATATATATATATATATATATATATATATATATATTAAAACACAACTAATTAAACATTAGAATAAATTTTGTTTAACATTCTAAATAGTCGAATTATACATCTAAATTTTTCAAAAACATATAACTAAGAACCGGGATCACGTTGATTCATTCCTCGCATCTTCTTCCATTCTTTTTTCAAACTATTGTCGCAACCGTGCCATTTCTTGTGCCATTTGTTCTTGTCTCGGTTGGAAATCATCTTGTATTTGAGATTGGCTTTGTTGCAAGCTTTCCACTTGTGCACGAAACCTTTAGGCCTAAAAATGGTAACAAACGACATATTATCAATTTAATCTATAATAACATACAATCAATTTTACATAACAAATATGTACCTTATATTGACAATCCAAAAGAGCAGCATACTTTTTATCAAATAGAACATTCTACTTTATAATTACAATCAATAATAGCAATGTACTAAAGTATCCAAAATACCAACGTACTTCAGTTTTCATCAATAATAGCATTGAACTTTACATTTACTATCCGTAATAGTAACAAACTTTATTTGTAAACGATAATAGCATTTTTACTTTACCTTTAATATACATAATAACAAAAAACTTTTTTTCTTAAAATAACAATCTGCTTAACTTTACTATCTATAATAGCAAGAAACTTTTTGTTTCATCTATATTAAACATAAAGCATATAATGATTAAGTGTACCTCTTGTTGCGACTAGAAGTCTCGGAGGACCATGCAGACGTGGATTAATATGAACTAGTCACCACTTAGTGGAGATCTGATTGTCCTACACCATATATTTGACCCTTCTCTCGGATCCGCACCTCTGAAACTGGGCCAATTTCCACATCCCAGCATCATCCATAATAATCTGACTCAGGTCATAATTATACTTCTCGACCAAGCAATTCA
This sequence comes from Cichorium intybus, assembly GCA_023525715.1. Lineage (NCBI taxonomy): Eukaryota > Viridiplantae > Streptophyta > Magnoliopsida > Asterales > Asteraceae > Cichorium > Cichorium intybus. The sequence continues at coordinate 10,441,983 of CM042015.1, read as the reverse complement.
TATAAGCTTCCTAAAATTACCAAAACAATGCCATTATCAATGTACAAAAACTCAAGACAGACAATCAATTAAAGTGATAAAAATAACTTACATATGCTTCTTGAGGCGTCTTCGAGCAGAACTGTAAATTCTCACGCTCTCCTTCTAAATACATTTTCTTTGATTCGGCAGTGAGATTGGTCTCCATATATGCATCTAACCAAGTGGACCTACGACCCAGTTTCGCTACATACGTAAACAACAAAGTATGATTGTAGTTAGTGTTAAAATATAATAGATTACTAAACTACGAAGCATGATTACTTACCAATCTCCAACGGTGCTCGGAGTATCCGATGCTACCATCGGTATGTTTGGATATAACCCCTGAGGAATCAGAGGTATTGCAGTTCTTCTTCCCGCTAGTGGACTTCTTCTTCCATTTCTCTGTGTACTAATGCTACAAAAGGAAAGAAAGGATGTATAATAATATAACATGGAATAATATTTAAAAATATAAATAATAATGCATGAAATCGCTTACGGAACACACTCTGCACCACACATCATCAACTATATCTCGAGGATGGTACTCATGTATGATACCAAATGAATCAGATATCTCTCTCACTGCTTGACCCCTTTCTTTTGATATTTTTCAAATTTTTTTCTATAATCGTGTATCCGATCTCTATAGCGAGTAGTGAGGGTATTTTTAGAATGCTTATATATACTCTCATCCTCATGAGGATGCCACTAGTATAGAGTTTGTAAAAAATGACTAGTAAAGTTAGAATTGCATACTAAAAACGAATATGCATACTAATACAAATTAAAATTTAAGATATTACTCAAAAACGATCAAACATTCTCCTCACAACGCTTGTTGGAATTTGACCAATCGTAGCCCAAGGTTGATTTACGCACTGTAAAAAATAAATTGAGATCGTCGAGTGGATGGTATGGTTCCAAAATCTACAATATTGAAATAGCTATATAAGTATTATCATAAAAACAATTATCATAAATTCAAATAATAAATACTAACCCTTTGTCGTCTTGGCGAATCCAAGGCAACGATGACGGACGAGAATCTCTGGCATTAAAGTCATCAGCGTCAGACACACCTCGGGCAACTAAAGCATGTGGCATCAGTGTACGCCTCATCATATCATAGTCCTCCTCCTTCTCCATAGGCACATCCTCACCCGAGTGATAACCCCTATACGCTATCAGGGGTCTATCATCCCAAGCTCAGTAATATACCCAAAAACCCTTGCCATATCTAGCAAGGGATCCGTAAAGCCTTTCTACTGATTAACAGCTCCCTGGCTATTAGAGCCCCCGAATTCGAACCCTATAGTTATATTCAACCGTGAGACAGAGGTATGAAAGTGTGGAACTACATCATGATCTGGTTAGGCTGAGGTATGAAAATGTGGAGCTGTAGTATGATCACGTGAGGTCATATCCCTTGTTCGGGAAGAATCATGTGTGCCCCTCGGTCGGGAAGAATTAGGCGTCCCCCTCGACCGTTGACTCCCCCTACTCGACTAGGGGACGATACTAGGGATTCCCCTCGACCGCTGACTACCGACGGACATGTTGCATTTAATAGAACAAGAATGGTAAGATATACGGTATAAGATTGATAAGCCATGTAAAAACTAATAATATAACCTAGACATAACTTATCATAAATCACAGACAATTTAAAAATCTTAAAATGTTTAAAACACCAACAAGATGTCAAAACTAAAATCCGTCCCATCATCTTTGTCTTCGAATTCTTCTTCAGAATAAAGCAATTCGTTCTCATCATTTTCACCATCCTCTGTGTCATCTTCATCTTCAAATCATTCTTCTTCATGTTCCTCCTCTTCAGAACCCTCACTCTCATCATCAGATACTTGCTCGTAGGCATATGTATCTGAGCTAGGCACATTCGTTTAGTGCGGGTTACTGTACAGGTGACTCAAACCACAAACGTTTTTCCTTTTATAATATATTGTAGTTTCTTGGCAACTTGAAGACATTGGAAATAGTTTATTTTCCAAAACATTGTTAACCATTAAAATATGTTTGCTTATAAGCAGTTTATGGTCACAGTTATAAAAAATGATTGACTGTAACTATAAAAATCATGACAATATAGTCGTTATATCTTATGGCTACAGTTTTTCATGCGATATAGTCACAGAAAATAAAAATGGTCATAAGTATATCAAAAGTGAAGCGAAAATAGGTCACACTTTTAATAAAAAGAAAATAATGGCTGAAGATATATGGTCACAGTTTTTTAGTGTGGTCGATGATGCGTTTTGTACTAGTGATAACATATGCATATTAATAAACTTAGCATTTTCAACATATTACACAAGCTCGTCAATGTCCATCAAACTCTGACATTTTAACCATGTGCATAATAGCAACGAATTTTCACTTATATAAATTTTATGTTAACATAAGTCTATTGATTGGCAACAATAAATTTATATGGTTAAACCTCACAAGTTAATGTCATTTGCACTTGATTTTAGACAAAATTATACCGTAACCCATTGAACTTTCAATTTTTGATTTAAAAGATCCCTTATGTATTTTTTTGACTGTCTAAGTCACCAAACTATTAAAGCTGGTATAAATAACACCATTGTAAAGGGGTAAACCGGTAATTTATTTTCTTTGCAATCCATTTGGCATATATTTAGTCATCATAACCCTTTTGGCCCACGAATTAACACCAAGTTTAAGAATCTGACTCCACAAAAAATCTCTCTCTCTCTCTCTTTTTTCTTCGTCTCTCTAGATCTCTCACCTGCGGGAGATCACCCTGCATCTGTTTTTCGTATAGGCCGGAATTTCTTTGTCGGCGAGTCAATCAAAGCAAACATCACATAGATTATATCTATACCTGATCTCCGTCGTTTTGATCTCTTTCGCCATCACCATGGAGGCCGCTAATGCTCCAATTTCTATGAAAGAGGCATTCACGGTATGTGATTTTTTCCGGAAACCTAGTATTATTATATCCAAATTGATGAATAGATCATGCTTGTATTGTCCAACCTAGCTCAATTAACACCATGTACTGTAGGTTCTATGCTTTACGGGAGGTTTTATGCTTCCAAGAAATGAAATCGAGATGGCAGCAAGGTGACTGGGGCATCTTAATTCTATTAGATCGTGAAGAAAGAAGGCGGTGGTGTGCCGCTGCAGCACAACCACATACGAAGTTCACCGATCGAAGAACATGAAAACTATAAAAGATCTGATTTGTAGAAACTCCTTTGATTTTGGGGTTGGCATTAGAAATAAAAAACTTACAAAAACAAAAACCGATCGAACTCGTGATGTTTCCTTCGAAGAGCTTATTATCCGGTCTTATGTTGTTTTATATTCAATTTGGTCAAATGGCCACGGTGGAATGTGATTATGCTGATAATGGGCAAATAAGGACACGTAAGGATAGGAAACCGGCTTTAACCGGTCATGTGACCATTTAGACCGATTAAACACAACTTCGATCCCTTAGAAAGAAAAAAATAATAAGTTAAGGGACCTTTTAAACCAGATTCGGAAACATCTTAGGGCTACAATGTAATTTTGCCTTGATTTTAATATGATATACCTTTTACATATATGATTCAATAAAATGTAAATTTCATATGGATCATAGATAAAAAAGTGAAACATACATCACATTTCCATATCAAATGGCAACTTGAACAATGACTTTGCCAAGGTTGGAGCTTGAGAAAAGGGAAGCAAAGCTTTCATAAAAGCTCTCAATCCCTTGATTTATTTTGTGCTTTGGTTTTATCTTCTCTTCTTTAATATACTTTTCCATTTGTTGTGTAAATTCTCCAATCTTATTCAAATACGAACCACAAAGAAATCCCTCCATCTTTACGTCTTTTCCAACCATATTAAGTAGGTTCTTTACCCCTTCTCTCTCTGCTGGAATCTATCTCAAAAGAAATTATTTTAAGTTAACCAGAAAAAAAGTCTTATATGGAATAGAATCTTAATTATCAAATAGTGGTGACTTACTTTGTTATATTGAGACATCATCCCACTTATGACAATATGACCACCAATATTGATATGATTAAGAACAGCATCAAGCATTTTACCCCCAACATTGTCCAAGTAAATATCGATTCCGTTTGGAAAATACCTAAATTTTACAAAGGTTAAACGTGAAGTGTATATCAAGGCTAATGATGTGATAGCGAGAGTCGTTAGTGATGATTGAAATTAAGATATAACCGTAGATTTCTATCAATCTTGTCTAGATGGGGTAAAAACACACGAGTTAACCATCACCCTGATGGCCTAGTGGATAAGGCTTAGGACTCTTTCTCTTCCCCCATAAAGAGGTTCCAAGTTCTAATCCTACTCCCTCTCTTTCCCCATAGGGAGTGTTAGGTTTCAATCAGGGGATGGCCACTGGCCACCTCTCTACCCCCGTAGGTGATTGACCCGGACCACCCTGCTGCCAGGTGTGCGTGGGCCCCGAGGTTGCTTCATCAGGGTCATCCAAAGGATGGGTCGGGTGGGGTCCTCGGTTACCAAAAAAAAAAAAAAAAAAAAAAAAAAAAAAAAAAAACACGAGTTAGGTAATGGATCAAAGTAGGTCATCTTTAATACAAATTGGATCAAGTGGGGTTAACTTGTATGCATTTTCTTGTCTTTTTAAAATTTATAAATACATGATGACCATGTTTCAAAAACCGTACCAATTAAATAATAATAATTGTAATAAAGTGATTTATGAGTTTGTAAGCATTTGAACACACGCAAAATTTAATACCTGTTTTTTAACAACTTTCTTAAGTTTATTATTTGACTCATTGGAGATAAAACGTAACAAAGATCAACCGTTTTTCTAGGTAAATATGTGTAAACTTTCACCTCGAATTTTTGTGTTTTAACCACATATTATGTTTTTAATTTTCTTAGTTCACCTTCATATTGGCGACATCTCGACATATGCTTATGGTGGCTGATAATGCTCATGGTACAAAGTTAGCGTGTGTGGGTTGTATGTATATATGTGTGTATATAGTGCATGTGAGTATGCATATCGCGTATGGCAGTTATGTGTTAACGTGAATAATCAAAAAAAACGTTATACTATGTAGGAAATTCAAATTACTTTGCTAATGCAGCATCAAAGTCTGATTCTTTGTGATAGTTGAATCCTTCATCGTATCCAAATTCGTCCTTCAAAAGTTGAACCTGCATTTTTCATTGTGATAATGTTGGGTATTGTGTATCACCAAATTGTCTTAAATGATTGAAATACACACAATGTGTTAGATTAGAGTGTCAAACATTATTTTAACATTTTAACATATCTGATCAAATCTTCTACTAATAATCAAATATCAAGAGTAACCCTTAATACGACATTATTTTTAGAACATATTGGTCATAATAATAAATCTAATAAAAATGTGAATCTAAGTATATATATATATATATATATATATATATATATATATATATATATATATATATATATATATATATATATATATATATATATATATATGTGTGTGTGTGTGTGTGTGTGTGTGTGTGTGTGTGTGTGTTTTATTAAAAGTATTAAGTCATTGTCATTAATTATGAAATAAGAATTTCTTGAACTAAATTAAAAAAATGATATTAAATATTATTATTTAGGCTGAACCATGTGATATGAGAAAGATCTTATATAAGGTTAGAGATTGAAGTGGAGGTCTAGCTATAATGATTGAATATAATTCACTAAAAAAATGGTAACCTACAATATTTGAATGGCCTACATCAATCCGTCAATCCGTTCCAATAATTATATGGTTCATATATATATATATATATATATATATATATATATATATATATATATATATATATATATATATATATATATATATATATATGTGTGTGTGTGTGTGTGTTTTATTAAAAGTATTAAGTCATTGTCATTAATTATGAAATAAGAATTTCTTGAACTAAATTAAAAAAATGATATTAAATATTATTATTTATGCTGAACCATGTGATATGAGAAAGATCTTATATAAGGTTAGAGATTGAAGTGGAGGTCTAGCTATAATGATTGAATATAATTCACTAAAAAATAGTAACCTACAATATTTGAATAGCCTACATCAATCCGTTCCAATAATTATATGGTTCATTCAAATAGTGTAGGTTACCATTTTTTTAGTATGAAATAATAATTTTTATAATAATATAAAACATTCAAATAGTGGAGGTTACCAATTTTAATGTATTATTAAAATAATATTCAATGTGATTAACATATGAAGAAAAAATTGTTATCATAACAAACATCAAAAAGTTAGTTATATAATTTTTGGGCAAAAGTTTATACTTTAACTGGTATACGGCTACTTAATCTTATCTTAAGTTAACATCTTGTTTTTTTAAAACAAATCTCCACTATAAATTATTTAGCTATTGGTGTATGAAAGAAATTAAAGTAACATTAAATTATAAAGATAGCCAAATAACAGTTCATGTATTATCGTTTCACCTAATTCTTTCAAATACCTTTAAACTCTTTTAGGATGAAATAGCATTATTGTTGTTATCTTCAATCGTGGATATTATTGCATTGCACCAAATAAACTATTCAAAAGTACGATTGGGATGAGAACATTCCAAATAAAAATAAAATTCCAAAAAAGAAATCATATGAACACAATTTCTTAATGCATTGCAAAAATTTTGTTTATTCTGGTGATTAAGAACACCACTCGACCACAACCATCCACCACATTTTCTTCATATATCATAAAGTTTTCTTTCTCGATGCTTCTTTAGGTCCTTCGAGATTTGGATTTTAAGCTCCGGCCTCCGGGTTTGATTTGTAATGGTGGAGTCAGAGTTTTTAAGATTTGGATTTCAAGCTTCAAAAAGAAAGGAACGAATGGGTTCTAGTTGTAGGGTATATTCATCTTTATCTTCATGAATATTTATCTTCACTAGTCTTCCCTCCCTACCTCTTTATAAATTAGAAAAATAATTAATTATCTTATAAGGGATGAAACCCATCTTCAAACAAGACCGAATATGAACAATTTTGAACCTAAAGATTCATTATGGTTTTCGTTTGAACCACTCCTCCCTTCCCACCTCCCCCCCCCCCCCCCCCCCCCCCCCTAATAAAACCCATCTATAATAGAAAAATCTTTGGGTTTTGTTTCTGATCTATAATAGAAAATCTTTATGGTTATATGTTTATTAATATAAAGAGAAACAAAGAAGAGATAGAATGAAATAGTAATACTGGTGGTGGTGGTAAGACGATAATGGTGTGGTGGCGGTGATAATGATTTTTTGGGGTTTAACTTTAATCTTCAATACCATTTCTTTAATGAACATGAAAACCTAAACAAATTATAATAATTTATATTTGAAAATAATAATAATAATAATAATATTATTATTATTATTATTATTATTATTATTAAACTTTAACTAAATTTTCATGTGGATGTCATGTCATCGCCATCTAGACTATATCTTATGACCACGGTGCCAACTAGGTAGCCACATCAACATTGTAACTGTTCACACCATTAATCTTGTATAAATGGCTGTTTGACGCATCATTGAAAAGTTTAATGATGTAGACTATAAAAAAACAATTAGGGACCAAACGAGTAAAAATCAAATAGTTGATTGGGTCAAAATGACGTTAACGCATATTTATATGAGTTATATGTTACCTTTTTATCAGACCCTGTGCTTCCAACAACTCGACATCCTTTTAACTTAGCCAACTGCCCAGCAAGCATTCCAACACCTCCGGCAGCTGCAGATATGAAAATGTTTGAGCCCGGTTTAGGGTTCCCAATCACCTCGATTGCCACCCATGCAGTAAGCCCCGGTATTCCTTTTATTTCACGCATCAATATATTAGTTTTGATTAGACAATGAAAATAAATTAACAGAAGCTTTTTGTAATAATCAAATATTTATAATATTAATTTTCTTTTACATATAATTTGATAAATAGTTGTAAAAAGTATGTTTCTAGAATCTAGACATGTATCAAAGAAGTTAGTTTCTCATCAACATCAAAGTTATTAACTTCAGGTAATGATCGTCGATAAGAAATGTAAATTAACATTAACGGTTAAAATGATTGTCTATCATAGATAATATAAAGTTAAACAAAAAAGATGCTGTATTTTTAGGACAATAAGTATAACAATTATAAATTTGGTGCAAGGAAAAGAGGACGTAGAGAAGGAAGTGGGAATATAACATAAGGTTAGACTTAAAGTAGTTGACACTTATTAATGACATTAACAACATTCACATTAAAAAAATGTCACACCTAAACATCACCTAAAATCATAAAAAAGTATTAATATTATTTCATCTGATGCAACTTGTTAGCTCGATTCAATATGTTTTTTATTTAACTATATTTATCGATTTAGCCCGTTGAGGATAAAAAAGAACCAAAATTCATCATCTCTTAATTAACTCAAAATCCTTGTATCTAATTTAAATATTAATAAAAATTTCCAAATTATGTATTAAATCAAAACAAATTCTTGTTGTAAGAAAAAGAACTAGCAAAAGTAAATAATCAATGAAAGGGTAATTACCAAGACAACTGAGGTAATTAGGCAAAGCAATGTTGGCCGATAGATCGATCTTTCTAAGGAAATCTGATGGTACGACGTAGTATTCTGCAATAGGTGAAAAAGGATTAATGACAATATCGCCCTCGTTAAAGTTGTTGTTTTTCGACCGTACCACCCTCGCTATCCCAAATCCTGTGAGTGCCTGCAACGTAAATTTAAGAACACGTTTTAAATCAAACTAAAGAGAGCAATAAATTAAAGGGAAAATGACTTATAAGGGTAATTATGTTTCAAAACTGTTCAAAAAACACCATCTAAGTTTGGTCTGTTCAAAAAACACCATCTAAGTAAGACCTTTGTACAAAAAACACCATCCAAGTAAGGCTTTTGTACAAAAAACACCAACGAACTACATGTTTTGTTCAAATTTTACCCGATGGTAACCGGCTCTTGCAGGTTAAAGGATGACTTGGCTAATATTTAGTGACATGGCATAATAACAGATGAACAGTTTAACCTGCAAAAGCCGGTTACCATCGGGTAAAATTTAAACAAAACATGAAGTTCGTTGGTGTTTTTTGTACAAAGGCCTTACTTGGATGGTGTTTTTTGTACAAAGGCTTTACTTGAATGGTGTTTTTTGAACAAACTAAACTTGGATGGTGTTTTTTGAATATTTTTGAAACATAATTACCCTTATAAGTCAGTTTCCCTAAATTAAATCCCTTTAGCTTAAAAAATAAGCTAATGAAAAGAGCAATTTAGATGGCAAGGCAATAGATGATTGATTTATTAATTATAATATATTATTAATATATACGGTTTAATTTGACCAAATTAAATTCTATTATTTTCGAGGTTCTTACCTCATCGTGCATGTGAGACCTCTAAAATAGGGAAAAATGACTTATAAGGGTAACGAAGTATCATAATTGTTCAAAATATACTATTGAACTTTTTTTGTTCACATATTACCAACATACTATAGCTGTTGTACACGTATAACCATTAAAGTTTATCATTTGTTCAAAAAATATCATTGACTCAATGATATTTTTTGAACAAATAATAAACTTTAATGATCATATGTGTACAACGGTTATAGTTTGTTGGTAATATGTGTACACAAAAAACTTTAATCGTATGTTTTGAACAATTATATACTTCGTTACCCTTATAGGTCATTTTCCCTCTAAAATAAGTCAAAAAGATTATTAAATTTATAGGCACATTAAAGAAAACGATGACGAGCTTATGATTTTCTGATTTAACTAAGTTAATATTGCATATGAACTAGTAGCCGATGAATTATTGTTCCTTTGTCCATTGTTTAAGTCAATTGTTGGAACATGGAACTTGAAACTTGAAATCAATTGAGTTTATAGCTTACAAATAGAAAAAAATATATTAAACAAATTGGATGTTGAAACTAGATACAAATTTATATGAATGGAAAATTTTCATAATAACATGATCCGAGTACAAACTCATACCAAATGGTCTTTAACATGGATCTCCCAAATGTGTTTTCAAAATAGAATTTTAATTGAAAACATATATGTCGTGTAATCTCTTTTTTTCCTATTATAGAATAAGATATGGCAAGTGTTAAAGAGAATTAAAGAAAATGATGGTTAGTTATCTCCAACTCAACATTAAATCCTATTTTTTACAACAAAAATATGTAATATCACCTTAAACTACATTATATTTCTTGCATCATTTTGGTGTAAATTAATAATATAACATCAAATTTTGTTTTGTAATTCATTTACACGAAAACTGTATGAAAGTTTCATTTGTTATTTTAGTCTCTCAAATTTCATGTTTTTTTACTTCTAGTTTATAATATTTCACAGACTAGCTGAAGCTATCGATAGCTAATCAGCTAGCTAGTATCTGATGAACTAGCTGATAAAAAATAATGTTTGATAAAAACTAGTTGATAAGCTAGTTGAGAAATTAAAATACCATGAAAATGTATGTAAAAAATAATATTTTTATAATTATTAAGGTATATTTAGAAGAAAGAAACTCAAAAATCTCGTTGAAATTTTAGTCTATAATTAGTTTTTTAAAAAGCTAGTTTATAAGCTAATTTTTAGATTGTCAAAATGAAAACCTAAAAAACTCGAAAAATAAGCTAGTTGTGACGCGTCAAAAATTTATATTCTAAATATGATAATTTATTTGTTTATAATTTTGTAGTAACATATTTTGTAAAAATCTTACTACAAAAAAAGATGTAAATACGTAAAAAGCTAATAAGTTAGAGATGCCTTTTTTACAATCTATATAAAGGCCAAAAATGAAATATCCAAGGGGATATATTTTTGGTGCAAAAAATGTTGTAAAATTTGGTGTAGGATTGGAAATGAGACACTATTTGCATCAATTTTTAATACTGTTTTGGTATAAAAAAAATAAGTTGGGTTGAAAATAGTTTTAATTAGAATTTTAACTTGGTTTATTTATAGAAATAGCAGTTTTAAACAATTGGTTTCTTAATTATAATATCTTTTATCGGCTATTACTTTGTAATTGTTTATTTTTTCAGATTATTGCTAGTTTTACGATATTAGACCTCTTTAGAACTGTTTTGATGTCGAAAGAACGTGTTACTTTTTTCCAAAAAAAAACATGTGGGGTATTTGTTTCCATAATTGGTGTAAAACATATATGATGATTGCTAAAATATCAAAAAGGGAATCTTGACCACATATTGAAAAAGTACTGCAAATTACAAAACAAGTTAACAACCGTATATGCATTGCAAACTAAATGTCGCAAAATTATTTTATGAGCGGATCAATTCCAAAACCGTTTTAATTTGCTACGAGAAATTTCGATTAATAAAAGAAACTTCACAAATCAAGATCAATTTGCAAAAAGAATCAATTTCGTAAAAGAAAAAAAAACGAGTTTTAGATTTATAGATACTAGTTTAAATTGCTACGAATATATGTGTGCTGTAACTTGTAAGGGCTCTTTTTTTGGGGTCACTAAATGCTCTTTTACATTTAAATTAAATGTCATAACAAGAAAGAGACTTCAACGAGGCTCTCTAACGTCTAAAATAAATACAACTTTTGATTTGAACGTTTACAAAGTAGTTCACGTGTTTTTCAAATTTCTAATTTTAAAACATTTTATCAATTATTAAATGATAAATGGAATCAAACATTATAACTTGTTAGCATCCGATGAATGCAACATTCGATATTTTATTATAATATAATTGTTTAGCTATCCGTTAAATTTTTCCAAAATATTGTTTAACAAAATCAATACAGAAAAAAGATGTTAATTATAATCAAAATTACATATATGAAATAATGATTAGTAATAGATCTACATACTATCGTACAGAAACTAGCCGTTACTTTTTGTGTTTCGGTCGGTTTTTGGATTATAAACTTAACCAACAATATATTTAAGGACAAAAGAAATGCAACTGGAAAATGGAAATACTGCTTTTAGGAGTTAGAGAGTAAATTTCATGAATAAAATAATGAAATGATTTGAACCTTGTTGAGGGGAGGTTGAGGTAGGTACAGATCACCCTCACGGCCGGTGATGGTGGAGCGTAGATAAGGATCGACGGAGATGAAGAGCAGCTGAAGTGCGAGGTGTTGATCGGCGATTGAATCATATTCTAGAGAAACAGTGACCGTCCGAAGCTTTAGATGATCTGAAGTGGGTACGTTTTCCGGTGCGTAGGCTGCTAAATACCACTCTCGGCTCTCCACCACCGTCGTCGATGCTACTCCGCCACCGCCGCCCATCTCTCTCCTCTTCCCCTCTGGTTATTCTGTGCTGGAATATGTTCCTGGTTTGGTGAATAATGGAGCGCAAAAGGTGTCCTCCTCATATAGGGGAAAAAGGCCCCACCCATGCTTGGTTGGTGTTGAATTACTTATTTGCTTTATAAATAAAGTATGAAGGAGGAGAACACATGCAGATTAAAGAAAAGATAAAGGTATGAATTTTATGACATTGATATAATATTTTAGGATTGAGATCATAGTTAATCATTAGACTTGTTAAGTTATAATTATTTGGTTGGTTAGTTTCTTTTAAATAGTTTTTTTTTTTTAATGTCAACTAATCTATCTTAATCAACTATTTTAAACTATATTTAACGTCTTTAACGCGAGACTTAAACTTAATCTTTTAGAAAAGTAACACATTTATCAACATTTGATCGTTTTCCGCCTGTTAATTTTTTTTTAAATGGTCATTATAATAGGCAACAGCACATTACATTTTTTGTTTATTTGTTTATTTTAAGTCGTTAAACTTTAGATGTATTTATTTGTACACTTACATGTGTTTTCACATTTTGTTTTTTACAACTTAACTTTTTATGTTTTTTTATAATTCTTTTATACAACTTACATTTGTATTTTTTTTTTATGTTTTTTTAATTTCTTTACAATTTTATTTTTTACTTTGTTGTTTATATGTTTCTTTCGTAATTTGTTTTTAGAAATCCTTCTTATTTTTTACATAATTTTTAACAATTTATTTTTGTAAATTAAATTTTTTTTTACTTTGTTTTTATTTTTATTACAATACATTTTTATAATATCATATACTCACTTCGTTTTAACATGCTTTTTCATAATTTATTTTTATAATTTTATTTTTTACTTAGTATTTACATATCTTTTCATAGCTTAGTTTTTTCACCATCTATTTTTATAACTTCACAGATTCATAATCCGTCCTAAGAAGTTTCTTATTTTTACTATAAAAACAAAGTTATAAAATTAGATTGTGAAAAAATATGTAAAAGAGAAGTAAAAAAAATAAAGTTGCTAAAAAACATATAAATAACTATTTTTCACTTTCTTCTTATATTTTTATAAAGTGGTATTGTATAAAACATGTAAAACCGAAGTAATAATGAATTTATAAAAAATAGATTGCAATGAATTTATAAAAAATAATTATAAAAAAACATATAAAACAAAGTACAAAATGAAGTTGTAAAAATAGTTTGCGGAAAAATCATTAGAAAGTGAAATTGTAAAACGAATTATGAAAAAATATTTACTTGAAAAATGAGCTCAATTTCAAAAGTTTAGTGATCCTAGATACCCCAAAAATTATGGAAATTTTTTGTAGTCGATTATAATGACCACTTTGATAAAAGTAATACAACTAAAAAAATTAAGTGACCACATAAACGTAATTTTCAAATAAACATTTACTATTCACATGTTAGTACATGGCATATATGTTTTTTTACAAAAGGGAAAACCCAACGCGTGTAAATTACAAATCTCCTTTTTTTAGCCAAAAATGACATCCTACTTTATTACTGTGATAACCCAAATAAAACTTATATGTATATAATCTGATAATATTATTATATCAATAATTAAGGATATTATTAGGAGTTAATTAAGTTAATAGAGAGGAAATAATGACTATTTATATCAAAAACCGTCACTTGATGAGGGAGAAGTAAATTCTGGCTAATGAGAGGTCTCATCAGTTACAAACCTGGGCATTATAAAGAGCACGGAAAATAAAGTGAAATGCACTCAGAAATTGCAAGAAACGGTGACGAATCGAGGGGAAAATCGGAGAACGAAGTTTGTGAAGTTTTTCGGAGTTCTAGCAAGTAAGGTATGATTCTCCGATTTAAGCTCGTAATAATCGTCTAGGAAGATTTTTATATGTGTTATATGCATTTTGGTTCGGCGTTAAGTCCTTGTTTGACCAAGAGATATTCGAAATTAGTAAAAATTTATATGTTAGTAAGGAGTAGAGATGATAAATGGTAATTTTACCTAATTAATTTACATGATTTTCGAAGCTTTAATGTAAAAAAAAGACAGAAAAATGGGTTTTTTGGGGTAAAGAAATGGTAATTCGGGTCCATGTTTGGTCATGATGGGGTCGATTTCTGCTTTTAAAATAAGGGATATTTGTAGCTTTTGTTCAGCACTGGCCACTAAGGCTTGGGGGAGTGGCCTCGCCATCCCCCTCGCCTTCACCCTCGCTCAGCATCGCCAAGCCACACCGCCTGGATTCGCCCTCGCCCTCGCTGAAGAAGCCTCGCCAATATATCAGCGAACTCGCTATAGCAACCATTAGCAACATGACTTGTACCTTTAGCATGAGACTTGTACCTTTTAGCATGGTTTAAACATGCTGACTACTCCCACCAAATTTGGTCAGCATATGCTAAGCTGATGTGGCATAGTTTAGCATGTTCAGCACATGCTAACCACTCCCCCCAGCCTAATGGTTGTAGTAAGCCAGTACCCCAAGAACACGTGTCCCTAATGACTTCTTTTTCTTGGTATTGAAACGCAACTTATATAGTTGGCCCTTAAATTATTAATATGTTGACAATTTGAGATTATTCCTTAAAGCAAATGCCTTCATACGTTCAATTTCATATTGGGAGCTAAATTACAATGTGAACCTGTTGTTTATCTAAATTTTAGAACAGCCCCTGTAGTGTTATATTTCCAATTATAGATTATAAATTATTTTAAGTAGTTTAAACTTTTGAAAATATTTCAATGATTTCTCAAACAAGTTTTCGAAAATACATAATAAATATCGTCAAATCTATGGCTCTTTAAATATTGACAGTAAGAATTTCTTTGGTAAAAAAAATGGAAAACTTTGCTTGGCCGAACGGGACACGTGAATCATGGAACCAAAATGAAAACAAGGGATGTTTTTAAGATTTTAGTCTTTGAAAAACTTGTTGTTGACATGTAGGGAGTGAGTAACGTGACGATATTCGGTTTAGGTGATGCTTAAGAGGTGAGTTTTTTTTTCGTGTTCTGTGGTTGCTTGCACAAATATTTATTCATGTAAAATGTGGTTATTATATGTTATTTTAGATTCGTTGATAGTTCGCATAAAAACGTTTTTTGTATTTGCTTATCTATTATGTGTCGCATTTAGTGGGAACGGGGTGTTTATTAGTCGTGAACATGACGGATGTATTGCAAACGACATGGATAGGAATTGGGAATATTGATTCTTTTCCTTGGATATTTAAAATGCTTGAGCATAAAGGTGTGTTGTGCCAAGTGGGAAGAGAAACGGGTCTTTGGTTCTTTCTCTGGATAATTAAACGTTCCCCTAAATTGTGTCATCGGGTGCTATCCACTTTAATATGGTTTGTTGTTAAAACTATTTGTTTTTTTTTTACATTGATGGACATCTATGTGCAACACGAACTCACTAGGCCCTAGGCTTACCCAGTTAGAATTTTAAACATGCGCAACCCAGGAAACAACTTAGCGAGTGGCAGTGGAAAAAGAAAGGAGAAGACTTAGATGGTATGAAGATTAGAAGTTCCATGAAGACGTAACACCTAGTGCTCGCCAATCAAGATACTTATCTTATTTATTGCTTCTGCTAGTTTTAAGACGATATTAGGAGTTTTTATTTGTTACTGTATTACTTTGGGATTGAATTCATTTACCTATTTTATTATGGAAAATTTGGGGTGTTACAATTACATCCAATTTTAACATCTCAAATCCATTGTTAATGGCTTATAATAATTGAGATACATTATAAACTTAATTTAATAATATAATAACACTCTAATATCAACATTAACATAATAAAATATAATTTGTTAAATTCCATTTAAATGTATTAAAACTCAAGAATGATTACTAAATTAGGCGATCATCAATGATTATCTTCAATGATGATACTAGCTAAGTTCTAAACATATTACGGATATTTTAACATCCTTAAAACCATAGTTAACTACTAATATGACGGTTTAGTCAGGTTCTATTTTAAAATGCACTTCAAAGCTTGGTAAATCCTAATTTGTTTCATTTGAAGAACTAGTAATCCATAGTGACTTTTAACAACTTCAAAAAATGATTGTTATTTGATAAAATCAAAAACATAGTCTAATATATAATCGATTAAATCATAACTTCCAATTTAAGTGTTTAAAACTCCATTTGAAATCTCAAAACTCCATTAATGCATAAGAACTCTATTTATGACTTATTGAAGGTTTTAACATCATGATTTAAACGTTTCTTCAATGCTCTCACATCAAAAACTAATCACTAAGCTATTAAATTGCTTAGATTCTAAATCCACAAGATTTGATTATAGTTTCATGACGCTAAGGTTTCAAAACCCTATTGGAGCTTCACGAATTGAAAAACACAATAGGATTGAGATTTCATCACTAGATTAGTGTTCTATACATAGAATCTAACACTAAAATCGAATTAATTAATGGATTAACTAATAAAATTCAGATTATATAGGAATTGTAACCCTATTACTAAAATGGAGATTACGATTAAGGACTATAGCGCGTGGAGCTTCCTTTTGATGATTTAAGCTTTCAATCTTCACTTAAGCTTCTATATCAACGAAAGCACTCCCAAATAATCTCCAAAATCTTTCTGCGGCTCCCAACTCTTCAAATGAAAGAGGGAGGAAGCCTTTGGAGGTTTGGATTCAAAATTTTCCCCGTTTGGCAAGTTTGTCCCCTCAAGTTCTAAGTTTCTCACTAACATCCCCAGCTAACCTCCATTATCCAAAAACGTTATGATGCTTCAACTTGGAACCTAAGAAATTAGTTTCTTAACACATTTGACCACAACTAGTTAATACAACATCAAACCTAAGTTTCTCAAAGTTAGCAACTTTAGTCCCTTAAACTCAAATTTTTTGTTTAACTCTAAGCTTGAATTCTAAACACATTAAGACATTTAAACTCACTACTAATTATTTAATTTATTAATTCAATTTATTTATTTATTTATGTATATTTATTTAATTAATTTTATTTAATTTAATATTTTAAAATTTTAGTTCTACTAAAACAGAAAAGTTTTAGACCTCAAATGCAGGTGTTACAATTATCCATCCCTTTAGGATGATTATGTCTCTAGAATCATAAAAAAAATAAAGGTCTTCACTTTCTAAAAATTTAACCAACTTAAATTTTATATTTCATGCTTAAGCTTAAAATGTGTCTTTATTTGGTCAATATGTAATAGTATCATACTGATATATCATTTCACATTATGATTTCAACTTAAAGTCGACTACATCAAATGATATCTCATAAACCCAAATCCTTCAAGTTTTGAGTATTATATTTCCATAATATGGGGAAAACTATTATCTTGAAAAAACTTATGGTTAATCTACATACTTAAGTCATTCCATAAATTCTCTTTTTACAACTCTTTACTTCAGCTAGATCCTTCCTTGATCGACTCGTAGGGCATCCAATCTCCAATGATTATGTATAGTCAAGAAATAACTCATAACTACTATTTGAAAATTTCCATTCCCTTTAATCGATTTAAGATATTGCTTTACCTTGTCATGTGAACTTATCATAAGATATATGTATAATCTACCTGATTTTTTCTCTAGGTTTCCTTCATCTCCAATTCTTGAGGTATGTATGCCCATAAGATATTTCTTAACTATTTAGACTGGTTGATTCATAATATTTAAGTATGCAGAGAATGCATTCATGGAAATAACGACATTGACATGACAGCCTAAATCTGATTTGTTATTTCCAATTTCAATGTCAAATTGACATCTCCAAAAAACAAGAGGTCAAAATTCTTAGAAGTGTGACTTCTTTTTAATTCTAGAATGTCTTAAATTTCCATTAATTAACTATCAAAGATCCATAGTTTATCCAAGTTTTTCTTGATTCAATAACCCGATACATGATCCTTTTGTGTCTTTCCCGTTTAGAGTCAACTTGGGTAAATTTCAATATTTTGGTCTACAACTTATGTAATGTTAACTTTAATCACATATCCCAATGTAATATTGTCAACGTAACGTCCATCAAATCTTAATCTCGGTTATTTAACCTTATGATGATATAACACCAAGTTTTGTGTAAGCTCGAATTCCAAAATGCCATAATTTCACTTTACACATATTCAATTCTTCCAAAAAATGTATGGACAATTGTTGCCTTCCATCATATTTCTTTATTTTCTCACATAGCTTACTTCATCTCCATTATATATATATATATATATATATATATATATATATATATATATATATATATATATATATATATATATATATATATATATATATATATATATATATATATATATATATATATATATATATATATATATATATATATGTGTGTGTGTGTGTGTGTGTGTGTGTGTCTATATATATATATATATATATATATATATATATATATATATATATATATATATATATATATATATATATATATATATATAAGAAAGTCCATAAATTTTGACCATATTAACGATTAAGCCCTAAATGTTTTTGTATTCAATTAAGCCAAATATTTTGATTAATTTAACAATTGAAGGACTGATGTCGGTAACCATCCGGTCACAACTGATGGCGTGGCCCTAAATTTTTAGGAAAATCCTTATATTTGACATTATTAATTATTAAGCCCTAAATTTTTTTCATTCAATTATGCCCAACATACTAACAAATGTTAACAATTTAAGGAGAAAATCTGGTTACCTAATTACCATCCGGGCACAATGTTGAGGTGTAGTGTATATAGCTGGTTATGTTGAAGTAGATATTCCCTCCTCTTTTCTAACACTAAGGAAGACAGTAGTTGGAATCATTTTGAGATGTATTTTGCAACACACTCACATCTCCAATAGAACATATATGTGTAGAAACCGATGAGTGTTAATTATAGTAGCGTTCCTTGGTAGCATGTCCATTTTAGCGATATCACCTGTCCATTTTAGCGATATCACCTGCTGGTTGATGTCTCTTCTTCTCTTATGCTCTTGAAGTAACTGCTACTTATGAGATCAAATTCAGCCGGTCAATTTTGGTACATATCTGATTTAGTGCAACCATTAATTTCTTTACTAATTTCAGTTTCTAAATCTTGATAACATGAAGCATTTCCATCCACTCACTATATCCACTAACACCACTTAAGTGACTAGGATCAATTATCTAGAGGTTAGAATTGTGGTCTTCCCGGTCAAATGCACATTAAAGATTTGGTTTTCTTTAGCCATGGTGTAAATTTATAATTGTGTCTTTATTATAAAAAGGTAAAGGGCAAACCTTCAACACAACTTAGCCATAGACTACACCTCAGCATTGTGACCGCATGGTAACAGGGTAACCACATTTTGTCTTTAAATTGTTAACAAGTATTAGTATCGTATCTTGGGCTTAATTAAATAAAAAAATATTTAGGGCTTAATTGTTCATAAGGCCAAAATATAAGGATTTTCCTGAATATTCAGTGTCACATCATGAGTTAAGACCGAATGGTAACGTGGTAACCAACATTAGTCCTTAAATGGAAATCACCAATAAAGTCCCAATATTTTGGCTCAGTTTATGAAAAAGTCCTAAATTAATTTTTATTAACAAAAAAGTCCCAAATTATTTTTTATTAACAAAAAAGGACAGAAAACTGGCTAATGTTGGGACTTTCCCGTAAACTGTGCAAAAGTATTAGGACTTTATTGAAGATAAAACATGCAGTTTCTGTCCTTTTTTGTTAATAAAAATTAATTTGGGACTTTTTTGTTAATAAAAATTAATTTGAGACTTTTTCATAAACTGAGCCAAAATATTGGGACTTTAATGGAGATTTCCCTAACTTATCAAAGTAATAAAAAACGTGGGCTTAATTGAATATAAAGACTTTTAGAGCTTAATGACTAATAAGGTCAAAATGTAAGAACTTTCTTGAATATATATATATATATATATATATATATATATATATATATATATATATATATATATATATATATATATATATATATATATATATGTGTGTGTGTGTGTGTGTGATAAGTCTTGTAATGGCATCATGATTTCTATTAAGGAAAAGTGTATCCAAGATTGTTAGCATTCTAATTCAAGAAACTAAAGTGGATTCCAGTTTCATCTATTTTAATACATAGTAAGGCTTTTGTCATAGTTTTAACATATGTTATTTAGTAGCATAATTACTTTTAATATATCCAGTTTAACTTGTTGTGTTTTACATTCTTTAAGATTCTCATATGCTAAATTGTAAATAATAATAATAATAATAATAATAATAATAATAATAATAATAATAATAATAATAATAATAATAATAATAATATAAAATCTGGAATTAAAACACACAGAATCCAAAAGTTCAAATGAAACAGCTACCCAACTATATATATATATATATATATATATATATATATATATATATATATATATATATATATATATATATATATATATATATATATATATATATATATATATATATATATATATATATATATATATATATATATATATATATATATATATATATATATATATGGTTATCTTAAGGTTTGTGTTGATATAAACTATCTTAATGACTTTTAGATGTAGAAATGTAAAGTGTAGAATTTAACACCTAATATAAGAAATAAACATAAAGGACAATAATATTAAGATTAAGAAATATATGAACAATAGAGAGAAAGGTTGTGAATAATAAATAGATCTTGAACCACTTGTATTTCACATATATTACACACATTTGAAACCGTTATACAGTTGACTATTTATAAAGGAAACTAGTTATATCTTACGGTTACAACATGTTCAAAAGTAATATGACACAAAAGATTGTAAAGTCAGATTTGACGTGTCCGAAATAATAATAAAGTGAAAATTGAAACAAATATCCAAGGTGTCGAATAATTCATAGATGTGAGTGTGTACAAAGAATCGTGCTCCTAAATAGGGTTGAAATCAAATTATACAAAGGTTGTGAGAAGTTAGAACGATGATCTGAATGATTGAAATATAACTTCATTTAAAACATTAAAAAAGATTAAGAAACTTGAATTTAAATCAAATCCACAAACCCAATGTGACAAACAGAATTTTTGTATAAGATAAAAGTTTGATGCTTAAATATTTAAGCATTCTAACCAAGGGCAAAATGGTCAAATGGTCATGTTTAAGGGCGAATAACATAAAATCGGAATGGATTCAGACTTAAGGCAATAAGGATAAAATGTAAAGCTCATTTCTATCTTTCCAACGATATAAAGTTTGTAAAAATCGGATATCGTACGTAGAAGTTACGAGTGTTCAAAAAAAATGGAAAAATATGGTTTATGTTGGAAAAATGTTCTAATGCATGAATCCAGGGGCATTTTTGGAATTTAATCATTTTTTTACCAAGTCAAAATAGAAACAATCAGGTCCCGTTTTCTTTTTCTTTCTGGTGCGTATCATTCACGGGAAAAGAGGGGAAAATACACACACACACACACAATGAGATATGTGTGTGTGTGTGTTCGAGATTAAAAGACGAGAAAGAGAGATATGAGAGAAGGGTGCACCGAGAGTGACAGAGAGAATCAGGGGAAGAGAGCAGTGCGAGGGAGGTTGAGATAAAGCAGCTCGCTGCTGCTGCCATTTCTGTTCTTTTTTTTTTTTTTTCGCAAATAAACCACCATGACGGCAATGGTGGTCACCGGAGGCTGTAGCAGCGCCGGCGGTGGTCGGGATTGATCATTATTGGTCCGATTTCACTGTTGAACAAGTCTCAATCCCTAATTTCTTCTTTTCAGCAGAAATTAAAGGTAAAACCGTATTTCTCCTTTAGAACCCTAATTCCTAGATTATTAGGAATATGAATTGTTGAAATGGGTGTTGATTTGTGAATTTCAAAGCTAGAATGCTATGCATGTTACATTTCAGAAGTTATGCTTATGTGTTAAGTTGAGTATATGGTGTATATTGGAAATTGAGTGAGTTTTTGATACATGTTGACTAATGAGTTAAAATGCCAACTTCTAAACATTATGGGACGAATTCATTAATATATAAAGGCTGGTTTTTATATTAATGGTTAAGAAATTTGTTGTAAGTGCGTAAATGGAAAAATGGGAGGTGTGTCTTATGTTTGGAGGTTGAAGAAGAAGAATAGAATAGTTGACTTTTCATGTTTAGTCAATTGGATCATACATACGACTATACGAGAACTTAGTATAAACATGTTTGATGTTGGGCTTGTGATAGTCAACATACACAAGAAAGGAAGTTTAAGATTTAATTATTGTAATATCCTTGTGCATTAACTTAGATATTTTATGTATGAAATTCAAGTATTAGTAAAAGAATGGTGAACGATAAGTATGTTAGCTTGTCATGAAAGAATGAGGCAACATAAAAATGCTTTATTAAGAGCATGCAACTTGTTAGTTTGAAAGCAAAACAAAACTTGATTTGGTTATTTTTCTGAATTAGATTGGAATTGTCTATTACATTATTTGATGTTGGAATAAAGGAATCAAATATGTTATCACAAAAGAGAGAACAAAGATTGGAAATGAATCATGGATTCCAACCTTTATGGGACAATTTTAGTTTATGCAAGAATGAAAACAAACATAAAAGTGAATTGGAATAACATTATGAAATGTTGAGAATGTATTAGTGTCAAGTAAACAGAAAATATCATATTATTGTAACGGTTTCCATTTTTAGAAACTTTATCAATCTAAGGTTTCCAAAATGGCATAAATGAGAAAAATGAAAGATGTTTTAACATCTAAAAATTATATTGAGCTTGTGGGAACGTAAAAAGTGTAATGTTGCTAAAATAAAATTGTAGAAACCAAAAAATGTCGTTTTTGGTCAAAGTGGGACAAAAAGGGTAAAGTTGACAAAAATGGGTGTTAAGTTTTGTTAAGTATGTTTAATCATTGGAATAGAACTAGACACTGATTATAAGAAATTCAAGAATGATTAAACCATATTATATCACTAGTTGTGAGGTTTAGTTTTAATATCTTACTCCCTCCGTCCCAAAATTATTGTCCACTTTGAAAAGTCAAAGTCTTTTTATTTTAATTTTGACCACGAATATCTATGTTTTTGTTATATAGTATTTGACAAAAAATATATAAACGGATAGTTTTTTAAAATGTTTTTCTATTGGTATAATTTTCATCAAAAATAATAGAATACAAACGGAATTATTTAACGACAAAGTTGAAGATAAAAGACTAAAAAAGTCAAATGTGGACAATAATTTTGGGACGGATGGAGTATTAATTTAATAGACATTGAAGGATAATTTGGAAGCAAGTAAAGACAATAGTTAGTGGATTAAGGTAGCTAGACATATCTAGCTATCGAGGTGAGTACATGAGAACTTTTCTGGGTACATAGGAACGAGTTTTGTTTAATTTTAAATGTTTTTATGCTAAATGTTTTATGATTAATAGTTCGACAAATGATTTTCAAAGTTTGAATTAAAAGTATTGCTTTATGTTGAAGAATTGAAATGATTTTATATGTTTTGAACGATGTTTATCAAAGAGACCAACTTTTAATGAATTGATAATGGTAAAAATTGAAATATGAATTAAATGTAAGAAATGTGAAGGATGTCCGGACAAGGACCTTACTCGCGAGAAGGGGAGTAAACAGACACTACTACGATGGTACCTCCCGTCGTGAAGTAGTTGTTTTCAGCATGCCCTTATGGATAGATGTGTTCTACTCCATGAAGGGAAAGGGAACTAACTAGCATCCCCTCACGAATAGGTTGGTTCTACTCCGGGGAGGGAAAGGGATACGGGGAAACCCGTATAAAGCCAAATGATAATAAATTAATCATGAATTATAGTTGGTCTATGCTTGTTAAGAAAATACTTGAATTATGTTTGCTTATGATGAATTTGTTTATTTGACATTTTAAGCTAAAGTATTTGGGGTTTTAACAATGAACTTTTGTTTGTATGATAAGTAATGATTTCTGTTTTAATGTTATAGCAATTAACCTTTTTTTTTATGTTTCGAGATTAAAGTGGTGTTTGCAGGTTTTTGAAAAGAAAAGAAAGATTTTCTTTATTTGATAATAGTTAAAGATATTCAAATTGAAACTCATTGGGTCTAAAACTCATGTATCTCACGAGACATTTATGTCATATATATTGTTTGTTTTAAAATGTTATGGACTCATGAAGATGATGTTTGTTAGCTGATGATAGAAGGAAATGACTTACAAGCTAATATGAGGAATGTAGATAGAAAGGATGTTCAGAAGATAGAGTATCTCAAATGCGGTATAGTTATGTCATGTAAATGAGAAGTTATGATTGTGGTTTAGAATTCCCTTGTAGTTGTACAATAAAGTTGTGTTATGTCTCGTATTGTTTTTAGGCTATTTTATTGAGTCGAATCAGTATGGATTTGTCCGTATTGTCCAAAGTCATGCCGAATTTTCGGTAGAAATGTTAGTTAATACGGGACATAGTTTTGAGATGTTTTAAGGCTTTACTATGGTTGCTTTCGATATGATTTTGTAACCCTCGATGTTGTATAAATATTTTTAAACTTATTTGTTTTTATTAGGACCGAAGATTTTAAATGTTGACTTAAAGACTAAAAGAAAAGTTTTTTTAAAAAAGAATGAAATTTTTATTCACGGTGTTTTATTAACGATTTCACCATTTAAGGGTTATAAAAGATGGGGTGTTACACCCCAGGTCTCTAAATGAAGAAGATGAAGATATACTACCTCTTAAAGCTTCTTATGTGAAATTTGTGCCTTAATCTTTCAACTGAGCTTCCAACTATCTTCAAACTTCAATCAATCATCCAAAATTGCCAGAGTCAAATCACAAGCTTCAAAATTGGCATTAAAATATAGAAATCGAAGGAGGAAAGGGTGTCATGTTCTAAACTTTGGGTGTTTGACACTTATAGTCTAACTTTAAAGTTTCATACTAATAATATCTAACCTCTAAAACTCTTAACTAGTTAATTATTTACACATAGAGCCAAAAATCAACTTTATTAACATTTTGAATCCAAGGTTGTTCAAGGATAATTCAAACCTCGGTTTTCGTATTTGTCAAGTATGGTCCCTTATTTCTTAAATTTTCCCAAAGGAACTTCCATCCACATTTCTAACTTAAGAACTCCAAATTAAACTTTTAAGTATCAGTTCCAACCAATTAATTCTCAAAACACGGTCAAGTTAAATCGAAGTCATACACAAGTTTCCCAAACTAGACAAAAATAGTCCATTGTCACTAAAATATTATATTTAACCCTAATCTAACATTCCACTAACCTTGAAACTTCATATTTCACTATTATAACTCTATTCAATTAATTTCTATAACAGAAGTTATTTAATTCATTTTATCTAATTTTCAAAATTTTAATATTTTTTTTATTAAAATGGACTAAAATTCTAGCCCAAAAATATAAGAATTACATCACGGGTAACAAATGCTCAAATAAGGGGCATCTCAAACTTATAAAACTTTGATGAGGTAGGAAATGAAATGTGATTTGAGTTCTTTATGTATTAAAACAACATTATTCTTTTGTACCATATCTTTTATTAAATTGTATTGTTTATATTAAAGAGTACTTCAAAATATTACTTTAATCAGATGTTTGAATGGTGTTATTTTCAATTTATCTTTATCATTAAAAACCTAACAAACAACTTGTTTATGTATTCATGTTGGCTTTTATTTTTGTCAAATGGTGCATAAAATACCTTTTTGGGTGTGTAGGGGAGTTACACCATCAACCCGACCAGCAGACTTGTAATAACCGGTTAATAGCATATGATTACAATAAGAAGCACTTTTCTCCATCTCTAACAAACTTAATATTTAAAGTCGAACTTGTAATAACCAGCTAATTAGCCTTATAATACATGTCCAAACACCAGCCTTTTGTTTTGTTCATTAAATTAAAATAGTAGTGTCCATATTCTAAATCCAAAGACATTTGTGATCATCTTATATTATTAAATAAAAATATATTTCATATGGGTAGGTCAGAATATTGAAACATATATCGTATTATCCATCATGGAGCAACTTGGACAATGACTTTTCCTAGGTTGGAGCTCGAGAATAAGGAGACAAAACTTTCGAAGAAACTCTCAATCCCTTGATTTATTTGGTGCTTGGATTTTATTTTCCCTTCTTTGGTGTATTTTTCCATTTGTTGCGCAAATTCCTCAAACCGATTCAAATACGAACCACAAAGAAATCCCTCCATTTTTACCTCTTTTCCTACCATATTCAGTAGGTTCTTCACTCCTTCTCTCTCTGTTGGAATCTTATTCAAAAGAAGTTTTTTGAAATTAACAAGACAGAAAAGTATTTTATGAAATATAATCTTAATTATCAATATAAGACTAGAATGACTTACTATGTTGTATTGAGAAATCATTCCACTTATCACGATATGAGCTCCAGTATTGACATGATTAAGAACAGCGTCGAGCATATTCCCCCCAACGTTGTCCAAGTAAAAATCAATTCCATTTGGAAAGTTCCTGCATTTATTTTGTAAATGTAGAAATTAAATGTCTAATATCAACAACCCTCAAGTCGATAACGATTATATATGTTCATATGTAATTGTTGCATGTGAATGACATGAATGATACACATACGTAAATTATGTAAAATCTAAGTGTATCAAATCTAGTGATTATGATAATGAAAATAGTTTACATTATCTATAATTTTAGCTATTTTTGTCTATTGTAGATTGAAATCGAGATACAACCCTAGATTTCCGTAGACTTTAATGAATTGAAACAAGTAACTTTTAATAAGGGTGATGTCGATTGGAGTTGATCTGCCAATATTTTCTGTTTTCTTTAATTTATAAATATTTATGAATTAAATATATTTAGAAAATACAAGATTGGAGATTTTTTTAGTATGACGAGTTATTAGGTTGTAAGCATTTGAATGCATTTTCTATGAATTTTGACTCATATATGTGTCTGTGTGTACTTATATAACTAATATGTAGTTGCGTTTTTATAATGAATTACTTAAAAATCTTATACATTCAATCACGAATTCAACTTACTTTGCTAATGCAACATCAAAGTCTGATTCTTTGTGATAGTTGAATGCATCGTCGTATCCGAATTCGTTCTTCAAAAGTTGAACCTGCATTTTACATTATGACATGGTTTAGTATTGTATCCTACTAACTTCTTTTTGATAGTTAAAATACATTGAATGTGTTCATAGTGAGTCTGTAACTCACAATCATTCATCTTTAAGGCCCAATTAATAGTTTTCAAACCAATATTACCTGATTACTAATAAATTATAGTCTGTTTGTGACAATGGTTAGTGTATATTTAGTAGTGTATATAGTTGGCCCATCTAGTTGCCCATGATGTATATGTTAAGTATTTTTGGCCCATGACCCTAATACTGTGTATATATTCTTGTATTATGATACTGTCGGACTGCCCCACCACCTGATATTAAGTCACTAAACAATCGGTCTAGTAACAAATTGTTTATATCTTTATATAGGTTTTTGGGAGAAAAATTTACAACCTTGTTGGAAAATATAAATAATGGCATTAAATTCGGTTTATTTTTATAAATGTTTATTATTCTAATGATGTTGACAGCTTATTATTATCCAATATATATGTTGAATTATAATATCAATACTTCTGTGGATAGGTACATAGAGTTGTATGAAACGAAATGAATCTATATGCGACATTGATCCCATAACAATCAATAATATTCAATAATTATTTTTTATTAGTAGATATCACATTTGACTGTATGAAACAAAAAGAAAAACATGTTGACGAAGCTTCACCGTTTCAACCCAAAAAACTATTCAATTTTAAGTCATAAAGAAGTGTAGGATTTTCTAATATAACTCTTAAAGTTTCGATTGTATTAGCCATTCCCTATTTAAGTATTACCCTGCACAGTTTCAAGAACTTGAGCACGCCTTTAAATTTTCAGTCCAGTCTAGTTATAACCCGAAACCAAGTGTACCTCTAACTAAATTGACCAAAACTAAAATCCAACCATACAGGAACGAAAGTCAAACCATAATGTAAATCAATTCTGATTCAATTTCGTTTTTTCGGTCCATATGTTCATCCGTATTTCTACCTTCATCAACAATAGTCTGCGACCCACCACCCACACAATATAAGGCTTTCAACATCACCAACATAAAGTCTTACATTCCTTTTGTACTCGACCTCAACCGGTTGAACTACAACTCTTGGAGAGAACTCTATTCCAATCATTGTGATGGGCATGATGTCATCGATCACATTGATGCATCATATGATGAACCAAACTTGAAGCATATGAATACTGAATGGAAGAAAGATAGACTCGGTCGTCAATATGTCTCTTTATTCCACCATATTAGGTTGAGTTTATAAACTCCTAGAACAAGTTATTATATGGAAAAAATTGTGATGTTTGAAGTTAGATTATGTTGACTACAAGCACGAATTATGCTAGAAAAGTTATAAATTGGTCAAAGGCAAGAGTTTTGCAATTGAAATTGTATGTTGGCATTGTGTGAGGTATGAACATATCAAAGTGTAAATTATAGATCTTAAATTGTAGAAGGTGATAAATAGTTAAGGTGGTTTTTTATTTGGTCAAATTTGACCATAAAAAAATGGGATTTTTGCAAATATGTTTGATGCTTGGAATATGTTAGGCTTATATACTTGAGAAAGAATGTTTGCAACTTGATTCTTGAAACATCTTTATGTTATGACCTAAAGATTGTATATGTATGAAAATCAAGTGCTAGTTAAAATAATGGTGAACAAATTGTTATTTCAACTTGTTATTTAAGAATGGGACAAGTTTTGGAATTATGTAAATGGTTTATTAAGAACATATGATTTGCTAGTTTGAAAGCGAAACAAAACTTGATTTGGTTTTATTCGTCCAACATGGAGATTGGGTTGGAATTGTGAATTCCATTATTTGATGTTGAATGAATAATTGAATCAAATTTGCTAATGTAAAATTATACATAATCAAAAGCAAAACCAAAGCCAGATAAGAAAAGTTGTAAAAACACTAAAGAATTAAATGACTAAAATAGTCGTTATTGAAACTAAAATTTTCTATTTTAACCTTAATAGAGATGCATAAACATAAATTTGAATTTGTAATGGAACTTAGGAAATGTTGGCAACATATTAGTGATAAATTGAAGGGAAGTATCAAGGTCTTGATTGTTTCTATTTTTAGAATCTTTATCGGTTGAAATTTCCCAAAATGGCACAAATGAGTAAGATGAAAGATGTTTTGACATCTAACAATTAAAATAAACTTATAAAGAGGTAAAATTTTGAATGTTGCTAAAATAATCTTGTAGAATCCCGACAATATCATTTTTGGTTAAAATGGGACAAAGGGTAAAAATGTCTAAAATTATTATTATGCTTTAAAGAATTGTACGTAGACATTGGAATGAAATTAGATAATGATTAGACAAATGTTGTATGTTTAGTTGTATAATAAGTTCTAATCTCTTATTGAATCAATAGAGGTTGAAAGATGCTTGGAAGCAACGAAAGACTAAAGTTATGTGGATTAGTGTAGCTAGACATACCTAGCTAGTAAGGTGGGTACATATGGCATTTCCCACTATGGGGTACATGGCAAAATATTTATAAGGTTCTTCTTTGAATTTCAAATATGAAATGATATGCAAGTTTTTCTACTTACGCCATGTTTATGAAAGTTTTATACCATGTTTATGAAAGAATGTTTTGGCATCTAGCCTTATGGTGATATGAAAGAATGTTTTGACATCAAGCCTGCAATGTTTATGAAAGAATGTTTTGGCATCTAGCCTTATGATGCTATGAAATTGGCATCAATCCTACAATGTTTTGGCATTAAGCCTACCATGTTTATGAAAAATGTTTCGGCAATTAGCCTTATTGTGTTTATGAATGAATGCTTGAACGGCTAGTAGTATTATGTTATAACAACTGGAATTTGAGACAAGAAATGTACAGTAAAGTGAAGCAATTGAACACCTTTAGCCCGGGTCAAATATTCTCACGAGGGGAATAAAGAGGAATCTACTGGGATGGTACCTCCCTTCGCGAAGTAGATATCCTAAAGCAGTAGATACTAAAGCAGACTGATTACGTTCTTTCCGTCTTAGTAAAGACTTGGGGTGTAGACCCTAAGTATAAAAATCAAGCCTGTCATGATGTCAGTCAAAGCATATGACCAGATACTAAGGTGGTTTGATCATGGTCTTACCATCTGAGTAAAGACTTGGGGTATCACTAAAAGAGTGATCAATGTCCTAAGTATAAAAACCCAATTGTGCTAGACTATCAGTCAAATATAAAGAAAAGGAAATTAAAGTTTTATGACAACAGCTTTATAACTTGATTTTTTTAAAAAGGTTTTAACAGCAAATATCATTACATGATTTGATTAAAAAGTGTTTGACATCAAGTATCGTTACATGATTTGATTAAAAATGTTTTAACATCAAGTGTTATTACATGATCTGATATTAAAAAGGTTTTGATAGCAAGTGTCATTACATGATTTAATTATAAAGGTTTTGAAAATGATTGAGTTATGTTTACACATGTTTTGAGTCCAAACTCATGTAGCTCACGAGACTTTGTATTCTTACATATGTTTGTTCAGATGTCATGTATCTTAAAATCTGATAGTCTAGAATTGAATAGAAGGATGGAAGGATTTAGAATTTACATGGGAGTTCATTAGTAGAAATGATGATTAGGCAATAGTTACCTCCCTAGTCATTATAGTATTGTATTGTGTTGAGGAAAAGTTGCATGATGAATTAGTATTATCATTTTAGTTATGTTGTAGTCTGTGCCATGCCCCAAGTTTCCTTTTAGACATTCGTATTGGATTTGAGCCAGTATGGGCTTTATCCAATAGCCAAAGGTCATGTCGAAATTTTGGTAGATTTGTATGAATAGTTTGGACATGTGTGCATGTGATTGCTTTGCTTCCATGGTTTTAGTTTTTGATATGAAGTTGTAACCCAGAAGTTGTTTAAATATTTCTAAAACTTTTAATTGGATTTTTTTACCAAAACTTTAAATTATGACTTAATGTCGTATATAAACAAAGTTTTTGAAATATGAAATTTTTGAACATTAAGTTTTATAAAATATTACACCATTTAAGATGTATGAAAATCGGGGTTACATTTTGGTGTTTAATGATAATACTTGTAGAATGTTTGTAGTTGGTTGGAGGTCCATGTGGTGAAGGAAGCTTTTAGAAAGTTAAAAGTATGAAAAATACTTATCATGGATTAATATGGACGTTATCATGGATTAATATGGACGTTTGAACTTTGACGACTCTAGCTTGAGGAAGCATATACACACAAGATGTCGGATTTTGTTTTTGGTTTATACTTTGGATTATGAAAATCTAAACATTAGTGTTAAACACTTTGCAATTTTGAAGTGATTGTGCTTATTTGGTATTAATATTTGTTCCTATTGTGGATTTCTAAAAACTTGTATTAAGAACTTTGATGATTTGAAGTTGTGCTTGTTATTTTTTTTAATATTTTGTACGAAGGCCATAAGTTAATTTTAAAGCGTTATTCTATTATGTTCTAGTATTACTAAACATTATTAAAACAATTAGTTATATAATGTCCAATTCAGTGATGTCCAATTCAGCCGAGTGATAGTCCGTCTAGTTTCATGTATCAAACACTAATAGAGCACGATCTTTTAAGAAAACATATCGGTCTCCATAAATATCACAAACGTAAATTTAAAATTAGTTATTTTGGAAATAGAAATAACGGATTGGGTTAAATATACTCCTATCTATTTGTTTAATATAATTTATTTTATTTTTTTCATATTACATCGTTACAATTTGAAAATATATTCAATTATAATAATGTTATTTAAATACAAACCAAATTTTATATTTACAAATTACAATTGAATATCTCTCAAAGTATTATTTTTTACTAAGAAAAAAATTTGATACTACAATTAGATGCATTATACCTTAACAGATTAAAAATATAATCTTATAATAATTCGGACGAAAATAAGATAATATAATAAACAAATATAAAAGAGTAAGTTATTATTTGTTTTTGCATGCCGTGGAATCGCATATTATAAAAACTCAGAATAAAAGATGTTATTTGTTAGAATACTTGTACGTAGTAATAATATTTTTCTTCTTATTTTCTGAAGTACATTTCTTACCAAATATCGCTATTATCATATCCATAATACGCCCTTTTTGTCCGTAAGAAAATAATCCATTTTCATTTGAATTCTTTTATCTAAAGATGTTCTCTATTTTCAATTTTTATAATCACCGCTCTAACTTATGTGCTAACTTCTCATAGATTTATTATTTTTGTTTCTATTGATGTTTTTCTTACAAAAACTTTTTGACAAAAACTTTTTCTAATGGTTAATATTTTTTAAAGCTTGTTTTTCCAGAATGTACTAATTTATCCTTAACTAAATATTTTATAAATTTCTTCATATAATAATTATGTTGAGTTTTCTTTATCAAAGAACTATGTCGGTTCTTTTTGAAAAATATAAAGCTATGATAATATATATATATATATATATATATATATATATATATATATATATATATATATATATATATATATATATATATATATATATATATATATATATATATATATATATATATATAACTTAACATTTAATAATTGTTTTATTTTAAAGAAATTTATGATATAGCATTTTTGTAAAATATATTTATTTTTATTTTGTTTATTTAATTAAATAGATTAACTAATAAAAAATAGAGAAGATCAAATAGCTAAACAAACCCACGCAATAAAGTGAATTATTATTATATGTAGGGACCAATGTACACAAACTCAACCATTTAGGTTGTTATGACGTAAGTAAGACATGTGGAAGATGTAATGAGTATTCTATTTACTATGTTCAAATCTCGATACTGCTTAGCCTCTATGGTCATAGAGGTTCGTCTATACTGACTCCAAAGTATGTGGCAAGACTTATGTTGGGAGAAGGGAATTAGTCGGTGCATGAAAACTGATCAAGATACCCTCGTTAGGGAAGTTTCATTTCCAAAAAAACATATGGACAAATTCTAAAAACATTAAAATATTCTAGTTTAATAAGTGGTTGGAGTGACCATTACGCTTTTATGCTCTAATGGGAAAAAAGTTATTTAAAAACTTATTACAATAGTAAAAATCTTTGCAATAAGCTATCATTGGCGCTACTATTGATAAATTTTAGTTAGTGATTTAAAAAGGTTCTTATTTGTTTTCAATAATAAGTATTATATTAAATTATACCTAAATCCAAACATTGTAATTTTATTTGTAATTCTAGTCTTACCTTGTCATGAGAGCCTGTGCTTCCAACTACTCGACATCCTTTTAACTTAACCAGTTGACCGGCAAACATTCCAACACCTCCAGCAGCAGCAGATATAAACACATTTGAGGCGGGATTAAGGTTCCCGATCACCTCTATTGCCACCCATGCAGTAAACCCCGGAACTCCTTGTATTTCATGCACGAACATTATCATTGGTATTAGAGTTTCAAAATAGGACCTACGATAATATTAAAATATCTTACAGATCAATATTCTTCTATATAGAATGTAAAAAGAGTTCTTCAAAAATATGTTTCTACACATGTATCAATAAAGTTGATTGATCAAAATTATAATAATTACTTGAATATTCTTCTATATAGAATGTAAACAAGAGTTGTTCAAAATGTGTTTCTAGATATGTATCAATAAAATTTGTTTATCAAAATTATAGTTATTAACCTCAAGTAATTATCGCTGATAAAAATATGGATGTTAAGATTGGAAACTTATAAAAATTGTTTTTATATAATCCGAAATAATAAAAAATGTATTTAATCTGTGATAGTTACAATATTGGTACCGTTGATATTTTGCACACAAAGTCAGAAAAATAAATACAATAACTTTAACTTTAGATCATCTTAGTTTTTTTTGTCTTCGTCTTAGTTATGTAGATATATTAGGCAAATATCATCAAAACCAAACATATTTTCTCAAAATTTAAAAAAAAAAGGTTATTAAATTTTTTTAGTATATCAAATCTCTATATTTTCTAAAATGTCTAATTTTAATTTTCTGATCTCAGAAAAATCCAACATATTTTCATTCAATCATAAAAAACCAATGTATTATATTTTTAGTGCGTCAAAACTCTTATATTTTTTGAAATTGTCTAATTTAATAGATTATAACAATCAAGCACTTAAGAGTCGAGTACCAAGCATTTGTGACTGTCTAGGATTTACCATCCGAAACATTAAATTAGACATTTCAAAAAATAAAAGGGTTTTGATGCACTAAAAAATAATACCTTGATTTTTTAAGAATTTAATGAAAATATGTTTGGTTTTTATGAGGTTTACCCATAAATTTATGCAATAAGATCTTAGGGTTGTTTGTCAAGATCTGAATTTTTAAGGTCTGATTTTTTAAGATCTAAACTTTTAATATGTTGTTTGGTTAGAACATTTGAATTGCTATGGTGAATGATAAAATTGACAAATTTACCCATTCTGTATTATTTCATATTGAATTAAATGTGAATGGGGAGAGGATAAGTGGGTGTGTGTGGTATGAAGAGGGTTGTGGTGGGGTGGGTGTGGGGTGGTGGGGTTGGAGTGGGTGGGTGGTGTGGTATGTGGCGGGGTGGATGGGTGCGGGTGGGGTGGGGTAGGGTAGGGTTGGATGGGGTGAGGATGGGTGGGTAGGTGGGTGGGGTGGCATGGGTGGGGATATATATGGGTGGGTGATGGGGGTAAGGTGGGGTAGGTTAAGGGTAGGATCGGTAGGGGTAGGGTAGGCTTGAGTGGTGGGTGGGGGTGAGTGGGTGAGGTGGGGTAAGGTGGATAGGGTGGTGTGGTGTGGTGTGGTGTGGGGTGGCGGTGGGGTAGGGTGGGGTGGGCACGATGGGTGTGGGTGGCTCTTAATTTTTTCCCACATGGTTACACCTCTTAAATTTTAAAAGACATTTGATAAATTAAGAGACTTTTATTCAGATGTTAACAAACATATTTAATCTGAAAAATTAAAAGAATACCTCTTAAAATTTCAATTAAAATACTATCAATCAGGGCCTTAATCAAAAACTGTTTTGGGAACCATCACGTAGTACTTGCGAGTTATTCTTATTTTTATGGGCTAATAACATTAAAACCACTGTAGTTTGACAAAAATCCGGTTTAATCACTGTATTTTTTTGTTCTAAAAAAACCACTCATACTTTCAAAAAAAAATTCGTAAAAATCATTCATATTTTCAAAAAGATCCATCACGACCATTATAAAAAATAAAAGTCATAATTGTATGTTGCTGACTCGGAACACTCCTTAACCCTGTCGAATTCAAAATTTAGTGAATTTACTTGGACACTCTATGCATTCACAATGTGGCCGAAGAACTGTACTTACGAAGACAAAAATCATATGTAGACAATGATATATATTATTTTGCTGCAATGAAATTTCAATATTTGCTTCAAATATCCATATGGAATTTTCCTCATAATATTTTGATTAAAATAATTTTTAAAAGATATAAAATAAAACGAATAGTGATCAATATGAAATTTTATGAAAGTATAAATGGTTTTATGGAACAAAAAGAAATATAGTTGTTAAACTGAAATCTT
This sequence comes from Cichorium intybus, assembly GCA_023525715.1. Taxonomy (NCBI): domain Eukaryota; kingdom Viridiplantae; phylum Streptophyta; class Magnoliopsida; order Asterales; family Asteraceae; genus Cichorium; species Cichorium intybus. Next base: position 10,405,817 of record CM042015.1, on the reverse strand, counting down.
GGTCAAACTACAATGACTATGTTATTAACCCTGTTTTGATTAAATTTTTATAACATTTTATGCATTTTGATTTTGATTAAGGTGGTAAGCGGCACCTTTAGACAATACTTCCAAAATTAGTAAACTTTTTGTACAAGCACGTTCCAAGGAATAAAGGAAACATCATTTTGTCTAAATTTAGAAATTCAGTAAGTACTTAATACGTTGAATGTGATCATACAAACAATATGGTTACAACTTACAACAATAATATGAATTTTCGAATAAGGTGGTTTAATAGCTTTCATTAAAAACACACTTTCGACGACCGCTAGCATGTTAAGATCCATTTTTTTCTTTTTCTTTTTAGCTGAATGTATCAATTTCGCTTTATGTTCTTATGAGATAAAACATAGCATGGGTCAAAAATATCACAAGTAATTTGATTAAGAGAAATTATTAAAATTACGTATAACATCAAAACATTATCTTGTTTTAAATTAAAAAAAAAACATAAAAACATGATATAATAAATGAAAGTGCATACCAAGACAACTGAGGTAATTAGGCAAATTGATACCGACCGTTGGATCAATCTTTCTAAGAAAATCTGATGGTACCACACAATATTCAGCAACGGGTATAAAAGGGTTTGTGACTATATCACCTTCGCTAAAGTTTTTGTTTTTCGATCGTATCACTTTCCCTATCCCAAACCCTGTAATTGCCTGCAAAAGTGCAAATGTACAATTTATCACAGGTTTTGAAGAAAATTTTTTACCAAAAGTTTAAGAGAAATTGTTTTTTTTCCTATCTTTTATTCATATTAATCATCCTACTCAAGTTAAATTGTGACATGTGTCTTAAAATATTATTAGTTTTATTATATGTGACACTTGTCATAATTTCACATGAGTAGAAATATGAGTAAGAATAAAATGTAGGAATCAATACAATTACTCAAAATTTAAATAGAAGTCCAAAAATGTAACAGAAGTTTAAACTATTTATCAGTTATTATTTTGTTTTTAAATTTACATTTGAATAATATCTTTCAGACTCTTATATTTGTGATTAATTGTTGGATTATTTTAAATATATCATATTAGAATTCTAGGACGGTATAACCACTCTAGCTATTTTGACATATGTGGTCAGAAAATTAAAAAAAAAAAATAAAGAAAACAAATGTAAAATAGACATTTAGGACAAATGCATGATATTTTTTATTTCAAGTTCGTTAAAAAAACACACCGTTTTGTTTACTGAGCAAAAAAGAATCCGCACATTCTATTCGTCTGTTACGAATGTTTACAAGTATAATCAGTTATAATTCATATTTTATAAGACTTTGTCATACTAAATTGGACAAATTGTATTGGGGGTACACATGATATTTTTGTATGTGTAAGTTGTTTTTTGAGGTAAGGATAGAATCACCAATTGTATTTTATCATTAGTAGATTTTTTTATTTTTATTTTTCAAATTACAATCCAACATTTATCATATTTTACCATTTTTTAGTATTTCTGTATTTCAAATTAGAAAATTCATAGTTCGTAATTGCTTCACACTTCACACCGCAATCAGTTTGAGATGGAAACATTTTCAAAAACCAAAATTATGCGATAATTTCAAATTTGAACCTTGTTGAGTGGAAGTGGAGGGAGGCACAGATCACCGTCACGGCCAGTCATGGCGGATCGTAGATAAGGATCAACGGAGATGAAGAGCACTTGAAGTGCGACGTGTTGATCGGCGATCGAATCATATTCCAAAGATACGGTGACAGTACGAAGCTTCAGATGATCTGATGTCGGTACATTTTCCGGTGCGTAGGCTGATAAATACCACTCTCTGCTCTCCACCACCGTCGCCGCTGCTACTCCGCCACCACCCATCTCTATCTTCTCACACCTTTTTATTCTGAAGAAAAATGTCAGGTAATGGAAGATGGTCGAAGAGAATGGTGGTACACTGGTACTATAAATAGAAAAGCAAAAATTAATCTCCACCCACTTTTCACCAAAAAATTATATTTTATATAAAAAATACAGTGTTTGATTCATATGTAATACACGAAAGGAAATTTTGTTTTTTGTTCAGATATGTTTGCAATTTGTTTTTTTGTTATCGTTATATTTTTTAAATTAATGTGTAATTTTGTTTCGTTGCGCATTTTTATTATATATGTTTTCGATAACATCGATGTAATCGGTTAGGTTGACTACGTTTTAATAAAAAGTTACTGCAATAAGATTTATATATAAACGGATTTTTTTAGTCTCATAAACAATTTTCTTATATCGTTGAAAAATGCATGTTTTGTACGTCTGTTTCAATAACTTTTGACATTCTCAGTAGTAGAGATTCAATTTACCTTTTGAAGTTTTGGGTCGGACTTGATACATCATACATATTCTTATGTCATAATAGGAAATATGGTCATATTTTCATTCGTTCATTTATTTTTATTCCTTCGCTTATTTTCACAACAATATCATATCAGATTTAATCTTTTTTTCATTCTTCATCAATAAATTTAGATTTTAATGTATTTAAGCTGTTTACTTTACCTTTACTTATTGATAATTTTGTTGCATTGACACTTAAACATTCTTGACTATTACTTGACCATTTGGGACCGTACAATTTTTTTGTTAAATATTTTTCATTATGTAAAATACTTTGAAACTTTAATTTTAAATGAATTTTTTTATGTGAGCTTGATAATCTGGAATCTATTTCTAACAGAAATTACTAAAAATGGTTTTATCATTACCACAATAACTATTTCAAATAGCTAATAAAATTGGTCTTACAACTGGTATTAGAGCTTTGTTTTAAGTGATCTAGGTACTTAAAGTGATGCTTATACTTAAATCATTAGCTCAATGGTGAATTGGAATAGACTATTATCATGCCTTTAGGATTTAGTCATGGTACTTCATACTTTAATGTCTTAAAGTAGAATGAATGTCCTTAGTAGTTGATGTTACCTATCGATAAGATTAATATCTGAGTATACTTGATTTAAAATCTTAGACCTATCATTTAATATATGCATACTTTAGGTTCTAGGAGCAAGGTTGGAGATATAATTAGAATGAATTAGTGTATATGTTCATACGTTAGGATAACATGATAATGTTTAATTAAGATGGAAATAAGAAAAAGGAAGTTAAGAAAACATAAAACAATCCTTCGTTGAGATTGATTAATTGTTTAGTTTGATAGTCAGGATTCTATCTGTTTATATTCTAGATTTTATCTTATTATTTAATAATTTATATTCTTCTAAGCTTAAGATTGAGGGTTCGATCCTCACTAAAGGGCTTAGGTGATTATTTAAGAGTAATGTAGGTTTGCTGTTCAAAATTTTTTTAAAAGAATTTACATATAAAAATCCTATAGATTATATATATATATATATATATATATATATATATATATATATATATATATATATATATATATATATATATATATATATATATAGAGTTAGGATTAAATACATTTGATAATTATTGTGTGATTGTAGGACCAAATGTGGAGTGTCCGATCGAAATGATCAACGGTGTTAGATTCAAGGGTCTAATTGTAAAATTATAACAATTAATTAATCATAATTTTCAATTAAACCCTTATAAAAGGTATTTTAGTCTATTAATAACTATTTAAAAAATAAAATATCCAATTTATCTCCTAATTTTGTGGGATTACGTGAATAAAAAGTGCAAATTAAAAACTGAAAATTACAGTACCTTTGAATTCCTTCGAATTCTTAAAGAATAGGTTGTGGGTTTTTAAGTTAATTACATTATCTTCGAATTCATTGAGAATACATCAAATTTCTTGAACCATTATCAGAGAATGGACTTACTTATGACAAAAAAACGTACTATTCTCCTAGAATAGACTTACCAAAACACAAACCAATAAAAAACTAACACACATTCTCAGAGAATGAACTTATCAAAACACAAACCAATAAAAACTAACACCTATTCTCAAAAGAATACATTAAAAAGGATACATATTCTAAAAGAATAAACATTACAAAAAGAACAGACATTCTTAAAGAATAAAATTGGATTGCATTTTGATACATTAATCACACAGTGGAATAACAAGTTTCACATCGCACATGACATTCTTGAAGAATAACGAGTTTTAAAAAAAGATACATGAAAAAATAAGCATTCTTAAAGAATCATGCTTCATTCTTTTGAGCATGATATATAGAACTTGTTTTTTTGATCTTCTGTCTTATAGTTCTGCAAAAATCAACTTCAATGCTGTTTTCCATTCAATATTTTGTATTTTCTGCATTCCATTCTTCAAGAATTGGTTTCAATTTCGCATTCCATTCTTGAAGAATAACACATACTAACCTTCAATATTAATTCCACTGCTTCATCACCACATCCATTTACCACCATTCTCGGAGAATACCAAGCTATTATGATAAACATCAGAAACCCGTCGGAATCGTGCTTCTTAAAGTAATCCACCAGTGAATTGCTAAACACAAATTCAACAATTAGGGAAAAACAAGTACAATTTGTTTCAAAAAGGGAAAAAAACCTGTTAAAAAGTCGAATTACAATTCTCATTTCCACCAATCATCTAGATATCCGAGCTCACTTCCATTGATCGTATTTTAAGTTCAAACCACAGTTCCACACCATTCCTTGATTACTAAAAATCATTAGCGAAATTGGTATTAAAAAAAAGTAAAAAAGGACTAAAATGACTAGAATGTAAAACGTGAAGCTCCGATTTCAATATATGTGGAGGATGAAGGAAAATGAGCATTTAATGCTCACCATCAAAATGAGGCGTGGGACGCGATTCATACAACTGAAAAAAAAATCACAGAACTTTAAAAATATCAATAAGTTAATGGTAAAAAAACTTCGAATAATGAAGAAGTCGGACCTTGCAGGCGTAATATACCAAAATAAAAAGCATTATTGACTTTTGACCATTGGAAAATTTTCAGATTTCAATTCGCTTGACCACCAAAATATTTCATTTAGTTTCATCGTCTTCGATTTGTCGACAATAAAATAAGGAATATACCGTCTCCGCTTTGTCGACAATAAAATAAGGAATATACGCACAATAAAATACACTTGCGATGATGGATGAAGCAGGGGAGGAAGCCGGCGGCGATGGTGGATGACCTAACGGCTGCCGATTCAAGACATGAGAGAAGGGGATGATAAATAGGGTTGGTAAGTTACGTTCCATAAATATAGGCATTTAATTAGGGCAAATTAATTAATTAATGGAATTAATATGTATATTATATAAATGGACTAATTTACCCCTATCAAATGATTGGTCCAGAATTAGTCCTACAATCACACAATATTTAGAAAATGTATTTGAACCTACATCTATATATATATATATATATATATATATATATATATATATATATATATATATATATATATATATATATATATATATATATATATATATATATATATATATATATATATATATATATATATATATATATATATATATATATATATATATATATATATATAGTTAGGATATTTTGAGAACCACAAGTCCCCCGAGAACTCCCAAACCGATATTTTTTTCAAAAAACCGACCACATAGGTCTCTAAAACGCTCAAATAGGTGTCGGATCGCTGAAAAAAATTTCCGAAAAAAACGACTTTTTTTTTTTTTTTGAAAAAATTTTGCACATGTGTAAAAAAAAAACTTTGCACATGTGCAAACTTTTTTATACGTACACTTTTTTTGAAATTTTTTTTTTACAGAACGCCTTAAATATATGTTAGAAAGACATCCATAAAAAAAACTTGAAAAAAAATGTACGTATAAAAAACTTTGCACATGTGCAAAGTTTTTTTTTTGCACATGTACAAAGTTTTTCAAAAAAAAAAAGTCGTTTTTTTCGGAAATTTTTTTCAGCGACCCGGCCCCATTTTGAGCGTCTAAGAGGCCTATGGGGTCGGTTTTTTGAAAAAAATATCGGTTTGGGAGATATAGGATTGATTTAAAAGGAGTTGGGAGTTCTCGGGTTCTCGGGGTGAAGTTGGTTCTCAAAAGATCCTAAGTATATATATATATATATATATATATATATATATATATATATATATATATATATACACATATATATATATATATATATATATATATATATATATATATATATATATATATATATATATATATATATATATATATATATATATATGGAGAGGTTAAAATGAGAACGAATAAAAGGTTGAGAATGCGAGAATGATTCTGGACCAATCATTTTATAGAGATATTATAGTAATTTAATAATATGTCTAATTAATTAAAGATCCTAAATAATTATGTTTTCCCTATAATCATGAGATTAATTTATTCACTTTCCATGATTATAGAGATTACGATTGTTGTTACCTAAAATAAAGAAATTAATTGATTTTTTTGTTATTTTATTAATCGAAGATAAAAAAAAAATATTTTTATCAAATATTTTGTCAAAATTCAAAATTTTAATAGTTTGTTCTTCTTTTTCACGGTTTCAATCATGAATGAATAGAAAAAAAAATATTTTTATAATTTTAGTGATTTAATTTTTTAACAGTATTTTTATAGAGATTATACAAAATTCTGTTGTAATCATCAATTAATAAAATATAAATAAAAATGAACTTTTTGAGAATTTTTAAAAATTATATTTGATATGATTATGTTAATCATGAATGATTACAAGTAACAATAAAAACTAAAATGAATAAAGTACAAAAAAATATAAAAATTTAATACTATTGTAATCATAACACAAAGATAAAAAGGAAACAATACATTTGTAATCATTAATGAATAAAAGACAATGTAAAAGAAAAAAACTAGTTTAGCTGTAATCACAAATGAATAAAACAAATATAAAAATATATGATTCATTAGTAATCATTAAAACAATGTTGTAGCCCCGATCATTATTCTTGCTTTGATTTTTCTTATTGGTGTCATCACACACAAAAGAAAAAGGGGTACTCATTATCATTATTATTATTGGATTCACACCTGCAAAATCAAATTCAAGCACATTCAAAATAAAAACAACTCATAAATTATAATGTTATGTATATGCATATGACTGATGATTACAAATGATAATAAAAAGTAGACGTTACAGTGTTAATCATCAATGATTTATACTTAGACACTTAATAAAAAAAAACATACATATATAATATTAATCTTCAATGATTAATACTTTGACCCTTAATCAAACAAACATACATATACGATATTAATCATCAATTATTAATACTTTGGCCCTTAATAAAACAAACATACATATACAATATTAATCATCAATGATATACAAAATACTTTTAATCATTAATGATTAAAAGTAATAATTTTTTTTATACAAGTAATAAAGTAATCACAAGTAAATAACTAAATATTTGTGAATTATAAGTATCATCTAGTCGTGAATGATTAAACATAAACTTGTAGTATAATACATTTGAGACCTTTAATCATTAATGAATATAACATAAAATCAGTAATACATTTTACAACTTCAATCATTAACGAATATAACACAAAATTACTATTATATCTTCAACGGAGATATTCAAACCCCATGAAAAATATTGCAACTTGTTTGGGGTTTTGCACATATTCATTTTTTTAACGACCATGCTAAGAATTTTCACAAATAATTCACACATGCAAAAAAAAAAGTCAATGGAGATCTGTGTAGCATTGTTTGCAAAAACCAAGTCTATAGACGTTTCACGTAACTGAAGAGATGATGGTTCAAGAATTCAAGTTTCAAAAATGGTAAATAATCAAACATGATCGACACTTTGAGAATTAGCAATTAAATGAAAAGAAGCCCATTGAATCAACCAACAACCCGTTTGAATTTCATATTGTAATTTAGTTGTTTTTTTGTGAATCATCTCTCTTCAGAATTAGAATTGAAATGTTTAAGAACTTACAGAAACAGAGAATTGAGAGTAGCGTTTTTCTCCAGTTTGAGAATAACTACCGAAAACTGAAAAACGGTAAAACGATTTGTCTCCCACTTGAAATCTGGATCGTGGGTCAACTCCAAACGAAACACAAACTAATTCACAATCGGTTTTTTGGGTGTAAAGCTGATGAAGGCAACGGTCTTAGCAACGATCTAGTGTGGGTTTGTGACGGCGTCTGGATGGTGATTGGTGTATATCGACTTAGTGAAGAAGATGAAGGTGTGGGTTCAGGACTAAATCAAACTGAATTTCACGAGCCCATTTTAGGATTATTTGAGGTGGGTCTCGATGCAGCAAAAACAAATTTATGGTGTTCTTACGTCTGATGATGGCAAGTTGATGGTGGTGCAGGACATGGAGGCGTGAAAATGATTGTTGTGCAATGATCCAGAAGCAGTTGTTGGTAATGTGTGGATTGCAATCTGACTTCTTCCAGGTGGCTGTGGTGCTGGTATATTGAGGCGTAAGCAAGAAGAAGATGTTGCTGTATTTAGGGTTTTTTCTGATCTGAAAGAAAGATGATGAGGCGGCATAATGATTTATGGTATTCGTAGGTTAACGGGAGAGAGAAAGAAAGACTAATCCAAATTAATTTCGGCTAATTTTTAGAAAATAGGCTATTTTTATGGAATACGAAAATTGAAATACCCATTATACCCTTGATGTATTTTTTTAAATTTACAAATTGGTTCAATTAGTTTTACAATTGACATATATTGCACATTGATCCTAGCCTTAGATTTGACAATTTAGACGACTACGATTTCTTCTCACATTCTCAACCTTTTAAACATTATCATTTTATTCTATATATATATATAATTAATTGGGTTCTACTAAAGGTAATCATGTTATTAAATTAATACCTAATGATGAATTGGGGCAAGAGCACTAGTATGTCTTTTAAATAAATGATACTGAAAGTAGTTTCATGAATTAGATTTCTTATATTATTTGATATATTTTTCCAATAATAAGAGCCATGATGTCATTATTAGATTTAACTTAGGGTGTTGGTAAATGTCTTGTGGTTGTGATATTTGTTGATCTAGTTGTTATGATTAGATCCATGACTTTTAGGGATTATAAAATTTTAAGATATTATTTTTCCTTCCATTGCAATATTCTTTTTGTAAATTATTTATGCATTAATCCTCAACATCGAATTCTCCGGTAGTTGACAAAGATCCATTTGTTGTAATATGGGTATTTATTAATGTTAATAATATACGTATATACAGATCTGAATATTCAAATTTTCAAATATATACGTATTCAAATTTTCAAATATAATACATATGCGTATCTAAACTTGACATATGCTAAAGAAATATTCATATGCGCCTACTTGATATTTAATGTTTAACTAGGGTTTAAACCGTCTGCGTGATGCTGCGGAAGCCCAGTATATTAAAAACGCAGCCCAAAAAATTTATACAGTTTTATGGTGATGATCTTGAGCCAACACATTTTGATCATATAAAATCAAGCAACAGAACAACTGTAATTACATTCAAACGTTTGTTAATCTTTTATCATCTTCAAGAAATAATAACATAAGCAGTGTACTGAAAAATTAGAGTTTCCAAGATAACATTTTGCAAAGTGGACCATAAAAGTATAAAAATAAAGCTTCTCTCTTAATAATTATGTATGGAGGAGACGGACAGGAATAAAATTTGAAAGTATATCATATTTGGTACAATGCTATAAATAACAATTAATAAAAATTAATATCAAGATAAATGAAAACTATAAAAACAAATTATGTAAAGAACGAAACATATAACTTTAAAATATAATAAGGGACCGGAATCGCAACTTACAAAATATTAATAATATAATTTTATAATAAATACGGATGAAAACAATTAATTCGAAATTAGTTGAGGGAAGAAATGTAAATATAAAAGTTTGCATAAAAGAATCAAAAATAGTATTTTTCAAATAAAATGTTATTTGCATTTTGTATCAAATATAGTGACAATTGTACTATGATCTGAATTTAGTGTTTTTGGTTATGCAAATAGTCAACGAAATAAACAATACACTTCCCTCGCATACGCCATTTGCAAATATATATATATATATATATATATATATATATATATATATATATATATATATATATATATATATATATATATATATAATTTTCCAAAAGACAATTTTTCTATATGATGAAGTTGAGTTACTAAAATTATGTGCCTAAATGCATATATAAAACACAATAAATATTCATATGCATAAACATTTAGTCAAACATTTTAAAGATGCATATATTCATATATGTGTTGCTTAAATTTACATGCATTTATGCATAATATATGTATAATAACCAGTGTTGCAGAAATCAGTCTTGGTAGCCGATTAATCGACGATTAATTGTTTGGTGTTCTGCAACTGATTACGATTAGGCCTAATCGGTCAGGTTTGCCGGTTTGGTCAAATATCGGCCTTAGCGGACCTTGGCGGCTGATTAATCAGCCTTGACGGTCATTTTTTATTTTTTTTATTTTTTTAAATAATTTTTTATTATTTTAATTTTTTTAATTTTTTTACTTTGATCAAATATCGGTCTAATAAGCCAATAAATTTAAAGAAAAACAAAATTAAATAATGAAAATACACAAATGTATAATCTTTGATGTGTATCTAAGAATAAAATGAATCATAATTTTCTATTTTGATATATTAATTTATCTTTAAATAAATTCTTTTATATTATAGGGTCTCCGAGTAATCCTCAATTAATCCCCGATTAATTCCTTAATCTTGCTCGACCACCAAACTACCATCAAACGATTTTTACAACATTGGTAATAACCAAGTGATGAAAATACACAAATGTATAATCTTTGATGTGTATCTAAGAATAAAATGAATCATAATTTCCTATTTTGATATATTAATTTATATTTAAATAAATTCTTTTATATTATGGGGTCTCCGATTAATCCTCGATTAATCCCCGATTAATCCTCGATTAATCCCCGATTAATCCCTTAATCTCACTCGACCACCAAACTACCGTCAAACGATTTTTATAACATTGGTAATAACCAAGTGAGCAAACATAACCTTTGTATTAGTTTTTTTAGTTCATATGCTTATTTAAACTAAATTGATGTGAATGAGCGTGTTCGGCACGCAGCGTTTGAGAGCTTTTGAGAGCGTTTAGCGTTTAGCTTTTAGGAAAACGCTCGAAAAAATGAAAAAACCTCGTTCGGCAGCAAGAGCTTTTAGCTTTTACTTTTAACAAAAGGCTCATAATCCAAAAGCTATTTCATGTAGCTTTTGAGAGCGTTTAGCATTTGGCTTTTGATTTTTATATTATTTTACACTTATAAAAGCTAACAGCTGCTTTTGCCGAACACTTTTGCAGTAAAAAAATCACAGCTACCAGCTAACTGCTAACCGCTAACCGCTACCAGCTTCCAGCTAACTGCTAACCGTTTACCGCTAACCACTACCAGCTACCAGCTAATTTTGCCGAACACGCCCAATATATGGACACTTGATATTCATTAATGCATATCACATATTCATATATGCATATTTTGTATTTATTACACCAAAAAGATAAACAATTGAAACTTATATTATATTACTTGTTCAACATCATGTACCTAAACATTTGTTATGCCATTATAGTCATTTGCTTGAATCTCGTTTAATTTTGGCTACTACGTTATGATTTTATGACTGATTTGTGATCAAAGAATTCAACATCCGTATTTGCATCATTTTTTACTTTATTAGGTTTGTCTTCCTAATCCTTTTACTCATTTGCCGTCCAAATGTAAAAATGTATGGTCTAGTTTAGTAAAATATAATATACGTATAATAATCAAGCAAGAAAACTAATGTAAAAAAACTTTACTTAATATTTATTATTTTGATTGATCCAATGAACTATATTGTTTATGCTATAAATAATAATATTATTGGATTAACATGTGGAATCATATAAACAGCAGGCTAAAGAAATAAAACATACCTAGCACTTGTAAAAGAGAAAACACACTACAAAAACCGATTATACCATATAAAACTGACTAGAAAATGATGCTTGAGTGTTGTCCTTCTTTGGGTAATGGGTTACATGAATGTTTGAGATTTTTTTCTTTTTTATTTGGAAATTGATGCATAGAAGGAAAAAAATAAGCATATTAGAATCCTGTCTAATGGAATTTGATGAAAAATATGATTTATTTGGCTATTGATTACAATTCAAGACCTACTTTAGATATGGAATAAGATTTTAAAGATGATTAAATCGAGATCCTATTGTTAGAAATTAGGGGTTAAAGAATGGTTTAGATATTTGAAAATCGTATTGAACACTATCAAATCAAAGTACTTCGATGGTACAACCGAATCTTTGATCTGATAAGATTCAGAGTATTTCTAGATCAGAGAATTTGTGAAATTATGAGTTTTTCGTACCAGAAAATTACCAAAAACGGGCATATAACCTGTCAAAAACCGACAGTAAACTGTCACTAGGCACGTCACACGGGTCGTGTGCTTCCACATGAGTCATGTGATGTCTCGGTATCAAACTACTTTGACACGCACACAAGTCGTGTGGTCCCACACAGGTTGTGTCCTTTCTCGGGTACAAAATGCTTTGACATTCACACGGGTCGTGTGATGTCTGTCTGATTACAATCTGTTTCCAATTTTCTTTGTGATCACGAATGTCAGAAATCGGGCTATTATTAGAAAAACGAATTTCCCAGCCAGGGGCTGCCACCCCTTGGACCCCGCTACCAGGGGCGCTGCCCCCGGACCCCCGTTAGTTTAGGGGTACTCCGCACCTTCCTTACTTGTTTAATGTTTATCAAGATTGTATTTGGTCAACAATTTAATCCATTACACTTAAATACACATTGGTAATATACAATCACCAACATTCATTGGGATCTAGGAATTTACAAGTAGGGTTTCATTTTTCTTCAATTAAGACTTTCTGGAAAACCATCCTTTTAAGTTTTAGATGTTCACCAAAGCATTAAAAAATCAAGTTATTACAATATCGTCACCTCAATCTAAGCCATTTTTATCAAAAAATTATTGTGGAGTTTCTTAGTTCTCTCACATTATGAAAATTGATAATGAACTTTAACCTACACCCTTACACTTATGGAGGTGTTATAGTTATTCTTTCACGTGTTCCTAACATTAAACTCATGTTTAAACAGGACTTAATTGTGGCAATCTAGAGTTACATAAAGAAGTATTTTAAAAAGTTGATTGCTATTTAATGCATCTTTTTTGTATTTAAGGCATCTCTTTCTTATTAATGAGATTTTGGTTTAATAACTAGCTAACATACCAAATAATAAATGCTCATGCTTTGAGTTGAAACAAACACTTGTAAAAGACTACATAAATTTTTATACACAAGCTACATGTTGGGTGTGGGGATATGACGTTAAGATGATGAGATGGCGATGCTGTTTGTGAACTTTTGATGGGGAAGATGGGGTAGTTATGTAGCTAGGTAGTCAAAAGTTTTAGAAACACGATACCAATTGTCTTTTTTTTAACGGCTGCATGCGTTAGAACAAAAGACTAGCAAGATGTTAGGCCAGAAACAAAGAGTACAGATTACAAAAATGAACAAGGACTATTAATCTAACTAAACCAAGTAAGAGAAGGCAACTTAGATCTATGCTTAATCCAATTCTAAGTTGACGATTGAATTTCATCAAAACCAAGAGCAGAGAACTCTTCTTCCTGTGAAAAATCCAAAGGTTTATGGCTTTCCAAATGCACCAAATATCCGTATAAATCAACGCCCTTTTGAGTTTGTGAATCGAACTGTCCAAACTCGCATCCTTCAAGACGCCAAACAAAAGCGAACTGGAGCTCGGGATAGACGGAAAAAAGCCACTCCATTTCGACAACAAGTCTCCAACCTGTCTCGAAAAAGGGCAAGAAAAGAATAAATGGTCTCCATCTTCAACATCACCACCACACATCTTACAATCTGCCGAGATGAGAGCAACTCCTCTAAAAAGAAGATTAGAAGCCACCGGAATCATGTTACACAATAAACGCCACGCAAAGCAATTAACTTTTATAGAAACCCAATTCACCCACTTAAAGTCGACATCGAGCCTACTGTCCATCCGGTTTTGATTAAGCAAACACTGAAGGGAATGGACAGAAAAGCATCCCGAAGGATCCGCAGCCCACTTCCACGAGTCCGATACTTCCTGAAGTTGATTGTTACGCAATATATCTTGAAGGTGCTCAAGCTCCTTAGATTCTTTTCCTTTCCACAGCCGTCTTTTCCAGCACCACCCGAACCCGCCTCCTCGGACAGCCGACACTCTCTCCGCCACCAAACAGCCGACACTCACTTCGCCACCAATTGTCAAAACCAAAATAGCTCTTTTGCGTAGCAAATTAATATTGGCCTGTTAACATCCTTCTTTTTAAAGTTCTCATATTTTTACTTTGATATATATAACCAAAGGTGAACACCTCATCATCGATCAAAATGTCTTAGATACCAATAAATAATAGTAAAATACAAGATCTTACTATATACCAATATTGTTATCAACTCACTAGAAATTAATAATTAAATGAACTAAATAGAAATAAACATGTCTTAGCTTTAATAACGAAAAGGGAATGATATATAACCCATCTCTACATACATCTCCAAATCTTTTAACCATCTTTGTAACCATTTAATCATTATACCAATCATTGATCAAATAAAAGGGGTTTCTTTAATGTTACAAAAAGAAAATGTAAGGACTGTTTTTATACTAGTATATAGTGTAGGGGTGCGTATATAATTTTCCATAACACAAAATTCCGTGTCTTTTTCTAATTACTTTCCCTGTATTGACTCTATTTTCCCGCTCCTTTCTCTCCTTAAAATCCCGCCTCTCTCTCCCCTTTGCCCCAACGCAGGCCCTCTCTATCTCTCTCTAACCACCAGTTTCTCTCTCTAGCCTTATCCACTCCGGCCGCCATGAACCGCCGTATCAGAAAGCAATCAGCTGCCAAGAAGTCTGACAATGGATACCTCCGTTACCTAAGACCAGGCGCCCTCGCTCAACTCCGTGACTCCAAAATCAACGCCAGATCTCTTCTACGATCATGCGACTCGCAGATCTACATCAATCGCGCTCTTCCATCTTCACCTCCACGCTCTCCCAACGCCGCCGGTGCCATCCAGCAACAACAACAAGATGTTACCGGTACTTTTACCACCACCGATGGTGAATTGCCTTTTCTTTCTGGAAGATTGTACGCGCCTCGTTGTCCACAGAGGAAGAAGCTAATGGCTGCTAGATCGATGTTTTATTTAAACCAAAACTCCAATAGTTTGACCTCAGACGGTCCTGAACCGGTCATTGATGTTTTTAGTACTGATTTCCTTGTTGCTCATTAGCCGAATTAGTAGTTCCTATCGATTAATATGTAGAAGAAAAGAACAATTTTTACTGCAGATTAGTTGGCGTCGACCATTCTCGATCGGATGACAAGTTCTGTTGTTCATTCGGGGATTATGTGAAAATTATGTCAACTAGGGCTCAGAACACAATAAATAAAGTCATTTATTGTTCAATTGATTCTTCTTTGGTTGCTAAATTGTTTTCATTCCTGGATTGACATAGTACTTATACGTTACTTTTAGGGTTCTTAAGCTTTCATTGCGATTAAACATTATTGCAATAGGTCGGGATCTAAAGAACCTATGTCTGATTACTGATTATTAATCGATCATAAACATGCACAGTTATTGTGTCTTTAATTTTTAGAGGGCTTTCAACTTCTTGGTGCAACTTTGCTACAGTTGATTTTGTGATCCAAGATATATCCTTCAATCATACTGTAAGTTTACTCAAATTACCTTTTCACACTAACCCACATTCTATAATTGAATATAGAATAAATGCGTCTGTTATTGTCATCTATGAATGAAATTGAAGAAGTGATTACTAAAGTGTAGTTTAAATCAAAGCATCAACAGTAACTGGGACAAGATATTTCATTTACATAGCAAGTGTATTTAATACTCAATTGATTATGTTTGTTACTTATTAGATTGTCAAACATAACAAAGCCATTCCAAACATAAATGAATAATTATTATGGTTTTATTATGCAATATGTGTGACAAACATCTTATGAAAGAAATAATTAGCATCTTGTCCTACAAAAGCGAAAAAGGAGGTTTAGAACTTTAGATTACTAATTGTATTTTTGTAGTATACTTTATAAATCGTGACCTTGTATTTTCAATCCTTTTTGTGACAGTATTTTGTATGGTTTTATATATTCTGTTTGGGTTTTTACAAGATCGTGCAAACTAATACCCACTAGTCTTGTGGGTATGTCTAGATAAAGGACAGGGGGCTCAACCATGAGAGAGGGTCTTTTTGATGGACAACTGCTTCAAGTAGACACAATTATCAAACTGATTCCGAATGTAGCCATGCGAAGTCATAAACGAATCAAATCTCTTGTACCACTGTCTAGGAGACAGCTTCAAACCATAAAGAGACTTCTTCAACAGACACACATGATCCTTATTAGAACCCGGAAAACCCTCAGGCTGTGACATATATATCTTCTCCTCCAAGCTTCCATGAAGAAATGCAGTTTTGACATCGAGCTGCTCAAGCTCCAGATTAAACGCACTCACCATAGCTAAAAGAACCCGAATTGCCTTGTGCTTCACGACCGGTGAGAAAACCTCGTGATAGTCGATTCCTTCCTTTTGAGAAAAACCCTTCGCCACTAACCGTGCCTTGAACCTTGCGGGTTCAATCCCTGGAATTCCTTCCTTCTTCTTAAAGACCCATTTGCATCCAACCGGTTTGACTCCTTTTGGTAATGGAACAAGATCCCACGTTTCATTCTTCTCAAGAGATTGCATCTCTTCATTTATCGCCATCAACCAGCTTGATCCTTCTTTATTTGCCACCGCCTCTTTGTAGGACCGAGGCTCATCAGTACCAATGTTTTCACCAACAGCTAGTGCATATGCAACAGAACCAATATCACCATTAGTGACACATGTAGCATATCTAGCTGGAGTCTTCGTGTTCCTTTTCTCTCTTCTCCTTGCTATAGATTCATCCTTATTGTTCTCACCATCGGCCTCAGCATCACCAGACTGATCCTCATTGGGCTGTTCATGAGTTTCATCACGTCTATGCTGATCATCACCGACATGCTGTTCTTCATTTATCACCATTATGTCTGGAATTTGTGTGACAAACTCCACCTTCTGGTTGGCACCCTGATCTTTCCCTACATGACTTGTATCACCTCCTCTTTGGTTCACCATAACAGATTCATTAAAGGTCACATCTCTGCTATTAATAAATTTTGGATTTCTCCCTTCTTCTGTACACCACAGACGATAACCTTTCACTCCATGTGCATACCCTAGAAATATGCACTTCATTGCCCTCGCCTCAAGTTTACCATCATTAACATGAGCATAAGCCGGACAACCAAATATACGTAAACCAGAATAATCAGAGGGTTTTCCAGACCATACCTCTTGAGGAGTCTTAAAGTCGATTGCAGTTGATGGTGATCTGTTCACCAGATAGCAAGCAGTATTAACCGCTTCCGCCCAGAATTTCTTCGATAAATCAGCATATAACCGCATGCTTCTAGCACGCGCTAACAGTGTTTGGTTCATCCGTTCCGCCACTCCGTTCTGTTGTGGTGTGTGTCGTATAGTGTGATGCCTCACTATACCTTCCGCCTTGCAGAAGTTGTCAAACGGGGCATTGCAGAACTCCAACCCATTGTCAGTTCTGAGTGTCTTGACAGATTTCCCGGTCCGTTTTTCAATCATCGTCTTCCACTCCTTGAACTTCCCAAACACTTCGTCTTTAGTCTTCAGAAAATAAATCCAAACCTTCCTTGAGTAGTCATCAATGAAAGTCACAAAGTATCGATGACCTTTATGAGACTCGACCGGAGAGGGACCCCACAAATCTGAATGAATGTACTCCAGGATTTCCTTGCTTGTGTGTTTACCTGAACTAAACTTCACCCTGCGTTGCTTGCCTTTGACACAAGCTTCACAAAACTTGAGTTTTCCCGTTAGCTCACCACCAAACAACCCCTGTTTACTAAGAATTGACATACCCTTCTCACTCATATGTCCCAACCTTCTATGCCACAACTCTGTCTTATCATTACTACTCTCTAAGGATTGAGTAACCGCCACTGTTCCCCTAACCGAATTTCCTTCTAAGACAGGAACCCCACTTTTCTGTACCTTTCCTTTCATAACTACTAGAGAGCCCTTGGTGACCTTCACCCAGTCATCTTCACCAGAGTATTTCAACTCATTCTTTGCTAAAGTAGTAAGAGAAATTAAGTTCTTACGAAGATCCGGAACATACCAGCAATCAAGCTTTCTGACCATACCATCGTGCATCATAATCTGTACCGTACCGCTTCCTTTGACCTGAGCAACCCAATCATCACCCAACTTCACCGTTCCTTTCAAGTCTCTAAAAGATTCGAACCAGTCACGATGGAAAGTCATATGATAAGATGCCCCAGTATCCAAGACCCAAGCATCAACAGAACTAGAGGTACAAACAGTCAATACATTGCCTATGTCTTCTTCTTCAGAACCATCCTGAACAATAGGCGCACTGCCATTGTTGCTATTTTCTCCCTTCCCCCCTTTCAGCAATGGACAATTTCTCTTGAAGTGACCCTTCTCCTTGCAGTTATAACACTTGACTTTTGTAGAAACTTTCGATTTCGAACGTGACTTACTCCGATTTCCACCATCTTTCTTATCCGATGTCCTTCCTCTGCCAACGAACAGACCTGAACCGGATGTCTCCTCATTCCCAGAAACTCTACGTTTGAGTTCCTTGGACAGCAGAGAATCCTTCACATCATTCACAGTAATTGTTGTTCTTCCATACAACATAGTATCAACAAAATTCTCATGTGAATTCGGCAGTGAACATAACAAAATAAGGGCTTGATCCTCATCATCAATCTTTACTCCTACTCCTTGAAGATCTATAATAATACGATTGAAAGAATCAAGATGGTCTTTTACTTGAGTACCTTCTGCCATCCGGAAAGTCTACAACCGTTGCTTCTGATACAACCTATTTGTCAAAGAACTGTTCTGATACATATCACAGAGCTTCTTCCAAATACCGGCAGCAGTGGGTTGATCAACAACTTCCCTCAACACCTCATCCGTCAAGCTCAAAAGAATAGCACTATGTGCTTTCCCCTCGATCTCCTTCTTCACAGCATCTGTCATGTCCTTTGCATATTCTCCTTCCACTGCAACTGCGCATCCTTGTTGAACCAGAAGAGCCTTCATCTTAACCTTCCACAAAGTGAAATCATTCGAGCCATTGAACTTCTCCAAATCGAACTTGTGAGATGACATCTTCAATCAACCGATCCTTGTAGTCTTTGATAAACTAGTAAATCCGAAACTGCTTACTGCTCGTCGTCGCCGCGGCGCGGACTTCAACAAGGTGCGGCGCGGGCTTGAACAGACGACGCGATCCTTCAACAGGCGCGACGCGGTTTTTCAACAGGCGCGACGCGGCGAAGCCGTAAACCCTAGATCTACTACCGATTTCAAACAACCAGAACTACAACCCGATCTAAAACACGCAGACCTAAAACCGCAAATAACCACAGATCTATAACACTACAGATCTGAAACCGCGGCTCTGATACCACTTGTTAGGAAATAGACCTAAATCTATAACCTATTGCCCACGAATAATAACGAGAATATAAATGCGGAAATATAAACACAAAGTATCGACACAGAGATTTACGTGGTTCGGTCCAAGATGACCTACGTCCACGGGCAGGAGAGAGTATTCTTTATTCCAGAGCTAAATACAGGTGTTACAGAGCGTACGTAGATTGCTAGTAAATCGGCCTCTTCTAACTACTGACTTCAGACTTGACAACTGACAACCCACTAAAACCCTAATGACCAGCCTTTATATTTATAGGCATTACAAGAAACCCTAGCCGTACCCTAGCTGTTCACGGCCCACGCGACGCGGACACTTAATGGACCGCGGCACGCGTGTTTACAATTCATCCGAGTTTTAATTCCCAATTCACTATTTAACAATTGTCCAATGGGTCCTTTGTTTATCTGTTGCTATATGTTGATGATATGCTCATTGCAGCCAAGGAGATGGCTGAAATTAATAACTTGAAGAAGCTTTTGGCAAGTGAGTTTGAAATGAAGGATTTGGGTGCAGCAAAGAAGATATTGGGGATGGAGATTCAGAGAGACAGGAAAGCGGGGTTGTTAAATGTTTCTCAGCAGAAATATATTGAGAAAGTCTTGCAGTCTTTCGGTATGGATCAGTCAAAACCAGTTGGAACTCCTTTGGCAGCGCATTTTAAATTAAACAAAAGTACTATACCAACTACGGATGAGGAAAAAGACTATATGAGTAGAGTTCCGTACTCAAGTGCAGTTGGAAGCCTTATGTATGCTATGGTCTGTACTAGACATGATTTAGCACATGCAGTTAGTGTGGTTAGTAGGTTTATGAGTAATCTTGGGAAAGCTCACTGGGAAGCAGTCAAGTGAATCCTGCTATACTTAAAGGGGACTAAGGATGTTTGTTTGGTTTATGGTGGTAATACTCATAGTAACTTGGTGGGATATGCAGACTCGGACTATGGTGGCGACTTGGTGAAAAGGAGATCGCTCACGTGTTATATTTTCACTTTGTTTGGATGTGCAGTCAGTTGGAAGTCAACTTTACAGCCTACTGTTGCCTTGTCTACAACTGAAGCGGAATACATGTCAATGACTGAAGGTATAAAAGAGTGTATCTGGCTACATGGTTTAGTGGAGAGTCTGGGGTTGAAGGTGGAGAAGCCTGTCTTGAACTGTGATAGTGAAAGCGCTTTGTGTCTAGCGAGGAATCCGGTTTATCATGAAAAGACAAAGCATATTGATATCTGGTTAAATTTCATTCGTGACATAGTTGAAGAAGACAAGTTCTCAATCTTGAAGATCGATACCAAGGTGAATCTGGCAGATATGTTGACGAAGTCGTTACCCAAGGAGAAGTTCGAGCTATGCTTGAACTTGGTTGATGTTCGCAGGAGGTAAGTCCCTACGGGGCAAGCTGGCAGGAGACGAGAGGAAGTTTTTTGGTTTCTAGAGCGAGGTGGAGCTATGTTGAATTCGCAATTCAAGGTGGAGATTGTTAAATAGTGAATTGGGAATTAAAACCCGGATGAATTGTAAACACGCGCGCCGCGGCCCATTAAGTGTCCGCGTCGTGTGGGCCGTGAACAGCTAGGGTACGGCTAGGGTTTCTTGTAATGCCTATAAATATAAAGGCTGGTCATTAGGGTTTTAGTGGGTTGTCAGTTGTCAAGTCTGAAGTCAGTAGTCAGAAGAGGCCGATTTACTAGCAATCTAGGTACGCTCTGTAACACCTGTATTTAGCTCTGGAATAAAGAATACTCTCTCCTGCCCGTGGACGTAGGTCATCTTGGACCGAACCACGTAAATCTCTATGTTGATACTTTGTGTTTATATTTCCGCATTTATATTCTCGTTATTAATCCTGGGCAATAGGTTATAGATTTAGGTCTATTTCCTAACAGATTGGCTAAATTTCTGGAATCACAATACTGGTCTAATAACTAATAAGGTTGGTGTCTCTGCATCCTTTTCAGATCAACAGAAAAGCTTTTCTTAACTAAGTTTTTTCGTATTAGACCAACCCAAGCTTAGACCTATCGTAATGCTTATCACGGGAGGACCGTGATGGACACTGTGGCAGCCCATCACGGTGTGCACACCGTCCCGGGTGCTCCGTGATGGGGGTTACTGTGATGGAGGGTGATGGGTATCACGTATGACCACGGCCAATGAGGTATTTTTTTTCTTTTTTCTTTTTTTTAAATTACCACTCACATATATATATATATATATAGCCAATAGGAACCTAGTATTTTTTTTATTGTTGAATTATTTTTATTTGGAAAAGATGATGTGGTGTGATGGGTATTTCTAATGTTATGTGATGCTGATGTCCCGCCCATCCCATTTGATGCTAGTGATGGGTATTGCAAGTGGTCTTAAGGGTGAGCAGAGTGGCTTCGGGTTGGGCGATGGATCTGCCTCGGGGCAGCCGGCACCACCAGTACCGGCCTGAAAACGAGCCTGCCGGTCGCAGGTTGGAGGTAGATGTTGTTAATGTATCTCACATTGGTGCGACACGGTCCTATAAGTTTGTAGATATGTTGGAGTCTCCCCTTTCTCCATAAGGGCTCTTTTGGAGAGACACTCTTGGGCTCCACATATATTTACATGTAAATATATGTGGAGCCCAAGAGTGTCTCTCCAAAAGAGCCCTTGTGGAGAGAAGGAGACTCCAACATATATACAAACTTATAGGACGTGTCGCACCAATGTGTGATACATTAACACTCCCCCTCAGCGACGTAGGCTCAATGAGGTTACAGGGGTGCGAGACACCGGCTCTGATACTATGTAAATATATGTGGAACCCAAAAGTGTCTCTCCAAAAGAGCTCTTGTGGAGAGAGGGGAGACTCCAACATATATACAAACTTATAGGACCGTGTCGCACCAATGTGGGATACATTAACAGATATATAGGTAGCGGGTTGTGGAACCCGTGATATTTGGGGCAATTATTAAAAAAGAAAAACTTTAAATTTAAAATAAAATTTTATCTCCACATCCCTATAAATACCTCCTAAAAAGAAATGATTCAAGGCGGCCCAAGAAGCAACAAAGAAGGACGTTGAACGAGCGTTTGACGTACTAAAACAAAAATGGGCTATTATCAGACAACTTGCACGGTTCACCGATATTGGATGTAAATATATCATGTATGCTTGCTTTATATTACAGAACATGATCTTGTAAGATGAAGGTGTTGATATATATCCAGTACATGATGTCGATCTCCCCACTGAATTAAGCGATGCAGGAATTCACCAAAGACTTCTATCAAATGTTGTTGACCACATCAAACATACCTACATACGTTCTTAGAATCGATGATTTATTTAACTTATTGTATTTAGGTTTTAATTATTGTATTTAGGTTTTAATTTCTCGCATTTAGGATTTTATTTTTTAATTTTGTAATGGTGTGCTTTTTCAATTAAATATTATTTGTAATTTTTATTTTATTTTTTACTTTTTAATATTATTTTTAATATTAAATTAAATGCTATTTACTTTATTTGGTTTATTTAATTAATTTTAATATAGAAAATCTGATGTGACATTAAGAGGTGGAATGGTTGAGAAAGATCAATTTCCACTAGTGAAAGATAGTGAAATATGGAAGTGAAAGAAGAAAGAAATGTTGATATGGGGTGTGGATTTGGAGGGTTGGAAAAGATCCACTTCCCCACCTTAAGATATTTTCACTATAGTAAGTTTTTTCTTTTTTCACAAAGCTTGTTTATGGGTCCCATAGAAAATTTTATTTGTAATTATTAAGATAAAAGAATAAAGGTGGATTCATAAACATGACCATTAAAAACAAATATTTATTCTCAAGTGACCACTTTCTAATCAATTTGCTAAAATGACTACCTAGTTTGAAACACCTCATTTCAAACTACTCACTTTGTAGCAGATTGTCAAGGTAACCATTGAGACGGGGATATAAAACGGTTCGAAATATGACATTTCAGATTAAGGAAAATTTTTAACCAACATTTCATGCATTTTAGTTAGTCCTTTACTTCAAAATCTTATGTCTAGTTTTTTTTAAGGATTTTTCTTCTCTATATTGGTTTAGGGTTTTACTATCACAATACACAAATTTTTATCTCAATACAGTTTTGTTATTCAAAATGAGTTTTAACCATATTTTTAGAGTCCATGTTTGTAATAAAGGACAGTGAGAGTGAATTAACCACCTTATATAATATATGGCGCCAGATTACACATGTTATGGTGTGGTTTGACTTGTGATATCAACTTATTTGGGTTGGCTAATTTGTTGGCTCCAAGTCAATGTTACAGACGCATTAATCTGTTTGTCTTTCCGATGTCATGGATCAAATGTTGTTATGCAGATAAATTGTGACAGTTATGTCAAATATTTTGTTAGTGTTATTACTAATATTCCTCTTAATACAATATAATTGTTTGTTGTGAATCACGTTGTACAAAGTGTTAGCTGTGTAACAATAATGTTAAATATTTTGTTAGTGTTGTTACTAATATTCCTTCGAATAAAGTGTTGGTGTTTGTTGTGAATCATGTTATCCAAAGTGTTAATCGAGTAGTTACAAACCAATCTCCTTCTCCCATTGCAAGTTGATGCATGGGGAAATCTTGTCCAAGGAGTTAGTCGTCTATTGTAATTTATTGTATATTATCGCGACTCCTCCAGATACACGCCACGTAACACAAGTTGCTTACGACAAACTTGTATATGACGTTGATGAGTCGTGTAAAGGTAAGTAAGTTGGTTACAATGAGCTTATATATGACATTGATGAATTAGCAAACGATTATCAACATTAGTTAATGGTGATTGATGATTCACATTGACACCACACCGACAACTGATGGAAGATTGTAAAGGTATATTGGATTATGATAAACTCAATTTGATAACGATATTCTTGAGTCGGCTGAATTTGATAAAGATAATTCTGTTTTTTTTTTCTGATTTTGAAGAAACTAAAACCTAGCTTTCTTTGTTACTGTTTCCTGAAAGTACCTGCAAGCATGGAGGATCAGGGGTACAATAGAGGAGAATACAAAGTTTATCTAATTTTGTAAGTTAGTGGATGAGCACATTTGTGCAAGAACACAAATGTGTCCCATCATATCTAAGCACCAACAAAAAGTATTGAGTCATTTCATAAATTATATACTGGAAACTCTCAATAACCACTTTAGTTTTGATAATTCCTAGTCACAAGCATGACGAGCGAAATGCTATGCTTTACAACTATTGAGGGGGTCCTCTGAAGAAGGTTTTGCAAGAATCCCTGTATATTGTTAGAATTTATAAAGGACTAATCCAGGATCTGTTGCCTAAATTTAGACAAATGATGACCATCACTTTGAGTACTTCTTTTGTCGCCATCAGTTGTGCGATAAGATTATTTTTCAAATTATATATGCTATTCCATTTTGAATGAAGTATTACGGTACCTTATCCAATAACTTGTAGGTCCAACGTTTAAAAACTGCCTACATTTAGACAAATGATAACCATCACTTTGAGTACTTCTTTTGTCACCATCAGTTGTGCGATAAGATTATTTTTCAAATTATATATGTTATTGAATTTTAAATGAAGTGTTACAATACCTTATCCAATAACTTGTAGTACCTTATCCAATAACTTGTAGGTCCGATGTTTAAAAACTACTTGAGCATGGTTATCCTAATTGATGGTGCTCACCTCTAAGAAAAATACTTATGAATTATATTCCTAATGGTTATCATGGACAACAACAACCAAATATTATCCTTTTCATTTGGACTAGGAAAAATAAAGAGTGAGGATTCATGGGATTGGTTTTTATCTAGGCTAAATGAATATATCGGGATGTAGAGAGTTTAGCCATCATATTCATAAGGCAAGTTCCATTGACAGAGCTATTAGAATTGTATTCTGAAATACATATCACAGTCTTTATTATAGACTTTTCTCATCAAGTTATGAACAAGTATATGAAAGAAATTAGAGACTTAAAATAAAGTTATGAGAGACATGTAAGGCATACAAAATTTTTGATTTACAAGGAAGTTTGTCTAGGCTACGTCATGCATCTCTTACTTAATATGCATAAGTTGACAATATTAGTCTCGGAAAATGGCCAAGAACATGCTTCGCTAGGGTTTGTTATAATATAATGACCTCTAATAGTATGCAGTCCATCAATGCACTATGGAGATATGAACACAAACTGCCAATAACAATGCTGACTAAGGTTTTTGGCAACCTAATGCAATAATGGTATTTTCATCATTGTAACGTCGAAGGTAAATATTTAAATTTCTACAAAAATATAACAATATTTTAGCATTGCATGATGAAATCTACTATTTTCCTTTGTAAAAGAACTTCAAAAGCTAACTACCTTGTATGTTGATAAGGTGACTGAAAGAAGGATACATAAGTATGCACAAAAAGGGTATGCCTGGTCTAAAACAATTCCTATGAAGTGCATGATTGCAAAAATAATGATATCATCAACCTACATGAGAAGAGATGTGTATGTAGGGAATGAAAATGTTATGGTATACCATATGGTTATGCGATATCAGCTTTCAAAGACCTAAGATTTACATACTACCATAAAACGGTTAGGACATTTTTCACGACAAAAGGTGTATCAAGCTACATATATAGAAGCTGTGTATCCTATACCAGCTCCCGCTGATATGAACACTCAGACAAACAAATGGATGTTAAACCATAACTGATGGACAAACACCAAGTTGGACGCCTATGAAACCATAACTGTGTTCCATCCCGATGGGATGGTCCAATAATCAAAAATTACAATCGCTGCTAACAGAAGGGGCATACATGCCTTACCTATCCATCTTTGCTTCCAGTTGATTCAACGAAGTTAGGACCATCATGTAGGACAAGCTAGAGTAAGTCTAAAGCTAAGGTGAATATTAGCCAATCACAAATTCAATGGTATCCAATGTTTTATTTAAATAACCCATAAAATTTTATGCCTATCAAATGGAATGTTATTTGGTGTTCCCAAACTTAACAATGTTGTGGTAGTTTAAAGATGCATCGTATTTCAAGCATCATACTCATCATTTAGATAAAAATTAATACAACAAATGATTACAAAATAATGAGAACTTCTAGTTGTATATAACGAAATACAGTTTCCTTAACTCACTAAAACGATACATAATACACCCTAAACCTCAAACCTTAAACCTTAATCTACAAACCCTAACACCTAATGGGTATATAATCATTGTTATATAATTTAACCGTAGACCTTAGTCATGTTTCTAGCATGTAAACTAAGGCTTGGGGACCGGGGAAAATTTAAAAGTCACCATTCATAGGGCGAATATTTTAGATCTCTTCCTGGTAATTAGCCAATTTGTTAGATCCCTTATGTTTCGACTTTAACGACCATGTAACAAATAAAAAATTCATCACAAAAGATGATCAAATTGGTGTCTAACTTGTTATTGGTATGACCGTATTGGATCATATGTTATTGACAATATTATTCTATGATCATTCTTGGGTATATAGAACCAACAAATCTACCACTTGCATAATATTGCATCATAGATTGATACCGACAGTGGTGAATGTCTAACAAGATTTCACTACCCCTAATAACACACGACGAAGTGCCATTTAACAACATCTAATCCTTCAAAAGCTCAAAGTTCCATCTGATGTATAAGGTTATGCATCAGTTATCCCTTTGTCATAGATATCATGTTGAACGTGAGACATTGATCACAAGCATTCTTATTTGTGTTCAACTTTTAGTAAGACGCCTCAAATGTCGAACTCTCAATACATAAGAGGAATAAATTATATCTTGACTGCATACACCTCTTGTATAGTTCATACATTATATAATAATGACCTTTATAACTGGCTGGTCAAAGAGCATCGTTTAACCATATCAAAGCATAGCACTCCCTATACTCAAGTCCCCAATATGCATCTCAGGTCAAATGATACAAAGATATAACTATGTATTATTCATTAATATGTGAATAGACCTTAAAATCACATGTGATTAATACACTTGACAATAATTTTTGTAAAAAAAGTAAAAAAAAAACCCATAAGTTTAGCAAAAAATTATATATATATATATATATATATATATATATATATATATATATATATATATATATATATATATATATATATATATATATATATATATATATATATATATATATATATATATATATATTGTAACACCCGACTTATTAACAAAACACCCCAAAAATTTTTCATTTTTACATACCAAATATTTTACAATAAAAACCATAAGTAGGGGGTATTAGTTAACAAAATACGAGTACAAGTGTATCACGAAGTACAATACATAAATATTATACATTCTTCAAGCCGGGTATTACTTCAACACTAAGTCCTCAGTCACGGACTTTATCTTTTCCCTTAGCAGGGTCACGCTCACCTGCAGGGACATATCAAACAAACCGTGAGCTACAAAGCCCAATGAGTAATCAAAAAATAAATACATGTATAAGAATAACATTTCTCTATACAAAGTCAAACAGGTATTATCACACAATACAAAATCAAACATGGCTCACGGGTTAGCCCGCTATTGCCTTGGCTCACGGCTTATCCGGTCTTGCCTATGTATAAGTTTAGCACATCAAATAACCCATGGCTCACGGCTTATCCGGTCTTGCCTAGACTCACGGCTTTATCCGGTCTTGTCTATATTATTTATATAGATACATTGACTCACAGCTCCGTTCTTGTCTATAACAGACTCACGGCTTATCTGGTCTTGTCATATCATTAATTTAGATTGACTCACAGCTTATCTGATCTTGTCATATCAAATCATATATCTGTCATTTTTCGTCCCCAAAACTATTTTCAATCCGCAGCTGCTCAACAATCATATATCACATCAAATACGAGTGAGATTACTCACCTGAAGGTTTGCTACAACTAGCTCTTAGCGGTTCTTGCCTTTCAATGTTTTTCGCGAAATCTTGTCCCGTACCTATAATTCATTCATTTTCAAAATGATTATAGGTTAATACCCATTTCAATTAACCCTAATACACTAGAGTTCAATAAAACAATGTTATAAACAATGCCTAGTTAATAAACTTTCCGTTTACTAACTTTATATGAATTTTACTATTCACCGAGGCATTCGGATCGGTCTACAGTGCCCCCGAGGGGTCGAAAACTCGATATAAAAATTTTTCCAAATTTTTCAGACCATAACGAGGCTATGGTTCAAATTTGAGCTAAATCGGACAAGCGTAGCGAAAAATCACACTTTTTGGCCCCTGCTTGATAAGCACGACCAGTGCGTTTTTTGCCTTTGAAAGAGCACGACCCATGCAAACAAAAACATGAAGGATTTTCACACTACAGCATAAGCACGACCCGTGCATATTAAGCACGACCCGTGCTTAATCTGGGCAGTCCAGATTTTCGCGATTTTTGCACTGTAGCACGCAGTTTTCTCATCTTAAATGCTTATTTTCGTTCTTAATCACTTGGGGTTTATTCCCAGGTCAAAACCCTCCATAAAAACAAGGTTTTTAAGCATTGAAAACAACTCAATCATTCAAAGGGAAGATTAGGGTTCTTAATTCTAACAACCCCAATTCTTCAATTTTATCATTTATAACATCCTACTTCCATTTGATTGAGTTAAGTCTTTGTTATAAGGACTTAATGGAAGTATCTAATCATTCTAATCACCCAAACACAACTGAAATTACAGTTTTTGCGTTATACACAACTCACCAAGAACAACAATCAAAAGCTTGGAATATTTACCTCAAACTCTTCCAATTATGCCCTTGTGAATGCTATAATCAAGCTTGCTAATTCCAAGTCTTCAAGGACCTCAATCTTCTGCAGAAAATCAGCCAAGAACTTGCTCCCGTAACTCCCAATTTTCTGCACACAAGTCTTGCTTATATATCTCCAAGATTTGCACTTTGGTCCTTGAAGTTGCATATTTCAAAGTTTTGCCACAAATTACACAATTTATGACAAATAATCAACTTTTATAACATTTTAAGTCCAAGACTTAAAATATTATTACGAAACAAGTCCTTTTCTGTCCAAATGACCAAATTACCCTTTTGGGGTAAAATGACCATTTTGCCCTTTTTATTATAATTATATAATAAATACATTTTTGGCGTTACAAATTCTCCCCTCCTTTAAGAGATTTCGTCCCCGAAATCATACAAAAAGTTGAGGATATTTCTCCCTCATCTCACTTTCGGTCTCCCACGTCATGTCGGAACCTTTGTGATGACGCCAAAGGACTTTCACCATACTGATCTTCTTGTTTCTAAGCTGTCTTATTTTGCGGTCTAGCACTCGCTCAGGTTGTTCCGGGTATCTCAGCTTTTCATCCACTTCAATTTCAGCAAGAGGTACTTGTTGAGATTTATCAAACAACGTCTTCCTCAAATGGGACACATGGAATACATCATGTATACCATGAAGTTCATCAGGTAAATCCAATCTATACGCCACGGCTCCAACTCTTTGGGATATACGGAAAGGTCCAATGAAACGAGGACTCAACTTTCCTTTCTTTCCAAAACGAATTAAGCCTTTCCAAGGGGATACTTTGAGCATTACCATATCTCCCACTTGGAACTCTATCGGTTTCACCCGTCTGTCCGCGTACTGTTTCTGTCTATTCTGAGCTACCTTCAAATTTTTGCGTATCAGTTTGATCTTTTCCTCGGTTTGCGCTACAATTTCGGGTCCAGCCAACGGCTTTTCCCCAACTTCAGTCCAGCAGGTCGGAGTACGGCACGGTGTTCCATACAAGGCTTCATACGGGGCCATCTGAATGCTGGAATGATAGCTGTTATTGTACGCGAATTCCACTAAAGGCAAATGATCTTCCCAGCTTCCACCGAAGTCAATGACACAAGTTCTCAACATATCTTCCAAAGTCTGGATTGTTCTTTCACTCTGACCATCAGTCTGTGGATGATACGCGGTACTCATAAGTACTTTTGTACCCAATTGCTCTTGAAGACTCTGCCAAAAATGGGAAGTAAATCTGCTGTCTCTGTCCGACACAATCGATGCTGGTACTCCATGCCGACAAAATACTTCATCAATGTAGATTTTCGCCAGTTGATCTACTCTGTGCTTTTCCTTATATGGTATAAATTGTGCCGATTTGGTCAATCGATCCACAATCACCCATATAGAATCATAACCTCGCGGTGTCCGCGGCAATTTTGTCACGAAATCCATGGTAATATGGTCCCATTTCTTTTCTGGAATCGGCAATGGCTGTATTTCTCCATACGGTTTCTGATGGTTTGACTTAACTTGCAAACAAGTCAAACATTTTTCCACAAATCTTCCAACATCTCTTTTCATTCGAGGCCACCAATACATCGGTTTTAACGTCCGATACATCTTGGTGCTGCCCGGATGAACTGCATATCTGCTATAATGGGCATCTTCCAGAAGTAATTTTCACGCCTCTCCCTGTTTTGGGACCCACACACGTCCTCCGAATGTCTTCAATTTCTGAGTATTTTCTTCCAGATGCTTCAAGTATCCAACCATTCTTTCACTTTTTACATTCTCCGGCTTACACGCTTCCTCTTGCGCCAAACGAATCAATCCTGGTAACCGGCTCACTACACCCATACACGCGGACGTAACTTTCAGAGGAGTTTCTTTTCGGCTTAGAGCATCTGCCACCACATTCGCCTTACCGGGGTGGTACTGAATTTCACAATCAAAATCTTTCAACAGGTCCATCCACCTTTGTTGTCTCATGCTGAGCTCTTTCTGGTCGAAGAGGTACTTCAGGCTCTTATGATCAGTGTAAATAACAAACTTTACACCATATAAATAATGTCTCCACAACTTCAACGCTAGAACCACCGCAGCTAATTCCAAATCATGAACTGGATACTTCTTTTCAGCATCTTTTAATTGGCGAGACGCATATGCTATGACTCGACCTTTTTGCATTAAAACACATCCAAGGCCGATTCTTGAAGCATCGCTGTAGATTACATACTCTTCTCCGCTTTGTGGTAGTACTAACACTGGTGCTTCACATAAAGCTTGTTTCAGTTTCTGGAATGCTTCTTGCTGCTCTTTAGCCCAAGTAAATTTTTCACCTTTCTTAGCCAACTTGGTCAACAGGACAGCTATCGAAGAGAAATTCTCAACAAATCTTCTGTAATAGCCTGCCAAACCAAGAAAACTTCTTACTTCAGTGGGACTTCTAGGCGGTTCCCATTTCATCACGGCTTCAATCTTTGCTGGATCTACTTTCACCCCTTCAGCATTGATTACATGGCCAAGGAATTGGACTTCTCTTAACCAAAATTCACACTTGGAGAATTTAGCATACAGCTTTTCTTGGCGAAGTAACTCCAATACTTGTCGTAGGTGCACTTCATGTTCGGCTTGGCTTCGCGAATACACCAAGATGTCATCAATAAACACTATCACCGAGGTATCAAGGAACGGTCGGCACACTCGGTTCATAAGATCCATGAATACGGCTGGAGCATTGGTTAACCCAAAAGGCATCACCAAAAACTCATAATGACCGTATCTCGTTCGGAAAGCTGTCTTCGGAATGTCTGACTCCCTTATCTTCAACTGGTGGTATCCTGACCTCAGATCAATCTTGGAAAAGTAGGACGCGCCTTGTAGCTGGTTGAACAAGTCGTCTATTCTGGGTAGCGGGTACTTATTCTTCACCGTGATCTTGTTTAGTTCCCGATAGTCAATACACATGCGCATTGACCCATCCTTCTTCTTGACAAACAGAATAGGGGCTCCCCACGGCGATGTACTTGGTCTGATGAAACCCCTGTCTAACAATTCTTCCAATTGCTTCCGAAGTTCCACCATCTCTGAAGGTGCTAAACGGTATGGAGCTCGAGCAACAGGAGCAGCTCCCGGAATCAGTTCAATCGTGAACTCCACCTGTCGATCTGGTGGCAACCCTGGAAGTTCATCTGGAAACACATCTGGGAACTCGTTCACCACATTCACATTCGCTACCCCCACTTTAATCGGTTGAGCCACCGATACATAAGCTAGATAGGACATCCCTCCTTTACTGATACAGCTTCGGGCTTGAGCAAAGGAGATAACTGGCATTCGTAACCGAGGTCGTTCACCTTGAATTCTCATCCATTCCCCTTTCGGTGATAACACTGTAATACTTTTATTTCTGCAATCCACGTTAGCATAATTTGTTGCTAACCAATCCATTCCCACAATTACACCAAATTCGTTGGTAGTCATCGGCTTCAAATCTATAGGGAAAACGGTCCCGTAGATTTTAAGCTGACAACCTTCCATATGTTCAGAAACCCAGACATATCGGCCGTCTGCTATAGCTACTTCTAAGCTTTCATCCATCGGGGTTAAAGGTACATTCAAGCGAGGCAATAAAGATTCCGATACAAAACAGTGAGTGGCTCCCGGATCAAAATAACATATACAGGTATGGTATTGAGAGTGAAAATACCTGTCACTACATCCGTCTTCTCACGGGCTTCTTCCACAGTCATCTGGAACGCTCGTGAGGCCACTGGTCGTCCCCTGTTCCTCGGCTCTTCTTTCTTTCCCACTTGATCATCCCTGGGCCTTTCGCTATATACACCAGATTTCAGTTGGGGACAATTTAGGCGAATATGATCCGTAGCTCCGCATTGGAAGCACCTACGGTCCGCCCGACAGTCCCGTATAATATGACCCGGTTTTCCACAATTTCGACAGACCATTGACCCATTATCGCTGCGACAACTGCCCGTATGCCTTTTTCTGCATTTCTCACACCACTTGCCTTCGTCCCTCTGACTTTTTCCTTTAGACCCGGATTGTTGCGACTTTTTCTGAGGCGTCCAAACTTGGTCTTCCGCCTTTCGTTTCGTTTCTATAACTTTCTTTTCATCTTCCTGCCGCTTCAGTTCTGTTTCTCTTTCCGTGGCTCGATCCACCACTTGTCGGAAAGTAGTTAGTTTTAGCGGTTGCACAATCTCTCTAATTCGGGTTGTCAACCCCCGAACATACTTGTCGATCTTTCTCTTTTCAGTGTAGATATGGTGTTCCGCAAACCTAGCTTTCTCAAGAAAGCTAAGAGTATATTCCTGGACAGATCGGGAACCCTGTTCCAAATGCAGGAATTCATCTTCCAATTTCTGAATAGCTACCTCCGAGCAATATTCTTCATTGAACTTTGTCTTGAATTGCTCCCAAAGTATCGATTGGGACGAATCAAGATCCAGTGATCTATAGTAGGTTTGCCACCAATGTAGTGCGCCACTTGTAAGTTGGTTCGTGGCAAATTCCACTTTATCTTCATCCGCACACTTGCTTACTCGGAACACCTTTTCCATATGCATGATCCATTCCATAGCCTTGACTGGATCATCTGTCCCTGAGAATTCCTTTGGTTTACAACCAAGGAAAGATTTATATGTACACCCGACTTTCCTTGCAGAGGCTTCCCCACCTTGTGTTTCTTTTACTGCCCGGGCTCTACTTTCTCCCTGGCTTTCGTTTTCTGGCTGCCTGTCATGAACACTTTTTGCAGCCTCTTCAGTAGGATCCGGATTTGCACTTGGGTTGGGATTGCCACTCGGGTCGGGATTGTTCGATAATACTGGCATCATCTGCCTAACCATTTCTTCCACGATGGCTCGTATATCAGGTGGATTTTGTCCCATCGGTTCCCTTGCTGGTGCTCTTCGCCCAACGGAGCCGCGTGACCTAGCTGGTCCACTTCTTGCAGTTCCACGTGACCTAGCTGGTCCACTTCTTGCAGTTCCACGCGAATTCACACCAGTAGGATTGCTTCGTGTATTTCTCATACTTCAAGATTTCAACAAACCGTTAGATTACATATATAATAACAAACTTATATATATCTAACAGTCCAATTATCTGTGTTTCTCTCAAGGTTTAAGTCCAGGGATCTAATCTAAGACACCTAGTTCACTTAAACCACGGCTCTGATACCAACTTGTAACACCCGACTTATTAACAAAACACCCTAAAAATTTTTCATTTTTACATACCAAATATTTTACAATAAAAACCATAAGTAGGGGTATTAGTTAACAAAATACGAGTACAAGTGTATCACGAAGTACAATACATAAATATTATACATTCTTCAAGCCGGGTATTACTTCAACACTAAGTCCTCAGTCACGGACTTTATCTTTTCCCTTAGCAGGGTCACGCTCACCTGCAGGGACATATCAAACAAACCGTGAGCTACAAAGCCCAATGAGTAATCAAAAAATAAGTACATGTATAAGAATAACATTTCTCTATACAAAGTCAAACAGGTATTATCACACAATACAAAATCAAACATGGCTCACGGGTTAGCCCGCTATTGCCTTGGCTCACGGCTTATCCGGTCTTGCCTATGTATAAGTTTAGCACATCAAATAACCCATGGCTCACGGCTTATCCGGTCTTGCCTAGACTCACGGCTTTATCCGGTCTTGTCTATATTATTTATATAGATACATTGACTCACAGCTCCGTTCTTGTCTATAACAGACTCACGGCTTATCTGGTCTTGTCATATCATTAATTTAGATTGACTCACAGCTTATCTGATCTTGTCATATCAAATCATATATCTGTCATTTTTCGTCCCCAAAACTAT
The DNA here is from genome assembly GCA_023525715.1 of Cichorium intybus. NCBI lineage: Eukaryota > Viridiplantae > Streptophyta > Magnoliopsida > Asterales > Asteraceae > Cichorium > Cichorium intybus. Next base: position 10,370,364 of record CM042015.1, on the reverse strand, counting down.
TTTCAATCCGCAGCTGCTCAACAATCATATATCACATCAAATACGAGTGAGATTACTCACCTGAAGGTTTGCTACAACTAGCTCTTAGCGGTTCTTGCCTTTCAATGTTTTTCGCGAAATCTTGTCCCGTACCTATAATTCATTCATTTTCAAAATGATTATAGGTTAATACCCATTTCAATTAACCCTAATACACTAGAGTTCAATAAAACAATGTTATAAACAATGCCTAGTTAATAAACTTTCCGTTTACTAACTTTATATGAATTTTACTATTCACCGAGGCATTCGGATCGGTCTACAGTGCCCCCGAGGGGTCGAAAACTCGATATAAAAATTTTTCCAAATTTTTCAGACCATAACGAGGCTATGGTTCAAATTTGAGCTAAATCGGACAAGCGTAGCGAAAAATCACACTTTTTGGCCCCTGCTTGATAAGCACGACCAGTGCGTTTTTTGCCTTTGAAAGAGCACGACCCATGCAAACAAAAACATGAAGGATTTTCACACTACAGCATAAGCACGACCCGTGCTTAATCTGGGCAGTCCAGATTTTCGCGATTTTTGCACTGTAGCACGCAGTTTTCTCATCTTAAATGCTTATTTTCGTTCTTAATCACTTGGGGTTTATTCCCAGGTCAAAACCCTCCATAAAAACAAGGTTTTTAAGCATTGAAAACAACTCAATCATTCAAAGGGAAGATTAGGGTTCTTAATTCTAACAACCCCAATTCTTCAATTTTATCATTTATAACATCCTACTTCCATTTGATTGAGTTAAGTCTTTGTTATAAGGACTTAATGGAAGTATCTAATCATTCTAATCACCCAAACACAACTGAAATTACAGTTTTTGCGTTATACACAACTCACCAAGAACAACAATCAAAAGCTTGGAATATTTACCTCAAACTCTTCCAATTATGCCCTTGTGAATGCTATAATCAAGCTTGCTAATTCCAAGTCTTCAAGGACCTCAATCTTCTGCAGAAAATCAGCCAAGAAGTTGCTCCCGTAACTCCCAATTTTCTGCACACAAGTCTTGCTTATATATCTCCAAGATTTGCACTTTGGTCCTTGAAGTTGCATATTTCAAAGTTTTGCCACAAATTACACAATTTATGACAAATAATCAACTTTTATAACATTTTAAGTCCAAGACTTAAAATATTATTACGAAACAAGTCCTTTTCTGTCCAAATGACCAAATTACCCTTTTGGGGTAAAATGACCATTTTGCCCTTTTTATTATAATTATATAATAAATACATTTTTGGCGTTACATATATATATATATATATATATATATATATATATATATATATATATATATATATATATATATATATATATATATATATATATATATATATATATATATATATATATAGAGAGAGAGAGAGAGAGAGAGTTGGGATCCAATAAAAAGTAATATTTTGGTAGGAAGGTAAGAAATCAGTTATTAAGGTATAAATGGTTATAATTAAGGTAAAAATGATATATTTTTGTAATTGATTTCAGTTCATTTAATCTTACATATATATACACCAAAAATATGGTTGCATCTTAAAAGACATTATTATGATTTGATGAGTGATGAGATTCCTTCCTACCTTCCTACCAAAATATTACTTCTTACTGGATCCCAATTCTATATATATATATATATATATATATATATATATATATATATATATATATATATATATATATATATATATATATTTATATATATATATATAATTTTATATATATACACCCAAACACCTAATATTTTGAAAAGTGGGGAGTTTCCCATGTGTTGAAATTGGATGGGTGAGGGGAGTATTTGTGAAGTGTTGCGGTGGCTAGGACGGCGTTCACCACACTCACCGTGGTGACACCTCACTCCTCACCGGTGATGCGAGCCTTCCATAATGCCTTGCCTAAGGAGTGTATGAAGCGGATGTTTAAGCAAAAACTATATATAGCTATAACTATTTTTCTTCATGGCAATTTCATTGTTCTAATGAATCTTTAAAAAGTTAGTGGAATTATACATCAATTGTGAAAATTTTAATGGAAATGTAACTAAATGACACGATAAAGTGTTGAAAACTACCCAAATAATTGATATGAAAATAATAAAGAGAACAAATTTGAAAGTATCATATACTATAAAAAAGGTATGTTAATGGTAACGTAAAACACCAAAACTGCTTTAGTAACGAATAATACGGAGGATGAGAGTATGAGATGGCCACCACAACTAATGAGAAGTGTTATAAAAATTGTCTTTTTTTGGAGGAAGAACCTAAGAAGAGTAGTGCTTTAAACTTTACGTTACATACATAGATATTTAAGTGTTGAGAAATTAATTTCCAATATTGCGTTTTCTTTATTCACAAACATTCCAACGGCTCATCCTCAGAAGTATTTTGCATAAAAAATACGCCTACTTATATTCTAACAAGGCGAATACCCGTACGTTGTGCAGGAATAAAAATTATATAATCGATATACTAACAAATATATATTGTGAATAATAATTAGATTGTTGTTTTAACTATAAAATAATACTCTTATACTAAAATAAAAAAAGTTGATATACACTTTTGACATTGTATTTAACAATAATAAAAAATAGATATCTATTAGAAAGCTAAAAATTAAATATTTTAAAGTAGTTATAATAATATAATGCAATTAACAAATAATATTCAGATTAATATGCTTGAAAATAGATATTTAGTTATTTTGCATCATAATTATTTTGCATTTATTTGCAACAGAAAATGAAAATACAAAAATAAAGACAGATATGTTATATAATAAACAAATACCATCCCTGGTCTCATTATAACATTTTTATTTTTAAGATTTGTTGCATCTCATATCCTACACAATTGCACTAAAATAATTCATTCGCCTTTCATGTGGTTGAAGTTAACTATTTATATTAAACAACATATTTAATGAAAACTAACTGATTCCATTAAATAGTTATTTTAATGTCAAAACTTTTTAATTCTAACTAATCATTAAATCACTATAATTCCAAATGGTTTTAACCTTAATATAGTTAATTGATACTTATGGAATTTAAAATAATGAATAATACTAACATTAAATATAAAGAATCATGTATTTTCAACTTTAACTAAATTGGTTGTTGAATGTTGATATCAAATTTAAATAATAATTTATTTAAATACAAAATAATAACAATATACCAATTGATCATGCTAGAGGCTATCGTATACTGATTCAACAAATTTTACACATTACATATACAATAACATTAAAAATATATTTTGTCGTCAAATTTAACAACTAAAAGCTAACGTTTATTTAAAATGAGTTAGCATAATATATATTATAATATCATTATCTATATATATATATATATATATATATATATATATATATATATATATATATATATATATATATATATATATATATATATATATATATATATAAATTTATCATAACATTTATGAGTACAAACTAATAATATGAATGATTTTTGTGATTATTAAATTAATATATTAATAAATAAACAATAACAAATATTTGTTAATCATAATTTTAAATCATTGATCATCTTTTTTTTTTGAACGACTCATTGATCATCTATCACATTAAATTGATGTGTGTATATGTATATATTGAATAACAAACATATCAAACATATTGATCTTTATACATAACAAAGAACAAATAATACGAAAGAAAATTAATACAACAACTTTTAATAACACAAAAATCTTAAAACACCTATGATAACATTTATATTCAAAAACAACATATTGAACATTCATAAATCATACAAAAACAACATATAAGCACCAACATACATTTGATATGTTTTCTTTTTTGAGAAAATTTATCAAACTCTCGTTTTTTATCCTTTTACTAAAAAAGAAGATTATCGGTATTGTAGATTTACCTCTCATCACAAACTATATTATCCCAAGAAATTTAACATTATAACCATTGATGCTTCAAAACACATTTCTTCATCTTCATATTTGCATCACAAACTCTTCAAAATATGATGATTTTTGTGAGAAAATCTTGTTTATATACTACTAATATACTCACTACATATTAATGAGAGGAAGATAAAAAGTCATTAGTTTTATAAATATGAAGAAACAATTAGCTAAAACCTATTAAATCTAATAATAGGAAGCCATAAGTTAGAAAACTTTTGAGTGGTAGTGATTAATTGCTTGAAAGTTGAAAAGTTGTGGAGGTTTCAAATGAATATGATGCAAGAATGAGACATATCTTGAACCATATCATTTGGATGGCCTCCTTTATAAGATTTATATAGATAGATATAGATATAGATATAGATATAGATATAGATATATATAGATTATATAGATATAGATAGATATAGATATAGATATAGATATATAAATATAGATATAGATATAGATATAGATATAGATATAGATGTGTATTTAAATTACAACCAAAAGTTGATTGATGTCTTGATGAACATATATTGATAAAAAAATGTTTAAATTTCTACCTTTTTTTACAATTAGTTCAATGATAAATTATTAATTAATTGAAATGGTTGAAATTTTAGGTAAGCTGCTTAGCCCCTAAATAGTCGCTTATATGATATGCGTAAATTATAAATTTGGTCCTCTAGTTCTTTTTTCAGTTACTTTTTTTTGTTTTGTTCATTGTCCATTTTATAACATATTTTGTTCATATTTCGTCAATGCTAACAACCACTTAGTTGAATTTATGAAAATAGTGATGCGATGGAGAAGAAGACGTATGCGGTGGATCAAAAGATTTTGGAGATGGAGATACTGTAAATTTGGGTTACATTTACGTTTTTTCATTGGAATGGACTTTTTCTCCGATTACCCATTGATTGTTTTTATTAGTTTAGACCCACTCGACAAAGTTTCAGGGTTGTAGAATGAATGAATATCGATCAATAATTTAGATAAGTCTATGGATAGTGTATGAAAATATTTTCCAAAATGTGTGATTTCTATCCTATTGCCTGGAATATCACGAAATCAGATTTAAGATAATCAAAAAATGTAAAATTGATCTAGATTTCAGGTCAAATCGAAGACCCAACACACTAGAAAATAAACTCAAGTTCGTGTTTTCTCAGAGACAAAAGAAGAAGAAAAAGAAGTTTTCTTTCGGTTTTCTATGTCATAACTTCTGGCAACGTCAATTCCTTATATATGTGGAAGATGAAGGTTTTCCAAAGGCAAAATGGCTATAACCGGAAAACGCAACGCTTGGGTATTATTCGTGAAAATAATGACGGATCCATTTTCCTCTAAAAGAAGAATCGGCTTCGGGTCGGGGCGCTGCTCCGCACCCTGTAAGGGCGGTCCCCCCGCTGACCGGACAGCGGAACCCTCGCTAGGGGCGCTGCCCCTAGAACCCCGCCTCCAGGGGCACTGCCCTGGACCCCCGTTGTAACGACACAAAAATCTCGAATTTATATTCGAGAAAATACGTAAGGAAAAGACCAAAAATATTTTGAAAGTTTTAAAATAAATTACTTAGAAATGTGGTAAAATACCAAAAGTTTGGAGAAAGATGATGAAAAAAGGGCAAAATGGTCATTTGACATCCAAATGACTTTTAAGTAAGGAAAATATGATTTTTGGAGCTAATATGTAATGAAATAAAAATTTTGACACCAAATAATGGTGATAAGTATTTGAAAGTTAATTCTAGTAAAAAGGGTAATTTGGTCATTTGACCATATACAATAATTGTTATAAAAGTATAATTCTAGTTTGGACCAAAAATGTAAGAATTTTAGCTTTTTGTGGCCAAACTTAATATTGGTGTTAAAAGACCAAGAAATGAAAGTTCAGGGGCTATTGTGTCATTTCACAAAGATGGAAAAATATATATAGGAGAAAATATATCATAAATGGTCATAATTTAGGAGAGAACTTCTGGGAATTCTGTGGAAGAATCGAGAGCATGATTTCAAGAAGATGAGCGAGGGATTGAAGCGAGGATTGAAGAGTTACACTTGGAATTAGTGATTCCAAGCTTCTAAGGTAAGATTTCCATGATCTAAGCTAATGGTTTCAAGTTGTGGTGGGTAATCTCCAAACTGAAATTTTGTATGAAGCTAATATAAAGAATTCAAACACTTTATCTTGCTCAAAATCATCAAGTAAACATGTTGTAACCCTTGAACATGTTGAAAATCAAGAAATGATGATTTTGGTTCAAGAACATTAGTCACGGGTATGGATGCACAAGTGGTTTTGATTAGTCTAATAGGTTAGAAATGATGAAAGAAAACTTGTATTAACAAGTAATTCAATGGAATTGAAGATTTAATACAAAGATGATGAAATGGGTTTTTAGCCCATGAACCCTAGAAATGGGTTTATGAGTTGGAACTGATTTCATATGATTCTAATGGTTTTGTTAAGCCAAAAATGTCATAAGTGAAGTAAGAAAATCAGTTTCAAGCCTTAAATTTCCATAAAACGATTTTTGGAGAAAAATGGTGTTTTTCGGAAGAATTTTCAAGTTATAAAGAAGATTGATAATTTTGTAGTTTAAAATCAAGTATAAGTTGGTATTTAGGGCCTGGAAATGACCCTAAACCAATTAAGTTGTGTATTAAGAACATATCTTAAAATCATCAAAGTATGTTGCTATTGTTGAAAAAATTGGAATTTTGTTCAAAAGCCTTAGAATTCAATTTTACATGATCAAATCAATTCTAAGGGGTTTTAATGAGTTCCATATGTGGAAATTGTAGAAATAAGTCAGTAGAAGTGATTAATATTGCACAAATTCGGTTTTGGACAAACAAATGCAAAAACGGGAATGTTTGGAAAATAATTAAAATCTATGATTTTTATGGTTAAAAACTTGAAGTAAATGAATGGTTTTGGTCATGGAACAAACCTTAGTGATTAAGTCGTGTATTAAGGGCTTAAAATGAGGAAAATGGGAATTTATACCATAAAAATCGCAATTTTCTGGTTCCTGCAGACCAGGTCGCGACGCGACCTACACCCCCGTCGGGTCGCGATCCTGCGCCTGGGGAATATTAAGCAAACTTCTCCTGCTTCCTTGTAACGCCAAGATACTTTATTATATAATTATAATAAAAGGGTAACTTGGTCATTTTACCTTGTAAGGGTAAAATGGTCTTTTGGACAGAAAAGTATTTGGTTAGAAATAATATTTTGAGTTTTGGACTTAAAATGTTATAAAAACTGATTTTTGGTCGTTTTACCGAAAAAGGGTATTTTGGTCATTTGACCAAGTCAACGACCAATTATGTAAAAATATTGTTGGTTGTGGCCAAAATGTAAGAAATGGAAGTTTTATTGTAATAAAACTTGATTTGGTGGTCAAAGTTCAAGAAATGGAACTTTAGGACCAAAATTGTAACATTTTATGGTATAAATAAGAGAGAGTTGACTCTCTCTTTGACCAACCAAATGTGCAGCAACGGGAGGAGCTTGGAGGGTGCGATTTCTGCAGGAAATCATGAATTGAAGCAAGGAATTAGAACTATGGTTTGGAATTGATGATTCCTAGGCTTGAAAGGTTAGTAAATTCACTTTCTAGCCAAGTTTTTGAATGTGTTGTTCACGTGATGAACTAAAAACTGAAATTCAGTTGTGAATAAGTGTTGGAATAGCCTAATGCTTCCATTGAGTCATACTAGAAAGGACTTAACTCAATAAAATGGAAGTAGGTTGTTATAATTGATAAATTTGAAGTTTGGGGTTGTTAGAACTAAGAACCCTAATTCTTCATTTTGATTGATTTAGTTGTTTTGAATGGTTGAAAACCTTGTTAAAGTATAAGGTTTTAGCCTAGGAACAAACCCCAAGTGATTAAGAACGAAAATAATCACTTAAGATAAGAAAACTGCATGCTACAGTGAAAATCGCGACTGGACAGGAAGCTGCACAGGCGCTGGGCGCGGTGCGCCTCCTTCTGGGCGCAGTGCGCCTGTAGGCAGACCTTGGGCAGGAACTTTTTAACGCTATCTTTTGCGTTGCTTGTCCGTTTTAGCTCAAATTTGGACCATAGGCTCGTTATGGTCTGAAAAGTTTGGGAAAATTTTTAGATTGGGTTTCCGACCCCTCGGGGGCACTGTAGACCGATCCGAATGTCCCGGTGAATAGTAAAATTCACAAAAAGTTAGTAAACTGGAAGTTTATTAATTAGACATTGTTTGTAACAATGTTTTATTGAACTCTAATGTATTAGAGTTAGTTGAAATGGGTATTAACCGATAATCATGTTGAAAATGATTAAATTATAGGTACGGGACAAAATTCTACGGATCGTATCGGAAAGCAAGAAACAACCGGAATTTGATGCAGCTAGCATCCAGGTGAGTAATCTCACTGATATCATATATGATATATGATGATTGAACTGTTATAGGTTGAAACAGCTTCGAAGGACGAAAATGACAAGAGTAAAGATAGAAGAAAATGACAAGACCAGATAAGCTGTGAGTTTATTATAGACAAGAACGGAACTGTGAGTCAGTTAATATTGACAAGACCAGATAAGCCGTGAGTCTCTAATAGACAATAACGGCACTGTGAGTCAAACCTTTATATAGACAACAGCGGGCTTACCCGTGAGTCTAGGCAACAGCGGGCTAACCCGTGAGCCATATTTTATTCTGATAAGTCAAACCTTTATATAGACAACAGCGGGCTTACCCGTGAGTCTAGGCAACAGCGGGCTAACCCGTGAGCCATGGTTTACTTTGATGAGCCAAACTTATATAGACAACAGCGGGCTAACCCGTGAGTCTAGGCAACAGCGGGCTAACCCGTGAGCCACGGCAACAGCGGGCTAACCCGTGAGCCATATCTAACCGGTGCAGCCTATATGGCTATGATATTGTTACAGGTACATGGTGCGGCCTTTTGGCTATGATATCGGGTTATGAAACCCAGCTGATGCGGCCTGCGGGCTATGATATATATATTGATATTGTTTTGGTGCAGCTTATATAGCTATGACACAGGGTGCGGCTTGAATAGCCATGAAATACGATGCAGTCCATTGTGACTAAGAACCATGGGACAGAAATGGTTAAATATGAGTATATGTGCAAATAACTGACGTGAATTGCTAATTACAGGTTATTGTGATTCAGCCGGTAAGGCTACAGATTAGGATGTGAAATCCTAGAAGATATTTGGCCAGCCAGTAAGGCTAGGAGTTTGGATTCGATATCCAGACAAATACATGATTGTATTTTATACGTGTTATTTGCAGGAATGATTACTCACTGAGCTTTGTAGCTCATACCGTTTGTTAAATGTCCCTGCAGGTTAGCATGATCCTGACAAGGGAATAGATGGAGTCCGAGACTCGAGAAGTAGGACTCTTAGATGCTGTCAGTAGCAGCCCGGCTTCAAAGGAGATTATGGTATTATATACTCTCCTTGATACACTTGTACCCGTTTTATTAAAAAAAAATACCCCTTTGTTATGGTTTTAAGTACTAAAACCTTTGTTAAAAATGAAAAATTTTTCAGGGGTGTTTTGTTTTAAAAGCCGGGTGTTACAAGTTGGTATCAGAGCCGTGGTTTAAGTGAACTAGGTGTCTATAGAGTAGATTCCTGGACTTAAACCCTGAAACAGTAGACATGATGAACTGTTAGGTGTATATAGTTGTTATTATATATATATAACCTAACTATTGCTGACTTCTAATGTATAAGAAGTACGAACAGCGAATATTACTGGTAGAAATTTAGGGCGCGAAGCTCTAGGAAATGGACCAGCTTATTCTGGAGACTCCATTGGATGAGGAGCAAAAAGGGGACGAATAGCAGAAATCCACATGTTGGGCAATATTTGCTGATGTGGTCAGAAAAAGAAATCGGTTGCTCACCCTGATTGATATTCAAGGTGAAAGAACAGTAGTTGAGACTACAAGAAAAGCAGAAAACGATTAGTGGACGCTTCGGGAGAAGTTACCACAGACTGGGTCCAACCGTATAGAGAAAGGACCAAAACAGAGCCACTATGTATAGTGATCAGTGCAGGAAAGGCACTAAGGAAGATTGTAGAGTTGAGACTCTACTGTTGACATGCTGAAATTGCAGATGATAGGAGCAGATTACTCGAGCTTGTTGTATGGGACGGAAGTGGTTCCAGCGTGGAACTATAGATCACTTCTCTATGAAATACTCACATGCTAAATGTGGAGTGACGGGTGATGAACCCAAGAAAGAAAGAAGGAACGAATGGTCGAAAAGGACCCATGGTACCATGAGCATCCCAGTAGATTGTGGAAGAAGCTCGTGAGGAGACTGATATAGTCGCATATGTCATTGTTCTGAATATAACTCGTGTATGTTATATTTGATCCATGAAGCTATGCTTTGGATCGATGACTTGATGTCTTGTTTGAAAATTTTCATCAATGATTTTGGATGAAATATTTGAAATAGCTATTGTAGATAGCAAGTATGTTCAAGATATTGAACACCTGGAAAGTAGTCCGCCTAGGATTTACGGGACCCTTTTCCCTATGAATCTGAAGCCGATGACTACCAGTGAATCTGAAGCAATTGTGCTTATAAATTGGTTAGCAATGAATTATGCTAACATAAATTGTAGAAATATGAACATGATTGTTCAGAAAGCAGAAATGAGCGGATGAAAATCCATGGTAAATGACCGTTGTTGAGAATACCGGTTAGTTTCTTTGCTTAAACTCGGAAAAGAGTTAGTAAAGGAATGATGTTGTAGTTGGCATACGTGGTATGGGCCAAGCTTAATAAAGTGGTAAAAGTAGTGTACTACTTTAAATAATTTTCGGATGATTCTTTTGAAAAGAACTTCCAAGATTTCTGTCAGATTGGCAAGAAGAGCTTATGATTAAGCTGGTATTGGGAGCCGTTCCTGTTATCTAGGCTCTGTGTTGATTGGCCTCTGCAGAGATGGCAGAATGGTAAAACAATTGGAAGAAATTGTTTTAAATTAGGATCTCCTATGACTGTAGGTGTCATCAGATGGAGCCCTATCTGTTTGAAAAGAAGAAAGATAAGTTAATGTGTATGTACATTGACTATTGAGAATATGATATTCTCGAAACCAGATTGAATATGAGGTACATTGTACCAGATACTGGAGTTACTTCACTGAGTTAAGTGATATGTTAAATTCTCCAAGTATGAAAAATTTGGCTAAAAGAAGTTTCAACTCTTTGGACATGATAATAATGCCAGAGATGATAAAGTATATCCAGTGGGAAATGGTGCTGATGTGATAAGACAGAAACCACCTTGGAATCTGACTGAATTAGTAGTAGTTTCCTTGGATTGGCGGGTTATTATGGGAGAGTTGTAGAAAACTGCTCCTTGACTGTTGTACAGTTGACTAAGGTTGACTAATAAAAGTGTAAAGTCTGAGTGGTAGAAAGACCACAGATATGTTGTAAAGGTTTGGAATAAACCTTGTGTGAACCTCTAACATTAGCAATGGTGCTAAGTAGAGAAGATAGATTGGATCATTAAAATGTATCCAACGTTGAATGTGAATGCATGACATTGCAGTAGCAATTATGAACGTGGCATTTAAGCTTTGGAAACACTACTTGTATGGTGTAAAGCTTATTGCGATGAGATCATAAAAGTTGAAATACTTAACTGATCAAAAGAAGCTGAAAATGAGATAGTAAAGATAGATGGGTTACTTAGAGATTTCGGGTAAGAAATCTTGTACCATCTCAGAAAGGCGTATGTGATTACAGATGCCTTGAATTAGAAAGAGTAACCTTTGTAGGTTACATCCACGTGTATGAACATGGCAAATTGATTACCTGAGTTGATTCGGGTAGCACAGAAAGATGTGTGCAAGTCTGAAAACATGAAAAGTGAATGAATGATTGAATAGTAGCGGAAGTTAGTTGGAATATCACAGTGATTTAACACCCGTGGAGGTTGTGAATGTGAATTCCAAAGTCAAACGAAACATGAAAATCATCTTGAAGAGATGTATTTTGTATCAGATATGCAGCATACCCGAGGCAATACCAAACAGTATAGGTCGATAAAACCTATGTGTTGGTGGCCGGGGCTGAAGAAAGACATTGCAAGATATGTGAAAAATGTTTGACTTGTGTGTAACTACAGTCAAATCATTAGAAGTATGTGGACTGTTGGTCCCAAAAATGAAATGGGACGAAAAATATCATAGACTTTGTAGTAAAGTCTTTGCAAGTACCGCATGGGTATGACACCACATGGGTGATTGCGGTTCGATTGATGAAATCAGTATAGATTTATACTGGCTAAGAAGAAATTAAGAGTGGAAAAGTAGTGAAAAACTACATAGAAAAAGAAAATTGTCGACGTGAGTTACCGGCAAGGATGGTATCGGACCGAAATAACAAAATTATTCTTTGAATTTAGCATAAAATTCAAGAATAATTAGTTCAAAAGTACTAGTAAGTACTGTGTACGAATCGCAGATGGATTGATGAGGTAGGATAATGATGCAGACCTTAGGAATTATGCCTGAAATCTTCATAACAGATCCTAGTGGAAAACTAGATGACCGTCTATCCTTGATAGAAGTTGTAGATTAGTATAGGTATTATACTAGTATTTTATTGACTCGTAGGAAGTATTGTTTAGACTACCGTGTTGCACGCCGATTTGCTAGACAAAAGTTGAGGAGAAGCCGTTGATTAAACCCGAGATTGTATCTCAAACAGAAGAAAAGATTTGGCAAGGTCGAAAAAGCTTGGAAATAGACCAAGATCGACAAGAGTAGTATGCGGATTTTCGAGTAAAACCATTGAAACCCCAAGTAAGGGAAGATAGTGGAACTCAAAATGACCCTCCGGAAGGACTAGAAATTGATGTGGGACAAAAAGGAAAGTTGAATCCTTGTTGATTGAACCTTTCCGTATATCCCAATCGCAAGAATTGCGGTGTATTGATTGAAAATCCTTGATGAACTTCAAGATGATTGTAAAGTTTTCTATGGGTCTCATGGTTTTGAGAACACAGAGTGTTACGTGTTAACAAATCCCTCATGTGAAATGAGGAAGATAAGTGATTATAGTGCCCGGGACAACCGGATGAGTGATATACGCGTGGTGATATAACCACGAGATACGAAGTTAAGTATGGTTAAAGAGCTGTAGCAAAACCATGAAGGTTTCCATATGATATGAGAAACCGGAATTGTAACGAGAAAGAAATACCCTCGCGTGATAATATGATTTCGGGGACGAAATCTTTTAAAGGAGGGGAGAATTTGTAACGCCAAGATACTTTATTATATAATTATAATAAAAGGGTAACTTGGTCATTTTACCTTGTAAGGGTAAAATGGTCTTTTGGACAGAAAAGTATTTGGTTAGAAATAATATTTTGAGTTTTGGACTTAAAATGTTATAAAAACTGATTTTTGGTCGTTTTACCGAAAAAGGGTATTTTGGTCATTTGACCAAGTCAACGACCAATTATGTAAAAATATTGTTGGTTGTGGCCAAAATGTAAGAAATGGAAGTTTTATTGTAATAAAACTTGATTTGGTGGTCAAAGTTCAAGAAATGGAACTTTAGGACCAAAATTGTAACATTTTATGGTATAAATAAGAGAGAGTTGACTCTCTCTTTGACCAACCAAATGTGCAGCAACGGGAGGAGCTTGGAGGGTGCGATTTCTGCAGGAAATCATGAATTGAAGCAAGGAATTAGAACTATGGTTTGGAATTGATGATTCCTAGGCTTGAAAGGTTAGTAAATTCACTTTCTAGCCAAGTTTTTGAATGTGTTGTTCACGTGATGAACTAAAAACTGAAATTCAGTTGTGAATAAGTGTTGGAATAGCCTAATGCTTCCATTGAGTCATACTAGAAAGGACTTAACTCAATAAAATGGAAGTAGGTTGTTATAATTGATAAATTTGAAGTTTGGGGTTGTTAGAACTAAGAACCCTAATTCTTCATTTTGATTGATTTAGTTGTTTTGAATGGTTGAAAACCTTGTTAAAGTATAAGGTTTTAGCCTAGGAACAAACCCCAAGTGATTAAGAACGAAAATAATCACTTAAGATAAGAAAACTGCATGCTACAGTGAAAATCGCGACTGGACAGGAAGCTGCACAGGCGCTGGGCGCGGTGCGCCTCCTTCTGGGCGCAGTGCGCCTGTAGGCAGACCTTGGGCAGGAACTTTTTAACGCTATCTTTTGCGTTGCTTGTCCGTTTTAGCTCAAATTTGGACCATAGGCTCGTTATGGTCTGAAAAGTTTGGGAAAATTTTTAGATTGGGTTTCCGACCCCTCGGGGGCACTGTAGACCGATCCGAATGTCCCGGTGAATAGTAAAATTCACAAAAAGTTAGTAAACTGGAAGTTTATTAATTAGACATTGTTTGTAACAATGTTTTATTGAACTCTAATGTATTAGAGTTAGTTGAAATGGGTATTAACCGATAATCATGTTGAAAATGATTAAATTATAGGTACGGGACAAAATTCTACGGATCGTATCGGAAAGCAAGAAACAACCGGAATTTGATGCAGCTAGCATCCAGGTGAGTAATCTCACTGATATCATATATGATATATGATGATTGAACTGTTATAGGTTGAAACAGCTTCGAAGGACGAAAATGACAAGAGTAAAGATAGAAGAAAATGACAAGACCAGATAAGCTGTGAGTTTATTATAGACAAGAACGGAACTGTGAGTCAGTTAATATTGACAAGACCAGATAAGCCGTGAGTCTCTAATAGACAATAACGGCACTGTGAGTCAAACCTTTATATAGACAACAGCGGGCTTACCCGTGAGTCTAGGCAACAGCGGGCTAACCCGTGAGCCATATTTTATTCTGATAAGTCAAACCTTTATATAGACAACAGCGGGCTTACCCGTGAGTCTAGGCAACAGCGGGCTAACCCGTGAGCCATGGTTTACTTTGATGAGCCAAACTTATATAGACAACAGCGGGCTAACCCGTGAGTCTAGGCAACAGCGGGCTAACCCGTGAGCCACGGCAACAGCGGGCTAACCCGTGAGCCATATCTAACCGGTGCAGCCTATATGGCTATGATATTGTTACAGGTACATGGTGCGGCCTTTTGGCTATGATATCGGGTTATGAAACCCAGCTGATGCGGCCTGCGGGCTATGATATATATATTGATATTGTTTTGGTGCAGCTTATATAGCTATGACACAGGGTGCGGCTTGAATAGCCATGAAATACGATGCAGTCCATTGTGACTAAGAACCATGGGACAGAAATGGTTAAATATGAGTATATGTGCAAATAACTGACGTGAATTGCTAATTACAGGTTATTGTGATTCAGCCGGTAAGGCTACAGATTAGGATGTGAAATCCTAGAAGATATTTGGCCAGCCAGTAAGGCTAGGAGTTTGGATTCGATATCCAGACAAATACATGATTGTATTTTATACGTGTTATTTGCAGGAATGATTACTCACTGAGCTTTGTAGCTCATACCGTTTGTTAAATGTCCCTGCAGGTTAGCATGATCCTGACAAGGGAATAGATGGAGTCCGAGACTCGAGAAGTAGGACTCTTAGATGCTGTCAGTAGCAGCCCGGCTTCAAAGGAGATTATGGTATTATATACTCTCCTTGATACACTTGTACCCGTTTTATTAAAAAAAAATACCCCTTTGTTATGGTTTTAAGTACTAAAACCTTTGTTAAAAATGAAAAATTTTTCAGGGGTGTTTTGTTTTAAAAGCCGGGTGTTACAATCCTGTTAAGGCTTGGGTCATTTTTTGAAACTTGATACTAGACTTGTCCGATTGACCTCAAATTTCGAACATAGGTTCTAAATGGTCTCAAACTTCGTGGAAAATTGTCGGAACCGAAATACGGCCCCTCGAGGGTACTGTAGTAAAATATGTATAATATACGATTCATTTAAAGTTGGTTATTTTAAAGTTATATACTTATTATGACCCAAGATAGTATTATAAGGACTCTAATGAGTTATAGAATCAGTTAGCATGAATGTTAATGTATAACATGTTAATTATAGGTTCATGCCAAGTGATTATTTAATCACCAAGGAGTATAAATACAAGGAACGTGTAGTCAATCTTCTAGCAATACATGAGGTGAGTACATGCAGTATTTTTACCCATTCTGGGGTACATGGCAAGTAAGTATTTTCAAGATTTCTTATAAAATTTCTATATGTGAAATTATATGCAAGAGTATTATTTCTAACTTGTTTGTGAAAGTATAATGTTATATTTGAAGTTATGTTTTGGTCTATGAACCAATTATGTGAAAGTATGTTTTGGTCTATTAACCAATTATGTGAAAGTATATTTTGAATACAAGTTATATGTATATGAGAAATGTTTAAGCAAGCAGCAAGTATTTTGTATGACTGGTAATTGTAGCAAGCAGCGTTAGTAAGGGAACTATGTTCCAACCTACCCGGGTTAGGTAAGGGGTCTACTGGGAAAAAAAACTCATCGCGAAGTAGATCGCCTCAGCACTTCTATGGTGAGGATTGATCCGTTCTTTCTAGCCATAGAGACTTGGGGTATCACTTATAGTGATTAAAGCCCTAAGTATAAAAATCCAGCAAGCTTATAAAACCAGTCAAAGAAAGTAAGAAAGATGTTAATTTTGTAAAGTATATCATAAAATGATTTTTGAGAAGTAAAGAGTTATAGTATGTTGCTATTATAAAGTTTTGAAAGAAGATATTTTTGCAAGGCATGATATGTAATGATTTTTAAAGATAATGAGCTACGGTATGATATTATTGTAAAACTTTGAAAGATGTTTTATGTTATAACTTTTATAAAAAAATTGGAAAAGAAGTTAAAAGTTTGAGTCTAAAACTCATGTAACTCACGAGACAATTTTTGTCTTACGTATTCTATGTTTTGCCATGTATTCCAGGTCAAAATAAGTTGCTATAAATGGGATGAAGTTTAGCTGGAGTGGAGCTTGAGTTAGCTCCTAATTTGGACGCAAGGTTTAATCCTCTTCTTGCTTACTATGGTTAGATTTGGTATGGATTTGTAACACCCACAGTTTTAAAAATGTAAATTATCGGTTTTTGATAAACCGTATTTTTGTATTCATGTATTTATACGAAAAACCATAGTATTTGAAAACAGTAGAAATGGGGTGTCACACCCGTATTCTCGAGTCCACATTTATCGGTCCGAATGTGCACTCCACACTTCCACTCTCGGAACGTAAACTGAACTCAACTTGTCTCGATAATAATACTGATTACACTAAAATTTGTCGACAACGCTAAAATTACCAACACAAACCAATACTCTGGCACAACCTTGCAATCACCCAACCCAAGTTCCCCCATATTACACCAATACACCATACATCAACCCCGTCCTTTGAATGCTAGCACTAAATCACTAATGGTCCGGTTTGGTTCCTACGTTTTCCCCAAAATACCAAACCCTAACCGAATATTAATAGATACTTTAGATTTCTTGAAATCAAAACAAAATCTATCTGGCTGATATTTAAATACATTTGAAAATGATGGTAAACATTTGAATACAGTCTTGGTAAATCTCGTACAATTTTACTCATTTTTCATATCTAATTATTTATGTTTTATCCAATTCATCTGTTATTAACTAAATACAAGCCAAATAGATTCCTTTTTCATGTGAATGCCTTAACACTACTATGTACTTGGTGTCTTAGATGCACAAACCACATGATAGTTGTAAGATATAGTATATGGCCAAAAAAAATTAATACTAAAAGAGAAACTAAGGCTATGTTTGGCAGACTAACTGAAAAACTAGCTGCTAGCTGAAAAACTAGCTGTAGCTAGAAAACTAGCGACTAACTGAAAAACTAGATGATAATAAATGACGTTTGGTTAAAACTAACTAATAAAACTAACTGGAAATCGTAAAATGACATAAAAGGACATGCACAAAATTAATTCAATATTATAAGAAAAACCATAATACATTAAATTAAATTAAAGTAAATACTAAATAAAATATCACAGATTTTCAAAATAAATTTCTTACATCCCATATCATATTCGCAATATTATGATGAAGTTCTCGCATCTCGTGGCGTGACTCTCGAATGTTCGCATGATTAGATATGGAATGGTTGTTTTGTTCTTTTGAAGGTACGTAATCAAAATGTTGTTCAACGAAGTTGAAAATCATATCTGTCGAGTCATTCCTTCGAATATACTTATGAAGGGTAAAGGAAGCGTAGATATATGTCATTTTGGGATAAAGGAAGCATAGATAATATTTGGGATAAAGAAAGCATAGATAATTTGGGATAAAGGAAACATATCCCTTGTGAGGGTAAAATAGGAACATTTTGAAACGGCTACTCAAAATGTTACTATTAGTAGCGTTTAAAAAACCTAGCTTGTTAGCTAGCTTATAAGTTAGTTTTTGGATTCTCAAACATGTCAAACTAAAAAAGCTCGAAAAAAACGTTAGTTTATACGCTAGCTGTGGCGCGCTAAACTCCTTTATATTGGAGTTGGGTTGTAACCAATTTTAAGAGCAAGATGTAGATGTATAGTCGTATTGGGTTTATAAATTTTGTTCTCTTTTGATAACCATGAAGGGTGTAACGTCCCAAATTCCATAATAAATTTTTCATTTTAAAAACGGGTCAAATATACAAAACGAGTTAACCATTAAAAACCATCCAAATTAAAATTTTGTATTTGAAACATTTAAATCGTATTTAACAAAAACATTTACAAACATTATCCAGCGGAAGACTTGATTATAAAAACCTCAGATGCGATATAGTCGCGTCGTGCTCAAGCTCAAGCCAGCAATTACCTGAAAAACAGTAAAGGTGAAAAAGTAAGCACAAAGCTTGGTGAGTTCTCCAAAATACCACACAATCCAGCATATATAGCACAATCATTCGGGTCATGGTCTCCCGGCTCACCCCAAACAACCTGGTTCTCGGGCTCACCCCGATCCGCCCCGACTAGGACTCGCGGGCCCACCTCGTTCCCCCCGTCGCCGGCTCAATGTGTGGACTCTCGGGCTCACCTCGATCCACCAACGCATGACAACCCCCTCCTAAAATAGTATCGATACTAAACATACTTACCAATCATATAAGCCTAAGCATCCAGATAGACCCAGCGGGTCCATACTCAGTCACATAATCACATAGATAAGACATGAACACCCTAGCATACAACACTGCACATCGTGAAGTAAAGCTACAACGCATGTAACATCACCCATAGTATAGTGAGAAAACTCACCTGATCCGCAAAGCTAGACAGCACTCATCACGCGCGTCTACAGATCCGACAAAGCGAACTTCCTAACAAAGATAAACTCCACTTAGAACTTCCTAAATATCAAACATGATAAGCTCTAAGATCGGTGCCCTAAACTCTCAAGATTGACCAAAAGTCAAAATGGTCAAAAAGTCAACGGTCAAATGTCAAAGTCAACAAAAGTCAACTGACACAGTTAGCGGCGCTAACTACCCAAGTTAGTGTCGCTAACTATGAACATGTCCAAAAGTCCATTAAGCTCTTAATCCATTCAGCCAAAGTCTTAATTCTTCCTAGGACCTTCCAAACAGTCCAAAATCCATAAAGATCCTAACTTTATTCTCACAAACATCACTAAACAAGATTATGAACAAGATTCAAGTCCAAAATGATCCAAAACCAACCAAAATCACCATAGAGAGTTTGGCTTACTCTCTAAACCATCCCAAAGGTTCAAATCAGAGATTTAAGGCATAAAGTTTCCAACTTTATCCTTCTAAATCATAGACAATCACTACAAGGGACCATTCCACTTATTCAATCCATAAAAACATGCTTAAATCATAAGAACAATCACAAAATTGCATAAAGGTGAAAACTTTACTCACAATGGTCCAGAAAAAATCCAGATCTATGAAGCTTCACTCAAGAGGAACAACGTGTAATATCACCACCTTCCTTCTATCAACAACAATGCTTCAAAAATCCATCCAAACACACCAAAAATGCCAAAAACCAACCAAGATGACTTGAGAGAGAAAAGAGACGACTTGGAGGCTGGAGAATGACCAAAAACGGCTGCCCTAGGGTTTCCCCATCTTTAAGTATGGCCCAAACATGAAAAATCTAGGATTTTGGCCCAATCAGGACCATTAGCGCCGCTAACCCTAAGGTTAGCGTCGCTAACCTCGATCGTGCGAACCCACCTTAACAGCTGGCAATTAACAAAGCAAAAAACACAACTTAGCGACACAAGCACCATTAGCATCGCTAATATGATCATTAGCGACGCTAATAGACATTTTTCTCCTTTTCCATCATTTTGCTTCCAATTAGTCTGTGAACTTGAGTCTTTAAAACTCGCAACTTTAATTCTCGTGATTAGGGTCTTACAAAGGGTTTCTAGTTGTGGTGTCTAGTTGCATTCTCAAGTATTTAACTAAAAAATGTGATTCTTATAAAACATTTAGGGGATGTTTGACAATATATGAATCATTCGTATTTGAATGACTCAAGACCTGAATGATTTAAAGACTCTAAATGAATTTGTAAAGTCGTTGACCAGGTATCCTGATTTAATTAATTGCTTAATCAAACACTTGTGTATGGAAAATAAAAAGTTAGCGCCGCTAACTTTATGTTAGCGACGCTAACTTTGCAAGTTCGCGGCGATATTAGCGGCGTTGGTAGAGCAGTTTGTGTCCATGCACGATCGAATATTAGCGACGCTAATATGTATATTAGCGCCGCTAATAGTCTGTGACAACTATTATGCCCTAAAACATGTTTTGGGCCACATAAACCCCTTAAGACCCATTAGGGGCCGTCATTTCTCATCCTAAACCCTAGAGAAAACCCTAGAATGCTCTCTCTTGCCCCCATTTGTGGTCTTGCTTCATTCCTTGAAGTTTTGAAGGTTTTGGAATAGTAGAAGGAAGCAAAAGGTGCTAGGAAGGATTGCTTGGTGAAGGAGATCAGATTGCTCTTCGTTTTGGACCCTTGTAAGTGTGTTAACCTCTGTCTCCTTGAGTTTTATTGTTATAATGAAAATGTGAGACTCTTTATGAGTTTTATGAGACAATGATGATTCCTTATCATGGAGTGGAGTATGATTTAGGAACTAAGGAATGAGTTCTTCTTCTTTTAGCTTCTAAATCCTTGTTATGAACCCTAACCTAGTATTAGTATCATTTTGGATGAAGTTTGAGCTTAGTATTTACCATTTTAGAACTAGATCTTCACCATGAGCTTGTTTGGCTAGGATTGGTTGGCAAAGATCATATTTTTATGAGTCCAGGGACTGTTGGTGTCAACTCTGGAAAGTTATAGCTTCTGGTTGGACGTATTAAGCAGTTAATGGAGTCTTAGGCTGTACGGCGTATTAGCGGCGCTAATTCTAGGGAATTAGCGGCACTAATTTAGCTGACTTGACTTTCGTTGACTTATTGACTTGCCTTCTTGGTCAGTGGATTTGTAAAGTCAAAACTCTAGGAAATATTGGTTTTGGTTTTGGTTAGAGGATTTAAGGATAGAAACATTGTTTGATGAGATGTTTTGATAGTAGGAAGCTCGGGGGGATTTTATCGACATTCCATTACCTTTGTTTAGCTACGGATCAGGTGAGTCTCCTCACTTTCTTGATTACGATGATGACGATGTTTGCCGACAAAAGTTGATGACGATGTTTGCCAACGAAAGTCGATGACGATGATTTCCGACGGATTGGGGCAAGCCCGAGAGTCGAGCGATGATTTGTTTAATGATGACTTTACTTATGAATTATTTGGATATCTGGGGATTTCACGAAGCGTTTTGATTACGGTTTTAAGTTTAAATGTTTCAGGTACTCACGGGGCTGGTGGTTCGGGCGCGACGTGATTACGAGGCATGGGCATCCATTTATTTGACTTTCGTTGTTACTTTTATCTTGACTATGGATTGTGAAACTACTTAATTGTTTTATGGTGTTTTGAATGAATGAATGAGACTTGCGTTTTGTTTAAAGTAAAATAAACTTTTTTAGTACGAGTTTAAGGACGTTACAAGTTGGTATCAGAGACATGATTTGAGAGATTTGGTGGAACCTTAGGGGGAAATCAAAATCAAACCATGGACTGAGAACCGTTGTTAAGAAAACTAATAAACTAAAAATCAAAAAGGATTTTCTTAAACGGAAGGATGCAGTGTACATAATCCGGCAAGGCCCAAGTAAGTACCGTGAATCCCAAGATTTTTAATAATTCATAAGCTGTTGATATTAATTGTATATGCTAGTTAAGGAACTACTCAGGAAGCATGCTAGAAATTTGCCTGTCTAGGATGTCTTAGATAGGAATGTGGATGATTATATTGCCTATTTCGTTTGCTAGTACAGTAGTATGTTGGATGGATGTTCATACACGTAGATTAGGGTGTGATAGCCTTAGAATATTTTATTCGGCTTTTTAGACTGTTCCTTGTTTGGTTGTGCCTTTAGGGTAGGGATTGTATATTCGAATGTCTATCT
This sequence comes from Cichorium intybus, assembly GCA_023525715.1. NCBI lineage: Eukaryota > Viridiplantae > Streptophyta > Magnoliopsida > Asterales > Asteraceae > Cichorium > Cichorium intybus. The sequence goes on along the minus strand of CM042015.1, from coordinate 10,347,845 downwards.
CGTCTGTGTCTTGTGCCTTGAGCATCTATAAAACAACTATGAGTGCTAGATGAGTGTAATAGGTAGGGTGGGTAGTGAAACTTTCTAGCTGAGCTAGAGGAAGGTAAAGCACTACGGTGCTGGTCGTATGAATGAGATCCTCTTTACTGAATGATTACTCTTACTTTTACATTCTTTGAACAAGATTCATGTGACTTTTAAAAATTGATAATATCACGATGGATTCAATCGTAAAGCATGAACATGTACATATTGTTCCATGTACATATTGTTCCGCTTGATTTGTCAATAGTTACAACCTTACAAGATAGATTTAGTTATAAGAATTACAAAGGTGATGTATATCAACGGAACTTCCAAAAACGATTTACGAGAAGAAGCCTAACTTGGAGCATATTTCCAAGGTTAAGATAGATGTTCTAATTCGGTCCAAAGTGGTCTTAAAACCGATTTTTCTGGTCTTGAAAACGTAACCAAACATGTACATATGGTTTGGTTTTCAGTCCGAATATTAATATGAAAAAAAAAAAAAGGTTAGATACTATATGATTTTTAAAACCGGTCCAACACCAATCTTACCCCTAATTAATTGTAAAGATAAAAACTCCGATGAAGTTGTTTTGTTCATATAAAAAATAAAAAATGAAACTTTCTATTCAATATAAAGAAAACAACATGCAACACCATCTTTGTAGTTTTGTTCATATAAAAAAATAAAAAATAGAATAATTCTTGGAAATTGGGCCAAAAGATCTGGAAAAAGAACATATGGAGGCGACATGACAGATAGAGGGAGTATATATTCAGTGCTAAAAAAGTGGCACACGCCCATACGCTTTTTCCGATTTCCATTTGTATCCCACACTCCCCAATTATTCCCTCCCTGCAATCCCAGAAAACGCCATTATCGTTCATCAATCAATCTTCTTCACCTTCGTCACCCCCATCCCTCGTCATTTTCTTTGAATTCAACGATCTCAACAAACCTTATCGCTATCATTATTGTTTTTCTTGGATGATTCTGTAATTCAGTCGTCATCACCATGTATATAACAGGGCCCCATTCTTCAGCTCTACTCCGACGAGCTTCAAGGTCCAGCAGGCTTCACTCTACCATTTCTAGAACTCAACCGTCTCCGCCGCCTTCCTCTGATCCATCTCCTGTCGCTTCTCAGTGCCGATCTTACAGCGGCGTCTCCTCTGCTTTTCGTTCAGTCAGATCATCCATCCCTCGCTGGAGTCACGGTGTTGATTGGAAGTCACCGGCTACTCTCACGTCTCAGATCAGAACAACCGCTTCTCCTATACTTGATCGATTCCACCGGAGTTTAGCTACTATGGGTAACTGATTTCACTATTGTTCGTCTCTACAGAATACCTAGCATTCCATTAAAATCCGATTCCAAAGTAATCATTTGTTATGGTCTCCTTGCTTTATTTCACATCATGTACGAACGCTAAATAGATGCGTTGACATCGAGAGTCAAACTTTGGGTGTATGATTCAAGTTGATTGTGCTGTTTGAGTTTGACTTAATACTCCCTCCACACCTCCCCAAACCCCTTTTTGACTCAATCACATATGCTAATAACAATTATGTGTTTATAATTCATGTACAGCGTCTCAGAATGTTTTCAATGGAATTCTAACCGGTCTTCCCAAACCTGGCGGTGGAGAATTCGGAAAGTTCTACAGTTTGCCTACTTTGAATGATCCACGAATCGGTAATTTTCTTATCGTACAAAGTGTTTGTAAACCAATGGAAAATACTTATTCGACTTCACTTCACAATAACCATAACTATTTGCTATGAAAAAAAACAGACAAACTGCCATATTCCATTAGAATACTTCTTGAATCCGCAATCCGAAATTGCGATAATTTCCAAGTGACTAAAGAAGATGTCGAGAAGATTATTGATTGGGAGAAAACTGCTCCAAAACAAGTTGAAATTCCATTCAAACCAGCCCGTGTTCTCTTGCAGGTATCAACTTATGACTTTTTTCAGCATGTTGACTTTTATATACCAAACTGTAAAATTTTCTTGTTTTCCAGGATTTTACCGGTGTACCAGCTGTTGTTGATCTTGCATGCATGCGTGATGCAATGAATAATCTTGGTGGTGACTCTAACAAGATCAATCCTTTGGTATGTGCTCTTAACATAACAATTCCAGTCAATTGACTTTTTGACCCTTTATTTCTTTCTTTTTTTTTTTTATATTATTATGATTTTTTTTCAGGTTCCAGTGGATCTTGTCATTGATCATTCAGTTCAAGTTGATGTTGCCAGGTCAGAAAATGCAGTACAAGCAAATATGGAACTTGAATTTTCAAGAAACAAGGAAAGATTTGCTTTTCTCAAATGGGGATCAAAAGCATTTCACAACATGCTTGTTGTTCCACCAGGATCGGGTATTGTGCATCAGGTACATGGTTAAATTGTAGGAAATAGCAACGTACTTTACTCTTCTACCAATATAGGCATTGTACTTTATTTATTACCCATAATACCAATATACTTACACTTAAAAAAGTTATGGGCCCACATTAATTTTATATTCCATTGTATATATACATTTTTTGACATACGGACCTTAAGATTCAAACTTTTCGTGTCCTTTTTTGTACTTTTTAATTTGTAAAAGTTAACTTTAAACAATTTCAGGTAAATCTTGAATACTTGGGTCGGGTTGTTTTCAACACAAATGGAGTACTTTATCCGGATAGTGTTGTGGGTACGGATTCCCACACAACAATGATTGATGGGTTAGGTGTTGCTGGTTGGGGTGTTGGTGGAATTGAAGCAGAAGCAGCCATGCTTGGACAGGTAAATAAATAAATAATTCCATTTTTCATCCAATTATTCATTTAATTTCTTCATAAATATAATTCATCCTCATATTTACAGCCAATGAGCATGGTTTTACCTGGAGTTGTTGGCTTCAAATTATCAGGGAAATTACGCGATGGTGTAACAGCCACTGATCTGGTTTTAACTGTCACACAAATGTTAAGGAAACATGGTGTTGTTGGAAAGTTTGTTGAATTTCATGGTAGGTAATTTTGAGTTACGTGGTTGCAAATATATAAAAGTGGTAACAAAAAAGTTGTTTTTTTGTTTTGTTTTTTTTATAGGTGAGGGTGTTGGTAAAATATCTTTAGCTGACAGGGCAACAATTGCCAACATGGCTCCTGAATATGGTGCTACAATGGGGTTTTTCCCAGTTGATCATGTCACTCTTCAATATTTAAAATTGACTGGACGTAGTGATGATACTGTATGTATATATCATAAATTTATAATCTTGTATGTACATTATAGTTAGAGCAAATTACAAAAAAAAAAAAAAAAAAAAAAAATTATTTTTGGGCATTTTTGCGGTTGAACAACTAATACTTTTCTTTTTTCCAATCAAATCATAAAACTTTTGGATGTGTTTTCAAATTAACCATTTTGACCTGCTATATCAGGTTTTCATTTTAACCATTTTGACCGGTCCAAATGGTTAAATTGGAAAAATATTTGAAACTTTTATGGTTTGATTGGAAAAAATAAAGTATAAGTGTCGACAATTTAATGTTTCTTTTGTTTGTAATTTGCACTTATAACTTTATGGACATTATAATTGACATTTTTTATGAAATTTAGGTAGCAATGATAGAAGCATATTTAAGGGCGAACAACATGTTTGTTGACTATAATGAGGTAAGTTTTTTAGTTTCTACTTTAGATTCTTGCTTAGAACTTAGAACATGGATATAATTATGATATATTTATTTATTAAAATTATATATATTTTTTCAGCCACAAGAAGAAAGAGTATACTCATCCTACTTGCAGCTAGACCTTGCAGATGTAGAACCTTGTATATCAGGGCCAAAGAGGTGTGTTTTCCAGTATTTACCAAAATACCCCTCAGATCCACCCTATTATGTTTTAATATTATTTACTAATTTTTTTTAATAGGCCTCATGATCGGGTTCCTTTGAAAGACATGAAAGCAGACTGGCATTCTTGCCTTGACAACAAAGTAGGATTCAAGGTAAGAGTTTTTATTTAAAAAACAAGATTTGGTTTATGAACCCTTTACATCAAATACTTCTAACATACCCTTTTTTGAAAATAAATAAATAAATAAATAAATCTTTTCAGGGGTTTGCAGTACCAAAAGAATCACAACAAAAAGTAGCAAAATTTTCATTTCATGGACAACCAGCAGAATTAAAACATGGCAGTGTTGTAATTGCTGCAATTACTAGCTGCACAAATACATCAAACCCTAGTGTCATGCTTGGAGCAGGTCTTGTTGCCAAAAAAAGCATGTGAATTAGGCCTAAAGGTTAGTCACCCATAATTTTTTTATAAATTTTTGATAAGTTTATAATTTTTTTCTGATATAATTCTAAAAAAACTAGGTCAAACCATGGATTAAAACAAGTCTTGCTCCAGGCTCTGGAGTTGTTACAAAATATCTCCTCCAAAGGTATCGAATTTTTTTATTTTTTTATTTTATAATTTCTTGAAAGAAAATTAATGACATGGCTTTTTTTTTAAATAAATAAAGTGGATTGCAAAAATATTTAAATGAGCAAGGATTCAACATTGTTGGATATGGCTGCACAACATGTATTGGTAATTCAGGGGAACTCGATGAAACAGTTGGTGCTGCAATAACCGAAAATGGTAACGTACTTTCAACACACCATTTTTTTTTTTTACCTTTTTTGAAGCAAAATAATTCATCTTTTCTTTTTCTACAGATATTATTGCATCTGCTGTTCTTTCTGGAAACCGTAACTTTGAGGGACGTGTTCATGCATTAACAAGAGCAAATTACCTTGCATCACCTCCTTTAGTTGTTGCCTATGCCCTTGCTGGCACTGTAAGAATTTCATTTCATTTTTATTAAAATTCAAATTCTTTTTCACTAAAAAAATACATGTTCAGGTCGATATTGATTTTGAGAAAGAACCTATCGGAGTCGGGAAAGATGGAAAAAATGTTTATTTCAGAGACATTTGGCCAAGCACACAAGAAGTTGCTGACGTAAGCGTTCTCAAATATTATTTAAATCTTTTAAAAAAAATGTTTATTAGTAATGAAAGAAATCCGGTTCAACAAATATTGCAGGCGGTTCAATCGAGTGTTTTACCCGACATGTTCAAGAGCACTTACGAAGCAATCACAAAAGGAAACCCGATGTGGAATGACCTTTCTGTCCCTGAATCAAAACTATACTCATGGGACTCAAACTCTACTTACATTCACGAACCGCCATATTTTAAAAACATGACGATGGACCCACCAGGGGCACATGGGGTAAAAGACGCGTATTGTTTGTTAAACTTTGGTGACAGTATTACAACCGATCACATTTCACCTGCGGGAAGTATTCACAAAGACAGCCCGGCTGCAAAGTTTCTCGTTGACCATGGTGTTGACCGGAGAGATTTCAATTCTTACGGTAGTCGAAGGGGTAACGATGAAATTATGGCCAGGGGTACTTTCGCCAATATACGTCTCGTTAATAAATTATTAAACGGAGAAGTCGGCCCAAAGACTCTTCATATTCCGACCGGCGACAAACTCTCTGTTTTCGATGCAGCGTCGGTAAGTTTATTATTATTATTATTATTTTTTTTGTAAATTGAAACGTATTTTTGTTTCTAATTATAATAAAAATTATTTTTTATTAGAGATATAAGGAGGCGGGTCAGGCGAGGCGACCATTGTTTTGGCCGGATCCGAGTATGGTAGTGGAAGTTCGAGGGATTGGGCCGCGAAGGGGCCCATGTTGTTGGTGAGTCATGCATTCTTTTTAAATTTTTAATTTTTATTCATGAAAAAATAACGTATTTCGAGTTGAATTTGTTTGTTGACGTTGAAAAGGATTGTGAATATTTTACAGGGGGTAAAAGCGGTGATTGCTAAAAGTTTTGAGAGGATTCACCGGAGTAATCTAGTGGGAATGGGAATTATTCCACTTTGTTTCAAGGCCGGTGAAGATGCGGACACATTAGGGTTGACCGGTCATGAACGATACAACATTGACCTTCCAAGCAATATTAATGAAATCCGACCCGGTCAAGATGTCACCGTCAGTACCGACACCGGAAAGTCTTTCACATGCACCGTCCGTTTCGACACCGAGGTATTTATTTCGTTAAATATGACAGGACATGTTGTACTGTGTCTTTTGGTATACTGTACTGTGATTGAGACTGATGTGATGTTTATTTTTTGTTTAGGTCGAATTGGCGTATTTCAACCATGGTGGGATTCTTCCGTATGTTATTCGACAACTGACCACGCAAAAGTAATTTCATGTGTTCAATTTGAGGAAAGTGTAAAATTAAAGAGTTGTTCAATGACAAGAATTAACGACAAGGAAATGGAAGTTTTGGAATATTTGAAAAGGTCGATGGTCTTTTTCGGAATAAGTTGTGATTGCTATCTATGGAGGCGTTTGCGGAATTTTTAATTTATTGTCGTTTCATTGGTTTTTTTTTTTTTTTTTTTTGAACAGCAAAGCGAATTGAATACCATTAAAAACAAAAACTCCAGCGGGAAGCTGGAGCAAACAGAGTACACAGAATACAAAATAAAATTCCACTAACAAGCCAGATATAGCAATGAACTTCGTTAAACTAGGAGACAACAACTAGAGATTTATCTATGACAGCACCTAAACCGAATGAAAACAACGCCCAACTTCTACAAAAGTCAAAACCCCACAGTGAGTGAGGGGCAAAATCGTGCCGAAGCAAATTGGACTTTTTTTTTTTTTAAAACAGCAACTCCAAGTCAGCCCCAATCGATAGCCTTGGACCATCTCTTTGCCAGGAAAACAATACTCTAAAAGTTATCAAGAAGAGCAACCTCCAAACATGAACCAATGAAACCAATTCAAAAACTTCAAACTACCCCTTGCTTAATGAACTGAACATAAACTAAAGACAGGGGAGGAACTCCAAAAGAGAAACTGCAGACCCACCAACTGTAGATAAGAACTTCAAGGAACCCATGTGTATTAAACCATACCAAGGGTATTTTCGTCCAAAGCATAGCAGGCACCAAATACAACATAGATCCACAAGCAAAACAACCCGAATTGCACGAAATCATAAACCGGAACAAGGGCAAAACCGTCTAAATAAATTTCAAACCAGAAGAACAATCCATGAACAAGGGTAAAACCGTCCAATTTCTTTCCACACCAAAGAAACAATCAGCAGCCCTTCGAATAAGGAACATAAGGAGGAAAACACCAATGTTGAGCACCAACCAACCAGCAACTAACCCCCATCACTAGAGCCCACAGTGAAAAGAAAACCATCCATGAAGTAATTCTGAAAAAAAAAAGAGACCAATTGCAAAATACTTCTTTAAACCAAAATCATTGAGGCAATAAGAAAAAGGGAACAATGCGACACACTCAACCTACCCAAAAATAAAAACACACACCAAGGAAACCCCCCCCCCACCCCACCAGGACAACCAGACACGAAAAGAACAGTATCTCGAAACAGGGACCAAAAGGACAAAAAGACACAATTTTTTAAAAGAAACCACCCAAACAAAAGCTACCCCTTTGAAACGAAATAAAGGAAAAAACGACATCACAACATACACAAAACAAACCTGAAACGAGATACAAACACCAAGAAACCCAAAATGAAAACCAGACCACCCACCCTATAATTTTACAAAACCAGGAGAATCAACACAGTCAAAAATAGAAAAAGAGTTGTTCATGAGATAAAAGAACTAAGTCACACCCACTCCATATTAAGAAAGACACTCAACTCACCTCACTGTTCTAAAAAAGCACTCAGCACTCCACTCGAAATCACTCATCGGAGAGAAGACCAGAGTTGAAGGGATGGCAGCACCAAGAATACCAATTCAAAGTATGAATTTTTCCTCTATATTTAACCCAATTGAACAAGACTAACTGTACTTCATCAGCTATTTTTGCAGGATTCCTTTTAGATTTCCAAAAAACCACTTCATTTCTAGCTTTCCACAGTGACCAAAAGAAAACTTGAACTAAAGCAGAGTAAAATTTCTTCTCAAATTTTGTTTTAGCAATTGAAAGAGTACCTTCAATTAGTGACTGAAGACTATCCCACCTCTCAATTTTTAGCCCACACCATTTGCTTATCAAAAACCAAACTTCTCTCGAGTACTCACAAAAATTGAAAACATGCTCCACCGACTCCCCAACAGAACCACAAAACGAACATCTGTCATCTGGAAGGTAGACACCACGCTGTAGTAAATTAGTCTTCAAGGGGATTCTGTTTAAGGTCAGCTTCCAAGTGAAACAATTAACTTTGCAGGGATCCCACGAGTTCCATTTTAGTAAAGAAGGAGTATCTTCTTTCAAAGAAGAATCAAGGGCTTTCCTAATGGATTTTACAGAGAAAATTCCTTGTGGCTCGATGATCCAACTCCAAGAATCCGGATTTGAGGAAAAATTGAAAATTTTAATACAATCCATCAAAGCTTGAAATTCCTGAAGTGCCATAGAAGGCAATTCAGATTGTTTCCAATTCCAGCAAAGATTTATGCCCATATCATTTAAGCCTTTCACCCTGTCCATGACCAGAGAGTCTTTTGAACATTCCAATCTGTACAACCTTGGAAATTTCTCTTTAAGTGGAATACCTGATACCCACACATCTTTCCAGAATCTTGTTTTGTCGCCTCTACCCACTTGTCTTCTGAATAAATCTCTTAGGCTTATTCCAGCTTCCAAAAAGTCGTCTTCAATCTCAGTGACATACTTCCACGTGCCATTGTAGAATTTCTTAGCCATCTTCCTGTCATCATAATCAGAGAGTCTGTGAATACTCCTAATTACTCTTTACCATAATGAAGATGCCTCATATTTAATCTTCCACCACCATTTTGCTAAAAGACAAATGTTGAAGTTTTTAAGACCGTTAACACCTAGCCCCCCCATAGCTTTTGGGGTAGTCACCTTGTCCCACGCAACCCAGTGTATGGTTTTTTTGTCTTCAGATCTTTTCCATAGAAACTTCCTTCTTATACGTTCCAACGTGTCAATAACAATCTTTGGAGCCTTGAAAACCGAGAGGTAGTATAGAGGGATACTACCGATAACCGAATTTACTAACGTGAGTCTGCCCCCAAACGAAAGACATTTCCTTTTCCAAGCATTTAATCTGTTCTTGAACTTTTCAATAATAGGGTTCCAATTTTTCAGCAATCTCATGTTTGCACCTATGGGTAACCCAAGATAGATGAACGGGAAACTACCCGCCTCACAGCTCAAGAAATTAGCCAGCTCCAAAATCTCACATTGTTCCATCCTTATGCCATAGACTTTGCTCTTCAAGAAGTTTACCTTAAGCCCAGATGCAAGATGAATACATCTTAATATTCTCTTAAGGTTTATGAAGTTTACAGGTGACCATTCGCCAATGAACATGATATCATCCGCGTATATAAGATGAGACAGAAGAGGGCCATTCTTAGGAAGTTGTAAGCCATGAAAAAGATTCAAATCCCGGGCATTTTCCATAACTACATGTAAACCCTCCATTGCAATGATGAACAAAAACGGAGAGAGGGGGTCACCTTGCCTCAAACCTCGCATGATGTTAAATTCTTTCGTAGGAGCGCCATTTACAAGAATCGACCCCCTTCCGGATTTAAGGATTCCACGGATCCAATTCCTCCATTTTCCTCCAAACTTCATTTGAGCAAGGATTGTATCCAAGTAACCCCAATCAACAGAATCGAAAGCCTTGTCTAAGTCCACTTTGAATAGAACAGATTTCATCTTTGATTTCTTTGCCCAGTTGCAGATTTCATTAATGTTGAATGGCCCATCAAGTATGTTTCTTCCTTGAGCATAGGCTGATTGCTCCTCGCTGACAATGAGGTGGATAACCCTTTTCAACCTACGCGCCATGATTTTTGAGATTATTTTCACGAAACACCCAATTAAACTTATTGGTCTGTAATCTTTTAGCGTTACAGGGTCTCTGATTTTTGGAATCAAAGCTATGAAAGAGGCATTACAACCCCTACTGATTTCTCCCGACCTTTCGAAGTGTTTGATTGCCTGTAAAAGCTCCGGATGGATTGTGTCCCAAAATTCCTTAAGAAATTTGAAAGTAAAACCGTCCGGACCCGGCGCCTTCTCAGAGGAACATGACCAGACTGTATCTTTAACTTCTTCAAAAGAGAACTCTTCTTCAATCATCAAGCTATCTTCCAAGGAGAGTGTTCTAAACTTGTCACTAATTAGGGACGGTCTCGTAACTTGACTAGAATTGAATTTTTCTCTAAAGAACTTGAGAACACAATCTTTAACCTGTTCTGGTTCGCTTTTCCAGTTTCCATTTTCCATCAAACCGTTGATTCTATTTCTTCTTTTATTCCGATTGATGAACGCATGAAAGAACTTCGAATTTTCGTCCCCGTCTATGTCCCATTTAATTATCGCTTTTTGCTTGAGATCTTGCTTATTAATACTGTCGATTTCCATTATTCTAGCTTGAATTTCTTTCCATCTTGAGCAATCATCATCGCTTAACAAATTTCTTTCGGCTTTAAGTTCCAGACTTTCCAGTTCTTTGTTTAAATTGCATGTTTCCCCTTGTTCATCTTTTTTGGGCTTTATACACCATTTTTTTAGCTCATCCTTAACTTTTTTCAATTTATTGAGAAAAATCTTGTCTGCTCTTCCTTCTACAACCCTTTCAGCCCAAGCATTAGCCACCACTTCTTTGCAACCTTTGACCGCAGTCCATGAATTATAGAACCGTAAAGGACTTGGCCCAAAATCCATATTGTCACCAAGAAGAATGATTGGGTTATGATCCGAAACATGTCTTTGCAAGGCAAGAACAGACGCCGAACTCCACTTGTCAAGAAAACCTTTACACACAAGAAATCTATCTAATTTGCTAAGTTTTTTCCCATCCTTGCTCATCCAAGTGAACCTACGACCCCCTATATTGTACTCAGAGAGCCCCGCCTCCTTGATGAAAGAATTAAAAACCTCAGTACTTGATTTGCAGAAGAAGGCTGATAACCTGTCATCCATGCCTCTGACATCATTAAAGTCACCCATTATAATCCAATAGCCTTGACCAGAATTTTTGAATTCAAGCAATTCCTCCCATATTCTTTTTCTAACACTTGGTTCATTCGGGCCATAAACGTTAACAAAATTGAAAGTCTCATCCTGTCCCAACCATGACCCAGAAACAATTATGTAGTGGGCATTGATAAGAGATTTACTCTTTTTGAAAAAATCCCTGTTCCATAGACAAAAAAGCCCTCCAGAACGCCCATTCGAACCAGAAACCTCAACATCAAAATTTTCAAAGTCCCATAAAGGAGAGAGCATAATATCTTCAACATTTGTCATCTGCGATTCTTGAATACTGATAAAGTTAATGTTGTATTTCCTTTGAATTTCTCTGACTTTATTGCTTTTGTCCACATCTCCCGCCCCTCTAATATTATATGTTAACAGATTCATTTTTGAGAATTGTTGACACCTTCACCTTCAATTTCTGATCTCAGCATATGTTCGTGACCGTCCAAATTAAATCCAACTGCAAAACCAATTTTTTTTGTCAATTCCAACTCCATAGAAACCAAATTCAGTGACTTGTTTGGGCTTTGGTTCGCCGATTGGGATTTATGTGGCTTTTTCTGCTTTTTTATGCTATTTGCCCGAACAACATCTTTTAATTTGAGAGACATCATACCCAAAGTCTGTTTATTCGATTTTTTTCCTTTTCTGTCATTGTTTTTATGTCTAAGAAATTGCTCTTCAATTAGCTCAATCGGATCCGAATTCAAGTCCAGAGAATGCTCATCGCAATCTTGTGAGTTTGAATTAAAATCTTCTGTCAAAGCGCCCCCCGTACTCTTAGAATCTTCAATTACGACCTTCTCATTCCTCTCCATACACTCGTGAGCGACTTCCAGTGGTCTTCTATGCGATTGTGGGGAGCCTGCTAAAGGCCCATTAACACGGATTGGGCCATACTGAGAGTTCGAACTTAAATCAACATGGTCTGCCATATCACCCAATGGAGGCCAACATCCGGACTGCACAAAGGGGTTTACTGGTTGCTTAGCATGGCCTGAATTGTTGTCACCAACCTCTTCACCAATCTGATCTTTATCTTTATTTACTTCATTTTTTGGACTTATATGTTCTTCATTTTGCTCCTCCGCTACATTTGTATTTTTAATGATACCAATGGATTCTTCAACCTGAGTATTTTCATCCACCCCAATATCAAATCTGGTTCCGCCACCTTCTTCAACTTTCCTTAAGCTTCTGTTGATTTCTTCCATATACATGTTGTTTTCGCCATTCTCACTGTCCTCACGATTGTTTTCATAGAATTGTAGATTCTCCTTTCCATCATCGACCTTGCTTTGTTCCTTATTTATTTCATCGCCTGATGGACCATCTTCATCATCCCATTTATCATCCCTTTCTCTATCTTCATCGTAATCAACGGTATTTGAAATGCCATCAAGATCGTCTTCTGATTCCGAGTTTAAGCAATCCGGGTTGCAGAATGAAGGTTCCCACATTTCACCGACTTCTTTTATGCAAATATCAAACTCTATTTTACGCCACTTCACCTTCAAATATTGGTTAATAACAGTTCCAATATTTGCTAGAATACCCACTTTAGCGTAAGATACATTTGCAGCGTCTTTTGTGTAATCAAAAGGTACGAGAACTCTACCGAAATTACCGACTATGCATGAAAATACTTGTGGATCCCAGATCTCCACTGGGACCGGTTATCTTTACCCACACTGCTTTCAAACTGTTTTTATTGGATCCGTCCCACTGTTTTAACCAAGCAAACCATGTTCTCCAATATTGCTCCTTTTGTTTTAGAAATCTATCCGCTTCGTGAGAGTTCTCAAAGTCAATTAGGATCATAAGGCCACCCATATATCTCACGGAAGCGGAAATTATTTTCTCCGCCTGATTATGTTGAAAAACGAGACCAGACAATCATAATCCTTGGCCTCACCAATTAGACACCCATTTAGCCTGATACGTGATTTAGGTTTTAAGATTTCCGGGATGTTAATTTCTGTTAGTTTAGATTGGTTTTGATTAATAGGATTACTTTTTACAACCTCAGCGTAAGCTAATTTATTTTTCCCCCACTCTGTGCCCCCGACTCCATTGATATTTGAAACTCCTCTGTTCACATCTGCGTACGGGAACGAATAAGTTACCTGATTTTTCCTTCTATCCGATCGAAACCAGTTGAATTCGTCTTTATTAGTGTTAGACGTATATTTATATTTATATTTGTAAAGCTTATGTGTGTGGTCCATGTGTGTGAGGCCCATGTGTTTATCGGCCCACTCTTTTACCCTCTTGTATTTGTCGTATATATTGGATGGAGGAATAATATGATAGTGAGGGAAAATCATTTGATAACATGGTATCAGGCCTTTAAACCCTAGCCGCCCCCACTCTTTCCTCTGGAAACTTTCTCGTCTTCTTCATTCCTTATCTTCTAATCTTTCTTGATGGCTACTCCCACCAATCTCGACAAAATATACGGGATTACGAATATTAAATCTTACGTTCCCCTTCTTTTGGATTTGGATCGATTGAATTATGATTCATGGCGGGAACTTTTCAAGACCCACTGTGTTGGCTATTCCGTCTTTGATCATCTCGATGGTTCCTCCAACAAACCAAATGATCAAGAATGGTGTAAAGTTGATTCCATTGTCAAGCAATGGATATACGGCACCCTCACACAAAACCTCCTACAAACGATCTTGAAGAAAGACTCAACCGCTAGTCAAGTTTGGAAAAGCCTTGAAGATCTCTTCCGCGATAATAAAGAGGCCAAGGCGATGGAACTCGACAATGAACTTCGCAACATTGTTATTGGGGATTCACCGATCACGGAGTACTGCACTCGCATCAAAACCATCTCAGACTTACTTGACAATATTGATGCAACCGTACCCAACAAAAATTTGGTGATATACGCCATCAACGGATTGTCTCCTAAATTCGATCACATCGCCACTACGATCCGTCACAAGACCCCGTTTCCGACATTTTTAGAGATGCGCTCCATGTTGCTACTTGAAGAACGCCACCTGCAACGTGCTCAAAATCGGTTCGTTCAAACTCCTCATCTTGATAATTCGTCGTCTCCCACTGTTCTTAACACTAATCATCATCATCGGGGATCACACTCCTCTCGTGAAGGTCGGAACGGTGGGCGGGGTGGTGGCCGGAACCACCGCGGCAACAAATCCGGCGGCAGAAATGGTGGTCGCAGCCAACGGGTGGCCGGCGGTAACCCTCCTGGCGCAAACAGCAACAGCGGATGGGGAGGGATTTATTCTTTCACGCCTACTGCTCCTTGGTCGCATCCTTCAACCCAATCAACACCACCGCCCAACTATTTTGGGCTTCTTCCAGCGCCAGCCCACTTTCCGCCAAAATCTGGGCCTCAAGGTCAACAGCAACAGTGGGCCGACAGCCTCACTAGATCGAGAAATGCCCAACAGCAGCCATCTCAAGTTTTTTATGCTGGTCCCCCAACTACGACTCCATGGCAGTGGTCACATTTTTCAGCAAATAATGATCAGGCTACGACTTTACCTCAGGCTTTCAGCACCATGAATTTACAGGACCCCGGAAACGCCGAATGGTACATGGACTCCGGGGCGACATCTCACCTACATGCTAACTCAGGTATACTCAAATCTTTTAGTAATAAGTGTAATTCTTTTTCGGTATTGGTCGGTGATGGATCTCGAATTCCAGTGACAAATACGGGTGACACAATACTCGGGTGCAACCAGTTTCGTACTTTATCTCTAAAAAATGTCCTCATAACCCCTCAAATAATTAAAAATCTCATTTCCGTGCGTCGCTTTACTCGTGATAATAAGTGTACTATTGAATTTGACGAATTTGGATTTTCTGTGAAGGATTACCGGACTCGTCAAATCCTCCTTCGATGTGACAGCACGGGCGATCTTTATCCCGTCACAAGCCCGCCTCCCCAAATGTGTCTCTCTGTCAGCTCCTCCACATGGCACCATCGCCTCGGTCACCCGGGCAAACAAGCTTTCAATCATTTAGTTTCAAAGCACTTTATTTCTTGTAATAATAAAAAATCTTCGATATTTTGTCATGCATGTCAACTTGGCAAACATGTTAGATTGTCTTTTGATTTATCTCAAACGAATGTCGTGTTTCCGTTTCAAGTTATTCATTCTGATGTTTGGACTTCTCCTTTGCAAAGTATTAGCGGTATTCAATATTATGTTATATTCCTGGATCATTTTTCACATTTCTTGTGGGTTTATCCACTCAGACAAAAATCTGAAGTTTTCTCTAAATTTATTCATTTTCGGGCTTATGTCAAAAACCAATTTCGGACCGATATCCAAACATTCCAGTGTGACAATGGAAAGGAGTTTGACAATTCTCACTTTCATACATTGTGTGATACTCATGGCATCCACATGCGATTCTCATGCCCTTACACATCTCAACAAAATGGAAAATCCGAAAGAATGTTGCGAACCATCAACAATATTGTTCGCACTCTCCTCTTTCAAACCCATCTTCCACCTACATATTGGGTGGAAGCTCTCCATATGGCAACTCATCTATTAAACATTCTTCCTTCCACAACCCTAAAAAACGACACCCCGTTCCATAAGCTTTTTCACAAACAACCCTCCTACTCTCATCTTCGTGTATTTGGGTGTCTATGTTACCCTCATCTTAACAACACTCACAAACTTCAACCTCGTTCTATTCCTTGTATTTTTCTTGGATATCCATCCAACCATAAAGGCTATCGGTGTCTCAATCTTCACACAAAACAAATCATCATCTCTCGTCATGTTGTCTTCGATGAGTCAGTTTTCCCATTTGGTTCTATGACACCCAATCATGCTCCCGACTACGATTTTCTCAATTATACTGATACTCGCAATATGTTCAATGACCCATGTCGTATACCACCACCTACCCCATCCCATCCTCTAGACACCAATCATTCTCCGTCGGAGCCCTCCATATCCGAGACTACCACCACCACATCCTCTTCCCCCGTGTCGGCGTCGCCAGAACCACCAGTTCGGGCCATTCCTCCGTCGGTTACCCAAACACACCTTCCACCCTCTTCCGCTCCTTCCAATACTCATCCCATGACTACTCATTCCCGACACGGAATATCCAAACCAATCCAAAAACTCAATCTTCACACAGACTCCTCCTCCTCATCCATCCCTCGTAACTATTCGCAGGCCTTTCGAGATCCACACTGGTCCAATGCTATGAAAGAAGAATACAATGCACTTATTTCTAACGGAACTTGGGTTCTTGTGCCTCGACCACAAAATGTCAATGTGGTCAATTGTATTTGGCTGTTTAAAAAGAAGCAGAATGCGGATGGTTCTCTTGCAAGGTACAAGGCTCGCCTAGTAGCAAATGGTCGCAGCCAGCGACCCGGTATTGACTGTGATGAGACATTTAGCCCGGTTGTCAAACCAGCAACTATTCGGACTGTCCTCAGCCTGGCCATCTCGCACAACTGGCCGGTTCATCAGCTTGATGTGAAGAATGCCTTTCTTCATGGGCATCTTCATGAGACTGTATACATGCATCAGCCACCTGGTTTTCGTGATCCTTCTGTCCCCGATCATGTATGCTTGCTTAAGCGATCTTTATACGGTCTTAAGCAGGCTCCTAGGGCATGGTACCATAGGTTTGCTCAGTTCATTACACGATACGGATTCTCTCACAGTCGATCAGACTCCTCGTTATTTATCTATCGTCAGGGTGCTCACACGGCGTATCTGCTTTTCTACGTAGATGATATTGTCCTGACTGCCTCATCTCTCAGCCTTCTTCGCCAAGTTATTGCCATACTTCGTTCAGAGTTTGCCATGACTGATTTGGGCTCGCTGAACTACTTTATTGGCATTGCTGTCACCAGGGATCGACAAGGCATGTTTTTATCCCAGCAAAAATATGCCATAGAGATTCTTGAACGAGCTACTATGCTTAATTGCAAACCAGCTCGCACTCCAGCTGATACTTCAGCCAAGTTTGATGGCACCGGTCCCTCGGTCGCTGATCCGACCCTCTACAGAAGTCTGGCGGGTGCTCTACAGTACTTGACTTTCACCAGACCTGACATTTCATATGCTGTTCAACAAGTGTGCTTATACATGCATGATCCTAGAGACCCACACTTCACCGCTCTCAAACGCATTCTCAGATATCTTCGAGGCACTGTAGGCCATGGACTTCAGCTTTATGTGTCCCCATCTAGTGATTTGATTGCTTATTCTGATGCAGATTGGGCCGGCTGCCCGGCCACTCGCCGATCCACCTCGGGCTATTGCGTGTTTCTTGGACAGAACCTTATCTCCTGGTCATCCAAGAGACAGGGTACGATCTCGCGGTCTAGTGCCGAAGCTGAGTACAGGGGTGTGGCGAATGCTGTAGCTGAGACTAGTTGGCTTCGCAACCTTCTCCGAGAGTTATATTATCCTCCACTTTCCGCTACTCTAGTATACTGTGACAATGTCAGTGCCGTCTACCTGTCCACAAATCCCATTCAACATCAACGCACTAAACACATTGAGATCGATATACATTTTGTTCGGGACAAGGTTGCCGTGGGACAAATTCGTGTTCTACACGTCCCCTTATCATCTCAGTATGCTGACATCTTTACGAAGGGGCTTCCATCATCACTGTTTCTAGACTTTCGATCCAGCCTGAACGTTCGCTCGAGATCTCCCGTTCCGACTGCGGGGGGATGTTAGACGTATATTTATATTTATATTTGTAAAGCTTATGTGTGTGGTCCATGTGTGTGAGGCCCATGTGTTTATCGGCCCACTCTTTTACCCTCTTGTATTTGTCGTATATATTGGATGGAGGAATAATATGATAGTGAGGGAAAATCATTTGATAACAATTAGTTTTGACTTCCATCCCCTGCCTCACCGTTCTTGATTTTGAATCGAATGTACTGGAAGAATTTCGGTCTCTTCCGTATTTTGCAATGTTGGCATGAAGAACTAGGTGCCCAATCTTAATGTTGTTTAGTTTCCTTTCCAGTTCAAAAACATCCATCACTCTGATGAACCTAGCAAAACCGAACCTCGCGCCTCCTCTGTCTCTTTTCTTGGCCACGTAAAGGTCCACAATACACCCTATTCCTTTAAAGATTTGCCATAGCTCTGATTCGGACCACCCATCTGGAATATTGGAGATGAAGAAATTCGTAGCTAACCTTTCAACCTGTCGATCGTCATCTTTAATCACTTCTCCTGAAGTTCTTTTCGCATCTGCCCTTCCCCATCGATTGAAAACAGTTTGCCCCCTTCGATTTGTGCCTTTGAATCGGTATCTTACCTCCGACCATCCATCGTTCCTCTGTTCTTTCTCCGAGTCTCTCTCTCTCCATGCGACGTTTCCTCTCCCGCTCATTCTCATATCTATGGTTCCTTGTCGTTTCATTGGTTACCATTTTATGTGGGTTAGCGGATGGCTTTTGAAGCTCATGTAGTCATGTATCCAAAACTCATTTGTGATTCATGCAACGAAAGATTCTCCCTCTCTATATCTTTTAAGTTGTTCTTCGTACTTTCTTTATAGTTAAGAATTAGAAAATCATAGGTTTATGTAACTGTTTTTCTTGATGCAAATGGTCTTTATGATTTTAATTTCCTGTATGTTTGGTCATTTGTGATTTCATTTTACTTCATAGATGATCTAAACCGACGGGGCGGTTTATTGATTTGAAAAAACCGCAATCGGCATAAAATTATATATACAAACAAGTTGAACCCATTATTTAGCTTTACCGGTCTTTCATATTGGGTATGGAGATTCTTCTAGGGATGAGCATGGTCCAGAAACCGGACCAATACCGAATTAGTATTTTTTTTAAAACCGAAAATCGAACCAAATATGTATATTCGGTCCCGGTTCGGTTCGGTCCGGTTATATCGGTTTTGGGTTCGGTTCAGTTTTTCATAATCAAGAATAGTGTTAGGGTAAACATGGTCTAGAGACCGGACCGAAACTGAAATAGCATTTTTTTTTAAATTGAAAACCGAACCAAATATGTATATTTGGTACCAATTTGGTTTGGTTTCGGTCGTTTTTCGGTTCGGTTCGGTTTTCCGGCCCATATACTCATCCCTAGATTCTTCAATTCTTTTGCAAAAAACAACCTACAAAACACACAGCAATTAATCAAACAACATTCACTAGTACTTTAACTTCTATAGTAATGCTATATGTTTCTTGATATTTGCACACGTCATCTTGTATCTCAACAATCTTCGTACTTCAACTTCTTTAAAAATACCCACAAAAACTTTTTGGCATCTAGCTTTTGATGTATGTTTTGAGAGGACGAACACGATTTACAGCCAGGATAGGAGCATGACTTTACACATTTGTCCTTTTGGAGGCAGGATCTTCCTATTTACAAAACTTGAGCATTTCGATCAAGTAAAATAATAAACACACCAACTACATTAAAAAAAAACCATCATCTTTCACTAAAATATATAAGAATTAAATACAAAAAATTTCAACCTACTTTCATATCTATCCAATTTAGACATTTTATACATTTCACATCCGTAAACACACCATCTATTTATAATATTCTTTAGATGCTAAATCATAAAGATTGTCAAGTAATTACTTGGCAACAATTGTGACCAATGCATCTCTTTGTGTCTGCATTCCCGCCGTTACCTTCCTTTCCTAGTTTCGTTTGCTTTTAACATTTTGACATTTTAACTTTTTTACTTTTCAATTTCAACCCTAGTGATTTATAAGTAAAATATTAAGAATCCATGCAATTTTACAATGTTGTAAAAATCAACTAAGCGGTAGTTGATCGGTTGACCGGTTACGACCTTAAGTCATGATTGAATTAATCTAAAAGAAAAATAAATATGACCAATATTGCAATTTAATAAAAAAATTATGACTAACACACACAACACTGCATATTTATCGAAAAAAATAAAAACATCCATCTAGAACCTTTTAGAGGTGTTAAAACTTAAAATTGCTTAGGTGGGGATTAGTGTGGATTTTTACAGCATTTCTACTTTTATAACACACATATAATATCGATTAAATTAGAATCCACATTTATAATCGGTATAAATACTATATGAACATGATTGTACAATATTATATTTTGAAAATGGTTACAAATTAAAAATTAAAAAAATTAAAAACTATGCACAAAAAAGATCAGAAGGTTTTGAAGATGAACGTGACTAGTAATGGCTGAATTCAGGTATCGTTTGTAAAGCAGGATTCCAACTACATCTACTTCTTCTATACTTCACTATTCTTCGACCTGAAATCTGGTCGACGGAAGATGACGATGGTGGTGAGTGGTGGTAGGTGGTGGCTCTGTTCAAGATTTGCTTCAATTCGGACTGTGTCAACACCATCTTCACCCTCACACATCTCTTCGTTCTAGGAATCCTCATGGTTGTTTCCATGGAGACTGCTGCTGCATTGTCTGCTTGTACCTTGAACCTTACTTTCTTCCTTTTCTTACAGCAGTCATCACTGCTGAGTACAACCTGGTCATGCACTCTGGAAATCACTAGAGGTTTTGTTTCCTCGTTTTCTTCATGGGGTGGTTGTCCTGATTTCTGAACGGGTTTCAGGCAGTTCCCCATTTTAAAGCGGCGGCGGTTGGTGGACGGACGGTGGTGGGCGTTCAGAGTTTATGAAGGTTGGTTATGGCATAGTATTAAGTTGTATTGTTAACCGTATAATATGTCAAGTATAACTATTTATATAGGCACTTAAATCATGACAAGTGTGCCATAATCATGTCACGTGAATGGACATCAATAATGCACAACAAGAATATATTATTTACAATAATACCATATCTTTACACGGCGCAATTAAAGATTCCATTTTGTCATTTCTTTGTGCACCTAGCATGTATTATGGAGCTGAGCCGTACACAACAATTTTTTGCCATGCACAATAATTCATGCTTTAGATATGTTGTACCATATGCATAAAAAACATGATATTGTTGTGTATGGCAAAAAATTGTTGTGTATGGATCAACTCTCATATATTATTTATAGGCACTTAAATCCGTTGGGGGTTTTAAAAAAATCAATTATTTTTAAATCATATATAAACATATAATCACACAAAATATACATAATTCAAACTATTTTCTCTCAACATATAAATATATATTCATATGGAGCATGATTCGGATTCAACGTCGTCAAATGAATCGGGCTCTGCAATGTTTTTCTCGGCAATGATGCAAGTCGCAAACATTGTCAGAAACGAAGCCCAAAGTTCGGTCAAACAACGCAGATTAAAGGCAAAAAATAGAAACCGCGAAGAAGGCACAGACATTTTATTCGAGACTATTTTGCTGACGATTACGTGTATGACGACACAAAAATTACACACACAATATGATAATTGAGGAAAAATGTCGGGTTATTTGCATCCATCAACCTCGTCATTTGACACAAATGCCGGTACAATTTGTTCCCGGTAGCGAACAATACTTTGCGAGGTTACTAAAAATACACAGTGCAAAAAGGAATGTCAATCTTCGACACGATTTGACTGAGCATGTCTACGCTAATCGCAACGATGAAACCGATGACGATAATTAGGTTTTTTTAATTGTTTTTTTATGTTTTTTTATGTTTTTTTAATTAATGTAATTTTTTTATTTTAAATTAATGTAATCTTTTTATTTTTATTTAATGTAATGTTTTTTATTTTAATTTTAATATTATGTTTTTTAAATAAATTTAATGTTTGGATTTAATTAAAAAACGTAAATTAAAATGATGATGTGGAAATTAAAAAGGGTGTTATGATGTCTTGCATTTCCTGAGGTCTGTTATGGGGTTGTTATTGTAACATGTCGCTGACGAGGCAACTGTCATATATGTCTTGCACACCTCATAGCCTAATAATAGTCATTGAAGCGTGGTAAAAAAAGAGAGAAAATGACATTTTCTATGACTCTTTATTGTAAATAAAAATAAATGAATAAATAAAACCGCACCAATCTTAGGTAGGTTTGGCCTTTGCTACTTCCACTCCCATCTGCCAAAATATGATAAGTTACATGTACATAAAAGTTAATTTTAGTTGAATTTTATGTGAGAAGCGTATTTTATAATTTACCCTTTTCTATAATATTTTTTGATAAATTTATGATCAAAGTAAAAACACTATTTTTTTTAACGACGGCAATATATTAAAAAATAAAAGCTAACAAAACGCTAGCAAAAATTACAAAGAATAAATAATTACATTAGGATTAGACATTCAATCACTCCAAAAATCTTAAGCGAACGAAACTTAGCACAAACTGAAAGAAATGATTGGGATTGAATAAAATCTCACAAAGCCGCCTTAAGAGGCTTACTCTTATCAAACATGGAACTATTCCGAAAAGACCAAAATAGCCCACCCCACAGTATTACAAACCGCTTCCAAACACACTTTTGCCTTCTTCTTCATCCGAAGATCGGCAAACCAAGAATCTCAATCACTAATAGAATAACATATGGGAATATCAAGCTCCCACCATCTCGCGACCAACGCCCAAAGATCAAAAGCCACCTCGCAAGAAAAGAAAAGATGATTGACCGTCTCCACGTCCATCATACAAACTGGGCACAAAGTAGAGTCCAAATCCAAACCTCTCCTTTCCAGATTAACTTTGGAAGGCAAACGATTCAACCTAAGTTTCCACATAAAAACATTCACCTTAGCCGGGAGAACCCGATTCCACCTGGTCTTGATATTTGTCACCTCCAGTAACAAATTGTCAATCAAACTCCTACACGATGCCACGGTATAACCCCCACTGAATCTGAATCCCATACCCAGCCATCCTCCTTATTCGAAATCACCACCTGATCCACTAGCACCTTCAAGGCTTGAAACTGATCTAACTCGACCCCACCACTGTAGATTCACTCTCTCCGCCACCATACAACTATTATGTAAATCCAAAGCGAACACACGCTTAAATTTATCATGCAAACATATATCGCCACACCACAAATCATTCCAAAAAGAAGTGTTTCTCCCATCCCCTACACGCCGCTTACACCTAACTAACAAATCGACCCCTTTTTCTTTCAAATGGACCATCGATTTTAAAATCTCCAACCAATGACTAAACCCCCCCCCCCCCTCCGCGCGGCCTCGCAACCTATTCCACTCGACATCACCACCATGAATCGAAAAAATCACCTTAGCCCACAAATCCCCCGACATTGTTCTAAACTGCCAAATCTATTTAAACAATAGAGCACAATTCAAGCTAAAAATACTTCCAACTCCCAAACCTCGTAACTTCATACTTGCCATACACTTCCTCCACGCCACCCTGTCATTTTCATTTCCTCCAAATCAGCACCAATAAAAAAATTATTCCTCAAATATTCTAAAGCCTTTTCAACACCTACAGGAATACGATACAAGGACAAATAGTAAGTTGGCAAGCTACCCAAAACTGTCTTGATGAGCGCCAGACGACCACCAACCGATAACATACGAGCATGCCACGAGGATAATCTAATTTTAAATATGTCCACGATTTTATTCCAATGCTTGATACGACCTATATTACAACCCACAGGAACTCCCAAATAAGTCATCAGAGTATCCGCAACTCCACAACCCATCAAACTCACGATCTCTTGCAACTCAAATTTCTCAACTCCAACTCCAAGAATCTTACTCTTACTCACATTTATCTTCAAACCGGAAGTGACATAAAAACACCTCAGCAACCCAATCAGATTTGTAGCACAACGAACGTCCCAGATACAAAGAAAAATAACATCATCAGCATACATCAAATGAGAGATAACCAAACCGCCATTAGGAAAGGGCACCCCATTGATGAGATTACACTGCACCGCCTTCGAGACAATGGCATGAAAGCCTTCCATGGCAATGATAAACAGAAAAGGAGATAACGGATCTCCTTGTCTTAAACCCCAAGCCATTTCAAACTCATCAGTCGGGACACCATCAACAAGAACAGAAGCACGAACATTAGTAAAACACCCATCAATCCATCTCCTCCACCGAAAACCAAACCCCATCTCAGCCATTACCACATCCAAAAACTCCCAACGAAGCGAATCGTAAACTTTTTCAAAATCAATTTTAAATGAAAAAAGCTTCCCATGATTACGCTTATACCAACCCATCACCTCATTAAGAGTCATTGGGCTATCAAGAATGAATCTACCCTTCAAAAATACAGACTGTTCCGAACTAATATACCCACCAATCACCATACTAAGTCGGTTAGCTAGCAGTCTGCCAATAATTGTGTACTGGCAACCAATTAGACTGATAGGTCTAAAGTCAGAAACCAGTCTAGGATCCTTCACCTTAGGAATCATAGCAATAAATGAAGGATTACACCCCCTAGGGAAGTACGAAGTATGAAAAAACTCCATTACAAAATTGACAACATCATCCTCCACCAGATCCCAGAAGTGCCTAAGAAAAGCATAAGAAATCACATCAGGACCAGGAGCTTTATCCCCACCGCAATCCCACACAGCTCGTTTAATTTCCTCACGAGTAAAATCAATCTCCAAAACATTAGCATCTTCATCCGACAGCTTCTTAGAAATATCTGCCCCCAACCATGACCGAGGCCCCTCAAAAGGGGAAAACCTAGCTTTAAAATGATTATAAAACTCAGATTTCACCTCAGATGGCTCCTCAATCCACGTACCATCCCGTAACACACCCTTAACAGCCGCATTCCTCCGTTTTTTATTAAGAATCCCATGAAAATATTTAGAATTCTCATCACCCTCTGCAGCCCACTTAATTTTGGCTCTTGGAGCTAGATCCTTCGCCTCCATACCTTCGAGATCTTTAATAACCTTAAGCGACTCAAACCTCCTAGCCACCTCATCCTTAGACGCCAAGCCTTGATCAACCAGCCTATCAATCTCAGAGACACACACTTGATGCATGACCACAGCCTCCTTCGCCTTAACTTTGAACTCACCTATCCAACATCTAATAATTTCTTTAAGGTGCTTTAATTTATTTTTAAAACGAACCATGAAGCTATTGTGATTAATGCCATCATTTCACCACGTATCGACCACCATCTCATGAAAACCATTAATATCCAACCAAGAATTAAAAAACCAAAAGGGCGTAAGACCATAATCAAACACTTTCTCTTTCAACACAATAGGCAGATGATCCGAAATATTTTCCTCAAGAACTAACCCCGTAACACCATTAAACACATCCAAAAAACTCTCTGAAACCAAAAATCTATCAAGTCTACTCATTTTAGTAGCCCACCGATTTGTCCAAGTAAAAGAGAATCCCCCTATAGAAACATCAACCAACTCCAAGTCTAAAATAAAATCATTAAACACATCCGCTTGATGTTGAACGAACTCAGAAGCATCCCGAACCTCATTGAAATCTCCCATAACCACCACCGGACCATCCCAATTCCAAAGACGAACCCCAATAGCATGCCATAACAACCTTTTGTCTACCAACAGTTGAGGAGCATACACCGTAATAAACATAACTTGCACCCCAGTCTCCAACCAAACACCTTCCACCACCAAATAGTTTTGAAAACCTGACCCTTTAGTCATCTGAAACACCAATTTATTCCAAATACAAAGAATACCACCCGACACCCCTCTAGCCGAACTAGACGCAAAATCAAAATCATAATTTCCCCAAAACTGCCAAATCACCCACAAGTTAACTGAAGTAAGTTTAGTTTCTTGAATAGAACGAAAATTAATGTGATGACTGTTACATAACCTGTTAACCCACTGTCTTTTAGCCACCACCCCCACACCTTGAATATTAATGGAAAGAATATTCATTGGTGACCAAGTGAAGCTCCATTAACATTAATAATCTTCTGAAGTGTATCAACACATCCCGACATATCACAACCAATAGCATGCCCCACCGCAATAACATTGTCAAGTTGTTCAAAAACCGATGTCGGCTGCTTCTTAGCCGAAAATTGGTTAAACAAGACTTTTTCTCTATGCAGAACATCGACACCCCCATCACCGTGAGTTGGAGTTTTTGGAATATCCACCCTCCCACTTTCCACATCATTAACACCCCATGACTACTTTGACCACCAACTATCTCAGAAACCAAATAAGGATAACATGGCGGCTCGAATGCAGAACTCTCCAAACTTACTTTATATTTTAGGGAACCCAGCTTACCATTATCCACACCAAGTTCATCTCCCTGAATATTTTTACCAACTTTACCATCAACCTTAGAATCATTAGAATTGAATCCTGGGGGCATCCCACCATCACAACTACTCTCCATCCCTTCAACCGAATGAACCTCCAACATATCATTAGTCATTATTTTCTTAAAATGCTTATAAGGCGAATTAGATTGTTCAATGAAAGGAAGCAATTTAAATGGATCACTATCAGCCGACTCTTGTTGATCAGTCCCCACACAGACACCACAATCCCTATAATCCACCTCCTCATCCATAGTCTTACTCGCCCCGTCCATATCTACATTATCCTCGGACTTAACCCTTAGAACCTCATCGTCTCCTTGAAGAGAATTAACATCACTTCCTTCAATATCCTCGTTCACCGAATCACCCCCATCCTTATCCATGATACCATGAATA
Source organism: Cichorium intybus (assembly GCA_023525715.1). NCBI lineage: Eukaryota > Viridiplantae > Streptophyta > Magnoliopsida > Asterales > Asteraceae > Cichorium > Cichorium intybus. The sequence goes on along the minus strand of CM042015.1, from coordinate 10,321,056 downwards.
AAAGTCGGTGACCAAGAACAAAGTTCTCTAATCCACACACAATACTCCACCCCACCAAGATTGATAGACAACGATTCAAACACCAAGGGACCATGCTCAGTCTTGACCCCTACCCTCATACTATATCTATTAGTGCCATCAGTGTCAGCATAAAAAATCATCTCACCCCACTTACTAGCAATCTTCTTGAACGTATCATAACACCAAGCTAACAATGGCACTCCCTCCACGTCAATCCATAGCGGCCTCTCTTTAACAACGAAATCGTTATGCCAAGGTTTGAGTGTAGAAAACCATGTGTTAAATGCATCATGACTAAAAAATGCATCCCTAGATCCAATCGATTCAAAATCAAGAAGCACCTAGAGACCCCCAAGATAAACTGGCTCAACCTCTAGAAAACCTTCACCTTGACAAATAGCTCGTGTATTTTCAATGGATCGAAAATATTTGAAACACCCAAGTAAAGCATTAGGATACACATTCTTAGAAAAGACCTCACCAATGTTAATGGAAGTGGATACCGAGTCAGACTCCGCCACATCAACCGTCTTTTTCTCCCCCACCGGCCCTCCAGAAACAACTGCAGCATATGAGCTAGCCTTTCCGACACACCCCACTTGTTTTTTCGGAAAATATTGCACCTTGGGTTTAACAACAACCTTAGCTACGTTCTGGACCTTCCCCGCTTTAGGAAAAACTCTAGGGTGCCTTGCCTTATTTGCATGCAACTTGAATGAACCAATTCTGATTTGACAAAGAGCATGTATGAGTTTTGCCAAATCACCAATTCTGATAAAACGAACAAAATCAAACATCTGACCTCTACTATTACATTTGTCATGGATATAAACATCCACCACCACACCCACACGCTCACAAAATTTCGTTAATTCACTCACCGTCAAATGACTAGGAAAGTTTGCGATATAAATTGTGGTTGAAATCTTTTGCAATTGAGATTCATTAGTCTCCAAAGGATTACGATTCCATAATCTCTCAAAAACCGACGTGTGTTTCTTACCCTGAACAGTGATCCACTCCTGATCTCCCATCAATTTGAGACTACGAACCTTCAATCTGATCGAAAACTCCAAGACTTTAGACCGAAAACACAATACCTTAGTTGGTAACCTAAGAAATGAGACCAATCATTTTCTATGATCTTTTATCCTTTCTTGTATGTTTCTCAAAAAACAAAATGAAGAGAAAATAAATGGCGTGCATGCACCGAAAAAACACCCTAAACATTCATCGAAAACCTACCATGCATGCACCGAAATTCTACCACTATACCCGAGAACCCACATGCAAACACCGAGAACCCCTAGAAGTGATTAGGGTTTGACCGAATTGGTCCACCCTGATCAGATATGAGACCGAAAACACCCCCTGTGCTGCCGAAAACAACACACCAAAACCTAGTTGCAGCAGCTCCGATCACCACCATCCTGTCGCTCACCTCTGCCGCGGTCACCACCCACACTTCTCCACTCGACTCCGACCACCACAGACACCCCTCCAATCCCCGATGATCACCTCTGACGCCAAACTCCTAGACCCACCGCTGCCCTCTACCGCGATCACCACCAACGCTTCTCCTCACGACTCCGTTCACCACAGTCTCCTCTCCAATCCCCATCTCCGCTGTCGCCGAACTCCTACAATCGCCGATCATCTACAGACGCCGATCTCCTATTCCAAGACGATGGATACAGTCCCGTTCACCACAGTCTATCGCCGATCACAAATTCTGGACGTATTGAGGTTTGTAATTGCGACGTCTCCAACTGGAATTTCTGCTAGATCATTGCCATTAACCTGAAATTCAATTAACATTGTTGTCCTTCGTTTCTTGGACTCTTACAGTAAAAAATTCACTCATATATTTTTGTGGGCTTTTGGTTTAGGAACAGAATCACATATCTTATGTTTCTCAGGTTAGGGAACGGGTTTGATTTTTCCAGAAGCAGCATAAAAAAAAAAAAAAAAAAAACACCAATTTATCTAGTAGTCAAATTTTATTGTAGATGATAAATCCTTTACTACTTTTAAGATTATATCATTAACTATAATTACCAGAAATTTCATTCTTTTTATATGTAATTTCCTTAAAAATGTTTTTTTACGATGAGCTCGTATAAAAAATATTGACCATAAAATATTTAAAATTATCTTTTATTTATATATTATTTAAAATTGTAAATTTATTGATGATTATATATTAATAATAATCTATAGTGGTTAAGTGAATCAAAATAAAGAAAATCCGTTATAATTTAATTTGCTTAGGTGCATCTACCGTTTGGTAGGAAAGTTAGGATTATATACCAATAACTCCACGTTTACTCTTCTGGAATTGAAAATGAGATTTTTTTAACACAATATTTATAATTTTACTGTAGACAAGTTGTTATATATAAAAAGACCAATAAAATGTTGTAATGTGTCTATATATGGAACAACGTAAGCAATTTCTAACTACCACATACTTACAAATTCTTTACAAAATAATAAATGCAAACTAAAAAGTATACGATCGTTCTAGCATGTTTCAATTTTTGCATTTTAACCAGCACGCCGCAATTATTTTATTGCAAAACTACAAATACATAGCATAATTCATGTTGCAAATACCATACAAACTGAGCACTTTAAACCCGCGGGGGGGGGGGGGGGGGGGGTGGGGGGGGGGGGTTTTGTTGCTTTCCAAAAAAAGAAGAAAATAAGAACACTTATGATCACATTTCATAACCTCTAAAAAATAAACCAATATAAATTCTTTGGGTTGGAGTTTTGTTAATTAAAGGATAAATAATTATATGATGTATTGGCATAACTAACTCATATAAAATACTAGTAGTGGAAAATCCAGATTTCTTTACTTAGACATGCTATGTAATATGTTAGCACCTCGGCAGTGAATAGTTTATCATGAACTCTCAAGCTCATAAATAGGTAAAAGAAAACAAGCGTTAATCCATGATTTTAAAATATCTTGAAAATGAAATATACTAAAATCTATAGTTATATAAATTTGAAAAAGTTCTTTAATTTCGAGTTTTGACAAAAATGATAAACCATTTCAACCGACGGCCCACGTCACAAAGTTTGGTTACTAGGATAATATTTAGTTCAAAGTTTAGTTAAATAATTTATGCTATTATATTAGCATTTGACAACCACCAAAATTGACAAATACCCTTGCCCGTATTCAATCTGCCTACATCACAATTCACAAGTGAGTTGACGAGTGTCTATGTGGTTGATCTATACACATTAGGGGTGGAATTGGTATGCTATTGGATTTTTTTCTTCTATACCGTGTACCGTACCAATTATAATTGGCACAAAATTTTAATTATCAGTACCGTACCAAATATACTTTGTACCAACTTATTTGGCTACCAACAAGTTTGGTTGGTACATATTGGTATTGGTATATACCAAAAACTTTTCTTTTAGTATTGTTTTCCCTAACTTATCATCGCTTACGTGCTAGTCGCTTGTGTTATTAGTTTGATTTTAATATCTAGTGTTGTTTGAAAAAATACTTAGTATTAAGAGTTGTTTTAGTAATTCATTTGCGAGTGTACTTGTTAGTTATTACTCCTATTTAAAACATAAAAATACGAGAACTGAAAATGATATATATATATATATATATATATATATATATATATATATATATATATATATATATATATATATATATATATATATATATATATATATATATATATATATATATATTAATATATATATATATATATATATATATATATATATATATTAAGAGTTGTTTTAGTAATTCATTTGCGAGTGTACTTGTTAGTTATTACTCCTATTTAAAACATAAAAATACGAGAACTGAAAATGATATATATATATATATATATATATATATATATATATATATATATATATATATATATATATATATATATATATATATATATATATATATATATATATATATATACTAGCGGCATACCCGCGCGATGCGGCGGCGGCGAATAATTTCTTTCGGCGAGTATATTCGAATGTCGATTAGTTTCTTGTAGTAGGATTTTTTTATGCAACATAAACATGCCAAAAATTACGAAGTTGTAGGATTACGGGGGAAACATACGTCGAGAAAATGATGCGGGGGGCGAATGCAATGTCGGAAAATAGTTGTATTCCGCGGATATTTTCTTTTGCCCCTTTGTTCATTTGATAGCCGTCGAGAAGTTTTCTTTAGAATGCATAGGCAAAACTTTTGGTTATTTCTCGCGCAATTATTATTTTGTTATGATTATTTTGTTTTTGTTAGTTCAAAATTAAAACTTTTGGTTTTTGTACTCTTTAATGTTTTTTAATTGATTATTATTTTATTATTGATTATTTGTATCGTTTATGTTATTAATTTTTAGTAGTTTTTTACTTATTAATTTCATTGCTTTATGATAAAAATAATATGTTTAAACTTACGCTTGTCTTTCTTATACGTAGGTTTCAAGGTTCCACCACCACCACCCATTTTCCTTTTGACTTCCGAGCTTCACTTACACTTAAACCGCCCATTTCCTCTTGATTTCCGAGTTTCACTTACACTTATCTTTTTTTAAACATACGTAGATTGGTTCTCAGCTTCTAATGGTGGCACTGATTTTCTTTCACGCTGGTTATGATCAAGCAAGATGGTCGTTGGGCGTTTAAGTCGAATAGCACCATGGGTGGTAGTTATTGTTTGTAGCCTTATATATTTTTCTCATATGTATTTGTTCTATTCAAAAACTCTTTGTTTTGCGAGTTTTTTCCTGCTAGCTTCTTGTCGTTTAAGAAAAACTTAAATATAAATTTTTGATCATGACTTTTAACATTCAACTTTCAGATTTTTTTCTTATTAAGGCAATGTACTTTAAATTTTAAAATATCAATCTAACCTGATTTTTTGTTTGAAAACAACAGTGTACTATGGTATATATGGTTCAAAACAACATTCCACATTGAAATTGATTCATCAGTAAACAAAAACAGTGTTAACTTGTTCAGCAAACGTTGGTGATGCATCAAAATCCAACCATTGCACAACTGTTGCAGATGTGTCCAAGATTTTTGTTCCAATTTCCTGAACAATCATATAAAACAATAAGTAGCAACCTATGTCACTATTTTTACAATAAATGAAATCCAACCATTGAAGTATTGCACAGCTCTCTCCTTAAGGATAAACTTAATTTATTGAAACCAAAAATAGAGTAGCAAGCAAACAACACCTGAAATCAGTGATCAAATCATCAAAGCTACAGGATAATCTTCAAATAGTAACCTGCTTGGGCAGCTTTATCTAATAAAACAATGAAAATTTTTTTGTTTTACAAAATTCATTCTTAAATTGTTACTTTTGTGTTTTTGCCAAAAGAGCATGTTACCAGGTTACCAATTGGTTACATACTTACATTGCTATCATTGTGGGGGGAGGGGGTGAAGAGAGATCAGATCCCTTGCAGGATTCATAACCTATTTAATCCACATCAAATTATCAGATGCATCACATAAGATGAATGGCATCTGGTTTCACAAACTGTTTAAAGGTTGACAACCTTCAAACCTTTATGAGTCATATTAAGCTGCATTCATCATAGTTTCTAATTTTGACTCATAATAAGTATTGATTTCAAAAAGGATTACCTTCAATCAGAACTCCAAACCTACTCATCTTTTCAACCGTATCCCAACCATTATTATACAATAAGTATAGAGGGTGCAAAACTGAAATATCATCATCAACCTGAAAAATGATGGATGGAAAAATAAAGTTTTTTCTTGTTATCCACTTTCCCCATTGGGGCTGCTGGTTTCCCCGAATCCGACCCAATCCCCGATCCCTAAGTGATTATCCCAGAAATCAGTGTTTGAAAAATAGACACTAAAAATTAGAAAAAACTATCAACATTAAACAATGATTGATAAATAATGGTATAATATTGTAGGATAACCACACGCTGGAAAAACTAAATCCCCCCAATATTATACAATAATTTTGGAACAAACTTCAAACTAAACTAAATCTTTCAAATTTGCTCCACCTTCTTTAGTACCACCTAGAATAGAATATTACAAAAACAGGAACGTATTAGCTACATAATCAGATCTAACTAATTAATAGTCTACATGGAATCTATGAATCAAACAGATTTAAAACCAAAAATTAAAATTGGGGATTAAAAAACAAAACCAAATAAGAAATTAAAAGCAAAAAGAACCGATAGAAGCTGCTTACCGGTGAACATCTAAAACCAAAAATTCAAACTGTGAACCTGTAAAACAAAAAATCTAACTAATCTTGGGCATGGAGGGTTTGGGGACTAAAAAACTAAACTAAATTAGAAATTAAAAGCAAAAGGAACCGATAGAAGCTGCTTACCGGTGAACATCTAAAACCAAAATTCCAAACTGTGAACCTATAAAACAAAAAATCTAAGCGTGAAACCAAAAATCGATAGAAGATGCTTACCGGTGGTGATCAAGGGAAGCCAAAGTTTACAAATGTGAACCGGAGCAACGATGATCATGAGAAACCAAACCTAAATCTGTAAAACGAAAAATAGAAGCGGGGAAACTGAAAACCATATTAGAAATAAAACCAGGGATCGAAGAAGCGGCGTGGTTGGTGAGGTTGGGGAGGGTCACAGCGACAGTGGTTGGTGCAACAGGTGGTGCTGGCAGCGGTATCGGTGGTGGTTAACAGATCTATCCACGGTGCTGAAGCAATAGTTTTTGGTGGTGCGATGTAGGCCTGTTGGGGGCGTTAATCATGAGCAGCGCCTGTTTGGTGCTTTGGATCATGGATACGGTGGTTGTAAACGATTTTGTTGAAGATGAGGCTGTAGCGATGGTGGCAGTTAGTATCGAATGTGGTTGGCCGAGATGGTAGAGGCGTAGAGCGACTTCTTAGGGATTGAGAGTGAGAGATATAGGCGAATTAGGTTTTAGAGAGTGAGAGATGGATTGGGTTTGAGATCCATTATAGGCAGACTATGCTTTTCAAAATTTCAATTTCATAAGCAGGAATTCTAAACGCCCGCTAATTATTCTTGCCACATATTTCAAATTTTAAAAGTACCAAAAATCCCCCTAAATTTCTTCAAAAGCTTTGAACAATTGTACCTCTTACGTATACTATTAAGTATTAACTGTTAATATGAGATACTCATACTCAGTCAAACGATGGAAATTTAGGTCAAATATATGCATTGAACATTTGTACTTTTAGCTGAAAGACTTGGATCTCTTAATTTTAAAAGTTTCCATTTTTAGATTCCATTTTTCTTTTTTAAGGTAGTATATATATATATATATATATATATATATATATATATATATATATATATATATATATATATATATATATATATATATATATATATATATATATATATATATATTGGTTGGTACGATACAACGGTGGTATTCAAAATTTTGTACCGTTACCGTACCAAGATTGCTTAATTGGTATGGTACTACCAACCAAACATATTGGCTACCAAACATATTGGCTACCAACTTTATTGGTACGGTTGGTAACATGTTGGTTGGTTTTCCACGGTACATTTTTGTCAGCCCTAATACACATATATCTCATATTATGGGGTTACGGATGGTTTTTTAGCACTCTTTTTTTAATTTGTGGATTTTTCTCATCTTTTACTTTTCCTGGGATGAGTGTGTATGTGATTGACCTCCCCACATATATATCACATAACGAAACTACTTATGGTTTTTTAGCACACTACTTTTTTTAATTATGGATTTTTCTCATTGTTTACTTTTCTATTCAGTCAGCATCAATTATTTTTTCTTTATTATATTAGTACATCAATTACTTTTTTTCTCTAAAAATAGTCGTAACATAAAAATAACTTATGTTTGATTACTACGATAATTAATTTAAAAAACAAACAAATTTAATTTAAATTCAAGTTTTAATTAATATTAATATTTTATAAAATTGAACATGACATAAAAATAATTTAAAACTTAAAATAACTTAAAATTATACTTAAAAAACTAAACACTACATTTGATATTTTTTGCAAAATATCCTCCTTCATCTTCAACGTTATCTCGATGGCTGGTCCGAAAAGATAACTCGTTGGTTGCATCAAAAGATGCAAGTCGATCGTCATTTGCTTCTCCTCATGGACTTTCTCATTCATGAGTGTTCGTTATTTTTGGAAATACACATGTAATGTAATAGTCGAATAAATATTATTGAAGTTTTCATTCATTTCATCCATTCGCTCCTCATTATATAAGTTCGAAGACGTCGCTTTTCCTTTCGCTTTTGCTCGATCGCGTCACATCGGGCTTTCAAACTCGTCATGCTCTTTGTTGAGATCATATGTGCATCGGAAGATGTCGTGTAATACGTCTCCGGCATTTTGGATTGTTGGGGGGGGGGGGGGGGGGTTGTTGCTTTCCAAAAAAAGAAGAAAATAAGAACACTTATGATCACATTTCATAACCTCTAAAAAATAAACCAATATAAATTCTTTGGGTTGGAGTTTTGTTAATTAAAGGATAAATAATTATATGATGTATTGGCATAACTAACTCATATAAAATATTAGTAGTGGAAAATCCAGATTTCTTTACTTAGACATGCTATGTAATATGTTAGCACCTCGGCAGTGAATAGTTTATCATGAACTCTCAAGCTCATAAATAGGTAAAAGAAAACAACCGTTAATCCATGATTTTAAAATATCTTGAAAATGAAATATACTAAAATCTATAGTTATATAAATTTGAAAAAGTTCTTTAATTTCGAGTTTTGACAAAAATGATAAACCATTTCAACCGACGGCCCACGTCACAAAGTTTGGTTACTAGGATAATATTTAGTTCAAAGTTTAGTTAAATAATTTATGCTATTATATTAGCATTTGACAACCACCAAAATTGACAGATACCCTTGCCCGTATTCAATCTGCCTACATCACAATTCACAAGTGAGTTGACGAGTGTCTATGTGGTTGATCTATACACATTAGGGGTGGAATTGGTATGCTATCGGATTTTTTTCTTCTATACCGTGTACCGTACCAATTATAATTGGCACAAAATTTTAATTACCAGTACCGTACCAAATATACTTTGTACCAACTTATTTGGCTACCAACAAGTTTGGTTGGTACATATTGGTATTGGTATATACCAAAAACTTTTCTTTTAGTATTGTTTTCTTTTAGTATCATCGCTTACGTGCTAGTCGCTTGTGTTATTAGTTTGATTTTAATATCTAGTGTTGTTTGAAAAAAGACTTAGTATTAAAAGTTGTTTTAGTAATTCATTTGCGAGTGTACTTGTTAGTTATTACTCCTATTTAAAACATAAAAATACGAGAACTGAAAATGATATATATATATATATATATATATATATATATATATATATATATATATATATATATATATATATATATATATATATATATATACATATATATATATATATATATATATATATATATATATATATATATAGGTTGGTACGATACAACGGTGGTATTCAAAATTTTGTACCGTTACCGTACCAAGATTGCTTAATTGGTATGGTACTACTGTCACACCCTCAAACCGTATTGGCGGAATAGCTTAAGGGTGGATGACTTCATGAACAATATCATAACAAAGTTGAACAATAGTGAATTCCAAGCAACCAACCATCATTAAATAATTGCAAATGTTACATAGTTTAACTGTTGCATGTTTCAAATACAATTATAATGATATCAAAAATAGGCAAAAACGACGTCGTAACGTCTCTTCTTGTAGTGCTTGAATTACCTTATCAGTTTCCTGAGAATACAAGTAGTTGAAAAAGTGTCAACAATTAAGTTGGTGAGTTCATAAAATTTTTGTATGGAAATGTCCTTTGTTTGTAAGCAATAGCGTTGAAAACCAAGAAAATCCAATATTTTCTCATAAAAATGTCCAAGTCTTTAAATCCCAAAGACTAAAATGTAATATGTAAACTGTAGTGTACTTTCTTTGAAAGGTGTGTTTCCACGTAAACAATTTATAAAAATATTAAGTTGATTATTTTCCCATGTGAGATACTATATAACCATACTGTGACTAGTTGTGTAATACCTAACTTTAATTTATAATAAAGTTATGTTAAATATATATACTTATATGAGATAAGATGAGTTAAAAGTATGAGTTATGATGTTTAGAAACTAATTTAAGAGAAGTAGGATGCTAAAATAGATAAAAGAAACAAAGTAAATGAAAAACAAGCCAACCCGGGTCGAGTTTGTGAGCCCGGGTCGTGTTCGAAGGGAACCCGGGTCGGGTCGATAAACCCGGACCGTGTGGGACTTAAATCAAAGGCGGTGGATGCGTGACGTAAACCGGGGCGGGTTCAAAAACCCGGGTCGGGTTCTGACCAACCCGGGGCGGGTTCCTGTGCAGGTATAAATACCCATTTAGATCTCATTTCGTCATTTTACGAACCACAAACACCAAAACGCGATTTTTAGAGCAAGGAGGGTAAAAATTAGTCCTTTTGATCGAGGGCTTTGCTTAGGAAAAGGTTGGGGAAGTGGATTAAAACCCGAATCACGTTCTTGAATCCTTGATTTTCAAAGGTATGTGATTTTGATTTCTAGAGTTTCAAACCCTAGGTGCTCAAATCCGAGGGTATGCTTGAAATTAGCTCATGTGTTGCTAGTAGGTTGTTATTATATGTTGTATTGAGTCTCTATTATGATTATTGAGAAGTTTTATCGGTTGATTTGGTAAAACCCGCAAATCTTGGAAGTTTTGAAGTCATTGTATATGATGTTCATAGTTGTGATTCTTGTTAGCTATTAATTATTGATCTAATGAGTTAGATGTGGTTAAATTGTTTTGAGAATGTTGAAGTATGATGTGTGATGTCGTTTTGAGCAGATACACATAGGAGGGAAGAAGATATACGAGACACGGGTGGACCACGGACTGAACAGACATCAGGTGAGTAGTTAATTGTTAGAAGAATTATGCTTGTTGATATGTTTAATACAGATAAGAAGTATGCTATGTTTTGATTGGTTGAGTATAACCAAATTTGAGTATATGGAATAAAGAGTTATAGTGTGTATATCACACTCGGGACTGAGATAGTCCGTTAAGTTTAATTAAGACGAGAATTTGTTTTAGACTATGGTGATACAACCAAGTCTAGCGATCAGGAGTCCGGTATGCGCATTTTGGGAGTTTCACTTACTAAACCAATATCAGGTGAATACGTATTAGTATTTGAGTTGAGTTATACTTGTTTATGCAAAGTGTATATGTTTTTACAAGAACATCTATGTATTGTGCTGTTATTATAAAGATTGAATAGTAGAGAAATATCGTTATCCGTGAATAACAAACAATGAATTTGATATGAATACTGAGTAATAAAGATGAGTAGATGTTAGAGTGGCTGTGGTTAAGTGTCCTTGTATGGATTGTTATAACCATAAAAATTACTATGATTAAGTGTAACTTGTTTGTGATCATGAGTAAATACGAGAATATGATCGAGTTTATGAGTAGTACCGATTGTGGTATGTATTGATGAGTTAGTGAATGTTAATTATTAATTGTCAAAGTAAGTTAATGTGTTGCAGGTTTCAGATAATAAGAGAAGATGGTTACTTGCTAGTGAGAATAGCAAGAGAGGAAGATGAGGATGTTCATTGAGAAGGATTCGTGGAGTATGATTAATATTTACTCACTAAGCTTTTATAAGCTTACACTTGAGTGTTATGCTGTTTTGTAGGTATCTATAGCTGTGATAGGGGGAGGCATGTGATAAGAAAAGACGGACAAGTTTAGAGCCTGTCCTTAGCCGAAGTAGATTTAATTGTAACACTTGGTCATATATTTTGTAATGACCTTTTTGTGTAATTATTGTAATGATAACAGCTTGATCCTTGGTTTGAGTGCAAATATACCCAATTAAATGTGTAATTGTTTTAAAATATTTGGGTGTACTTTGTATGAGAAACTGGGTGTTACAAGTTGGTATCAGAGCATGGTTTAAGCGAACTAGGTCTTTGAGTGTAGAGTCCTAGACTTGAACCGAGAAGAGAGAGAGCCCCTATCACATGCTTGGAAAAGATACCGCTGCAGACGTTAGAGTATGAGTTGAGTATAACTCTTCTATCATATTTATTATTTGTTATATTCTATGGGTGAATACAGGTATTGAGACAGATGAAGGATGAGTTGATAAAAATGGTCACATTCGGTTGGACCTACAGAGGATGATGAGATGAAATTTTGGTTGATATGAGATATCAACTAATAAGAAGACGAGAACTTCAATTGATAATGAGATGTCAATTGAATACGAGATGAGATACTAAGTGAGATGAGATTCCAGAATGACGAGATTCCAACTGATGATGAGATGAGATCCCGGTTGAGGTGAAATTCCAACTAATGATGAGAAAGAGTATGAGTATAAGCTGAGCATGAGCTAAGAATTTAGACATGTGAGTGTAGCCGAGTACATTCGAGAGTTGAGATCCGAAGTATGCAAGGTTCAACTAATGAGAAAACAAGATTTTGTTGCTATGAGTAACCGACATCGAGATGAGAACGTCGTGTTCATTTGAGGTAAGATTTACATATCACATAACGAGTGCTTTGTGATTTTATAATTAAGATTATAAGTGGTTGCTTGACGAATACTTAGCAACCATGGAGGAGAGTGTATAATGAATATATATAAATAATGATTAATAGAGAAGAATAGATATTAGCGTGACTGAGGTAACATGTTCTTGCATTGATTATTATAACAATGAGAAATGTTGTAATTGAGTTCATATACGATTTTGCTATGTTGTGATTATTGTTGTAACATTTGACTGAGTAAACTGTTATGAGTATGTAAAAGTGGCCGAGTCAAAAGTGCATATTGGTTGTATAATTAGAGTAAATGTTGATATGATTGTGTTATAAAGTTTCGTTTAAAAAAAATGTCAACATAAGGTAATTGAGATTAATAGATTGTTAAAATGAGTATATGTGAGATTGCAATCGAGTCTATGAGTATTACTGCATATGGTATTATGATTGAGTTGATATTGCTAAGAATTAGTTAATGTTTGTAAAGCTAATATGGTTGTAGAATCCGAGTCAAGAGAAGAGAGATCTTGCTAATGAAAAAATATATATATATTGCTTATTGTTTCACAGATGAAATGAGATTTCTGTGCACGAGTACTTATGTGACTGAGACCACATATTCTGTGGGGCCACATGACTAGTACTTGTGATTGATCAAAATAAATGGCTGAGATAGCCAAAAGAGTATGAGTTGAGAAAAACGGTGAGTGTGTAGTTGATTGCACACGATAACTGATTATGAGTTGACATACTGAGAATTGAACTGTGTGGTTTGGAGTTGTCACAAAATGAGATATTTGTGACAGCGTTATCAGAGGACACTTGAGTAACCACATAAAGAGTACCTTGTAGTTATAAATTGAGAGAACCTAGAGTGGTTCATATAGGCCTTATTGGCTTAGAGATTGAGTAAGTTACTGAGTAAATATGGTTGAGACCACATAATTGTGGGACCATATATTGAGTAAATGTGGTTGAGACCACATATTTTGTGGGATCATATATAAAAAAAAATGGTTGAGACCACATATATTGTGGGACCGCATAACGAATAAACGTGGTGGAGACCACGTAATGAGTGCCTTGTGATTAGAGTAATAAAGATTGTTGTGACTCAGACAAAATGAGGAGTAACGGTGAGTCTATATGACTTGAGACCATAGCGGAGACTCGCTAGAGTCAAAGAGGAGATGGATGGAAAATTGAGAATGGTACGAGGTACCATGATCTGATAAGAGGACGGTCCGAGGTACCGTGAGATAGTGTTGAATGATGAAACCAAAGGATGGTACGGGGTACCAAGAGTTAAGGCAGAGTGGTTCTATAGTATTGTGCTTGCGTGTAGATAGACATGCACTTTATGATGATGCAGAGTAATGAGACATGTACTATCCTTGCGTGCGGGTAGATATGAACGTAGCGGTAAGCTTGTGTGGCTTGAAACCTACAGATTGAGAAGAAGACGAATTAGAGGCCGAGTAACAGTACGGGGGTACTATGAGATAGTATAGTGAGTAATACTGTTGAGAAATGTTGTTGTGAGAAAGTGCGTTTGTCACTTAGTCATGTTGAGAGTGTGTGAGATTTCTTTCATGTTGAATAAGACAGAATTCTATAAATGCATGATGAAAATATATGCGTTAAAAAGAGGATGAAAGTAATTGTAATTGTGATTGATAGGATTCGTTCCTTAGCAATCAAATCGATTACTGCCAATGAGAGAAATTTGTGAATGTCGAGATAACAAAACTACTTATTCGTATGAGACTATGGATAGTAAATTTTTGTTATAATAATGTTGAGTTATTTTCTTGAGATTAAAGAGCTAGTCAAGTGATGAGATATGATTCACCATAGATATTGTTGTGTTAGATGTTAGTATTTTTAGTCGTGTGTAGAGATTTTGGTGACCTGTATATATAACCTATTTTGTGTCACTCAAATGAATAAGAGATTGAGATAATAATGACGAAGAAATGACGAGAGTAAAATCCTTACTGATGGTGTGTCAGGAAGAATACATACGGTTGTGATAAGAATTTATTTGATAATAAATCATCGAGTTTGATAGAGCTAATGATTTAGTGAAATGTGATGTGGACTGTCCACATAAGAGAGGATGTAATGACTGAGTATATCGAGAGAAACAACATGAGTTATGTTGTTAAACTGAGATGAAGTGGAGCTATTATTGGTAGAGAATCATTGTACAGTTGAGGTGATGTAATAACTGAAAAGGGTCTTGTGTGACCAAAGTGTCGAGAGTTAAATGTTAAGTCCAAAGGAGCCGTGAGTGAAACTCGAGATAGTTTCTGATATTTTATTATTCTGGATTTATATTATAGTGTTAATGAGTTATGTAACGTAATTGAGACAGTTGAATGTCGGCATCTTTGTGTTGTATGAGTGTTTCTCCTATCTAATCGACGAGAGTGTGCAAACATGAGAAATCAATAAATGGCATGTTGCTATTGGAAGAGTAAATTGAGAGAGAATGTGAGTCAGGAATCGGTGAGACCGTTTTCCTTATTAAATTAGAGTAAACCATTTCAAATAGATTAGAAATGGAAGTTGAATCTCAAATAGTTATTGAGATTAGTGTTATAGAAAGAGTGGATGGTACGCTGAGAATATGGCTCGATGTGGACCATAGATATAGGTGTGTGTAAGTGATGAGTGAGGTGAGATACCTTTGTATCAGCAAAGCTATAACAAGGAAGTGCTCTGAAAGAGTGAGTGGTTGTCCATGCAAAATGGTAACAACCAATGTGCTTATAGAGATCATATTATGAGAATAATGGCGGGCGTAAAGATTTTATGGAAAGAGAAGTTGAATGAGAAAGTTTCTAAATGTAATGTGAATCGAGAGAGAGCTTGAGTTCTATAGCTATATTATGAGTAAATAAGATGCGACAGTAAGTACATGTTATATGAGTTGACGAGAGGATAATATCATTATCATACGTGATATATGATTGCGGTGGTGAGATGGTTGTATGAGTCATGCCTAATCTAAGAGATTCCGAGGACAGAATCTTCTGAGGGGGGTAAGAACTTGTAATACCTAACTTTAATTTATAATAAAGTTATGTTAAATATATATACTTATATGAGATAAGATGAGTTAAAAGTATGAGTTATGATGTTTAGAAACTAATTTAAGAGAAGTAGGATGCTAAAATAGATAAAAGAAACAAAGTAAATGAAAAACAAGCCAACCCGGGTCGAGTTTGTGAGCCCGGGTCGTGTTCGAAGGGAACCCGGGTCGGGTCGATAAACCCGGACCGTGTGGGACTTAAATCAAAGGCGGTGGATGCGTGACGTAAACCGGGGCGGGTTCAAAAACCCGGGTCGGGTTCTGACCAACCCGGGGCGGGTTCCTGTGCAGGTATAAATACCCATTTGGATCTCATTTCGTCATTTTACGAACCACAAACACCAAAACGCGATTTTTAGAGCAAGGAGGGTAAAAATTAGTCCTTTTGATCGAGGGCTTTGCTTAGGAAAAGGTTGGGGAAGTGGATTAAAACCCGAATCACGTTCTTGAATCATTGATTTTCAAAGGTATGTGATTTTGATTTCTAGAGTTTCAAACCCTAGGTGCTCAAATCCGAGGGTATGCTTGAAATTAGCTCATGTGTTGCTAGTAGGTTGTTATTATATGTTGTATTGAGTCTCTATTATGATTATTGAGAAGTTTTATCGGTTGATTTGGTAAAACCCGCAAATCTTGGAAGTTTTGAAGTCATTGTATATGATGTTCATAGTTGTGATTCTTGTTAGCTATTAATTCTTGATCTAATGAGTTAGATGTGGTTAAATTGTTTTGAGAATGTTGAAGTATGATGTGTGATGTCGTTTTGAGCAGATACACATAGGAGGGAAGAAGATATACGAGACACGGGTGGACCACGGACTGAACAGACATCAGGTGAGTAGTTAATTGTTAGAAGAATTATGCTTGTTGATATGTTTAATACAGATAATAAGTATGCTATGTTTTGATTGGTTGAGTATAACCAAATTTGAGTATATGGAATAAAGAGTTATAATGTGTATATCACACTCGGGACTGAGATAGTCCGTTAAGTTTAATTAAGACGAGAATTTGTTTTAGACTATGGTGATACAACCAAGTCTAGCGATCAGGAGTCCGGTATGCGCATTTTGGGAGTTTCACTTACTAAACCAATATCAGGTGAATACGTATTAGTATTTGAGTTGAGTTATACTTGTTTATGCAAAGTGTATATGTTTTTACAAGAACATCTATGTATTGTGCTGTTATTATGAAGATTGAATAGTAGAGAAATATCGTTATCCGTGAATAACAAACAATGAATTTGATATGAATACTGAGTAATAAAGATGAGTAGATGTTAGAGTGGCTGTGGTTAAGTGTCATTGTATGGATTGTTATAACCATAAAAATTACTATGATTAAGTGTAACTTGTTTGTGATCATGAGTAAATACGAGAATATGATCGAGTTTATGAGTAGTACCGATTGTGGTATGTATTGATGAGTTGATGAATGTTAATTATTAATTGTCAAAGTAAGTTAATGTGTTGCAGGTTTCAGATAATAAGAGAAGATGGTTACTTGCTAGTGAGAATAGCAAGAGAGGAAGATGAGGATGTTCATTGAGAAGGATTCGTGGAGTATGATTAATATTTACTCACTAAGCTTTTATAAGCTTACACTTGAGTGTTATGCTGTTTTGTAGGTATCTATAGCTGTGATAGGGGGAGGCATGTGATAAGAAAAGACGGACAAGTTTAGAGCATGTCCTTAGCCGAAGTAGATTTAATTGTAACACTTGGTCATATATTTTGTAAGGACCTTTTTGTGTAATTATTGTAATGATAACAGCTTGATCCTTGGTTTGAGTGCAAATATACCCAATTAAATGTGTAATTGTTTTAAAATATTTGGGTGTACTTTGTATGAGAAACTTGGTGTTACAAGTTGGCCTGCTGCGACGTTCTTCAGGCGTCGGAATGTTAGACATTTGGACAACTCAGACCTGCCGGTCAAGCTGTAGCTAGCAGCTCATGTGCGGGGTTTGTCAAGCCCCGTATAGATCTATACTCAAATATCGCGCTCTCTTACCGAGACTCTGGTTATATAAATTCAGGACTTATAGTAGGTACTTGTAAAAGTACTGTGAAGATTCATCTCACAAAAATGTATGTATTCCAATCAACTTGTTTACGTACGATTTGTATATAAAAACTCTTGTAATCGTCCATTATCATTTTTCCCATGATAATATAGTAAAGTATAATAATTATATATTTTTATATAATTATCTTTGTCATGTTTAAATGTCATAGTAACCTTTTGTTAATAAACTATTCCAATAATAGTCTATTTTTAGTAATTGCGTCGTAATAACCTTATTTTTACGAACGATAGCGAAATAACTTGTTCAAAGATTATAAATATCATATTTTGAGGTAATTCTCACAAAAATGGTGTAATAACTTGATTATAACCATTTTTGCTAGAAAATAGTGCTTTTATTTATAAAAACGTAGTTTTTAATAGTTTTCGTTTTTATAACGTTTTTATCCAAGATCTAGTGTTTTTATACACTTTATTTGTAGTTTTGTAACTTTTACACATCTTAACATGTCAAAATGTTCATAATACATGGATCTACTCATATTTCATGCCAAATTCATATTTATAACATTTTTGTTCAAGATCTAACATTTTTACACACTTTAATTATAGTCTAGTAATTTTTATACAAGCATATTATGTATCATTATGAACATCTTACAAAGATCTACCCATATTTCATGTCAAAGGTATTTTTACCCAAATACTAACTTTATAAACTTGTGTAAATCAACATATATATCATTTAAACACATATAAACTTGAATAAACAACATATATAGTTAAAGAACTTGTATTCTCCCCCAAAAAGGTTTGAAAATATGAAAATAAGGGGTATGAACTCACCTTGAGTGTGGATCTTAAGATTCTTTGGAAGAAGGTTGAAGATTTTGGTTCTAAGACCCGGAGGACCCTTGGACAAAGCTATTATCCAATGGATTTTCGTGAGTATGTGTGTACAAAAGAGTATATGAGGGTATTTAGAACTTAAATCGCTAGATGATCATAACTTACCAAGAGAGCTTGAAAGTGTTGGTTATATGTCCATCGTTATAACAAGTTGGTAATATTATTATAAATAGTAGGGTCCTTTTGGGTTACACGCAAGAGACGATTTAGCTAAAAGATATCGAAAATAAACTTGAGGGGTTAAGTTTATTAATATATCAAAGTAAAGATATATTAATTAGAAACTTAATGGTTAAGTTTATTAATATACCAAAGTAAAGGTATATTAATTAGAAACTTAATAAGGATAAAGGACCAAAGTGAAATATCCACAAGGGAGGGGATAAGGATGAGGAGCACTATAAATACAACCCTAGATCTGAGTTGTAGGGGCTGCCAAAACCCTAATTTTCGTCACCCTCCTCCCACCCCTCGGTATACGGCCGATTTCTTTCAAAACCCTAAGTATTATGTGCTAAAACTTCAAGCAAAGGTATATACTACATCAACGGGTGCTGGATCGTTGTCTTGGGTGCGATTACATTAGAGGAGTTCTACTTTGGGCTCTCGTCATCCTAACAAGATCAGATCTGAGATCTAAAAGTTATTTCTTGAACCCTCTTGATTTTACAGTTACAAAAGTGTGCATGATTCTGTGATCCTGGTTGAATACGATTTTAATTTCTGTTTCCGCTGCGTTGTTTTTCTGCTATCGTATTCCAACAGTGGTATCAGAGCCACTTTATCATGATTTTGTACTGTTTAGATTCGATTAGATTTGTTAAAAAAATCGTTTTTTTTCTTTGAATTATCGAATCTGTCGACGTCCGCGCCGCGGTCCTTGAATGGTCGCGTCGCGGTCTTCTTTAAAGTTACGATCATTAGGGTTTTGCCGCATCGCGTTTCTTAGTGTTCCGCGTCGCGACGTTCTTGTCATGATCGGTTTCTTTTGATTACCGCGTCGCGTTTTATCGTGTTTCGCGTCGCGGCGGTCGTGATGTTTTATTTTTCTGAAATCAGATTTCTTGTTATAAAATGGTGATTTTAGTATTGTATGATTGTTTAGATTAATCATTAACATTGAATACGTGCATGCTCAATAGTATTAATAGCTAAACACAAAGTTTAAAATGCTTCAAAATTTAATGGATGATTGTTTAAATTAATTATTAACACTGCATCCTTGCGTGTTTAATAGAATTAATAGTTAAACACAATTTTCAAAGAATACTTAAAATTTTAAATGATATATATATTAGAATTGTATCTATATGTATAACTTAAAATAAAAACATTGGTCAGACCTTGACTAGGCTCACCTACTCTAAATGTGTAGAAGGTTGAAGGAGGTCTCTTTGATTCCTAATGAGGTCGGTTTTTAAATAGCATTCATTGCTTACCACCCTCACCGCCTGTCATATTTTATTGAGTGGAGTTACCGAAAGGGTTTGATAGAACAGTGTTTCAAGATAAAAGTATTACTGAAAATACACAAGTAAGAAAATTTTGTTAAAAGTTAATAGATTTTTCAAAAGTCAAATTGGCAATTTCAAACCGGTTTTAAAAGTTTAAATTGACCCTTTTGCCAATTAAAAGGTTAAAGTGTTTTAACAAGAATGATATATGTAAAACTAGATTGTTAAAAGTTGTTAACATGTTTTAAAATTATTGGCAATTGTAAGACGGATTTTAAAAGTTTAAGAGACCATTTTGCCAAAAGAAAGTTAAAATGTTTTAACTTAACGAAACGAAATCCCGTTTTATGAAAATGTGAATCTCATGCTACCCACAAAGAACCACACATTTAACCGGGCCCTTCCGGCGTGGGAAGTGCTATAGCCAATGCGTCGGATTGGACTCGGCCAAAATGATGTGATACTCGCGATAACTCATGAATCATGGGCCGGGTGTCACGTGGGTCTTCGTGGTCGATTTACCATCCAAACTCGTGATCTGCGGCATACCCGTCACGAGAGAGAGGATGAGCATGATGGGATTAAACATGTCATTGATCAGATTCAATGAATCCCAAAAAATCTAGAAGCTTCATAGAGATTGAAGTTGGCAAAGGAGTATTGCCTACCTAAATAACTTCTGAGGGTGACTACGGCATACCTCTTCACCACCAAAAGCGAAATATGGATTCTAGCCTTAAGTAAAATAATTTTATGGGTAATTAATTTATTAAGGGATAATCAAACTAAACAAAACTCTATTTTAGATGTCAACTAAAGAAAGTTTGAAAGTTACAAGTTTTTTTTACTGTGTGGCTTCCTCGATCAAAGTAAGTTCAACGGCATAGATTATGCGTGTTGGTTCCAGAACTTGAGAAGAGTACTCAATGTCGAGGAAAATTTTTATTTGATTAAGGAACAAGTTCCTATGGATTATCCAGCCAGATCCACTAGTGCTGAAATAGACGGTCAATCATCTTAGACGTCTAAATGATTCGAATAAGGTTGCTCGTTTCATGTTAGACACTATGATTCCCGAGCTTCAAAGAAGATTGTGAAGATTGTGGGGTCTTGGTGCTTTGACATGATTAACCGGCTTAAGGACATGATCCAAGAGCAGGTTAAATGGGAACGATTCGAAGTCATGAAAGCATTATTTGGATGTAGGCTGTTACTAGGATGGAGAGTCAATACCCATATGTTTAGCATAAGAGGGTACATTGACCAAATGTGGAAGTTGGGATTTCCAACAAGTCAGGAGTTAGTCACGGACATTGTCCTTAACTCGCTGACTAGTTCTTATGATTAGTTCATTCTGGACTTCATTATATAGAACTTAAAAGGACCCTTCGAGAGATTACATAGCATGTTGAGGAAAGTAGAACTTTACATGGCTAGGGAATCCAACACCATAGCTCCTAAAGGAGGTGTCAAAAGGAAAAGGACAAACCCTACCAAGGGAATGATTTTCCTAAAGAAACCTCAATACTGAAATCCTGAGGAAGATTTTTGTTTCCACTGAAAGGATGTGGGACATGGGAGGCATAAATGCTCAAGATATCTGATGCAATAGAAGTAGTTGCAAGCCAAAGAGTATGGCACTTCAGGTATATTTGTAATTCCATAAGTGCTTTGCTTATGACCAGTATTGCCATTTTAATGGGCAGAGACTGGAATAAAGCAGAGGTACAAACCATGGAGAGCTGGATCGAATCATGGACTACAAGCAGCTTGCTTTCATCCATAGGATTAGGAACCAACTTCTCTATAGTGTTTTAGTTTATGGTTTTGCAATTTGAAAATTGTTGATGTGAACATTGTTTCATCAGATGGTTTTGACTTGGTTTAAATAAAGGTTGTTTTAAATAAAAGTTATTTTAAAAGTTATTTTGGAACAAAGTTATGGTCATTACATCTATGAGAACTGGTTCACAACAATAGTTCGAAAAGGTTGATTCAAGAGAATCCAAATATTTAGATTAATGGTATGAGTGGAATTGTCTGGTTTTGTAAACTTGAAAGAAGCTACCAGAACTCCAGATGGATAGGATTCTGGAGATCATTTGACTGAAAGTCTTATGATAACTGCTATTCTTGTCTACATAGAGAGATAACTATGCACTGCTCACAAGTTATTGTGGGCAAAGGCTGAGAATCTGTTGGACCTTGTACATCTAATGTATTTGGACCGTTCAGTTTTTCCACTAAACCGTCTAAAATACTCTATTGAGTTTGAAACCTATATGGTGATCAGTACTTCAAGAACAGAGTATTGAATCAAATGAGCAAAGGATGAGAATTCTAAATCCAAGTGCGGATAAAGAGTTTCTTAGTCAAAGATTATACAATCATCTAATGGACTGTGAAAATTGTTTCAACAGTCAAATCCACTTAGAACGCTACGAGCATCGTATGGTGTGTCTGAGTTATATTCGAACATAAAGGTTCGACTTATGATGGATTGTATTATGCTTCCAATCTATGTCTGAGGTTAAACCTTAGAGACAATAGAGTCCTAACCCTTGCACCAACACAAAAGGTTCTAAAAACACTGTCTAAGAAATATGGAGTGTAGATGTTTCTTCACTAGCATATTTAGAAATTTGGGGTCTTGAGACTTACGGTTTACCGTGTAGCTCAGAGGACGCCGATTAACAGAAGTGTTATTCCATTAGAGTACTTGGATATAATAAGAATTTTGACAACAGTATGATGTTGTATAAATGGCAGTCTTCTATGATAGGAAGCTGGTATTCAAGAAATCAGTGGGAGCCTGACTGATCTTGATGAGACTCAAAGGATCAAAGAGCCTGATGTTGGCACTAGCACTCAACCAGAGGTAGTAAAACCTGTTGAGACTCAGTAAGAGTTTGCTGAGGAATCTGACATAACTCCATCTCCTGTTCGAGAAACTGATAAAGGACGTCATACACATGGTTTTCATGAATTACATGTTGACGAAGGTGATGAATGTCTGGTGGATCATTGTGATCCTACCAATTATCGGAAGTCGTGGCAGGCCCTTTTGGGTTGCCTTAAGGAAAGAGATGATGGAGAGCGAGATGAAATCCATGTATGATAACCAAGTTTGGAACCTGGTTGATCAAACACCTGACCTTAAAACAGTTGGGTGTAAATGGGTCTTCAAGAAGAAGACAGACGTGGATGAAAGGTACACACATTCAAAGCCAGACTGGTGGCAAAGGGTTATACTCAAACCCAAGGGATTGATTATGAGGAAACTTTTTCACCAGTGGTGATGATTAAATCTATTAGGATATTGTTTGTCATCGCAGCATTTTATGACTACGAAATATGGCAAATGGATGTAAAAACCGCTTTCCTTAAAGGAAAACTTTCAGAGGATGTGTATATGACACAACTAGAGGGTTTTGTACAGTCCAAATATCCTAATAGAGTGTGTAAACTTGTGAAGTCGATTTATGGACTCAAACAAGCATCTCGTAGCTGGAATCTCTGCTTCGATGAGAAAATCAAAGAGTTTGGATTTTCGAGAAGTAAAGATGAGTCATGTGTATATGTCGGAGCTAGTGGGAGCATTGAAGTCTACCCTATGTCGTACACAGATAGCAAAGTTCTCATGTAAATGTCCCTATCTCGAGAAATATGAAATAAATGAGAATTGCTATGCTATAAATGACACAGGAGAGACTTAATGCGCATGAAGCATTTTGATCTATGGAGATAGAATTAAGTGCTTCATAGGGATTTTGGAAACAAAAGTGAACTATGTAAATGTCAGTGCTAGTAGGAGCACTAAAGTCCAACCTATGTTGTATGCAGATAGCAAAGTTCTCATGTAAACGTCCCTATATCCAGAAATCATAAATAAATGAGAATTGTTGTGCTACAAATGACATAGGAGTGACCTATTGCATATGAAGCATCATGATCTATGGAGGTAGAACTAAGTGCTTTATAAGGATAAGCTAGAGTACATGAGCAGTCGGATCTAGAGATACAAGACTCCTATAAGGGATTCAAGTTTCTGTATCAGGGTTTAGGACTGAGTAAAACTCAGAGTCCTAGTTCCATTAAGATCCTGGATGAGATAAGTTGAGTCTTGTATGCACTTGCATATGGATCAATCGCATAATGTACAAGACCTAATGTATCATATGCCTTGAGCATGATGATTTGACATTAGGCTAATCTTGGCAAAAGTCAAATGGATGGACGTCACGAAGTATCTTAAATGTTTAAGATATTCTTGATCCATTATAGTATGGGAGAACTCAGTGTAAAGAAGCACACTGATATTAGCTTCCAAAACTAGTAGAAACGGTTCTTGTACGCAGTCAGGATCCGGGTTCTTACCAAAAGAGACATCTCAGTTAATAGAGCTATATCGGATGAGGCAAGATAGCTGATCTGATCACTAAGTCAATGTCTCGGACTAAGCAAGATCGATCATACTAAGTCCATATGCATTAGATATGCAAATGAATTGACTTTGAGTGAAGTTAGTATAGTTTGATTTGTATTGGGAACTTAAGCAATGAAAAACTCTATCTGATATGAAGATTATTATGTGGAGAACATAATATATGCATAAAGGCAGTCATTTCATTAGTTTATCATTGTGTTCCGATTTTGCGTGTTTTATTGACTTCCTGAATAATTTAATTATTATTCAAACTGTCCACAGTCGGTCATACTTTTGGGAGTAAGTATTGATTCAAGACTGACATGAGGAATTGGTAGATTGTCCATAGAGATGGACATAGCATGGAGATGCACTAATTCTCATGTGTACTTAATAGGGATTAAGTATTGGAGTAACCTGCACTTAGAGATTACTTCATGGAATCTGTCACGAGTAATTCTAAGATGGTAATATCTTATATTCTTCAAGCGGAGATGCATTGATTCTTTGTCCTGCAGTCTGTTGTGCCTTGGTTTTCTCCAACGTTGTCCATAACTGGCAGCCATACAGGGAATGTCCAGGTATGACATGATGAGTAGGCGAGATCCGTGTAGTCAAAGTTTATTTGTTCCTTCTGCCCTAACAGGAGAAGCGATATCTATGGGCCTCTCGATGATTTGGTGCTGACAGCAAGTGTACGGCCGTACCGAGACTGAATTGATATAGAATCAATAGTGCAGTTTGTTGTGGTCATCATAAATCTCTATCGGGAAACATAATATTGAATGTCTGAGACTGACATGATTCCATGTCAGACATTCATAAGGATATCTTGTAGAACAAAGGAATATTTTGATCACTTTCCTAAGGGCTGTTTCATTAGATGAACACGGCACTTGTCTTGGATGACATACACCTTACTAGGTTAATGAATATTAGACCATACAGTTGTTATAACAAGTGCAAGTGGGAGAATGTTGGTTATATGCCCATCGTTATAACAAGTTGGTAATATTATTATAAATAGTAGGGTCCTTTTGGGTTACACGCAAGAGACGATTTAGCTAAAAGAGATCGAAAATAAGCTTGAGGGGTTAAGTTTATTAATATATCAAAGTAAAGATATATTAATTAGAAACTTAATGGTTAAGTTTATTAATATACCAAAGTAAAGGTATATTAATTAGAAACTTAATAAGGATAAAGGACCAAAGTGAAATATCCACAAGGGAGGGGATAAGGATGAGGAGCACTATAAATACAACCCTAGATCTGAGTTGTAGGGGCTGCCAAAACCCTAATTTTCGTCACCCTCCTCCCACCCCTCGGTATACGGCCGATTTCTTTCAAAACCCTAAGTATTATGTGCTAAAACTTCAAGCAAAGGTATATACTACATCAACGGGTGCTGGATCGTTGTCTTGGGTGCGATTACATTAGAGGAGTTCTACTTTGGGCTCTCGTCATCCTAACAAGATCAGATCTGAGATCTAAAAGGTATTTCTTGAACCCTCTTGATTTTACAGTTACAAAAGTGTGCATGATTCTGTGATCCTGGTTGAATACGATTTTAATTTTTGTTTCCGCTGCGTTGTTTTTATGCTATCGTATTCCAACAGAAAGATCTTTGAAGATGATGAAGTTTGGAACTCAAAGACCCTTGGACAAAAGCTAATATCCAATGGATATGGATGGATGTTAGTGTGTGTAAAAGGTGTAAAACTTGTGTTATGTTGTTTAGAATCAAGAGATGAGTGAAGATTACCTCTTGAACTTGTGGAATGGACTTGGAATGAAGCTTGAAGATGAAAATGGTGATGGTGATGGTGTGGCCGAGAGCAAGATAAGAGAGGAGAGGAGAAGAGAGTTGTGTTGGTGTCTTGGTTCAAAATGAGATGGTTAGTTCCCTTTTGCTAGATTTGGTTGGGATTTTCTATAATATAAAATTAATAGCCTTTTTAGTGCCTAGTATTATAAAACCAAAAGAAAGATTTTGGTGTGATGGCATGTCCCCCCATGGGGCTGCCGAATTTGGGGAGGGGGGTGGGGTGGGGTGGGTTAGTTTTTATAAAAATAGCAATGTACTTTATAAAAATAAGTGATTTTTATAAATTGGTAAGACGTTTTAGTGAAATTTTGTGAGATTTTGACGAAACGAAGTTCTAAATAATTATTTGGTATAAAAGCATTGCCAAACATTTATTTTGATTGGATTACAACTCATTGGGTGCCGGAATACGCGTTTAAGCGCAGTATACTTCCGATTTCGCGATTTTCGGCATTTTACCGGAAATTGCATTTAGCTTTAAAATTAAATACTATATATTATCACGTTACTTATCATATGAATTGTTATTTCATATTTGATGTTTAAGGCACCACATTTTGTATTTTGGTTCCAAACCCTGTGTACATTTATCCGTTCACAGCGATTTAATGGTTGTAACTTCCACATACGAACTCTGTTTTTGACGTTCTATATATCCACAGGTTCGTATTTACGAGTGGATCGTTTTATGAATATTATTATTCTCAAAATAATAATTGTACGATTATCGAATTTTTACGCTACAGTAGTCTGCTGTCCGTATTTTCGATTTTTAACCGATAATTGTTTTGATTTAGCATACGTAATACTATAATATTAATAATTTATCGCAAAAGTTATGGAAAAATAACTTTTCAATATATAAATTAACGTACGCTTCTTTTGACTACAGTTGACTTTAGTTGACCAGAATTTACAATTGTCACATCATCTACCCGTTAGGGAGAATTTCGTCCCGAAATTTAACTCTTGAGTGGATCCTCAAAGGTTTGAATTTGTAACGCCAAAATGCATTTTATTATGCAATTATAATAAAAAGGGCAAAATGGTTATTTTACCTTAGAAAAGGTAATTTGGTCTTTTGGACAAAAAAGGACTTGTTTTGTAATAATATTTTAAGTCTTGGACTTAAAATGTTATAATAAACTGAATTTGTGTCATAAATTGTGTAAATGGTGGCAAGAGTTTAAGACTTAGAACTTCAAGGACCAAAAATGTAAATTTTGGAGGTATAAAAGAAAACACTTTTGCAGAATTTTGAGGGTTACGGGAGAGTTCTAGTGGCTGAAATTCTGCAGAAAACTTGAAGGTTCTTGAAGATTGAAGCTTGGAAATTGGATTAGAGCATTCAAAGGGTAGAATTGGAAGTTTTGGAGGTAAGTTCTTCAAGTTCTTGATAGTTGTTCTTGATGAGTTTTGTAGAACTCAAAAACTACAATTACAGTTATGATTGGGTGTTTAAATTGATGTAATACCTCCATTAAGTCATGCTAGTAAGAGCTTAACTCAACAAAATGGAAGTAGGTTGTTATAATTGATGAATTTGAAGTTTTGGGGTTGTTAGAAATAAGAACCCTAATTCTTCATATGATTGATTGAGTGGGTTTTGATGGTTAAAAACCTTGTTAAAACATAAGGTTTTAGCCTAAGAACAAACCCCAAACGATTAAGAACAGAAATAAGGACTTAATGGGCCAAAACTGCAAGCTACAGTGCATAAATCGCGACTGGCCAGGGGACCTGCACTGCCGCTAGGCGCAGTGCTCCCAGGAGCCAGGCGGGGTGCGCCCAGGCGCAGTGCGCCCTGACCCTGGCGCAGTGCGCCCTCCAAGCAGGGGCCAGGCAGGGGATCAAAAACGCTAACTTTTGCTTGGCTTGTCCGATTTAGCTCAAATTTGAACCATATGCTCGTTATGGTCTGAAAAGTTTGGGAAAATTTTCATATTGAGTTTTCGACCCCTCGGGGGCACTGTAGACCGATCCGAATGCCTCGGTGAATAGTAAAATTCATATAAAGTTAGTAAACGGAAAGTTTATTAACTAGGAATTGTTTGTATTGATACTATATTGAACTCTTGTGCATTAGAGTCAATTAAAACAGTTGGTAACCTATAATCATTTTGATAATAAATGGAATTATAGGTACGGGACAAAATCCTACGGATTTCATTTCAAGGCAAGGAACAACAAACGCTAGTTGTAGCAAACCTTTAGGTGAGTAATCTCACTATTATCCGATGTGATATGTGTTATATGGGCAGCTGCAAATGGAAATGATTTTGGGGGACAAAAATGACAAATTACATAATTCGATATATGACAATACCAGATAAGCCGTGAGTCTGCTATAGAAAAGAACGGAGCTGTGAGTCAATCAATTTTAAATGGTGCGACAATACCAGGTAAGCCGTGAGTCTATAATAGACAAGAACGGAGCTGTGAGTCAAACCTATATAGACAATACCAGATAAGCCGTGAGTCTATAATAGACGAGAATGGAGCTGTGAGTCAAACCTATATAGACAAGACCGGATAAGCCGTGAGTCATTTCGATGGCAAGAACGGAGCCGTGAGTCTAGGCAACAGCAGGATAACCCGTGAGCCATATATGATTTTATATTGCATGATATTGCTTAATTGATTTTGTATAGAGAATTTTATTCTTATACATGTTATACTTGTTATGATTACTCATTGGGCTTTATAGCTCACAGTTTATTTGATATGTCCCTGCAGGTGTGCGTGACCCTGCTAAAGGAAAAGACAAAGTCCGTGACTGATGATTTAGAATTTGAAGTGACATCCCGGCTTGAAGAATGTATAATATTTTATGTATTGTACTTCGTGATACACTTGTACTCGTATTGTATTAACTAATACCCCTACTTATGTTTTAGTTGTAAACTATTTGGTTTGAATGAAATTTTTTTTTGGGGTGTTTTTGGTTAATAAGTCGGGTGTTACAAGTTGGTATCAG
The DNA here is from genome assembly GCA_023525715.1 of Cichorium intybus. Lineage (NCBI taxonomy): Eukaryota > Viridiplantae > Streptophyta > Magnoliopsida > Asterales > Asteraceae > Cichorium > Cichorium intybus. Next base: position 10,291,672 of record CM042015.1, on the reverse strand, counting down.
AGCCGTGGTTTAAGTGAACTAGGTGTCTTAGACTAGATTCCTGGACTTAAACCTTGAGAGAAGAACAGATAAATGGACTGTTAGATATATATAAGTTTGTTATTATATATGTAATCTAACGGTTTGCTGAAATTTTGAAGTATGAGAAATACACGAAGCAATCCCACTGGTGCGAATTCGCGTGGAACTGCAAGAAGTGGACCAGCTCGGTCACGCGGCTCTGTTGGGCGAAGAGCACCAGCACGGGAACCGGTGGGAGAAAATCCACCTGATATACGAGCTATTGTAGAAGAAGTGGTTAGGCAGATGATGCCTACATTAACAAATAATCCCAACCCGAGTGGCAATCCTAATCCGAGTGCCAATCCTAATCCTACTGAAGAGGCTGCAAAAAGCGTTCATGACAGGCAGCCGGAAGATGAAAGCCAGGGAGAAAGTCGTGCCCGGGCAGTGAAAGAAACACAAGGAGGGGAAGCCTCTACAAAGAAAGTTGGGTGTACGTATAAAGCCTTCCTTGGTTGTAAACCAAAGGAATTCTAGGGGACAGATGATCCAGTCAAAGCTATGGAATGGATCATGCATATTGAGAAGGTGTTCCGAGTAAGCAAATGTGCAGATGATGATAAAGTAGAATTTGCCACGAACCAACTCACCAGCGGTGTACTACACTGGTGAAAAATTTACTACAAGTCTTTGAATCTTGATCCAACCGAATCAGTATCGTGGGAACAGTTCAGGAATAAGTTCAATGAAGAATATTGTTCTGAAGTAGCAATAAAGCAATTGGAGGATGAATTCCTGCATCTGGAACAGGGTTCCCGATCTGTTCAGGAATATACTCTTAGCTTTCTGGAGAAAGCTAGGTTTGCGGAACACCACATCTATACTGAAAAGAGAAAGATCGATAAGTATGTCTGGGGGTTGACGACCCGAATTAGGGAAGTCGTGCAACCGCTGAAATTACCTACTTTCCGGCAAGTGGTGGATCGAGCCACGGAAAGAGAAACAGAACTGAAGCGACAAGAAGACGAAAAGAAAGTCTTGGAAACGAAACGAAAGGCGGAAGACCAAGGTTGGACGCCTCAGAAAAAGTCGCAACAATCCGGGTCTAGGGGAAAAGGCCAGAAAAAGGAAGGAAAGTGGTGCGAAAAATGCCGAAAAAGGCACATGGGCAGTTGTCGCAGTGATACTGGGTCAGTAAGCTGCCGAAATTGTGGAAGAACGGGTCATTTTACACGGGAGTGTCGGGCGGAAAGAAGATGCTACCAATGTGGAGCTACAGATCACTTTCGTTCGAACTGTCCACAACTGAAATCTGCTGTCTACAGTGATAGATCCAAGGATGATCAAGGAGGGAAGAAAGAAGAGCTGAAGAACAGGGGACGATCAGTGGCCTCACGAACTTTCCAGATGACTGTGGAGGAAGCCCGTGAGAAGACAGATGTGGTGACAGGTATCTTCACTCTTGATTCCATACCTGTATATGTTATATTTGATCCAGGAGCCACTCACCGTTTTGTATCGGAATCTTTGTTGCCTCGCTTGAATGTACCCTTAAAACCTATGGATGAAAGCTTGGAAGTGGCTATAGCGGACGGCCGATATGTTTGGGTTTCTGAACATCTGGAAGGTTGTCAGCTTAAAATCTACGGGACCGTTTTCCCTATAGATTTGAAGCCGATGACTACCAATGAATTTGGTGTGATTGTGGGGATGGATTGGTTAGCAACGAACTATGCTAATATGGATTGCAGAAATAAAAATATCACAGTATTATCGCCGGATGGAGAATGGATAAAGATTCAGGGTGAACGACCTCGGTTAAGAATGCCAGTAATCACCTTTGCTCAAGCTCGAAGTTGTATCAGTAAAGGAGGGATGTCTTACTTGGCGTATGTATCGGTGGCTAAACCGATTAAAGTGGGGGTAGCGAATGTGAATGTGGTAAATGAATTCCCAGATGTGTTTCCAGATGAACTTCCAGGGTTGCCACCAGATCGACAGGTTGAGTTCACGATTGAACTGATTCCGGGAGCTGCACCTGTTGCCCGAGCTCCATACCGTTTAGCACCTTCAGAGATGGTGGAACTGCGGAAGCAACTGGAAGAATTGTTAGACAGGGGTTTCATCAGACCGAGTACATCGCCTTGGGGAGCCCCTATTTTGTTCGTCAAGAAGAAAGATGGGTCAATGCGCATGTGCATTGACTATCAGGAATTAAACAAGATCACGGTGAAGAACAAGTACCCGCTACCCAGAATAGACGACTTGTTTGACCAGCTACAAGGCGCGTCCTACTTTTCCAAAATTGACTTGAGGTCAGGATATCACCAGTTGAAGATAAGAGAATCTGACATTCCGAAGACTGCTTTCCGAACGAGATACGGTCATTATGAGTTTTTGGTGATGCCTTTTGGGTTAACCAATGCTCCAGCCGTATTCATGGATCTTATGAACCGGGTGTGTCGACCGTTCCTTGATACCTCGGTGATAGTGTTTATTGATGACATCTTGGTGTATTCGCGAAGCCAAGCCGAACATGAAGGGCACCTGCGACAAGTGTTGGAGTTACTTCGCCGGGAGAAGTTGTATGCAAAATTCTCCAAGTGTGAATTCTGGCTAAGGGAAGTTCAATTTCTTGGCCATGTAATTAATGCCGAAGGAGTGAAAGTTGATCCAGCAAAGATTGAGGCCGTGATGAAGTGGGAACCGCCCCGGAGTCCAACTGAAATACGAAGTTTCCTTGGTTTAGCAGGCCATTATAGATGATTTGTCGAGAATTTCTCTTCGATAGCTGCTCCGTTGACCAAGTTAACTAAGAAAGCTGAAAAGTTCACGTGGGCCGAAAAACAGCAAGAAGCATTCCAGAAGCTGAAACAATCTTTATGTGAAGCACCAGTGCTAGCACTACCACAAAGCGGAGAAGAGTATGTGATCTACAGCGATGCTTCTAGAATTGGTCTTGGGTGTGTTCTAATGCAGAAAGGTCGGGTCATAGCCTATGCGTCCCGCCAATTAAAAGATGCCGAAAAGAAATACCCAGTTCATGATCTGGAATTAGCTGCGGTGGTTCTAGCATTGAAGCTGTGGAGGCATTATTTATACGGTGTAAAGTTTGTTATTTACACTGATCATAAGAGCCTGAAGTACCTCTTCGATCAAAAAGAGCTTAATATGAGACAGCAAAGGTGGATGGATCTGTTGAAAGACTTTGATTGTGAAATTCAGTACCACCCTGGCAAGGCGAATGTGGTAGCAGATGCACTAAGCAGAAAAGAAGCTCCTCTGAAAATTACATCCGCATGTATGGGGGTAGTAAGCCGGTTACCAGAATTGATTCGTGTAGCACAAGAAAAAGCGTGTAAGCCGGCGAATGTAAAAAGCGAAAGAATGGTTGGATATTTGAAGCATCTGGAAGAAAATGCTCAGAAATTGAAGACCTTCGGAGGTCGAATATGGGTTCCAAAACAAGGAGAAGCGCGGAATTTACTTCTAGAAGATGCCCATTATAGCCGATATGCAGTTCATCCGGGAAGTACCAAGATGTATCGGACGTTAAAACCGATGTATTGGTGGCCTGGAATGAAGAGGGACATCGGAAGATTTGTGGAAAGATGTTTGACTTGTCTGCAAGTGAAGTCAAACCATCAGAAACCGTACGGGGAAATACAAACATTGTCGGTTCCAGAGAAGAAATGGGACCATATTACCATGGATTTTGTGACAAAGTTGCCGCGGACACCGCGAGGTTATGATTCTATATGGGTAATTGTGGATCGATTAACCAAATCGGCACAATTTATACCATATAAAGAAAGGTACAGAGTAGATCAACTGGCGAAAATCTACATTGATGAGGTGATTTGTCAGCATGGACTTCCAGCATCGATAGTATCGGACCGAGATAGTAGATTTACTTCTCATTTTTTGCAGAGTCTTCAAAAGCAACTGGGTACAAAAGCACTTATGAGTACAGCATATCACCCGCAGACCGATGGTCAGAGTGAAAGAACAATCCAGACTTTGGAAGACATGTTGAGAACTTGTGTCATAGATTTCGGTGGAAGCTGGGAAGATCATTTGCCTTTAGTGGAATTCGCGTACAATAACAGCTATCATTCCAGCATTCAGATGGCCCCGTATGAAGCCTTGTATGGAGCACCGTGCCGTACTCCGACCTGCTGGACTGAAGTTGGGGAAAAGCCGTTGGCTGGACCTGAAATTGTAGCACAGACTGAAGAGAAGATCAAACTGATACGCGAAAATTTGAAGGTAGCTCAGAATAGACAGAAACAGTACGCGGACAAGCGGGTAAAACCGATAGAATTCCAAGTTGGAGATATGGTAATGCTCAAAGTATCCCCTTGGAAAGGCCTAATTCGTTTTGGGAAGAAAGGAAAGCTGAGTCCTCGGTTCATTGGACCTTTCCGTATATCCCAAAGAGTTGGAGCCGTGGCGTATAGATTGGAGTTACCTGATGAACTTCATGGTATACATGATGTATTTCATGTGTCCCATTTGAGGAAAACCTTATTTGATAAGTCTCAACAAGTACCTCTTGCTGAAATAGAAGTGGATGACAAGTTGAGATACCCGGAACAACCCGAGAGGGTGCTAGACCGAAAGATAAGACAGCTGCGAAACAAGAAAATTAGTATGGTAAAAGTGCTTTGGCGTCATCACAAAGGTTCCGACATGACGTGGGAGACCGAAAGTGAAATGAGGGAAAAATACCCTCAACTTTTTGTATGATTTCGGGGACGAAATCTCTTAAAGGAGGGTAGAATTTGTAACGCCAAAATGTATTTTATTATGTAATTATAATAAAAAGGGCAAAATGGTCATTTTACCTTAGAAAAGGTAATTTGGTCTTTTGGACAAAAAAGTACTTGTTTTGTAATAATATTTTAAGTCTTGGACTTAAAATGTTATAATAAACTGAATTTGTGTCATAAATTGTGTAAATGGTGGCAAGAGTTTAAGACTTAGAACTTCAAGGACCAAAAATGTAAATTTTGGAGGTATAAAAGAAAACACTTGTGCAGAATTTTGAGGGTTACGGGAGAGTTCTAGTGGCTGAAATTCTGCAGAAAACTTGAAGGTTCTTGAAGATTGAAGCTTGGAAATTGGATTAGAGCATTCAAAGGGTAGAATTGGAAGTTTTGGAGGTAAGTTCTTCAAGTTCTTGATAGTTGTTCTTGATGAGTTTTGTAGAACTCAAAAACTGCAATTACAGTTATGATTGGGTGTTTAAATTGATGTAATACCTCCATTAAGTCATGCTAGTAAGAGCTTAACTCAACAAAATGGAAGTAGGTTGTTATAATTGATGAATTTGAAGTTTTGGGGTTGTTAGAAATAAGAACCCTAATTCTTCATATGATTGATTGAGTGGGTTTTGATGGTTAAAAACCTTGTTAAAATGTAAGGTTTTAGCCTAAGAACAAACCCCAAACGATTAAGAACAGAAATAAGGACTTAATGGGCCAAAACTGCAAGCTACAGTGCATAAATCGCGACTGGCCAGGGGACCTGCACTGCCGCTAGGCGCAGTGCGCCCTGACCCTGGCGCAGTGCGCCCTCCAAGCAGGGGCCAGGCAGGGGATCAAAAACGCTAACTTTTGCTTGGCTTGTCCGATTTAGCTCAAATTTGAACCATAGGCTCGTTATGGTCTGAAAAGTTTGGGAAAATTTTCATATTGAGTTTTCGACCCCTCGGGGGCACTGTAGACCGATCCGAATGCCTCGGTGAATAGTAAAATTCATATAAAGTTAGTAAACGGAAAGTTTATTAACTAGGCATTGTTTGTATTGATACTATATTGAACTATTGTACATTGTAGTCAATTAAAACAGTTGGTAACCTATAATCATTTTGATAATAAATGGAATTATAGGTACGGGACAAAATCCTACGGATTTCATTTCAAGGCAAGGAACAACAAACGCTAGTTGTAGCAAACCTTCAGGTGAGTAATCTCACTATTATCCGATGTGATATGTGTTATATGGGCAGCTGCAAATGGAAATGATTTTGGGGGACAAAAATGACAAATTACATAATTCGATATATGACAATACCAGATAAGCCGTGAGTCTGCTATAGACAAGAACGGAGCTGTGAGTCAGTCAATTTTAAATGGTGCGACAATACCAGATAAGCCGTGAGTCTATAATAGACAAGAACGGAGCTGTGAGTCAAACCTATATAGACAATACCAGATAAGCCGTGAGTCTATAATAGACGAGAACGGAGCTGTGAGTCAAACCTATATAGACAAGACCGGATAAGCCGTGAGTCATTTCGATGGCAAGAACGGAGCCGTGAGTCTAGGCAACAGCGGGATAACCCGTGAGCCATATATGATTTTATATTGCATGATATTGCTTAATTGATTTTGTATAGAGAATTTTATTCTTATACATGTTATACTTGTTATGATTACTCATTGGGCTTTATAGCTCACAGTTTATTTGATATGTCCCTGCAGGTGTGCGTGACCCTGCTAAAGGAAAAGACAAAGTCCGTGACTGATGATTTAGAATTTGAAGTGACATCCCGGCTTGAAGAATGTATAATATTTTATGTATTGTACTTTGTGATACACTTGTACTCGTATTGTATTAACTAATACCCCCTACTTATGTTTTAGTTGTAAACTATTTGGTTTGAATGAAATTTTTTTTTGGGGTGTTTTTGGTTAATAAGTCGGGTGTTACAGGAAGAGATGTGGATACTTCTGCTTCATCTGGTCTTCGCACTCCCAAGTAAATTCGGGTCCACGCTTGGCACTCCAGCGGACTTTAACTATCGGTATGCGGCTCTGTTTCGTTCTTTTGATCTCTCTGTCCATGATCTCTACGGGTTCTTCCACGAAATGAAGATTCTCGTTCACTTTGATTTCGTCGAGCGGGATGATAAGGGTTTCATCGGACAGGCATTTCTTTAAGTTGGATACGTGAAAGGTGGGATGGACGTTGCTGAGCTCCTGCGGTAATCGAAGTTTGTAGGCTACTGGGCCGATCCTAGCAAGGATCTCAAAGGGCCCAATGTATCTGGGGTTCAACTTCCCATGCTTTCCAAAGCGTATCATTCCCTTCCATGGAGAGACCTTCAACAACACTCGATCACCCACCTGGAATTCCAAGGGTTTGCGTCGCTTATCTGCATAGCTCTTTTGTCGGTCACGAGATGCTTTCAATCGTTCACGGATCTGAACGATTTTCTCCGTTGTCTCTCGTATGATCTCCGGACCGGTGAGAGTGCTGTTAGGTACTTGACCCCTGGCTAGTTGAGTATCACCCACTTCAGCCCAGCACAGAGGGGATCTGCACTTGCGTCCATATAAAGCTTCAAATGGAGCAACTTTGATGCTAGTGTGATAGCTGTTGTTGTATGAAAACTCGATGAGCGGTAAGTGGGTGTCCCACGCCTTACCGAAGTCTATCACACAGGCTCTCAACATATCTTCCAGCGTTTGGATGGTTCTTTCACTTTGGCCATCCGTCTGCGGATGGTAAGCTGTGCTTATATCGAGTCTGGTTCCCATAGCCTTTTGTAATGATTGCCAAAAGTGTGAAGTGAACCGGCTATCTCTATCCGAGATAATTGATCTTGGTACGCCGTGCAATTTTACAATTTCTTTGAGGTAGAGCCTCGCCAGCTTATCCATCCTATCAGTCTCCTTGATTGGCAGGAAGTGAGCGGATTTGGTTAACCTATCGACGATTACCCATATAGTGTCTAACCCACCGGTTGTCTTTGGTAATTTGGTTATGAAGTCCATGGTTATCCGCTCCCACTTCCACTCGGGTATTTCTGGTTGTACTAGCAAACCCGAGGGCTTTTGGTATTCTACTTTAACCTTGGCGCAAGTCAGGCACTTGCCCACGTAAGTAGCAATTTCTGCCTTCATGTTTGGCCACCAATACAGTTTCTTGAGGCCCAGGTACATTTTTTCGGACCCAGGATGAACGGAGTATCTACTCTTGTGAGCTTCGTTCATGATAATGTCTCTGAATCCGCCGAATCTCGGTGTCCAAATTCGGTTCATGAGGTAACGAGCTCCGTCATCCTTAACTTCAAGGTTTTTATCCATTCCTCGCAAGGCTTCATTTGCGACATTTTCAGGTTTTAAGGCTTCTAGCTGCGCCTCTTTGATCTGAGTGGACAAATGGGAATGGATCGTCATTGTTAATGACTTCACTCGGCGGCCCGAGTATTCTTTTCGACTGAAGGCATCAGCCACTACGTTGGCCTTCCCTGGGTGATAACGAATTTCACATTCATAGTCACTTAGCAGCTCCATCCATCGTCGTTGCCTCATATTGAGTTCTTTTTGGTTGAGGATATGCTGGAGACTCTTATGGTCGGTGTATACTGTACATTCTGTGCCGTACAGGTAGTGTCTCCAGATCTTCAATGCAAACACTACTGCTCCCAACTCGAGGTCATGTGTAGTGTAGTTGACCTCGTGAGTTTTAAGTTGTCTTGAAGCGTAAGCAATGACCTTTCCTCTCTGCATGAGTACACAGTCCAGACCTTGGTTAGATGCATCACAATAGACCACAAAGTCTTCTGTTCCTTCTGGAAGGGACAGAATAGGAGCGCTGCACAAAGCTTTCTTTAAGGTCTGGAAGGCGGCGTCTTGTTTATCTCCCCACTTGAATGTTACACCCTTCTGTGTCAGGATAGTAAGTGGCTTTGCAATTTTGGAGAAGTTCTGTATGAATCTTCGGTAATAGCCAGCAAGGCCCAAAAACTGATGGATTTCTGTCGGAGTTCTTGGTGCTTCCCAGCTTTCGATGGCTTTGATTTTGGAGGGATCCACATGTATCCCTTCTTTGCTGACTACGTGGCCTAGAAAGTCCACTTTTCGAAGCCAAAATTCGCATTTCGAAAATTTCGCATACAGCTTCTCTGTTCTTAATGTCTCCAAAACTTGTCGTAAGTGTTGGCTATGTTCCTCCTTACTTCGTGAATAGATAAGTATGTCGTCGATGAACACTATCACGAATTTATCTAGGTAAGGTCGGCATACTCGGTTCATCAGATCCATGAACACTACGGGCGCATTGGTTAATCCAAAGGGCATCACAACGAATTCATAATGACCGTAGCGAGTTCTGAATGCCGTTTTAGGGACATCTTCTTCTTGAACCTTGAGTTAGTGATATCCCGACCTCAGATCGATTTTTGAGAAATAACTCGATCATTGGAGTTGATCGAACAGGTCGTCAATTCGGGGTAACGGGTATCGGTTCTTGATGGTGAGCTTATTCAACTCCCGATAGTCAATGCACATACGGAATGATCCATCCTTCTTCTTCACGAACAAGACCGGCGCTCCCCAATGTGAGAAGCTCGGCTTGATGAAGCCTTTACTTAGCAGTTCGTTTAGTTGACTGGATAATTCTTGCATTTCTGCCGGGGCTAATCGGTATGGCGCTTTTGCTACCGGGGTGGCTCCTGGGATCAAATCGATTATGAACTCGACTTGTCGTGCGGGTGGTACTCCTGGAAGGTCTTCTGGGAATACGTCGGGAAAGTCGCAGACTTCGGGGATTTCTTTGATGTTCTTTACTTCTTTCTTTTCGTCAACAACGTGGGCTAGGAAGGCATGGTATCTTTTCTGTAGGTATTTTCGGGCTTTGATGCAAGACACGATCCGGAGGCTGGTACTGGGTTTATCACCGTAGACAACAAAGGTCTTGTCATCCGGCAGATGAAGTCGGATTCCTCGTTCGTAACACATGATGTCGGCATGATGGGGAATTAGCCAATCCATACCAACGATCACGTCAAAACTTCCTATTTTAACATGCATTAAGTCGATTTGAAAGGAGTGATCGTCCAGAGTAAGTGTACAGCCTATGTATATGTCGTTTGTGCTTTTTTTCTGTTTTGCCATTAGCCATTTCTACTGTAAATGTTTCATTGAGTGGTTGTGGTTTTTGTTTTAGTAAGTATTTAAACTCGTGGCTTACGAAACTTCTCTCCGCACCGCTATCGAATAGTACACAAGCATATGAATTATTGACGAGGAACGTACCGGTAACCACGGTAGGATCCTCTACCGCTTCCGCGTGTCCCATAGCTAGGACTCTTCCATTTCTCCCCACATTCTTTGTCTTTGGGCAATCACGGTTAAAATGCCCCATCTCACCACAACCATAGCAAGCTTGACTCACCCCGACATTAGTGGCTTGGGTGGCTTGTGGGGTTGGCGTCCTGCAGAATCGAGCGGTGTGGCCCTTCTTGTTACAGTTCAAGCAGTGCATTTCCCTACAGGCTCCAGTATGGTGGAAATTGCACTTGTTGCACTTGGGTAGCGTCCCAATGTATTGCTTGGTGGTGGTTGGGGCGTTCGGGACAGTGGCTGCACGAACTGCCACAATCTGTTGTCTTTTCGCACCATCTTGATTTGGTTGGTTTCTCCCCCTGTTCCAGGGTTTCCTCTTGTGATCCCTTTCTCTTGGCTATTCGGTCTTTTGGGTCATGGTTCCCTGGCGCACCCCGTGGTCGACCAATCGTTGGGCCAATCGTTTGGCGCTGTCAAAAGTGGCGGGACTTGCGGCTTCCACATTCCCTTGGATCTGGGATGATAGTCCCCAGATGTAACGTTCCACTTTTACAGACTCCGGTGTGACCATGGCTGGGCAGAGGGTTGCTAGATCGTTGAATCGGTTTGTGTAAGCGTTTAGATCCGAACCTTTCATTGTGAGGTTCCACGGCTCTTGTTCCAACTTCTGGATTTCCCCTCGGGGGCAGTACTCCTTCATCAACATTGTCTTTAATTCCTCCCAGCCCATCGCGTTTGCCACTGGGAGTGTCAGCGACTTGACATGGCCCTTCCACCAAGACATTGCCGTCTCAGCGAAAGTGCAGGCAGCGAACTTTACTTTCATCTCTTCTGGGCATGCAGTGATATCGAAGATCGACTCGGTTTTCTCGATCCATCTTGTGAGGGTAAGGACACCACCGGTGCCGTGGAAAGTTATCGGCTTGCAACTGACAAAATCTTTGTAAGTACACGTTCGAGAATGGTTTGATGTTTCCCCATTGGTGGAATCGTTGGTGCCGTTTCCACTTCCGTTTCCATTTATCCCGTTGGTGTTAATATGGGCAACAGCTGCGGTCACGGCTGCCGTGACAGCGGCTTGGAATGTCGCCGAGTCCATCATAGGTGCTTCGGGTGTCTCGACAGGTGTGCGTCTGTTATTTCTTCGGCGAGGTGGCATGATTCTGCCACAAGGATTTAAGATCGACGTTGGTTAGTTCTGGTAAGGACTATTATATGCATGTTGTCGTTAGGACATGGCGACTATATTTTAAGTTTCTCTTTGTCTTTTTCTTTTCGTAGATTGTAATCATAAACCAGTACCAAACATACATATCAAATATTTGTACAACGTTTTATAAGTAAACCCCGTCATCATATAAATAGTAATTTGTAGTGTTACATGATTTTTAAGATGGAAAATTTGACCTTCGCAGAGGTCTACAATGTAAAAAAAAAAAACGGGCGGCGTAACGACCCACAAAGAGTGTAATCACTTAATTGTAGGGTCGCGCCTACATATAGAGCGAGTAGCGTATAGTGCCTACTCGTAAGGTCCTAGTCTATAACAAAATTTCAGTAGTACGAGTACTACTCAAGACGAACTGGATCCCCTAGCTCCGCGTAGTGCGTCCACTTGCGCCCTGAGCTCAGCAGCCTCGCGCTCGGCCTCCTCGGCCCTCCGCTCTACCTCGCGAATCCTTTCCTCGGATTCGGATATTCGGACAATAGCCTCGCGCCACATCCCCAGGGCTGTCTGTACGTCCTCCTCGAGGGGGTCGACTCGTCTAGAGGTGTGGTCATGGGCCTCGTCTAAACGTCGGAGGCGCGCTGCGGTGACCTCGGCGGTGGCCCCCACGTCCATGATCTGACTGGTGGTCGCCCTAATCTGCTCCTCATGGCGATTGATGCGTCCGACCATGGTAGGTAAAGCTCGGTCTGCATAGCCCCCTCTGCTGATGTCGTAGTGATCGTAGAATAGGTGATACGGGGGTCGCAAGTCCTGCTCGCGGCTCCAGACGCGTATTTGCTCTGCCCAATCTGGTGTCGGGCCCTGAAGAGGTTCTTCTATTGGTAAGGGGCGGTGAATGGGAAGTACCCTCTTTCGAGGTGTACGCATCCATAACGGGCCACCAGGGTGGCGATATACCTGAAATAGTGGTGGTGGCGGTGGTGCATGTAAGCTGCGGACTGGGTGACGGGGGTCGATAACTTCTGGTTCATCTTCTGACTCTCCCTCGTCCCACTGGTCTTCTTCTTCCGAAGCTTCCTCCGGTTCCTCTTCCGGAACCTCTTCGGGTTCCTCTTCTGGTTCCTCATTAACCCATCCCCCATTTCCCTCCTCGGGGAAATATGGGTCTCCTAGCAAATGGAATCCTGCCATAGCGTCTGTACGAGGATTGGGGTGTAAGAAGTATATATAAGGGGATTCTTTAAATACACATATATATAACTAAGTAATGTACACAAAATAAAGTTATGTTAAATATATATACTTATATGAGATAAGATGAGTTAAAAGTATGAGTTATGATGTTTAGAAACTAATTTAAGAGAAGTAGGATGCTAAAATAGATAAAAGAAACAAAGTAAATGAAAAACAAGCCAACCCGGGTCGAGTTTGTGAGCCCGGGTCGTGTTCGAAGGGAACCCGGGTCGGGTCGATAAACCCGGACCGTGTGGGACTTAAATCAAAGGCGGTGGATGCGTGACGTAAACCGGGGCGGGTTCAAAAACCCGGGTCGGGTTCTGACCAACCCGGGGCGGGTTCCTGTGCAGGTATAAATACCCATTTGGATCTCATTTCGTCATTTTACGAACCACAAACACCAAAACGCGATTTTTAGAGCAAGGAGGGTAAAAATTAGTCCTTTTGATCGAGGGCTTTGCTTAGGAAAAGGTTGGGGAAGTGGATTAAAACCCGAATCACGTTCTTGAATCCTTGATTTTCAAAGGTATGTGATTTTGATTTCTAGAGTTTCAAACCCTAGGTGCTCAAATCCGAGGGTATGCTTGAAATTAGCTCATGTGTTGCTAGTAGGTTGTTATTATATGTTGTATTGAGTCTCTATTATGATTATTGAGAAGTTTTATCGGTTGATTTGGTAAAACCCGCAAATCTTGGAAGTTTTGAAGTCATTGTATATGATGTTCATAGTTGTGATTCTTGTTAGCTATTAATTCTTGATCTAATGAGTTAGATGTGGTTAAATTGTTTTGAGAATGTTGAAGTATGATGTGTGATGTCGTTTTGAGCAGATACACATAGGAGGGAAGAAGATATACGAGACACGGGTGGACCACGGACTGAACAGACATCAGGTGAGTAGTTAATTGTTAGAAGAATTATGCTTGTTGATATGTTTAATACAGATAAGAAGTATGCTATGTTTTGATTGGTTGAGTATAACCAAATTTGAGTATATGGAATAAAGAGTTATAGTGTGTATATCACACTCGGGACTGAGATAGTCCGTTAAGTTTAATTAAGACGAGAATTTGTTTTAGACTATGGTGATACAACCAAGTCTAGCGATCAGGAGTCCGGTATGCGCATTTTGGGAGTTTCACTTACTAAACCAATATCAGGTGAATACGTATTAGTATTTGAGTTGAGTTATACTTGTTTATGCAAAGTGTATATGTTTTTACAAGAACATCTATGTATTGTGCTGTTATTATGAAGATTGAATAGTAGAGAAATATCGTTATCCGTGAATAACAAACAATGAATTTGATATGAATACTGAGTAATAAAGATGAGTAGATGTTAGAGTGGCTGTGGTTAAGTGTCCTTGCATGGATTGTTATAACCATAAAAATTACTATGATTAAGTGTAACTTGTTTGTGATCATGAGTAAATACGAGAATATGATCGAGTTTATGAGTAGTACCGATTGTGGTATGTATTGATGAGTTGATGAATGTTAATTATTAATTGTCAAAGTAAGTTAATGTGTTGCAGGTTTCAGATAATAAGAGAAGATGGTTACTTGCTAGTGAGAATAGCAAGAGAGGAAGATGAGGATGTTCATTGAGAAGGATTCGTGGAGTATGATTAATATTTACTCACTAAGCTTTTATAAGCTTACACTTGAGTGTTATGCTGTTTTGCAGGTATCTATAGCTGTGATAGGGGGAGGCATGTGATAAGAAAAGACGGACAAGTTTAGAGCATGTCCTTAGCCGAAGTAGATTTAATTGTAACACTTGGTCATATATTTTGTAAGGACCTTTTTGTGTAATTATTGTAATGATAACAGCTTGATCCTTGGTTTGAGTGCAAATATACCCAATTAAATGTGTAATTGTTTTAAAATATTTGGGTGTACTTTGTATGAGAAACTGGGTGTTACAAGTTGGCCTGCTGCGACGTTCTTCAGGCGTCGGAATGTTAGACATTTGGACACCTCAGACATGCCGGTCAAGCTGTAGCTAGCAGCTCAGGTGCGGGGTTTGTCAAGCCCCGTATAGATCTATACTCAAATATCGCGCTCTCTTACCGAGACTCTGGTTATATAAATTCAGGACTTATAGTAGGTACTTGTAAAAGTACTGTGAAGATTCATCTCACAAAAATGTATGTATTCCAATCAACTTGTTTACGTACGATTTGTATATAAAAACTCTTGTAATCGTCCATTATCATTTTTCCCATGATAATATAGTAAAGTATAATAATTATATATTTTTATATAATTATCTTTGTCATGTTTAAATGTCATAGTAACCTTTTGTTCATAAACTATTCCAATAATAGTCTATTTTTAGTAATTGCGTCGTAATAACCTTATTTTTACGAACGATAGCGAGATAACTTGTTCAAAGATTATAAATATCATCTTTTGAGGTAATTCTCACAAAAATGGTGTAATAACTTGATTATAACCATTTTTGCTAGAAAATAGTGCTTTTATTTATAAAAACGTAGTTTTTAATAGTTTTCGTTTTTATAACGTTTTTATCCAAGATCTAGTGTTTTTATACACTTTATTTGTAGTTTTGTAACTTTTACACATCTTAACATGTCAAAATGTTCATAATACATGGATCTACTCATATTTCATGCCAAATTCATATTTATAACATTTTTGTTCAAGATCTAACATTTTACACACTTTAATTATAGTCTAGTAACTTTTATACAAGCATATTATGTATCATTATGAACATCTTACAAAGATCTACCCATATTTCATGTCAAAGGTATTTTTACCCAAATACTAACTTTATAAACTTTTGTAAATCAACATATATATCATTTAAACACATATAAACTTGAATAAACAACATATATAGTTAAAGAACTTGTATTCTCCCCCAAAAAGGTTTGAAAAGATGAAAATGGGGGGTATGAACTCACCTTGAGTGTGGATCTTAAGATTCTTTGGAAGAAGGTTGAAGATTTTGGTTCTAAGACCCGGAGGACCCTTGGACAAAGCTATTATCCAATGGATTTTCGTGAGTATGTGTGTACAAAAGAGTATATGAGGGTATTTAGAACTTAAATCGCTAGATGATCATAACTTACCAAGAGAGCTTGAAAGATCTTTGAAGAAGATGAAGTTTGGAACTCAAAGACCCTTGGATAAAAGCTAATATCCAATGGATATGGATGGATGTTAGTGTGTGTAAAAGGTGTAAAACTTATGTTATATTGTTTAGAATCAAGAGATGAGTGAAGATTACCTCTTGAACTTGTGGAATGGACTTGGAATGAAGCTTGAAGATGAAAATGGTGATGGTGATGGTGTGGCCGAGAGCAAGAGAAGAGAGGAGAGGAGAAGAGAGTTGTGTTGGTGTCTTGGTTCAAAATGAGATGGTTAGTTCCATTTTGCTAGATTTGGTTGGGATTTTCTATAATATAAAATTAATAGCCTTTTTAGTGCCTAGTATTATAAAACCAAAAGAAAGATTTTGGTGTGATGGCATGTCCCCCCATGGGGCTGCCGAATTTGGGGAGGGGGTGGGGTGGGGTGGGTTAGTTTTTATAAAAATAGCAATATACTTTATAAAAATAAGTGATTTTTATAAATTGGTAAGACGTTTTAGTGAAATTTTGTGAGATTTTGACGAAACGAAGTTCTAAATAATTATTTGGTATAAAAACATTGCCAAACATTTATTTTGATTGGATTACAACTCGTTGGGTGCCGGAATACGCGTTTAAGCGCAGTATACTTCCGATTTCGCGATTTTCGGCATTTTACCGGAAATTGCATTTAGCTTTGAAATTAAATACTAGATATTATTACGTTACTTATCATATGAATTGTTATTTCATATTTGATGTTTAAGGCACCACATTTTGTATTTTGGTTCCAAACCCTGTGTACATTTATCCGTTCACAGCGATTTAATGGTTGTAACTTCCACATACGAACTCTGTTTTTGACGTTCTATATATCCACAGGTTCATATTTACGAGTGGATCGTTTTATGAATATTATTATTCTCAAAATAATAATTGTACGATTATCGAATTTTTACGCTACAGTAGTCTGTTGTCCGTATTTTTGATTTTTAACCGATAATTGTTTTGATTTAGCATACGTAATACTATAATATTAATAATTTATCGCAAAAGTTATGGAAAAATAACTTTTCAACATATAAATTAACGTACGCTTCGTTTGACTACAGTTGACTTTAGTTGACCAAAATTTACAATTGTCACAACTACCAACCAAACATATTGGCTACCAACTTTATTGGTACGGTTGGTAACATGTTGGTTGGTTTTCCACGGTACATTTTTGTCAGCCCTAATACACATATATCTCATATTATGGGGTTACGGATGGTTTTTTAGCACTCTTTTTTTAATTTGTGGATTTTTCTCATCTTTTACTTTTCCTGGGATGAGTGTGTATGTGATTGACCTCCCCACACATATATCACATCATGAAACTACTGATGGTTTTTTAGCACACTACTTTTTTTAATTATGGATTTTTCTCATTGTTTACTTTTCTATTCAGTCGGCATCAATTATTTTTTCTTTATTATATTAGTACATCAATTACTTTTTTTTTCTAAAAATAGTCGTAACATAAAAATAACTTATGTTTGATTACTAGGATAATTAATTTAAAAAACAAACAAATTTAATTTAAATTCAAATTTTAATTAATATTAACGAGTGGGACCCCGTGCTCCGCACGGGTCCCTTTGCTTTTCGTTTAAATGGAACCGACTCGTTAAGGGAAAATTGTTTGGGATCGCTTGCTTTAAAAAACGTGGGCTTTCGTTTTCCTCCTGATCTTCTTCTCCTGGGGTTTTCACTGTTTGTTTTTATTTGTTCTTCAAGTGTACGCTTTGCTTATTGATTTGGTGATATTTGTGAAGTTGTTTCTTTTATTTCGTTGGTTTAACTTTAACTAATCGTTGTGCCCTAATGTTTGTTAGATGACGGCGAATGGGTATCGTGTTGGGGATCGGGTAGAGGTGATTGGTAGCAGCGAAGGTTTCGAGAACTCTTATTATGCCGCTGGAATTATTGGTTGGTCTCGTCGTTATGTTTCGGTTCGTTATGAGACTTTGGTGGATGAGAACGATGATGTTCCATTGGAGGAGGCGGTCAGTGTTGAAAATGTAAGACCTTATCCATTGACAATTTCAGTTATTTTCTCTCCTGGGGACATTGTTGATGTGTGCCATAATGAGGGTTGGTGGACGGGTAAATATCGTCGTCTTGATGCTGATCGAGAAGATGGGAGAGTGTATCGTGTATACTTCAATTATATGGCTCAGGGTATGTGACATGAAAGCTATTTACCATCGGCAGTTCGGCTGCATCAGGAGTTTTGTTTTGATGAAAATGGTAATTTTAATGAAGTTTGGAGCTATCGGAAGATGTAGGTGGTTTTGATTATGTATGGAAGTTTTTTTTTTTTGGGTAGTTTTTGGAGGTTTATGAAATGTTGATATCGTAACCGTAAGATGTAAGTGATTTTGGCGTCTGTTGGTTTGGAGGTCGGAAGGTTAAAGGGATCTTGGTTATGTTATGATTCTGACTATTCTATTAGTATTAAGATAATGGGTTGTTTATAAGACGTGCAAATCTCTTTGAGATATTTTTTGTATGGTTATTGGTATATGCTTTCCCCATTGATATGTGTAGGTAATGTTACTGAGGTATCGCTGTTATACTATATAGTAATTGTTGGGTTAATCTTTATTATAGTGAACTGTTGTTGTTTCTAGTTGCTTTTAATCGTCTCCCTTCATTGTTTTGGGAAAGCCTATCGTAAGTGTGAGTAGAGAATGTTGGTTTGTAAAGAGTGTGACCTGTATACAGGAAAGCTTTTGTTTTTAGAACTCTTTTATATTAGAAACTTTTTATTCTGTTTTGGGTATGCAGACCTGAATAATGTATATAGCTAACAGGGAAATTTTAGACAGTATGTAGGAACTGCGAAAGTATATGGACGGAATACATAAGCAGGTGTTTCTTTAGGAGCATCTCACAGGAAATAGCAAACAGTTGTAAACATAACATAGGATACCATTACGTAGTCGGTTGCCATTGTACATTTGTGAGTTATACAGATGGCCAAAAGGGGATGCCTGCCGTTATAGCAGACATTTTTTTAAAAACATACACTACCCAAACTAACACCAAAGTTCCAAAAGAAAAGAACGTTTATTCTTAGATACATAGACTAACCATCCAACACAAGAGTTCCCATAGAAACTTGAGCCCTGTCGACGTTGGTCATCCAAAGCTTTTAACATCAGGTTCGTACTCGATGCGCTTTAACATTTCTTTGTTTTCGTTAATCTCATCTTTGAGGATTTCATCGATTTCGTTGAACAGGTCGTTTATTTTTGCAGCATTCGAGGTAGCTTGATTCATTGTCGCCTTTGCATTAACGTAGTTCATGAACTTGGGGCTTGTTTCGGGATCTCCAAACATGTCGTTCTTTTTCGCAATGTCTTTTTCCATTTTCTTTTGAAAAGCTTGAACTTGCTTACGGTTACGCTCAGTCTTCTTCATCAATGTGATTAGCATGGAGTTCAGATCTTGACCTCTCATTTTGGTAAATGTGGGTTGTATGGAAAAAGTTGATCGGTTGGAGTTCCTTATATATAGTAGTGGCTGGGCATATGAAAATATGGATAATGGAGGGCACCTGGATAATGGAGGACACGTGTTTAGTTTGACAATGAATGTATGTAAGCACAAGTCAGTCGTAGACGGCGTGAAGGCATGATGAGGGTGCATTAACCCGTGTGACATAACCCAAAAGGAAAAAAAACGTACCATACCTCCATCAAACTTACGGTAATTAATCTATAGATAAATATTTTATAAAATTGAACATGACATAAAAGTAATTTAAAACTTAAAATAACTTAAAATTATACTTAAAAAACTAAACACTACATTTGATATTTTTTTCAAAATATCCTCCTTCATCTTCAACGTTATCTCGATGGCTGGTCCGAAAAGATAACTCGTTGGTTGCATCAAAAGATGCAAGTCGATCGTCATTTGCTTCTCCTCATGGACTTTCTCATTCATGAGTGTTCGTTATTTTTGGAAATACACATGTAATGTAATAGTCGAATAAATATTATTGAAGTTTTCATTCATTTCATCCATTCGCTCCTCATTATATAAGTTCGAAGACGTCGCTTTTTCTTTCGCTTTTGCTAGATCGCGTCACATCGGGCTTTCAAACTCGTCATGCTCTTGGTTGAGATCATATGTGCATCGGAAGATGTCGTGTAATACGTCTCCGGCATTTTGGATCGTTTCGATCCACATTCCGCTTCCCGGACCCTTTCCATCTCGGTGACAATTATACAGCTTCCCAAAAACCTAAATATTGAACGTATTTCGTTATTCTCCGTACAGAAAACCACAATCATTTTTTGGAAAATATCTTCGTCATTTTGACCACTTTCACGTTGGTTTTTGAAGTTCTTCTACAAACCATTGAACTTCGTCACCACTTTGTTCACGTCTCAGAATTTTGTTAATATTCGGTGTTTCGATTGATAACTTTCGATCGTGTCACATCGGTCTTTCAAACTCATCATGCTCTTGATTGAGGCCAACATTGATATGTGCATCGGAAGACGTCGTATAATAGGTCTCCGGTGTTTTGGATCGTTTCGATCCACGTTCCGCTTCCAGGACCCCTTCCATCTCGGTGACGATCATACAACTTCCCAAAAACCTAAATATTTGAACGTATTTCCGTTATTCTCCGTACAGAAAACCACAATCATTTTTTGGAAAATATATTCGTCATTTTAACCAATTTCACGTTGGTTTCTGAAGTTCTTGTACAAAGCGTTAAACTTCGTCACCACTTTGTTCACGTATCAGAATTTTGTTTATATATTTTGTTTCGATTTATAACTTTCACGCCCCATATATTGATGAAACACCTTCCTAATACGATTCCAAAAATGTTTCTTAGCTTGGGCATTTCTGGCTTTGGCATCTTCAGAAACATCGACCCACGCTCATGCTAAAATGGTTTCTTATTCAGGGTCTGAAGAGCATCGAGATCGATACTCTTCACGGAATTTTTTGACTTTTTTTTCTTTCGAGCGGGTCGGATTCAAGTTGTGTTTAAGACACGAAATCGAAAATAGAATCGGAATCGGATTCATCAAGATGAAATTGGAGTTAGGAGGATAAAAAAATGGATTGAACTAGGATTGAGGGTAAAACGAAGATTGCTTCGTCGGATAATGGAATTGCGGCGGCAAGAAAATAGGACGTTCAATTTGCGGGATGTACGGTTGCGACAATGTTTTGGCGCCCGACAATATGTTTCTCATGGCCTTTGATTTTATGGGATGATTTTTTGGATGAGTTGGATGTCATTGGAACAATTTTTGTGATGTAGAATGTCAAGAATGTTTGTGTGGTAAAATGTATTGTTTGTATTGTTTATATATATATATATATATATATATATATATATATATATATATATATATATATATATATATATATATATATATATATATATATATATATATATTAGAACACCCATTGCCAAATTTATTGATAAAAAACATAATTTTAAACTTATAAGTTCTCATCAATGTTTATAAATAATCGTATTGAAAATTTCATCCCAAAATGTCTCAAAACATCTTTATTAGAATTCAAACACTCTATTAAAATCAGTCAGATTTTATCTCAAACCATTTCAAAGTTTTAGTTTGAGAAAAAACATATGGTCCCAATTATCAAAATGTGTTAGTTTGTTAAGAAGTGGCGAGGTGATTACAATCCAATTTTCATTACAAAGTTTAAATGAAACAACACAAACTGTAGCCTTCTAAAATGTCCAGATCCTCTAAAGTCATCATAACTCCTCAACTTGATTACACGTCAAAATAAGTTCTCATCAATGTTTATAAATAATCTTATTGAAAATTTCATCCCAAAATGTCTCAAAACATCTTTATTAGAATTCAAACGCTCCATTGAAATCAGCCAGATTTTATCTCAAATCTGAAATGAAATCAGCCAGATTTTATCTCAAACCATTTCAGAGTTTTAGTTTGCGGAAAAACATATGGTCCCAATTATCAAAATGTGTTAGTTTGTTAAGAAGTGGCGAGGTGATTACAATCCAATTTTCATTACAAAGTTTAAATGAAACAACACAAACTGTAGCCTTCTAAAATGTCCAGATCCTCTAAAATCATCATAACTCCTCAACTTGATTACACGTCAAAATAAGTTAGTTAATAGAAATTCCTAGTGAGTTCACTTGAGGTTGACCCATCTAGAGTGGGCAATGTCAATCATCTCACTCGGGATAAACTCCCAAAACAGTTTAAAACATTTTATAAATTTAAAAGTAATTTTATCACCATAGTTTTCACACAAAAAAAATATTTTCTCATAAACCTCAAAACAAAAGATGGATAGTTATGAATTCAGTGCAATGCAATATGCAACTATCCCCAACCCAAGTCAATCTCATAAAAGTCTCATCTCACTTAATGGTATACCTTTGGGTCTCCAGTGATTAGCACAAAGCACACAACTCAATTACTCAAAAGAAACAACTATGAGCTAGTGGTCGTCACACTATTCCACATGAAGGTTAACTACTCCCCTCATGCAAAATCCCCTACATCCGGGAATACTCCACCCTACATCCGGGAAGAGGTTTCCCTACATCCGGGAAGACTAATAGTTTTTCTCAAAGTTCTCTTTATGGGTATCCGGGTCTCCCAGTTATGCCTATCCTACATGATATGCACAAATAGGATGTCAATAATATTTTCAAAAAGTATTGTGCTCTTTATAATAAAATCAACTTTAAAACATATTTTTGTGTTATGCACAATTAAATAGTTAACAACTCACAAAGTAGTAATAGTAGGGACGTGTACTCCCAGTAAACTCACATTACTATCAACTGAAAAGTCAACAATAATATGTATAATCTCGTCATGTTTGGAATATCAAGTCCTATACTTCATTTTCTCTTTCATCCATTTCCTATAATCCAACATATAAAGATAAATACGCGATCTAAAAGTGTCATCATTTACTAATATAACTAACGTTTCATCTAATAATTGATCTTATGTCAATACGAGGATTGGGCTTAATCATTCAGTCTATATATCATATAAAGCGTCCTATCGTGCTTAAATCATCATGTTAAAAAATCATCTCATTCGTCAACTAATGTTTTTATCCAAAAAGTCACGTATGTCTAAAATACATTGTTGTGACTCAAACTCGTTTTAAAATTCGTAATATCCACAATAATTCCATTTAGACTGATTAAGTTTATATTTTAAATACTAATTGATTACTAAAAATAATCATTCCATTTTATTATCAAAAATTAAACCTAATTTCTCTTATTCTTGTCCAATTTAATATCCAACAATTTAAAAGCCCCGTATAAAAACATACGACTTAAAACAATTGAAATGTCTAGGCCCACACTAAAGGAACCCTAAGTCGAGTCTAGTTGTTAACCCAAAGAAAAGAGCCCATCAAAGTTAGGTATCAATAAGCTAGCCCAACCAAACCTTCATCCCAACAAGAATGGTGTTGGACCTCTACGCCGACATGACTTTGTAGGATGAGTGTGTCTTACCCTATAAAAGAGTGTATAGCATGGGGGCGCCCGTATCGTTGATTTAATGTTGACTTGATTTAGTGATGACTTGATTTTGTTTTTGGTTTCTCTTGAGTTTGCAAAGTTGAGTCATACCTTTGTGTGTCAATACTTGATCCTTGATTCATAACATGTTTTGTTGATAATGAAAAATTTTGTATATGAGACTAATGTTTTATAACCTTGTTTGGGTCTAAAACTCTTGGATTGGTGATATGATTTGCAATATGATTTCGAAAGGACTATGTGGATAAATTTTCAGTGGTTTCAAGTGTCGGTTTACATAAACTTAAATGGAGAAATATGATTATAACTCTTGGTTTAACTTAATATCTTGTTGGGTCTAAAACTCATGTATCTCACTAGGCATTTATGTCTTACGTATTTTTGTTTTAATGATATGTATCTCAGGAACATGATAAGTGGCATTTGATGATAGAAGTGATGGACTTATAAGACCGATAAGGTTCTATAGATAAAATTGAGGACTGGATGATAGTTTTATCCCATAGATGGTATAGTCATGTGATTTATTGATAGACATGTTGTTTATGGTATAATATACCCTTATAGTTGCATTGTAATGTTTTGTTATGTCCCGTATTGTTTTTGAACTATTTTTATTGAGTCATGTCAGTATGGATTTTATCCAATTAGCTCAGCAGTCATGCCGAATTTTCGGTAGAAATGTTGAATAATTACAGAACATTAGCTTTGAGATGTCTTATTGCTTTACTATGGTTGTATTGATATAGTTTGTAACCCTCAATGATTGTTTAAATATCTCTAAACTTAATTGTTTTTATTGGGACCAAAAGTTTTAAATGATGGCACAATGACTAAAAGAAAAGTTTTTAAAATAAAGAAATTTTCACTTCTCGATGTTTATAAACTACTACATCAATTATGGTGTCTATTAGTTGGGGTGTTACACACTCACACTCACACACACACACATATTATATATATATATATATATATATATATATATATATATATATATATATATATATATATATATATATATATATATATATATATATATATATATATATATATATATATATATATATATATATATATATATATATATATATAATTTATCGTATTAAAATCGTCCGCACTGCATAATGCAGTTTAGGACCTTTGCGGTGCGGTTTAGAGGTGCGATCTGCGGTTTTGCCTCTAAATCGCACCGCACCGCATCACGCACACCCCTAGCAGAAGCCAGCTGGATTCGCAACATTCTTCGGGAACTTTGACGCCCCATGACCAACACCACCATGGTCTATTTAGACTAAGTCGGTGCAATATACATGTCCACCAACCCGGTACAACATCAACATGCGAAACACATTGAAATTGACATTCACTTTATTCGAGATAAAGTTTCAGTGGGCGTGGTTTGTGTCCTACATATCCCTTCCAGTTCCCGGTATACAGATATGTTTACTAAGAGACTCTCGACATCTTTATTTCACGATTTCAGAAATAATACATACGTTCGTAAACCTTCCTATCAAATTGCAAGGATGAGCACTTATATCTCTACGTGTAATTCTTGTATATCATGTGGGCTTATCTAGCCCATTACACCTAGCCCACCATTTTCCATTTAGTTGTACCATTGCGTATATAATCTGTATTTGGTATTCACGTGAATTCACGGAATCATTATCCCAAAACACTAGTAACACCTATAAAATGTATTCCCAAATTCATTTTTCACGTCCGAAAGTTATTATTTACTTAGCTTTTTGAAATGATTAAAAGTGAACACATTTGTATAAACAGAAGCAATATTTTGTAGTAGATAAATATAATAAAGTAATTGATTTTGGAATCCAAAGCCAAAACTTATATTCATTTTTTAATATGTACAAATATAGAAAATTGAAGATGCACAATTGCACATGGGCCCATGCATAGTGTGTGATAGTTTTTCGATGCAGTACGAATTTTTTTGGATAATAAAGTTAATGCATTAAGAATTAAAAATTATAATAACTTTAAATCTAATAGCACTTGCAATTATTGAAGGCTTGAAGCAAAGGGGCTTGTTATGTCTTTCAAGTTTTTCACCAAAACATAAATTTCCAAACTTTTTATTTGGATGGAATTTGTCCTAGCGCTATAAGTAACTTGAAAATGTGGTTTTCAACCAAAATACGTGATGGTATATAATTATGTAGATTTATAAGTAAATTAAAAAATATGTATTAGCAATTATAACTTTTTTGTATTGGTCACTTCACTCATTTAAATTACAATTTATTTAATGGCTAACTCATAAGTTAATATCTAGTTTTTTTGTTATGTTCAAATATTATACTTTTCGTTTTATAAACGTGTATATATATATATATATATATATATATATATATATATATATATATATATATATATATATATATATATATATATATATAAGCATGGACAAAGTTGAAGCAAAGGTCACATGGTCACTGATAGACGATCTCTACTGAAATCGAAGTCTACCATTTATGCATGTGCGATTTGAAACGAGAAAAAAAAAACATATGTAATATGCAGAGTAAATTACACTTTTGGTCCATATGGTTTGCATGATTTTTAACTTTTAGTCTAAGTTGTGAGTTTTTACGGTTTGGTCTTTATGGTTGGCAATTTATTGTTAAACTTAGAGGATCATTTTTTGTAATTTTGAAAAACTCCCAAAGTTGTATCTATTCCTCACGATGTCCAGTTCTTCATAAGACGAAAATCAAGATGGGGTAGGCATCATCTTTCGAGTCTTCCAAGTTCTACGCACACAAGATCAGCGTTTGGACAATTCGCCATCATCTTTCGAGTTCAACGCCTTCAGGGAGTCGCCAGGATTGAAGGAGATGATGATCAGAGGTATGAACCATAGCGTCATCACTCACTTAAACGGATTTAGTTTGCTATTGACATCAACTTCAGGTATTCAAATCCAAAATTGAAGGAAATGGTGATCGAATATGGCTTTTCTGGGAGGATACTTCTATACAGTTGGAAAATTACGAAAATAAAAAGATGAATCGATTCTTACGGTTACTCGGCTCCTTGCGGTGGTAGCGCTTGTTGATGAAATAATAGTTGTCGGTGTAGGTGGTGGCGTACTTCGTGTAGTGGCTGGTGCTGAATCTGGTATATATTATTATCATATGAGCCACCCAGCAATAAAGACGACATCATAGCCGCAACCGTGGTTATGTGGCTGAACTCTCTACTGATTATCTGGCCAAACGCTGAAAAAACCACATCGAACCTACCGGTGAGTCCCAAACGATCACCGATGACCGCTGCTGCTGATCTTAGTTTCTCAACACCTCTAGTTCTTCTCTTTCACCGGTGGCCCTAACCAGTTGTTGATCCTGATTTCCAAAACCTAATTCAGTTTCAGTTTTTTCAATCCTTTATGCTTGCTCAATCAGAGAAACTGTGAATTTTGGATTTGATTGGGAGAATTTGGAATTCTTGATTTTTCCTTTGATACTTCCAATAATTACTGATGATCGAACTCAAATGGGGTTAACATCAATTGGAAATTTGATATATCGGTACTTTCATTGCATTTGGAATATTGATTGACTTCATCAAAATTCATCAATGTTGGGTTTCAGTAGTAAATTGGAATATTATGATGGACTTGGACTTCCGATAGTATCGGTGGTTTGGTGATGGTTGTGATAGTATTGGTGGTTTGGTGAAAGTTGTGGGTGGTTAATGGTTGGTGGTGAATGGTGGTTAGTGGTGAATTGGCAACGATAATGATAGTGCCAATGGTGGTATAAGGTGGTTTGTAGTGGTGGTATAAGGTGGTTTGATAGTAATTATGGAAAATAATAAAATTTTAAATCAAAAAAACAAAACAAAAAAATTTTATTCATTTCATATACACCTAACTAAATAAACTTGACGGTAACCCTAACAAGGACCAATAGTTCAATAAATTGTCAACCATATGGACCAAAATTGTGAAAAATCAAAACTTGGACTAAAAGTGAAAAATCATGCAAACCACACCGACCAAAACTATAATTTACTTTAAAAAGTTATATATATATATATATATATATATATATATATATATATATATATATATATATATATATATATATATATATATATATATATATATACTTCAATTATAAACTTTTGATTAAATTACAGTTTTGGTCCATGTGATTTACATTATTTTACAATTTTAGTCCAATTTAGAATTTTCACGAAACCGGTTGTAACACCTCGAAAACCAGGTTTGCATACTCAATTTACTTCTAATAACATGTTGTGGGTGATTAATAAGTTTAAAACTAAGTTTTGGTGTTTTTGATATAAGTTCAAAAATGTGCAAAATGAAGAACGGATCATAACTTGATATTTGTGATGTTAGGATGTTTTGTTTTGGTTTAAATGTTCATTTTATGACTTAATATGAAGTTTAGATGCTAATATTGAAATTGTAGGTCAGAGGATTGAAAGATACGAAGATTTTGTAAGGTTTTATTTAACAGGAGGTTTAACGGCGTTATCTCTTTAGAAAATAGTGATGCTATCCTAAGTACGCTGCTATTTTAGAGTTAGCGAGGATTTGAGTTAGCGATGCTATTATAGGTGAATAGCGACGCTATTGTCGGCTGTCAGGATTTCCACTTATAGACTTTTAGTCGGCCATTTGAGTAAACCTTTCCAAAAACAGAATAAATGAGATAGGAGGGTTACAAACTCAGTTTTGGGTCAAATCTATCAACTGAAGGTGGAAATTAAGTGGGTTTTACACCAAATTCAAGGATTGAGGTTAGTAACTTCCTTTATGTGCAAATTTCTAAGTATTTCTAGCTAAATTGTTAGTTATTGGTTGGTATGGAAGTTAGCAAATGTTGGGTTTTATGTGTATAACCGGGTGGGAAGTGTTGGTTCTTAGTTATGGAGTATATGGGGTTGAAAATGGAGAAATTTGGGTTAATATCAAGAAGAATCGCCACTGTTCATAGATAATGTCGCTATCTACGAACAGATAGCAACTCTAATTAGTATGTGATGGAAAAACACCCCTTTTTCACAGCATAAGCTGAAATGGTGTTATGTTATGACTAAGGAAGGTGTAAACGTTATTCCTCTATAGATAAGAAGGAATAAGGAAGCTTGAAAACCATCAAATATAGTTGCTTTCGAATATTGGATACAATGTGAGTGACATGTACCTTCACTCTCACTATGGTTTGTTTGTGGAATATATGTTATTGTGTATGTATTGCATATATATTACATGTTACTATTGTATGTATATTGTATAATCAATATATGGTGATGTACAATAGGATGGGTGTGAAATCCTTTATATGTTTGTTTTAGCTAAAACTTAGCCACTGCTTATGGTGAATTTACGAGACTCGTGTAAAGTCTCTATAGGCTGGTATAAAGCCTTATTCTTGGTGACCCTTAATTAGGGTCAACACTTTGGTGTTACATAGCATGGTGAAAATGTTATTGGTGTGTTAACATGTTGTATGCAATAAATTGATGAACAAATACTTGTGATATCATTTTATGACTTGGTGATTTATTCAAGTTACTCACTAAGCCTATCCTTATTTAGTTGTTTTCTTGGTGTTTCAGGACCTAGTGGCTCTAAAGGAAAGGCTATCTAGGAGAAATGGGAGATTCCCTGCCATATATAATGTTTTGTTACTTTTGGGACCTTTATGTGCAGTTACTAAACCAGTTAGATCATGTTACTTTGTTTTGTATATTTTGTATCCTTACTACATGAACATGATCTGACTTTTGGATTTACACATAATACATTAACCAGCGGAAGACTGAACACCAAGACGTCAGATGCGATACGGTTGTGTCGTGCTCCAAAGCTCAATCTAAAAAGTACTTGGAAACATTTAAGGTGAATGAGTAATAACAAAGCTTAATGAGTTCCCCAATATACCACATATTCAATATCATACATACACATCATGCACATACAACACCAAGAACGGCTTGTCAAGCATCGCCCTTTTATCATTCACCATTTCGGGTTCCCATAACGACTTGCCAAGCATCGTCCTTTTATCATGCAACACCTTCATATTGGCCGACACGACCGGTCATGCATTGTGCTAGCCTAGGGACCTGACTCAGTTATGAATTAACACTGGCCTATCCCAATATCAGCAAGCCACAAAAATGAAACATACAACTGTTGGATTAGGTGTCTAAGCCATGACTAATAATTAGTATTTACCTAATTAATAGAAGCACAGTCCATTTGGGTTGCCCTCATGGCTGGAGGTTTGGTAGAAAATTCGGTAGAGAGAAAGGTTGATTTATTATGGGATTAATAAATCAACAGGAATTAAATATATGGTTTATTAATATATTAAAGTGATAATATATTAATTAGAAACTATATTAATTAATTAGGAATTAATCCAGAATTAATTGGATTTAATTTGGGGATTAAATTAATTAATTAAAGGTGCAGGGACTAAAACTGTAATTATTCAATAGTTGAGTAAGTGGCAGTGTGGAGTGACCAGTGGATTTCGAAATATATATATGGATATATATGATTTTCGAAATTAATATATAGATAAAAAGGAATTTGAATTATAAGATAAAAGGTTTATCTTATTTGAATTCAAAAAGGTTTATCTCTAAGGTTTATCAACTGGCCATTTGGAAACTATAAATAAGGGTTCCCAGGCATCATTAAATTTCTCCAACTTCACATAGCTCTCTCTGGATTTTCGATTTCTCCTCTCCTCTGCTAGGGTGTGACTTTCATTTGAGGCAGGATAATTTTGCTGCTCAGCTTCCAAGAAATAAAGGTTGGTTTTTCTGTTTTGATCTTTAGTTTCTTTTATTGGCCTCTAGGTTTTTTGTTATATGTTCAATTAGAAGAAAACATAGATCCTTATAGGTTGCATGTGAACTTAGGTTATTTAGTTCATGGATTGCTTAAAACCTTTCAGTGGTATCAGAGCCTGTTTTGTTTTCTTGTTGAATTGCTATAACTGTTTTAGGGTTTAAAGCCTATAAACCCTAATATATGTGAAAATCGCTTTATAGGATTAGGGTTTTGGAAACCCTAATCCCCCCCCCCTTGCTAAATTTCGAAATCTGGAATTAGGGTTTTAGAAGGTTTTCTATTTTTGGTAACTTTATTTGTTAATTAAATGGATAACCTTAAACCCCATTATTTGAAATCGATTTTTAGGGGGTTTAGGATAGGTTTTAATTAATTTGATTAATTTGGATAAACCTATCTTCATTTGAATTAATTTAATTAATTGTTAATTAAAAGATAATTCAAAAGGATTTAATTAATTTAAAAATTGCGAAAATTAATAGAAAAATCCAGAAAATTATTTTAAAATGTTTAAAATATTTAGATTTAATTAATTTAATTAATTGGTAATTAAATTTGATTAAATCGAAATTTAAGGTTTAATTTAATTTAAAATTTAATTGTTAAATTTGGTAAAATTAAAAGATAAACCTTGAATATTTTAAAGGGTTTTAAAATACATCTTATATATGTTATTAAAAGTTAATATTATATATGAGATAAATTTGGTTAGTCAAATCAATAGTAGGCCTCATTCACGAAGCTGGTCTATAAAGTGGGTATAAGGAGACTACCTATAAAATGGTAGTCTAATGGGTGAACACTCTCGCCCACCGCTCGCCTGATCAGTGGAGGGTCGTTAGCCGAACGGGTTTGACAGAACCACTAAATCATTAAAAGTATAATGATCAAAGTACTAGAACCTTTACACAAAATCCCAATCTAGCTACTTTAGGAAAAATGTGAATTTGATGCTATCCCATGAAATTGCACATTTCACTTTATGAAACGTTGCTGGAGCGTGTGTGGTTTACCGGCACACCAATGGGGGTTCATAAAGAGTGGCAATGGGTGTCTCGGGTGTTATCATTGTTGATGGAGCGTGTGTGGTTTACCGGCACATCAATTTGAGATGATAATGGACCCCGAGAGCACCAAGCTAATTTGCATGGTTATTCACACCCAGTTTGTGATCCTCGGCATCCCAGTCACAAACGGTGGGGCATATCCGAGATTAAAACATGCTATTGAACAGTTCAATAAATCTCAAAAGAAACTAGGAATTCCATTTATAATAAGATTATTTTTCCGCGGTGGAATCGGCTGAATCGTCATTCGCCTACCTTTATAAAATTTGCTTATAGATTACGGCATCCCTCTTCTATGTTGCAAATTGTTATAGTTGGATCCTAGCCTTATTTTATATTGGGTTATTATAAGGACCGACAAGTATCTAATTAAACTTACCTTCTTATATAGATGTCTTCTGCTGATCAATCCGCTCCCCACTCAAACTCCAGTGTTCCCTCAATCCTCTCACTATGTTCCAAGGTTCAATTGAACGGGACAAACTACAATGACTGGATTAGAAACATCAAGATGGCTCTGAGGTATGAGAACAAAGAGTATGTTCTCGAGACCGAGCTTGTCGATGTCGACCCCGAAACTGCTACTCCCGAGGAAATTGCCTCGTACCAAAAACATTCTGATGATGCGACCAAAGTGGCCTGCATCATGATCGCCACAATGAACCCCGAATTGCAGAGAATATCTGAAGACTACTGGCCCTATGAGATGCACCGTGAGCTTGCGGAAAAGTTCCGTAAGCAAGAGCGCATCGAAAGGTGCGAAGTGGTCAAGGACTTCACGAATAACAAACCTAAAGATGGAGAGTCCATCTGTGCCCATGTGCAAAGAATGCAAGGTTACGTGGAGCGGCTTAGAAAGCTTGCGATGCCTGTACCGGAGGAGTTGGCCGTTGACATAGTACTTAACTCCCTACCGAGTTCTTATGACCAGTTCAGGCTGGCTTATCATTTGAACAACAATCAGGCTAACCTGACTGAGTTGCATCGCATGCTTCGAGTTGCTGAAGATGGAATGAAGGGTAAAAGTATACCCTCGGTTAATCAGCCCGTTCTAGCCATTGGAAGTGGCAAAGGAAAGAAAAGGAAGGGCCCTCCTAAGCAAAATTGGAGGGAGAAGGTTCAGGTCGGGTCATCCAGTAATGGCTCGAGAACCAAGACTTCCCACATTCCTTGTGTGGCCAACCCCGATGAAGCCAACTGTTTTTACTGCAAAGAGAAGGGCCATTGGAAGAGAAGCTGCCCCAAATACTTGCAGGATGTCAAGGATGGGAAAGTAAAGCCATCGACAGCAGGTATATACACTATCTCTAAAAACTCACCATCTTCTAATTCTTGGGTCATTGATACAGGATGTGGTTTTCACATTTGTTCTGATATGCAGGGCCTAAAGGAAAGCAGGGAGGTGGAGCACGGTAGACTGAACTTGATCATGGGCAATAGGAGATCGTCCCCTGTTACCAAGATTGGAGTTTATAGTTTAGTGCTTAGTAGTGAAGTTTGTATAGATTTATTAGATTGTTGCTATTCGCCAGAAATGGCAAGAAATATTATTTCATTTCACGCATTATTCAGACAAGGATTTCATTTTTCTTTTGATAATAATATTGGATCTATTTCTGTTTTCAAAAATGGTATTTTGAATTTTACTGCTTATCCTTGTGATGGTGTGTATGAAACTGTGAAATGTGTTGACAATCTAGGACAAAGTGTAAATTATATTGATTCTACTAGTGATGTGGAAAAGGCATGTCTGTGGCATAGTCGGCTCGGGCACATCAGCAAGAAACGCATCGCCCAACTCCAAAAGGATGGAGTGTTGGAATCATTCGACCTCAAGTCGGATGATGTATGCGAATCTTGTCTGTTGGGCAAGATGACTAAATCACCTTTCAAAGGGTCTTTTGAAAGAGGTGAGGGTCTATTGGACATCATTCACACGGATGTGTGTGGTCCATTCAGATCAACCACAAAGGATGGCACGCGGTTTTACGTGACTTTTACCGACGATTTTAGTAGATACGGTTATATCTACTTAATCAAGCACAAGTCAGACACCTTTGAAAAGTTCAAAGAGTTTAAGAACGAAGTAGAAAATCAATTAGGCAGGAAGATAAAGATGCTCAGATCCGACAGAGGCGGAGAGTATCTAAGTATCGAGTTCCTAGACTATCTAAAGGAATGCGGAATAGTTTCGCAGTTGACACCTCCTAGGACACCATAGTTGAACGGTGTTGCAGAGAGGCGCAACCGAACCCTGTTGGACATGGTTCGTTCCATGATGAGTCGAGCTTCACTTCCCATTCACTTCTGGGGGTATGCCTTAGAGACTGCCGCCCATATCCTCAATCTTGTCCCAACTAAGAAGGTTGCGAAAACACCTCATGAGATGTGGACGGGGAAAGCTCCCCCGTCGGCACATATCAAGGTCTGGGGTTGTGAGGCTTTCGTTAGACGAGAGACTCAAGACAAACTCGCAGACAGAAGCGAAAGGTGTTTCTTCATTGGTTATCCCAAACAGTCTTTTGGATATCTATTCTACAGACCTAGCGAGGACGTGGTCTTTGTAGCTAGACGAGCGGTCTTTCGAGAGAGAGAGCTCGTATTCAAAGAGGACAGTGGGAGTACCATTGATCTGGAAGAAATTCAAGAGTCATCAGATGGCGCAACCTTAGGAGAAACTAGCAACCAACATGAGGAAGAAGTTCCTGTTGGTCCGACAGATGTATCCTTACCTCTTAGGCGTTCTGGTAGGGTTAGCATGCCACCCGAGTTTTATGGCTTCCATATAACTTCGGATGGGGACACGTTTGTCAGTGATAGGACACTGATAAATTTGGATGAACCAGCTAACTACCAGGAAGCAGTGGCGGGCCCAGAGTCTGCCAAGTGGAAAGAGGCCATGGATAGCGAGATCAAGTCCATGTATGACAATCAAGTTTGGAACTTGGTTGACAATGTACCGGGTCGAAAGACAGTCGGGTGCAAATGGATCTTCAAGAAGAAGACCGACATGAACGGAAAGGTACACACTTTCAAGGCAAGACTGGTTGCGAAGGGCTTTACTCAAACCCCAGGGGTTGACTATGACGAGACCTTCTCACCAGTAGCTAAGAAAAAGACTATTAGGATTATGCTGGTCATAGCTGCATTTCATGACTATGAAATTTGGCAGATGGACGTCAAAACCACTTTCCTTAACGGGAAATTGACTGAGGATGTTTACATGAATCAGCCAGAGGGTTTTGTCGATGCAAAGTATTCTAATAAGGTGTGTAAGCTTGAGAGATCAATCTACGGATTGAAGCAAGCTTCTCGCAGCTGGAATCTTTGTTTCCATGAGAAAGTCAAAGAGTCTGGCTTCTCTAGGAGCGAGGATGAGTCCTGCGTATATGTCAAGGCTAGTGGGAGTATAGTCACCTTTCTGGTGATGTATGTCGATGACATACTGCTCATGGGAAACGATATTCCAACCTTGCAAGATGTCAAGGCTTGGCTTGGGAAATGTTTCGCCATGAAGGACCTAGGAGAGGCTGCCTATATTCTCGGGATTAGAATATTGAGAGATAGGAAGAAAAAGACTAATTGGACTTAGTCAGGGTACATACTTGGAAAAGGTACTAAAGAGGTTTAGTATGGAAAATTCCAAGAAGGGAGAGCTACCTATCCAAAGTAATGCGAAGCTGAGTAAGACTCAAAGTCCGAGTACAGACGAGGAAATAGCTGAGATGAGTCGAGTACCATACGCTTCGGCTGTGGGATCGATCATGTACGCTATGACGTATACTCGCCCTGACGTGGCTTTTGCCTTGAGCATGGTCAGTCGGTACCAGGGTAACCCTGGAAGGGCGCATTGGATAGCTGTGAAAAATATACTCAAGTATCTGCGAAGGACAAAGAACATGGTGTTAGTCCTCGGTGGCAGTGATACCTTGAGAGTTGAAGGATATACAGATACCAGCTTTCAGACGGATAGAGACAGTGGTCGGTCTCAGTCAGGCTGGGTATTCCTTTTGAACGGTGGAGCAGTGACTTGGAAAAGTTCCAAGCAAGAAACAGTGGCTGATTCTACGTGCGAATCAGAGTACATAGCAGCAAGTGAAGCGTCAAAGGAAGCGGCTTGGCTGAAGAACTTTATCGGTGACCTTGGAGTAGTCCCGAGTATTCAGGAGCCCTTGGAACTGTTCTGCGATAACGAAGGTGCGGTCGCCTTGACAAAGGAACCGCGAGACCATGGAAAGTCCAGGCATATCGACAGAAAGTACCACTACATCAGACATAGGGTAGAAGAAGGTCACCTCCTTGTAAAGAGGGTATCATCGGAAGATAATCCTGCAGATCCCTTGACAAAGGCTCTGAGTAGGATTAAGCATAATCAGCATGCTAGGAGCATAGGATTAAGAGATGATATAAGTTTTAGTAATTAGATAGGAATCGAAACTTGTAACAATGTATTGTATTTGACTCTTGTGATTTAATAATAGAGATTTATTATGGTTTACTACTCTTGTCAATACTTTATCATTGTGTTTCATTTTTGCATGTTTTACTTCCTGAATAATTGGATTATTCAAATATCCACAGTCAATTACACTTTAAGGGAGTAAGTGTGAAGTAAGACTGTCATGAATTGGTAATAGATTGTCTAAGGAGTTAGACATTGCAATTGGATTGCTGAACCATTCGTGAGTACTTGGAAATGGAGATTTGAGTATTGGATAAACCCGCGCTCAATGGATTGCTTCATGGATTACATCACGAGCAATATTGAGACGATAATATCTTTTGATCTTTAAGCTAAGACATATGAGTTATGATTTACAAGACGGTTATTCATTGATAATACGAAAACGCATCGGTAACTCGGTGTTATAAAACGTATTGTTGTGAGTGATTTGTCTGGTAAAAGACATAAGTATATGAGTCAAAGTTTATTCGTCCCTTGACCCTAACGGGGAACAGATATCTGTAGGCCTCTCGATGATTTTGAAGTTGACTAAAATGGTTGGCCAACCGGGACTAAATTGGTAGTCTAAGAGTCACATGCAAATCGGAAATCGAGGAACAGTGATTCAGACCAGATTGATTTTATCCATGTCTTGAGTCTGAAAAATATATTGTTGGACGGAGGATCATCAGATCACTTATCTATGGACAGGACTGATTAGATCAGAGTTTGGCATTGGTTTCTAGGAAGCTACAAGTGCTGGTTAATTAGAGGCTAAATTGGTAATTATAGTCATAGACTTATCCAAGTGGGAGACTGTTGGATTAGGTGTCTAAGCCATGACTAATAATTAGTATTTACCTAATTAATAGAAGCACAGTCCATTTGGGTTGCCCTCATGGCTGGAGGTTTGGTAGAAAATTCGGTAGAGAGAAAGGTTGATTTATTATGGGATTAATAAATCAACAGGAATTAAATATATGGTTTATTAATATATTAAAGTGATAATATATTAATTAGAAACTATATTAATTAATTAGGAATTAATCCAGAATTAATTGGATTTAATTTGGGGATTAAATTAATTAATTAAAGGTGCAGGGACTAAAACTGTAATTATTCAATAGTTGAGTAAGTGGCAGTGTGGAGTGACCAGTGGATTTCGAAATATATATATGGATATATATGATTTTCGAAATTAATATATAGATAAAAAGGAATTTGAATTATAAGATAAAAGGCTTATCTTATTTGAATTCAAAAAGGTTTATCTCTAAGGTTTATCAACTGGCCATTTGGAAACTATAAATAAGGGTTCCCAGGCATCATTAAATTTCGCCAACTTCACATAGCTCTCTCTGGATTTTCGATTTCTCCTCTCCTCTGCTAGGGTGTGACTTTCATTTGAGGCAGGATAATTTTGCTGCTCAGCTTCCAAGAAATAAAGGTTGGTTTTTCTGTTTTGATCTTTAGTTTCTTTTATTGGCCTCTAGGTTTTTTGTTATATGTTCAATTAGAAGAAAACATAGATCCTTATAGGTTGCATGTGAACTTAGGTTATTTAGTTCATGGATTGCTTAAAACCTTTCAACAACTACATATAAGCACATACGATCCTAACAACTGTTGGATTAAGGTGTCTAAGCAATAACTATAATTTAGAAGTACATTTAATTTGACAGCAGCACAGTCCTTTTGGGTTGCCCTCATAATTGGCAAAAGACTAGATGATTAATTAAAGAGAGAAATAGGAATTTATTAATATATTATGAGAATAATATATTAATTAGAAATCATATTATTTAATTAATAATTGATCAGAAATTAATTAGAATTAATTTTGGGATTAATTAGATTAATTAATAGTGCATGGGCTAAATTGTATTTGTTCAATAATTGGGCAATGGATAACCTGGAAACCCTAATGGGTTGGACGAAATCCAAGGCTTGGAGCCTTGTGGATTTCGCAACCCATGGTGGTTTATATGGCAGTGATAAGCAGATCACCTTATATGATAAAAGCCTTATCATATCAGGATCTTAAATAAGACAGTTATACTCCTTTTTGCTTATCACCTAGAGACTATAAATAGAGGCTCCTGGCACCCCATTATTCATGCCAACTTCAAGGATCTCTCATTGCTCTCTATTTCTCATCTAGCTTGCTAGTTCTTGGGTGTGAGCCATTAGAGGCACGACATTTGTGGTGCTAGCTTCTAAAGGTCAAAGGTATAAAATTCATCTTTTATTTATTTTATTGTTGGCCTTAGTTATAGGTTTAATTGTGAAAAACATAGACCCTATAAGGTGCATGTGAACTTAGGATTTTAGTTTAAAATTTGCACTAAAACCCAACAGTGGTATAAGAGTCATGCTGTTTTTCTGTTAAACCCTATATTTGCGATTTTGGCATAGGGTTTATCGAAATAAACCCTTGCCCACATGCTTGTCGATTTTGTGCTAGGGTTTCTGATACCCTAGCCTCCACCCTGTGTTCTGCAAAAATTGCTGGCCCCCCTTTAGGGTTTTCTATTTTTGGTAAATATGATTAATTAATAATTGGAATCCCCTTCGCCTTATTTTCGATTACACCTAATAGGCAATGATTAGGATTTAAATTAAATGAATTAATTTTGTAATCCCTATTTGATTTAATTAAATTAATTAACAGTTAATTAAAATACATAAATTAAATCAAATACTTTTAAATTGTTTAAAATCCATCTTATATATATTATTATAAGATTAATATTTTATATAAGATTAAGTCAGTCAAATCGTTAGTATGCCTCATTCACAAAACTAGTCTATAATAGGGTATAAGGAAATTGTCTATAAAATAACGGTTGAATGGGTGTCCACTCTCACCCACCACTTCCTTGACTAGTGGAGTGTCGTTAGCAGAATGGATTTAATAGGACAAACCTAATCTCATTAAAAGTATAATGCTATTAAACAAAGTACTAGAACCTTTAACAAAACCCAATCTAGTTACTTTAGGAAAAGTGAATAGTATGCAAACCTATGAAATCACACATTACGCTTTATAGATCGTTAGTGGAGCTCGTGTGGTTAACCGGCACACTAATAGGGATTCGTAAAGAGTGGTGATGGGTATCTTGCATATTATCATTGTTAATGGAGCTCGTGTGGTTAACCGGCACATCAATCGAGATGATAATCAATTGCAAAGTTACCATGTGATTTGTATGGTTATTCACACCTTGTTTGTGATCCTCGACATCCCAGTCATAAACAGAAGGGCATAAACATGCCATTGAATTGTTCAATGAATCTCACAGATCTAGGAGTTTCACTTAATATGATTATTTTCCGCAGTGAGATTGGTAAATTGTCATTTACCTACCTTTATGTAATTTACAATTAGATTACGGCATCCCTTTTCTAAGTTGTGTAATTACATGTTTGGATCCTAGCCTTAATATTTATCATTGGGTTAAATATTGAGGATTCCCCTATCTAATCAAAACTATATTCTTTTATAGATGTCTTCTCCTGATATTCCTGTTGCTCCCACCGCTCCCACTCCACCCATAACACCAACTTCTCCTCAATCCTCTCGCTATGCTCTAAGGTGACATTAGATGGCACCAACTATAATGATTGGATGAGAAATATCAAGATGGCGCTCAAATTCGAGGACAAAGAGTATGTTCTTGACAAATAGCTCGTCGAGATTGATCAAGAAACCGCTACTCCTGAGGAATGTGCCTCATTCAATAAACACTATGACGATGCTACCAAAGTGGCATGCATCATGGTCGCCACTATGGTCCCTAAATTGCAGAGGTTTCTATGAGGATCACTGGCCATACGAGATGAACAAGGACCTTATGGAAAAGTTCCATAAGCTAGCTCATCAGGAAAAGTATGAGGTAGTCAAGGCACTCATGGCCTGCAATATGAACGAGGGAGAGTCTGTTTGCGCCCACATACAGAAAATGTAAAGATACGTGGAGCGGCTTATAAAGATTAATGTGCACTTTGACGAGGAACTAGATATTGACATAGTTCTGAACTCGTTGCCCGGTTGTTATGATCACTTCATTCTGACCTATCATTTGAACAACAGTGAGACAACCCTCACACAGTTGCACAATATGCTACAAACTGCTGAAGCCGTTGTAAAGGGTAAAGCTATATCCTCTGCTTATAGCAATGCTCCTGTAATGGCTATTGGACATGGAAAAGGGAAGAAGAGGCCCTAGATACTTGTAGGACATAAAGGATGGAAAAGTAAAGTCGTCGTCTGCAGGTATATACATTATACATGACAAATCATAATCTTCTCATTCTTTGGTCTTAGATACAGGATGTGGTTTTCACATTTGTTATGATCTGCAAGGACTAAGAGAAAGTATGGAGATGGAGCATGGGAGGATGAATCTAATCATGGGAAACAGGCGATCGTCACCTGTCACCAAGATTGGAGTCTATGGCCTCATGCTTAGAAGTGATGTTAAATTTGATTTAATTGATTGTTGCTACTCGCCTGATATGGCTCGAAACATTATTTCATTTCATGCTTTATTTAGACAATGAATAAGATATTCATTTGATAATCTAAATGGTTCTATTTCGGCATTTGAGAATGGTGTCTTTTTATTTAATGTCTTTCCTTGTCATGATGTGTATGAAACTATGATGTATGTAGACAACTTAGGTAATAGTGTATTTCAATTTGATTAATCTGTCGGTATTGACAAAGCATGCTTGTGGCATTGTTGTCTTAGACACGTTAACACGAAACGCATCGCCCAACTCCAAAAGGATGGAGTGTTGGAATCATTTGACCTAAGGCCAAATGATGAATGCGAATCTTGTATTTTGGGAAAGATGACTAAATCACCTTTCACTGGATATTGTGAGAGAGGTGAAGGTCCGCTGGATCTCGTACACACCGATGTGTCCCGACCCTTCAGGACTAACACACGGGATGCAAATCGATTTTATGTGACTTTTACTAATGATTATAGTAGATATGGACACATCTACTTAATCACACATAAGTCTGAAACCTTTGATAGATTCAAATAATTCAAACATGAAGTCGAGAATCAGTTGGGCATCAGTTGGGCAGGAAGCTAAAGATGCTCAGATCCGATAGAGGCGGTGAGTATCTTAGTATCGAGTTCCTAGACTATCTCAAGGAATGTGGAATAGTTTCACAGTTGGCTCCCCCAAGAACACCACAATTAAATGGTGTTGCTGAGAGGCGCAACCGAACCTTGTTAGACATGGTTCGTTCCATGATGAGTCGAGCTTCTCTTCCTTTACATTTCTGGGGGTATGCCTTAGAGACAGCCGCCAACATCCTCAATCTTGTCCCTACCAAAAAGGTTGCCAAAACACCTCATGAAATGTGGACAGGGAAAGTTCCCTCGTTAGCACATGTTAAGGTTTGGGGCTGTGAAGTCTTCGTAAGACGAGAGACTCACGACAAGCTCGAAGCCAGAAGTGAGAAATGTTATTTCATTGGTTACCCGAAACAGTCCTTTGGATAATTGTTCTACAGACCAAGCGAGGACGTGGTCATTGTAGCACGAAGGGGAATATTTCGAGAGAAAGATATCATATTCCAAAGAGACAGTGGGAGGACCATTGACCTTGAAGAAATTCAAGAACCTGAAAATGAGGCAACCATAAATGACATTAGCCCTCAACCAGAGGAATCAGTTCCTGTTGAACCGGTAATCAGTTCATTACCTCTCAAGCGCTCTGTTAGAGTCAGCGCACCACCTGAGTTTTATGGATTTCATATTACTGCAGATGGTGACATGTTCGTCAGTGATGGAACACTGGTGAATCTAGATGAGCCAACTAACTACAGGAAAGCAATGGCAGGCCCTGAGGCTGCTATTTGGAAAGAAGCAATGGACAGCGAGATCAAGTCCATGTATAACAACCAAGTTTGGAACTTGGTTGACAATGTACCAGGTTGAAATACAGTTGGGTGCAAATGGATCTTCAAGAAAAATACCGACATGGATGGAAAGGTACACACCTTCAAGGCTCGACTGGTCGCAAAAGGTTTCTCTCAAACCCCTGGGTTGACTTTGACGAAACCTTCTCACCAGTAGCCAATATTAAATCCATTGGGATAATGCTTGCCATAGATGCATTCCATGATTATGAAATTTGGCAGATGGATGTTAAGACCGCCTTCCTTAATGGGAAATTGGCTGAGGATGTTTATATGAATCAACCAGAAGGTTTTGAAGACGCAAAGTTTCCTAACAGGGTGTGTAAGCTTGATAAATCAATCTATGGATTGAAACAAGCTTCTCGCAGTTGGAATCTCTGCTTCCATGAGAAAGTCAAGGAGTTTGGTTTTCTAGAAGTGAGGA
Source organism: Cichorium intybus (assembly GCA_023525715.1). Classification (NCBI taxonomy): domain Eukaryota; kingdom Viridiplantae; phylum Streptophyta; class Magnoliopsida; order Asterales; family Asteraceae; genus Cichorium; species Cichorium intybus. The sequence continues at coordinate 10,249,736 of CM042015.1, read as the reverse complement.
TGAGTCATGTGTATATACCAAAGCTAGTGGGAGTATAGTCACTTTTCTGGTGCTATATGTTGATGACATATTGCTCATGGGAAACGACATACCGACCCTACAAGAAGTAAAATCTTGGCTCGGTAAGTGTTTCGCCATTAAAGACCTTGGAGAAGCTGCCTATATTCTCGGGATAAGAATATTGAGAGATAGAAAGAAGCGGCTAATTGGACTCAGCCAAAGTGTTTACTTGGACAAGGTACTGAAAAGATTCAGTATGGAAAATTCAAAGAAAGGAGAATTACCAATGCAAAGCAATACTAAATTGAGTAAAACTTAGTTCCCAAGTACAGATGAAGAAATAGCTGAAACGAGTTGAGTACCCTATGCTTCGGCTGTGGGATCGATCATGTATGCTATGACATGTAATGGTCAATCGATATCAGGAAAACCCGGGCAAAGCACATTGGACAGCAGTTAAGAACATACTCAAATATTTACGAAGGACGAAAGACCTGATCCTAGTCCTTGGTGGCAAAGATACATTAAGAGTAAGTGGATATAGTGATGCCAGTTTTCAGACAGACAGAGACAACTACCGGTCTCAGTCAGGCTGGGTATTTCTATTAAATGGTGGAGCAGTGACCTGGAAAAGTTTCAAGCAGGAAACGGTTGTCACACCCCGATCCTTGGCGGAATCGATCAAGGCGTGATATATTGTTCAAAGTCTCATGACAACTATGTTATAATATGATTAGATTCAATTAAGTACTAAGTAGGCAAACAAGATCCACAACATACAAATACAAATTCAAATACAAACAACATTTATTACATCAAATTTAAATAGTCTTGTGGGTTTCTAAGGTACACCCTACTTTTCATCAACTTCATTCTTCAAATCTGCATCATGGGTAAAAACAGGTCAACTACGAGAGTTGGTGAGTAATCTAGTTTTATTAAAGAAAATTATGAGTTTGAAATATTTATAATTTGAAACTTGTTTTCTTTGGAAATCGACAAGCAAGTATTATTGGGATAACGGTTTACAAATCAAAAATTGATTAACAAATGATAACAACAACAATAAGTCCTCACCCTATATATACATATATATGTATATATATAGGATGGAGCATCTAATCATCATACACACTCAACCACGTGCAATCAATCACCTTAGCGTCCCAAGGCGGAGTGGTCAACCCAATAGCGCTATTATTGTCCATAACGTACCTCAAGAATACGGGCATAGTCATGGTGATTAGACTAAAAATGGTAATGCACTACAACTACATGTAGCGTGAACAAACAATAATTATACAAATAATGATTAATGTATAAATGTCCCAACAATGTCTCAATGGTTAAAAAATAATAAAATGAAGTTGGAACATATTAAAACCACATGATACACCCCAAAAGTATTGAAAATTATAAAATATCGGGTAGATTACTCACATTAGTCCAATAAGGAATGCGCGTGTTGTACGATAGACGGCTCGAGTCAAAATGTCGTAGAAACTAATATAATTAATAGTTTTGGCTTAGGAATCGATAAACGGGAATATAGTATTAATAAAAATAATTAGACACATATTCTTATATTAGATGAATTAACAATAATCCAAATTTTGTTTTGAATATTAATGTATTCATATGTTAAATGAATTTTAAATTGATTTAATTACTTTGCTTAATTAATTTATATCTTCACATTAGGCAAGATTTTAATAATTTCTTATTAAAATAATAACTAGTCAAATTATAAGTATTTACAGATTTTATATATTATAAACAATTATTTATATGAAATAATCATTAAAAATGCATTTTTACATGCTTAGATATTTAGAAAAATGGTTTTAAATACTAAACAGTAATGAAATATTCTGAAATTATCAGAAAATCATTATTTCATAAAATAGTAATTACTGTAAAATTTTAATATTTTTCTTAACTGTTTTAGTATTTATTTAGTATTTTAACAATTAAACCACAACAAATTTCGGGAAAAATAATAAATGATTCCCAAAAATTCTGGAAAATTAACCATAGTTTTCTAACATTATATTGAGCCTACTGTAAATATTTTGGATATTTTGGACTATGGGAAGTATTTCTTATGTTTTTCATTATTAACTAATCAATAAAATCATAAATAATAGGAAAATATTAATAGAAATTCATTAGACTTTTTATTTATGATTAACATGTTATATATGATATTCTGATAAAGTTTTATAATTTTTGGACATGTGTAGCTATTTATTATCAATTTAAACCATTAAATAATCATTAAATCAGGAAAAATAAGCAAACATTCTTACAAAAATCTGAAAATTTTGTCATGTAGTCTTTAAAATGTTAATAAGATGCGAAAAATATAAAATCTAGTTTTTAACATACATAACTATATTTTGCAATTTATTTATCTACAACAAAATAAAATACAAAATAAGCATCAAAGAGTAATATAAATGCATGAAACTTTATAAATCCACTTTACTCAATATATGGGTTGTTCCAAAATTTACCCAGAATTTATTGACTCCAAAAAGTATTTTATGTGAATTATTACCCTATTTTATTGCAATAATTATAGTAATTCAATAAAAATAAGTTATTTTCTGAAAATTTCCAGAACTTCTTATTTTAGTGATGGGATCCTGAGAAAAATCAGGTTTATACATAAAATGAGTTTTAGATAGTTTGGTGGATTTAATTTGTTTCATGTATGAATTTAGAACTTTTAACAACATACCTTGATGAATGCTTCAAGAGGGATGAAGATTTGAGTATATTGGAGTGTTCTTGGCTGAAATATGAAGATTTCTAGGAGGAATTTCGAGATTGAGAGTGAGAGAAAGAATAGATATGGTTTGAGTGGTGATGAGAATAATGTGTTGGGAGAAAAATGATGGGAGGTGTGAGTGGGAGACAATGGGAATAACTTTTGGCTTTTGGTGGTCTTCATAATTTCCCACTAGCACAAGCATCTCTATGTAATACACTAACTAATATAAAAATTTTATAAAATTTAATGTAGAGTTTATAAAAATAGAGTTTTATAAAAAAATTGGTTATTATTTGATTATAACAATCTACTTTGATTTGAAGTTTAATTATAGCATTCAAGTTTGATTCTTTTAATTTAATTAGAGCATCATACTTTGATTTGATTTTAATATGGTATCGTAATTTAATTTGATTATAGTTATAACGTTATACTATGCTATATTGCTATTAACGTCAATTTATATCGTATTGTATGTGTTTTGATCCTATTAGCGTCAAGTAAGCTCGAGTAGGGTTTATTAAATTTCCAATTGGGTTGGGTTGACCCGAATCCATTTTAGGCGGATGTCACAACGGTGGCTGATTCAACTTGTGAATCAGGGAGTATAGCTGCAAGTGAAGCCTCTAAGGAAGCGGCTTGGTTAAAGAATTTCATCGGTGACCTTGGAGTAGTCCCGACCATTCAGGAACCAATGGAACTATTCAGCGATAATGAATGAGCGGTTGCCTTGACCAAGGAACCGCGAGATCATGGAAAGTCTAGACATATCGACAGAAAGTACCATTATATCAGACATAGAGTAGAAGAAGGTCACCAGCTGGTAAAAATAGTATCATCTGAAGAAAATCCTGCAGATCCTCTGACAAAGGCTCTTCACAGGATTAAACACCATCAACATGCAAGGAGCATTGGACTGAAATATGATATTAGTTTTGGCAATTAGATAGATATTTTGAAACTTGATGATGTAATTGAATTTGGTGATTAAATAATATAGAATTATTTATTAGCATTATCAATAATACATTGTATGTTTCATAATTTGCATGTTTTACTTCCTGAATAATTTAATTATTCAAACATCCACAACCAGTCATACTTTTGGAAGTAAGTTATGAACTAAGACTGTCATGAATTGAATTGTAGATTGCCTAAATGAGTTAGACATAGCAATAGCAATGCTGCAATATTCATGAGTACTCAGAAATAGAGATTTGAGTATTAGATCAACCCACACTCAGAGAATTACTTCATGGAATTGTCACTAAGTAATTATGAGATGGTAATATCCTATGATCTTAAAACCAATACATATGAGTTGAAATTTACAAATCATTTGCCCATTGATAATGCGTAAACGCATCGGTAACTCGATGTTATAAAACGTATTGTTGTGCGTGATTTGACGAGTAAAAGACACAAGCATATGAGTCGAAGTTTATTCGTTCCTTTTGCCCTTAACAGGAAAAGCGATATATATGGGCCCCTCGGTGATTTGGTGATGACTAATTATGCTGGGCCCGACCAATACTTAATTGATGTGTTCGATTAAGAAGTGTAGAACGAAGGACCATGCCTCATATCTGAATGATATATTGTAGAACGAAGGGTCATACAATCACTTATCTTATGACATAGACTAACTAGGTCATAGTTACGCAGCGACTTTTGGAAGCTAAAATTTGCTGGTAAAATTTAAGCTGTATGGAATTATAGTCATAGACTTATCCAAGTGGGAGACTGTTGGATTAAGGTGTCTAAGCAATAACTATAATTTAGAAGTACACTTAATTTGACAGCAGCACAGCCCTTTTGGGTTGCCCTCATAACTGGCAAAGGACTAGATGATTAATTAAAGAGAGAAATAATGATTTATTAATATATTATGAGAATAATATATTAATTAGAAATCATATTATTTAATTAATAATTGATCAGAAATTAATTAGAATTAATTTTGGGATTAACTGGATTAATTAATAGTGCAGTGGCTAAATTGTATTTGTTCAATAGTTGGACAATGGATAACCTGGAAACCCTAATGGGTTGGACAAAATCCAAGGCTTGGAGCCTTGTGGATTTCGCAGCCCATGGTGGTTTATATGACAGTGATAAACAGATCACCTTATTTGATAAAAGCCATATCATATCAAGATCTTGCAGTTATACTCCTTATTGCTTATCACCCGGAGACTATAAATAGAGGCTCCTGGTACCCCATTATTCATGCCAACTTCAAGGATCTCTCATTGCTCTCTCTTTCTCATCTAGCTTGCTAGTTCTTGGGTGTGAGCCATTAGAGGCACGACATTTGTGGTGCTAGCTTCTAAAGGTCAAAGGTATAAAATTCATCTTTTATTTATTTTATTGTTGGCCTTAGATATAGGTTTAATTGTGAAAAACATAGACCCTATAAGGTGCATATGAACTTAGGAATTTAGTTTAAAGTTTGCACTAAAACCCAACAACAACAACATACGATCATTATCTTTTCCCTACCACACCGTACTACATACGCATGCAACTTCACACATAGTATAGCGAGGAGACTCACATGATCCGCCAAGCTAAAAGCACTCTACACACAGATCCTCAGATCCCCATGACACGAACCTCTTAATAATGATAACCACCACTTAGCAATCTCTAACCCCCAAACATGACAAACTCTAAAAACCAGCACCCCGAATCTCTCAAGTTTGACCAAAAGTCAAACTGGTCAAAAAGTCAATAGTTAAATGTCAAATGTTAACAGTCCAGATAGCGCCACTATCTCCTTAAAGATAGCGTCGCTATCCAATATTTAGATCGGGGCCATCGCGATAGATAGCGTCGCTTTCTATGAATTTTCCCAAAACTTCATTAAGCACTTAATCCATTAAGTCAGGTGCTAATACTCTTTATAACTCGTCCAAAACGTATGAAATTCCTTACAAATACAAACTTTATTGACATACATGTTAATTCTCACACCTAGGTTCAAAAGTGAAACAATTCATGCTTAATCATTCAAGAGATATTTACTCACTCCCATAATCAGCTCAAAAGTTTCAAAGATGGTTATAGGGACATAAAGTTTTGACCTTTATCATTATAGTCCATAAACAACACAATAAAAGGACCATTTCTCCATTTAATATCATCAAATGCAACTTATACAAAAAGATCTAGCTTATAACACTAAAAGGTAGAAGCTTTACACTTATAAAGATCCATAAATGGTAGATTTTGTTAAACCAAGCTTGAGGAATACCGCCTTGCACCTCTACACACCTTTTTCTTCTTCCTTAATAAACCTTCCAAAATGATCCAAAGAGCCGAAAATACCAAGGAGAGGCTAGGGTTTAGAGAGAGACAGAGAGTTCTGAAGGTTGACGAATAAGATATGACGGCTACCTAGGGTTTAGTATCCTTAAATATGGCCCAAATACCAAGATCTAGGGTTTTATGCAAACGACAACGAATAACATCACTACATTTTTAGATAGAGTCGCTATCGATAGCAACGTTATCTCTATAGATACCGTCGCTATCTCCCAGCTTTCCCAAAACCAACATCTTCAAATCCAAACTTGGTCATTCCGGGAACAGGTTCTTATAGTTGTCGTTGGATCATGACCTCTTATATATAGACATTATAATTAATATCATATGCATATTATAAATCACTAACCTTTTATGCTCATCGGGTTTTGAATACGGTAATATGATATCCATTTATTTAATTGCTCTTGTAGACGTGTAACACGATGAACGAATTCTAATGCAATGCTATCAACGATACCTTGTTGTCTAACCTCAATATGTATCACTTTTATTGGCAGATGTGACACAACAATGGATGTTGAAGATTGTGATAAAGAAGTATATTTTTAAACAACTATATGTTTAAAAAACTAGTTAACTTTATAAAGTGTTTACTAGTTCGTGGAGTTATCGACATCCAACAATAGTCTTATTGAGTATTGAACGACCATCATGTTTGGGAGCTCTATCTACTATCAGTTTCGGTTTAAACACTCCATTTGATTTCCGTATTACTTTCACTATTGGCTTTGGTGTGTGTATGTGTATGTGTGTTTCTTTCTATTTTCATAATCGGTGTTTGTCTCTTATTGATAAACAACTTTAATTTTGAAAAGTTTAAATATGTACACCATTATATTGTCATATGTAAAACCCATTTTTTCAAGTAACACTTATGTAAATTGATAAATTGCACACTCAAACTGTTTAGAATATTGATTCAGATTTGAGTCAATTGTGACAAATTTGGTTGTACAAAATTAAAAGATTACTTAATGAACGAATAAATGAGAAGCAATAAAACCTAACTATATATAATGGACAGTCGATACTTGACTCTTCTTTGTATTCTAGATTTTTCTTCGTATACCATAACAAGGGTTTCCTATCTTGGACATGTTTATTTGAATTGTTCAAGCTAGATACATGTTGTCAAAAGGCCTAATATAGAATTAAACAACAAAAATACAAAAAGTAGGTTTTTAAAATTAAACACATTCTGGAATTTTTAACCATATTTCAGTCTCGTTCATTACATATTGGAAATTATTTTTGACATTTCGAGTCAGTTTCATACATACATAAACATGAAACTAACATGGTTCGTCGGATCCATGCCTATCGTTTTTGAAAATTAGTTGGAAACATGCGTTGAAACTTCCGTTTAAAGATTTTTTTTGTAATAGTCTGAAACGTTTCTAGAGGAAATGGTCATATTTATGTAAGAGGGGACCATACAAATAGATAATGATTTAACTTTTTTTTGGGTTGGAAATGATCCATTCCGGACAAATGAGTAAATTTCCAAAACTTCAAAATAAATAATTAGGTGTTGTTTGTTTTTAAGAGATAAAATTCTGTAGTCTATGGACCACATCTGTAGAAGAAGATGTGGATCAAATATTTGCAGTTTGTAAGAAAAAAACTGTTTGTTTATCAAAGTCTGCATGTTGCTAAAATAAACTGAAATTCAAGTAAATTGATTTTTTTAAATGTGAAATTATTATATTTAATCTGATTAACAGTCTGACATTAATTATAATGTCATAAGAATGATTATTTGAGTTTCGATATTAGGAGTCTCGACTTTGATTTACTGTCAGGAAATATAGCCGTATAATATTAGTACAATAAATTTAACTATGATGTATTAAATAGTTTTAATAATAAAAAAGATACATTAGACATTATTTTTTTGTTCAAATTAAAAAACAAAAATATCTGAAAAAAGATGTAAAAAGACAATAAATTCGATTTTTTTTAACTTGTAGATATATGGAGATTTAAAAAGTGGTTATCTAATGTTTTCTTAAAAAAAAGACAAACATATTTTCAGATTTAAAGTCTTTTAAAAACAAATAGTATATAGATTAAACATCTTATCACTACCCACAGACCAAAAAAAACCATTTTTTATTTTGAAAAAACAAACATCTTAATTATACTATATTATGTAAAATTATGGTCATTTTATAAATATTCCAAAAACAAAATTTGAACCGCCTCCTAGAAAGTTCTAATGGGAAGATTTAAATATAGAACACGGTGGTAAATTTTCCTTGACCCCCTGGCCGGCGATTAGGTTTATATGTATTTGTCACTGTCATTCCCGCTCATTTCAATTCTTTTTAAAAAATTAAACTCGTGGCGCTGTCGTTTTCAGCCAAATCTCAAGTTTTGAAATTTACAGTCCCCACGCGCCCGCGGCCCACCTCCTCTCCACGTCACCCACTACCTATCACCTCTCTTTTTTATTCCCATTTTACCCCTTAATTACAATATATAGATTTAATTAAGAGAGTATTTTCAAAATTCAAATTCACAACCTTTTTAAAGTTAAATTAATGTCAATCCGTCGAGGTTACTATTGAAGTTCTTATACAAATGCATAATTGTTATATATTACAATTTGTTCTTTTTTTTGGATAACTAATAGATTTGTTAATCTGTAAATTTTATGTAAACGTTTTATCTAAAGAATTAGACAATGGTAAAAAAAAACCAAGAACACATCATACACAATTTACTCACTGATTTATCCTACAGGGAGGGACCAAACTTAAATAAAACATAAATGTTTGGGGTCAATAACTCATCTATGCAGCGGGCTTACAAAATTTTATAACAATATGTATTAAAGCAGTTTTGTTAGTAATTTATGTCTCATTCTATTACAGAAAATTAGTGACTTGTACATGCACAAATTGGCTAAAAATCATGTTTTGTTATAGAAATTGATGAAAGCTAGATGATAACTTAAAACACCGTTATATACATTGGTAAAATGATCTAATACATTATATAAATGGATAGCACTAAATAAACGAATTTTAGAAGCTGTTTGATTTGTCTCTCACTGGGCCCAGTAAGAGGTTATGCCTGACTCGGTCCGAGTCAGAATGTTTCACAACCCCAACCTTTACCTCTGACTTGGTCTTAAACCTTAAAATTTACCTTTTATCTGATCAGATTCAAAATGAATTTGACTGGATCAGACATTGACTTAAACAACTACTACTCAATCATCAAATATCAAACAGTCTCTTAATATGTATTAATGCATGCTTATTCTTATATACTATTAATTACTAATTTAAATAACAACATTTATGCTGAAATTATTATCTTTTATAATGTTTTTAGAATGTAGAGTTAAATGTTTGTATAGAGAATAATATTTAATTTATGTAACAAAATTATTTTCAAACGAAATATACTACTATATTTTATAGTAAGACCATAATATTTAATGTTGTAACTGATTCTCAATTAAATTAATATTATAAGATCGGTCAAATACTTATTTATCTAATAACATTTTATTCTTAATCAATAAGATACTACTGTTTTAGTTCTAAAATTTTATGCAAATAAAATGTTGAATATTTTAGATAAGATTGCATAAAACATTATGCATAATGGTATATTAAACAAACACTTCGTGAAAAAATATATCTAAAATTTTAATTAGTTTTTTAAATTATATGCTAAAGTAAATATATTTTTTTTCAAAATCGATGAAAAATAAAATAAAAAATATCCTTTCATTGTTCGCTTACCTCCCTCCCACTCTCCCTCAGAGCTCTCGCTTTGTCGTAAACCAGACGAAACACACACACACACACAATTTCCCCACCACACAGTTTCTCTCTCTGTACGTATATGCAAATATATACACACACTCTGACTTTCTCTCTCTAGAAGAGCTTCTCGATCGGATATAATACAGGGCTGTGATTTTCTCTCTCTAGAGGAGCTCCCAATCACTCACCGACTGAAACAATGTTCGTTTAGGTTCTACTAACCAAGCAACATGGGGGAACTCTGACATGTTCTATGTTTAATATTGATTTATTATTCGCCGATTTTGTCCGGTTGTTGAATCTGTGAGTTAAATCGGTCAATGGCAGCTTCCTCTTCAAGAGGAAGAAGCAGTTCACCATTCCCCAATCAAAAGCCGTCAAGTCCGTTTTCATCATCTTCATCATCTTCATCTTTCAAGCAGACCGTACATCGATCGTCTTCCTCCGCTGCAACCTTCTACGGAGGCTCGGGGAGCGGTTACGGTTCAAGATCTGATACTCTAGGCCGGACTGCGTCTGATCCAATGTATTCCCGAGGTGGTTACGAAGGGCCTTCGCCTGTAGATTATCCGTCTGCCGATGAGTTGATCGATGAGCCGATTGACGAATTCTCGAGACCGGCAGGAGGTGACAGCATTTCCGTGACGATTCGGTTTAGGCCTTTGAGGTAATTTCAAGATCTCGACTTGAATAAGTTTTAGGTATATCCGATGCGTTTGGTTTGGATTCACTACGGTTTTAGGACAATGTGGTAATGTTTTAGTGAATTTGTGGTGGCTGTAGTGAAAGAGAGTATCAGAGAGGAGATGAGATTGCGTGGTACGCGGACGGAGATAAACTTGTGCGCAATGAGTACAATCCGGCGACTTCTTATGCATTTGGTACAAACTTTAACCTTCTCGATTATTAAATAAACAAAACCTAAAATGGTTACAACACTGATTTTGAAGCTAAAATGGAAGTTCATCTCATATTATGATTACCTTTATGTTCTATATAACAGATAAAGTTTTTGGATCCTTTGCTGAGACTCATGAAGTGTACGAAGTAGCTGCTGGACCTGTTATAAGAGCTGCTATGGAAGGCATAAATGGTGCGTTAAAACTATATCAAATTTAAAAACACTATTATGCTATTTGCCTGATACTTTATTCACCATCCAAATTAACAAAGCAATTGAGCAAAATACTAGTTGTTGGAGCTAATGTACCACCGCTAATGCAGGAACTGTATTTGCATATGGTGTAACAAGCAGTGGAAAGACACATACTATGCATGTAAGTACAGTTATCTGCAGTTGCTGTATGATGCAACTATCGTGTCCATATACAGTTATCTGTAGTTGTTCTATATTGTCCAGAACTCTTTATTCTTCTTAATTCTTTTCACAGGGTGATCATAATTCTCCAGGAATAATACCCTTGGCAATAAAGGACGTTTTCAGCATTATACAAGATGTAAGTTTTCTTCTTCAAGAACTCCCTCTTAAATGTACATACGTATATGCTTTCTTATATGTTGTATGTGGTTTTATGGTATGTTTGCTTTTTTATTGATGCCATGATTGTAGTTTATCTGTTTATGAGTTATGAACACCTCGCATTTACTTTTCAGACACCAGGAAGGGAGTTCTTACTGCGTGTGTCATACATTGAGATATATAATGAGGTTAGTGACCACTTGGGAGTGAATATTTACTTCTTTGTAGTTGCTTTATAATTATTTTCTGTTAATGACCATGAATGAAGTTTTCAGGCAACATATTTTGATTCACCATTCTCTGATTATGCTTTTCATGTCAGGTGATCAATGATCTTCTTGATCCAACGGGACAAAATCTTCGTGTTAGAGAAGATGCACAGGTTTCTCTATTTACTTGCTATGCATCTTTTTGTCTTAGGGACAAAATCTAAATTCATTGAGCTAGTTTTTTGCATTAACACATTAAGTGATTATCTCCAGATTAAGTAAAAAAGAAACAACCATATATAGCTGTCAAAAAATAAACCACCCCTTGCTCTTTTATTCCTTGGTATTTAATATCCCTTGTTTTGACTCTTGTTCCTTTAAAATTAATAGCTCATAGCTCATTGATTCATATGAACCTAAATAGGAGAGTTACCATAAATAATTACATATAACTTAATCATTATTTCTTGTTCACTTAAATATAATATCATCATGTTATATAGGGATAACTTTATATATACATGTTTTGATTGTGTTTTATATACATGGATAGGGTACATATGTTGAGGGTATAAAGGAAGAGGTGGTTTTATCTCCTGGGCACGCCCTTTCTTTCATTGCAGCTGGTGAAGGTACTTTTGACTCCACTCAATATGTTCTTTTTTGTTATTTTGCCAACACTAATTTTTGTAATATCAATTTACATGTTGGAGAAGATGACAAACTTACTGGTCAATATAGTCAACTTCTTGATTTGGTTAATTCCATCTAACTTTTTTTAATACTTTTTTTATGCAGAACACCGGCATATTGGTTCAAATAACTTCAATCTTCTTAGCAGTCGTAGTCACACAATATTTACCCTGGTAAGTAATTCACATGAAGCTTATTTTTGAAGCTTTTTATCTCTTTTTGAGCTTACACTTGTTTTGATGGAATAAATTATATGATTATATCCTGTAATCATATTCATTTTCTGAGTTTTTTTTCTGTTTACTTTGTATTACTTTATTCAAATTCAAACACAAGAATACTCGGAAAAAGAAAATACGCAAATAAATGATATTGAAAGCATAATAGATAGTTTAGAATGATATTATAAATTAAGAGATAATAAACTAGTATCTCAATGCCAAAAACCACAAGTTAACAACTAAAGTAAGTAACAGCTAAAATCAACTAAAAATAAAAGTATACAACTAACTAACAATTTAAGAATTTATCACATCACACTAAAAAGCCTGACTCCCAAAAAAGTTAAATTATGTGTTTGATTGTTACTGTTAAAAGTTAACTGTACTAACTATCTCTTAACATATATTTGAACTTGCAGATGATTGAAAGTAGTGCTCATGGTGACGAATATGATGGAGTGATATTTTCTCAACTTGTATGCACACCTTCTTTTAACTTCCCTTATTATATCATTCAACTTTTATTAAATTAATTTTCTATTTTTTTCTAGAATCTAATTGATTTAGCGGGATCAGAGAGCTCAAAAACTGAAACAACAGGACTAAGAAGGAAAGAAGGATCTTACATAAACAAAAGTCTTCTAACCCTAGGAACTGTAAGTCATTTTGAATCCCTTCAACAAAACCACCAGAATCTTTATTAAATACAAAAATAAATATTATATCTGAAATATGAATTTACAGGTAATTGGTAAACTTAGTGAAGGAAAGGCATCTCATGTTCCTTACAGAGATTCAAAACTTACACGTATTCTACAGTCTTCATTGAGTGGCCATGGACATGTTTCAGTAAGCATTTATAAACTTCATTTTTTTTAGTTATATAAGCAGTAATAGCAACATACTTATATTGTTTACCCATAATAACAACCTACTTACATTAGCAACATGCTTATTTTTTACCCATAATAGCAATGTACTTAAGTTTCACCACCTATATAGGTAATTTACTTTATTTGTTACAATTGCTATTATCAGTAAAGAAATGTAAGTATGCTGCTATTTTTGTAAATAAATGCAAGTATGTTTCTATCATTGGTAAAAAATGTAAGTATGTTAGTATTATGAGTAAAGAAATTAAAGTACATTGCCCATATTGGTAAAAAGGGTAAAGTACGTTGCTATTTACCAAACGTGTCACCAAATCCAAGTTCTTATTTATTTTTTTTTTTTCTTTCCAGCTTATTTGTACAATAACTCCAGCATCTAGTAGTATGGAGGAGACTCACAATACATTGAAATTTGCAAGTAGGGCAAAACGTATTGAAATCTATGCATCTCGCAATAAGGTATTATGAGTTATGACATGATGACATCAGCATTTGATTTGTTTTACACTATACTAAAAACATAAATACTAATTCCATCTGTTTATGCTCTTAGATTATCGATGAAAAATCATTGATTAAGAAGTACCAAAGAGAGATTTCAGCACTTAAACTAGAGCTTGATGAATTGAGAAGAGGGATGCTTGTAGGTGTCAATCCAGAAGAGATAATGACATTAAAACAGAAGGTTCTATATTTTCTTTTTTATTCTGCCATTACAAATTCTTTTGATTTATGTTATATTGTTATTTCAATCTTAAATATTTATTTCTGTTTATAGTTGGAAGAAGGACAAGTGAAGATGCAATCAAGATTAGAAGAAGAGGAAGAAGCCAAAGCTGCTCTCATGAGCAGAATTCAAAGGCTCACAAAACTAATACTTGTTTCCTCAAAAAACACAATTCCTGGTGGTAATAATGATGATGTAAGTTATTAAATCATTTTCTATTTATTTTCCTATATTATTTATAATCCGACTTTCATCAACCTTCTTGTTTGTTCCAGAATGGTTCTTTACTCTTGCAAAATGACATTCAAAGTGACTTAATCTCTGGTACCACTGTTACCGAGTCAACTCAACCCGGTGAAGTCATAACTCGTTCCACCAGTGGTTTAAAGCTTGTATGTTACTCAACAGTCTTATCTCTTAAACATGACATTTCACATATATAATTTTGGTTTTAATTATGTTTTGTTTGACCATAGGGTGGACTTTCAATAGATGAGATGGACCTTTTAGTAGAAAGAGTGAAAATGCTTGCAGGAGAAATTGCATTTAGTACAAGTACAATGAAGCGTTTAGTGGAACAATCTGCAAATGATCCTGAAAGCTCAAAAACCCAAGTAAAGATTTGTCTTCCCTTTTTTCTATGTATATATATGTTGTAGATTACTTATAATTTATAAATATATGTTGATACACAGATAGATGACCTGGAACGTGAAATTGAAGACAAAAGAAAACAAATGAGGGACTTAGAGAGACAAATTGTTGAAAGTAATGAAGCTTCAATTTCTAATACATCGTTGACTGATATGCAACAGGTACACTTTTGACTTTTTTTTTCTTTCTTTATTAAAGCTTGTTTTGTTCCGTATTGTCTTAACATTTCTCTTTCTCTAAAACAGACAATGATGAAGTTAATGACACAGTGTGATGAAAAGGGTTTTGAGCTCGAGGTTAGTATTGACTATCGACATTTTAACCCGAATTATGTAATTTTTTAATAATTTTTGTGAAAATTGTTTTTGATTGCAGATTATGTCAGCGGACAACCGCATCCTCCAGGAAGAATTGCAAAACAAGGTATTTGGATTTATAAAGCAAAAACATTAGTCGTTGAATTATGTTTATTTATTTTATAAAATGTGTATTTCATTTTCTTTATTTTATTGCAGTGTACTGAAATTAAAGAACTGCAAGAGAGAATTATGTTGCTTGAACAACAACAGCAATCTTCAGAACTTCATGGATCAAAAGATTACATCAATGAGCTTAAAACACAAATCAAGATTCAAGTATGTTATCCAACATTATTCTTTTTTGAGTAAATTACATTTTTGGTCCCTCACTATAGCTATTTTTTCAAATTTGGTCCTTGATTATAGCTGACTTTTTCAATTTTGGTCCCAAAAGTCTTTTCTTGCAATTTTGGTCGTTAATGATGTTCTTGTAATATTTTTGGTCCCTGAGTATAGCTGATTTTTTCCGATTTTTGGTCCCAAAAGTCTTCTCTTGCAATTTTGGTCCTTAATGATGTTCTTGTAATATTTTCGGTCCCTGAGAGCTGATTTTTTCAATTCTGGTCTCAAAAGTCTTTTCTTACATTTTTGGTCCTTAATTTGTGTTCTTGTAACATTTTTGGTCCCCGAGTATAGCTGATTTTTTCAATTTTGGTCTCAAAAGTCTTTTCTTACAGTTTTGGTCCTTAATTTGTGTTCTTGTAACATTTTTGGTCCCTGTTTCAAGTAAAATGACTACAATTCTGGGACCAAAATTGCAAAAATCAGCTTTTTACGTACAGGGATAAAAACATTACAAGAACCTCAATTAAGGACCAAAATTGCAAAAACCAGCTATACTCAAGGACCAAAAATGTAGATTACTCTTTTCTTTTTATTTGTTGGTAAGAACAAATTCTGCCAAATAATTATATAAATATTTTTAATTAATCAGGAGGTAGAAAACGAAAAACTGAAGCTAGAGCGAGTTCATATTCTAGAAGAAAACAGTGGATTATGTGTCCAAAATCAAAAACTTTCAGAAGAAGCCTCATACGCAAAGGAACTAGCTTCAGCCGCTGCTGTCGAATTAAAAAATCTAGCCGGTGAAGTTACCAAACTGTCCCTAGAAAACGCAAAACTCGAAAAAGAATTACTATCCGCTTGCGAGTTAGCAAACACAAAAGCCACCCGAAAGTACGATGCTAAAAACGGTCGAAAAGGACGGTCTTCCAGTCGAGTCAAAGACGAGTTTGACTCATGGAATCTCGACCCGGAAGATTTAAAAATGGAGTTACAAGCAAGAAAACAAAGGGAGGCCAGACTCGAAGCTGCTTTATCTGAAAAAGAAGTCATAGAAGAAGAATACAGAAAAAAAGCCGAAGAAATGAAGAAAAAAGAAGCAGCTTTGGAAAATGATTTAGCAAATATGTGGGTTCTTGTTGCTCAGTTGAAAAAAGACGCAAAAGGAGCCGTCAACGAATCAAATAGTAACACGACCGAGAGGGGCGAAACCGTAAATTACCCGAAAATGGAAAACGGCGATCGCAACAACTCGGTTGTTAAAGAGAGACAAGTTTTGAACGTTTTACAGACCGCGAATGACGTCCCAAAAGAAGAGCCGCTTGTTGCTCGGTTAAAGGTACTTGTATTCATCATTTTTAAACAAAAGGGTAAAATGGTCATTTCATGACTGATATATATTATAACATGTGGGCAGGCTCGAATGCAAGAGATGAAAGAGAAGGAGAAAGAGGTAAATTATGTTGGAAATGGAGATGCGAATTCTCATGTATGTAAAGTATGTTTCGAGTCACCAACAACAACGATGCTTCTTCCTTGTCGACATTTTAGTTGTAAGTTTTTTAAAAGTTAGGTTACTATTTTAATACTTGTTACTTGGTATTAAACATTTGTTTATTTATTTATTATTATTTTTTTTGCAGTGTGTAAATCGTGTTCGCTTGCATGTTCCGAATGTCCAATCTGCCGGACCAAGATTGCGGATAGAATTTTTGCTTTCACTTCTTGATAATTTGCACTTTACCTCCCTCAAAAATGAAGGTATATTAAGTTTCTTATTCTTATTCAGAATTAAAGAAGTACGAATCGTATTTGAAACACATTTTAAGCCATGTGTTGCAGGAGTTTTTTTCATGGAGGATGAGATCCCTTTTGTGGGCGTCGTTACTTGGTTGTTAAATCTGTATGTAAAAACTGTTAAAAAAGGTATAGTCCTGTTTTGTGTATGTATTTTATCCTAAATTCCTATAATTTAAACCTTATGGAAACGACCAGTTCATTTATGTCTTCTCGCCTTCTATTCACCTGTGAATGTCAAAACATTTTATGTTGTTTTTTCTTTCCGGGGCAATGCTACGATAATTACTTGTACATCGTGCATTGAAAGTTGTATCTTGCAACATATTGACGGGTTAATTTTCATTTATTATGATCTAATTTTTTTTCTCCTGGATGACGTAATAAATGTCCTGTTTGTGTATTTTTCTTTTTCAAAAGATTTCTATTGCTGTGTTGTTCTTGATTGGGTTTTCTATAAAGTAGACCAAGATAAGTTGAAACTTAAGGAACGTAATTGAATGACGTCTTAATTCTGTTAGGATCTTATACCCCAACACTAAATCAATTAAACTATAGCTAATTATATATGACATACGAGGTTTACATCATGGAGTAAAACTTGCAATTAATATTTGAAAACCGAGCAAGAGGATGTTGTGACTCTTAACGCTTTTGAATATTGTTACATGAGATTGGACTCAAACATGCTAAAGCTCGAGAGTGAAAGTTAAAGAGACCTAGAAAACATAAAGTATATTAACAAGTTCTAGGGAAATATACTCAAGTGAAAGGAAAAGAGACCTAGAAAACATAAAGTTTAGGGTTAATTACAAAAAAAGCACTATGTTTTGTCAAAAGTTCGGTTTAACCTTCAATTTTTAAAAGATTTGGAAAAAACCACAATTTTTTTGTAAAAAGTTTCATTAAAGTTTCATTGAAGCCATTATTACCGGTTCTTCCGGTCATAATGGTTAGGCTAAAACTTTTTCTAAAAATTGGTGGTTTATTAGAATAAATGAAAAATTGATGGTTTAAGTAGAAAAAAATAATGAAATATAATGTTTTTTTCGTAATTATATAAATTAAAGTGTAAATATTATTTAGGTCTAATTACGAAAAAAGTACTATATATTGCAAAAAATTCGGTTTAACCACAAATTTTTAAGATTCGGAAAAAGCACCATTTTTGATAAAAAGTTTTATCGAAGCCACTGTTACCTGCTTCTTTAGGTTATATTGGCCAGATTGAAATTTTTTCTAAAAATTGGTGGTTTTATTAGAACAAATGAAAAATTGATGCTTAAACCATAAAAAGTATAAAAATATAGTGTTTTTTTTTTTTTTCGTAATTTGCCCTAAAGTATATTAACAAGTTCTAGGGAAATATGAGTACAGTTCTCCAGTTTTTGGTGTAAAAAGTGAGTCATCTCCAACCCATCTCTATTTTTCATATTATTTTTACTTTAAAATGTATATTCTAAATTTTTTTTTTCTTTATTTACAAAAACCGTCAAAATCTCTCATTTTATTTATTATACGTAAACTTTATATGAATTTGATGTATAAATATTCATTTTTGATAATTATAACTAATTACTATAATTTAATATATAAAATGATTGTAAATATTTGTTATTGTATTTAAATTAAACTAAAAATGTATAGAAATAAAAATTAAAGGACCAAAAATGACAAGTGAAACATTAACTCTATTTTTGATGTAAATGAATGGTATTACTCTATATTTGGAGTAATACTATTCATAAACCCAAAAATAGAGTGAGTTATAGAGTTGTGTTAGAAGAAAATAGAGTAAACTCATTTATAGAGTTCGGTTGGAGATGCCCTAAGAGGGAATAATATAGTAATTTTCATTCTTAATTTAATAAATCCACTTGTGAGGGATGGGAATTTGGAGGACATTTAGGGCACCAATAGATGTATAAGAGTGTCCTTGCATGGTAATCAATAAAAAGAAATTGAGCGGGCTTTAAAACAATATTGTTTTTTTTTTGGGGGGGGGGGGGGGGGGGGGCGATAAATCGTTATTTTCGGACCAAATTCCTATCGGTGTGTGGTTGTGCCTCAGAAAGTAGGGAGTGCAATGGTTGACAAATCTCTATAACATTATCTCAAAATCAACTTAGATGCTTGGGGAGTGGAGATCTAGTAATATGATACCAATCTATAAAAGCAAATATGTCCTAACTTGTGACAACTACAGAGGTATTAAACTACTTATCCATATAATAAAGATTTGGGAGAAAGTCTTGGAGACTACGATAAGACAATATACATTAGTAGTATTTTGGCTTCATGCCTAGGAGGTCGACCGACCCATTTTCTTGAACATCTTATCGACATGTTTAAAGCAATAAATGGGGAGCTCCACATGGTGTTTATTGACCTAGAAAAGGCAGATGACAATGTTTCAAGGGAGATTATCTGGAAGACTTCAAAAGGTAGAAGGGTATCGGGTGTTATGTTAGGATTATATAAGCGACATGTATTATCAGTCTAAAACTTGTGTCTGAACTATCGTCAACAACACAAAGTTTTTCCCTGTTGAAATTGGGCTCCATCAGAGTAGTTAGTCCTTACATCTTTTACCTGATTACAGATGATGTAAGTTTCGAGATACATGTAGAGGTGCTATGGTGTTTTCTTTTTGCAGACGCCATCGTTTTGATTATAGAGACTAGGATTGAGTTGAATGCTAGGTTGGAAACCTGAAAGGCTAAGTTGGAAGAAAATGGGCTTAGGATCAACACAGTTAAGACAAATTATTTATGGTGTAATTTTAGTGGGCAGCAAAATGGAGAAAGGGTAAAGTGTGTACCAATGACCAAGTCTTACAACCAACGGAGAACTTCAAGTACCTAGGGTGCATGCTTCATAAGGACATGATAGTTGAGGATGATGTCACTCACCGTATAAAAGAAGGGTGAACAAAGTGGAGAGCAACCATTGGAGTTCTGAATGACAAGTCCCGTTGAAACTTAAACATAAAATTCTATGGAGTGGTTGTAAGGCCAACTATGTTGTATGGATCTTAATGTTGGTCATCTAAGAAGAAGGATGTCACATAAATAAGGATGCTACAGTGGATTTGTGGTAGAGCTCTGTTGGGTTGGGTTTCGAACTGCACAATCAAAAACTTGTTATGAGTGGTGTCAATCAATTAGAAATTGAGGGAATGAAGATTGAGGTGGTTTAGACATGTTCGTAGAGACACCTAATTGGTGTGCTTAAGAGGGTAGAGACGATTATTGTGGATATTATGAGGAGTATAGGACGTCCATACAAAAAATGGATAGATACTGTGATGTTTACTTGGAGGAGTTGGGTCTTTGAGAGGACATGCCATTTGGGCGTCGAGTTATATGACCAATGTAATGTAGTAGTCCTTTGAATTTTATATTGGTTTGTTCTTATAGTCCTTTCAGACAGACCTTTGTTTATGTTGGATTTCGCTTTATCCGAACCTCAAAATGTTGAATTCTTACAATTACAACTGGCCCACACCGAACAAACCTAAACATATTGTGTAAGAGGCCGATCAAATACTTGGTGATTGATTATTCACAAGAGGTCAATCAAATACTTGGTGATTGATTATAGATCGATGATCTGTCATGTTAAATGTAACACCCGGTTTTTCATACAAAGCACACCAAAATTTTTCATTTTTAATACATCAAAAGAGGGTGTACAAACCACAACATACAAGATTTTATCAAAATATAACATATACAAAATGTCCCCACGAACCGAGTTGGGTATTACAACTATCAAAATACACGTCAAATACAAACAAGCAAGCTCTAAGTCTTCTATCTTCGACTACATGCTTACCTTTAACACTGCTGTTAGGACGTGAAAGGCAACACACAACACAAACAGTAAGCTTATGAAGGCTTAGCGATTAATCTCCCTACTAGAAACCACAAATACATATATCAACATATGTAATAATAATAAACAACAAATCCCTATTTATTATGTTCCCCTATTGGTCTTACTACCATACGAAACCCTCCCTCCGGTCGCCTCGTTCCCTTTCTTTTCCATTGCTTTGATCCGCGATAAAAGAGCTATGTTTTCGAACAGATTTGTCTATCAGTAATGGGGTATCCCCACATAATTAGCATTTAAGTACATAATTCGGCTACTTAGTTTATTAGTCATAACAACTATGACTTGTCATTCTATTCCCCACTATAAGTTTGTGGACTATTTCTAGCCATTTAAGCAACCCCTCGGCCACCAAGGCACACCCCCAGCCACACAGGCTATCACCCAGGCCACACATGCTATCAATCACTATCCATCATCAGCTATGGCTTAGGTGGTAGGCCCCTAAGGGTGGTCGGCTCTCTTCAGGTGGTCGGCTGCCCTGGGTGGTCCGATTAGCTACCAACACCGCCCTGCCAACACTGCTTGCATACATACACCACATCTCTTGCCGATGCTACCTATCTTGCCAACACTGCTTATCTTGCCAACACTTCCTCTCTTGTCAACACTTCCTACTATATTAGGCATATTCAGTTATGACTAACTTTCTCAGCCACTAGCTATAAATAACTATAACATATCAACCTAGCGATACTAGCAGGATCAACTATAACCTACAAATCCAACTATATAAGCGAGAACAATTATATCTATTAACCTAGTTATATCAGCCACATTCGGCTAAGATACATGATTAAATCACATACATACATATGACACATCACCCTAGCTTGCAATGAAAATCATTCTCATTAAGGTACTAGAACTAGAGATTACTCACCTGGATGACAATCTAATTGATGGATCTGCACTAGTTCAAACTGTCATGTCGTCCCACCTTAGAAGCTGAAAACATATTATATATAACTTCTTAGTATCATAACTCAGATTCAAGACCACACTCTTAATAAACCTGATTCATAATTTAAACATCATGTAAACTGTTCATACTTAGCACCGTAACCAAAAGGTCATCGTGTCGCCACTAACATCGACCTGTAGCGCTGCGACCATATGGTCGTTGCACCACTACCTAAGAACACAACAACGAGTTTCGGGTCTGTAATGTTCTAGACCATTCCAATTCAGGTTTACTTATCTTTTCAACTTATTTTCGATATTACACATACTATTACTTTTGAATTCACTCGTAACACACTTAGGGTTGATAATCACCCTTTAATTTCAATCATACGCATAATTTCTTAATCACAATCATCATGGAAACACTCTATTTATCTTTCCTTTAGCTAATTCTTCCATTATAGACCACATAGGGCATACAACAGTTGGGGTTTACAACCCACCAGCTCAATCCCATTGAAATTATCACTCCAGTATCAAGAAATTAAGATTTTACCTCTGAAATGATGATGAGAATGTTCAATCTCCTTCCTTTGGTGTTTCTCCTTTAATCTTACGCTAAATAACCCCAAAGCTTAGTTCCCTTCATTTCTACTCGGTGAAAAAAATGGTAAAAAGGACCAAATGACCGACTTAAGGCCTTAAAGCTTTTCTGCCCATGCGGTTCATATAGCCCCGCTACCACCCTCTGGTAGCGCCGCTACTACTTTACAGTAGTGCCACTAAATATCCAAGACATTAAACTTTCATGTTTCTTCCTATTATGACATCATACTTTCCTAGCGCCACTACCACCATTTGGTAGCGCCGCTAAATTCTCCATAAACATTATTTTCCATAAATTTTCCTATTTTACCTCTCTTTTACCCTTCTTATATAACTTTGACTCAAATTCAATTAATTATCCGCAAAATATCCCATTGCATCACAAGACAAAGGGGGTTAAGCTCTATAATATTTATAAAATAACCAAAATACATTTTCTGGTCAATTTACTATTTTTAACATCTCAGCAACACTTACGGAGTTAACTTTCACAATAATACACTGTTATTCTATTACTGAGAACATGGTGTCACGTTAACAAGAAACTTCCCAACTCAGGAGGAAGGAACTAAAAATGATAAAGAATTCCGACAACGTTATTAACAAAACTTGAATCCCAATAACTTTTTTTATCCAAATTTAAGTATATCATCCCAAACCAACTCAATTACGTTTTTGGGATCGTAACCAATTTGTTGCGTGTAATGTAAATTTGATTATCCAATAAACAGATAGAATATTATTTGAATATTCAATTTTTATTATTATACAAAACAATACAAACACCCGTTTAATGTGTAATTCATGACATACACGTGTATTTTCCGAAAAATTGTAAAAAGAAAACAGCCAATAGGGGCCTATTAGCTGTAAATTGTAGCCCGATATATTATTTTTGAAAAAAAATAAGAGAAAATAAAAGAACAATCGCAAGAACGTGGCTGCTCTGAAAATATAGAGGCGGTAATACACGACTCTGGGTTCTTCTTGTTTCTCTGCTGCCGAGATACTGATCGATCTCGAAGGACGACTGACGCAATCGAAAGTCGATAGATGGCGGAGCACGGTGGCCGAGGCGGATGTTGCCCGCCGATGGATCTGTTCCGTTCAGAACCGATGCATTTAGTACAAATCATTATTCCAATCGAGTCCGCTCGCTTGACCGTTTCTTACCTTGGAGATATCGGCCTCATTCAATTCAAAGACGTCAGCACTTGCTCTCTATACTTGTGATTATACAGATCATTGCTGTTATTGATGCATTTGTCGTGTTTTCTTGGTGCAACACGTGTTTAGCTAGGAGTAATTCGGGAACTCAGGTTTTGATGTTAGTGGATTTACTACACGTAGGGTTTGCTACAATTTACGCGAGGGATGCTGATTGATCGACCTGAAAGCTAGGGTTGGCTGAATTCGGCAACCTGATTTACTTTGGATTTGGTCTTTGGATTTTAGCAATCTATATACTATAGCGATTTTGAATTGCTGAAACACTCGTCAGGAGATACGGTTACGTCTCCGATATTTGCATGTTAACGATTTCTTTTAGGTTATCAGAATAAGCCAGTAAATACAAACCGGAATGAAGTTAGTTATCCATGAAAGGGATTTGATGGCATATAAAGTTGATTAGCTTTCATTGAAAGATAATGTTTGATTCCACTAGCAAAATAATAAAAAATAACAAATCTAGAAGAGCTTTTCATACTTGACCTTTTAGTGTGTCTATGCTGGTTGAACGTCAAGCTTATTGGTTCTACTTTTCAAATCGCATATATCTTCTTGTTCTGTAAATTTGGTTTCTAATATAGGTCTAATCTTAATGTTATTGGTATCTACAGCTGAACGTAGAAAAAAGCCCTTTTCAGCGGACATATGCCGGCCAGGTGAGTTTTAAATTTTAAAATTTCCTTCACAAAAGTGGCTACACATTACCCTTTGAGTCTCAAGTTAGAAATAGAATTTGGCATTTGCAATTAAAGTCTGGAAATTGTAAGCATTGAAATTGGCATTACTTCTTGAAACTTCTATTTAGTTGTCTGTGTTTTAACTTGCTTCTTTTGTGAAGATTAAAAGATGTGCAGAATTGGCACGAAAGCTACGTTTCTTCAAAGATCAAATGTCAAAGGCAGATATCATTCCTTCAGGGAAACCCGAGACCAAAGTTGACCTTAATCTGGATGACCTGGAGGTATATATACATACAAGTTTGAACTTTCTATATGCATACATAAAGTTCTACCATCTTTAAAAAACTAAAACTTTTCTGTCTTCTTGTGGTCTTTTTAGGTGAATCTTGGAGATCTTGAAGCCGAGCTTATTGAAATCAATGCCAACAATGAAAAGTTGCAACGTGGCTATAATGAACTTATAGAATATAAACTTGTTCTACAAAAGGCTGGAGAGTTTTTTAAAGTGACTCAAAGCAGTGCTGCAGCACATCATGAAGAACTTTCATCAAATCAGGCTGCTGAAGAATCTTTGGAAACTCCTCTATTGAAAGATCAAGTACATTTTCTAAAATCATTCATTTCTTTTCATTACTTCTAGGTTTGATATTTATACGAGTCTTTCTTTAGGATTCAATGGTTGACCAAGGGAAACAGGTCAAATTAGGGTTCCTCACTGGCCTTGTGGCTAAAGAAAAAGCAATGGCTTTTGAAAGAATTCTGTTTCGTGCTACAAGGGGTAATGTGTTTTTAAGGCAGGCGTCTGTTGAAGAAGCTGTTACTGATCCTAGTTCAGGAGAAAAGGTTAGTTATTTCCGAATTCCATGTCAGCTAATAAGTGTCCAGGTGGCATCCATGTCAGCATTCAACATGACTACTTTTATACAGGTTCAAAAAAGTGTTTTTGTGGTTTTCTATTCTGGAGAAAGAGCCAAGAGCAAAATTCTCAAGATATGTGAAGCTTTTGGAGCAAATCGTTACCCTTTTGCAGAAGATTTGAGCAAACAAGCACAAATGATAACCGAGGTACACAAAATTTATTAAGTGGTTCGTGTTTTAATATTTTAAAAAAAGATTTATATTAAATTAGGACACTGATTATATAAAGTGTAACTTTCTAGGTATCTGGAAGGCTATCTGAGATAAAGACAACAATAGATATTGGACTTTTGCACCGTGCAAGTTTGTTGGAAACCATAGCAAAACAATATGAACAGTGGAATGATTTGGTATGTGTTCCCAAAAAATAAAATAGCAACGTACTTTAATTTTCATTTATAATAGCAATGTTGTTATAGTTCTTTATCCATAATAGTATTGTACTTATATCTTTTTTACCTAGCAATATGTAACCCATAATAGCAACTTTTTGATTTTTGATTTTTATTATTTTTATCACTGACTTCATTATGTTGTTATTTCAAGGTGCGAAAGGAGAAATCTATTTATCACACACTAAATATGCTTAGCATGGACGTAACAAAGAAGTGTCTTGTTGCTGAAGGATGGAGTCCCGTATTCGCAACCCATCAGGTTCAGGACTTTACTTTATATGTCTTGATAAATTTGAAATTTTTTGCTCGAAGGTAAAATTACCTTTATGCCCCTTGTTGCAGATTCAAGAAGCACTCCAGCAGGCAACAATTGATGCCAAGTCACAAGTTGGTGCCATTTTCCAAGTTTTGCACACGAAAGAAATGCCCCCGACTTATTTCCGGACAAATAAATTTACCGAGTCTTTCCAAACAATTGTTGATGCATATGGGTAAACATTTATTAGGAGTAAATGCAAGAAATAGCAATGTACTTCCATTTATTTGTTTATTATACCTTCCTACTTCCATTTTTCCTATCACAACATTTGTACTTTGAAAAATATATAAAAGTACATTGCTATTTCTTACTTTAACACCCTGTAATAGAAAAAAATGAAAGTAGGATGCTATAATTGTATTATACAAATAAATAAAAGTACATTGCTATTTCTTACTTTTAAGTGTTTATTTTCTTTCTTCCAGTGTTGCAAGGTACCAAGAAGCAAACCCTGGAGTCTACACTGTTGTGACATTTCCATTTCTTTTTGCTGTGATGTTTGGTGATTGGGGGCATGGGATATGCATTCTACTTGCATCTTTATTTTTAATATTTAGGGAAAAGAAATACTCAAATCAGGTAAACTACCACTTCCTGTCTTTGACATAATTTTTATAATACTTGAAATGTTATGAGAGATTTTTATATCTTTTTGAATGAATACAGAAACTTGGAGACATAATGGAAATGACTTTTGGGGGTCGCTATGTTATATTCTTAATGGCTCTTTTTTCAATCTACACGGGTTTGATATATAATGAGTTTTTCTCGGTTCCTTTTGAGTTATTCGGTCCATCAGCCTATGCCTGTCGTGATGCTGCGTGCAGGTACTAACCCCCCCGGTTGTCTGTTGTAAGTTACCTTTTTGGTCCCTGAGTATTGCTGATTTTTACAATTTTGGTCCCAACAAGTTTTTTCATGCAATTTTGGTCGCAGAAGGTTTTTTCTTCACAGTTTTGGTTCTGATTTGAGGTTTTTGTAATGTTTTTGGTCCATGTTCCAAGTAAAATGACTATGTTTTGGGACCAACATTGCAAAAATCAGCTATACTTAGGGACCAAAATTAGTCATTTTGCTTGGAACAAGGACGAAAAACGTTACAAGAACCTCAAATAAGGACCAAAATGGCAAAAAAAACTTTTTGGGAGCAAAATTGCAATAATAAGTTATACCGAGGGACCAAAACATAATTCAATGATTTTCTTTTAGCAAATTGCATTTTTGATCCCCGAGTATAGCTGATTCTTGCAATTTTGGCCCCAAAAAGTTTTCTCTTGCAATTATGGTCCTTATTTGAGGTTTTCTTAAATGTTTTTCTGACCATGTTCCAAGTAAAATGACTATAATTTTGGGATTAAAGTTGCAAAACTGCTATACTCTGGGACCAAAAATTAGTTCTTTTACTTGGAAGAAGATGAAAAACATTACAAGAACCTCAAATGAGGACCAAAATTGCAAGAAAAATTTTTTGGGACCAAAATTGCAAAAAATAACTATATACACAGAAGAAAAAGAGTCATTTTTTTCTTGAACAAGGACGAA
The DNA here is from genome assembly GCA_023525715.1 of Cichorium intybus. NCBI lineage: Eukaryota > Viridiplantae > Streptophyta > Magnoliopsida > Asterales > Asteraceae > Cichorium > Cichorium intybus. The sequence goes on along the minus strand of CM042015.1, from coordinate 10,222,043 downwards.
ATACGTTTCAAGAAAGGACCAGAATTGCAAGAAAACTTTTTGGGACCAAAGTCGCAAAAATCAGCTATAATTAGGAAGCAAAAATGTGATTTTTGGTTGGAACAAGGATTAAAAACGTTACAAGAACCTCAAATAAGTACCAAAATTGCAAGAAAAACTTTTTGCGACTTCAATTGCAAAACCAGCTATACTCAGGGACCAAAAATGTAATTTAGTATTTGTCTTAATAATCTTTTTTTGTATGTATTGCAGTGAGGCTACGACTATAGGCTTGATAAAGGTGCGTGACACATACCCATTTGGTGTGGACCCCGTCTGGCATGGGAGTCGAAGTGAATTGCCATTTCTCAATTCTTTAAAAATGAAAATGTCAATTCTTCTTGGTGTAGCACAAATGAATCTTGGAATAATATTGAGCTTTTTCAATGCTCTCTACTTCAACAACACCGTCAATATCTGGTGACTTATAACTTATATTATATGCCCACTTTTTTTAATACATTCAACTATTATCAAAACTGATATTCTCCAATTCCACTTATTATTATTATTATTTTTTAATCTTTCAGGTTCCAGTTTATTCCCCAGATGATATTTTTAAATAGTCTGTTTGGTTACCTTTCGGTCCTTATTATTGTGAAGTGGTGCACTGGTTCAAAAGCTGATTTATATAATGTAATGATAAACATGTTCCTTAGCCCCACTGGTGATCTTGGTGAAAATCAACTTTTTCCAAACCAGAGAACTGTTCAGGTTTCATTCTTTCACCTATCTTAATCTTAGAGTTATTTACTTATTGGGTCACTGAGTATAGCTGGTTTTTTCAATTTTGGTCCCAAAAAGTTCTATCTTGCAATTTTGGTTCTTGTAATGCTTTTGGCCTCTGTTCCAAGTAAAATGACTATTTTTGGGACCGAAATTGCAAAAATCAGTTACGATCAAGGACCAAAAATAGTTATTTTACTTGGAACAGGGACTAAAAATGTTACAAGCACCTCAAAATTGTAAGAAAAAATGTTTTGCGTCCAAAATTCTACACCCAATGACCAAAAATGTTACAAGAACCTCAAATAAGGACCAAAATTGCAAGAGAACTTTTCGGGACCAAAATTAAAAATCAGCGATGCTCTGGGACTAAAAATAGTCATTTTAGTTGGAATAGACACGAAAAATGTTACAAGAACCTCAAATTAGGACTAAAATTGCAAGAAAAGACTTCTTGGGACCAAAATTGCAAAAATCAGCTATACTCAGGGACCCAAAAATAGTCATTTTACTTGGAACTGGGACAAAAAAATCATAATAACATCAAATAAGGACTGAAATTGCAAGAGAACTTTTTAGGACCAAAATTACAAAATTCAGCTAATCTCAGGGACCAAAAATGTAATTTACTCTTAATGTTCGTATTATGAAAAATAAGGTCACAACTCATACTAATTATTTTTATTGCCAGCTGGCGCTACTACTGCTATCCTTAATCGCTGTCCCATGGATGCTTCTACCTAAGCCTTTCATTTTAAAGGCACAACATAACCAGGTATGTCATTTTCCATCATGAAAACACTTTTTTTTTTTTTTTTTTTTTGGAAAATATTAAAAGTTTTTTACGGCTTTTCAGACACACCAAGGCGAGTCCTACGTGGCACTCGAAGGGACCGATGAGTCACTAATGGAACGCAACCATGATTCCCATGATCATGAAGAATTTGAATTTAGTGAAGTATTTGTCCATCAACTCATTCATACAATCGAGTTTGTACTCGGGGCAGTATCAAATACAGCTTCATACCTTCGGTTATGGGCACTCAGGTAATAATAATAATATTGTAATTAAAAAAAAAACAGAAATAAAATTCTATAATAAACAAATAATTCAACCTACATTTTCAGTTTGGCACATTCAGAGCTATCCACCGTGTTTTATGAGAAGGTTCTTCTTCTTGCTTGGGGGTAAGTAATTAATTCTTAATTTCTTATTATAATACTGATTTATTCTCATTTAATAATTAATTATTTATTTTGATCAGGTACAATAATGTGATTATTCTTATCGTGGGGATAATCGTGTTTGTGTTTGCAACGGTTGGGGTGTTGTTAGTGATGGAAACACTTAGCGCCTTTCTACACGCGTTAAGGCTTCATTGGGTGGAATTTCAAAACAAGTTTTATGAAGGTGATGGGTATAAGTTTGCTCCCTTTTCGTTTGCGTTACTCGGTTATGAAGACGAATGAGCATGTGCCACCTGTCATGTCATGATGTTTGTGCATATTTGCATGTGTAATTTTTTACGTAGACACTTTACGGGTGAGAGCTTGCTTCCAGCATTCCTTCATTTTTTTTTTACTACTAATAAGAGGCGTTCTAGTGGCTTAATGTGAAGTGCTTGATATAAGTTATAACTTATATAACAGTTTGTATTTTGTTGACATTTTTGGTAATGGAGAGTTGTTTATTTATGGGGAAAGTATTAATGTTCAAAAACTTTGGGCAATTCCGCTTGGTTGTTCAAAAACTGTATTGGGATAATGATGCATTTTATTTTTAGCTTTTTATGATTTCATATATTTGACAAGTTTTATGTTTAGGGTAATTTTTCGATTTGGCTCGTTCAACTCGTTAAACATAAAACATTACATAAGATTTGGCTCCTTCAACTCGTTAAAAATAAAATATTACGCAAGATTTGGATAATTCAACTCGTTAAAATAAAATATTACATAAGTTGGTCTATTATTAGTATGTAATAAATAAATCAATTACTCTCTAGAAGACGAAAACAATTGTAATTCCTATGACGATTCAAACCAAAAACTATATATTTAAGATGGGAAAATCATTTGCGTTCATTTAATACCAGTACTTGTTTGGTTTATTAGATTGACTTAATTGATATATAATTAAAAAATAAATCAAATTTAGATAGATATATAAATGAATAAATATAAAAAATAAACTTTAATAAAATAAAAATATATCATCAAGTATATTAGATACAAATATTTTATATGGTTTACCATTATTTTTATTTATTTTTGGAAAATAAAAAAATAATTAATTGAAATTTAGAATTTGTTTTAGAACAGTGGTGCTATTTAAGGTTATATTATTATATCTGATTTATAGTTGTAATGTATAATTCCATTCTTTCATGAAATGAAAATAAGTCTACGAGTAAAAATCGATTCCGTGAATAATGTTATATCTGATTCATTTCTGGCCACAAACAAGATTGACTTGTGTTCCATTATATTTTATTTCTGATTATTGAATACCAAATACTATCTTATTATTTCATTTTTGTTATTGTAGTGTCTTATATTTCAATAAACTAAATTTACAAGCTCCAAAATCACTGATACAAACGTGACTAACACTTTTACTGTAAAACATGGCATGGCCTAAAACAAAATATAACCCAACTTTTGTACTTATTTACTTAACCTAGTCTTTTATTTAAAAAATATATAATTGTTCTACGAAGTAGTCAACTTATATTAATGCATATCTTCTTCGGAGGTGCATGTTACTGGTCTAGTGGAGTGAGGCCCTCCATCACCCCTATGGGCTATGTACCTTCCTTTCGGTAGAACGACTTCTATTGTTGCCTACTTGCCTTCTAAGTTGACTTGATAAAAGCCAAAAGAGTCATGGATATAACTTTTAATGAGTTGTTTGCGTTTATTTGAGTCATATTTTATCAAGTTTAAATATGAAATTAATTCGAAATATATAATGAGTTAAATTTAGTCTTATAATGGTTTAACCTGATGAGTCTTTTGAGCTATAAGTATGCGTCGAATATATTTTTACAGAGAGTTTCAAGCTATTTGAACTTTCAAGTGAAGTTTGCTTTGTATCTAAGTTTTAATAATTATTATTACCAAGCTATTCATTAATCTTTTTTTTCTTTTTTTGAGTTGAGCTAGAATATCCTCCAAGCTAAGCCGAAATTAAGCTAAGATTGACACTGTCTAGTCGAAGGTAGAATCTTCAATCCTTAATTACTTGCATATTATTTTAAAGCCCGAAAACATTTGTGATTTGTCATGGACAGGAAAACAATTCTTAATCTAATTTTTTTCATAATGTGTATATGGACGTGGTTTTTTAAAGTTATCATGTAGTTACTTATCATAGAAAATGTTATAAAAATATTGTTTGGACTTGTTCGTGTTGTTTGAAGATATAACAATTAGATAAAGGAACTGATTATATAATCCTTAAATAATCAAAGAAGTAGAATCAACCAAGCAACAAAATCTGATAGTTTTGATAGAATCAACCAAACAACAAAATCTAGTAATTGTGATTCTAATATTATAATTAGTTTCAACAAGTAAACATCCCTACGATTCCTCCGTTAAACAGGATTGTGTTTGTTTGATACATATTGTAGTTTAATAAACACATGACAAATACTTAAATGTTTAAAATGTTCATCAATAATAACAAAATTATGAAAACTAATTGGTCGAATTTGGAGTAGGGGTGTCATATGGAACCGGACCGGTGCCAAACCGTACCGTACCGGTTTTTTTGGGACCCTTTGTTAGTACCCAGGACTGGACCTGCTAGGAGAGTATGAGACTAGTGCATTATATAGGAATGATACGGAAAACTCGGTACTTGGACCGTTTTTGCTTGACGGTGTAGATACTTATAGTTTTATATGTAATCACTTTACACTCATAGGAACAAACAGATGAGTGAGTTTATAGATTAATTTGATCTGTGCATCCAATCCTAATAAATAAGTAACTCAAAGCCACATGTCATCTCCTCATTGAATTTGCCACATGTCATTTTCTCATAATTTTAAATTTCTTAATTAAAACTAATTGGTTTGAAACTTTCTAACTCCTTAATGATCGATTTAATTATCATTCAATTTCAAAATTAATTGTTATCATTCAATTTCAAATAAATTGTTTTTTAATATCATATTATTTTTGAATGTGTAGAATGATTTGGGAGACAATAGAGAGACAATTGACGTCATAATATTTTGAAGAACGATTCCAATAATAATAGTGAATTTGATTTTAGTACCGGTGACATTCTCATAATCAATTATATTTATCAAAATACAAAATCGTAATAGTAAAAATCAAAAGCAAGATGTCACGATACACAAACAAATTTCTTATGTAAAATTATTAATATTTAAATATCACTAATTAATATTTTTTTGTATCATCCCGTGTAATGCACGGGTCTCACAACTAGTACTCTAATAGATATATTGTGAACAAAAAAGCTTTTATGGTCGGACTTCATTTAATTAGCCATGTAGACAATTTTTTTTTTTTTTTGGTATAAATACAAAGATCACACACCTTAAGTCTTATGAATAAAACTTGTGATATTAGGTAAAATACATGCTACTAGTACCAGTTTTCACAAATATTGAATTAGATATAAAAAAAAGAAGTGCATATCGTCCCAAATACAAGTATACATTATTGGTATGAGTACAGGATTGATCTGCCTGATTTATGATTGAAATTCAGTCCTATAAGCTCAGTAGCTCACCCCCATCCCGGAGTTACTAATTTCAGGTATTAATTGTTTATGGACAAAAAAAATAAGTTTGAATTCAAATTTATTAACTAGATAATAAAGTATTATTTTTTAAGAAGGGAAAATCACATCACATATAGTTATAAAAGTGAATTATAATGTTTTTACAAACAAATAAATTATTCTTAATCAGCATTTTCTTGACTTCCAATGTAAGCCGATAATATAGGTACAAGGTATTTTGTCATTATCACGTTCAAACCCGTGATAACAAACTCTCCTCTTTTCACACCATTTGTCATTAATATTTTTATTTAATCTTTTAAAAAACAAATTAACGTGATTTAACCAACATCATGTATACATGTTATTTCTAATCATTTATTTATCAAATTAATATGAATTCTATAAATACCAGGAATTTCACTTTCTGTGATAACTGTATTACCGATTCTATAGTTACTTTCAATAAACAAATAGATAAGTCCAAATATTTTAATAGATAACGTTGATAAAAGAAAAACTATTAAATGTTTTTAAACAAATGATAAACATGACAGTCAACTAAGTAGCCATTGAGATCGCGGCAGTAGCAGGTTAAACGGAGAAGATCAAGGTATCGTTGACAAATTTGCGAATATCTTGTTTGCATATTCGTTTTCGTTTTCATACTCCCACTCTATAAATATATCTTGTTTTGCGTAGGTTAACCAGTAGGGTGCGTAGGATAAGATGGGTGTTCCTTGGTGTTCTGTTCTTGCTTTTGTTTTTGGGGTTTTGGTGTTGAAATCGGCCCTGTTTGTTGATGGCGGAACAACCAGCACTTTTGTGAGAAAAGTTGAGAAAACTATCGATATGTCTCTCGATAGTGATGTCTTCACTACGCCTCCTGGCTACAATGCGCCTCAACAGGTCTGGTTTTTACATATTATTATTTTTTTCTTCGTCGTTATGGGTTAAAAGAACTCATTTTGCAATTTTATTCTTTAAATCAGAGATTGATATTGATTATTTTTATCAATTTAAGAACCCATTTTTCAAATTCTTTGTTGGAATTATATTTTGCAATTTTCTTAAATCTAAGAGATACACCATGGGTTCTCACTAATTTTTGAGACCTGGTTTGCAGGTTTTTTTCACATTTAAAATTCTGAGATAAGTCTTGATGGGGTTTTTTCTTATCAAATTAAGATTCCGTTTTGCAATTTTCTTATAGTTTCACGATTTTAATATAATTTCTTCATGAGTTTTGTCGGCGGGCGTGAACCGGGGACCGGTTCAACCAAAAGCCTTAAATAACGAAAATCTATCGTTATATCTTTTTTCTTCTTTCTTTAGTTGTAAAGTTTGAATCTTTTTTTGTGATATTTTTAAGGTTTTCTTCTTTCTTTGTGATATTGTTAAGGTTTTCTTCTTTCTTTAGTTGTAAAGTTTGTATCTTTTTGTTATATTTTTATGGTTTTCTTTCTTTATTTGTATCTTTTTGTGATATTTTTAAGGTTCATATAACACAAGGCGATCATGTGGGAAAAGCAATGCTTGTGTCATGGGTGACCATGGATGAACCCGGTTCAAATACGGTTATCTATTGGAGTCAAAACAGCAAAAGAAAGAGGAAGGCCGAAGGCTTCCTTACTAAATATTCTTTCTTCAATTACACTTCTGGTTTCATCCATCATTGCAATCTTACTCATTTGAAGGTACTTATTCAATAAATTTCTCAACTTTTATCCCAAGTTTGACTATTGGTTTTCAGTAGCACATTGACTAATTTTGCTCGAATATGGCAGCATGATACTAAATATCTCTATACCGTTGGGCTTGACCACACAAAACGGACTTTCTGGTTCACGACTCCTCCGGAAGTAGGACCTGATGTTCCTTACACATTCGGCCTCATTGGTATTTTGTTTTTGCGAAATTTGTACGATTAGAGTCCAAAATCGAACTTTGATTCGTACCAATGAAGCGTTTTTGTGTTAATTTTTCAGGGGATTTGGGCCAGAGTTATGATTCGAACATTACACTTACGCATTATGAGATGAATCCCACGAAAGGGCAAACTATTTTGTTCGCCGGAGACCTTTCTTACGCCGATAACTATCCAAATCACGATAACCGGAGATGGGATTCGTGGGGAAGGTTTGTGGAAAGAAGTACGGCGTATCAACCGTGGATCTGGACTGCCGGAAACCACGAAATCGATTTTGTTCCTGATATCGTAAGTTTGATGTTGATTAAATTATGCATTTGAAATCAAATGTTAAACGATTTGTTGTTGCCATGCATTTATCATATTCATTAGACTCAAAAGGTCAAAGTCTACATTATTAACATTTTAAATCTCAATTATTTTGTTGTAGGGAGAGGACGAACCTTTCAAGCCTTATACTCACCGATACCATGTCCCTTACAAGTCATCACAAAGTACCTCTCCTCTTTGGTACTCCATCAAGATTGCTTCATCTTACATCATTGTTTTGTCTTCATATTCCGCTTACGGTAACACATCCAAATTCAATATTTATTTTCATTATACAAAAGTTTTATAGAATGCCATATTTGAATTTGAAATCAACATATTTTGATAGGTAAATACACTCCTCAATACAAATGGCTCGAAAATGAACTACCGAAAGTCAACCGTACCGAAACACCATGGTTGATTGTGGTAATGCACTCCCCATGGTATAATAGCTACAACTATCATTACATGGAAGGTGAAACAATGAGGGTCATGTATGAACCGTGGTTTGTAAAGTACAAAGTTGATGTTGTGTTTGCTGGTCATGTCCATGCTTATGAACGCTCTGTAAGTCATCTCTTTACTTTCATTTCTTTCTATTGCAGCATTGTATTTTAAATTTTTTTCTTATTAGAACATTTTACATTGAATTTTTCTTTTCTTATTTAGATATTGTACTTTTAACATTGTTTTGTATTTGGATGACACTGCTATAATTGGGTACTTTTTGTAATAAACAAATCATTTAAATCGCAACGCTTAATCTAGCATCTTATTTATTAAGATATTGTACGTTGAAAATCTATCCAATTATAGGAATATATTTTCAATTTACAACATCAAAATTTGAAAAATCTACCTAACCTTCACAGGGAAACTTGTTTTGTATATGGATGACATTACTATAACCGAGTTTTTTTTAAAGTATAAGAAAAAAAAAAAAAAAAACAAAAGTAGGATACTACAATAAACATATGGTGAAAGTATGTTTATTATCTAGGAAGTAGGGTGCTATAATTTAAAAAATTGGCGGACATTGTATTTTATTGTATTTCTTCATTGTGACAGGAACGTGTATCAAACATTGCTTACACCATTGTCAACGGGATCTGCGAACCCGTAAAAGACCAATCTGCCCCCGTGTACATAACCATTGGAGATGGAGGAAACCTCGAGGGTTTAGCAACCAAGTAATATTTTTCTAAACTTTTTATAATATATACATACATATTTGACACGTGTACATAAATCTAATTTTGAGATTGTATTTTTTGGTGGTGTAGCATGACAGAGCCACAACCAGAATATTCGGCTTTTAGGGAAGCTAGTTTTGGGCATGCTACTTTTGACATCAAGAACCGAACACATGCATACTATGCATGGCATAGGAATCAAGATGGATATGCAGTGACGGCGGATACAATGTGGTTTTTCAACCGATATTGGAAAGCTGAAGATGAATCTGCTAGTGCTTAAATGCTAAAAAAACAAATTTCTTTTATTAGTTCAAGAACCAAAATGTTATTTTTATTATGCATTCGTAGGTAATTTAGATTGAGTTTTCCATTTTAGACGTGTGAAATAAATAATGAAAACACTAGTTGGTTTTCTAGTTTTATTCTTATTTGAGCAATTGTGAACTATGAGCTTTTTTTTTTTTTTTTTTTTTTTTTTGCTATTTTTTACTTTAAGAAATATATTTTAGTATTTGAGTTCAATGTCTCTAAATATCAAACCTAAAAAATTAGGAAGAAAACATCTTAAGCAGAAAAAGAGAAATTATCGTGACCATATATATATAAAGACACAAGATCACGGATGAAGCCGTGATGTGTAAATGAGACTTCTTACAACATATGATGCTTGCTTTCAAGATGAATGATGGATTTTTGAAGCTCGACTATCTAATAAAGACTAAAGAGGTTGGATCGAATCGGACTAAAATTTTAAGATCCTAATCGGGACCCTAAGACCGCGGTATATATCTTGTTTTAGATAGATCTTGGTGTAATCAAAATCGTTTTTTGCTTATAGAATCTTAAGATTGTAAGGTATTTAGGTCAGATCGGAACTTGAACAATCATGCTTGAGTTTATCGATTTAACCTGTATTGTATATATCATAGTTATTTTTCTTTTTCTTCCATGTATATGTACTTAACTCAGTTTTATTAACAATTGATTACTTTTCTAGCGATCAAATGAACGTCTTAAAATGTGATGTTTTATGTGACAGATTAGTTACATTTAAAACAACTATATCCTGGAAATAATCAATTTTAAACATTTGTCAATAATGAAATTAGTGACATTTTAAAATTTTATATAACGTTCGTATTTTACAATATGGAACATAAATATGTTTTTAAATTGCTGATGGACAATATTGTCAAAACTAGTAAGACTAATTTATGTGATAAAAATTCTAAAATGTCACTGACATTTACGATTATCAAAACAAAAAGGTTTCTTCCGTAGCGGTATCTGCTGTTGTTTTTTATTTTTAAGGTTAAAGGTTCAAGTCTCGCAAGTGACATATAGGTGGAACTAGAAATAGAATGGATTTGTTGTTAAAAAAGAATCCACAATAATAAATGTCAATAATAGAATAGATTTGATGTGTTCAATCCAAAAGTTTAATAAGGTCAACTTAAATAAAAAAAACTAGAAATAGAATGGATTTGTTGTTAAAAAAGAATCTACAATAATAAATGTCAATAATAGAATAGATTTGATGTGTTCAATCCAAAAGTTTAATAAGGTCAACATAAATAAAAAATCAGGAAACATAATCTTGAACCTTGAGATTGATTTTTATCCATGTCGCAGGTTCATACGATATCTTGTAGAACAAAAGAATAACTGATCACTTATCTAAGGGCCGTCTATAATAATAAGATTCAGAGTTCGACAGTGGCTAAAGAAGCACAATCTGTGGATTAAGTGGAGACTTGTGACCAATTGAGTTGATGACTTGTCCAAGTGGAAGACTGTTGAAATAATGTCTAAAGTCATAATTAATTGGTAAGGGCTTTCTATTAATAGCAGGGTCCTTTTTGGGTTGCCCTCAGTAGTCCAAATGGTATTAGTGATAATTAAGATAGAGAAATAAATAGTTTATTAATTTGGATGATAAATTAATTAGAAACTAGTTTGAAAGTAATTAGAATTAATTGGAATTAATTTAAACTAATTTGAGATTAATTAAAAGTGCATGGACTAAATATTTATTGTTTAATAGTTGGACAATAGATAATGTTTGTGTACGGAGGATAGCAGAATAAATTAAGAAGGATAAACCTTTTAAATTTCGTCCAACATGATAGGGGATAAAGAGATAAGGATTTGAATTTTAAAGATAAGTTGGATAATTTAATCAATTATTCTTATCCAATTTGAATTCAAACCAGGTTTATCTCTAATGATCCTTGCAAGCTATAAATAGTCCTCCATGGTCCTCATACTCTGTGCCCCATTCCTGCATCTTCTGAGATATGGAATTTTCTCTTCTTTTTCAGCTGAATCTATAATCCTTCTCTACGAGCTTTCTTAATTAATAAATTAACCTAATAATTTGGACTTATTGGGTGTGAACCATTAGAGGTATTTTCTTGTGGGTACTACTTTCCTTAGCTTGGTATTTGATATACACAAGCGTTCTTCAAGCAAATTGGTTCTGCTAAAGGTTGGTAATCTTAATCTTTATTGTAGTTGTAAATTATCAGTAGGCAGCATCCTTGTAGGGTTTAGTAAATGTTACTCGCCTTAGATAATTTTTGTATGTTTCCGCTGTTTGCCGTATCTAGGGTATTATAAACCTTTCAGTAACCTCATGAAACCTCCAATTCCATTCATTGTTTTAAAAGGTGAAACTCATAAAATACCCAACTCTAAATCATGGTTTCAAGAAATTCACAAGGGTTTGTTCACTTATTGGATTGAAATCATTAGAGGATCATCAAAGGATGAATCTCAAAGACCCAACTATCAACAATTGGGTAAAAACCCTTCAATACCTAATTCCATTCCATCAGTTGATGCCTACAAGTGGAGATTCCTTCTTCCATTCCATGAAATCATTTAAAATTATGATAACTACACTATTGCCTTCAAATTGATGCAATGATCTCATTCCTCCACTGTACTAGGGATCTATCTATCATTACATGAATAAAACCCATTTCAACACCCAATTCCAATGTTCTAGAGATTCAAGGGTTAAGTTCTCATTCTTATTAGATTGGAATCATTAGGGAAGAACTAGAAATGAATCCCCCCTCCAACACAATCATAAACACTCACCAATTACAAAATTCTCTCTATCATAAACAAACTCCCACATTCTAGGGTTCATAACACCCAATTCAATCAAAAGGATGGATCTAATTCATCCATGGATCAGATAATGATCAAATGATGATCTAGATTCATAAACTAACACTTGGGATCCTAGGATTTCCTTCCTAATCCATATTTTTGGATTTGACATTAAACTCCACCCAAAAATGGGTTTACAAGCTAGAAGAAGAAGGGTTTATACCTTAGATTGGCTAGGAGCTTCAAGAATTTGCACAATCTTCAATCACTAGCATAATTTCTTCTTAAATCCTTAGAAAATCGCCCCTCTTGCCTCTCTCTCTCTTTCTAATTTCGTTCCAATGTAGCAAATGAGGAGAACCCCTCCCTAAAACCGTGAATCTTTCAAAACTTGGCAAGAATGACACCTAGAGTTTGATCTTTCTACATCCAACACTCATAAGGTCAACTCTTTTGATTATAAGTCTTTAGTTTCACACTTATGCCCTAAATATTATGATTTGTTTCACTTAAGTCATTGTCTAGGTCAAAGGTAACCTCTAGTTTCACAAATTGACAAGATGGTCCCTATCACTAAATTCTTCATATTTTTTATCCTTAATATCAACTTAAGGAATTATTCAACTTACTATAAGTTTCTACATCAATTCCTACATTATATTTTATAATTCTTCCAAGCCCTTGACTAGACAAAGCTAATTAGGATAAGTTTGGCCAAATTGTCAATTTTAGTCATTATGACAAAATTTCTCATTTTTGGTTTAGAAATAGATTTTGAAATCTTCAAATCGTTATTTAAAACTTTATTTGGCTCATTGATTCATGTTATATAATAAAATATTAAATTAAGTTAATTTATTATTTCCTTTATTTTTAAAACTTAAAATTTTATTTTGTCGATTGAATACCAAATCTTCTAGGCCTAAAATACGGATGTTACAAAATATAAATTGAACATTCCTTTACCATTGTGGATTAGACAAAAAATGGTGAAATCCCAAGATAAAACGAACAAATAAAGGCAAACATATATTGCTAGATGTTAGAGTATTTTGATCATATTAAACTATTCATAGTTGTGATTAAGGTGATTCAAAATGATCTTGAAAGAATACACAATTATCGACAACTTTTATGGTTTTTATTTTCGGAAATTAAGTGGTTATGTAGGTCAAAATAGGCGTGGAAGTTTAAAGTAGTGTGCTGATGGCCAAAAACAGGAACTTAATGAGGGTTTACTTCATTGCATATTAGAGGCTTAATTTATCTGATCAATTTAATATTTTTTGTTTACTAGGTTTTGTTATCCTAAATCGTCAGCCACACGTCAAACTGTATTGCTTCCATAACATGGTTTGGAACCTTCGCAATGCAGTTTGCAGTTTTCAAAATTCTTAAATTGCGTTATATGGTACGATTTGCAGATTTAATTCTAAATAACATTGTACCGTGAATACCCCTAATCAAAACTTTACGTAAATAAGCTTTCAATTAAATTAGTTGTGGACTATTTCCAAGAACACAGAGAATGTGATTAACAACCATTAACAACTAATTTAATAAGTGCTCTGTATATTCTAAATTTGGCTTTAATACCAAATTTGACGATTGATGATTGGAAAACAACTATGTAAGCATGCATAATAAAAGAAAATTATTGGTGACTATTGATGTAGGAAATAGTTAACAACAACGTTTAACTTCTAGAGATGATCAATGGACAATCAACATAGAGTAGGAACAAAAGCTACTAGAACTACTAACAAATCATGACCGATCTCTCTTGCACTTTGTTGGATTTTCACAAAAAAGGGGGAGGGATGTAAATGTTGGTTGTGCCAACAGTTGGCAACTTTTAGGACTTTAGTTGATTTGACTTGTTTTGTAGTTACAACATAAAAAGCTCTCTTGACTACTTATCTCATGGGCTTTTAAGCCTTATTTCTTACCTACCAAGTAATAAGCCTAAACTCATTATTATTTATCTCCATAATTAATTAATATGACATTTTTACTTAAAAAAACTTTTTTATTTGGTTTTGTAACAAATAAACTATTTATTTATTACTCTTTTGAACAATTAATAATAAAAACTATTATTTAATTCGACAAATAATAAACTTATACACTATAAATATTATTATCTATTTAGTTTTTATCACGCACTTTAGAATAACCTTATATGTTCACATATAATCACTAGTATTTTTTTTTTGTTATTTACACATTATTCTTAACATCAAATACATCTAAGGATGTTAAATCAATGCCAATAACGAACTTTCTTCATAATTTCTTTAAGAACTCGTGAGATGTTTTTTTTCAATGAAATTAATATGAATTTAATAAGAAACTCTGATGTATCATGTGTATCTTTTTATAATAAATAAACATTCTAATTGTTTATGAAATAACATGAATTACAAAAGACTGAGATATCCACCAAGAAAACTTTATTACTGCGTGTAGTTATTTTAAATAATAGATAAAGATGGAGTACCCATCAAGATCATGCATTAAAAGATTAACTAGGGTTTTACTTGTGATTAAGAGCGGTGATATTTTTAGAATATCTTGTTTGCATATTCATATTCTATATCAAACTCTCTATCATATAGATGTATATATAGTGTGTGCTTCTATAAAGTATGTGATGTGCTTAGGATAAAGATTGGGGTCTTGTTCTACATTTGTGGTTTTAGTGATGAAAACTGCTCTATTTGTCTTATAGGTTAACTAACAATTTTGCAGGAGCGCTGAGAAACTATTGGCATGTTTGTCGATAGTAATGTCTTCAGTACACCTCCTGGCTATAATGTCCCTCTGCAGGTCTATTTGTATATCCCAATTTCTTTATCATTGTTTGCCATGATCATTGATTGGTTTAGGCATATTATTTTGCAATTTTTTAAAGGGTAGGGTTGATATCTGATAGTGATGGGTTTTATCAAAATTTTAAATCCCCTTATGAATTTTTTTTGGTTTTGTATATAATTAATGAACCCATTTGCAATTTAAATTTTGAAACATGATATGGGTTCTCAATTCTCATTGCTTTTTAAAACTCGTTTTGTAAGTTTCATCCACTTTTAAAATAAAATTATGAGATAAGTTTTGATTGGCTCTTTTATCAATTTTAATATTTTCATTTGCAATTTTCTTACTATGTGTTTGGTATAGATAAATGAAATATAAAGAAATGGAAGTAATTCTATTTTGATTGTTTTATTTGACATCGAAAATGAAGAAATGAGAATTATTCATTCTTTATTTAAGGCAGATGGGTGTCATTGTCGCCGATTCCACCTCAGCAACTAGAATTGAGAGACCAGTGAGAGAGAAGAAACGAGAGTTAGGGGTGGTTTTCACAAAGAAAAAGGGAGAAGACTGAAGAGATGGCGGTCGGCATCCTACTGCTGTTGGTATTGAATTTGGCATCTCGTGGTCGTTGATGCTACCGACATCTCGGGCCACGTCGGATGCCGATGGGTTTCTTCTCCCATACCGTGCAGTCTAAGCAGTATAGACAAAAGTAGACATTGACAGAAAAACGGTCTCGGACTGTCCTGGAAATAGACTAATAATGAGCTAATATTAGACTAGGATGAACGAATATTGGATGCAGTCCAGACCACCTATTCTAAGTGAAGTCCTACATTTCATATACCTTTCCTAAGCTAGACCTTAAATAATCTTGGATCCGACTGTTCTTAAAAAGAACACGTCTGGACTAATAAAAAATATTATAAACCAGTCTAAGAAATTTTTTCCAAAAAAGACAGAATTGGCCACCAGGCGTGCTTTAGTGCACCACTTACCACTCTTATTTATACATATTATCTTTGCTTTCTCTTCATACTTCCCACCAATGTGGGATGCCTCCAACCCCTGAACTCCAATTTCCTTCTTACTACTCATCATGTGCTTCAAAATTTATTTGTTTTCTAATGTATTTGAACTATATCACCTATATAATATTCTTTGCTAATTATTTCCATATATATAATTTCGTAGTTTAGGAGAGTCTTAGTATTAGATATTTGATTTAGGATTATTTATGATAAAAACTTTATTTGGTTGATATGGATTTTTTTATCAGGTATAGTACATACTTAGTGAAACAAGATCGAGAAAAAAATCAAACTAAAAACCGAATGCAAAGACCACATGACATGACTAAAAAAACATACACTTATACCGAATCCAAAAATTATGGACCAATAAAGACAAAAATAAAAAGGATCAAATTGTTTGGTTACCAACTTGTGTAGTTGGTTCGAATTGGTAATTGCATGCACCAGTAACACAAACTAATATAAAATCGAATGCAAATATAAAAAAACACTAGATGTTTTCTTTAAAATGAGTATTTTTTCCTGATAACGCCCATGCTCGTTTAGTCTTCTGTGCTAAAATTGTAAACACACACACACACACATGCACACACACACACACACACACACACACACACATATATATATATATATATATATATATATATATATATATATATATATATATATATATATATATATATATATATATATATATATATATATAAAAGAAATTTCTTGGTATGGTACATCCATGGTATTCAAAAATTCGTACCATTATCGTACCATGACTATTCATTCGGTATGGTACTACAAGCCAAACATATTAGATACAAACATATTGATACTAATTTCTCTTGATTTTCGTAACCTGTCAGTTGATTTTGTTTGATACAAATTTGACAGCCCTACGCAACATGTCTCTCTTGAGTATCCTCTCACGTTTATTCTGGAAGCCTAACTGATCCTCCCTGTCGCACGATTTTGGTGATACATCTCATCCCATTGCCTTTGGCCACCTTCTTTAGTTAAGGTATGTCTTGCAGCATCTCTTTCTAGTCACAGGCTTGTACTGTCTCTCTCATCTCATATTGACATTGATATTATCTCATTTTGATTTGGTTTGTGTATCGATTGGATTGAGTCTATACAGACGTGTTGGAAGTGGCAGATGTGCATCGATAATCAGAATGATTGATGGCAATTTGGAAGCTATCATCATGAATAAAAAACGTTAAATTAATCTTTCAAAATTAAAACCACTCTTTGTATTAGATGATGTAATTTATATATTTTTATTATCAAAACTCTTCATTGATTACTTCAAAACTATCACCATGAATAGTTCCTTTTGTGTATGTCTTTAAGCACTATTAAAAATATGACTAGTTTGTTTAAAGATAAAGTATAAGCGTAGCCAAGATTGTTGGCAATGTAACACAAGGTCTCAAGGTGCTTATTATAAATGCAAGTGGCTATGATAATGAACCAACTGAAGATAAGTACACAAGGGAGATCCTTAACCTTACATCCCACTTTAGAAGTTATGTAAATGCATGCATTTTCACTTCCAAGTGGTTGAGTAAGAGACATTATTAGATTGTGTTGTTGAAAGCCTTGATGTTTATACACATATTGGCAGTTGATGGGAAACTTACATTTGGTCAAAAGATGATGATTTATGAAAGTAAAAAAGGACAAGGGTTTTGTACATGTCTGATTTGGTAAAGAAATGCCTTTTGAGACAACAAATGTGTCATAGGATGAAGAAGATTATGTCGATGAGGTGGCAAGGAGACACGTATGTAGCATGACATGTGATGAAGAAGATGATACCGAAAGGAACATCACATTTCAGTTATGGAACACACAAACTAGAATTTGTTTTCTTTTGGTATTATTTATGTTGGACATCATGTGATTCGTAATTTGTTATCCATTTGTACCGGCTTGGTTTTGAGGAATGATAGAGGAAGTGGTTTGTTTTGTTTATCAGAATCTCTAGTGTGTATGTCTATCTTTGTATGATTGATTGTATAATTTATCATCTCTATATTAATTCATTGAAATTGAAATGGTTTATTATTTTATTTGTACATAAATTTCATATTCTTTGAACTTTTTAAGTAGTTCATTTATCGAGTAATATGCTCTAGTGATTTCTTTATTTTGGATCTATTTCTAAATGACTTCTTTATAATTGAATTGTATTTCCAAATGCGTATATTTAATGGAGAATTTCATATATATCTTTCTTAAACATAAAAATATCATATTTGTCCAGCCTAAGTTTTAAATATCATATTTACCCTTCATAAAATTTCAAAATATCATATACGACCAATCTAATTTCTAAATATCATGTTTACCTTTCATAAACTTTGACAATATCATATTTGCCCAAATCCTTATTTTTAAACATTCTACAATCATTTTAAACCTGTATTTATCAATTGACTATTATACCTTATTATAAATCTAAGTTTAAAACATTTAAAATTGATTTCCTAGAGGTCGTCTCCCCAATTCCTATTGTTTATTTTCTGACTCCTGAGTTCCTCGTGTCATCTCCAACATCTTGTTCATGAATATCCTCTCCATCCATCATTTTAGGAAAACAATGGAGAAAGGGATGATCAAATACGAAATCGATGAACAAGCTGCTGAAGGCTACATGTAGAACCCATGTGTCAGAGAATAGATGATATAGATTTGGGACACTAGCAACGAGGGTTTAAGAATCGATTTTAGATATTGTAAACCTAGATTTCTAAGAGGGGTATAATATTCAATTGATAAAATAAGGATTTAAAATGATTATAAAATGTAAAAGTTAAGGATTTGGACAAATACGATATTATAAAAGTTTATGAAGGGTAAATATGATATTTAAAAATTAGGTTGGAAAAATATGATATTTTGATGTTTAAAAAGGGCATAAATTCTCCTTATATTTAATATAAAATTTAAATAAGATATTAAATGTTTATTGAAAACTATAAATTTAATTAAGAAATGTAAATGAGAAAATGAAATATTAGAAAAATAAAAGTACATAATGTAATAAATAAATATGTAAATCATAATGACATTATTGTATAAAATTGTAGTTTGAGAAATATAAACATAGTTGCTTACTATAATCAAGGGACGACTTCCAAGTATATTTCTCTAATCAATTCTATATTTGTATCAAACAGTGGAATCATTTTTCTCCAACTTAATTATCATCCTCTATTTTCATTATCTAATCCATTTTTTTTTTTTTTTTTTTTTTGCAATTTTCTCTTACCAAACACACTTTTATAGTTTTGCAAAATTTCAATATAATTTCTTGACCGGGTTTTTTCAGTCGACGTGAACTTGGTGGATCAGGTGAATTAAAAGCCTTACATACAAAAAAAAAAACCTAATGTTATATATATTTCATTATCTTACTCTCTCGTGATATTTTAAGGTTGATACACCACAAGGGGATGACTTAGGAAAAGCCATAATTGTGCCATGGATGACTATGGATGAAGTCGTTCCAAATACCATTATCTAATGGGGTCTAAACAACAAAAGAAAGAGGAATGTCGAAGGCATTGTAACTAACTACTCATTCTTTAATTATACTTTTGGCTTCATTTATCATTGAAATCTTACTCATTTGAAAATAGTTAATTTAATAAATTTCTCAATATGTATTGTATCAAACATAGTCAAGAGTTTGGCATCCCATTGTCAAAACTTGATTATTGCTTTTCGATATCACATGGACTAAATTCTTTCGAATATGAGAGGATTATACTAAGACTATGTTTGGTCCATCACAACTAGCTTATCTTTTAAGGTTTTTTGGGTTTTCTTTGGCAAATCAAAAGTAACTTATAAACTAGGGTGGCGTTTGGTTCGCAGAAAGTTTTTGAAAGAATTGGAATCTATCAAGGAATTTGAATCTATAAGGAATTGGAATCTAATTTCATATTCTGTTTGGTTGGCAGGAAACCGAATTGGAATCCAATTCCATTTTCTGTTTGGTTGTCAGGAAATGGAATTGCAATGCATGTAAATGACAAATTTGCCCTTATTATTTTTTACATAATATTTACTTTTTATATAACTTATTGCTAGTGGTGGCCGTAGCGTTGGGTGGTGGTGGGTGACGGTAGTAGGCTATGGTGGTGCATGGTGGTAGTGGTGGCAATGATGGAGGGTGGTGGTGGCGGGTGGCAGTGGTGGTGGTGGGGGATGGTAATAGGCAGTAGTGGTGGTGGGTGGCAGTGGTGGTGGTGGGTGATGGTAATGGGCAGTAGTGGTGGTGGGTGGCAGTGGTGGTGGTTCGTGACGGTGGTGGTGGATGGCTGTGATGGTGGGTAGTGGTAGTGGTGGCAGGGGCGGTGGTAGTGGTAGTGGTGTGTGATGGCGGTGGTGGTGGGTGACGGTGGTGGGTGACGGCAGTAGGTAGTAGTGGTGGGTAATGGTAAAGGCCATTGGTGGTGGTGGATAGCGGTGGTGGTGGTGTGTGGTGGCGGTGGCTAACAATGGTTGGTGGTGGCGGTAGGTGGTGGTCATGATGGATGATGGTAATTGGCATTAGTGGTGGTGGGTAGTGATGATGATGGATGATAGTAATGGGCATTAGTGGTGGTGGGTAGTGGTGATGGTGGTGGTAGTGGTGTGTGGTGACGGTGGTTGGTGGTGGCGACGGTGGTGGTGGTGGTGGTGGTGGTAGTGGTGATGGTGGTGGTAGTGGTGTGTGGTGACGGTGGTTGGTGGTGGCGACGGTGGTGGTGGTGGTGATGGTGATGGTGGTGGTGGTGGTGGGTAGGGGTGGTGGTGGCGACGGCGGTGGGTGGTGGCGGTGGTGGTGGGTGATGGTGGGTGCGTGGGGGTGGTGGTGGGTGGTGATAGAGAGTTTTAATTTGTGAGGTAATAGAAGGGGTATAACGGTAATCTTGCACATTCCCTCTTCCAAGGAAATTAATTCCTTCCATCCACTGAAGGAATTCATTCCCTCAATTTCAATGGAATTGGAATCCAATTTCTTCACACAAAGCTTGAACCAAACGCAGGAATTCGAAGGAATTGGATTCCAATTCCCTCGAATTCCAACGAACCAAACAGCCCCTAACTTTTTAATAAGCTAGTTAGACTAGTGTTTTAACCCGCTTATTGATTTTCTTTTAAATCTTTTCTCAAATATACCCTTAATAATTATTAAAAAAAAAAACTCAATTTTCTACATACCCTTTTATGGAACTTTTAATTTTCTATTTCCCTATTAAATTAGTTTTTACCATACACCGTTTTTTATTAGCTAGCTAGCTTATCAACTATCAACTAGCTTTTCAGCTAAGCCAAACATAGCCTAAATACCATTATACTGTCGGGATTGACTACACATAACAGACTTTATAGTTTACGACTCCTCTAGAAGTTAGACACATAGTCCTTTACACTTTCAGCCTTATTGGTATTGTAATCTTGTAGAATTTGTTCTATTATAGTCCAAAAGTCAAATGTTGGTTAATATATATGAATCATTTTGTGTTAATTTCCAAAGGATTTGGGCTATAGTTATGATTCCAACATTACACTTGATAAGCCCAAACTTATGATTAAATAACTTTATAATTAATTAATTATATTTTTAATTAAATACTCTTTTATTTAATTTTGAAAATGAATAATTCTTTTTGTTTATTCTGCCCTTGACAAATCAACGATAAAAAACTATTATTTATTATTTATTCAAGTTAGTAAATAATATTTATACACTATAAATAGTATTAGTTATCTCTTCATTTATCATACTTTTTAGTATTTAACCTCATATGTTCACATATAATCAGTCATACAAATTTGCTCCTTTGTACATCATTCCCAACATTAACTACATCCGAGGATGCTAAACCAAGGCGAATGACAATTTTTCTTATACTTTATTTAAGATAGTCATAGATTTGCTTATATTTTAGAGATAATGACTTGTAAGGGTAACGAACTTTTGAAATTGTTTATATTTAGTCACTGAACTTATTTTTATGCTTGATTTACCCATAAACTTTTTAAAATTGTTCACATTATACAATTATGACCGGTGATAGAAGGTTTATGCTGATTTGGAATCCTACGTGGCATCCTAGAAGACTTGAAAGGGTAACGAACTTCTAAAATTGTTTACATTTGGTTACTGAACTTATTTTTGTGCTTGATTTACCCATGAACTTTTTAAAATTGTTCATATTATACCCTTATGACCAATAATAGAAAGTTTGTGCTGATTCGACATCTGAACCCCAACTGAAGACCACCGGCCTTTATTTATGTCTCAGCTTTCTGATAGGGATGAGCATATGGACCGGAAAAATCGAACCGAACCGAAAACCAACTGAAACTGAACCGAACCAGGACCGAATATATATATTCGGTTCGGTTTTCGGTTTTTAAAAAATGTTAATTCAGTTTCGGTCCAATTCGGTTTTGGTCCGGTCCCCTAACCATGATTATTCCTAACAATACTCTTAATCATAAAAAGCCGAACCGAATCGAAAACCGAAATAACCGAACCGAACCGGAACAGAATATACATATTCATTTCGGTCTTTGGTTTTAAAAAATCATAATTCGATTTCGGTCCATTTCGGTTTCGGTCTGGTTCGGTTCGGTTTTCGGACCGAGCTCATCCCTACTTTCTGATGCCATGTCGGATGTCAAATCAACACAAACTTTTTATCATCGGTCATAAGGGTATAATATGAACAATTTTAAAAAGTTCATGGGTGAATCAAGCACAAAAATAAGTTCGGTAACCAAATATGAACAATTTTAAAAGTTCGTTACCCTTTCAAGTCTTATAGGATGCCACGTATGATTCCAAATCAGAATAAACATTCTATCACCGGTCATAATGATATAATGTGAACAATTTGAAAAAGTTCATGGGTAAACTAAGCAAAAAAAAAGTTCAGTGATCAAATGTGAACAATTTCAGAATTACGTTATCTTTACAAGTCATTATCCCTATATTTTATCTTATTTCTCTTTTTTCTCCCAAAGAAAGCGAAAGCCACAAAACCTTATAAAAAGGGTTTTGGCCATCCAATACTTTTCGACATTTAATATTACGATATTTTAACTCGATTACCACATATCATAAAGAAGTATTACATATTAATTATTTTTTTCAAAATTGTTGAAATGACCATATTGTCAAAAGGAACGACATTTGTGTTAGAAACGTATTTTCTGGCATCTTTTTCTTGCATTTTCGAACTAGAAGAAATATTTGAATTGTTTTTTCTGACATAAACCATGTTTGAATTTTCGAACACCGTACGAATTTCAGAACTTATTTGTGATAAGACATTTTAAAAAATGGCATATCTATTTCACAATTTTGTTCATATTATGTATATTTTGAATTTTATGTTATCACGCCAAAATTTGGTAGAAAACTTAAAAACCCACCAAATGGATCCGCCATGAGAAATTTTTAGAGGTGTTTTTATACTTTAGGTACTTGGCAAAAAATCAATGGCTTTATGCATTACATAACATAAGAATTGAGAGAGTTGGATATAGACAAAATAGATACGTTTATCTTACAAACCTTCTGGAATGTAAAATTTAATCGAGATAATTGACAATAGTGATTAGTGACGTTAGACACATCATGGGTGTTGTTTGTTCCTTGTTTACAAGGATGAGACCTTTTATATTGTTGTTAATGATGTCCAAAATAAAATGTCTATTGCAAATAAATTGGCTAGTCTGCAATAAATTGGCTAGTGGGACTGGGCATGGTATAAATTGTTATGGTAGTAATAAGTTGATGGGTAATCGTTCGGGTAAAAATTAGTCAATTAGAAATGGCTTTGGCACCAAAAGCAATTAGGTGGATAATATGTTGACTCCAAAGAGCGCATGCATAACACCGCTTGTTATGATGAATAAAATTGTTTTGTACGAAATATATGTGTTCTTGCAATGTACCAAACATAAGAGGGACATATTCGACATGTTCTAATGTACCAAAATGGGACCTAGTCTATATGTTTCCTTTAATATACCAAACACAAGGGGTCTATTTTGTAGGGTCCTACTAATCTTATCCCTCAAACACTGACTTTACCATCTTAATTATGAGATAGTTGGTGAATCAGCTTTTCCAAGATTTTTCTTGAAACTCTAAACCACCGGCATCAATAAAATTAAATCAACTTTCTTGAAACTTTAAATCTGTTTAACTAAATTAATATCCTTTATAGTATATTTACACAGACTAATATTTAGAATTACAATACAAAAACTACAACACAGACTTCCGGCTACATCTCCGCCCACTAACTTCCGGTTATCTCCCATCCACCGACTTCCGGCTACGTCTCCGGCCACGGGATTCCGGCTACATTTTCCAAGCCACCAAATTAACCTAAATCAGACTGTGTTTAGAGAAAGAGAGAGAGGTAGCACGAGAGAGAAAGAGAGAGACAGGGAAACAGAAATATCGAGAGTGAGAGAGACATACCGACGGTGACGCTGCTCTGAGAGTGAGGTAGCGGGAGAGAGAAAGACAACGAACCTCCAAATGTTGGCCGAAAGTGAGATCGATCGTATGGAGAGATCGGCGGTTCGATATTTACCAGGAGATTACCATGATATCGAGTGTATGAGAGATCGCGAGTGAGGGCGATGTGAGGCAGATCGGTGGTCTTCTGTAGAGAGAGAGAGAGAGAGAGAAGCGGGAGGGAGATTTGGAGGCGGACGAGAGTGAGCGGATGAGAGAAAAAGTCAAAAAGGTAATTAGGGTTTTTTCCATTTTGTATTTGGTCATTAGGCTATAAGGAGTGGTGCCTCCAACATTTAGGAGGCAAGCCCGCCACATAGGCGCCACATAGATTTTGTTGGCAACACCGTTTTTGTTGTGGCACTCAAGGGGTGGAACGTTGGCAACATTTTTTTTTAATTTAAAAAATCATATTCTAAATAAAAATAAAACATAACATATTTTAAATAAAAATAAAACACACCAAATACCATTTCATTAAAATAAAAAGACAAATAACATAAAATCCTACGAAATTAAACGTTCAAAATTTAAAATAAAATAAAGACGTCGCTACTTGAAATAAAAAAACTACAAATTAAATTTCTTGCGGATTTGGTCTTTGGGCGCCATCGCGGATTCGTAATTCGCCCCGGTTAGGTGACTAACGTCTTGCAAAAACATTTGCATTTCCATTAGTCGAGTGTTTTTTTGCCATTGACTATCCAACGACGTACGCAAACCTTTAAACTCGTCGCGCATTTCTTCATATTGTTCCATTCGTGAACCCGCGGAAGAAGAGGATGATGTCGCCTTCCATTTTCGTTTTTCCCGGTCCCGACCCATCGGACGTGGAGGCGGTGATGGTTCCACTTCTTCAACTTCGTCAACGTCATCGTTAAGGTTGCCGCCGATATGACCATCCGAAGAAACGTGATATGAGCCCGACTCCGATGTTTTGCTTCTTTTGGAGCCCGAACCACCACCAAATTCCAACTTAAAGATTTGTTCCCATTTTTGGCTATGACGAACAACATTCCAAGCGTGTGGAAATTTAAACGGCTTGACGTTGTCGTCTCGGTACATGTAGTTGGCTTTCTCCAAAATACTTGACTCGCTTTCTCCACTCCTCAATTGATTCACCAAATTAATGTAAATAGCATTGAAAGCCATAACACATTTGTTCATGTTGTTCCACTTCGTGTTGCATTGATCTTTGTTGCGGTAAGACTTGCCTTTCTTCATGCCTTTGCGGAAACGTCTCATCACACGAAACCCAAACCTATCACGTTGTTGATTTTTGCCCGTTTTGGGATCCTCGGACACATCGACCCATGCACGGGCCAACTCCGTTTCTTCTTGAACCGTCCACTTGGTACTTGCGACCCGTCCTCTTCTTTGCGTAGGTTGGGGCTCCTCCGCTTCGGATGACGAATCCGAATTTTCCACCGCATTCTCGTTTTGGGGCTCCTCGGGCTCGGGATCGGTTTGGATTGGTGCTTGCTCGGGTGGGCTTCGGGTTTGTTGGAAATTGAAGTTGGCCGATGACGATTGTTGAAACGGATTAAAGCTTTGTTGGAAAAGTTATTGTGGTATTATCCCGTATTGAGGATAAAATAGTGAACCGCTCAACATCGGGTTTGACGAAAACATCGGACCCTCGAATTGTGGCCGATACGGTGGCGGTGATGACGGATCGTACCCAAAAATGTTTGGGTTGTTTTGCGGATTGTTGGAAGACATTTTTTGAAATTTGTTTGAGCTCAAGAGGTTCAAGTGTGTGTAAAAATCTGATTAAGTATATGTATATATCAAAGTTGTAGAAGTCGCTAGGCGGTAGGTGGGCGGTTGACTGGGGCCTAGGACTAGTCGGTCTAGGCGAGGACTAGTCGGCGCCTAGGCGGGGAGTATTAATTGTAATAAAATCTAAATTTTTTAAAATTAAATAATACATACATCCTAACAAAATAAGAGAATAACCATAAAAATTGACATATTTTAGTGTTTATGTATTTCAGTTTTTAAACAACATACTAAACGTAGGCAGTACTAGCCCGCCTAGCGTCTAGGCGCCGCCTAGGCGGCCGCCTAGGCCGACTTTTACAACACTGGTATATATATAGAGTAAAAATGGTATTGAGTTGAAAAAAAAAGTAATTTTTTTTTAAATTTCGACCGTTGTCAACGATCAGCAGCACATTCCATACAAAATTCCAAAGAGAGAGAAACGGCAAAACCATGCCGCTCCACCCTTGCCGCTCGTCCATGCCGCACCCGGGGGGCGGTGTTGCCGCCGGCATAGAGAGCCACGTGGGATGCCTCCGGCAAAAAATAACCCCACTCCGTGCAGCCTTAGGGTTTTGTTTTTTTTACAATCTTTTATATTATTAAATTTACTTGTCAAGGCCTTCGTATAGATGATATATTGTAGTATATTGTAATATGATTCTGTATGTATTATCCAGTAGCAATTTTGTATATGTACTCACTTGTTTTTCGTAAGTTATATAACAAGTTTTTTAATTGTAAATCATCTAATTTGTTTCAATTTTTTATTTTACAGCCGGTTATATGATTATTACGTTTAAACAATTACATCAAATATTATTGAATTTCTAGATTATTCAACTTATTTTTTAATGTTCACATGCTTAAATTATAATGAATATTAGTTGTATATAATAAAAACTAAAAAGTAATAATTTATTTCATAAAAAAATAAATCTAATGATTATTAGCAAATAATTTAACAATGATTATAAAAAGATTGAATTATTATGTAATGATTATAGTTATTTTAGGAAAAAAGTTGGTATAATTATTAGGCTGAGGGGAGTGGGTTCGCTGAACCACTCGCCAAACCCCTCGCCATCCCTCGCTAAGCCACACCGCCCAAGTCGCTAAACCACTCGCTGACATCTCCCTCGCTGAAGATTAGACGAGCTCGCCATCAACAAGGTATAGCAACATGACTTGTACCTTTTAGCATAAGAGTTGTACCTTTTAGCATGGTTAGCACATGCTGACTACTCCCACCAAATTTGGTTAGCATGTGCTAAGCTGATGTGGCAAGTTTAGCATGTTCAGCACATGCTAACCACTCCCTCCAGCCTTAGTGTGTAAAGATTAGAAAGTAAATAGGGTATAACTAGTCAACCCCTATTTTGTATGTTCCTCTGTTGTACCAAACACAACCATTTACAAGTGAATCCCAATATTATGTATAAAAGAAAAGAGAAGCTAGTTGGCACTTATTTTTAAAGCGTGGGACAAAAAAAGAGCTACATGTAAGGAAACAGATGAAGTCAATGACTATACACCTATGGTATTATTGCTTAATGATTCTAATATAGAACCACATATGGAGCTATTGGACCAATTTACAGAATAGGTTGAGGATTAATTTGTGGATGATATAGATAAGGCTTCACGGAGTAAAGTGGCCAAGGGGGTCGCCAAGCCCCTTGGCGTCTCACCATCACCACTCCATTGCCACTCGCCAGCGGCTCGCCAAAATGAACTCGCCAAGGGCTTGGCAAGATGCCAAGCCAGGAAAAACTTTCAAGAAATGTCAAAATACCCCCCTGAACGGCTAGAAATTTAATTTGAAAGCTTTTAACAATTTTACACTTTTAACCCATATATTACAAATAACTGTTTTTTTTAAAAAAAATCAGATTTTTAAAACCTCTTTCATCCCCTATATATATACAACACACTCTCATTCATTTCACACAAGAATCCCTTCCAAAACTCTCTCAAAATGTCTTCAAACAAAAAGAAAGGTTCAAAATCTTCCAAGAACCAATCTTCCAACACTCCACCTCCAAACCATCCATCAAACCTAGAACCAAATCCTTATCATCCAATAATGTTTTCACCACAACCCGATGAGCCGTTGTTTTCACCGACACAAAACCAATTCTTAGCCAACTTTGTCTACAATTTATCCCAAAACCAAAATATTTTTCCCACACAATCTCCAAATTTTTTCACCACACCTTCTCCACCACAAGTACACTCTCAAGGTTCTGGAACACAATTCTTCTCAACTCAACCACGACGTCTTCTTGCATCGGACTCGGAAGAAGAAGAAGAACAACAACAAGAAGTTGAAGAAGAAGACGAAGAAGAAGAAGAAGAACCACAACCAAAAAAATCATCAAAAGGTCGTGGAAAAGGGAAAGCCCCAGCGAAACAGAGAGCCAAGGTAGAGCCTTGGAAAGTTGATGAGGTGATAGCTTTAGCAAAAACTTGGGTGGACATATCGGAGGATGCGGTTCACGGAAACGACCAAGAAACCCAAGTCTTCCAAAAAATGATTTGGCAATTATGGTGTCAGCGAATGGGTCGTATATACCGTACCCACCCGTCACTATACTCAAAATGACGTGTTGTAAGTAAAATTGCCAAGGCATTTGAGGCGATTTTTGCACAATGTAAACGAAATTGGCCAAGTGGTGCCAATATAGATGATGTGATGCTGGCTGCTCGGCAGCAATATATTGACAAAAATGGCACCAAAAATCCTTTCAATGCCCATGCGGAAGCGTTTTGGAGGGTAATCCGAGACAACGAAAAATGGAGGGAACAAACATCCTTTCATCAGTTCGCCGTTGGAATAAATGCAACCAAACGCTTCAAATCCTCCACATCCACACACTCTCAGTCTTCTGATGCAAATGTTGGCTTCGACATTAATGAGGAGCCGGAGGCTGACGTTCTTCCGATTGGTCGTGATCAAGCCAAGAGGAAGATGAAGGGAGGTAGTTCTGGCACGAATAGCAGCGCAGAATTGCAACAATTGAACGAGCAAGTCGCCACTTTGCAGACTTTACATGAAGAGAAAGTCAAAACCAAGTTGATGGATATTGTGACGAGAAACATATCCGATCTACGAGGGTTCGAGTATCAAATTGCACTTCAAGCGAAGAAGGATGCGGTTAGGAAATTGGGTTACATGTTCGACGATGAGTAGATTAGTTGTTTGTGTTTTATTTTGTGTCTTTGTTTAACTTTTAAATTGTTAGTTGTTTGTGTTTATTATTTTTAATGAAATGTTTTAATTTTAAGTAAAAAAAACGAATTCTGTTTGTACAAGGACTAAAGTTGTAATTTCTCAAATTAATTTGGTTGGCAGTTCCTTGGCCATTGGCCACCACTCCCTATAAAATGGCCAAAGCCTGTCAATCATTGTCTGGCCCACAAAAACCCCTTGGCCATTGGCCACCACTTCCTGCAGCCTAACAGTAAAGATCACAATTATTTATTAGGTAGGTACGTATTATTTATTACGCGTGTCAGTCTGCCAGATCCTATTTACATAGAAGCACCATCAATTTTACATAAACCAACACCAAATATCATAAAGATGTTGTAGTTTAAATTTAAAGAAGACCCGAGCATATATTTGGTATTGAAATGTGTCTAGGAGGTTGGCATTAAAATCAACAAATCTGTAAAAGACGGGCTTGAGGCTAACTGTTGTGAAAGACATTAACTCTAGAGAAGCAAGGCTGTCTTAGCTAAAAATGTTAATTTATGCGAAGTTTGAATATTAGATGATAAACACGCATCCATACAAACCCAAATACATCCTAGCCATTGCCAAATGAGCAAAAAAGTGTTGGCCTATTTATTAAAAGACATTGTGGCTGATATTAAGAGGGTATACTACATGAATGATAATATTCGTGATCTGAATTTATAAAGCAAAACCTATTATCTTACGTGTGATTTGAATATCTGAATGTCATAATGCAAACTAAGTTATTTATATGATTGTTCTTTGTATTAAAGCAAAAGTTATTTTTGACTAACATTAATAAACTAGTACAATCATTTACCACTTTTTGTAAACATTTAGAACATAAAACTAAAACATTATCCACATAAAATATTAGTTTTTAACACACTTTGTACATACATATAGTTAATTCTAACTATCTTTAGATCTTTTAACCACGTATACAAAACAAAATAGAATGAATAGGAATCTCAACTACTTATTCGTATTTGCAAATAGTAGGTTTCCACCCCCTTATCTATTGTTCTATTCTTCTTGGTTTGATAGAAACTCAAGCACAAATAGTTTGCAATACCTCATAACGTAAAATGTCAAAAACGTATTTTCAAACAAATATTTTGGGAGCTAGTTCTTAATAATTGGGCTATTCTTAGTACCATTTTTAGATATGTCAATTTTTTCAAACAAGCTCTTATGAAGATTTTGTAGCAAGAGGTTAATAAGATTCGGTAACTAGATCTTATTTTTGAACATGTTCTTCACCATAATCACTTGAAAACCATTTTCACATAGCATTAAAATGGGAAACAATATACTAATTATTGGGTAAAATGTAATGTATATTAACAAAACTTATAAAACAACCCACTCTTATTTTTCAAATTTCTTTTTCCGGTAATCTTCTTCAATTTTTTTTTTCGAATTTGTTCTTTATTTTTTTGAACTTTGTCTTCGCCAAAAGATTTTAGAACTTGGTACCCTTCAATGACAAATTGAAACATAAAAAAGAACATCGCAAAAATTTAGTTGGAAAATTCTTGACATGCCTGAAAGAACAATATTTTTGAAGCAAATGGTCATCCAAGGATTTTATAAAATAAGTAACTATTATATAATATATTTTTAGCAAATATGGTCATTAATATGAATGTATCTTTAATACTTGCTCACATGCTTTCATAAATTTAAGTATCAACCCCGTTGTCAACTTTTAACTATAGAGTCAATGAATAACTTAAAAAGTAAGGGTGAGCATGGTACGGTTTGGTGCAGTTTTTGGTCAAAACCGAACCGCAAACCGCATTATGCGGTTTTTGAAAACCTAAAACCGCAATTTGCGGTTTCTAATGCGGTGCGGTTCTGCGGTTTTTTCATGCGGTGCGGTTTTATTTGGTGCAGTTTCGGTTATTAAGTGCATAATATAGTGGTGTGCTTTTTTTTTCCTATGGTGTGGTTGTAAAACCGCAGAATTCAAAATCGACACATTTTTTATAAAATTTTTAGTATTTTGACTAAATATTTAGTATATTGCCGTTATCAAAATACAAAATAGAACTCATTTGTTTCTTTGTACTTAGTATAGTAAATCATGAAATAAATAAAGTTTATAACTTACAATCGGTGAAAATGACAAATGGAATTGCCACTATCAAAATACAAAATGAAATTGTCGTTCAAACTCACTTTTTTATTTAATCTATAATGTCATATTTAAACTTAATAATAAGTAAATTATATATATATATATATATATATATATATATATATATATATATATATATATATATATATATATATATATATATATATATATATATATATATATATTAATTATTTAATATATGGTAATCGGTGGGGTTCAGTTATTTGCGGTTTTTCCAAAAGTAAAAACCGCACCGCACTGCAATTTTGCGGTTTTTGTAAAAGTATAAACCACACCATCGGTTTTCCCTTCGGTTTTTCAGTTTTTCGGTTTCGGTTTTTGCGGGTTTTTCGGTTATTTTTTGTTGCGGTTCGGTTTTTGTTCATCTCTATTAAAAAGGTAACATACTATCTTTTGTGTTCATATTTAACCAGCAATATTTTTTCACATATTTTACCATTGGACTTATTGTATCTATTTAAAAACATAACATCTATTGAAGAATCAATATACCAATCACACCACGTGAAGTCCTCAAAACATCTTGAGTTAGAACTTTCTTTACATTCTTAAAGTGTTCATTGATAATCCATAAGTCATAAAAATAAAGTATAAGACAATAAAAGTTACCTAAAATATAATAAACAATATGTTTGATACGATTTGGAAAAGTTTGGTAAGGCTATACCATATTTCACAATTTATGAGAATATTGGTGAGGCTTTACCATTTTCTCATTTTTTGTAAGGTTTAGAAAAATATTAGTAAGGTTATATTGTTTTCCGAGCTTTAACGCTGTGTTCTCGAGTTTTAGCATGGAGAGAAAAGAAAAGAAGGAGAGAAAAGAATGGAAGGGAAAGGAAATGAAAGTTATATTTTCGTGTTCCCGAGTCGAAATAAAATTAAAGGAAAGAAACATTTTATGTGTTTCCGAGTGGAAAGGAAGAGAAAGAA
This sequence comes from Cichorium intybus, assembly GCA_023525715.1. Classification (NCBI taxonomy): domain Eukaryota; kingdom Viridiplantae; phylum Streptophyta; class Magnoliopsida; order Asterales; family Asteraceae; genus Cichorium; species Cichorium intybus. The sequence goes on along the minus strand of CM042015.1, from coordinate 10,189,469 downwards.
AATTTATAATTTAGTGTTATTTTTACTAGTAATTTCATTTCCTTCCAAATCCTTCCAAATCGGAAGGAAAGTTAGGAGAGAATATTAACCCTCCAATTCCTTTCTCTTCTTTCCACTTCCTTCCGTAAAAAAACTCGGGAACATAAAAACTTCTATTTTCCTTCCAATTCCACCAATTTCTCTTTCCTTCTCCCGTTAAATGAGACTCGGGAACACAGCGTAAATATCTCTTAAGAGTACAACTCTATTTTTCAAATTTCAAGTGTTCTGAGCCAATAATTTTTCAAACTCGGGTCCGATCATATAATATTTGACCACAATACTTTCATAAACTGAAGTATCAACCCTAATGTCAACTTTTAACTCCATTCACTCTCTTTGGTAATTGCAATATTTAAAATCAATATCCACTCCTTATTTTAATTCTTCAATTTATTCATGTGTAATTTTTTAAAAGAATGTTTATTTATTTATTATTAACAACCTAATATAATAGTTGGGATCCATGATACCTTGATAAGTGAGTGACTAGGTTTTATTTTGAGGATCATAAATACAAGGACTTACATGCATTTTGTAGAACATTAGGGGTTTGAAATGTAAAAATAAAGGGTCACGCGTTGACGACTCACGGGTCACCGCTCACGTCAACGAAGCGCGAAGAGATGCACATGGTGTAGCACCATTTTTCAAACGTTCGTGAAGGCTTGATCGTTTGTTCTTGGAGAACTCGAAATCAGATTCAGATGCACTTTGATTTGTATATTAAAAATTAATAAACCCAATAATTTCTGATCACCGGTCTCCAAAACCTAGAAATTGTAATCGATATTCAGATAAGTTACGTTTTCTGTAATGAAGGATTCTTCGGAATTATTATAGAAGGATGGATCAGAAGATGGAAAAATGTTCTTCTATAGATGATGATCCAGAGAAAAAGCAGGAGGAAAAAGAGGATATTACCGCAGATCCAGAATTTCATAGCTGCATGCTTCAACCTTGTTCCCCGAACTCCGATCCTAATTACATCGGGACCCGCCGCCTTCTACTATTTCGCAAGGCTCGATCCGGTCATCTTCACCGGAAGGTACTATTACGTTTTTTTGCTTTTTTCTATTCTGAGATTTAGTTAGAAACCGAAATTGTTCTCTTCTGACTGTAATCGACATAAATTGATAGAAAAATAGAGTAAATGTGTATTAAAATACAAATTAGCGCCACATACACTCACACAGAGCAGCAACCAGACCTCATTGGAGGATGGATCGAAACATCCTTCGTCGAACTTACAAATTGAGTTCCCAAATCGGCAAATATTATGGTTAACCATCAGCTACATTGCTGTTTCTGTGAGAAATAGAAACACTTACAGTTTCTGGTGTGTGTAGGATTGGAGATGCAACGGTAAAGGCTATGTGGCCTATCGCAATTTCATTACCAGGCTGAATAATCGAGTCAAATTGCAAACTCCGAGCTACCTGAGTAGTCCTGGAACCAGGTGACTGACTTTTTCACTTCAATTTCTACTTGCTTCACCCTCAAATTTCATTTTACAGTAGATAATTAGATACCGATCAAGCCTTCCAGTTGTTTGACAAGCTTCAAGTACATAATCCATAATCATAATCATGAATGTAAGTGTAATGTGAATCATGATTTGCCATAATTCTGACATCAGGTTACTTTACCTGATTCATCAGTGGGCAATGGGCACCATCTTCAGGTCCAGCCTCCATTACAAATGACATAGACACCTGGAGTGCTAGCAGGGTATCGTTTATTCCTTTATTTCTTTATTTCACCTAATATTTTCATTAAATTAATATATATAATCTGATTGATGTCCTTATAGGATCCAAGTGAGTGCCACACACTGAGTCGCACCAACAGTACAATCTCATATATAAGTGAAACTGATCATTCACGTAGAAGATCTGAACCTGCATATTCTTTTGTGGGAATGCATTGCATATTTGATCAATGCAAATCCATGGGTAATTAATTTCTGACATCAATCTTTCTCCAGTTCTTGTTTTTTAATCATGGTAACATTTTTTTTATAATATTTTCCAGTTACTGTTATAAAATTTGGGCATATGAGCTCTGATGTACTTGCATATGGAGCAACTGATGGAACATTGACAGTTTGCAGTGTTTCTGAATCACCTTCAGTTATGAAGAAGTTGATTGGTCATTTAAAAGATGTCACAGGTCGGATTAACTGGTATTTGCCCTTTAGTCTTTTCTTTAATGCCAGTTCTTTTATTTCCAAATATCATAAAATACTGATCCTTTATATTGATTATGAATTTATGATCATGTCAACTTCAGATTTTGACTTCACAATGAACAATCATTATATTGCATCATCTTCATTGGATAAAACTGTGAGAGTATGGGATATACCAAAGGGCCTTTGCATTCGAGTAATTTACGGAGTTGCCCCCCAGCTATGTATCCGTTTTCACCCTGTAAGTGAACACCAACATCAATAAGTTTAAAATGTAAGAAATAGCAACGTACTTTCATTTTTTTTGTGTATTATAGCTTTTTACTTCCATTTATTTCTATTAAAACATTGCACTTTCACTTTTTTTTTTCTTAGGCATTGTACATTGAAAAATCTACCCAATTATAGCATTGTACTTTCAATTTTTAGGTCATTATCTTCTTTCTTTCAATTGCAGGTGAATAATAACTTCCTTTCAGTCGGCAATGCAAACAAAGAAATTTCGGTAATAAAAATTTCACTTGCTGATGACTTATTTTTATTTCTGTTATTTTAAAAAAATTCACAGATTCTATATTATTTTGTACATTTTAAAGTCTCATTTTATATAATTAATGTCTCAGGTATTCAATTTTAGTACAGGAAGATTAATAGATAAAATAGTGGTCAACAGCAAGGTTACCGCCATGGATTTTGACAATACCGGTCAATTTATGTTTTGTGGTGATGCACAGGTGAGTCTTACAAACTGATTTTGTCAAATTTGAAAAAAAAACCCTAATTTATCTAAAAATCTTTACAAATGGTCGATTTTTATTTCATTTTTCACAGGGGTATATTTATACAATTACTGTCAACTCACATCAAGGTACCTTGACTCGGTCCCACCGTGCCAAAAATAGCAGCAAGACTAAATCTGAAGTCACTACTATTCAGTATAGAACTTTTTCTCTAATGACACGTGGCCCTGTTTTGCTATCTTTTTCAAGAGATGGAAGTTTATCTTTCTTCAGGTATTTGTTCGACCTACCGGTTACCGGTTACCGGTTACGATTTACTGTTTACTGGTTACTGGTTACTGGTTACTGGTTACTGGTTACTGGTTACTGGTTACTGGTTACTGGTTACTGGTTACTGGTTACTGGTTACTGGTTACTGGTGTTAATTGGAAAAAATTGCAATTTTTTGTACCAACAAAAATGGTGGGACAAGGGGTTGCTTTTGATCTTTATTTTGTGCAAAAGACGTAAATGCCCTTCTGATAATGAGCGAAAATAGCCCTAGAAAGTAATTGTGTGTTGTTGCAGTGTTTCTTTGGAGTTACAAGGGTATTTGACATTACGTTGCTCACTTAAATTGGCTCAACGGATTCATAGCATCCGTGCTTCTTTTTGCCCATTGCTTTCTCTTGAAAAAGGAGAATTTATAGGTTTGTTTGAATTAATTATTCTTCTTAATTTATTCAAAATTGTATGGTCGATATTTACTCAGATTTTTTTGTTTTTTTTTTTTTTTTGATTGTGAAGTTGCTGGAAGTGAAGATGCATCCGTCTACTTCTATGACTTAACTCGACCAAAACATGCATGCGTTAACAAATTACAGGTTTGTTCTTTCTTTGTGAAATTTGTTTTTTGGAACGTAAGGGTAAAATGGTCATTGTTGCATTTATGTTTTTCCCTTATTTCATTATACAAATTGTAAATACACACTGTCCTTTATTATAAAAATCTATTAAGCCTTACAAAACTCTAAAACAGAAAAAGGGAAAACATAAATGCAACTATGACGATAATAGTCCCTAGACTATATGTAAATACAATAGTACATTTTATTAATTTATTACTATTACAGGGGCATGGATGTCCGGTTATTGGGGTTGCCTGGAATCATGGTGAGAACTTTTTGGCCTCCTCAGATTACAGTGGCACTGTCATTGTGTGGAAGAGAGCAAAGACAAATAGCAGAAAGTAGACATATTACAAAAATACCCTTATATTTTCTTCATCACTATCAAGTTTTAATATCTAATCCTTTCAGATTTTACACATACAAAGAAACTTTCTACTATTTTAACACATTTCTTATATCCAGATTTATCTAAAGTTTGTAAAATGTTGTACGTGAGGAAATATGTAATGTATATTGATTTAATTGTTTTATTTTATCAAATTCTTCGTGATTCTGTTGAATAATGATGTCATTAGAAGGATTTCAAGTTATCTGAAATTGATCTTGTTGATGAAACGCGAAAGGAGACGATGATGGGTATTTCTGTCATTTTACAAGGGCTTCTAGCTTTTATCTTGTCTCAACTGAGTAGATTATTTGTAGAATCATAATGTACTTTAAGTCTTTAATTGATTTGTTTATTATAGCATTCTATGTACCTAATTATAGCAATGCCATTAAAATGCAAAATAATTTCCAATGCTATAATTGGGCAGATTTTTCAATGTATGATGCCATAATAAGAAAAAAATTGAAAGTACAATGCTATAATTGTGTAGATAATTCAATATACAATGATTTAATAAGCAAAAACGTGAAAGTATAATAATAGAAATAAATGAGGTAGGATGCTACAATACACAAGTAAATTAAAGGACATTTCTTTTTATTGCATGTAACCCAAATATATATGATATTGGATCTGTTCCAAAGAGGCAAATCATTTTGCAAAAATCTCACCAGAATGACGATCATACCCTTCTTGAGAAAGCAAATGACAATAACCAGAATGTGATTAAAATGACGATTATACCCTGCTTGAGAAAGCGAATAGATGTGTGGTATACCCAAATCAAGTTTTCCTAATTTGGTCTTTATTGTTTTATATTAACAACGGATACACTCTTAAAAAAAATATATAATGTGAACATTTACCAACTCAACTTCACAAAAATGATTGTTATGAAAGCCACTAACCATTTGTTTAATATGTTTATTTGTGGCGTACGAAATATTAAAATAATATAAGCCATGAAATTTAAATATTGGATGATGCGGATGGTACATAGAAATTGATTACAACATAGTTGTTGATGGAGACACCAATATTCTAAGAGCATTGGGGTTCTATCCAAGTGTCACAACGAAACTCAACGCGCTTTTCTTTAATTATTTATAAATGTCACTTTAGATTAAAAATAATTAAAAGAGATAAAATAATTTTACAATTAACTAAAATTTGTTTTTAAAATGATGTTATGGAACATTAATAAAAAGGGAGGTTTGGTAATTTAAAGACATCAAGTTTACTCACTGAAATAATATTTCTAATGATAACAAACTCTAGGCAAATTATTATTTTACTCGTGATTAAAATTTAGGAATATATATATATATATATATATATATATATATATATATATATATATATATATATATATATATATATATATATATATATATACACACACACATATACATATACACACAAACTGCCTGACTTACGTTGTTTATTTATGATTCAAGGGTTGGATTTGTAATTTGAAACTACTTATTTAATATTAACAATCAAATGGCTCGTAGCCTAGCAGCATCCAAAAGTGTCAAAGGTGCCCCCTCTATCCAAGTGAAGAGGGTTTAGTCTTGTCTAATACAGAAAGGTGTAGCTGTTCTAAAAAAATTTAATATTAACAAATTGCTTGTCGTTTGAGAATGTTTTGATATTTTTTGTTGTTTGATGTTTAATGATTGGATAATAAGTTATTGGAATGAGTTTAGGGATTTATTCCATAAATCATATATGGTTGCTTGTTTCGGGTTATTTAAATCTATATTGATTTACTTGGTACGTTTTTGTTTTCCCATTAACTTCTCACAATATCTCATCGTATACCTATAAAAGCATTAATTTATTCTCTCTTAAGCTAGCATTGACTAACCAAATACCTTCCCACATCCACAGTTCCGGGAATATCCAATCCCTTGATCAAAATAAATTTTCCATGTAAAAAGGTAATTAAAGTTTTTATGTATCTTCAAACTATTGACTATAACATGCTTCAAATTACTCTTTTTATTCCTACCAGGCTTCCTAAAACTGTTGTTACGAATGAAGAAGGTAGCTAGAGTTGATGTTGAGAAGATTGTTTACATTATTATTAGGAAACCAATCACTTCTTGGATGGAAGAAGATAAGAGAACGATGAACCTTGGTTTCAAATTAAGGCCACCCTTAAGCAACGCTATCCCTAATAACGTATGTCACTTTATTGAAGGTTGCGGGTATGCCAATTAGGTATTGTTAATAAGCACAATAAATTACATCTGATAAGAGACTATGAATTCTTCTATGCATTCAAGAATTAATTGTTGGGAATTCAACGATTCCAAAACATATAGGAAATCATGCACAAAGTAAGAAAAATAAAATTTATAATTATAATCCCCAAACATCGATAGAACTATATTAGATCAAAATATTCAATCATATGGTGTTAAAGAGTTTACTATCTCAATTCTAGAGACTCTTATGTCCCAAAACATTAACCATAAATAAGTTATCTCTACATATATCCATATAGAGCTTGAGAGAATGCTACTCAAGTGAGCACCATAGCATATGTATATACTACTTTACTTGCAGGTATTGTTGATGTATATTCTTATCATTATAAGCAAAATATAAGTTTTATGTTAATCTATCTTACATTTGTCATTACTTTTTTATAAAGGGAACACAATATATAATTAGTGCGACTATCATCGATGTAGAATTCTTTAATGATTGGAAATTTGTCTAATGTACTAGCTTGTAATACCGTAATTTTAAATTTATGGTATGGTTGTACTAATTATAATAAAAACGAGATTAGATGAGTTATAATATGAGTTAGGATGGATGGAAACCCAATCTAGGAGGAGTTAGACTTTAAAAAGAGTGTTAGAAACAATTTTGGGTCAAGCGGGGTCGTGTTATAGTCTTAAACATTCAACGAAGTGGAAACAAACCAAACCCGGGGCGGGTTTTTAAACCCGAGTCGAGTTAGACTGAAACCCGGACCGGGTTTTGGAAACCGGGTCGGGTTGACAGACGGAAGAAAGCAGCAGCAGCAAATGGTAAACCGGGTCGGGTCAACCAGCACGGGTCGTGCTGTGCAGGGACCAGGACCGGGTTTTGGAACCCGGGTCGGGTTTTGTGCCGACCCCACTTATTTAAAATCGCGATTTTACCTCATTTGATCATTCTCTCTCGATCAAAAACGCACATAAAAACCTAGAAACGTTCCCTCTTTGTTCTTGGACCAAATTGGAAGGCCAAATCGCGTTAGATTGAAGTGATTTTCGATATTTAGCTTGTTGAAGGTAAGATTTATGATTCTAGCCCTTTTGTATGGATTGATTTGGTTGTTTTGGATGGGTTTCGAGTTGTGGTGAAGAACCACCTATGAATGGTGGGAATTTGAACATATGCACTTGTTTGGATGTGTTGAAATGCTTCTATCTCGAGCTTTAACCGTTGTGACCAAGCTTTAAGCTTGATGGGTTGAAAAATAACATATTCACCTTTTGTTGGTATGAATATGGTTATGTAGGTGCTGGTAATCATGGAAGGATCGTTGTATATTCTAAGGTGTTAGTTTGGATCGTATAGAACTTCAAATCAGGTGAGTACTCTTATGTACTTGAGTAGAAATCTATCTTGTGGTAAACTGAATTTATATGTTAGGGTGTATTGTGATAACCAAATTGTGGAGTGAATTGTTATATATGAATAACAACAACCGAGTTGAGTATACATATTGATCGTATGAACTGAGTAGATGTTAGAGTAATCACATCAACGAGTTTTGAGTCAAGTTATCTAGCCATGAGGGCTATTGAGCTGAATTGGAGTTTGGAGTGGAATAGTTATTGGAGTGGAATGAGTTTATATGTGTTATTTTACATTTGGTATGTATAATGAGATGTTTTGCAGGATAATAATTTATACATATAATGAGATGCGTTACAGGTTAGTAATTACCTATCGACTCTTTTAATTGTACTGTCTTGTGGTTGAGTTGTTTATTGCAGAAAGAGATAAGTTATATGAGTTTATTAAATTGTTAAAAAGGAGTATATGTGAAATGGAAATTGAGTTTACGAGTATTACTGATTATAATACTTATGATTGAATTGATGTTGCTAACATTTAGCCAGAGTTTATAAAGCTAATATGTTAGCAGGTTCCTAATTAAGAGAAGATGGATCTTGCTAATGAGAATATCAAGAGAGGAAGTTGAGGATGTTTAGTGAAAAAGACACGTGAAATATAAATGAGATTACTCACTAAGCTTTATAAGCTTACACTTGAGTTGTATATTGTTTTGCAGGTATCTGTAGCTGTGATAGGGGAAGGCATGTGATAAAGAGAGATGGACAATTTAGAGCCTGTCCTTTAGTTGAATTAGATTATTTGTAACGCCTGGTAAATTTGTAAGGACCTTTTAACTAAATATTTATGCTAATAACATCTTGATCCTTAGTTTGAGTACAAGTATGCCCATTTGGATGTATAATTGTTGAAAATTTTTGGGTGTACTTTGTATGAGAAACTGGGTGTTACATAGCTACCGTAGGAGAATGCAATTGGCTGATAATCAATATTTTTGTTCGATTTGCCAGACAAATACTCTCAACCCATGTCAAGTGTATGTTTTTTTTTTCATTTTTTATAATAAAATTGTAAATATTGTTTTCTAACATTGACTTTTTTATAGGTATAAACTGGTTATTCGAGTAATAGACAATTACGACAAAATAACATGTGTTCTTTTGAATGAATATGCTATCGCTCTTATAGGTCTTACTGTCGACGAATTATTTACATAAAGTTTCTTGGAGGTATTGTTTTATATGCATTTTCAATATATATATATATATATATATATATATATATATATATATATATATATATATATATATATATATATATATATATATATATATATATATATATATATATATATATATATATATATATATATATATATATGTGTGTGTGTGTGTGTGTGTGTGTGTGTGTGTGTAGGGTTAGTGTCGTTATATTTGTACGACAAAATCATATTATTTATAGTTTATAGGCTGAGACGCTACTGATTGGATCCCCAATTTTCTTCTTGGAAGTTTGTGTGGTCAAATGGTTGTGTTTTCAACTAAAATGGATAGATATAATTTGACACCAAGTTATACACAAAGTTTCACTATAACTAAATACTATTGTGACACTTATAATTTGGAAAACTAAACAATCCAACCTAATGCAACACCTTAATGCGGGCCACTTTCTACTCTAGTGAATGTTTCGTCGTATTGTGATGAAGAAAGGCTCAATAGGATCACTGATTATGAATGGGATAATATGGTAGATTTTATGTCGGGGCCATGTATTGATTTGATCTTGCCAAAAACATCAACAACATCAGTATATATTGTTTTCTCTTCTATTACACATTGTTGACTCACATCTTATGGTTTTTCTATTGTTTTGGTTTAATAGGTTGGTTGTCCTAATGATGAAGTTGATGAGTCTATCAACTCTATCGATGACGTAAATGAAATAGAAATTGTTTAGGTAGGTTTCGATGGTTTGGTTTTTTGTTTTACTTGATAATGGTATATAGTAATTGTTATTGAAGTTGTTATTGGTGTGCAACGTTGTATATTTGTTTATGTTACCATATATTTGGTAAGTAGCTCCCTCCTTTAAGTAATACAATTGAGCACGTGATTAACATTTAAATTGTGGTGTTTGGTTTAGTCATATATAAATAGTTTTAATTACTTAATTAGTCACTAAGTTTAGTCATTCTTTCAGTTTTTTGTCTGATGAAGGTTTCATTTGCAATTTTTGTTGTTGTTTAATTATTCAATATAGTTTTTTCGGCCCCTGTGTTCATTAGTCGGATTAAATTAAGTATAAATACTTTGTTAGCATCAAACCCTATAAGGGCCTAAATGTAGCTAATAACATTGTGCTTTCAATCTATACGAAATAATAGCACAATGATCACCTAATACGGACGTTGTAAAATTTTATTTTCAAGTAGTTTCATTTTCCGTTAACTAACCAATTATATGTACATTGGTTTTGGTTCAATTTAGGCTGTTATTAGATTAAGTGGAATAAATATTTAATGAATGATTGTAGTTTTTGTACTACAACATGTTATTTAACCTTTATTTTTTTGTTGACTGCGGTGTAGTTTTATGAATCCTTTGGCAGGTTCAACAACATATTTGTAGTCACACCATGATTGCATGTTGTGTTATTACGTGTGTACTCATGAATTGAAGTTGTAGGGAATTTTAATGTGAAATGTCATTGCATCTTGACAGATACTTGGGGTAGTTATTGGATATCCCCTTAGTCATGCGTTCTTAATTGACACATGTTCTTAGATCGTAAGTTCCTTTGAGTACTGCCCTCACTCCCCTTAAATGGTGTATGCGAAGTCACTTTGGTTATGCTTTTTTGTTTCTAGACAGGATTAGCGACCTTGTAGAGAAGTCCAACAAGTTAAAAACGAGGCACGTATGGATGTGAGTATGTTGATAGAGATCATGTCCCGATGTTCTTTAAATACATTTCATGTAGTTTGTTGTGCAAGTAAAGAGCTCGAACAATTGTCATATGCGCAGTATGTTGTCGAACTACATAAGCAATGTACCGATATGATACGACTGTCATTCCCTAGGATATGGTAAGTGACTATTTACATTGTTTGCTTATATGTATTGTTACTTTCTTAATTGATTTAAGTTAACATTTTTTTATTACTTTATAGGCCTGTATGCACTGTACACTGGCTTATTGTTTTTTTAACGAAATCAAGGACTTATTGAGTACGCCACATATAATTTTGAAATATTTGACATACAATCATGCACATGGCGTCAAGTTGATCGCATTAGGCTGCCTTTATTTTGTTCTCCAGCCAATGACGAAGCAGTTGTTGTAAGAGGTTGTGTTTACATGCTCTTAGAGAGTGACAAATATTATGAGATCAATGCATATTTGGTGATTGGATAATTCTTGATTCATCCAGGCTAGTATCTGTTTGATGTGTTTTATACTTCAAGAAAACTGATGAAACAATATGGGAAACTGGCATTTGCTTGTCAGTATTTTGATGATGACTGGGATGCTTGGGTTTTGATGGTTGATGATTTGTAGGTGTGGTTTACTTTTCATAATGATTTCGATATGGGGACTTTGGGGTTTGATACTTTGTCGGTTGTATGCAATCAACGATTATATCAATTGTTTATGTTTTGGTCTGATTTTGAACCAACCAACTTGACGAGTAGATGAAGTTTTTTTTCCTATGTTTAAACCGTTTCACTGAATTTTGAATTTCATTAGTTGTTTATATTATTTTGTTTATACATTTTTTCTTTGAAACACTCTTTTTCCTAATTTGGGTTTGTTGGTTGTATTTTGAAGATTGAATGCAAATTTTTCTATGTCTGCAATTGTGATCTTTAAGTTTATAATATATATTATTGTAAACCACATGCAAACCCATTCTATTAAGAATTTTGTTTTGACTTTTCTAAACATACTCTCATTATAGTAAACAAAATGAAAGTATAATGCTATAATTGGGAAAATATAAAATGTTCCTCTCGATAAGATATTTGAAAGTGATCAATTCACCTGTTGATAATGAGTTAATATGTATTAAGGATGACTATTGGAAAACGTATTGTGCATCTGCTAATAGAAAAGTGTATGAGTAAATGATGTTATATTTTTACCCTATGGGTGTTACCCGGCCCTGGACAAGTAAAAAGCTAGTTATATTATATTGTTGTTGAGCTTTTGGTGTGTTAATTATGTATAATATTCGTGCAATGATTTTCCCCAACCACATAAGTTATCTTCTTTTAATGAGTTTCAAATGTTCTATTGGGATTTTATATTGACATTGGATTGTTGATCATATCCAACGTCTCATTTGGCGTTTGATCCCGATAATGTTTGATAGGCTTCCTAAATCTAACATATTTTCAAATATGTTAAGAGTAGGAGCTTAGATTGAAGACTTGAAGATGGAAAAAGCTTTTGGATATTTATACTACTTTTGGATTATATGATGTTTAGATAATGTTATTATTATTATTGTCTCCTGATTTATTTGTCATACCATGTACACCTTAATTTTTCAAAAGAACCGGAAATATTTGAATGTTAAAACCTTATCTATTTAACTGAGTTCCAAAGATTAATCAAATGACTAATTCAAAGTTACTCGTACAGAGGGGTTTTACATATACAAAACATTGGTATAATAATATAACAAAATTATTTATTTAGTTCGAATAATAGAAACATAAATAAAATAATTGAGTGGTTGTTTTTAATGGAATTAGGCAAGTCAATACGGTTGGGATGTGCCATTCTCCTTAGGATATGCTTATCCCAAATAAATAAATGAATAGTTGGTGGCCATTATCAAACTCTTGAGGAAGACAACAGGCATAGTTAGACTTAGCTATATTTCAAGAAACACATATATAAATGCCTTGTGTCAAGGGCATTTTTGGTATTTCTCTAAATAAAAAATATACAAACATTTATGCATGAGGTACATGTGGATCATGGTATGTGACGGTTTGGTTTGTAATTTTGTATCATCGGCTAAATATTTTTGTTCAATGAATTTAATTAATTTTTATGGTGTGAAATTGTGAATGCGAGGATGATGTAATTTAGATTTACGTTATATAATTTTAATTAAAATAATATTGTGACGTTTTGATATTTATAAGTGGTTTTCATGCTATTAAAATTGTCAAGTATAAATTAAGATCAATGATTTTTAAAAACATATAAGTTGGGTTTACTTGATGAACATAGGAATCATGAAATGGTAATTACAAATGAAAGAAGAATTACATTCAATGTTAACAATTGTTTGCAAAATAAATATATACAAACATACTTACATACATACATTTCACGTATATTCTATAGTTACCAAATAAAGTTTCCATGGGCATATCCATGAAATAATAAAATATATATTTTTATAATTAGTTTTAGAACATTTTCGTTTTCGAATTATTCTATATTAAAGCTACGTATTTGTCATTATTAGGAATCCATTAAGGACATTGTTCCATGATATTTCTTTATTGATATTTATTAAATTATATTGTGATGTAAATTAAATATTATTTATAATATAATCAAATTAAAAGAGAGACGATGTATATGTATTTTGGTGTTAGGTATATGTATTTTGGTGTTAGAAATATTAAACGAGTTAGGTCAAGTTGGTGATTTAAAATGGGTTTGAAAGATATATATACCATTTCAAATGTTCCTTTTAGATATGGTGCATTATTATTATTATTTATCTATATATTAATCTGCGTAATTTATCCCATGAAGTGTACTTTTTTTTTTCCGGTATGTGACACGCGGGTCGGGTCTGCGCAACCCGGTATCTGTGGAGGGCTCTACAACCTTCCACCACTTTTCAATTTCCACTCGCTTGCACTTATTGGTTTTTGCGTCTTTGTGTATTCTAAATTGAGATCCGCCATCGCCGTTTCCGATCATCGTCCATCCAATATCGAAAAGGGAGAAATTGCAATCGAGAAGTAGAGAGATGAGAGAATCAGATGCGATAGAGAGTAAAAGGCAACAGATTTCAGAAACGAAAATGAGTATAGTAGCAATCGCAAGCACGCACGTACACACACGTCGATCCGGTGTGTGCGTGAATCTGAGATCGATAGAAGGGGGAAATCGAGAAGGGAGGGATAGGTAGAGCGAGAGAGATAAGAGATGGAGGGACAGCAGCGATGATTGCTGTCGGAGAGAACTGAAGTCGACGCCGCCTTAGGCGGTGGTTCGAGGAACGACGACCACCGGAGATCCACAACAGTAATGTCGAGAAGACAAGGCCGATTCTGATCTTGTAGTTTGCGATTCCAGAAAAAAATGGAGACGGACAGCAGCCTTGGTTGCTGCATGTTTGATTTTTGAAGAGGGAGCCACCGCCAGCGGCGATGGTGGGTGCAGGTGGCGATAGGTGGTGCGCGTGATCGTCGACAATGGCCCGGTGGTGAAGGCCGGTGGTGCTTGTGGTGCTGTACAGGTCCGGTTTGTGCAGAAACAAGTCGAATGTTTGGTTTCTTTGCGAGATTTGGGCAGAAAGCGAAGGTAAAAACCTAACTCTAAGTGTTATTGTTCATTAGAAGGTTAAGAATAACTTAATGCATGTCGAATTCAGCGTTGTTTTTCTGATTTTATGTCTCTATGACTTCAAGAAGTCACCGAAAACTGGCTTAGCATCGTCCTCCTAATAGGCCGTGTCGTCGGCTTTTACACGTAAGTCTCGATGACAATATCAGTTTGATAATTTCTAATCGATTTATATCCATATATTTGTTGCTATACACTTGAATAGTTGAATAACCTAAATCTATGAATTAGTTGCTTTGTTTGAACCTTATTTCGTGCTTCTGTACTTTGTCAATAGTGTAGCCTGGGGTGATTTCAATCGATATGAGATGCGTTTTGTTTATCTATGAATTCGTATATTTCATATATGTTGTCTTTTGGATTATACCTTTTTCCATGGAATTGGCTAGAAATAGATGCAACTAAGCATTGTACATTCTTGATTCTATATGGGGCTCTATTTGCAATATGAGAAAAAGAATAAAATGTTCTAACATACTTTTTTGCTATCAATTATTATGGACATATATGTTGAATCTATTATATATTTAGCATTGATCTAGGTGATAGAAATAATTAAGAAGATATAGACAATGTAGTTTACATATTAAGTAGCACAAGGTCCATATTATTTGTATATCTGGATTTAAAAGAGGAAAATCGTGTATGATTTGATTACAAATTTTCAAAAGACAAACGCCTCACTATTTTGTTATATGCAAAGAATCTTGACCAAAAAATTGTATGGATAGAAACCAATTGGTACAGGGTGCGACCATTTAAATGCTATGTCTTATGCTGTATGAAAAATAGCACAAGTTTGTGAACATGCAATGTAGATGTACTTATATATCGATTGGTATATTTCTTGATGATAATATATCCTATTGAAACAACATATCAATAAAAATGGATTAATCTTTTTTTTTTGTTTTTCTATTTTCTTAAGATATTGAGTATGCTATCTGGGTTTTGCAGGTACATTCAGAGCTACCAGGAAAATGAGAAAATGCACCATAGGTACTAAACACACTCTATAATGGTGTCGTCTATTTTGAACATGGGAGAGAGATCAATTCCTCCTTTCCATTAAATAAACGAATATAAATTTCTTTTTGGGATTAATATGCTTTTTTATGGTGGTCAATGGAGCTGTATTTGTTAAGCTTTTAAACATCTTTTGTCACTATTCATAAAAACACCATTTTCTGGTTGTGCTTGTATTACTTGCATTCTTTATATATTATTCTTTAACTAAAGAAAACTAATTTATTTTTTTTCCTATTAAGTGATGTCTGGATAAATGGTTTTCAAGGTCATTTGAGAAAAAATCATGGCAGGAAAAAACAAATGTAGAAAATTGGTAAAATGCTTGGCTTAACGGCTCTAGATGTCATTTAAATGTTTACAACCCTTAAACCTTGTAAGCATATCGTTTAAAAATATTATTAGCTTAAAGTATAGTTTTATAATCATATAAAAGTTGGAGAAAGGCTATGACATGTCATCTTGGCCAGTTTTGACCCCAGATTTGAAATTTATATATTTATATATATTGACGTGTCTATTTTTGGCATCTCTATTGTTCTAAGATGATAAATGTTCATGAAAGCGTTCCACTGTATATGCTAATTTGACTGTTTAGATTATACAAAATGTAGACTTCTGAATAAGTTGTTTCATTTTAATTAGCTTACTGATATCCCTAATAAGTGCTTCGGGTGTTTAGATTGCACAATATAGCCTCTTTTAAAAACAATTTCTCAATTTATTGCATTTTGCAATTGTATAGGTTAATGCAAATCCAAAACACCTTGTAAGTTCATAGTCATTATAGATAGTTTGACCTTTTAGATGCCTATGTATCACAATTTTTGGACAAAATTACAGTTTTGGTCCCTATGGTTTACCAAATCTTTCACATTAAGACGCTCTAATCTACATGGAGCTCCAGTCTTGATTTCACCCTGTCGCAATTCATCAAATCAGATTACAAGAAATAGTCAGCGTAACAGATTTTTATTTTTTTTCAAATTCTTACTGTCGCCAATCCAACAGAAAGATCTGCAATGAAGGTATCCTCAGTTTCACCACTGCAATCAATCAATATATATATATATATATATATATATATATATATATATATATATATATATATATATATATATATATATATATATATATATATATATATATATATATATATATATATATATATATATATATATATCCAAAATCATGGGAAAGTTCAATGGAGGAATTTGGTGGCTCCCTTAACGTAAGAAACATAATTATTTTCTAAATTTTCTCTTTCCACCTTTTAAATTATCAATTTATGAACCTTCTTGTGATTTATTTTTTATTTATAGGTACCAAGGAAGTCATTTTTACAAAGTAAAGCCGTATGGGCAATGATATATGCTCATTTTTGTGGAAGTTGGGGTCATTATTGCTGTTTGTCGTGGCTTCCTACTTATTTCAGGTTAATAGTTATTAATAATTAAACATTCATTTCTATGCATTTTAGTACAAAAGTTATATAAAGGTTTCATTTTTATGATATGCAGTGAGGAGTTAGAATTAAATTTAACAGAAGCTGCATGGGTATTTCCGTAAATCAGCGTCTTTTTTTTTCGTTGTTTACAGTATTTTCATAGTTTTCTTGAATTTTACAGACATCCCAAAATGAGTATATAAATGGGATAAAGGGTGTCTTTTTGTGTTATGAGCACCTTTCTCTTTTATTACAACATCCTACTTTCAATTTCTTCCTATTATAGCAATGCACTTTGAAATTTTTACCCAATTATATCAATATCATCTAAATACAAAGCAATTTTTACTGCTATAATTGAGCAGATTTTCAAAGTACAATGTCCTAATAAGAAAAAAAACAAAAAATACATTGTTATATTATGTAGATTATCCAAACTACAATACCTTAATAAGAAAAAACTGAATATACAATGCTGTAATAGAAAGAAACGAAAGTAGGTTGCTATAATAAACAAACAAAAAAAACTACATTGTTGTTTCTTGCATTTATCCCTATTAATTACACAAATTCCTCAATCCAGGTTTCTGTACTTCCATCACTAGCTTAAAGTTGGATGCTATTTTGTTGTCTTTTTAATTTAATAAATTGTGGGAGTTGATTTTTTTATTTTTTTTTCTTTTAGGATCTCAAGGAGCTTTTCAATCAGAAGCACTCAGGTTAATATTCACACTGTCAAATAACGCATTATTTTTGGTATCATAAAAACCATTTTGATTACCATGAAAATGTTTTTTTAGAGATTTCTTTCATGATTTGCAATAAAAGTCAACATGTTGTGGTGATAGGATACAGAGCTGTGGTTTGTGGAATGGATCCAGTGTGTTGTGAAACACCCTCCTGGATGGAAAACGCAAATGTTGACCACGGCTTTCATATGCACTTTATAAAGTAGTTTGAGCTTATAACACTTCTTCTTCCGACTTTCCCCGACCCACTCAACGAGCTGCGCCACCTACAGAACTGACGGAACCCGTGCATCGCACGGGGCCCCACTTGTTAGAAATTAAATATCGTATTTTCTAGCCCCATTAAAGTTACGGTATTATTTAAATACGTCATATGAACCGTATTTTATATTTAAAGAAGTATAACTCAAAGTCATATCTATTTGTCCATTATCTTCGTTATAAATGGATTATCAATATGTAACGTTCTCGTATGAGCTTAGATGAAATAGTTATTTAAAATAAATTTTCAAATCGTTTTTAGCGATCATCAATCTTTTAACATCGTTAATTGCAGAATTTAATCCCAAAAGACAAAAGTCATTGGTAAAATTAAAGGATCTCAAGTGATACATGTGTACAAAATGAAACATAAACATTTAGTATAAATTAAACAAGTTACAACAAAAGTATCTTAAATACAATGTCTTCACTAATCTCTAACCTATAACCTAAGTACATGTCAAAATATAGGTTAGCCTTGGAAATCCTAGTGATATTGCCTCATTTATACATATAATTCGGACAATATCGAGTGCCTAAACACGTGTTTTTGGTATAATATCAAGATAAAAGGTACTTATATGTTTAAATTACCAAAACACAGGAAAATGGCTTTGCGGATAAAGAAGGAGCTGAATACGAGCCTGAAAGTGAACAAAAGAAGTTGAAGGCAGCGACAGCTAGGATCGCGACGCGATCCCCTATAGGGTCGCGACGCGACAAGTGATGACACGGTGATGTAGTGCTGACCAAAAAGATCGCGACACGAAGGAAAGATGGCAACCCGACGAGATCGCGACCCGATCTTCTTATGGATCGCGACCCGACTCACCAACCACAGTCCACAAAGTCAGAATAGCGGCCGACTGAGTCACGCATTTCACACTGGATCGCGACGCGATCCCCTATATGGTCGCGACGCGATGGGGCCTGGACAGCAGTATAAATAGAGGCCTTCTCTTGTTGTTTGAGACATCCAAAACCAACCCATAAACACCTACACCCCATTACCAACACCAAACTCGGGAGTTTGCCCACTGCAACTGCCAGAAGGCTTGGAGGAGACGGTACGGTGCGTATGGAATCGAGAGCTTGAAGAATGTTCGGCCGGGACTTCATTCGGTTTGCTTTATATATGTTTAGCATTCTACTATGACTTCCTAGGCCGTATTCTTCAGATCATGTTATATTTATCTGCATTATTCATTACTTAGATTTGAATACTATCTAGTTATGATTTGATTGTTATTTATCGGATATTGAACGTTTTATATTTTATCTTGCATAATTTATTTGACTATCATATATGTTAAGGAACCTTCCTTTTGGACTTATTGCTGAGTTATTTTAGTCTAGAGGACCAATCTGACTATATGACTTTTATCATAACTGTGCTATGACCATTAGACAGATATGACTAGTGATGGACCAAATCCTAGGGTTAAGTCACGAAGGTAGGAACTTATATGTGTATGACAAGTTTGTACTAGAGGACCAATCTGTACAAACCATTTTGATTTTCATGACCATTGAGATCAAAAACTCGAATGAATCTTGTATGATACGAACCAATACATGATTATTTGGAATATGTAATTGCATGACCATTGCCATTAATGACCTTATAATCATAGGATTAGGTAGTTGGACCAAAACATCTAATCACTCTAGAAATCGATATTTAGCTTTCAATATCCATTGCACTAATAGCATATCAAACATAACTAGATGGTTGAATCGAATCTAAGTATAAACGTTTACTTTTATGTTTTGTAATTTATATTTATATTTTCCGATTCTAATAAACTTTTGCGTTGTCTCTTGACACGAGTCAATGCATTATCTCAAAACCCCCTCCTTTTTAATTACTGTTTGCTTGAATAATTGTTAATTAATAATTGAATTTCTTAACTTGAAAATATCCGTTTTCCCTTGGGTTCGACAACCCGGATTTACCATTACTATACTACAACCGTTTAGGTGCACTTGCCTAATTGTGTTGTTCTATTCATACATGATATTTCCCTGTTTAGAAATGTAAAACTAATGTGAAAACCAATTGTTAATATCATATATACGCTCGTAACACATCAAGCTTTTGGTGCCGTTTCTAGGTATTTTATATGTATGTTTGAAAACACATCACCTAGTGAGTATACATGGAGTGAACCCTTAGAGGGTAAAGGATGATGGCGATCATCCAATCTCAAGATCAAACCTCCCAAAACATTTTCCAAACATAAATGATCTTATAAGACCAAACTTCATATTTCAATATCCACAATTTACTAAATAAGTGTTAAATCAAAACATTAATCAAGAACTTCAATAACTAATAAGTTGTGGATAAATAACATAACAATGATCAATGCCAATAATCTTAAACAATAAAGTAATGCAATGCATATGCAACTACTCCCAATTCTCAAGTCAATCTCGAAGTGCAACTCACCTTGGCTATGGGTCAATATATTTCTCTCGCCAAGCTATACTTATAGCAGGACTCGACGGGATTGTATCATATGCTCAGGTCCAACTCATCTTTGGCTATGGGCCAATACCTTTCTCCCTCCAAGTTATCCTTATGTCAGGCCTTAGTGGGATCATATCATATGCCTATGGCCAACACCATTCTCCTACCAAGCTATTCTTATGTTGGGCCATAATGACACCATATCATATACACATTATACTCTAAATTCGAGGGAGCCACACTAAGAATCACACAAGGGGTAGCTAGCCACCATGCACAAGTGAGACTTATCCAGAAAGCAAGCTCACAATTGTATATTCATCATTTGTCTTATCATCCTTCTAGATATCCATGAGTGTCACTCAAAGTCATAACCTATCCTAAGTAAATGCACGAGTAAGATGCCCAAACCATTTCAACTTCAAAACCAATTCCCATTTCATAACAAAACATCTTCTGGAATAAGTTTTCATGGAGCGTATGAAATACTTATATTAGAGACAAAGCACATACGAGCATACTAATGAAAACAAAGCCTGAAAATAATTAAAATGCCATATATGGACATGTATCTTAGTATAACTCACTATTGTACTTCTAGCCTCTTCTAATAACCTTGAATACTCTTCTAGTGTTGTATGAACACTTTTTAATCACATGTGGTTGATTTATGAACCATAAATCAATGACCAAAATAAAATTGGAGTCATAAACCGTACTTCTACCTCAAATTATTTTAATCCAATCGTTGACTAGTGTATAAGTAGTAAAGATGCTATGGTATCAATTTAAGCTAAATTGAGAAAAATAAATTTTTGTGTTTTACGCAGACTCAAACCCTAGTGGGATCACTTTTACTTGGGCAAAAACCGATTGGGTTCAGCCAGTGCTGACAGGAACACCCAAGATTTTTTTACTATGTTGCTCATTCCACTCATATTGCTTCCATACACATCCAAACCATAACCACACACTAAAATCAATGAATTTTAACGATTAACATACTTTATTAAGTTAATTTCACATATTTCAATGCTCTCATATCATCAATAACACCATTGGATCATGGTTCAATACGATCATTTGGATAACTCGATTTTTGTACCTTAAAACTTGAAAATGGTTGCTAGTTTGAGTTTTCATCCATGATTTGCATTGATGGTGATATGAATCAATTACTAAAAAATATAATAAGCTTAACAACATCCTCACACAACATATATGATGCATATGTGATGGTTTAATAACTTTAAAACTCTCAACACTTGTTTAGGAGCAATAGATGTTACTTGAACTTCCAGTGAACCAAAATCTTCATATCATGTTTAAATCCTCACCATCCAGGAATCAAATAACTTGTCTGGGAGGTTTTTGGTATTTATAAATAGGGAATTAAACATCTAACCATATTCAACAAGTTCTTGCTAATGGTAAAAAAATGGGCTTTAAATGTGGGGGATGTTCTTATTTTACCAGAGGGATTTGAGATAATAATTTTTGCAAACATTGATTTCAGTTGAATGGTACAAAGTGGCTTTGAGATAATAATTTGATCCAGAGGTTATGTAATTACATTCCACTCATATTGCTTCCATACACATCCAAACCACAACTAGTTTTGCAAACATTGATTTCAGTTGAATGGTACAAAGTGGCTTTGAGATAATAATTTGATCCAGAGGTTATATAATTACATTCCAATGGTGAACCACTAATTGAATTCATATTTGAACTCACGACATCCATTTAAACATTGGAATTACATAAAGGATCAAATCATGGACATGAATCATACTTACATAACTTATAATTATGAATTTTTGAATCTAGTGAAACTAATCTAAGATAGAGTACAACCCCATGAGATATTTAGAATCATAGAACACCATTTCATTCAGTTAGGGTTCCAAAATCTTTATTAAAGCTACTAATCAACATTGAAATTCTCCAATGGAACAATAAGTGATGTTTAACACCAACAATAGATTTTTTTGACTCAAAATGAGTTATAAACACATAAATTAAGGTTTATCCAAATACTCAAATCATATAATGGAGCTAAAATTTGGATTTGTCATTGATGGAAATATGAAAGCTTCAAAATAGCTCATGGATTCACTCACAAGCATTGTCGAAGAAGATTGATGCTATAATAATTCTTTAATAGTAGAAACTAACTACATCCTCAAGTAATCCATAACATATATACATAAATATATGGATCAAATTCTTGAAACCACATGTTGCTAGAAGAAGGAGGTAAAGAAGATATACCTTCAAATGTTTAAACAAGTTGATATGATATTCTAAACTTCAAATACAGTTCAAACTCTGCTTGAAACTTCTTTTTTGGGTTTAAAATCACCCTTGACATCCCTTTAAGCTCAATGTTACATTCAAATGCGAAAGGGAAGGAGGGAAAAGCCTTTTGTTTTCTAATTTTTTTCTTAACGACATAAATGGTTCGTCGTTAGAAACATTTCATCATTTCACCTCAAATTGCTCTAATAACTTCCATTACTTCTCATTTAAACTTAGAATGATATTCGTAACATTTCAAGTCTCATCTAATTAAATAGGTGGGCTATTTCAAGTTTATCAAATTTGCCAATTTTGGTCCCTCATACCAGAATTTCCACAGATGACATATATTAATCTATCTAACTTAGAATTGCACTATAAACCATTAAATATGACTTTATCAACAATTAACTCCCAACATTTAATTAAATAAATATATAATTAAGTTTGACAACTTTGGTAACTTATTCATAAAATTCTCATAATGGCATCCATCTATGTTTGTAACCTAGAAATTCTAAAATTAACTTTTAAATATTATTTTCCTAAGAACTTAGTCACAAAGTGACAAAATTCAGTTCAACCATATTTGCTCTTAAGTTTCACAAGTTTGACAAATTTAGTCACTCAATATTGAAATCTCCACCTTAACATTTATTTAACTTTTACTAATAATAGCGTGCCATACGGCAAGCCTTCCAGCCAGGGCCGACCATGAGATTTCATAGGCCCTATTCAATCTAATACAAAATAGGCCCTAAAACTTGAAAGATAAAACAATATAAGCAATAGGATACTATCTTTTCATTTTCCATTGCAATATACGTAAAGTTAAAATTTCATTCAAAATAATACACAGAAAAACTTGCTACGACTAAAAACAAACAATCTTTCTCATATTCGTACTTTACCTCTTCAAAAATCTATAACACCGTCTCACGAAAACTAAAATTCTGTAAAAATAAAAATTAGAAGAGATGTAAGTTTGTATATACCAGAAAGAATGAAGCATAAAAAATAAAAATCTTAACATTTATCTCTTTAACAGTCAAAATCAGAAAGCATGGAGCATAACATACCTCTAACAATGAAGGATAAATGCAAAATCAGATAGAAAGATTGAACCCAGGGGAGATTAAACAATCAAAATCACAGACCTGCATATAATTTATAACAAATTCGTGATTTAGCCATACCTCATTAAACAATCAAAATCACCAAGGCGAGATTAAACAATTGTATTCATGCCTCTGTAATATCTGATAGAATTGATATTAAATTGGAACTTGGAAGATCAAGAAAATCCGTATATTGATTGAAGGTTCAAAGCAAGGCTACCTTGTTGTTAAAAGTTAAAACCGAGATGGAATTGGAACTTGGTTGAATGAATTGAAGTTTAATTTGTTGATTATGAAAATGAAAGTTGTGTTTTTTTAAATTTAAGAACCAAAGATGTAAGAACCGATAGAGGATGGTATTGGAAGTCGGGAGAAAGTACTCAAATTAGAGTTGTTGGCAACTGGACTTGAATAGTGGAATCGTTGCCTCATGCCTACATCCACGCACATGACTGAAAATGAGGAGTGGGTTCCAATCGATTTCATCATTCAGTCCTAATTTCCCACTTTCCATGTGATAGCAGGCGGCTTAACAAATTTGATTTGATGAATAACCTAATTAAAAAATGGACTGAGCGGACATAGGCTAAGAAATGGGCCCCATGCAGAGGATGGGCCATGTTCAAAGGTACCACATAAACTTGCTTATGGTCGGGCCTGGTTCCAGCCCGCTCTTGGGAACGGTCTCTAAAAACCAAGGTACGACCCCCATTCCAGGCGGCAATGTTCCAACCACTGGTTGGACTTCCAGCCTGGCCTGAAGAGGTCATGAGCAAGACAGGAGGTGGAAAGGTACCTTGCAGCGCGCTAGCCTAGCCGTACGATATCAGTACCTGATAGAGATCGTGCACACACCACGTATCACACCTGAACCAATCAAAGACATGACAGGAGAAAAAGGGCTGATCACCCAGTCAACTTTCTTGTCCCCTCATGCCACTGCAGGCGCCTTATCGCCAAAAGCGAAACCTACCTCACGTATATAAGCCCTCATAGGGCAAAGGGTAAAAGGGATCACTCTTACTCTATCTCTCACACATACTTATCATCTCGCCGGAGACTGACTTAGCCATCAGAGCGTTTTCTCGGGACCTCCTCCCGAAAAACGGCTGACGGTTTATTTTCCTGTGATTGTGATCGTAGACTCACACCTACTTGACCACCAAGATTATCCCGGGAAGATTCCCGGAGTCTGAGTTTGCATCATTGGCGCCATCCGTGTTGTGACATGCAACAAAAACCACATTCTTCTTCTTCGACGATGGTTAATGAAGGTAGTAGCGGTGACAAAAACAAGCACACCAGCCCACTCCACCCCATGACATCCTTAGGAACGGCAGGGACTGAAACAATGCCGATCACACCCCCGTCATATGTAAACCACGCACTAACACCCTCACCAACACCATAGGGAATCATTCCTCCAGCGGCAATAACCTATACGAAGGCTTCCCCGGCCAACAGTACACCGCCCCGTATGTACCATTCAACTATACGTTCACTCAATTCCAATCGACGATTGGTACACAACTTTTTACTCCCCTCAAACACCACTTCTTAATCCGCCACAGGAATTCCTAATCTCCTCACCAATTGGTAGCACTCCGTTGTTGACCACTCTACCTCCTGTTTTCACAACCATTAGACCAATGCCAACAATAACACCAATACCAATCAATACATCCATCCTCATGTCAGGAAACACAACAAACATGATACTTCTGATAATATACGCACAAGCACCGGTGTACCATTATGGTACCCCGTAGTTACAAGCACCGTATATTGCAAGCCAACCGAACACAAATACCCGCAAATATCTATTCGTTAAAGAGATACATGACTACGATATGCCTAACACAGCCGAACTCCCCAACCTAAAGACGTATGATGGGAAAACATGCCCAGACAGCTACATCGATACGTACAAATGGCACATGAAATCTCTTAAGTTGGACGAACGCTTATGGTGCACCCACTTCCCAACAACACTGGATGGTAATGTCGAGTAGACCTGGCAATGGAGCGGGTTTTGACCCTGACCCGCTCCAAATCCATGCAAAATTTATGGGTTTGGATCATTATTTGTGATCCATTTACCCGTTAACGACCCATACCCGTTAACCCTTTTGCTAAAATGGTTGGGTTTGGATCACTATCGATCCGATCCACTAATAACCCGCCCCGTTTAAATTATAATAACATTAATTTATTATTTATAAATTATTACTTTTACAAGCATATATCATACTCAAGAGTCGAGGTCCTCGAGGACTGAGTAGTTGTTCATTCGTCGTTCCACTTCCTAATTCCCGAATATTATTAGACCCCAAGAAGAATAAAGTTCAAAGATGGCTTCAATTAATCGTAACTTTGGAAGGTATAGATTTTCTGAAAATGCATCTCAATGTCTATATTTTCTCATGCATTCTTGCAATTGTAGACAATTGTTTTGTTTTTGAATTGTTATTTCAAGTATTAAGCTTTATATTAACATTTGCTTTATTATGAATTTTTTTATAAGTATTAAGTAAAAATGTGATTCATATTATATGTGTTGGAATGTGTAATTATTGTGTAACTTTAATATCATCAATGGGTCGGGTAAAAGGGCTGGGTATCCGTTGATCCGGTGGATAAGGGTATGGGTTTGATTATTCAAAACCCTGTGGGTTACGGATCGGGTTTGGATTAGCTTTTGGAAATTGCTAAAAGGGTTTGGATCAATGTCGATCCGCTCCAAACCCGCTCCATTGCCAGGTCTAATGTCGAGGCGTGGTTCAAAAGCCTAGCACCGGGTAGCATACGAAAATTTGTAGAGCTAAAGGAGCATTTCCTGAAGAACTTCATGCAGCTATGCAAATACAGAGGTGACATCCGCAAAATAATCGATTGCAAACAACTTGAAGGCGAGATGGTTAGGGAGTACTTCAAAATATTCAACGAAGCGACGCTCAACGTTCCAGGACAAAACAACAACTTGGTGACGGGAGCCTTCACACATGGTCTACTCCTCGGACCATTGTCCACAAAGTTCTTGGGTAAACCTCCAGCACACGATAAGAGATAAAAGAGCGAGTTGAATAATTCGTCAATCAAGAGGAGGGCACGGCAACTAAGGAAGCCCACTTGAAGGTAGCCGCCACCTCCTCAACAAAACTGAACGACAACCACGAAACGTATTCAGGAGAGAGGCGAAATGCATACAGGAAGGGAAGGCTCACAAGGCCATTCAGCAGTCACTTCAGAGAAGACAGAAAACACCGCCGGACGAATGTCCTGGATAGTGGATATCATAGAAAAAACCAAGACCGTAAAGAAGCAAGCAGAGTGACCTCGCGACAAATCCAAATACCGCGAATGCCACCAACGATACGGTCACGACACATCCGAATGTGCACTCTTAAAAAAGGAAGTAGATGACCAAATCCAGCGCGGCAATTTCGCAGATATAGCAAAGAGCCTTCGATAGAAATATCATAGTTTATTTATATTAACTTATTCAAATAAGTATTATCCAATTTAGTTTAACTCTATATATTTTAATTTATTAAATTTATTTTTACTCAAAACTTTTATTTTCATCCAAAAAAAAAATCTATTCTCAAAATACGGATATTACAATTATCCACCTATTTAGGATGATTTGGTCCCCATAATCATTTAAAAGAACTAAAGGTAAGAACTTCCTCAACCTTGATTAAC
The DNA here is from genome assembly GCA_023525715.1 of Cichorium intybus. Taxonomy (NCBI): domain Eukaryota; kingdom Viridiplantae; phylum Streptophyta; class Magnoliopsida; order Asterales; family Asteraceae; genus Cichorium; species Cichorium intybus. Next base: position 10,161,953 of record CM042015.1, on the reverse strand, counting down.
TTAATATTAGTTACTTACTTAACCCGAAACACCACTTTTATAGTAAGTTCTTAATGATAATATTTCAAATTATCATTCAAATCCAAAGCTTTAACTTAAGGTAACATATCCAACATAATTTTCCTTAAGTTTCGTATTTCTAAAATTTTGGTTTTTACAAGTTCATAATAAGGAAGGTTGTCATCATAAACAACTAATGGGTAGTGTTCTTAACGAATTTTAAAAAAAAATTAGTATTTTCACTTTGATTACTTCTCCACATCAGCCAACGAGACATCCTATTTTAATAGTTTTGTCAAACTAACAAACAGACCAACTCAGTGATTGAACTTCAATAACAAGCATCGTTCTTCTCCTATATCTCTTATAAATTCTACTTACTTTCTCATGAAAGGTTAACGTACATAAATATGCTTAACAACTACCATTTTTCCATAAGTCCAATTTGTTTCAACTAAATACGTCATGTCTTAAAAGATTTCCCAATTGTCAAAACAATACGTTCTATAAACATTAAGCATGTAGACAACATATTCGTAGAAAATAAGACACAACCATTTGACATTGATCCCTTATGTCCAAATTAGGTATCACAATTGATTTTTCTTTAAAGTAAAGATTATGGATTTGTCAAAGACGTGACATTTCTCTTTAAAGTAACGATACGGTCACGACACATCCGAATGTGCACTCTTCAATAAATTTTGCAACCCTTCACCTTGTTATTATTTTCATACCATCTCTTTTGAACATAAAAAAATTTGTATTTCTAGAAAGATAAATTATATATCATGAAACTTTAAATCATGAACTAAGATAAATTTAAATACCCAAGTTGCAAGAACTAATCAGGCGACCAAGAACAACACCTAACAGATATCCATCCGCCCTCAGGGTTGTACACGACCCTTCTAATCCCGATTCCCAGATTTCAATCCTAGGGTCAACTATCCAAACAGTTGCAGCATGCACAAGAAGCAATCTCGATGAAATTATACTAAACCAAAGGTGTTTCTAACACAACCGCTCCATCTTCCCGAGAGACAATCCCGATGAACCGAGTCCAGCATTCACAATGCTGAAGAATCGCAGTGCTCCTGCCACCAAGCGAAAGAGTATGTTACCATCCATTCTCTTGCTCAAACCTTCCTGGTCGAACTTTCACACGCGCCACCGCTATTGCTCAACCCAAACTGGAACAACTAACCACAACCTTAGAGGCACACAACATGCTCAGAAAGAAACCCATCAGCGATCACACTCGCCCTCCGTCTGATCTAGCTATAAGACCCCAACGATTAAACCAACCTAAACAAGAGTCCTATCTCTTAACGAAAGATCCAACATCCCGAGACTAGCAGTAAGGCCATCATCCTTCCGACGACACCACAGCGTTGGCAAAAATGCAGCCGCATTCCCGATGCAAATCTGAGCAACCTAAAACACCTAAGCACGCTCAACCGATAACCTTCCCAATGGAAAGAAACGACTGACTACCCATCCGGAAACTTCGTTGGACCAACCCCGCACGCCAAAATCTGACAGCGCATACGAGATAACGAGAGCACAACAAAGCCTGACCGGCTCAACCTCTGATGCAGCTTCCAACTTCACACAACAACTTCTAAACCTCATTACTGTCCCTCGGGGACTCATCCTGAAATTTTGCACCCAGTGATCACCCTTAGAATTCAACGCATAAGTCGACACAATTGTCAGAACCAAACAGGCGTTGACCTCCTAACGACCTTCGGAACAATGATGGCGAAACACCTACCCTTTTCTGCAGCGTACAGAATTGTGGCCCCCGACCAAAATTTCGTACCACGCTCGACTTGAACAAACTCCCACTTGCTCTGCAATAAACACCAGAAACTCGCAAACGCACAATGAACATCCATAACTTACCACCACAAACTGCGACCTCCCATCAATCCAAAACAGATAACGAAGTCTACCCACAGCGATCCATAATGTTGGAGATCCTCACAAAATCGTACAGTCCAACAAAGCACACAACGGAAATATTTCTGTCTCTAACCTAGCAGTTCTCCCCCACTTAGGGTTCGAACCTCTAATAGCTGGCCAAGCAGCCACTGTTGTTCCAACGAACAATCAACCCTCAGTTCACTTCCAAACACACTTATGACAAAGTGTCTTCACATGCCTACTCGGAGATAGATTCTGAATTAACTACCTGCATTCAATACAACAACAGAGAGACAACAATTATTAAAGAGCGACATAACAGAACCATGCAAACCTACCGGCATCATTATATGGGGTTCCACTTCCTTGCTCTAAACTGCTAAGCCCCGTCTTCTACTTCCGGGCCTTCCATCATTCTACAGGGTTCCACTTCCTTCCTTTTTCAACCATGGACAACTGGCCCTGACGTGGCCAATCTGATTGCACAAAACGCAAATACTTACATCCAGCTTACTGTCCCGACGGTAAGGGTCCTCTACTCTACCCGAATCTGCAGGCCAAACCTCTTTACTGATGGTCACCCCGATTCGGAACCTGCCTCTTCTGCCCTAGTTGGGCCTCGAACTCAATTTCCCTCGACACAACAGCAGACTTCATCTCAGTAAAAGTCTAATGTCGATCAAGTGCACAAACCTGCTGATCTCCTTCCTCATCATATCCTAGCACTGAGCCATCAACGCCTTCTCCTTCGTGACGTACTGCTCATCAAACATTGCTAGCATCTCTGACTTGATTGAAGCAATCACAGGAGGGAGCATCTCACACACAGCCCTAGTCACCTTAGCGGCGACCAAATCTCGTACATCCTGCTCGCTCATCTCAAGCCCAACTCGACCCGAGCCCCGAATCATTTCCACTTGGATCAACCTTCCTCATTCTAAAATCCCACAAGAAACATGTTACAACACCTGCATGACACATAACACATACGATTCCCTCGTCTACAGAATTCTTAGGTCCCTTGGGTCTCCCTTCGTCCCAGGTACGAATCATGTGCTTCCAATAGTACGGGCCCTTGTACTACCTTTCACACCTATTCGTACTTATTCCGAAAATCGTCTCGGTTTCCTAAGTCACCTCACTCCCTTCTAAAAGGCATTTCTATGTCATTCATACGACCCTGCATCGAAGTGCCTAACACTCTTCCTAGTCTACTTATGATTTCCACATCTCACCCACACCGTAGAAAATTCTGCTCATACCATCAAGTCGTCTTGCAAACGCATAATTGTACGTAATAAGAATAGATAAACAATCAAATAAATTACCCTACCTTAAAGTCACAACCAAACAAGGAACATTCAGTAAGGCTGGTTCAAGAATTCTAAGGCTATCTGGTCCTATTACATACAATCCTAAACCATTCATTTAACTTCCTAACACTACAAGCATACGTCCAAATGGCACACAACAGACAGCACATAGCAAGCAGCACATAGCAAGCAGCAAACAAGGAAAAAAGGCATCCCTATGATCCAGACCAATTCTATTATGCAATTCCCTGAATGGATCCTTAGCCTACTTCTAGCATACATCATATCATCAACATATAATACCATGGATATATTGGGAATTAAGCCACTTACTTGAACCCCGACCGACTGTACGCATCGCATCTCATTACTTTTAAAATCCATTTATTAATTTAAATTCATAAGCCAGGTATTTGTATCATGTTTCAAACCCCCAAGAAACCAACAATCAAACAAGAACATGCCAAGGCATTTTTCGCATGATACTCCACCTAGCCCCTTTGAAATTTATTTAAAGACGATTTCCCTTTGAAAATCGTTTTAGAAAATCCTCAAATCCTTAGTTTGAGTTTTGAATCACATTCGTATTCATCCAAATCCTTGGAATCACATTTCTATTCATCCAAATACCTCAAACCAAGGCTCTGACACCAATTTGTAACGTCCCAAATTCTGTAATAAAATTCTTGTTTTGTAAGCGGTTCAGATACATAAAATGGGCTGTGATATGGAAACCATTCAATTCAAATTCGGTATTTAAAGACATATAAAATCATGTTTATCAAAATAGTTACAAACGTTATCCAGCGAAAGACTTAAATACAAAAACTTCAGATGCGATACAGCCGCGCCGTGCTCCAGGCTCAAGTCAACAGATACCTAAAAAAACATTTAGGGTGAAATAGTAAGCACAAAGCTTAGTGAGATTCCCAAAATACCACACGATCCATCATATAAATCACATTCATAAAGGTCTTCAAGCTTTCCCTGAACAACCTGGCTTTTGGGCTCACCCCGATCCACCTTGGCTAAGAACTCACAAGCTTGCCCCGTTCCGTCTGTCACCGAATCAACGCATTCTTTGGACTCTCGAGCTTGCCCCGATTTATCCAGCTCTCGAGCTTGCCCTGATCCCCCATCATTCTTCAGTCGCTAGAACAAATCTAGCGACTAACACATAGCAAAACAAAATCCTAAGCATATCGTTTAACCCAGTGTATCCCTAACAACAATCATTAGGTTAAATAACACATGGCACATTCAACTTAATCACCCATAGCTATATATGACCGTATAAGTCTAACTACGTATGTAACATTACCCATAGTATAGTGAGAAAACTCACATGATCCGCCAAGCTAGACAGCACTCCACGCACGTGTCCTCAGATCCCGACAACATGAACTTCCAGATAAGGATAACCTTCACTTAGAAATTCTTCAACTCCAAACAGGATAAACCTCTAAGACCGGTACCTTGAATCTCTCAAAGTTTGACCAAAAGTCAAATAGGTCAAAAAGACAACGGTCAAAGGTCAAAGTCAAAGTCAAAGTCAACGGTCAAGGTCAGCCTGGTATGTGCGAATGTCGCAATATCCCATTTTTCAGAGATAGCATCTCCATCTCCATAGATAACGGCGTTATCTACGCTGTTCATCCCAATTCTTTCCAAAACTCTTAATCCGATAAGCCAAGGTCTTAAACCTTCCAGGACCCTTCCAAGCAGTCACTAGATCCATAAAAATGCAGCCTTTCACATCCAAACATGACCATGCATGCACATGGTCAAGATCCTATTCAAAAAGCCTAAAACTAGCCCAAACAACCATGCAACAACCAAAGAGAGCTTGGATGACTCTCTGAACTGACTTAACGGCTCCAAAAGAGGTATTAGAGACATAAAGTTTTGAACTTTATCCTTCCCAACCAACGAAAACACCAAAAAGGGGGCCATTACTCCATTTTAAACCATAAAATACAACTCAAACGTCAAGAAGAAACCTTAAATCATAAAAAGGTGAAAGCTTACACTTACAAAGGTGTAGAACACAAGGTCTTTGGTGATTCCTTCATGAAGATAGACTCCTTTGCACCAACACCACCTTCTTCTTCTTCAAGAATTCCTCTAAAATGATTTAATGAGCCAAAAATCACCCAAGGAAGCTAGATAGGAGTTTGAGATGTTTCTGGAGCCTTAAGGGTGACAAATGACAGGTACCTAGGGTTTTCTGCCCTTAAATACGACCCAAAACCCAAAATCTAGGATTTTGATGCAACAGCGACATATAGCGGCGCTATCTCAAGAACGTGCCAACCCACCAACAAACCAACAATAACATCGCTATCCTTGCCCATATCTTCGCTATCATTCCTTTCTCATCTTATTATCCAAAACTTAATTCTTTTAAATTGTTCTTGGACATTTCAGGATTAGGTTCGTACGTTTCAAAGATGTTTGGTTCTTCTCTTTTTAACTTCAAGGCAATGACATCTCAAAAAGGTTTATTTGATTTTTAGGCAGTCTCTTATCTCCCCCCAATCCCTTACCTAGTGGTTTAATTTCCAATTTGAAAAGCAAAATCTTTTACTTCAAAAGCAAGCATATTTGTGTAAATGAGTTTTCTTACTAATGTTATATTCTTGGAATAACTACTCATTCTTATGGACTATTCACCAACTTCCACAATAGTCGAAACAATGAATACACCATCATATGGATGCCCAGAAATGATGGACACTTGATTTCAATCTACCTAATCCTAAAAAAGAAGAACGTCATCTAAAAGCTTGCAATTTTGCTAGTTTAAATGATTACACGATTAGGCAAGATAAGGGGTCCAATAGAAAGGTGGTGGTTAACAAGAGATAATACCAATATACATACCTCTCTTGTGCATGCATAAGTTTATCAATAAGACAGCAGGCAAGCACGGGTACACCATGACTATCTATAGACACTGCAAGGAGGGGATCATGGACTTTAAGCCTTCACAATCCTCTTTATACCTTTCTCACTCACTTTCTATCTCTTTCTACCTATTTGATTCACACACACATACATATATATATACACACACACACTTTGTATGTGTGTGTGTGTGAAAGGTTTAAAATGTAGGTATTTCTTAAAAAGGTGTGAAATGTTGAGAAGAAAAGTAATGTGACATGAAATGATGAAAGGGGGTATGCATATTAGCCTAAAGAAATAAACATGTGGGGTTACCGGGTTAGGGGTGGGATGGGTTCCATTATATTGAAATAATAGTTTTCTGTTTAGATAATAAATTAGAGATTAAATAAATTATAAAATGATAGAATAAATTTTATATGGATAAAAAGACGGATACTGTAATTTGTTAAAATCATTGAGATATGAATATTTCAAATGTTGAACCAAAGGTGGTTTTCTAACCAAACCACAAGGACAAAAACTGTAACTTATTCTTCTTGAGTTAATTACAGTTTTGGTCCATGTGGTTTATCTCTTTTTCATATTGGTCCTAGTCCTCAAAATCTCACATATTTGTCCCTATGGTATGCTTTTACTAACAGATGTGGTCCCTCCTTCCGCTAGATATAACTTTTTTCGTTAAATGAGAGATAAAATGACTAATATGCCCTTCATTTTATTTTTTAATTTATTTATTTTAGAATATATATATATATATATATATATATATATATATATATATATATATATATATATATATATATATATATATATATATATATATATATATATATATATATATATATATATATATATATATATTCGGAAAGGAACAGAATAGACGAACTAAACCCTTGACCCTCGATCATGTATGTGATCTTTATCACAATTTCGTACGAATTTTAAGAAGCAACAGAGGAATCAGCAACGCAATCTCTTCGTTTCAGATGCGCTCCCTCTCTGTTTCGATTTGATCTCCCAAGTTTCCTTTTTCTTCTCTCTCTCTCTCTCTCTCTCTCTCTCTCTCTCTCTCTCTCTCTCTCTCTCCTTCCCATGATAACATCACACAACCCTAGCCTCTCGACTTCCAAACACAACCTCTCCTTCGTATCATGGTCTTTAACGATATGGATCGTATACGGTATGTGCCGTCCACTAGAGGTTGCGCTAGGGCATCGGATTTCGTAGTGGTGACAGCATCGAAATCATCTAGGAGCTTCTGGTGCAATTCCTCATTGTCGATGTCGATGATGGAAAGATCAACAGAGCCCTAATCAACGTCGTAAAGGACGGATGTAGGACCAAAACGAGGGGATGATGACTTGGTTTTGATGGCGGCGAGCGATGGCAAGTCATATTCCGGTAGGGTATTCTGGGGTTGCATAATTTCGATGCCCTAAATCCACATTATTTGTATTGAAGACTTCAATTATCCATGACTTATTATTAGTTCATGTCTTCTCACTACGCATTTGTGTTCCTCTGTTAACGTAAGAGAGAGAGAGAGAGAGAGATTTTTAAAACAAATTACGTCAAAAATAAAATGAAAGGTATATCAGACATTGTATCCCTCATTTAATTGGAAAAATTATATTTAACGGAAGGATGGACGAAAACTGTTAGTAAAAACATACCACAGGGACAAATATGTGTGATTTTGAAAACTATAACTAATGTGACAAAGGGGTAAACCACGGGGACTGAAACTGTAATTTACTCTTCTTCTTTTAATAACTATAGATACAAATTAGAAAGAAATAAAGATATCGAAGTAAATAAGATAACTTTTAGTAACGTTATGAGTACAAATTAGAAACATATAAACATATGGAACAAATTGCAAATGTCAATGAGCGAGAGAGTAGTAGTTGGAACAGTAAGACAAAAAATAATGTAGTGATGTATGCACCCTACTGATGCACCTACAATTAAAAATAGAGCCCATTAAAAAACCTAGTTGCTTTTCCCGACATAAAATATCCAATTCACATAAATTCTTCTTTACCAACTTGTGGAATATACATAAAAACCCGTACATAAATCTGGATTTAGAAATTTCAGCTCTGGAAAAGAACTAACCAAAATAATCGTAAATATAAAGAATTTAAAAAGAAAAATGAGTGTCCAATAGATATTGCAGCAACTGAGGCCTTTCAATCTTTTTCATCCCCATGCTTCAAATTTAGAGCGATGAAGGTGAGGTTGAATTCTAGAGAGAGAAAGTAAGAGAGAGAGAGAGAGAGAGAGGTTTAAGGGGGTTTTTAGTTTAGGTCTACCAACTGGTTGTTAGAGATTATACTCCTTTAACCAAACATCATCCTCAACAGCTAGGTAGCGAGCCCGTTTTCTAGAGAGAGAAACGCATACTTTTAGAGAGAGAAAGTGGTGAAGAAAGGTGAAGGAAGAAAGCAAGGCTAGAAAGGGAAATCCATCGAGAAAAAAAAGATCAAATAATAGCTCAGCTGAAACACATACACACACGGACACACATGTATACATATGTATATACTATATATACATATATAGATATATAGAGAGAGAAATTTTCTTGAAAGTGAATTATAGTTCTTTCTTTTGCTTTTGTGACAAAGAGTCGTCATTTTTTTCTGGGTTTTCAACTTTTCATATAAGATAAACACAGAAAGAGAAAAAGACACCATACACATATATATAAAAAGAGAGAGATTGTGTGTGGTGTTTTCACGTGTGAATTGATGGAACGATGGAGAGATTTTGAAAGAAAGTTATGATTTTGATATATCGATTAAATAATGAGTGATCATAGAACATCATCGTCGTCGTCGTCGTCATCATCAAAATATTCACCTTTTTTCATTAAAATTTCAGAACTGAAACCAGTTCTTTCTCTCTCCATCTTTCAATGCTGAGTACTTGTGTTTTCTGAATTCCGGGCAGTTCGGGCAGTCTTTATTGATTGTGATTCTGAATTTCAAGACCCCATATAAATCTGGTCTTGGGATCATCATCCGTGTACATGAATTCATGGAAATTGCATCAGAAAATTGAAGCTTATGTGTTCCCCACAACTACACATCCATGACTTAATTTCAGGTAATTATTTTTATTTATTTCAACTCAAGTTCTAATCGGTTGACTTTTTTGCTTCCATGGTCTATCTAACCATCAAGAAATAAACTTTCATAAATGGGTTTCGTGATTTCCGTTAACCCTTTTCTTCAATCCCAAACAAACTCAAATTAGTTACTTCTTCGTCTTTTTTTTTTTTCGTCAATTTCTTTCTGATTTGTATGGGTGTTTTCTTAAAAAAAAAGTTTAATCTTTAAAGTGAATATATATGATTTAAGAAGTAGAAATGGGTTTGTTTCTTTAATTAACCTTCGATCATATAGATGTTTCAAAGATTCATACATTTTTACATAAATGCTTGTGATTACATGGGCGTTTGTTCATCTTAAAGTTGATCAAATAAAAATGGGTTTGTTTCTTTCAATTTTCATAGAAATGTTTGGTGATGAAACAAGGGTAATTTGGGAATACTGAAAAAAAGTGTCAACAAATTTACCTTGTTTGATAGCAGCAAAACAAACAGGGAATATCTCTACCCGTAACATGTGAGGTTGCGTACACAAACAAACATCAAAGTACTTGTTGCTTTTATGCTTATGTCCTTCTCCCACCATTAATACTTCATCTTCTATCTTCTCAATTCTCATTGTGTGTGTTTTTTATAAAGATTCGATCTTTTTTGTCATTTTAACTGATTCACTTTTATATATCGGCTTTTGAGCCATTATATTTCGTTTTCACCTTGCAAGAATGAACTACTTGGTAAAAGAAAACCTGTGAAGAACCATGGTCTTTTTCACATGATCGATGATTCAATCTCTTTTACCATTTAATGAGTTTAGTTTGATTTATTCACTTTTTGAGCCATTATATTTTGCTTTTCGTTGCAAAAAACACATCTTTTTTGGGTAAATGCTTGCTAGAATTATTACTTTTGTACAAAAACCGTGAAGAACGTTGTATTTTCATAATTCGTTCACTCATTCGTATAAGGTTTTCTTTTTCGCATTTTTTTCAAGAATAACAATTCAAATTTTGTAAAGAAAAGTTAAGATCCTGTTTTAAAATTTTAATCACAAATGTAAGTTTATGCAAGAAAATTCCTTTTGGAAATGGTCTTTTTTTAGTTTGACATCAAGCAATTAGTTTGTTAAATTTCATAAATTTCATTTATTTAAGTTCGTGTAGAAATGTCACATATTGAATGCTCTCTCATGAAGATTCTATCTTTTATATAAAATCGCTTGAGTTTTGATATATTGACTTTTTAAACCAACTTCTTTGACATTTTGATACAACAAATTCCAAAAAACAACGAAAAATAAGCTACGTCATACCATAATTTGGCATAGCTGTTAGGTAGACTTTTTGCAATATATTTTGATAATTTGCCAAAAACTTTAGTTTTTTGTAAACTGTAGTATTTTAGATTTTACTAGAGTAAAATAGTACAATAATTCAAAAAGATTAACCCATTTCGATCATTTTTACCTTTTTAATGATTTAATTCTACATCAAAAGTAGTTTCTTGAATTATCCTTCATAAAAATAATTCAACTTTTACAATATAATGCTCTGATTTCATGCAGAAAATTGAATAAATATATTTGAAGAAATGTCAACTTACATACCAAGTTCAGAAAATGCAAGAGATTCCACTCCAATGCTCTACTTAAGAGAACCTCTACAAGATTCTTACCCATCGGAATCACCAATTCTCGCCGGAAACGTCATGATGTACATGAACTTTTCCTCAGCTTCCACCGGAGAGTTTTCCGGTACACTAGCCGGAGTTTCCCAGCAGCCCAACAGCTGTACCGACATTCCCAACATCGGAGTCCATGATTCCAGTGTTGTCTCGCATCAAGAATTCCTCTCAAGCATCGGCGAATCATGGAGAGACAGTCGGAATCACGAAATGATGTTAATGGATCAAATGGGTAGTCGCAATTTACAAGGACAAAGTCAAGGACAGGGACTATCACTGAGTCTCAGTTCACATATTCCACCGACCGGAATCCAATTCCATTCCGGCGATTACAGAAACCCAAACATATTCTTCCGTCCGGAATCCAGTTCGATGATGCCGAGTTTTCACGGAAGCAATCTAGACTCGATCAAAACGGACGTTTCTCCCTACGGAATCGGAAATGTTTCGAGGGGAATCACTGATTCCAAATACCTAAAATCCGCACAACAATTGCTTGATGAGATTGTCAACGTTGGAAAAGCTCTAAAACAACAAAACTCTAGAAAAGAATCCACGGATGATTCAAAAGGAATCGATGGTGAATCGAAAAACATTATTTCTTCAAATCAAGAATCGAATTCAAACGAACTCTCGGCTAATGAAAAACAAGAATTGCAAAATAAAACAACCAAATTGATAGCTATGCTTGATGAGGTTGATAGAAGGTACAAACAGTATTACCATCAAATGCAGATAGTTGTATCTGCATTTGATGTGATTGCTGGATGTGGGGCCGCCAGGCCCTACACATCACTTGCTTTGCAAACAATTTCACGCCATTTTCGTTGTTTGAGAGACGCGATAAACAACCAAATTAAAGTGGCTCAAAGAAGCCTTGGCGAGACTGATTCCGCCGGACATGGAAATGGAATTGGGATTTCCAGACTGCGGTTTGTGGATCAGCAGCTCAGACAACAGCGAGCTCTTCAACAGCTTGGAATGATGCAACAACATACTTGGAGACCACAACGAGGGCTTCCGGAAAGTTCCGTGTCGATTCTTCGTGCTTGGTTGTTTGAGCATTTTCTTCATCCGTAATCACTAATTACCTCTGTTTCTTATACTGGATTTCTTCGTAATTACCGTGAGTTTAACAATTTAATATTATTTTTTTAGGTATCCTAAAGATTCGGACAAGATCATGCTAGCGAGACAGACAGGCTTGACCAGAAGTCAGGTAACTTATCATACTTGAAAGTGCTAAATGCAAGAATGAGCAAAGTATATTCATTTATTTGTCTATTATAGCATCCTACATTCGTTTCCTTCTATTACAACATTATACTTTAAAAAATATACTCAATTATAGCATTGTAGTTTCAACGTTTTACTTATTAGGACACTATACTTTGAAAAATCTACCTAATTATAGCATTTTAGTTTCAACTTGTTTCTATTAGGACATTATATTTTGAAAAGTATACTCAATTATAGCATTGCAGTTTTAACTTTTTTCTTATTAGGGCATTATACTTCGGAAAATCTACCCAATTATAGTCGTGAAAATTTATGTATTTGGATGACATTTCTATGATTGAGAAAATGTTTTGAAGTATAATGCTGAAATAGGAAGAAATGTAAGTAGAATACTATTATAAACAAATCAACGAGAGTACATTGCTATTTCTGCATCTAACCGTAGGTGGAACTATTATCTATACCTACTCCGATGGCAGCACGAACTCTGGAATTGGGGATTCCGATTCCGATGTTTCCAATTGGAACTGACGAAAAGTGTAATGGGCAGGTCTCAAACTGGTTTATAAATGCGAGAGTTCGGCTATGGAAGCCAATGGTGGAGGAAATGTACAAAGAGGAAGCTGGAGAAGCCGGAATGGAATCGAACTCATCATCGGAAATCGCACCCAAAAACACAAAAGACAACCGGAATCCTTCAGATGAAAATCAAGGAGAAACCGCAGCCTCTGTGTTCGACTCAAAATCCACAAATCAAGCTCACGACATTGAAATGGTTGGAACCAGCAGTGAACAAGGGCGGCTCATGGCGGCAGCAGTGGCGGCGTATCAGATTCCGGTAAGGTTTGGGAATGGGAATGGGAATGGGAATGGAGGAGAAGGAGGTGGTGGTGGTGGTGGTGGTGGTGGGGTGTCGCTCACATTAGGGTTACACCACTGTGAAGATGGTAGCTTACCACCAATGGCTTCCAACCATCATCATAATTTTGGTGGTGGTGGTGGTGGTGTGTATGATGCTGGCGGTGGTTCATCGGTGGGGCCGGAGACGGTTGACTTTGACTGTGTGGATTCAGGTAACCGACAACAGAGATTTGGATCGACTCATTTGTTACATGATTTTGTGGCATGAGAGGAAAATGGTGGTTTTTTTATTGAAATGGCCATTTTGTTAATTTCTTGATTTGTTGTCAAGTAGTGTGGTGACAACGGGATTGAAACGGAAACATATATGTATAATTGTAGAGATAAGATGCATACATATATTTTTTGTCCGGTAATAATGTAGATTTGACTTGTATATTGTCAATTCTCACAAATTGATGGTCATGAATCTGTTGAGATTTTGAGTCATGTAACGAATAAAAGATGGGAAAGATGTAAAATCTCCACTACTTCTTGTTTAGTATTTGGAGGGATAACAAAATTATAAATTGCCATGAAATAATAAGTCGTTAATACACTTGAAATGTCAAGATTCCAATTTCCATCGAATAAGGTCATCAAGTAGTAACGTGCTTTTTGATTTGTGTAACTTCCGTTATTGTTCATTTAGGTCATTTGGTAAAAAAGCTTATTAACATTGGAGAAGACGACATTTTTTCCATTTTACCCCTTTCTCTCAATATTATTTTCGTTTTATTCCCTTAATCATAATTAATTAAGTTTTAAATCTTTACTGTTTTTTTTTTAAATCACAATCTAGTTTACTACACAAACAAAATCGAAACATTTCAAGTCATGTATAAATTTGAAGATGTAAAATCTCCTCTACTTGTTTATGATTGTCCGGTCAGTTCATGGGGCATACCACCAAAAAAGTCCAACGAGATGTAGCTTCCCATTATTGGGGGATAACGTCATACATTTACCGAGGAAAGACAGATCGATTAAACCAACTAAATACATTACATACCCCATTAAGACAATTAAAACAAAAAAAAAAAAAAAAAAAAAAGGTTTCCCAATATATCATATCTAGTTGATAATAAAACAAGTTTTTTACCTACAAAGTCATCCCAACCACAAAATGTACCTCCTACTTTAGAGAAATATCAACAAGGCTTTACACACCGCCCATCATGACCTACATAGAACGCATAAAAGACCATATTAAAAGACTAGGTTACACCAATAGATTAATTTGCATTTTTGGCCCCTGAGTATAGCTGACTTTTTCAATTTTGGTCCCGAAAAAAGTTCTCTTGCAGTTTTGGTCATTGTTTGAGGTTTTTGTAACATTTTTGGTCTCAGTTCCATCTAGACTATATTTTGGGATCAAAATCGCAAAAAAAAAATCAGCTATACTCGTGGACCGAATATACTCATTTTACTTGGAACACGGAGTAAAAACATTACAATAAACTCAAGAGAATTTTTTGAGACCAAAATTGCAAAAATTGGCTAAACTTGGTGATCAAAAAACGTAATTTACTCTTAAAAATAAAAGTAAACTACAAAAATGGTCCCTGGACTTTCTAAATTTTACCGTGTTTAATCCAAAATTAAAACCTCGTCCAATTTTGGTCCTCATTTCAAGGTTTTATATCGATTTTGGTCCTTAACTCAAGGTTCCAATTACCATAATCAATATGAAACTATGAAATAAGGAATTTCAGACTAAAACACAGAAACAATCATAAAGCACAGGTACCATCTTTTGCAAATTGCTCCAAAATTAAAAGTAAACTACATAAATGGTCCCTGTGCTCTTTAAACTTTCACCAAGTTTAGTCCAAAATTAGAATCTTTTTCAACTATGGTCCTCATTTCAAGGTTTCCGATCATCATTTACAGATTTCAATTTTCATATTGATTTTGCTACTTATTCCAAGGTTCCAAGGACCAAAATCAATAAGAAACCTTAAAACAAGGACCGAAACTGAAAAAAGTTTCAAACTCGGACTAAACACAGAAAAAAAATCATAAAACACAAGGACCATTTTTGTAACTTACTCTAAGATAAACTCTACTAACCTTTTATACAACGCGGTCACATCTTGATTCAACCAAGAAGTTTCAAGAAACTCATCACCACATTCTTTAACATCAATCATCTCCATTTCAAATTCATGATGACCACAATATTCATTCCATTCAAACCACATTTTAGCAATCGACTCCTTTTTAAAACAAGTGGTATGATCTTCTTCTTCAGGTGAACCCGCAGCAATCAATCTATAAGTATACACCTTCCTTTCCTGCCCGGGTCGAAAAGCCCGCCCGATTGCTTGTCGGGTAACCGAAGGATTCAAATGCACATCCAAAATTATTATTCTAGAAGCCCCAACTAACGAAATCCCTTCACCACACGCTTTAATTGATCCAAAAAAAACTCTCGCTTCATTAGAATTGTTGAATTGATCCATTGCTATTTCGCGTTCATCGTTATCGTGATCGCCCGTTATCATAAACATCTGTTTTCCAAGACTCCACCCTTTGACTTTCGTGGTCAACCTTAGAAGAAACTTTAAGGGTAAAAGATATTGACCGAAAACTAAAAGCTTTTCACCTTTAGACTCACATAGGTGAAGTAAGTTGAGAAAAAATTTCGCTTTTACCCCTTCTCTTTCGTCTAAATTCTCCAAAAGTTCGTCGATTTTGTGTACATTGTCGTCGACTTTTTCTTTATTTATGTTTTTCGCTAAAGTTTTTAAATCCGGATGGACATAAATCGCGCTTCCATCCGAACTTATCTTGAATTTTCTTGCTAACTTTTTCAATTCTTTAACTTCCCGCTTTTGTCTAGGGGTAAGTTGTAAAAAGACGGAAAAGTCCATGTGTCCGGGAAGTTCATCCAAGAAATCGCCTTTGTAATAATGAAGGACTTTACTTGTCATTTCACGTAAGTCTTCAATAACCGTGACTTTCCGTTTGAAGTTTTCGTCTTTTAATAAAGTATGTTCAACCAACTCATAAAACTCATTATCCGTGCTTTTTTTCAAAAGATTCCTCCTGGATTCAATCGGTACCCTACTCAAGATTCTCCTTTTTATCATCTTGGGATCATCGAGTCTTAAAAATTTCGGGCGAACAAGATTCAAAATATTAAAAACTTCCCGGACATGGTTTTGATAAAGGGTACCCGAAAGTACAACCTTTCTTGGTGTTTGGACTTTTTCAAGTGAAGTCAACACATCGGTGTCTTGGTTTCTTGGAGTATGCCCTTCGTCCAAGATTAAAATCG
Source organism: Cichorium intybus (assembly GCA_023525715.1). Taxonomy (NCBI): domain Eukaryota; kingdom Viridiplantae; phylum Streptophyta; class Magnoliopsida; order Asterales; family Asteraceae; genus Cichorium; species Cichorium intybus. The sequence goes on along the minus strand of CM042015.1, from coordinate 10,145,584 downwards.
AAGGGTAAGTTAGTAAAATCTCTTGACAACTAACGGAAACCGAGCTTCTATCGTTGTCACACACGATTGTGGAAAATTGTTTGTAACCTAAAAACAAAATGGATCTTTGATTGGCCCATTGTTTTAGGACTTCAAATTGTTGGGCCCTACCATCTGCTTTTGAAGAATAGAAATCGAATAATGGAATGTCTTCAACTTGCCATCTGTTAAATTCTTTTTTCCATGTTGCTAAAATACCGCGAGGTAAAACTACTAACGGTCTTGAATCTGGATATTTGGCCATGAAACTTTGAATAAAACTTATAAGCATGAATGTTTTACCGGATCCTGGCGCGTGGGCCAGGATGCATCCACCTGGATTTTCTGTAACTAAATTGCTTAAAAGAAAATTGAAACCTTCAATTTGATGCGGTTTCATTTGCTTTTTGTGTCTAGGGTGAGCGGTTACGGTTATGTCTCCTACCGAGAAGTCTTTTGATGGTGATTTGACTCCTTCTAGAATGATGCCACCTGGCTCTGATGATCTGTCACGGCCTTCGTGATAATAAGTTCTTGTACTCTTTTGGGGCTGTATTGGAATTTGAAAGAAATGTATAGTTATTATAGAGTTTTGATTTTTAAAGAGTATGTTACGTTTTTGGTGGATGGTTTTATCAATTTTGATCCCAAAAAGTTTTTTATTGCAAATTTGGTCCTTATTTTTGTAATGTTTTTGGTCTAAGAGAATAGAGTAAATTACAAATTTGGTCCCTATGCTTTACCAAAAATCGCAAGTCCGATCAAAATTATGAAGTTGTCCAATGCTGTCCTTAAGTTTGCATTTTGTTGCGAATATAGTCCCTGAACCATATAAAATGACTTCAAATTTTGGACTGAAATTGCGATTTTGTGTAAAGCCCAGGGACCATATCCGCAATGAAATGCAAACGTAAGGACGACATTGAGACAGTTTCAAGATTTGGGCTGAACTTATAATTCCGTAAAGCATAGGGATCAAGATGGTATTTTAGTCGAGAAAAGATTTATATTATGTGGACTAAAATTGCAAAAATCAGATGTACTCAAGAGCCAGAAATAGTCATTTTACTTTAAACAGGGACCAAAAATGTTACAAGAACCTCAAATGGGGACCAAAACTGCAAAAGACAAATTTTTGGGACCAAAATTACAAAAGTTAGCTATACTCAGGGACCAGAAATGTAATTTACTCGTTTTTAAATGAAGGGTGAAATGAGGAAAGTGGACCTTGGGGCGTTGAAATTCGATTATTGACTCGATGCTTTTATCTACTACTCCACATACACGGCAAACATAACCGATGTCTTCTTTTAATATAAAAGAATGGTCACATTCTTCTTCATCTTCTTCCTTTTTATGTTCATTAAATGAAAAGTCCATGGCATCCTGGAAGAGATAAAAGGGTAATTCTGTAAAAAACAAAGCTAGCAAGATAACCAATCTTTTGGTATGTGAGCAAGTATGGAGATAACAAATGAATACTTTATATACCTTTGAGGATTCCAATCCAACATTCATTTCTTTCCAAATATCATCAAGCCCATCGACGTCGGCATCGGAATGTGAATTACTCTCCTCCACATCGGAATCAGAATCAACACCAACATACACGCCTTTATCATGCTTCTTTTCAACTTCTACATCACTATCAACATTCTTTTCTTCTTCATTATTTGACTCAACAACAATATTTGTACTCCCTCCTTCTACACTTTCTCCTACCACTTTTCCCCCTTTCCCTTTTCCTCTTGGCCTCCCTCTTCCTTTCCCATTCCCATTCCCATTCCCATTCCCACCCCCTTTCCCTCCTCCTCCCCCTTTCCCAACTGAAGATTGACTTTGACCATAATCTCCCTCCTACATGGTGATAGAATCAGAAAACAAAACATTAGAACAATACAACACGTATTAATTCAAACAAGAAATCTTGACTAAAATTACCAAAAATTGTTTCATTGAAAACTGCCCTTCTGGTTTATTCAAGACTACATCTTTGTAAGGTTGAAAAGGCCTTGCTGATGTGGGTTCATGTTCATCATCATCTGACCCTATGATGACAATAGAATCATGTGCATTTGTATCATGAGTCATACCATCATCAACCATAACTACATCCCTCACAAAATTTGGAACTGGAACCTCCTTCACAGGACTTGGAATTGGACCCTCCTTCACATTATTTGTGTCCATTAAATCAGGTTTAAGTGAGGGAAACATTCTAAAACAAGGCGCCACTATTTGTTTTCTTAGTGAAAGAAGATTTTCTATCTCTTTTGTAACAGACCCGTATTTAGGTGAGTCGATTTTTTGCATCAAGTTTCTAATAGCAAATGGATCATTGTGATCGATGGTTTTCTTTTTATTCTTTTTGGCAAATGTGTACTTGGTGTACAGTGGGCTTGGTGATATGATTTCTTCACCGTTGCTCATTTGTCCCTTAACTGTTTCTGAAACAAACATAGAAACATAAACCACAGATAGTGAAATTTTGTGTATTCAGACAGAAGTTCAAAGAAATGCGCCTAAATAATATGCAAAATAGACGAAATCGAGCAGGTCAATTGTGCGATCATCCATAAAAATTAACAAATGAAATACACATATAGTGAGGGACGAAGAGTACCGGAGAGTTTAGAACTTGTGCTATAATGCGTGTCCATCCAGTCTTCGACGTCCATTGACTGAAACAAAAAGGGGGGTTTATGATCGATAGATTAGCATGCATTTAGGTTAACAGTCACTCATTCATCGTATTTCAACAACATAACTCAAAATCGAGTGAAGAAAACATGGGGGAAATAAACCCTAAACATCTGTAGCAAAACCCAACGAATTGAGCATAATAACGACTTACATTGTTGATCCAGCGGGATAGCGATGTCTGTTTGACGATCCTACCGAAGGAGTAAAGGATTGGAGAAAACAGTAAGGTGCTGTTTGTTTTTTATAAAAAGAGCTTCTAAACTCTTTTGTCTTCAGCCTCGCAGACGCGCGCAGACGTTTTGATACCGCAGAGTGTTTGTTTTTTCGCAGCCCGCAGACCTTAAAAGGTCTGCATGTCCTCTTTTGCTAGAAGTGATAAAACACCCACTTTTAACCTCTGCCAAAATACAAAACGCGTAGCCTTAATGAAAAAAAACCCACCTTTGTTTCTCCTCTCGTTATACATCTCGTCGCCGCCCGCTGAATCTTTCCTGCTCCCTCCGGCGCACCTCGCTGCACACCTCCGGCGCACCTTCATTTCTCCTACGCATCTACTGTCACAGGTATGGTGAAGTGTGAATTCGGAATTTGTTGTGATTGCTTCGCATCTACTGTCACGCATCTGAGATTCTTCTTGTTCCTCAAATTGCTTCTTGTTCCTGATTTGTTGCTGAAATTCGTGTTGTTTAGGGCTGAAATTCTTGTTGTTTAGGAAGGAATGACGCTGCAAGAAAGGGGTGAGTTCATTGCAGCGATGAAAAAGAAAGCCGGAATAGAATGAGAGTCTGTTTACGTAGTTGTACCTTTTGTAAATTGAGTTGTACCCTTATTATTGGTTAATTACATGACGATAGATGTTCCAATTTGATTTGATTTTATTGGTTTTGTTTTTGTTTTCTTTTGCTTATCTATTTATATATTATCGAAATAAAATATATATGGAAATGAAAATTCATGAACCCTAAACAAAAACAAGATACAACTTCCGTTACATAGCACATGTTTTTATATCATGATCATGGAGTACTCCCCATCTAAAAAAACATCACAAGAATCATCTCAATCTTCAACCAGATTCATATTTAAATTTAAATTTCAGTTTATTTTATAGTTTGCAGACTTTAAAAAACAAACAGTCTTCTTTTTGTAGACTGCAGACATTTGGTCCACCTCTTCTGCTACAGATGTCTGCAGATGTGGTCCGCAGACTGCAGACCTTTTACCTCTTCAAAAACAAACAGCACCTAAGTTCAAGAACAGCTATTGGAGAACTGAAGTGGCTTTGGAATCGGTTTTTGATGCAAAACAGGGAATAAAGCCATAAATGCTACGGGGAAAGCGGACTAGCGGAGTTTATAAAATTCTATTTTCTTTCTCTAATTTAAGGTGTTTGGTACGTTGCAGTGCTGTTGTGTATACGAACCAAAACTGTAAAATAATTAGGACAAAATAGAAAAGCCCCATCATGTATGAACCAACATTCAAAAAAACCCTTAAACTTTATTTAGGTTTAAAAAAACCTTCAAACTATACATTACCTTTCAATTTAAGCCAAATTGTAGGTTTTCAAAAGAAACCGCTGGTTGATATAATACGTGGACAAAGTATTACACTTAGGATGCATACCTGGATTATTAATTAATCTTTAATTATATAGGAACAGTAATTAGATCTTAATGATCTTTTGACTAATTCAAATTTTAGTAGTCGATTTATTCCAGGTTTATACTTGTAGTTGAATTCACCTGATAATGTGTGCTTTACAAATTCAGCTTTATAGCCTGTAATATAAATGGTATTTGCTGAGAAAAATTAAAAGGTGTCAAATTTTGACAAAAGGACCAAATCTGTCGAAATTATCAAAGCTGTCAAAATGACCAAATCTGTCAAAAATTAAAAAACTGTCAAACTTACTCAAAAATGACCAAATCTGTAAACATGATCAAAGTAGGTTGCTAAATTGGTAGGGACCAAATCTGTCAAAATGATCAAAGTAGGTTGCTAAATTGGTAGGGACCAAATCTGTAAAAATGATCAAATTGGGTTGCTAAAACCGAATACAAAAACATCAGGTTAAACAAAATCGGAACTGAAGTTGAAACCATGACTTTTGTGAATTTGAATGCTAATATTACCACTTTTTTCAAATTTTGATGTTAAATCAAAATGCAAAAATATCAGGTCAAATTCCCGTGAGTACCTATTACAAACTAATCTCTATTAAAGTGCATGGAATCATTTAACAAAATTATCAAGTTTTTGGTACCTATTACAAACTATTTCTATTTACAGTGGCTCCGAAATTGTTTTGCGACCATATAAGACCTTGAAAGAAAATCAAATATTTGGAGACATGTGAATGTTTTACGTAATTTATAAATGTATTTTACAATAAATCATTGTACCAATATATGAAAGTACATTTTTGACATTTTGTAATATATGGGTTTTTTTTTCTTTTTCTTTTGGGTTCTTTGTGGTGTGAATTATTAAAAAGGTAATTTGCAATTAAAAAATAGAAAATAATTTTCAAAATTAATGATTATTTTATCTTTAGTCTTCAAAATGGTTATGTTGTTAAATAGATCTACCCAAATCGCCAAATCGGTAACTTTGTGATTGTGAACAATCACTATAATGACTATATTGGACGTATATTATCACGAAATAATCAAATTTGAAAATTAATCTCAACATAATTACTCATTTCTCAAAATATATTTTACCGAATTCTTCATTTTCTAACTTTATGAAATATGCATAGTCCCTCACTCCTTGCTACAAAACCCTTGAAAACAAAGAAAAAAATACAATTTTATAGCAAAATCCCTTTTTCTTCTAGCTTTTTTACTAATTGAAAGCACTTAAAAACAGCTTTGCTATACCGTGTTTAAGAAAGTAGTGGTTACTTTTATGATAATCATTTAAAATGTGGTTATTTCAACATAAGAACCGTCCTATTTTGATCACTGAGTCCGGTTTTTCTAGTCTAATTCTGTTTTAAAACCGAAATTAGCCTTTTTAAAATTATAAAAGTTATAAAACCAAAAACTGAATAGCTTGTGTAATAACTCCTCATACTTGTTTCTACCAAATATATAGAGTCCCTTCGAATATAGATCTTTCTCAATAGGTTTCTTTGTTACTATTGTCCTTGGATATATTTGTTAAAACACCAAGAGGGGAACTTGATATATCAGCAAACTTAGCAAATGTTGTATACTCAATACCATGAAACATTTGTCCTAAGGCTATCTTCAATGAGAGTTCAATGATAATAATATTAAATTTAAAATAGAAAAGAGATGATGACATAGATTGTGGAGTTCAATCCCCATCGAACTCTATAAAAAGCGTTTAATGAAATGATAGTGTGCACTTTCATTTTTATTAAATTAAAAACCAATTCAATTTGTTTCTTTCTCATACTTGGTTCTCTATTGAACTCTTTAAGAGGTCAATGCATTGGAGATGACCTAACATCACCGAGCAAGTAAGGTGACATCCAATAGTTGCCACTTCTTGTTGTTCGTACTCATCTTTAATTGTTGTTCATTGTTCATTGTTCATCCATTCAATTATCATCCTCATCAGCCTGAACGAGTAACGATTCTAGAAAGTTGAGAACCGAACCAAAACGTATCATAATCTGTTTCAAACTTTAGTAATCGGAACCAGTCTGGTAAGACTGCTTTTGGTTCGGGAATGCCCTTCCCGGTTCTAAAGACAGATACCCGGTCCTGATGTTGACCCTACTTGATGTTGTCAGTTTTTACAACCCAAATTGTTCTTAAATGTTTTCATTGTACTAATCAACAATTCAAGATAGTTCTATTTTTTATCATAATTAAACAACAACATCAACGATCAATTAACGGTACAACTTTAATATGAAAGCTACTAACAAACTTGCAACTAATTGTGTCAAAATTAGAGAACTACAACAGATTTTTTACAAAGACAAATTAGACCGAGATTCGAACCAAATAATGCACGGCTTGGAGTTTTTGTAATGTTTTCAGTTAGTGGTAGCTATATGTACAATTATGCCAACTAAACTAACCAAAAAAAAACTAACATTCTACTACACTACCAACTCTCATATCCGTAAGATTTGAATTTATATAAAAATTATCTCCTTCGATTACCACTCATCTTCTACCTCAGGCTACTTTCAAAGCTCACCGGCCGTTAAGATTTCCATACTGTGCAAACATGGCGGTCCCGGAATGGTCCTCAATCGCCTGAACTTCAGCCGGATTCTGGCTCGCCTGAGCCGGCGTCATAACCGGCCTATTATCAATCGCCGGAGCAAGCGGGGCAGCATTTGCTAACGCCGATCCGCCACCACTTCCGCCGCTGCCACCGCCTTCCTCCGGTTTCCCCTGGTCCTGTAACTGCAACGCATACTCCAAGTTCCACAAAACATCTCCCATGGTGGGCCGGTCAACACCGTATTCCGCCAAACATTTCTCCGCTGCCTCTGCATACTTGTTCATCGACTCCGGGTTGATTTTTCCGACCAAATTAGGGTCGATTATTTTATCTAGTAAACCCTTGCGTTTCCATTGCATAGCCCATTCAGCTAAGTTCACCTGTTCTCTGGGTAGGGTCGGGTCGATGGCCGACCGGGCACATAGCACCTCCAGCAACACCACCCCGAAGGAATACACATCGGATTTATCGGTTAATTGTTGTTTACGAAAGTATTCCGGGTCTAAATACCCGAAGCTTCCTTTAACGGCCGTACTCACATGGGCTTCACCCATTCCTACGTCTTTCGAAAGCCCAAAATCCGCCATTTTTGCGGTGAAGTTTTCATCCAGCAGAATGTTGGTGGTTTTCACGTCACGGTGGATGATGGCGGTTGCCGACCCTGTATGGAGGTAGTGCAACCCACGCGCCGCCCCAATGCAAATCTCTAATCTTTGTTTCCACGAGACTGTCGGCAAGTTTTTACCGTATAAATGGTCTCTGAGAGGGCCGTGCTCCATGAATTCGTACACTAAAATCATCTCGGAGTTCTCGTCGCAGTATCCGATTAAAGACACCAAGTGGCGGTGCCGGAGCTTGGATAACATTTGGAGTTCCGTTTGGAACTCGTTGATGCCTTGTTCTGATTGTGGGTTTCCCCGTTTCACTGCAACTTTTGTACCGTCTTCAAGTACTCCGAGGTAGACGTTCCCGAAACCTCCGATTCCGATCACCGAGTTGGAATCCCAATTTTTTGTAGCGTCTTGTAACTCGGCAAACGAAAGGTATCGGCCCAGCCCCTGTGTTGATGCATAGAACGCGCTTTTCTTCGAGCCCAATGAGGTTCTTTTGCTTGACGCCAAGAAACTCGCGTCGCCGGCGTGAAGGGGAAGCAACCATGAAGAAAAACTGTTCTTTTTCTGCCAATCTTGAGGTCTCTTTTGCCATTTCACAGCCATCGCACCTAACCCCGCGAAGGCTCCAAACATCATCGCGAACCCGACCGCCGCCACCGTGCCTCTGCCTGGACCGGTTGCTGACCTCCCGTCGGCACCGAACTCCCCGTCTAAACTGTTCACTGAATTGTTTATTCGCAAGATTTCGAGACCGTTTAGGATTGCGTTTTTTGTTCCCATGGGTGCGTTCAACGGACCCACTTGAACAAAAAACGGATTTGAAATCATAGGCGGCTCCACAAACACATCATGATAGTAAGCTACCGATAACCCGTTGGTTATCGACGACAGATCAAGGGCCGACACGGCGATTTTCCCTCCGATATACACGTTAAAGTACAATTCGTTTAGTGCTTTGCTCACGATGTCGCAAAAATGCAGACGAATAAGATATGGAAACGACTTATCGAGATCGAATTGCCACGTGACGTTAAAATTTGGCGCGATTGTATTCGAAGTCCCCATTACCATGGCGGATGCGTACACCGTAGGCGGTGCAATCAACGGTGAACCGCCTTCGAGATACGTAACAACATTCGGTGTTATTGAGATGTTTTTCGCCGCTGAGGGAGGTTTAAGGAACTTTTCATCGGAATTCCAAGTTCGCCCCAGGGTATCGTTTCCCGGACCGATGGTAACACCACCGACATTGAGCCGATACATCTTCTGGTAGGAGTATTTCGTCATTCCCTCGATCTTTTTCCCGACAGGGAAGAGCGCGCTGCTACTGTCAGTAATTACCATATCGGGGGCGGAAACCACCTCTATCGCGTTAACGAACGCCGGAGAATCCTTCTTACCACAGAACCTAAGATTGAGGCGCTCCGATGTTACATTCATTAGGTATTCCTGCATTTCCAATCCGTTGGGACTGTGTTTATGGAGGAGAACCAAAGTATCCATCGCGACTACCGTAAACTTTGTCTCCTGTAATTTAAACTCGTTGTTCCCGATTGGGAAGAAATGCAACCTCACCCAATGCCAACCGGTTTTCGTGACACGAAAGGAATACGTGGCTTCGCAATTGAAAACCTTGGCGGATTTGTAAATCGGGAGAGGAACATCGGCGGACAGATCAACCACGGCGATTTCACGGCCATGGTATTGCAAATATTGTGATGAAGCTGAATCGGAGGAAAATATGCGTCTGTCAGGGAGGGTAGTCTGGGAGGATGAACCGCAATCTATGAGGTAGTTATCGGGCGGCGTAAATGAGTCAGATTTGGCCGGAGTTGTTGCGATGAAGGCGGAGACGGTGGCGATCGTGCGAGAGAATAGAAGGAAGAGAAGGATCGCCATGAATGTTCATCTTTCCATTTGCCTCCAAGGGGAAGCTGGTGGAAGGGAAAGGCGGCGAGATTTCTTCCACAAAATCCAAGGAAATTTTTACACGGAAGAAAAATGATTGAAAAATGTAAAGCTTATTACACCAACCACATATTTCCCAATAACCATTTATTGAGTTCAATTTATTTTGTCCAGTCTTTTATTCCTTCGGTAGACACAAAAAGCAAATGAAACCACATCAAATTGAAGGTTTTAATTTTCTTTCAAGCAATTTTGTTTCAGAAAATCCAGGTGGATGCATCCTGGCCACGCACCAGGATCCGGTAAAACATTAAAGACGAAAGCTTCAAACGGATAGTCATGGTTAGGGCTGAGCACGGTGCGGTTCGGTGCGGTTTTTAGGAATAACCGCACCGCAAACCGCAAATGCGGTTTTTTATATGTTAGAACCGATCGGTGCGGTTTCTGGTTGCGGTTTTTTTTTTTGCGGTTCGGTTTTCATGCGGTTTCGGTGCGGTTATTAACCGCATGTCATTGGTGCGGTTTTTTCTGCGGTTTTTAACCGCAAATATTAATTTCGTTCTAATGGTGCGGTTTTTGCTGTAACACCCTTTTTCTCAAGCCATATTTAAATACAAATACAGTTTACGTTAAAAACATATTTTACAACTCGTGACTATAAGTAGCCACTTAAAATTTTTTTTTTTTATTTTACAAACTTAAACTCAAGGGGTATTACAGACTCAATACAGATAACCATAATTTAAACTTACATTATATAAACTGGTCCCAACTGCAACCTCCGCTCCTTTCACCTAAGTACATAGCATTTAAAAATAGTATACGTGAGACATAAAGCCTCGTGAGTAATATGGGTTTAGACCCAAAAACTTTTCTGTTCAAAACTTGAAATATTAAAAGTACACTGCTCAAAACTGATTTATATCATAAATCTCAAAATGTCTTTTCTTCTTTACTTTCAAACTTTAAAAATACTTTCTTTCTCAAAACTGCTTTCTTTCTCATTTTCTTGTGACCAACTGAAACTTATGAATTAAGTTATTTTAATTCATTCTACTAGCTCCCCTCGCGGGACAGAACAGATCCGCCCACTCGGTTATGCTCATTCTGTCTCCCCTTTGTGACTTGGAACGGATTCAAGCACAAGGGTATACTAAGCTAGACAACTACTTCGCGACGGGAGGTACCGTCCCAGTAGTGTCTTCTGATCCCCCGATTATGTGGGTGATCCTAGTCCGGACAACTGGCTCTTACTTCTTTCTTTCTTTAACACTTATCTCATTACATCTCAAATTGGTCAAAATGGGACACAATTTGTAAACAACTCATACTCAAACATTTTATAACTCTTTACTAAAAATACTTTCAAAAACTGGTTTTTGACATCTTAGTTCACATAAGGAACTTCTTTCAAAATACTTTGCAAACCATACTTCTTAAAAATCTCTTTTAAACATTAAGCCCATGTATAGAGCTACTTTCAAAACTATTTTCCAAACTTTAGTATTTTCAAACATTTGGAAAATCTTACTTTTCTGAAAATAACATTTTGCTATGTACTATAGAAATCCTCATAAAACTCACCTTGGTGTAACTACGGGTCACTAGGCTTCTCGTACACCCTTCCCTTTTCCGTGCTCAACAACGTTCGAAGCCCCACCTATACAAGTAGTATATATAAATACTCAATATAATTAACTCTATAATGCTAAAGCCTCATATGACACAACTCCGGGTTATAATAAATGTATAACCATTAATAAACTCGTTTTATAGTTTTCTCCGAAATACGCGTATTTTGCTACAGTACCCCCCGAGGGGTCGTATTTCAGTTCCGACACTTTTCCATGAAATCTTGGGCCATATTAGACTTGTGTTTCAAATTTGGAGTTCATTGGACAAGTCTAGCTCAAATTCCAAAAATCAAGTTTTGGCATAAACTTGAAGTTTAGCCACTGCCGCTACAGTGACTTTTCCGCAAGGTCGGATTACGGATTTGACAATTCCCGACATGTTCTCATACCATTTTAGGGTTATGGCTAAAATTTCAGACCAAACGGACATGTCTAGCTATGGTTTCTAGCATTTGAAATTTCTAACATTTTTGGTCCCTGTCTGAGGGCGCACCGCGCCAGGGTTGGGCGCACCCCGCCCTGATCCTGGGCGCACTGCGCCTAGCGCCTGGACAGACTCCTGATCAGTCGCGATTTGGCACTGTAGCACGCAGTTTTGACATTTTAAGTTCTTAATCCAGGTCTTAATCATATGGGATTTGTTCTAGGACTAAAACCCTTGACTAATAACAAGTTTTAAGCCACTAGAAACACCTTAATCACACCAATTCATGATTTAGGGTTCTTGAGCAACTTTTCAATTTCTCAACAATAGCAGCCTACTTTGCTATTTTTAAGATATGTTCTTACTACATGAACATGTTTAAGCCCAGAAATCATATACACTTCATGGATTATGACTGAAATTACAGATTTCAGTCCACTCCATGGAAACTCATCAAGAACACACAAAAGCTTGGGTAGAAACTTCAATTACTAACCTTGTTTACTTTGGAATCACCAATTCCAACCTTTCTCTTGATTCCTTGGCAACAATTCTTGAGCCTCTGCTTCTTATCCCGTACTCTCTCTCGCTCTCTCTAGCTCTCTCTGGACACTTCTATTAGGTTCTTACATAATGGAGGAAATAACTATCTTATAATATATATATATATTTAATTTTATAAAAACTTTGCATTTTGGTCCTTAGCCTTCCAATTCCTTTACAAAGATGGTCCAAATGTCATAACTTAACCATTTAAGCTTCATTAACTTCCAACTCAACATTTTCTTGACATTTTGGTCATTTCCATGACAAATGACCATTTTGCCCTTTTCGGTCATATATCACTATTCATGCGGTAAAACTCCAAATTTGATATAATCTTTTATTTCTTATATTATTATTTTACATAATACATGTTATTTTACATAATAGTCTTATAACGTGTCAAAAGACCGTTTTACCCTTTTACAACTTTTTCGCGCGTTCTTACATTTGCGGTGCGAGGAATGGACGACGGACGACTGGAGGATAACAAGAAGTCCGCCGTTGGCGTTTGCGTCTGGAAGCTTGAAAGTGGCCGGAAGGTTGAAAGCGGCGTAAGGGAGGACGTAGAAGAACCCTAATCGCGTGAGTAAAAGTGAACGAGAGGGAAACAAAAATTTCAAGTTGTCTCTTATTTTTTTTAGATAATGTAATATTAATCAAATAATAATTATTTATATATAAATATATAATTAATATAATTATATGCGGTTCGGTGCGGTTTCTATGCGGTTTGCGGTTCGGTTCGATTTGCGGTGCGGTTTGGTTTTTTTTTGCGGTTTTTAAAATTAAAAACCGCACCGCACCAAATATTTTCGGTTTTTGAAAAATAAAAACCGCAAGTGCGGTTTTTGCTTCGGTTTCGGTTATGCGGTTTCGGTTAATGCGGTTTTTTCGGTTTTTTCCGTTGCGGTGCGGTTTTTGCTCACCCCTAGTCATGGTTATTGAAGCCTTACGCGAAATGACAAGTATAGTCCTTCATTATTACAAAGGCGATTTCTTGGATGAAATTCCCGAACACATGGACTTTTCCGTCTTTTTACAACTTGGCCCTAGACAAAAACGGGAAGTCAAAGAATTAAAAAAGTTAGCGAGAAAATTTAAGATAAGTTCGGATGGAAGTGCGATTTATGTCCGTCCGAATTTAAAAACTTTAGCGAAAAACATAAATAAATAAAAAAAGTCAACGACAATGTACACAAAATCGATGAACTTTTGGAGAAATTAGAAAAAGAGAAGGGGTAAAAGCGAAATTTTTCCTTAACTTACTTCCAGAAAGTGCCGTATCGATTCTTCGTGTTTGGTTGTTCCAGCATTTTCTTCATCCGTAATTCACTAGTAACCTTTGTTTTTATACTGAATTTCTTCATAATAACCGCTAGTTTAACAATCTATTATTTTTTTAGGTGTCCTAAAGATTCGGACAAGATCATGCTAGCAACTAGCAAGATAGGCCGGCTTGATCATCATACTTGAAAGGGATAAATACAAGAAAGAGCAAAGTACATTCATTTATTTGTCTATTATAGCACCGTATATCCGTTTCGTTCTATTACAACATTATGCTTTCGATTTTTTTTCTTATTAGACAATTTGACTTTTAAAAATCTACCAAATTATAGCATTGCGGTTTCAACTCTTTTCTTATTAGGAGATTATATTTTGAAATATATATACAATTATAGCATTTTAGTTTTAAATTTTTTCTTATTAAGACATTATACTTCGTAAAATCTACCAAATTATAGTATTTGGATGACATTTCTAGAATTGAGTAAATGTTTTAAGTACAATGCTGAAATATGAAGCAATGAAAGTAGAATGCTACTATAAACAAATCAACGAGAGTACATTGCTATTTCTTGCATTTAACCCTAGGTGGAACTATCATCTATACCTACTCCTATGGCAGCAACGTTTCGAACTCAGGAATTAGGGATTCGGATTCCGTTGTTTCCAACTGGAACTGACGAAAAGTGTAATGGGCAGGTCTCAAACTGGTTTATAAATGTGAGAGTTCGGCTATGGAAGCCAATGGTGGAGGAAATGTACAAAGAGGAAACTGGAGAAGCCGGAATGGAATCGAACTCATTATTGTGGTCTAGTATACAACTTCCTATTGGGAAACTTGTGGGTGTTGAAAACAGTACCTAACCTTCCTGAATGCTTGGTGCAATTTGTTCTTTCAAGAATTTCCAAATTTGCCCCCAACAGGTACTACATTCTTTTAAGCATTTAGTCCTTGGGTTGTTGTGTAGGAAAAAATGGCAGTTTAAGCATTTGCATCTGATGATGAAGATAAAGAAAATCTACTATATCGGTTTGTGTTCTTATACCTATTGTTTTGGGCATTAAGTTGAATACTTCTATATTTTCTTCATTACTTGTTGCTTGAGCCCGGCCATGTTTTGTTTGATTGAGTGAGTTAAGTTGAAAAAAGTAAGGGCGCGTAACGCGTTTGATTCAAGGTATCTGATGGAATTGGAATTGCAGATTCCAATTCATGGGGTGGGTGGGGGTGTGGGTGGGGTTGCAGGTGGAGTTGGGGGGGGGGGGGGTTGTTAGAATGAAAATGATTACAAAAATACATTAAAAACAAACACTCTTTTTATTAAGACCGAAGACATGGAAAAAAACTTTTAGTCCACATCTTCTTCCGCAGACATGGAAAGACATTTTATATCTTCAAAAACAAACACATCCTTATTTTTTCATGGTAATTTATATTTTTGATATCCCTCCAATCATCTAAAACATGAAGTAGGGAGATTTCACATCTTTCCCATCTTTTATTATTTACATGACTCAAAATCTCTCAACAGATTCATGACCATCAAATTGTGAGAATTGACAATATACAAGTCAAATCTACATTATTACCAGACAATATATATATATATATATATATATATATATATATATATATATATATATATATATATATATATATATATATATATATATATCTTATCTCTACAATTATACATATATGTTTCCGTTTCAATCCCGTTGTCACCACACTACTTGACAATAAATCAAGAAATTTAACAAAATGGTCATTTCAATAAAAAAAACCACCATTTTCCTCTCATGCTACAAAATCATGTAACAAATGAGTCAATCCAAATCTCTGTTGTAGGTTACCTGAATCCACACAGTCAAAGTCAACCGTCTCTGGCCCCACCGATGAACCACCTCCAGCATCATACACACCACCACCACCAAAATTATGATGATGGTTGGAAGCCATTGGAGGTAAGCTACAATATTCACAGTGGTGTTAACCCTAATGTGAGTGACACCCCACCACCACCACTACCTCCTCCTCCTCCTCTATTCCCATTCCCAAACCTTACTGGAATCTGATACGCCGCCACTGCTGCCGCCATGAGCCGCCCATGTTCACTGCTGGTTCCCACCATTTCAATGTCGTGAGCTTGATTTGTTGATTTTGAGTCAAACACAGAGGCTGCGGTTTCTCCTTGATTTTCATCTGAAGGATTCCGATTGTCTTTTGTGTTTTTGGGTGCGATTTCCGATGATGAGTTCGATTCCATTCCGGCTTCTCCAGCTTCCTCTTTGTACATTTCCTCCACCATTGGCTTCCATAGCCGAACTCTCGCATTTATAAACCAGTTTGAGACCTGCCCATTCACTTTTCGTCAGTTCCGGTTGGAAACAACGGAATCCCCAATTCCTGAGTTCGAAACTTTGCCGCTATAGGAGTAGGTATAGATAATAGTTCCACCTAGGGTTAAAACTTAAATGCAAGAAATAGCAATGTACTCTTGTTGATTTGTTTATAATAACATTCTACTTTCATTTCTTCCTATTTCAGCATTGTACTTTAAAACATGTACTCAAATCAAGAAATGTCATCCAAATACTATAATTGGGCAGATTTTCTGAAGTATAATGTCCTAATAAGAAAAAAATTAAAACTAAAATGCTATAATTGGATATATTTTTCAAAATATAATCTCCTAATAAGAAAAGAGTTGAAACTGCAATGCTATAATTAGGTAGATTTTTAAAAGTAGATTGTCTAATAAGAAAAAAAAACGAAAGTATAACGTTGTAATAGAACGAAACGAAGCTAGGGTGCTATAATAGACGAATAAATGAATATACTTTGCTCTGTTCTTGTATTTAACCCTTTCAAGTATGATGGTCAAGCCTTTCTGTCTTGCTAGCATGATCTTGTACGAATCTTTAAGTATCCTAGTGAATTACGGATGAAGAAAATGCTTGAACTACCGAGACAGAATCGACACGGAACTTTCCGGAAGCCCTCGTTGTGGTCTCCAAGTATGTTGTTGCATCATTCCAAGCTGTTGAATAGCTCGCTGTTGTCTCAGCTGCTGATCCACAAACCGCAGTCTGGAAATCCCAATTCCATTCCCATGTCCGGCGGAATCAGTCTCACTGAGGCTTCTTTGAGCCACTTTAATTCGGTTGTTTATCGCTTCTTTCAAACAACGAAAATGGCTAGAAATTGTTTGCAAAGCAAGTGATGTGCGGCCCCACATCCAAAAATCACATCAAATGCAGATACAACTATTTGCATTTGATGGTAATAGTGTTTGTACCTTCTATCAACCTCATCAAGCATAGCTATTAATTTTGTTGTTTTATTTTGCAATTCTTGTTTTTCATTAGCCGAGAGTTCGTTTGAATCCGATTCTTGAATTGAAGATATTTCTTTTTTTGATTCACCATCGGTTCCGTCGATTCTTTTCGGGAGTTTTGTTGTTTTAGAGCCTTTCCAACGTTGACAATCTCATCAAGCAATTTCTGTGCAGATTTTAGGTACTTGGAATCAGTGATTCCCCTCAAAACATTTCCGATTCCGTAGGGAGAAACGTCCGTTTTGATCGAGTCTAGATTGCTTCCGTGAAAATTCGGCATCATCGAACTGGATTCTGGGCGGAAGAATATGTTTGGGTTCCTGTAATCGCCGGAATAGAATTGGATTCCAGTCGGTGGAATATGCGAACTGAGACTCAGTGATAGTCCCTGTCCCTGTACATTGCGACTACCCATTTGATCCATTAACATCATTTCATGATTCCGACTGTCTCTCCATGATTCACTGATGCTTGAGAGGAATTCTTGATGCGAGACAACACTGGAATCGTGGACTCCGATGTTGGTAATGTCAGTACGGCTGTTGGGAAACTCCGGCCAGTGTACCGGAAAACTCTCCGGTGGAAGCTGAGGAAAAATTCATGTACATCATGACGTTTCCAGCGAGAATTGGTGATTCTGATGGGTAAGAATCTTGTAGAGGCTCTCTTAAATAGAGCATTGGAGCGGAATCTCTTGGATTTTCTGAACTTGGTATGTAAGTTGACATTTCTTCAAATATATTTATTCAATTTTCTGCAAGAAATGAAACCGTTATCTTGTGAAAATTTCATTACTTTTATGAAGGATAATTCAAGAAACTACTTTTTGACGTAGAATTGAATCATTATTGTACATTTTTACTCTAGTAAAATGTAAAAAGACTACAGTTTACAAAAATGCAAAGTTTTTGACAAATTATGAAAATATATTGCAAAAGAGTCCACTTAAAAATTATGCCATTATGGTATGACGTAGTTTGTTTTTCCTTATTTCTAGGAATTTGTTGAATCGAAATTTCAAAGAAGATGGTTTAAAAGGTCAATATATCAAAACTCGAGAAGTGGGTAAAATGGAAAAAAAAATTGAACTTAATAACCGGTTATTGGGGAATACGTGGTTGGTGAAATGTTTTATAAAATGTATTCTCCAATGCTAATAAGCTTTTTAACCAAATGACCTAAATATAACTTTTTTGAAAGTATGTACAAAAAATGAACAATGACGGAAGTTAGACAAATCAAAAAGCACGTTACTATTTTATGACATTATCCGATGGAAATTCAAATCTTTCGACTTTTTTGTTTATTAAAGACTTATTTTTTTTCTTGGTAATTTATCATTTTGGTATCCCTCCGATCATAAACAAGAAGTAGTGGATATTTTACATCTTTCCCATCTTTAATTCACTCAAAATCTCTCAACAAATTCTTGGCCATCAAATTGTGAGAATTGACAATATACAAGTCAAATCTACGTTATTACCGGACAAAAAAATATATGCATCTTATCTCTACAATTATACATATATGTTCTAAATCATACCTAAGTTGCAAATCTTATCGTTTTTATTTTTCTTTTGACTAATTACAAATACACAAACAAAATGTTGACACATGACAAGACATGTAAAATTTAAAAATGTAAAATGTCCACTACTTGATTATGATTGACCGGTCAGATCATGAGACATTGTCGTAAGATAAATTTCACCAAAAAATATTATTAGATTATACGTCGGGGAGGGGGGGTGTGGGGGGATTTCACCGTCAATCCGACGGTGGGGGGCGGGGATTTCATACAAAAATACAAAATTTTCATGAAAAACAAATGACAAAAGGACCATTTAGAATTTTGGTGAGATTTTCAATAAGATGTGTTCCAAAATAAAAATGAAAATTTCTTGTTTTTATGTAAAATTTTCGAAGCCTGAGAAATAAATTTTCACAAGCAACGGTTTCTTAAAGACATTAACCACAAAGTTGCATGTTTGATCTTTTTAAAAAAACGAAGGGTCATGTTGAAAGGAAGGATTTCAAATTTAACATTTACATGTTTCAAAAATACCGTTTTATGAAAAGAAAATTTAGACTTCTAGTCATCACTTGGTTTATTGGAATTGGGTATTCCATTGTGGAAATCCATTGAATGGAATTAGGAATGTTATGGATGATTCACTTGGTGATGACAAATGGAAACAAGTATTATATGAGCGAAACAATTGTTTGTGTAATGATTGGCTTGGAATTGTTGATTCATGCTTGTCTTGAAAAGTAATAAGAACTTGAATTAATAAGTTCTCAATGGATTAAGTGATGAACACTTAGGAAGAGTGAGGGAATAATGCAAATTAGTCCTAGAACATGTGTTTTCATGCATGATTAGAGATGGAATGAATTGGAACTTTGTTTAGACTTAAAGAGGGCTAATTGGACCAAAAATCGGGCTTACAACACATTTTGCACGACCTGCATGAGGCCCGGTGCATGTTTGGCATAGCCCACACATACAGGATAAATTGAGAAAAGTTCCTGATGTCTCACGCGGCCCGCTTGAGATTTAGCTTTGGGGTCACGAGACCCGCCTGGCCAGCACCAAACCCTACAAAATTAGCTTTTTGTTCACTGTAGCTTTTTTCCTTTGGCTTGGATATTTGGTGTTTAGTTTTCCAACCTTGAAAACTTATGTTTAAGAGTTGATCGACATATTAACTCCATATTGAATGAGTGTTTAATATTGAGGTATGGTGATGATAAGAATGATAAGTTTGTCCCTTTAGATCGGGTGAATTGAGTGTGATACATTCTTTTCTTGACTTATAGGAAGGGAGTAGAATTGTAGCAACTTGGAGGTGGTATAGGACTTGTATAACCACTTAGAAAATGTGAGTTTACTCGAGTACATGTCTCTTAAACTTATTTTGGTGTGTATTGTTTTTAACAAAGATGTCACGCATTCAATCAATGTGTTATGTGTTATACTATATGTATATGTGTGCATTCATGAGAATAGCATTGTGATGCATTCAAGATGATTTCGAATTAATAAATGAAAATATGTTTTAAACTAAATATTGTTAAAAAGACGATTTTCCTATCTAAAGAAGATGAATTGGTGTTTTAAAACTAAAGTTGCATCCTACTTGTGCATTACATTTGCATTTAGGATGAGAGTCTGAGATGGTTACTCATATCCATATGAAACTTGACTAATGACAAATGATGTGTTGTTAGATTTCTAGATAATCATCACTTGCACATGTAGAGGCCAGCTACCCCACTTATGGTGCTTGTGTTGATAATATTAGACTAATTTTACATTTTTGCCCTTAAGTATAGTTAGTTTTTTCAATCTTGGTCCCAAAAAGTTTTCTCTTGAAGTTTTGGTCATTGTTTGAGGGTTTTGTAACATTTTTTGTCTTAATTTCGTCTTGATTGTAGTTTAGGATCAAAATCACATAAATCAGCTATACTCGAGGAACTAAAATAGTCATTTTACTTGAACATGGAGTAAAAACATTACAATACACTCAAGAGAAATTTTTGGGACCAAAATTGCCAAAAAAAAAATGGCTAAACTTAGGGACCAAAAAAATGTAATTTACTCTTAAAGTTAAAAGTAAACTATGGTCCCTAAACTTTCTAATTTTTACAGTGTTTAATCCAAAAGTAAATATTTTCCAATTTTGGTCCTTATTTCAAGGATTCATATTGATTTTTATCCTTAGGACCTTCTAATTTTAATCATTATTTTCAGGTTTTATAACGATTTTTATCTTTATTTCAAGGTTCTAAGGACCATAATCAAAATGAAACTATGAAATAAGGATCGAGATTGAAAATGTTTCAATTTTAGACTAAACACAAAGGAAAAATTATAATGCTCAAGGACCATTTATTGTAAATTGCTTTAAGATTAAGAGTAAACTAGATAAATGGTTCTTGTGTTCTTTTACTTTTACCATGTTTAGTCCAAAATTAGAATATTTTCAACTTTGATCCTTGTTTCAAGGTTTCATTTTGACTTTGATCCCTAGAACTTTCTGATAATTATTTACAGGTTTCATATCGATTTTGGTACATATTTCAAGGTTTCGAGAACCAAAATCAATACGAAACCTTGAAACAAGGACCAGACTGAAAAAAGTTTCAAATTTGGACGAAACACGGGGACAATTTTTATAATTTATTCTAAATTTAATTCCACAAACTGTCTATACAATGCAGTCACATATTCATTCAACCAATAAGTTTCAAGAAACTCGTTGAACACATTCTTTAACATCAATTGTCTCCATTTCAAATTCATGATGCCCACAATACTCATTCCATTCAAACCACATTTTAGCAACTAACTCTTTTTAAAAACAAGTAGTATGATCTACTTATTTGGGTGAGCCTACAACAATCAATATATCAGTATACACCTTCCTGTCCCTGTCCAGGTCTAAAAGCCTGCCCGATTGCTTTTCTAAAATCCCCAACTAACGAAATCCCCTCACTACATAATTTAATAGATCCAAAAACTTTCACATAATTGGAATTGTTAAAATTGATATTTTTCTAGAATCCCCAACCAACGAAAGCCCTTCACCACATGATTTAATAGATCCATAAACTTTCGCATCATTAGAATTGTTAAATTAATCTTTAAAGGTCATATAATAAATTGTACTCAATACCAATGACATCAAAGTAGTTCACATGACAATTAATGTATCTTCGTCCTAAGAAGGGTTGAACATCCCACTATGATGCATATTTTATGTTAAAGATGTTATCATATTCTATTACTAGTAAAAACCAACTTGATGAACAGTAATTATATTAATTTTTAATTTGCGTAGGAAGCTTATATATATAGTTTGTATTACGAAGTCTATAACAAAATCTCTCCTAGCCTAGCGGTCAATCCTTAAGTTATCTTACTAGAGATAAGGGGACGTCTGAAGTTTGACTCCCTCATCTCTCTTTTCACGTTGGGTTTAAGCCAAGAATTATCTCATTTAACAGTATTGATGCTCCGCGAGCAATGAGCGCATCATCAGATTTCTCCAACAGCATCAATTTCAACCCCTGCAGCTTTTATTTTCAATTATTATTATTATTATTTTTTCAGATTTCATCCAAATTTATATTTTTTAATTTTCTTTTAAATATCCTTTAAAACTTTGTTTCTTTTAGAAAAAAATTTCCTACAACTTTTTAGAACATATTTATTTTAAAATGCATTTTTATACATTTTTTCATAACTAACGATTATTCTTTTTTAATTTTGTTTTTTATATCTTTTAAGAATTAGTTTTATTGTATTTTCATAGATTTATTTTTCAACTTTTTATATCTTTTTCTATCTATGGTTTTATTATCATTTTTCCATTTTTACATCTTTTCATGGTTTAAGGTTTTTCCATTGTTACTTACGTTTTCATGCGTGTAGTGTTGTAAAATAAATTTGTCATTATCGCAGTATACTTTTATTTATTTATCAAACCATTTGTTATTTGAAAAAATCTGCCCCGTTATAAACACGACACCCGCTGCAACGTATGAAGCTACTAGTTCTTCTATAAAAACCAAAATAATAAATAAATGGAGCTCTCCAAATACAAAGTTAAAGACAACAAGGAAGAATACAAAGCATAGATACTATTTAACGTCTACATCAAAGGATTTGCTTCACATACTCTACATTATGGCGATGAAGATGATTAATAACGAATGTATGCTCTTTCAATTGGATAATTACCGTGTGTGGATGGTTTTGTAATTTGTTGTCCATTTAGGTTAACCGAAGGGGCCATTGAATTCAAGAGGGAGAGAGATATAATAGATATGTGAAATGACCAAAATACACTCATGTGCAAGGCATATAAGGGGGGCTTAACGACTGTAACATAAAACTCATTAGGTCAAGTAACTAAAGGTGCGGCAAAAGTGCGGATTAGTGACAAAAAAGTGAAAAACTGTAAGTAACAAATTTTGTGACCAAAGGCTTGTAGCCTAGCGGTCCCGGTGTTGCCCTCCCTCTTTGAGGTTGAGGGTTCAAGCCTCGATAGAGGCATGAGTGGAAATTAAGGTGTAATTTAGGAGGATGTTAGATATGATTATATTTGCCGTTCCAAAAAAAAAAGACAAATTTTGTGGAACGGGCTTCTAGCTCAGCGGTATTTGGTGTTGCCCTCCATCCTAAAGGATGAGGGTTCTAGTCTCTTTGGAGACATTGGTGGTAGTTTAGGAGGTGTTTAGCTTAGGAATAGGTTTAGTTTGACGTTCAAAAAAAAATTAACAATAAAAAAAACAACAAAATTTGTGGACTAAAGATGATACATTTTAAGAAACTGAAGAGACCAAACATGTAAAAATAATAATCCAATTTTTTTTTTTTTTTTACAAAAAATCAAACATGACAAGGCCCAAATTTTGAACTCACAAATCACAATTCACAAACCTAAAATTGGGCTTTGAATAGGATTGCATTTTAAAGTTCCCTTGAACGACAAGCGATAGATCGATCAACTCACACTCCACCGGCCACGATTTTCCGATGACGAGCGAGGGCGAGGATGCGGTTCGTCGCCGTGGTGCGGTAACCGACTACCGGAAGAAGATGCTCCAGCATAAAGAGCTCGATTCTCGAGTACGAGGAGGTCAGATTCTCCCACATTAATCTAAACAGAACCGTTAATTTCATCTCAGCACTTAGGTTTATGCCATTCAGTTGGACTAGAGCTTATAGTTTCAATATGCCCATATTCTGAGAATTTGTTATATTTCGATGAATTGCTCATATGTTTATCTAATCCAGGGTTTGAACTTTAAGGTCTTGCTAATCTACATCTATAATGCTGTTTTTGTGTTTCTTCATTGTAAAACAGACAATTCGATAATTAATTGCTTTCGTGGAAGTTGAGTAAGCGTAATTGTTTCTAATTCTTCCTTTTGTTCTCGTTTACTATTAAATCTCTTATGTGCTGTAGCAAGCTAGTGAAACGTGAGAGCTCATTGCGTGAAGCAAATCAACGAAACTATGAAATGTTGATGCATTGAAGTCTTAGTAGCAGACATGTTTGATATACATGTGCAATTGAATTCTTAAAATCTCACTTCGTAATATGTTCAATCACCTGTTTAAGTTTTTTTTTTTTTATCATGTATGTAATGTATGCATATCATATACCTGCTTTCACAACAATTTGGATGATTCTATACGTATATTTACATGTCAAAAGTTATGTAATATGCAGTGAGAGAGACCTTGCGAAGTACAAAGAAGGATTATGCCAAAACAGAAGATGATTTGAAGTCTCTTCAAAGTGTGGGACAGATAATAGGCGAAGTGCTAAGACCTCTTGACAATGAAAGATGTAACTATTACCTCCAATATTCTCCTTTCTTTCTATTTATCTTTCAATATTCTAGGGTTCATGTATCTCATTTGTAATATTGCAGTGATTGTTAAAGCCAGTAGTGGTCCAAGGTATGTGGTTGGATGCAGGAGTAAAGTGGACAAAGAAAAACTAACTGCTGGAACTCGAGTGGTTCTTGACATGACAACTTTGACTATTATGCGGGCCCTCCCTCGTGAAGTAAGTTTATATGCTAGAAAGAAGTGTTGTCTTTGTTTTAACTAACACTTTTGTAACTGTTTAAAGGTTGATCCAGTTGTTTACAACATGCTTCATGAAGACCCTGGAAATATTAGCTATTCAGCAGTTGGTGGGCTTTCAGATCAAATTCGTGAACTTAGGGAATCCATAGAATTGCCTTTAATGAACCCTGAACTCTTCATAAGGGTTGGTATTAAGCCCCCCAAGGTACATTTCTTGTTTTTTTTTAGAATTTGTTGCCATTATTATCAAAATTACAAATATACCCTTTAATCTGTTTAGGGTGTGCTTCTTTATGGACCTCCTGGTACTGGCAAGACATTACTAGCTAGAGCAATTGCTAGCAATATAGATGCTAATTTCTTGAAGGTATTTATTATTATTAATAATATTTTTGTTGTGTAAATTACAAAAATGGTCCCCGAGTATTGTGATTTTTTTTCAAATTTGGGACCTAAACTTTCATTTTCTCAATTTTAATGCTCATTGTGTAGTTTCTTATTAATTTGTGTCCTTTTCAGACGGTTTTAAATTTTGTCTGTTAAGCACTAACACAAGGGCAAAACTGTCTTTTCCATTCTTTCTCTTCTCCCCTAAAAAATTACCGCCACGTTTTGCTATCATTACATCTCCTCCATTGATCAAGTGGTTGAGAAATGGAAAAGACATTTTTGCCCTTGTGTACAATACACATGCAGTTATACTTATAACACGGTCTGTGAATAGGACCACAATTGATAAGAAACTACACAAAAAGCACCAAAACTGCAACCGTTGTTGTAATTTACTCTTTTTTATAATTATTTATTCACATTAATATATGGACAAAATCTTACAGGTGGTTTCAAGTGCGATTATTGACAAGTATATTGGTGAGAGTGCAAGGTTGATAAGGGAAATGTTTAATTATGCTCGTGATCACCAAGTACTGGATAATAAACCCTATTTGATTCTACAATATTTCCTTAATTGCGTTTTTTAACTAGGGGTATTTTGGTAATTTAAGCCATGTATCATATTTATGGATGAAATTGATGCGATCGGTGGACGTCGATTCAGTGAAGGAACAAGTGCAGATCGTGAAATTCAAAGAACTCTCATGGAGTTGTTAAATCAGCTCGATGGATTCGATCAACTTGGAAAGGTTTAAAACAATAAACTTTTTCATGATTTATTAAAAAAAAAAAGATTGATTTTCTTGATTTTAAAATAATGTGATTTTAGGTGAAAATGATAATGGCGACAAATCGACCCGATGTTTTGGACCCCGCGCTTCTTCGACCCGGTCGACTCGATAGAAAAATAGAAATTCCATTACCGAATGAGCAATCAAGAATGGAAATTCTTAAAATTCATGCTGTGGGTATTGCTAAACATGGTGAAATTGATTATGAGGCGGTTGTGAAACTTGCTGAGGTAAAAAAAGTAAAAAGTAAAAAGTGAAAGATATTTTTTTACGGTGAGATTTTGAATGAAATTCTTTTAATGGGTTTTAGGGGTTTAACGGGGCGGATTTAAGGAATGTGTGTACGGAAGCCGGTATGAGTGCGATTCGTGCGGAACGTGATTATGTCATCCATGAAGATTTCATGAAGGTAATGATACAAAAATAGTTATTTTAGAAAATCAGAAAATGAAATTATAATTTAATTAAAAGTATGAAATTTCAAAACAAATTGTTTTATTAAGAATTTTGTACATTTGTAAAAAGTAATTTAGAAAATAAGCTGCATTGGGTAAATGAGTTAAATGAAGGCAGAATCGTAGATATTATTCAGAAAAGTCCTTATATTTTGACCCTATATTCGATTAAGCCCTAATTGTTTTTTTATATTCAATTAAGCCCAACATTTTGTTAAATGTTTACAATTTTGGATAGTAACTGGTTATGCTGTTTTTATATTTTTACAACTGATGATGTATAGGGTCAAAATGTAAGGACTTAATTGAATAAAAACTGAAATTCAACTCTAAATTGTTAAAAGGGTCAAAATGTAAGGACTTTAACGAATATTTCCCTTTTATATATAACTAAAATTGTAAACATTTAACAAAGTATTGGACTTAATTGAATATCAAAAAACAATTAGGACTTAATCGAATATAGGGTCAAAATGTAAGGGCTTTCCTGAATATATCCCTATATATAGTATAGCTGAATAGAACATGAAATGATGCTACATTTATAAATTATAAAATTAAACTTGGAAGTTTATAAATTTTGGGGAATCTGATTGAGTGGTTTTTTTGTTTGGGTCAGGCTGTACGGAAACTGAATGAGGCCAAGAAGCTTGAGTCGAGTGCTCATTACAATGCTGATTTTGGAAAAGACTAATTGGAGTTTATACATTGGTTGTAACAAGACTTGGAATTACTTTCTTATCATTTGCCAATCTTCATTTATTATTTATTATATACGTTTTTGGACTTGTTATTTTGGCTATTTTCTTCATTTAAGCTAATCGATGGGTTTTTGACATCTCTTTAACACACTAAATGTTACATATTAGGCTTAATTGCTTATTTATAAAATAACATTTCGATTTTGAGTTATTCATAAAAAATGACTATATATTGGTGTGAAATATACTTAGGTAAACAACATTTTTTAACTTTTTATCATAACATGACCACCTGAATCGTTGAAATAAGTTATTGAATTTGCGAGGTTATTTTTAAGACATTTTATTACATAAAAACTAGATAATTATTGCCACAAGTTAATGAAAATAGTTGGATCTGTGAATATTTTGTGAGGATTATATATTTTTTGCAGGTTGAAATGGATAAAATAAATATTTGTGAAAAACACAAACAAATACAAGGTCTAGTTAGAAATTACTATGGAATATGTCTTTTAAGATTTAGGTTGTGGGTTCAAATCATATTAATGTCATTTTTTAAGCATGAAAGCTAAAATGTATAAGAAAAAAATAACAATTACTTGTCTTTGTTGAGATTTGTATTTGTGTTGAATTTGAACTTGTGATCTATGCATTCAAAACCATGTATTTTAAAGTTTAAACCATGTCTTTGATGCCAACTTGTAACATCCGACTTTTGATATAAAGTATACCCTTTTTTTTTTTTTGAAAATATTAAAACATATTCATTCACAATCCAAAAACCCATCAATCTTAAGGTGTACGTTATACAAACGAAAGCATATAAGAACGCCATTATAAACCAGGGCAACAACAATTTCCTCTTTGACCCCTCATAGTTTCACCCAACCACAGAGGCATCCATACCTCAGCCACCAAGGCACACTCCAGCCACCAAGGCACTCTAGCCACTGAGCCACACTCTAGCCACTAAAGCACTAGTATCTCAGCCACACAGACTAGCTCCCAGCCACTTAGGCACATATATAACATTGTTAATAGTATTGGTAAAGAGGGAAAGGGATGGTAACTCACCTGATAATACTACTGATTGCCAAAAGTATAATGTTACAGCTACAAAATCCCTAAGCAAACACTTATACCCCCAATCAACCTACATTAGGTTTTCATACATGTATAAGCATTCATAAACAATTTATACACCTTTAAAAATACTTAGCATATACAATGAGTCAAATTGAGATTCATTTGGTTCAAGACCTTTAAAAATACTTGCCATGAAAAAAAGCAATCTGCTTACATTACGCGTCGTGTTCAGTATATCACGATGCAACCCACCTTGGTCTCGAGCCTCTACGTGTCACGTCATATAGATCTACATGTTGTGTTTCTTGCGAACAAGCAAACCCTTGGTTTGCACCGATTTGGACCTTATCAAAGTCATATCTTATCTTCTTTTGGCTTAATTTTGACAGTACACAGATGCAAGGACTACAAAACTCGATTATCTATCAAAATCCTATCAATTTCACTTTTAGGGCTTAAAACTCAAACTAACATCTAAATCACAAGAAATTTACCTTGATTCAGTAAGTAGTAGCTAATCCTTTCCAAATCCCGTGTTTCTCCTCAACTTTACATCTCAAATAGAAAATTTTAGAAAATATAAAAACCGTGAAAAACAATAATTATCACTTTTTCAAAATAATCCAATTTTGTTTGTAAATTTGGAAAATGAGAAATTTTCATTTTTCCATAACATTTTAAAAAAAGTGTTGAACCAAAGAAAGTTTTCCACACGACCACAACTAAACACACATATGGGCTAATTTTAACAAATAAAGTATTTTTTTTTCCTTCCTTGATGGAATGGAATGATAAATTATAATTATCATTTTATTTTATTTATACAATCTTCAATAAAATCAATATGTTTGAAGAAACTAAAACTTGCTTTTAACTATTTTCTATTTTTCTAAAAATAACTAAAGTTATTTTTTTATTATATTTTAATTTTATTCATATAATCTCAATAATGTATATTTACTTTATCTATAATCAAAACTTTTAGATGATAGGCAAGTCTTTTTCATCAATTTAAAATGCATAAAAACATATTTTAAACAAAATAAAATTTGTTTATATTCAATTTATTTAATACTACATATTTTCTTCATTAAAATTCATTCCCCAAATTTTTATTTATCAATTGAATTATATTTCAATTCCTATTTATGCATGACAAAGAACATGTTTCAATAATCAGTTCAATTCCCTCGAGCCAACTTAACATAACATTGGAATATAATTATTCATTTCATTTCTTTATTCATTCTATTCATTTGTCATTCAATTCCATCTTATCAAACAGACCCATGATTTTACCCATTTAATCAAAATTAACCAATTGAAATCAGGACATTATTTCAAATAAAAACTTGTTTCAGAAGCAAATTTCGTCAACTACACATAAATCGTTAAATACAATTATCAAAACAGGGATTGAAACATTGCAAGTTACTCCCACTCTAAACAATCCACAGCTTCTTGGTGCAATTGTCTGTTCCCAGCCGCCACTACATTAAAACCTGCCAACATAAAACATCCTTATTTGATAAGTTTAAGGTTACCAAAAAAATTAAAAAATTAAAATATTAAAATATTAAAAAATCAATTTAGTAAGAGAGAAAAATATTACTTGTTGGTAGTGACGTGGAAGAAGCCTCCCAACTAAGCTCATTCCCTTTCCAATCAGTTATTACCCCACCAGCCCCTTCTATTACCGGTATCAATGAAAGAAAATCATATGGCTGCAAAATAAACATCAACTTTTTACAAAATTGCCCCTGTTTAAGATGATGTAATAATATATATAAAGAAGAAAAAAACTCACCTTGAGACCAGATTCTACTACAAGATCCACGTGTCCAGAAGCCAGAAGTGCATATGCATAACAATCACATCCATATAACGGAACTTTCACCTATCAATCATTAAACATTAAACCTCAAGTGTCATTTTAATACTCAAACACTGCAGGGGTATTTTGGTCTTTTGGTAAAGGTGAAATGAAAAGTGAAGACCTTATCTCTCACTCTAGCGAAAGCCACTTCTGCATCTCCACTAAATAGATGTGGACTAGTTGTGTACCTGAGTGGTTTATATATAATGAAACAGAATGTTAAATTTTATGCATATAATGATACAATTTAATTGTTTAAATCAAAAGACATGGAGAAAAATGTTATACAGATATGCTTGTGAAAGCTTTGGACAACTGCGAGTGGATATTTCTTCACCATTCAGTGTAGTGGTTCTTCCAATTATACCAACCCATCTTTCTCTTAAAACAGGTTGATCAATTACTCCAAGAATCTAATAATATCAAAGAAGAAATATCAATAAAACAGACAAGAGTAAATTGTGGACATGCAATCTGAAGGATGATGATGATTCATACCGGTTTACCTCTGTGAAGTAAAGCAATGAGGGTGCCAAACAATGGTTTGCCTGAGTACAGAAAAAGTAGAAGCTTTAAATTTGCTGTAATGGTAAGAAATTAGAGATCTAGAAGAATGGCACCTGTAATGAAGCTCTTTGTTCCATCTATTGGATCCAAAACCCACACGTAATCTGCTGATTTCTCTGTACATTGCCAACCATTCTCCTCTCCATATCTGCAATTGTTTAAGCAGTTCAGTTGATAAACTATAAGAATACTTCCTTCAACATTTCATCTGATTTGTGAAGAACAAATAACTTACATTGCATGAGAAGGCAAACTCTCTCGTATTATCGAGATCATTGCTTCCTCTGCAGCTCTATCTGCTATGGTCACCGGACCTTAGAATAATCACAACAACCAATAGAAATAAGAAACTACGCAATAGCAATAAGTTCATCGATTAAAGTTGACTCAACTACTAATCGGCTCTAGAATCGATCGGCATTTTTCGATTTTTACAGAAACATTCAAATTGAATTAAGTTTTCTAAGTAGGTAACAAATAAATAAAAAAAGCTAAAATGGAAGCATGTGAATGAGTGAATCTGATATGATAGGTTTGCCCTAAAATGTATGATAATTTTGGGGGCGATAACTAAATCCGGCTTTCAAAATTTTCAGATATAATGTAGAAGTAGAAACTAACTTAAATCTTCTTTGTCGACAATCTCAAATCTCTTGCGAAAATACTTGCGGATGACATCGCCGGCGGCGTCGGCTAACTTGTTTGCGATGTTGGCAAAACGATCAAGTTCAGAGCCGCTATGCACGTCGCCCGTAACCGCACCAATTCCATCCGAGCGTGTCGATCTCGTTGTAGTCATCGAGACGATTCGGCGAGATTTAGCCAACGCTAGGGATGACGACGGCGATGCCGACAATGATGATGACCAAGACGTTCTATAATTTGTATAGAGAGAAGAACGGGAGCGAGTATCTAGAGAGACAAAGTGAGACTGAGAGAGCATTTTTGGGGCGGGAAACTGAAGCAGAGTTTCGAGAGCTCTCACATGGAAGTGGCGGAGTAGCAGAGGGGAGTGAAGATGGAAATCGGTTGACGGATGTGTTGTGGACCGTTGGATTATATGCGATGTAACGGGTCTTTGATCACCATTTCTCACGATATTTTAATTTGGGAAAATGACTTATGTTTCAAAAATGTTCACAAAATACCATCCATGTTTAAAGTGTTCAAAAAATACCATCGAATTATATCCTCTGTACGTATTATACCATCTAACTTTACGTGTTGTTCACAATTGACCCTCAGGTCACCGGCTATAGCAAGTAATGAAAGGTTTTCTGCAAATCTATGAACTAAAACCCTAAGTTCACATGCAACCTAGATTGGATCTATGTTTTCTTACTTTGAACATGTAATTAATTCCTAAAGGCAAAACAAAAATTAACTAAAAGAATAAAATAGAAAAACTAACCTTTTAGTTGTTTCTTGCAAGCTAAGCAGCACAATTGTCCTGCCTCAAATGAGATCACACCCAGGGAGCCAGGGAGTGGACGAAATCCAGAGAGAGGGAGGAGTCAAGAATGGCGCAGAATAGGGTTCCCCAGGACCCCTATTTATAGTTTTCCAAATGGTTGCAGATAAGCCTTTAGAGATAAACCTTTTTGAATTCAAATAAGATAAACCTTTTATCTTACAATTCAAACTCTTATTTATCCTATTATTATTTTCGATTTTGAGGATAAATCCCTCCTCAAAATCGCCAACCACTTATTGCCAAAATTGTCACTTACTCAACTATTGAATAATTACAATTCAGCCCCTGCACCTTTAATTAATCAAATTAATCACCAAATTAAATCCAATTAATTCCAGATTAATTTCTAATTAATTACTATAGTTTTTAATTAATATATTATCACTTTAATATATTAATAAACTATTTATTTAATTCCTGTTGATTTATTAATCACATAATAAATCAACCTTTCTCTCTACCAAACTTTCTACCAAACCTCTAACTATGAGGGCAACCCAAATGGACTTTGCTACTATTAATTAGGTAAATACAAATTATTAGTCATGGCTTAGACACCTAATCCAACAGTCTCCCACTTGGATAAGTCTATGACTATAATTACCAATTTAACCTCTAATTAATCAGCAAATTGTAGCTTCCTAGAAACTGCTGCCGAACTCTGACCTAGTCAGTTCTGTCCATAGATAAGTGATCAGATGATCCTCCGTCCAACAAGATATTTTCAGACATGAGACATGGATTGAGATCAATCTCTGTCTGACACTGTTTCCCGATTTCCGATTTTGCTTATGACTTTTGGACTTCTAATTGAACGAATCAATTTAGTCCTGGCTGGCCAGCACTTCAGTCAACTTCAAAATCATCGAGTGGCCAACAGATATCTGTTTCCCGTCAGGGTCATGGGACGAATAAGCTTCGACTCATATGTTATATCTTTTACCCGACAAATCACTCACAACAGCACGTTTTATAACACCGAGTTACCGATGCGTTTTCGTACTATCAATGAGCAACCGCCTTGCAAATTATAACTCATATCTTTCCACTTCAAGACCATAAGATATTATCGTCTCAACATTGCTCGTGATGTAATCCATAAAGCAATCTATTGAGCGTGGGTTTATCCAATACTCAAATCTCCATTTCCAAGTACTCATGAACGTTGCAGCAATCTTATTGCTATGTCTAACTCCTTAGACAATCTACAAACCAATTCATGACAGTCTTCCTTCATACTTACTCCATAAGAGTATGAGCGACTGTGGATATTTGAGTAATCCAATTACTCAGGAAGTAAACATGCAAAAGTGAAACATGAAATCTAACTGGCAGCTACTCCTGCTTATTACCAAGTCTCTACGAGGTAATCACCAAGTCAGATTTACCATAACTATTATCGGTTTCTTATTTTCTTTTAAACTTTTAATTCAAACCCTTTTATATTTTGTCTATTATGACCTTTTCACTTTTTCCAAGTGTCTAACACTTATACACTTTAATTGCAGATAATCCAATCGGATACTCTTCCGATGATATCTCAATTTGTCATTCCGTCTTTCTCTCTCACAACTCCATTCTGGTGATGTGTACTGTGACTACCCATAGTTCTCGGGATCTATAGTCTACATGACTACACCCTAATACTATTTCGAGGTATCATGATGTGCCGGTGAACCACACGCGCTCCATCAGAAAACAACGAAACTCTTTAACCATGAAGTCCTATAACACCACGTCCTGGTGTAACCAATTTCTGATTCGAAACTCCTTTCAAATCGTTCACCCTAATCATTTCCCAATGTTTTTCACGTTTGTTCAAAAAATTCATTCAGTATTCTCAGCCAGGAAATATCCTGAATCTAACTTAAAATGCTCTAAGCATTAAGTCATCAGGATATGTTCATAACACTTCTGATTTGTCCAAGAGGCTCGAGGAACCTGATGTAATCTCATTCCAAGCCCTTTCGGAATCCTAAGATTACCAATAATCCTTGTGTCATGATTTCCGGAAACCATTTCCTTTCGGGGACTCTTTCTTATGCATCTTGAATCCCATCAAGATCATATTCTTAACGGCTAAGTCAATACTGTCAGTCTCATCTATCTGATAGATGTCTATAAACTACATAAATATGTTGCACCTTCTTTGTTTCTTTCATGCCAATTCATTACACTTTGCAATGACAGGAAACTCATTTCCTTGGATTATGCATCTTGAATCTCATCAAGATCACATTGGCAGATTTCTGATCTATCTAATAGATGCTCACAACCACCTGAGTATGTTGTATCTCTTAAAGTCTTTCATAGCGAACCATTTCTTAACACCAAGTCATTACACTTTGTAATGAAAAGAGACGTTTCCTAGAATCAGTATGTAACCCACATACAGAGATAGCAGATAACAACGATACTCCCACTGGCTTTGACTTCTTTCGGACTATTCACAAAATCAAGAACATTTGGCACATTTTGTGAAACCAAAATCCAAACCTTTCCGACATATTAAAGGAAATCTTTCAGGCTATTCACAAAATCCAAACCTTTTGGCCTATTTTTGAGAATCCGAATATCCTTTCTTGCGAGATGCCCATGGGACGAATCCCGGGGCCATGTACCTTTTGTGATGGCATGCTCTATGTGAGTCCCTATTAGTGTGCCGGTAAACCACACACGCTCCACTAACGACTCACACTATGCCATGCAGAATCCTTTTGAATCTCATCTTCTATTGAGAGTGCTCTTCTCGGAATCAATTGCTTGACTCCAAGTGATCACTTGATCAATCAGATGTTCTGTAAGTACATTTCTATGTTTCCTTCTTTTGATGATTCAATTACTCCCACTGGTTCCTAGACTAGTTGTAAAAATCAAACAAACTGACACATAGACTGTGTCTCGCGCTGAGGTTCTCTTATTTTGGCAGCAACCGGGCTCACCAATGCTTCCAGTAGTCGGATTTCTTATCCGTATCATATTTAGTGTTTTACCACTACTCGGTATGTCACCCATATCATAACTCCTTATGACGGTGACAATAACTACTGCTCAAGCGAAGAGAGGGTATGTCAGGTTTAACATGAATCTAATTCCTGGTCAAGTCCCAGTGGCGACTAAAGGTTCTTTCACTTGGCTAATCCCTGAACTCATTCAGGATTATTCTTACTCCCACTGTTTCCTTAGAACATGAGCTCTTTCTAAAAGGGCTCTTCTTTCAAAGGATAACCGGGATGGCCAATGAAACGACATCGCTGATCAGTTTCAGGCTTGTCAAGAGATTCGGACGAATGCTACATGACCCTGGACTTTCTATGTACCAGTGGGACGGTCCCAGCATTATATTTCAGATAGTGTCGACATAACCTACTTAGTCTAAGATATGGTCGGAATATGGCTTCTGTGGTCTGACTGGTTGAATATTCAATTCATTGAAATATTAATCGGAAATGTATCTTATACATCGATGATCAAAACTATTTCGATCAATGCTCCATCATCTTCCCTAAGACACATTATAACCATTAGTGTTCTTGGAAGAGGATAAATTGTGAAACATTTTCTCAGTCTATGTAGTCATTCAGGTTCTGTTGATCTCATACTTCCTTTGAAATCCTTGAACACTTCAAGGTTCCAATCAATCGCTTATTCCGATAAGCGAAACCATATTTGTCAAACTGTTTGGCAAATATTTTGAAGCATAACTAATCGTGTTCTGTTCGAAGATTCGAGCAATACACAGTAACTTATGTGTCTGTTGCTCAAAATCTTAATACCTTTACAGTTCCATGTAAATTTATGACTTTGTTAATATTGTTCAAGACATGCAATCATCACTTGACTCCAAGTCAACTGATTCCAAAATCCTATCCATTGGATCTTTGGGCGATTCCTTTCTTGCCACATTTAATTTTATTAAGCACTCAATTCATCATGTGACTCTAAGTCAAATGATTCCAAAGTCCTGTCCAACTGGACCTTTGGTTGAAGTGATTCTCATAAAATTCACTTTAACATTCATAAAGAACACAATTTATAAGTCCAATCCCATTGGATGTATCAACATTCAAGTTATTACCATTTATGCCATTAACACATTCACACAACATTTCGAGGATATTTAAAACAATCATGTTAAAATTTTTTTTTGTTAAACCAGAATTATCCTCAGAACAATGTACTATGCGAATCCATGTCATGTGTGTCAATAAACTAATAACAAGAATAAATATCTAGCCTAACTCCAAAAACTGCATGAGCTCCAGATCCAATCTGAATATGCTCTTGTGCGACAACATCCCGCATCCTACAGAGTCCGTGCATACAGAGCAAATGTGAGAAAACACATCCTGTATCAAGAAAATGAGGATCAGGTATTATGAGTTTTAAGATATTACTGAGTTTGCCAAACAGTTTGGCTTTGGAGCATTTTTCCAATCTTTCTGTGACTGTGTCCCACCTTATGGATTCCCAGTTTGAAACATCGAACAATCGGTCCAGACGATCTGGATCATTTCTTGATGCACCTTAAACTGGACTCAATCCTGAAGTAGCTGAATCGTTAGAACTATGCTTCACCATGAATGACTCATACAGAGTCTACATCGAATGCATTTCTACGATTGTCTTATCCGGTTATCCTTCCTGTTTATCTGGATGAACGGATCAGCGAGTCGAGCTAATGCTTAACTCCCGATCACAAGGGGAAACCAGTTTTATACTGTTCGCCTATGTATCCCTCAACCTTGGGAACATGCAAACTGGTGCTACTTTATTCTAGCTTGCAACTTCAAGCTCTTTGAAGATCCTAGTTCGTTCCCTTTATTCAACCAGTTCACGGAACCTTTCCTGATCTAGCTGTGCTAACTTATCAGACCCCAGGAATTCTAAATCCCAACGGAACTCGGGGTTAATGATCAATAGCATAAGGTAACGAACTTCCTTGGACTCAATAGTCAAGGAGTCATGCTCATCACAAGCTGCAGTGTGATGCTATGTTTGGGAGCGGACACTCAGTCGGATATGGTTTGCCAGCAAAACTAAGAACTATTCTCTAATTACAAAACCATATCACATAGTTCAGGCCAGTCAGCCTTACCATACTAAACAGGTGCTTTCTGAAGTTCTCAGAAATGGGTGAAGGAGGAGAAGGAGGAGAATGACATTTTCTTCAGACATATATAAAATTTGAATTTATTCGTTTAATTAATCCTTTTAAATAATTACCCAATATATTATTTAACAAGGCTAGGACCCAAAATACCCCAACTATGCTGTGAAGAGGGATGCCGTAATCACAACACAGTGGTTATTAAGGTAGATAACATTTATCAATTTCAGCCTTTTGAAATTCCTAGATCTGTGAGATTCATTGAACTGTTCAATGGCATGTTTAATCTCGGATATGCCCCACCGTTTGTGACTGGGATGCCGAGGATCACAAACCGGGTGTGAATAACCATGCAAATTAGCTTGGTACTCTCGGGGTCCATTATCATCTTAAATTGATGTGCCGGTTAACCACGCACGCTCCATCAACAATGATAACACCCGAGAAACCCATTGCCACTCTTTATGAACCCCCATTGGTGTGCCGGTAACCCACACACGCTCCACCAACGTTTCATAAAGTGCAATGTGCAACTTCATGGATTAGCATCAAATTCACATTTTTCCTAAAGTAACTAGATTGGGATTTTGTAAATGGTTCTAGTACTTTGATCATTATACTTTTAATGATTAAGCGGTCCTATCAAAACTGTTCGGCTAACGACCCTCCACTGATCAGGCGAGCGGTGGGCGAGAGTGTTCACCCATTAGACTGCCATTTTATAGGCAGCCTCCTTATACCCACTTTATAGATCAGCTTCGTGAATGAGGCCTACTATTGAATTGACTGACCAATTTTATCTTATACATATAGTATTAACCTTTAATAACATATATAAGATGTATTTTAAAATCCTTTAAAATATTCCAGGTTTATCTTTTAATTTTACCAATTTAACTATTAAATTTAAAATTAAATTAAACCTTTAAAAATCGATTTAATTATCCTTTAATTAACAATTAATTGAAATAATTAAATCTTAATATTTTAAACATTTAAAATATTTTTCCGGATTTATCTTTAATTTTCGCAAATTTGAAATTAATTAAATCCTTTTAATTATCTTTTAATTAACAATTAATTAAATTAATTAAATCTTAATATTTTAAACATTTAAAATATATTTTCGGATTTAATCCTTAATTTTCGCAAATTTAAAAATTAATTAAATCCTTTGAATTATCTTTTAATTAACAAGTAATTAAATTAATTCAAATGTAGATAGGTATTACCAAATTAATCAAATTAATTTTAAACCTATCTTAAACCCTTAAATTTCGAATTCAAACAATTTTGGTTCAAGGTTATCCATTTAATTAAACAATTAAAGTTACCAAAAATAGAAAGCCTTCTAAACCTATGTAAATTGCGAAATTACCAAGGGGAGGGGCTAGGGTTTCAAAAACCCTAACCCTAAAATCAATTTGCCCCATTAAGGTTTTAGAAACAATAAAACACTAAATTTAGGAAAAACTATTACAGCAATTCAACAAGAAAACAACCAAATGCTCTGATACCACTGAAAAGTTTTCTGCAAATCTATGAACTAAAACCCTAAGTTCACATGCAACCTAGATTGGATCTATGTTTTCTTACTTTGAACATGTAATTAATTCCTAAAGGCAAAACAAAAATTAACTAAAAGAATAAAATAGAAAAACTAACCTTTTAGTTGTTTCTTGCAAGCTAAGCAGCACAATTGTCCTGCCTCAAATGAGATCACACCCAGGGAGCCAGGGAGTGGACGAAATCCAGAGAGAGGGAGGAGTCAAGAATGGCGCAGAATAGGGTTCCCCAGGACCCCTATTTATAGTTTTCCAAATGGTTGCAGATAAGCCTTTAGAGATAAACATTTTTGAATTCAAATAAGATAAACCTTTTATCTTACAATTCAAACTCTTATTTATCCTATTATTATTTTCGATTTTGAGGATAAATCCCTCCTCAAAATCGCCAACCACTTATTGCCAAAATTGTCACTTACTCAACTATTGAATAATTACAATTCAGCCCCTGCACCTTTAATTAATCAAATTAATCACCAAATTAAATCCAATTAATTCCAGATTAATTTCTAATTAATTACTATAGTTTTTAATTAATATATTATCACTTTAATATATTAATAAACTATTTATTTAATTCCTGTTGATTTATTAATCACATAATAAATCAACCTTTCTCTCTACCAAACTTTCTACCAAACCTCTAACTATGAGGGCAACCCAAATGGACTTTTCTACTATTAATTAGGTAAATACAAATTATTATTCATGGCTTAGACACCTAATCCAACAGTCTCCCACTTGGATAAGTCTATGACTATAATTACCAATTTAACCTCTAATTAATCAGCAAACTGTAGCTTCCTAGAAACTGCTGCCGAACTCTGACCTAGTCAGTTCTGTCCATAGATAAGTGATCAGATGATCCTCCGTCCAACAAGATATTTTCAGACATGAGACATGGATTGAGATCAATCTCTGTCTGACACTGTTTCCCGATTTCCGATTTTGCTTATGACTTTTGGACTTCTAATTGAACGAATCAATTTAGTCCTGGCTGGCCAGCACTTCAGTCAACTTCAAAATCATCGAGTGGCCAACAGATATCTGTTTCCCGTCAGGGTCATGGGACGAATAAGCTTCGACTCATATGTTATATCTTTTACCCGACAAATCACTCACAACAGCACGTTTTATAACACCGAGTTACTGATGCGTTTTCGTACTATCAATGAGCAACCGCCTTGCAAATTATAACTCATATCTTTCCACTTCAAGACCATAAGATATTATCGTCTCAACATTGCTCGTGATGTAATCCATGAAGCAATCTATTGAGCGTGGGTTTATCCAATACTCAAATCTCCATTTCCAAGTACTCATGAACGTTGCAGCAATCTTATTGCTATGTCTAACTCCTTAGACAATCTACAAACCAATTCATGACAGTCTTCCTTCATACTTACTCCATAAGAGTATGAGCGACTGTGGATATTTGAGTAATCCAATTACTCAGGAAGTAAACATGCAAAAGCGAAACATGAAATCTGACTGGCAGCTACTCCTGCTTATTACCAAGTCTCTACGAGGTAATCACGTGGAATAAGAGAAATCACGGTGTGTTCCCCATCTTTAACCCTCTTTATTACCCCAAATGTAAAGGGTAACCTAGGGTTAAAACTTAAAATCGATTTCACAGACCAAACGTGCGATATTCAAAAGAGGGAAGACGAGAGGACATGGCGGGAACGTGAAGTGAACCTCGATCCTCAACTGAACCACGAGCCTCAAGTGAAGCACCATCCTCAAGTTTATCCCTTCTTGAATCAGTTAACGAAAATGGCGGAATCCTCAACTTCAAAGGCTGTTGACAACAATAGTGCAAAAGATGTTGAAGATGGTTTTCTCAGAGTTCAAGTATACCATGATGGTGCATTTTCCCCGAACCCGATTGTGTATTTCAGTCCTCTAATATCGACTTTTACAGAAGTCGACTTCAAGAGCATGAGGTACACAGATTTTATTAATTTTTTGAAGAAATTGGTTTAGGATAGAGTGCCTGCTGTGTACTATTGTCTCCCACATCGGTCCCTCAAAGATGGTTTGCGAGGATTGGTAGATGATAATGATTATGTGTGTTTTCTTGATTGTGCCAATGGTAATGAAGGAAGAACTGATGTCTACGTTGATCACTGCAATGAACCTATTTTAGAATGGATTGCTGATGAGAGAGATGCTGAAGGAGGGACGGATAGTGATAACAGTGATAGTGATGTAGACACTGTAATTTGTGATAATTTCTGATTATTGCATTGGTGCCCAATATAGCAACATACTTTTTGGTTGCTATTTTGATATGAAATGATGGATTTGATAATAGCAACATACTTTCACTATTTATTTTTTACTTTTGGTTGCTATTCTGTAAAGAATGGATTCGATAATATGCACCATACCATGTTTTATGTTAAGGATGGATTTGATGTCAGATTATTGCATTGGTGCCCAAAATAGCAACATACGTTTTGGTTGCTATTTTGATATGAAAGGATGGATTCTGATATGAAATGGAAAAGCTAGCAACATAATTATGTTTGTTAAGGGTATTTATGCAACACAACAATCACACTGGTCATTCAAATCCATAACTTAAATATTTGGTCCTTCAACTATTAAACTTACAAAATATATTAACTTATTGCATTACTAATTTCAATACAAACGAAATCAGCAACAACAACACAGACACTTTTAGAATCATCACTGTCCTCCTCATTTCATCCAAATCTTTTCTAAAATTCTTTGACTCCATATCCGTCATCACATTGTACAAATTGAAATCGTTTTCCAGTTTTGAGATTTTCAATTCAAAGGAGCTTGACTCTCCCATATCTTCTAACTTTGCTTCTTCCTCAACCCATTCCCCAAAACCACAACTTTTCTTCTTTTTTTCCTGCATTAAAAAAAATGAGTGCACATAATCAACCAATTGTGTACAAGAATAAGACGATAAACTGTTGGGTAATACACTTACCAAAGAGTTTTGACAAACCCTAAATTTTCGACCAGGATTAGATGTAGTTGATGACGTCCAAATTCGAGACGGATAGCCACACCCACAAGGGTTCGAATAGTCAAGTGTCTTCCTTTGTTTGGAGTTGTTGCTGTTTGAGCTTGAGATCGACATGGCCTTCTGCTTTCCTTGTGCCGGTTATAGAGGAATGTTTTTTTACCCTAATACATGTGTGAGTTATCTCTTATATGTAAACCAATAAAGCCAACTAAGCAACATATATGCCAGGTAAGCAAATACTATGCCAAGTCACCTAATGACCGATTGCTAGACGGTGACCTGAGGGTCAATTGTGAACAACACGTAAATTTAGAGGGTATAATGCGTACAGAGGCGATCATGTTATTCCCAACATTTGAAAAAGCAAAGTTGTTAGAGAAATAAGGCATAGTGATTTGAAATTACCCTTTTACCCATGTTTTGTTTTCCTAGGCTTGACAAATTCTCATGTAACTTGATGGATTGTTTTTGTACGCATATAATATGCATTGTACAGACGTAGCTATTTTTATCACATTTCTAGAAAGTACTTGCTATTTTTAGAAAATGTTAGAAAGTATGTTGCTATTTCCATTAAAATTTAGGAACTTTGTTGCTATTTCTATTAAATTGCTAGAAAGTATATTGCTAGTTCTAAAAAATGTTAAAAAGTATATTGTTATTTCTATAAAATTTCTAGAAAGTATGTTGCTATTTTTAGGGTATATGAAAGATAGAAAA
This sequence comes from Cichorium intybus, assembly GCA_023525715.1. Classification (NCBI taxonomy): domain Eukaryota; kingdom Viridiplantae; phylum Streptophyta; class Magnoliopsida; order Asterales; family Asteraceae; genus Cichorium; species Cichorium intybus. The sequence goes on along the minus strand of CM042015.1, from coordinate 10,103,534 downwards.
GAAAAAAGGGGGTAACTTCTCAAATCCCACTTACAAACCTTTCAATCATGTCTGACTTTGGTCCACATTTCTTTCCACCACATCATCCCTTCAAAATTTGTCCCATCCATAGTCACAGGGATCGCTCTATGAGCTACGAACCGTGTTCTAATCGCTGCGTTCCCAAACGCGGTACGATTACGTACCAATCGCATCCCGATTCGCTATCTGATACGCCAAATTGCCGATCCCGACTGATCAAAGATACGTTATTGGAAACACGTATTCGGCGAATTGGTTGACACAGAATCGCGATTGGGATCGTCAATTTCATGTTTGGATCGGTAATTTCAGTTTTGGGCGGTAATTAGGTTGTGTGAAATAAAAGTCGCCGACTCATAATTATCGGCTCGGTAAGGTGTTTTGAAAACGGGTACACCGTACCGGGACCTATGGTACACCGTACCCGGGACGTACCTAAATGAACCTACCCCCCTCCGTACCCGATACGTCCAACTGCACGAACCGCGTTTCCGTTCCTCGTTCCCGTACCGAAGCGTACCGCGAACTATGTGACTATGGTCCCATCTTTACAAGCAAAAGCATGAGCTGTATTTTATGCATTACCAAAAAAGAATATCAAATTGCTTTTATACATTAGGGTTTAATTCAAAAAATTGCCATAAAGATAAAAAAGAGTTAAATGCATGAATTGGAAACATACTTTCCATGTTTGTTTATTATAGCATCATACTTTCATTTTTTCACATTAAAGAAATACCAACATACTACAATATAATATCATTTGGAATAACTTGGTGTAAACTGAATTTGCATTTATATGAATTGATTCAGTTCACTAACTTCATATTCGTATTGTTTATTTCCTAGAATAATCAACCCAAGGACACATTCTTAATTTTAATCCTATAATTACCAAACCATAAGTTTCTCAAAAATTCTGTCTTTTGATCACAAGACAAACGTAAATAACTTCTTAATCCCAGAAATTCACTACAAATCAAAAACATTAAATCGAAGAAAGCAAACTTGACTACATTTGAGTCATTTGGATAAGGTCAAAAAAAAAAAAATAACGTGCTGTTTGATTTGTCCAATATCCGTTATTGTTCATTTTTTTGTACATACATACTTAGTAATAATACACGTTCAAAAAAATGTTCTATTTAAGTCATTTGGTAAAAAAGCTTATTAGAAGACTGACATTTTGTAAACATTTACTAAATACATTGCATACCCATCATTAAGATAATAATTTGAACAAAAAAGAAAGGTGTAGAAATATATGATATCTAGTTGATAATAAAACAAGGTTTACCTACAAAGTCATCCCAACCACTAAATGTACCTCCTACTTTTAGAGAAATATCAACAAGGCCTCCCACACAGCCCATCATGACCTATAAAAACACATAAAAAACCATATCAAAATACTAGGTTACACCAATGTTGCTCTTGATAAAACTAGATTAATTTACATTTTTGGTCCCTAAGTATGACTGACTTTTTCAATTTTGGTCCCGAAAAGCTTTCTCTTGCGGTTTTGATCCTTGTTTGAGGTTTTTGTAACATTTTTTGTCCCAGTTCTGTCTTGATTATATTTTGGGATCAAAATCGCAAAAAATCAGCTAATACTCGGGGACCGAAAAATAGTCATTTTACTTGGGACATGGAGTAAAAACATTACAATAAACTCGAGAAATTTGTTGTGACCAAAATTGCAAAAATTGGATAAACTTTGGGACCAAAAATGTAATTTACTCTTAAATTAAAAGTAAACTACAAAAATGGTTCCTGGACTTTCTAAATTTTACCGTGTTTAATCCAAAATTGAAACCTCTTCCAGTTTTGGTCCTTATTTCAAGAGTTCATATCGATTTTGATCCCTAGGACTTTCTGATTTTAGTCATTATTTCCAGGTTTCGTATCGAATGTTGTCCTTATTTCAAGGTTCCAATTACCATAATCAATATGAAACTATGAAATAAGGAATTTCAACAATCATAAAGCACAGGTACCATCTTTTGCAAATTGCTCTAAAATTAAAAGTAAACTACATAATGGTCCCTGTGCTCTTTAACTTTCACCAAGTTTAGTCCAAAATTAGAATCTTTTTCAACTTTGGTCCTCATTTCAAGGTTTCTGATCATCACTTACAGACTTCACTTTTCATATCGATTTTGCTACTTATTCCAAGGTTCCAAGGACCAAAATCAATAAGAAACCTTGAAACAAGGACCGAAACTGAAAAAAGTTTCAAACTCGGACTAAACACAGAAAAAAAATCATAAAACACAAGGACCATTTTTGTAACTTACTCTAAGATAAACTCTACTAACCTTTTATACAACGCGGTGACATCTTGATTCAACCAAGAAGTTTCAAGAAACTCATCACCACATTCTTTAACATCAATCATCTCCATTTCAAATTCATGATGACCACAATATTCATTCCATTCAAACCACATTTTAGCAATCGACTCCTTTTTAAAACAAGTGGTATGATCTTCTTCTTCAGGTGAACCCGCAACAATCAATCTATAAGTATACACCTTCCTTTCCTGCCCGGGTCGAAAAGCCCGCCCGATTGCTTGTCGGGTAACCGAAGGATTCAAATGCACATCCAAAATTATTATTCTAGAAGCCCCAACTAACGGTCTTGAATCTGGATATTTGGCCATGAAACTTATAAGCATGAATGTTTTACCGGATCCTGGTGCATGGGCCACCTGGATTTTCTGAAACTAAATTGCTTAAAAGAAAATTGAAACCTTCAATTTGATGCAGTTTCATTTGCTTTTTGTGTCTAGGGTGAGCGGTTACGGTTATGTCTCCTACTGAGAAGTCTTTTGATGGTGATTTGACTCCTTCTAGAATGATGCCACCTGGCTCTGATGATCTGTCACTGCCTTCATGATAATAAGTTCTTGTACTCTTTGAGGGCTGTGTTATAAATTAATAATTTCGACAATAAAATAAAATATAATACGATGAAAGAAAAAATAAATGTGGACACAAGGATTTAACGTGGAAAAACCCTTTCGGGAAAAAACCACGGGCACAACCGATGATGATCACTATATGAGAAAAATGAGGAGGTTACAAGATTTGGAACTGAAAAATATATATCTCTCTTTTCTTTCATACACAGAGCCTCACAATATATATCTATGTATATATATATATATATTTCACTCAATGGTTTTGGACGATATCATTTGGAAAATGATCATCCCTATTTATAGGGATGATCAGCCGAAACATTTGCATTAAATGTTGAAAACACATTGTAGGCGCCTGCAATTGTTGAAGCTGAGTCGTCGTTCAAACATTCAACGTTCAAACTTCAAATTGGAATTTGATTTTTGATTATTACTATTCATGTGGGGCCCACATGAATTATTTGTGTTGCTTTTGCTTTTTTCTTTTTTCTTTTTAAAGTCATTTATTCACAATCTCCACCTTGACTTTAAAAGCAATAAGGAATCAAACAACTCCACCTTGAGACGAATTTCTTCTTGTAGAACTCCTCATTATAAAATCATCGTGTGCCGACAATCCTTGAAATTAGATTGTCATACCAACCAAGCTAGAGCAAAGCTCAAACTTAGTTGCTGGAACCAGCTTTGTCATCATATCCGCCGGATTGTCATGAGTGCTAATCTTTTGAACTTTAATATCACCTTTGGAAATAACATCTTGAATAAAGTGATAACGTACATCAATATGTTTCGTTCTCTCATGAAACATTTGATCTTTTGTAAGATAAATAGCACTTTGACTATCACAAAAAATCTTTGTGGGAGATGTGTCTCCATAAAGTTCACCGTATAAATTTCTTAACCAAATAGCTTCCTTACAAGCTTCAGAAATTGCTATGTACTCTGCTTCTGTTGTGGATAAGGCAACAGTGGTCTGTAGACTTGCCTTCCAACTCACAGCACATCCACCAATGGTAAAGACATAACCTGTCAAAGATCTTCTTTTGTCCAAATCTCCAGCATAATCAGAATCTACATAGCCCACCAGTCCTTCGCCAGAACTTCCAAATTGTAAACATGCATTGGAAGTACCGCATAAATATCTAAGAATCCATTGAACAGCTTTCCAATGCTCTTTTCCTAGGTTAGCCATATATCTGATAACAACACTTAAAGCGTGAGATAAATCAGGGCGAGAACATACCATGGCATACATTAGAGAACCAACTGCACTAGAATACGGAATTTTCGCCATGTTATTAATTTCATCATCTGTCTTTGGACAATATGCTGAAGACAGTTTGAAATGTGCAGCTAATGGAGTACTAACTGGCTTGGCTTTATGCATGTTGAATCTTTGAAGAACTTTCTCAATATACCTCTTTTGACTTAGGTATAGTTTTCCATGCTGTCTGTTACGAGTAATTTCCATACCAAGAATTTTCTTGGCTGGACCTAAGTCCGTCATTTCAAACTCTTTGCTTAGTTGTGCTTTCAGTTTTGCTATCTCTAGTTTATCTTTTGCAGCAATCAACATATCATCAACATAAAGAAGCAGATATATTGATGAACCATTGACTGACTTAAAATAAACACAACTATCATAATCTGATCTTTTAAAATTCTGAGATAGCATAAAAGAGTCAAACCTCTTATACCATTGCCTTGGGGATTGCTTTAATCCATAAAGAGATTTCTTCAATCTACATACCAAGTTCTCTTTTCCAGGGATAATGAAGCCTTCAGGTTGCTCCATATAAATATCTTCTTCCAATTCACCATGTAAAAATGCAGTTTTGACATCTAACTTGCTTTAAATCTTGCTTCCTCATTAGGAGTAATACCTTCTTTTCTTTTGAAAATCCATTTGCAGCGGATAGGCTTCTTTTCTTTTGGTAATTTCACCAACTCCCAAGTGCCATTCTTTTCAAGAGATTTCATTTCATCATGCATGGCAGTTATCCATTTGTTGCAATGTTCTGAAGTAATGGCTTCCGTGTAAGTTGAAGGTTCTTTGATACCTTCAATTTCTTCAGCAACGTTTAAAGCATAAGAAACAATATTTGCTTCTTCTATCAGTCTCTTGGGAGGATGAATGACCCTCCTAGGTCTATCAGTTGCTATAGAACGTTGTGGTTGGTGAGTAGGAGTAGGAGTAGAAGACTCTTGCTCAACTGATGAAATTTGATCAATAGAGTTTTCTTTTTCTGGTGTATGTTCTGAGTCAACAGATTGCTCCACCTGCACACTTGTCTTTTGTTGACTCTCAACAGGAATATTAGTAGAAGAATCTTTATGTAGCATAGTTGATTCATTAAATACTACATTTCTACTAATCACGACCTTTTTAGTTTCAGGACACCATAACTTATATCCTTTCACACCAGACTTGTAACCAAGAAAGATACATTTAATTGCCCTAGGCTCTAATTTTCCATTATCAACATGAGCATAAGCAGGGCAACCAAAAATTCTTAAATCTGAATAGTTTGCTGGGGAGCCAGACCATACCTCAATAGGAGTCTTCTTATCAAGTGGAATAGAAGGTGACATGTTAATTAAATAACATGCAGTAGAAGCAGCTTCTGCCCAAAAACGCTTAGATAATCCTGCGTTAGATAACATACAACGGGCTTTTGAAATAATGGTTCTGTTCATACGTTCAGCTACACCATTTTGTTGAGGTGTGTGAGAAACGGTGTAGTGTCTAACAATTCCTTCTAGTTTACAATATGAATTAAATTCATTTGAACAAAACTCCATACCATTATCTGTGCGAAGCTTTTTGACCTTCTTACCAGTTTGGTTTCCACCATGACTTTCCATTCTTTGAATGCAGAGAATGCTTCAGATTTAAGCTTCAAAAAATATGGCCAAACTCTTCTTGAATAATCATCAATAATTGTCAACATATAACGAGCACCTCCTAGTGATGCTTCTTGAGATGGTCCCCATAAATCAGCATGTACATACTCCAAAATGCCTTTTGTAGTATGTACCGAGGTGTTGAATTTCACCCTCTTGTGCTTGCCAAATATACAGTGTTCACAGAATTCCAGTTTGCCAACGCATTGGCCATCAAGCAATCCTCTTTTGCTTAATGCTGTCAAACCAAGTTCACTCATATGCCCAAGACGCATATGCCACAGGTTAGTAGTATCAATAGATGAATTTGAAGTAACATTAGAATTACCTGTTACTGTACTACCTTGTAGATGATACAGGTTTGCAAATTTAATATCAGCTTTCATCACAATCAAAGCTCCTTTAGAAACCTTTAAAACTCCACCTTCACCGGAATATTTGTACCCTTTAAGGTCAAGAGTACTTAAAGAAATAAGGTTTCTTTTCAAACCTGGAACGTGTCGAACATCAGACAAAGTTCTGACAACACCATCAAACATCTTGATTTGAATTGAACCAATTCCAGTGACTTTATATGGTGCATTATCACCCATCAATACGGAGCCACCTTCTATAGGTTGATAATTTGTAAACCAGCTTCTGTTTGGACTCATGTGAAAAGTACAAGCTGAGTCAAGAATCCATTCATCATTGGATTTTAGGATTCCTGCAAAAGCTACAAGAACATCACCGTTAGAATTATTTTCAGCAGCATAAGTAGCTTTTCCTTCATCATCTTGATTTGGTTTGTGATTTTGATTAGAAGCTCTTTTCTCCTTGTTTTTCAACTTGTAACATTCAGAGATATCATGTCCTTCCTTTTTGCAATAGTTGCATGACTTGGAACGTCTGGATCTAGATTTGCTTCTAGAATTTCTTTTGTTCTTGCCTTTGGAATCATTCTTATCTGTTGGTCTGCCACGAACTGCCAGACTTTCTCCTTTAGAACTTGAACCTTCAGTGGATACCATATCTTTCATCTTTTCTTTGGCATGCAAAGCTTCATAAACTTCTTGAAGTGTTAAAGTATCACGACTATATAATATGGTATCTCTAAAATTTGAATAAGAACTAGGCAAAGAACATAAAATAATTAAACCCAAATCCTCTTCATCATATTTTACCTCCATAGCTTCAAGATCAGTGATGATCTCTTTAAATGTCGAAAGATGATCCAGCAACGATCCACCTTCTTGCATCTTAAGCGAAAATAATTTTTGTTTAAAGTGCATCTTACTTGTGAGATCTTTAGTCATGCAAATTTGTTCTAATTTTAGCCATAAAGAGGCTGCAGTAGTTTCTTTCAAAACTTCCTGCAAAATATTGTTAGATAAATGAAGATGGATATGAGAGAGAGCCTTACGATCTTTACGATCCTTTTCTTCATCTGACCAAGACGCAGACATTTTGTCTCGGCCTAACAGAGCATCATCAAGGTCCAACTGAGCCAATACAGCTCGCATTTTTACTTGCCATAATGAAAATCTTGTATCTCGATCCAACAATGGAATATCGTATTTCAAAGTAGCCATGTCGATATAATACTCAATAAATTGAGAATGAGTATAGAAAACAACGTGGCTCTGATACCACTTGTTATAAATTAATAATTTCGACAATAAAATAAAATATAATACGATGAAAGAAAAAATAAATGTGGACACAAGGATTTAACGTGGAAAAACCCTTTCGGGAAAAAACCACGGGCACAACCGATGATGATCACTATATGAGAAAAATGAGGAGGTTACAAGATTTGGAACTGAAAAATATATATCTCTCTTTTCTTTCATACACAGAGCCTCACAATATATATCTATGTATATATATATATATATTTCACTCAATGGTTTTGGACGATTTCATTTGGAAAATGATCATCCCTATTTATAGGGATGATCAGCCGAAACATTTGCATTAAATGTTGAAAACACATTGTAGGCGCCTGCAATTGTTGAAGCTGAGTCGTCGTTCAAACATTCAACGTTCAAACTTCAAATTGGAATTTGATTTTTGATTATTACTATTCATGTGGGGCCCACATGAATTATTTGTGTTGCTTTTGCTTTTTTCTTTTTTCTTTTTAAAGTCATTTATTCACAGGCTGTATTGGAATTTGAAAGAAATGTATAGTTATTATAAAGTTCTGATTTTTAAAGAGCATGTTACGTTTTTGGTAGATGGTTTTATCAATTTTGGTTCCTATGCTTTACCAAAAATCGTAATTTCTGTCAAAATGTTGAAATTGTCCCAATGTCGTCCTTAAGTTTGTATTCTGTTGCGAATATGGTCCCTAAACCATAAAACGACTTCAAAATTTGGACTGAAATTGCGATTTTGTGGAAAACACAGGGACCATATCCGAAATGAAATGCAAACTTAAGGAAAACACTGAGACATTTTGGGCTGAACTTGTAATTTTGAGTAAAGCAAAGGGATCAAATTGGTAACTTACTCTAGAAAAATTTTTTATGTCGTGGACTAAAATTGCAAAAATCTTATGTACTCAGGAACCAAAAAATAGTCATTTTACTATGAGCAGAGACCAAACACTTTACAAGAACCTCAAATGAGGATCAAAACTGCAAGAGAGGAAATTTTTGGGATCAAAATTGCAAAAATTATCTATACTCAGGACCAGAAATGTAATTTACTCATTTTTAAATGAATGGTGGAATGAGGAAAGTGGACCTTGGGGCGTTGAAATTCGTTTATTGACTCGATGCTTTTATCTACTACTCCACATACACGGCAAACATAACCGATGTCTTCTTTTAATATAAAAGAATGGTCATATTCTTCTTCTTCTTCTTCCTTTTTATGTTCATTAAATGAAAAGTTCATGGCATCCTGGAAGAGATAAAAGGGCAAATTTGTAAAAAAAGCCAGCAAGATGACTAATATTTTGGTATGTGAGTAAGTGTGGAGATAACAAATGAATACTTTATATACCTTTGAGGATTCCAATCCAACATTCATTTCTTTCCAAATATCATCAAGCCCATCGACATCGGCATCGGAATGTGAATTACTCTCCTCCACATCAGAATCGGAATCAACACCAACATACACGCCTTTATCATGGTGATAAAATCCGAAAACAAAACATTAGAATAATACAACACGTATTAATTCAAACAAGAAATCTCGACTAAACTTACCAAAAATTGTTTCATCGAAAACCGCCCTTCTGGTTTATTCAAGACTACATCTCTGTAAGGTTGAAAAGGCCTTGCTGATGTGGGTTCATGTTCATCATCATCTGACCCTATGATGACAGTAGAATCCTGTGCATTACTGCATTTGTATCATGAGTCATACCATCATCAACCATAACTACATCCCTCACAGTATTTGGAATTGGAACCTCCTTCACATGATTTGTGTCCATTAAATCAGGTTTAAGTGAGGGAAACCTTCTAAAACAAGGCGTCACTATTTGTTTTCTTAGTGAAAAGAAGATTTTCTCTGTAAGGTTGAAAAGGCATGGCGAGGAGATGAAACGGGTACTCTGTTACCAAATTTGTCATACTCACAATTTTTGAGGGGCAAATAGGTAAATTTAACGAAAGTACCTTGGGTGTCGAAGTCGGCGACCTGAGTTTGTAGAATTACACCGGCCACGCTTTCTTAGCTCCGACGACCTCGCAAGTAACTGTTAGCACCGGCTTCCATTAGCTTCCGCCGGCAGCTGTTGCTTCCGTCGGCCATCAATGCATAAACAACTGCGACCGGAAACTTCTTCGGAACCGAGTCAGTCAACGGATCCAACATATTAACTAATCTCATCATGCTCTTCTCATCCTTCGCAAAATAGTTTCTATTTTGTTTCACCGTCAGTGGAGAAGTTAATGCTTGCATTGCTGCCTACTGTAACCCTACTGGTTTCACGGAATCCATGCATCCGGTGACTCCACGCTTGTTACCATCGTTGATAGCTGTTGCTTTGAATTTCTTCAGCCGACGCTACGTTCATAATAGCGCCGATTGCGTGTGATTGCGCAGTTAACGATCCAGATCTGCAAACCTCAAGCAGTATCGGAACACCGCCGTACGCCGAAATTGCCCACGCGTTATCAATATCGCGGTGATTGCTTCGACGGCAACGGACGCCTTTTCTTTGAATTGAATGGCGCCAGATTAGAGAATCCAGGGGCGAGTTGAGAGAGGACAATCGCAGTCGAATGACAAAGGACGCCAGAGCGCAGGAGCACATCCAGGTCGTCAAGCTGCTTAGATAGCCAACCGGCCGCCATGTCGAGGTCACTCTGCATAAGGAGCTTCCCAGCGGTGTAACTCAAATCGGTGCGGTTTTGGATACGGCGGACAGTGGATAGGAGGTCCGGTAGTAGCGTTTGGAGGAGCGGGTTTTCCGACCAGTGAGTCGAATCGGAGATGGCGGATAAGGAAGTTTTATTATCAGAACTAGGTCACTGCGAAATATTTATGGATCTGAATCAATTAAACGAAAACGAAGTTTTATTATCACTTTATCAGCCTTACAAAAACATGTAAACCGATGCTCATTTGAAACAACTCAATCTATACATCTACATTTTACACAACGGATTCAGCGACTCCAGGGCTTCCGGATATGGGACCTTCGCCTCTCACGACTTCAGACTCGACTTCTGAGCTTCTGGGTACAGAACCTTCGTCTCCTCCTCCCTCTACATCTTCAGACACGGCAGAAATTAGACTTCCATCTTTATAGTGCAGAATTGCAAAAACTGTGGGAATCGGCAGGCAAACAATGATCACGCCCCCCAGTGTAAGGATACTGATCAAGTTAAAACCCCAGTCGGTTTTTTGAAGGGTTGCTAACCCAAAAGCTGCCAATAGACAATTGCCTGCAACCGCCATAAACGATCGCTGAAAGTAGTTGACTCTGTGGTTGGCCTCCTTGTTCAGTTTAAGCACCATAAGCCAGCTCTCTCCGTAGATAACGGAGATGGAGAGGAATATGGCGGTATCAATTAGACCAACCCAAATGAATTTCAAAGCTGTGAGCTGAAAGTCATCATTGGGAATGAAAAACTTGGCAGCTATACTGCTGCAGAGAATCGCTATCGCCAAGTTTGCAGCCATTCCTAGGGACTCCCTCCCAAGGAGTTTCGGTGATTGTGCAGAATTATCGAGAAGCGTGCTGGTAGTAGACATTGCGCAGTACATTCTCCTTAGATCTATATTCAATATTATATAGTATGATGAATCAGGATGGAGGTCCCCACCCCGAACGCAACCAACACAACTCTAATTTGTTAGCGTAACAGAATTTGGCGCGTAAATATTTGCTTCAAATTTATTCTCGAGATTATTGATTTCTATAATTCTTGATATAATATAACACAAAATTATATTTTTATTTGATCCGAATTATATATATATATATATATATATATATATATATATATATATATATATATATATATATATATATATATATAAAAGTGAAAAATAAACATGGAACATCAAGAGAAATGATAAGTAAAAATAATATAAAAAAAGAAAATATTTCTTGGAACGTATTATAATCTTTCTACTTTTCAAAATATATAATGATTATATCATCATGAGTTAGTGCAAATAACAGCACCCCTCATTCAGTTTCCGTACAGCCTGACCCAAACAAAAAAACCACTCAATCAGATTCACCAAAATCTTATAAACTTCCAAGTTTAATTCTAGAGTAAATTACAATTTTGGTCTCTGTGGTTGTCATGAAATAACACTTTCAGTCATCCTTTTCAAATCTCACATCCAGGGTCCCTGTGGTGATCAAAAACTTGCAGAGACGGTCTCCTGGGATTACCGTCTGTTTTGAACCGTTAAATGCCAGCAAAAAGACTAAAATGCCCCTTCTTTTTTGTTCATTTGGTATATTTGTTATTTTCTAAAATTCAAGGACTAAACCTGTAATTTGCAAAATCTCGTAACCTAAATCAACGTTAGATCTCAAGAACATCGGCAAAGGGCTAACTAAATATGTTGTTCATCTACGACTACATAAATGAAAGCCTATGAACAGGAAGAACACAAGCATCAGACATTATATCTCATTAAAGAAAATTGACTAAGAGACAGACTTATAGAAGTTCTGAATTGTGCGGATCCATTTATATAAAGGGTCTAGACAATCAAAGCTTAGAACTATCGATTAAAACAAAAAAATTGAAAGATAAACGTTGTCTCTAGTAACAGTAGATTTCCAAATAGTGGAAAAGTACCGCTTTCAATAGTATCATGTTAAAATAAACCTTTTATAAAGAATGAGACAGCTTAATCATTTCAAAAGCATTATCCCAACATTTATGTTCCTGTGTTTCCCACTTAATAAGTGTAGCTTGTTTCTTTATGTCTGTAAAGGGTAAATCCCTCTGTATTTAATGTAACACTCCATTATGAATGAAATACATAAGAATTACTCAGAAATCTTTACTCTCTCCCGGTTGACATGGTATCAGAGCAGTGTTGAGATTCTGAATCAATACATCATCTGACTATGAAATACATCATCTGGCTATGAAATGACAGAAGGTGATAATCCAAATACAGATTTGGCTATACAACTAGCAAATCGAATCAAAAATTTCCAACTACAAAACCCAAAACTACCTCAAAGCATAGCGATGGGACTACTTACCGGGTCTGTACCGTGGCAGAGTGAAATCCTCACCGGAGAAAATGGAGGGGAGAGAGGCAAAGCCTCCGCCGCCGCGGGCAACAGCAGCGCCACCAACCAACCCACATCCTCGACCCACATCTCCGACTCACATCGCAACCATCAGCTCCGACCCACATCGCAGCCACTCCGACCCACATCGCAGCCACTCCGATCAGAAGTTTTCAACCGAGCAAACTTCGGCGCCGTGAACGATAGAAACGCCGCTCCAAACGGCGGCGGAAACCAAGCCGGCGACGATAGAAACAGACCCGGCTTCAATGGCGGCGGAAGCTTCCAAACAGGCGACGATGGCGGAAACTCCAAAACCGGTAACAATGAAAACAGATCCGGAGTAAATGGAGACAAAGCCATGAACAAAAAAAACCGTCGGCGATGGAGCTGGAGGCGCAGATGCGGGATCGAGAGAAGAGACGAGAGAGGAGAAGTCGAGGCCCGTTTTTTTTATGATGCAGGTAACAGCAGCGCCCCCATCTTCCGCGGTGCAAACTACTCCGCCGTGAACGGTATAATCTCCAGCGATGGGAGCTCCAGGATCGGCGATGGGAGCTCAAAATCCATTTTTCCATCGGGTGGTGAAGGAGAAGGATCTGATACAGACAAAGGGAATGAGGGGTTCTCCAATTTTAACCCTAAATCAAGAAAAATCGATTTTGACCCCGAGAAAGAGGAAATGGCAGAAATTATCCCTGAAGTTTATTCCTTTATTTCCTATATAAATAAAGGTTTAAAAATTGCAGAAATGATCCACAAAATGGAGGAAATGCAAATATATTTTTTTCTGGTGATAATTTACGAGATAAAACATGGATACTTGATAGCGGGGCCACCGACACCATGACTTATGAAATATCCGATCTTATTTCGCTATCCAAACCTCGGAAAGCACAGATACAAACTGCAAATGGTGAAAAAATAGAAGTTAAACAAGGAGGAACAATTGAATTTTCTCCTATGTTAAAACTTTCTAATTGTCTCTATGTCCCATCTCTATCACAAAACCTGTTATCAATAAGTCATGTTACAAAAGAACTAAATTGCTCAGTTCTAATGCATCCCACTTTTTGTATCTTACAGGATATCAGGACGGGGGCGATCATTGGGCGTGGCACTGAGAAACAAGGATTGTATTATGTGGACGAGGTGACTCAAAATGGTACTGTGATGATGGCTCATGGAACCACAGAAAGAGAAGCATGGTTATGGCACAGAAGATTGGGTCATCCATCTACGGGTTATTTACATACTCTATTCCCTAATCTATTTCCTTCAAAAAATTTATCGCTGTGTGAAACATGTGTGTTAGCCAAAAGCCATAGACAAACATTCAAACCAAATAAAACCAGGGTTGATGTCCCTTTCTCACTAATACATTCCGATGTATGGGGCCCCTCGCCAATCATTGGAGGACAAAATCTTCGTTTCTTTGTGTTGTTTATTGATGACTGCACTCGTATGACATGGATTTATTTCTTAAAATTAAATCCGAAGTTCTTGACAAATTCATTATGTTTCATACCATGATTCAAACCCAATTTCAAAAAAAATATTCAAATTTTTCGGTCTGACAATGGAGGGGAATTCGTTAACACCTCTATGAAACAATTTTTTCAATCAAAAGGAATAATCCATCAAACTACCTGCCCGCATACCCCAGAACAAAATGGTGTAGCTGAAAGAAAAAACCGTTTTTTATTAGAAATAACTAGAGCTCTTTTAATCGAATCAAAAGTTCCAAAATCTTTTTGGCCTGAAGCTCTTGCCACAGCTACGTACCTTATAAACCGACTTCCAACAAATATTCTCAAATTTAAAACTCCACTACAAACCCTTTCAGAATTTGTCAAAATTCCCTCATTTCTTATGCTAGAACCAAAGATCTTTGGGTGCACTACCTTTGTTCATATACCTAAGTCTCAGTGAAATAAACTCGACCCATGTGCTGAAAAATGTGTATTCGTTGGATATGGAGTGAATCAAAAGGGATACAGATGTTATAATCCCAAGACTCATCACATGTTCACCACTATGAACTGTGATTTTCTTGAAACAGAATACTACTATGCCTCCCAACATAGTGGTCAGGGGGAGATAGAGTGTTCAGACACACTAAGTTGGTTAGAGTATGTTCAGGCAACATCAGAAGAAAATATCCACAGCACTCAAGAGTCACCCAACGAAACTACTCAAGAAAAATCACACAACATATCCACACAATATACAAATCCTAACTCTAGTGCCATCCCAGATCAGTCTCCCAACCTGACATCCGAGGTATGTAACACTCAGTCTCCTCATACCCATGATTCTCCTGAACATGTTGATCTTGTTACCTCTGATCATGAAACTGCCACAGAACAAGAAGAACAACTTGACATCCGAGAACAAGAAGAACTAATACAGGAACAACCAACAGGAAGATATATGTTACCACCAAGAACTAACAGAGGGATACCACCAAAAAGATATTCTCCAGAAAGAGAATCTCGAGGTTCTAGATATCCTATGGCAAATATGGCTAAGGGTAACTTGACTCAAGAAGCTAAGGCTTTCAATGCTGCACTATACTCTGAAGAAACCCCAACTAGCATAGATCAAGCCTTGAAGATGAAGAACTGGAAAGACGCAATGGAAAATGAAATGAAAGCCCTACTAAAAAATGACACATGGGAAAATGTGTTATTCCAGTTGGAAAGAGACCGGTAGGATGTCGATGGGTCTTTACAGTAAAACATAAGCCCGATGGTACTGTTGAGAGATATAAAGCACGATTGGTAGCCAAAGGTTATACTCAAACCTATGGTATTGACTATGCTGAAACTTTCTCTCCAGTTGCAAAAATTGATACAATTAGGGTCCTTTTTTCCATTGCTGCAAATGAAGGATGGCCATTACACCAGTTTGACGTAAAAAACGCCTTTTTACATGGAGAACTAAAAGAAGAAGTTTATATGGAAGCCCCCCTTGGTTTCACGAAGAACTTTAAACCAGGAGAAGTTTGTCGCCTTAAAAAATCTCTCTACGGATTAAAACAATCCCCGAGAGCTTGGTTTGGGAGATTCACTTTAGCTATGAGAAAATATGGTTTCAAACAAAGTAACTCTGATCATACTTTGTTTCTTAAACGAAGAAATAACCTTATAACCTGTTTAATTATATATGTTAATGACATGATAATTACAGGCAACGATAAGGAGGAAATAACAAAACTAAGGAAGAATTTGTTTCAAGAGTTCGAAATGAAAGACCTAGGGAGGCTCAAATACTTTCTCGGAATTGAAGTTTTAAGGTCAAAACAAGGGATCTTTATTTGTCAGAAGAAATATGTTTTAGACCTATTAGCAGAAACTGGAATGATTGATTGCAAACGGCAGAGACTCCCATGATGATAAACCAAAAGCTATGTATAGAAAACAAGGCGAAATCAGCAGACAAGGAAAGATATCAACGAATTGTAGGAAAATTGATATATCTCTCACATACTCGTCCTGATATATCATATGCTGTGGGGGTAGTTAGCCAATTCATGCATCAACCCCAAGTTTCTCATATGGAGGCAGTATAGAGAATTATCAGATATCTCAAAAGAACAGTAGGGCATGGAGTGTTGTTTAAGGCAAACGGGCATCTAAAAACCCAGATCTATACTGACGCAGATTGGGCAGGAGACAAAGGAAATCGAAGATCAACTTCGGGATACTTCACCTTAGTTGGCGGAAATTTAGTCACATGGAGAAGTAAGAAACAAAAGGTGGTATCTCTTTCTAGTGCTGAAGCAGAGTTCAGAGGAATATCACGAGGAGTTGCAGAAGCTCTATGGATACGAAAACTTCTCACTGAAGTTGGTCTCTTCCGTAAAGAAACAATTAAAATTATGTGTGATAATAAAGCTGCTATTCAGATATCAGAAAACCCTGTACAACATGACCGAACAAAACATGTGGAAGTGGATAGACATTTCATCAAAGAAAAACTAGAAACTCGAATCATTGAACTACCGTTTGTTCGATCAGAAGACCAGGTAGCCGACATTCTGACGAAAGCCGTAAATGGAAAAATTCTCAACAATTGTTTGGTCAAGTTGAATTTTGGGAATCCCACCATTCAACGTGAGGGGGAGTGTTAAAAGAAACCTTTTATAAAGAATGAGACAGCTTAATCATTTCAAAAGCATTATCCCAACATTTATGTTCCTGTGTTTCCCACTTAATAAGTGTAGCTTGTTTCTTTATGTCTGTAAAGGGTAAATCCCTCTGTATTTAATGTAACGCTCCATTATGAATGAAATACATAAGAATTACTCAGAAATTTTACTCTCTCCCGGTTGACATATCCATCACGTCATTCCTGGTTCTTCAACTTCTCGACCCTGTTATTCAACTGATCGATCTTCAAAACCAACTGCGTTATGGAGAACAACAGCCAATATAAAACCAAAGCGCTAACGATCAATAACATGTTGCGTTGGCTCTTCATGATGGATTTCTGGTGACGCAAGTGCTCCGTTGGGGTACACGCCTTCGACTCGCAGTTCGGTTGATTCTCGTATTTCCAGTAGATATCCATAGAAAGAGGCAAAAGGGGAAGATCGAGAGGAACGATTTGAGGAGGTTACAGATGACGGCGACTAAGCCCTTTCGGAGCGGGCACTGATCGTTGGTTTTGAATTTCATCATCGCATCAGGTTATTCTTCGATTGTTAATTCATCATCGATACAGGGTGGTTGGTCGGTTTTGGCTTTTATCCTCATGAACTGTTACACTCGTGAACTGTTATTCTTCGATTGTTAATTCGTCCTCGTGAACTGTTACACTTCTTTTCTCCTCTAAATCCTCTACCTTCTCAATTAAGATACCTACAATATGTATCAAGGAATGTGGCTACAGAATGGCCTCCGGTAGACAGGCCACTCAGTTTAGACTGTGTGATAATCCGTATGATTCTTGATTTTGATGGAAACGGTGGTTGCTGTCCTGTTTTTAGGGTTTACGGACAAGCTCTCATGTGGGGTTGTGCTAGACCTTCATCTTTGTGGCTTTGTTTTCTGAATCCACAGCTAGATTTGATTGGGATTGATGATGGTGAAGTGATCCCCGCCGGCTTTCCGATCTCCGGTGACTTTGGCAGAGACAAAGAGAGAAGTAAAATACATTTTTGGTCCCTGAGGGCATTTTAGGCAATTCACAGTTACATAACGGAAGGAAATAGACAGTAATGGCTCTAGGGACCATTTTTGCAAGTATTTGGTCACCACAGGGACCCTGGATGTGGGATTTGAAAAGGATGACTGAAAGTGTTATTTCATGACAACCACAGGACCAAAATTGTAATTTACTCTTAATTCTATAATTTATAAATGTAGCGTCATTTCATGTTCTATTCAGCTATATTATATATAAGCCATAATAATATCTACAATTCTGCCTTCATTTAACTCATTTACCCAACGCACCTTATTTTCTCAAATACTTTTTACACATGTACAAAATTCTTAATAAAACAAATTTTTTTGAGATTTCATACTTTATAATTTCATTTTCTGATTTTCTAAAATAACTATTTTTTTATCATTACCTTCATGAAATCTTCATGGATGACATAATCACGTTCCGCACGAATCGCACTCATACCGGCTTCCGTACACACATTCCTTAAATCCGCCCCGTTAAACCCCTAAAACCCATTAAAAACTTTCATTAAAAATCTCACCGTAAAAAAAATACTTTTCACTTTTAACTTTTAACGTTTTTACCTCAGCAAGTTTCACAACCGCCTCATAATCAATTTCACCATGTTTAGCAATACCCGCAGCATGAATGTTAAGAATTTCCATTCTTGACTGCTCATTCGGTAATGGAATTTCTATTTTTCTATCGAGTCGACCGGGTCGAAGAAGCGCGGGGTCCAAAACATCGGGTCGATTTGTCGCCATTATCATTTTCACCTAAAATCACATTATTTTAAAATCAAGAAAATCAATCTTTTTTTTTTAATAAATCATGAAAAAGTTTATTGTTTTAAACCTTTCCAAGTTGATCGAATCCATCGAGCTGATTTAACAACTCCATGAGAGTTCTTTGAATTTCACGATCTGCACTTGTTCCTTCACTGAATCGACGTCCACCGATCGCATCAATTTCATCCATAAATATGATACATGGCTTAAATTACCAAAATACCCCTAGTTAAAAAACGCAATTAAGGAAATATTGTAGAATCAAATAGGGTTTATTATCCAGTACTTGGTGATCACGAGCATAATTAAACATTTCCCTTATCAACCTTGCACTCTCACCAATATACTTGTCAATAATCGCACTTGAAACCACCTGTAAGATTTTGTCAATATATTAATATATTAATGTGAATAAATAATTATAAAAAAAGAGTGGATTACAACAACGGTTGCAAATTTTGGTGTTTTTTGTGTAGTTTCTTATCAATTGTGGTTCCTTTTTCAGGCAGTGTTATAACTGCACGTGTATTGTACACAAGGGCAAAAATGTCTTTTCCATTTCTCAACCACTTGATCAATGGAGGAAATGTAATAATGGCAAACGTGGCGGTAATTTTTTAGGGGAGAAGAGAAAGAACGGAAAAGACAGTTTTGCCCTCGTGTTAGTGCTTAACAGACAAAATTGAAAACTGTCTGAAAAGGACACATATTAATAAGAAGGGCAACTTTCATAAAATACACTAACTTTTCAAAAAAAAAATCGATTTTGATACTGTGTTATTTTTTTGTCAATTAAGTCACTAAGTTTTTAATTTTTTTCAATTAAGTCACTATGTTTTTAATTTTGTTTCAATTTTGACCATTTGACCGGTCAACCCGGTAGTCAGCTGACGTGGCATGATGACGTGTCAGTCTTTGATGATGTGACGCTGACGTGGCACCCGAGTGTTAAAATTGAAACAAAATTGAAAACATAGTGACTTAATTGGAAAAAATTGCCCTTATGCAGATGAACAAACAACCCAATAATAGCAGCAACAATTAACTCTCAAAATCAAACATTCAACCCAGAACCGAAGCAGAAAATCAACCAAATCGAGCCGAAAATATCAATCGGTACACATAAATGAACCAGAAAATCCGCGCATCGTCGTGCCTGCTACAAAACCCCTTAACAATCTAGCTCTGATACCATGTTGATTATCAAAGATCAAGTTTCAAAGAGAATAGAGAGAAGAGAGGCTAGGGTTTGAGAGAGATTTCATTAACTGTGAAATGAAGTTCTTAGCAAACAATACAAAGAAAATAAACATATATACAATGGGTTAAAAGGGCTAAGAGAAGCTAGTGGACTAAAGAGGCCCAAACCTAAGACAATCTTATTAGGCTAACAAAACGAAGAAGTGTAGAAAAACTATGATTGATCTGCGATTCGAATTCCACTTCTTATGGGAAGCGACCCAATCAATGAGAGCAATTGACTGTGGGAAATAGCAAATACACGTTCTTTTGGTACTTTCGATTCCTCCCGACTGAGTCGTGAGCACCACAATATGCACCATAATTCCAGCGCTAAATGAATGTCGATTAAGAGCATTTGAGAGCAACGTCCATAACAAAAATGAAAAGACTACAACTTACCCAGAAAGTATCATCAGGGGCCAGGTGAGCCCCTCCAAAGCGTTCAAATCTGAATATTGAAAACAAATTAACAACCCTAGAAACGAGACTGAAGAATGATCGTAATCAAATTACCTTAAGAAGATATTAAGCAACAAATCACAACCAAATACTCTTTCTTGGTGGTCAAACTTGAACACTGATTGTGGGTTTAATTGCTTAAAGAAAGGAAAACCAACTAATATTGGTGTGCGTGTAAAGAGAGACCAAATGATGGAGCACGTGGTGGTGTCTTGGAGAAGCTATACCAGTTGTCCGTTTCTAAAATATGGTGAAACAGGCAAGATGGTGAGCCAGGCAGCATAGAAGAAAAACGGAAGCCACCCTTATCGGAGGAGGGGGAGGCAAAATGAAGAGTAAAATGAAGGCTTCTTAGGCCTCCTCCTTTACTTATATGTATATGATAAAGATTCGCAAGAAATACCTGGAAGAACAGTAGTAAGAGAGGAGGTGCAGTCTAGAAGATGAAAAAAAAAATGAAGGGGTGGTGATGAAGTGGTGAAGATATAGAAATAGTGGGGCACGTGTCCCCATCTCTTAAATGTCCAGGATGATTCATCTTAACACACGAGTTTTTTTTTTATTATATTGGAAACTATGGAGACGTGAGGAACACGATGTTGGAAAGCAAAGAGGGGAAAGATACGTTACAACTTACATAAATCAAGAAAATCTCAAAAAAACGTGATTTACATATATATATGGTTAGGATCCGGTAGGAACCCAAAATTCGACGTGACGCAATCAC
Source organism: Cichorium intybus (assembly GCA_023525715.1). Lineage (NCBI taxonomy): Eukaryota > Viridiplantae > Streptophyta > Magnoliopsida > Asterales > Asteraceae > Cichorium > Cichorium intybus. Next base: position 10,082,580 of record CM042015.1, on the reverse strand, counting down.
GTGCGACGCACGTCCACGGAATGAAATACGAACTCGAGTATTTAAGTGGGTTTTTTAAGTGAGCTTTTTTTTCAACGTGATTTAAGTGGGTTTTTTTCTCGTTTTTTTTCCTTTTTCGTTTTTTTTTCGTTTTTTTTATTTTTTTATTTTTTTATTTTTATTTTTATTTTTTTCAATTTTTTTATTTTCGAATATACTTGGTTTTTAGATTTTTATTTTTTATTTATTTTATTTTTTTATTTTTTTTGAATTCTACAATACTTGATTTTTAATTTTTTTTGTTTTTTTGTTTTTTATGTTTATTTTTAAATTTTTAATATTTTTTAATCTTAATTTTAACATTTTTTTTCGTATCTTTAATTTAATAATTTTGGATCATGATATTTTTAATCATAACGTTTTGGATCATGTATTTTTCGATCATAACATTTTGGATCATAGTTTTTTTGCATTTTGGATCATATGTTTTGAATTATTTTGTCGTTATATGTTTTTTTAACTCGTTTTGGATCATAACGACTTTTGGATCTTGAATCATAACGAATATTGTATCTTTGATCATAAGTTTGAATTATAAAACATATTTTGGTTTTAATATTTTTGGATCATATGTATTTTTTGCTATTTTGATGTGTTTTTTTTACTTAAAATATAAAAATGAACACGAAAAAAACCTTTTTTTTTCAAATTTTTTTTTTGCAAACTTACTAATATAATATCTGCAATTATCCATTAAATTTTTATAATTTTTGGAATTTTTTTTAATTTTTGATTTTTTATAATAATAAAAAATAAAACAAATATTTTTTTTACAAATTTTCATGATTGTACTTGTTTTGTAGAGAATTAAATTTTAAGAATTTTGGTTTTTTTGGAATTTTTTTTTACAAAGAAAAAAACGTTATGGCCCAAAAACTAACCAGGAGGAATAAAAAAAACCCAGCAAACCATGTAGCGACAAGTGTCGCAATCTGGTGGGGGTCTCGTTACAATTATCATATTACCCTTATTAATTTGTATTATCCATCTAATAGTTTTGATTGTTATACAAGTAGACCCCCAAGCTTTTAAGATGTGACATTTTATTTACATTGAATCTTATCCATCCATTTTTCATGATTAAAGGTCCAGATATGTCCTTACGGTTCTTATCGGATTTTGGGTTCCTACACGATCCTCCTTCTCTCTATATATATATATATATATATATATATATATATATATATATATATATATATATATATATATATATATATATATATATATATATATATATATATATATATATATATATATATATATATATATATATATATATATATATATATATATATATAAGTTGATCGTTGTTACTCTTTTATAATAAAAGCTACACAGTATATATGTAATACGAGAGAAGTAGAAAGATTAAAATTAGAGTAATTGTATTCGTTCCTACCTTTTATTCCTACTCATATTCCTATCCATGTGAAATTATGACAAGTGTCATATTTAATAAAAGTAATAATATTTTAATACACATGTTACAATTTAACTTGGGTAGGAAGATTAGTAGGAATAAAAGGTAGGAACAAAAACATTTTCTCTTAAAATTATAATAATTAAAAAGGAAAATTATATTCATTCCTAATATATCCTCCTACTTCATCCTCCTAACCATTAAAAAAATGACATGTGGAATCCACTAATTCTCTTTCTCAATCTTCTCCCTTGATGTTGACATTTGTCTTCATATAATGATTAGGAAGATTATTAGGAAGATTATTTAGGAAGATATAGAACCTCTCAATTAAAAACTATAAAACAAAAAAATAATCATTTGCATCATTATTAACCCTACGAGTAGACGTGCCGATAACAACACCCCTGAATGAGGCCAAGAAGCTTGAGTCGAGTGCTCGTTACAATGTTGATTTTGGAAAAGACTAATTGGAGTTTTAACTTTGGTTGTCACAAGACTTGGAGTTACTTTCTTATCATTTGCCAATCTTCATTTATTATTTATACGTTTTTGGACTTGTTATTTTGGCTATTTTCTTCATTTAAGCTATTGATGGGTTTTTTATATTTCTTTAACACACTAGATGTTATATATCAGGGCTAATTACTTATTTATAAAATAACATTTTGATTTTGAGTTATTCATTAAAAATGACTATATATTGGTGTGATATATACTTAGGTAACAACATTTTTTTTTAACTTTTATCATAAAATGACCACCTAAATTAATGAAAAAAGTTATTGAATTTGTGAGGTTATTTTTAAGACACTTCATTACATAAAAACTAGTTAATTGTTGCCAAAAATTAACGAAAATAGTCAGATATGTGAATATTTTGTTAGGATTATGTATTTTTTTGCAAGTTGAAATGGATAAAATAAATATTAGTGAAAACACAAACAAATACAAGGTCTAGTTGGAATTACTATGGTATGTCTTTTAAGATTTAGGTTGCGGGTTCAAATCATATTAATGTCATTTTTTTAAGCATGAAAGCTAAAATGTATAAAAAAAATAACAATTACTTGTCTTTGTTGTGATCTTTATTTGTGTTGAATTTGAACTTGTGATCTAGGCATTCAAAACCATGTAATTTAAACCACGGCTTTGATGCCAACTTGTAACACCTGACTTTTTATACAAAGTACATCCATTTTTTTTTTTAAAATATTGAAACATATTGATTCACAATCCAAAAACTCAAATCAATCTTAAGGTGTACATTATACAAACGAAAAGCATATAAGAACATCATTTTAAACCCGAGCAACAACAATTTCCTCTTTGACCCCTCATAGTTTCACCCAAACACAGAGGCATCCGTACCTCAGTCACCAAGGCACACTCCAGCCACTGGGGCACATTCTAGCCACTAAGGCACTTGTATCTCAACCACTTAGGCACATGCATAACATTGCTAATAGTATTGTTAAGGAGGGAAAGGGAGTGATTACTCGCCTGATAATACTGATTGCCAAAAGTATAATGTTACAGCTACAAAATCCCTAAGCAAACACTTATACCCCCAATCAACCTACATTAGGTTTTCATACATGTATAAGCATTCATAAACGGTTTATACTCCTTTAAAATACTTAGCATATACTATGAGTCAAATTGAGATTCATTTGGTTCAAGACCAACTTCATTTGCCATGAAAAAAGCAATATGCTTACATTATGCGTCGTGTTCAGTGTATCACGATGCAACCCACCCGGGTCTCGAGTCTCTACGCGTCGCGTCCTATAGATCTACATGTCGCGTTTCTCGCGAACAAGCAAACCCTTCGTTTGCACCTATTTAAACCATATCAAAGCCATATCGTAGCTTCTTTTGGCTTAATTCTGACATTACACAGATGCAAGAACTACAAAACTTGATTATCTATCAAAACCCTATCAATTTCACTTTTAGGACTTAAAACTCAAACTAACATCTAAATCACAAGAAATTTACCTTGATTCAAGTAGGTGATTGTTGGATTAGGTGTCTAAGCCATGACTAATAATTAGTATTTACCTAATTAATAGTAGCACAGTCCATTTGGGTTGCCCTCATGGCTGGAGGTTTGTTGGAAAGTTAAGTAGAGAGAGAGGATTGATTTATTATATGACTAATAAATCAAGATATTGTTAGTTAATATATTATGGAGATAATATATTAATTAGATGACGCAACCTTAGGAGAAACTAGCAACCAACAAGAGGAAGAAGTTCCTGTTGGTCCGACAGATGTATCCTTACCTCTTAGGCGTTCCGGTAGGGTTAGCATGCCACCCGAGTTTTATGGGTTCCATATAACTTCGGATGGGGACACGTTTGTCAGTGATAGGACACTGATAAATTTGGATGAACCAGCTAACTACCAGGAAGCAGTGGCGGGCCCTGAGTCTGCCAAGTGGAAAGAGGCCATGAATAGCGAGATCAAGTCCATGTATGACAATCAAGTTTGGAACTTGGTTGACAACGTACCGGGTCGAAAGACAGTCGGGTGCAAATGGATCTTCAAGAAGAAGACCGACATGGACGGAAAGGTACACACTTTCAAGGCAAGACTGGTTGCGAAGGGCTTCACTCAAACCCCAGGGGTTGACTATGACGAGACCTTCTCACCAGTAGCCAAGATAAAGTCTATTAGGATTATGCTGGCCATAGCTGCATTTCATGACTATGAAATTTGGCAGATGGACGTCAAAACCGCCTTCCTTAATGGAAAGTTGACTGAGGATGTCTACATGAATCAGCCAGAGGGTTTTGTCGATGCAAAGTATCCTAATAAGGTGTGTAAGCTTGAGAGATCAATCTATGGATTGAAGCAAGCTTCTCGCAGCTGGAATCTTTGTTTCCATGAGAAAGTCAAAGAGTTTGGTTTCTCTAGGAGCGAGGATGAGTCCTGCGTATATGTCAAGGCTAGTGGGAGTATAGTCACCTTTCTGGTGCTGTATGTCGATGACATACTGCTCATGGGAAACGATATTCCAACCTTGCAAGGTGTCAAGGCTTGGCTTGGGAAATGTTTCGCCATGAAGGACCTAGGAGAGGCTGCCTATATTCTCGGGATAAGAATATTGAGAGATAGGAAGAAGAGACTAATTGGACTTAGTCAGGGTACATACTTGGAAAATGTACTGAAAAGGTTTAGTATGGAAAAGTCCAAGAAGGGAGAGCTACCCATCCAAAGTAATGCAAAATTGAGTAAGACTCAAAGTCCGAGTACAGACGAAGAAATAGCTGAAATGAGTCGGGTACCTTACGCTTCGGCTGTAGGATCGATCATGTACGCTATGACGTGTAGTCGCCCTGACGTGGCCTTTGCCTTGAGCATGGTCAGTCGGTACCAGGGTAACCCTGGAAGGGCGCATTGGATAGCTGTAAAGAATATACTCAAGTATCTGCGAAGGACAAAGGACATGGTGTTGGTCCTTGGAGGCAGTGATACATTGAGAGTTGAAGGATATACGGATGCCAGTTTTCAGACGGATAGAGACAGTGGTCGGTCTCAGTCTGGCTGGGTATTCCTTCTGAACGGAGGAGCAGTAACTTGGAAAAGTTCCAAGCAAGATACGGTGGCTGATTCTACTTGTGAATCAGAGTATATAGCAGCAAGTGAAGCGTCTAAGGAAGCGGCTTGGCTGAAGAACTTCATCGGTGACCTTGGAGTAGTCCCGAGTATTCAGGAGCCCGTGGAACTGTTCTGCGATAACGAAGGTGCGGTCGCCTTGACAAAGGAACCGCGAGACCATGGAAAGTCCAGGCATATCGACAGAAAGTACCACTACATAAGGCATAAGGTAGAAGAAGGTCACCTCGTGGTAAAGAGGGTATCATCGGAAGATAATCCTGCAGATCCCTTGACAAAGGCTCTGAGTAGGATTAAGCATAATCAGCATGCTAGGAGCATTGGATTAAGAGATGATATAAAGTTTATGTAAATTAGATAGGTTTCGAAGCTTGTAACAATGTATTGTATTTGACTCTTGTGATTTAATAATAGAGATTTATTAATGAGTAATGGTTTACTACTTTTGTCAATACTTTATCATTGTGTTTTATTTTGCATGTTTTACTTCCTGAATAATTGGATTATTCAAATATCCACAGTCGATTACACTTTTTGGGAGTAAGTGTGAAGTAAGACTGTCATGAATTGGTAATAGATTGTCTAAGGAGTTAGACATTGCAATTGGATTGCTGCACCATTCGTGAGTACTTGGAAATGGAGATTTGAGTATTGGATAAACTCGCGCTCAATGGATTGCTTCATGGATTTCATCACGAGCAATGTTGAGACGATAATATCTTTTGATCTTTAAGCTAAGACATATGAGTTATGATTTATTAGACGGTTGTTCATTGATAATACGAAAACGCATCGGTAACTCGGTGTTATAAAACGTATTGTTGTGAGTGATTTGTCTGGTAAAAGACATAAGTATATGAGTCGAAGTTTATTCGTCCCTTGACCCTAACGGGGAACAGATATCTGTAGGCCTCTCGATGAATTTGAAGTTGACTAAAATGGTTGGCCAACCGGGACTAAAATTGGTAGTCTAAGAGTCATATGCAAATCGGATATCGAGGAACAGTGAATCAGACCAGGATTGACTTTAATCCATGTCTTGAGTCTGAAAATATCTTGTTGGACGGAGGATCATCTGATCACTTATCTATGGACAGAACTGATTAGATCAGAGTTTGGCAGTGGTTTCTAGGAAGCTAAAAGTGCTGGTTAATTAAAGGTTAAATTGGTAATTATAGTCATAGACTTATCCAAGTGGGAGACTGTTGGATTAGGTGTCTAAGCCATGACTAATAATTAGTATTTACCTAATTAATAGTAGCACAGTCCATTTGGGTTGCCCTCATGGCTGGAGGTTTGTTGGAAAGTTAAGTAGAGAGAGAGGATTGATTTATTATATGACTAATAAATCAAGATATTGTTTGTTAATATATTATGGAGATAATATATTAATTAGAAATAATATTGTTTGATTAATAATTAATCAGAAATTAATTGGATTAATTTCTGTGACATTAATTGGATTAATCAGGAGGTCAGGGATTAAAGTCGTACAAATTCAATAGTTGAATTGCGGCGCGCGGCGCGCAAATGTAAAGGCTGCGACGCGCGTACATATCCGTACGAATTCAATAGTTTGAATTGCGGCGCGCGGCGCGCAAATGTAAAGGCCGCGGCGCGCGTACAGATAATCCGGAAAATGGGCTGCGGCTAGGGTTTCTAGCTTTGCCACTTGGTTCCCTATAAATAGGGAACCCTATGCCTCATTATCAGTTGCTCATTCTATTGTTTCTCTCTGGAATCTCGATCCATAATCCTCTCAGCTTGGGTGTGATCTCATTTGAGGCAGGATATTTTTGCTGCTCAGCTTCCAGAAAATTCTAAAAGGTTGGTTTCTCTAATTTTATTCTTTTAGTTAATTTTCTTATGGTCTTTAGTTTTTGTTATATGTTCAATTAGAAGAAAACATAGATCTTTATAGGTTGCATGTGAACTTAGGTTATTTAGTTCATGGTTTGCACAAAACCTTTCAGTGATAACTAATACTTTCCAAATCCCGTGTTTCTCCTCAGCTTTACATCTCAAATAGAAAATTTTAGAAAATATAAAAACCGTGAAAAACAATAATTATCACTATTTCAAAATAATCCAATTTCTTTGTAAATTTGGAAAATGAGAAATTTTCATTTTTCCAAAAGATTTTAGAAAAAGTGTTGAACCAAAGAAAGTTTTCCACAACTAGATCCAAATATGGGCTAATAATATTAACAAAGAAAGTTTTTTTTTTTTCCTTCCTTGTTGGAATGGAATGGTAAATTATAATTATCATTTTATTTTATTTATATGATCTTCAATAAAATTAATATGTTTGAAGAAACTAAAACTTGCTTATAACTATTTTCTATTTTTCTAAAAATAACTAAAGTTACTTTTTATTATATTTTAATTTTATTCATATAATCTCAGTAATATCTATTTACTTTATCTATAAACAAAACTTTTAGATGATAGGCAAGTCTTTTTCTTCAATTTAAAATGCATAAAAACATATTTTAAACAAAATGAAATCTGTTTATATTCAATTTATTTAACACTACATATTTTCTTCATTAAAATTCATTCCCCAAAATTTTTATTTAATAATTGAATTATATTTCAAGTCCTATTTATGCATGACAAAGAATATGTTTTAATAATCGATTCAAATCCCTCAAGCCAACTAAACATAACATTGGAATATAATTATTCATTTCATTACCTCACTCATTCCATTTCTTTACTCATTCTATTCATTTGTTATTCAATTCCATCTTATCAAACAGACCCATGATTTTACCCATTTAATCAAAATTAACCAATTGAAATCAGGACATTATTTCAAATAAAAACTTGTTTCAGAAGCAAATTTCGTCAACTACACATAAATCGTTAAATACAATTATCAAAACAGGGATTGAAACATTGCAAGTTACTCCCACTCTAAACAATCCACAGCTTGTTGGTGCAATTGTTTGTTCCCAGCCGCCACTACATTAAAACCTGCCAACACAAAACATCCTTATTTGATAAGTTTAAGGTTACCAAAAAAAATAATAATAAATTTAGCAAGAGAGAAAAATATTACTTGTTGGTAGTGACGTGGCAGAAGCCTCCCAACTAATCCCATTCCCTTTCCAATCGGTTATTACCCCACCAGCCCCTTCTATTACCGGTATCAATGAAAGAAAATCATATGGCTGCAAAATAAACATCAACTTTTTACAAAATTGCCCTTGTTTAATTTTAATCATGTAATAATATATAAAGAAGAAGAAAAAACTCACCTTGAGACCAATTCTACTACAAGATCCACGTGTCCAGAAGCCAGAAGTGCATATGCATAACAATCACATCCATATAACGGAACTTTCACCTATCAATCATTAAACATTAAACCTCAAGTGTCATTTTAATACTCAAACACTGCAGGGGTATTTTGGTCTTTTGGTAAAGGTGAAATGAAAAGTGAAAAACCTTATCTCACTCTAGCGAAAGCCACTTCTGCATCTCCACTAAATAGATGTGGACTAGTTGTGTACCTGAGTGGTTTATATATATCGAAAAAGAATTTTAAATTTTATGCATATAATGATACATTTTTATTGTTTAAATCAAAAGACATGGAGAAAATTTTTATACAGATATGCTTGTGAAAGCTTTGGACAACTGCGAGTGGATATTTCTTCACCATTCAGTGTAGTGGTTCTTCCATTTATACCAATCCATCTTTCTCTTAAAATAGGCTGATCAATTACTCCAAGAATCTAATAATATCAAAGAAGAAATATCAATAAAACAGACAAGAGTAAATTGTGGACATGCAATCTGAGGGATGATGATGATTCATACCGGTTTACCTCTGTGAAGTAAAGCAATGAGGGTGCCAAACAATGGTTTGCCAATTGCCTGGGTAGAGAAAAAGTAGAAGCTTAATTTGCTGTAATGATGAGAATTTCGTAAGAGATCTAGAAGAAAGGTACCTGTAATGAAGCTCTTTGTTCCATCTATTGGATCCAAAACCCACACGTAATCTGCTGATTTCTCTGTACATTGCCAACCATTCTCCTCTCCATATCTGCAATTGTTTAAGGAGTTCAGTTGATAAACTATAAGAATACTTCCTTCAATATTTCATCTGATTTGTGAGGAACAAAACACAATAGTGAACTCAAAGCGGATAACTTACATTGCATGAGAAGGCAAACTCTCACGGATTATCGAGATCATTGCTTCCTCTGCAGCTCTATCAGCTATTGTCACCGGACCTTAGAGTAATCATAACAACCAATAGAAGACATAATAAGAAAATATGCAACACCAATCAGTTCATCGATATTAAGTTGATTTAACTAATAATCAGCTCTCGAATCCATCAACATTCTTTGATTTTTACAGAAACATTCAAATTGACTTACGTTTTTTAAGTATGTAACAAATAGAAAAGGCTAAATGGAAGCATGTGAATTTGATTTGATAGGTTTGCCCTAAAATGTACGATGATTTTGGGGACGAGAAGTAAATCCGACTTCCAAATTTTCAAATATAATGTAGAAGTAGAAACTAACTTAAATATTCTTTATCGACAATCTCAAATCTCTTGCGAAAATACTTGCGGATGACATCGCCGGCGGCGTCGGCTAATTTGTTTGCGATGTTGGCAAACCAATCAAGTTCAGAACCGCTATGCTCGACGCCCGTAACCGCACCAATTCCATCCGAGAGTGTCGATCTCGTTGTAGTCATCGAGACGATTCGGCGAGATTTGGCCAACGCTAGGGTTGACGACGGCGATGACGATAATGATGATGACCAAGACGTTCTATAATTTGTATTGAGAGAAGAACGGGAGCGAGTATCTAGAGAGAGAAAGTGAGAATGAGAGAGCATTTTTGTGGCGGGAAACTGAAGCAGAGTATCGAGAGCTCTCACATGGAGGGGGCGGAGTAGCAGAGGGGTGTGAAGATGGAAATCGGTTCACGGATGTATTGTGGACCGTTGGATTATATGCGATGTAACGGGTCTTTAATCACCGTTTAAAATTATATTTCTCACGATATTTTAATTTTTCCTCATAAATCCTAATTCAAAACATCGAACTATTATCACGATCCAAAATATGTTAATCGGTACATTGTTTTTTTTTTATAAATATAATTAATTTTTCTTTTTCTATAAATAAAATTAGTTTTAAGATTTTTATAAATTAACTCAAAATAATAAATAATAATATTTTTATTAAAAATTTCCCTCTTCACATATTCATAGACAAAAATGTTTACGTCTCAAAAAGATGCGACTTTGAAACTTGCAAGAATGTCACAGAACCTAAAATATTTTGCAACGAATCTTATACAAACAACCCTTCTGTTATTCATAAAATCATAAACCAATCTTATACAAAAAGAAAGAAAAAACAAAACAAAAGCAAAAAAGCTAAACACAACATCTCGACACACAAATCCATACACCAACCACGGCGGCGGAGTCTATCTGAACCTAGTGATGGTGGCCGGGGAGTTTATCCATAATCTTATCCATCAAACCCTTCTTCTCGTGCTCCTCCTCGTGGTACTCCACCCCTATGAACTCCGGTTTTGGCTCCCCCGGCGGCCCGGGCGGCGTCGTCACACTTATTTTCGTAGTAGCGGTGTACACCATCTCCGGCGCTTTTTCCTCCTTGTTCTTATGTCCGGGAAGCTTTTCCTTTATTTTCTGCATCAGCCCCTTCTTATTCTTCTTCCTCCTCCCTCCTTGGCCGTCGTCCTCCGACTGCTTCCATATACCCACATTCACCAATCGTTAATTCTGCCGGCGATTGTACGAAAATTTCAACACAAAGGTAGATATTGATCTTACCGAGCTCGAGCTAGAGCTTCCCGACCGTCCAAACTGCTGCTTTTCACCTTCAGCATCACCGGGCACCGCCTTTTCAACTCCAGCGCCACCAAGCACTGCCTCGGGGATCATCGGAGTATCATGCGTCTTAAGATCGGAACCGATAGTTGTGCCGGTGTGCGGGCCTGATTCTTCGGTGGTGGCGACACCTGTAAGGTGCATAGGGCGGCCGAACTCATCAGTGAGTTGAACTGGGCGGCCGAGTTCGTCTGTGAGTTGAATCGGGTTGCCGTGTTGATCACATATATCTGCCATTTTTACGATTTAAAAAAGAGAGTTGTTTGACGAGTGTAAGTAATGGGCAGGGAATGTGGTTTTATCGCAGCGGTGGTGGAAATCTTCATACAAAAGTCCGAAGAAGAAAGACGCTTTTTGCATGTCACTTTTGAAGTCACACGTGTCACTATGTTTGTCCTAATAAGCAGATTTTTGCCACCTAATCACCTGTTGCTACGTGTCGTTTCATTTTACGGAGTTTATCTTGTATACCTTCTTTAGTTTGCTTTTTCGCTCTCTTTAATGTCAGAATGACGCATACCTTGTTTAGTTGATAAAGATAGTCTTTTATAAGCTGGTTAAATCAAAATCTATTTAAATTTGTATTAGCAAGAGCATATCAAAATTGAAAAAGTTCATCAAATTGATACAAAAAATTAAACTGGGAAATGAGAAAATATTATTAATTGGAGGTTGGAAAAAGATTGGTAACTACGAACATATTTTTGATGAGAAATAAATTCATGATGAAAACAAGCAAACTATAATTTAAAGACGTAACCAATAACAAGAATTTTACAATATCCAGTTATACTAATTAAAAATAACCCAATAAGAGCTACACAGTGAGATGATAATAAAAAACCAGCAGATGCAACTAACCCTTTTGATAACCTTAAACTTGCTTTAAGCAACAATATTGATTATCAAATAATAAATTTAATATTTAAAAGAAAGAATATAATATACCTACAAATAATAAATTTGATAAGTGGATACTTTGTTTTAACGTTTTTTTATACTTGAATGATTTTTCAGATATTTAGAATGGTCTCATTGTGTATTATATCAACCGACACAATCAAAGATAATTCAACCTAAACATCTAAATAAATTAATTCAACTTATATCTATTAAAACAAGATATGAATAAAATTAACTAGCTAAAAGCAAATTAAATAATTTAAAATTTGGCGAATTCATATCCAAATATTACAATCCAACGATTAACCAAGATGCATACTATAGTTAACCGCGATTGACACATGAAGCAGACTCTAATTATGCACCTTCCTGTTTCTTGGCTCCCTGAAATCACATATTTCATTAAAAAAAAAAAAAAAAAAAAAAAAGTTGTAAAAGACGTACAAATCTGTTATCCGATTGGTTCAAATTATGTAACCTGAGAATACTACCATGCAAATATGCAATTAATCTCATATTGTTTCTATCAACTTTTTAATAACTTACTTGCAATATGGTTCCAAGCATCTTCATTCCAATAGCACGTTGCTTCAGCTCATCTTTCGTTGCAGTAGGGTCATTCAACACCTGAAAAGGGTAGCATTGGACCATTTTGCCCCTATCTGTTATTATACATTTACGTTATTTTCTTCGTTTAATTTAACAAAAGAATACATGAACTTACAGCTTGGCAGACACGTGATAAGGTTGTTTCAATATCTAAAACAATAATCCTCCAAAAAGAATTAACTATTCCTTGATGTTCTTCTTCAACTACTTTCATTATTCGCGTAGCTTTCAATTTCATCAGCCGTTTCTGCATTTTTTCTAAACACTGCTTACCTAGATTAAATTTTAACGCCGTTAATTTTTTTTTTTTCAGTTTAATGAAAATTTAGCAGATTTTAATGATGGAACCTGAAACAGCTGAATACTCCGATTTCATCCAGTGTACGGCGCCCCTAAAACATTCGGCTAAAAATAGGACCATAAAAAGTTTATATTTTCCAAGTTCTCTTGCAGCTTGTCTTGTGTAAATATAGCCAATTGTATGTAGCATAGCCGCACCAAAACCTCAAAAGTTAAACAAAAAGTGATGAATGAATGTTTGCGTAAATGACTATTTTACCCTCAAGTCCATTAAGTATTAAGTAAATCTATATCTATATCTATATCTATATCTATCTATCTATATCTATATCTATATCTATATCTAGATCTATATCTATATCTATATCTATATCTATATATCTATCTATATAACTCTTATAATAGAGGTCATTCATGAATGTAGATCAAGATAACTCAAATACTTGCACCATATTCTTTTGAAACTCCCACCTTTTCAACTTTTTTCAATTAATGACTTTGTTAAATGAAATATTTTTCATATATAAGAACATTATTTTCATGCTTGGTTGTATGCATTTTCTTCTCTTCCCTTTTTGTTATTGTTGTCTAAATTCAAGAAGATGGAGAAAAAATGTGCAAGATAAAGGTGGGTATGACTATCAAAAATTTAAAATGCTAAAAGCTATTTTAGTTATTTTTTGGTTCAATTTGTATTAATTTCTTTTTTCCTTCTACTTTCTTTAGATTTCAAGAAAATATTTATGTTGTATATTTAGATCAAAGAGAAATTTATTCTTTTTCAATTTATTTGTTACAATATGTTGAAGATGTATGTTCTTATTTTGTAATATCTTATATGATTGTTTGATTGGGTTCTGTCATCGGTTATGTAACTAATATATGCGTGCATTTTCTTCTCTTCTGTTTTTGTTATTGTCTATATTCAAGAAAATGGGTAAAAATGTGTAAGATAAAGGCGGGTATGACTATCAAAATTTTAAAATGCTAGAAGATATTTTAGTTATTTTTTGGTTCAATTTGTATTCATTTCTTTTTTCCTTCTTCTTTCTTTAGATTTCAAGGAAACATTTATGTTGTACATTTAGATCAAAGAGAAATTTATTCTTTATCAATTTATTTGTTACAATATGTTGAAGATGTAATGTTCTTATTTTGTAATATCTTATATGATTTTTTGATTGAGTTCCGTTGTCGGTTATGTAACTAATATAATTACAACATGAAAATATGTCAAATTTCAATATAATATAAAGGAATTATTGGAAAATAAAAATAGATTGTAATTTTCAAATCATCATTAATAGTTTGTGGTTTTTTAAATCACATTCTAAGCATTTGTTGATAATGATACATCTCATACATATATATGTTAATGATAACTTTCATCTAGACAATGAAATAGGCAAATTAGCTACAATGTCAAAAATCATATACCATAAAAAACACAAATACAAGAGCTTAAGCTTAAAAAATAGCGTGCAACAATATAAAAAGTGAATGTATACATACAACAACCTACAATCATGAATTTGTAACAACTAGAGAAGAACTTATTTGTATTTCTCAAGTATTTTGACTCATAAAAAATTCAAAGTCTCCATGAATATGTTAATATAAATAAATAAAAAGATACATGTACACTTATAAATATTATGATTAAGTTTATAGTAATGAGTTTGTAGGTTTTTTTCTTAATCTATTAGTTTTATGTTTTTTAAAATTGATATGATATTTTGTAAATTGTTTATTTATTATATACCACTAATGAATAAAAAAACACATTTCCTACCATGAAATACATTAAATATCTACAAATTCCTTATTTTCAAATAACTTCTCAAACACTCAGTCGCTAATCATATTCTCGAACACATTGTTTGAAACTTTGCTTTGAAACAAATATACAAAAATAAGTTATACGAAAAAATTTCAAAAAAAGATAGAACTAACATATTATTAGCTTTATTTGCATTAGAAATAGTTCAATATTAATGTTCAAATATAATATAACACTACACATTAGAGGATCATATTATTCATTTAGTTGACTAAATACAAATTAAATATTTTAATTCTCTTTAATTGAGTACCATAAGTATCAATTAAATATCATAAGTAGAAAAACTCTTCATTGTATTAGTTTAATGCTATATAACTCTTATTTGGAATTTGAAGGGTTGTAATATTAATAAAACTTCAATACATTTAACTAACAATTTATTAAAGATATATGCTATTATTTTGCAATATCATATATGATTGTTTGATTATGTTTCATCATTGTGGATGTAACTAACAATTTATTAAAGATGTACATAATATTGATTTGAAATCGACACAATTTTTTAAATGTTCTTTAGTAACGATTAAGAATTCATTTGTTAATGTAATATGATTACAAATAAAATAAAACTTTCTATCTAGACTTTAAAATTTTATAATTTTTTAATATGAATAAGTGGTTTTTTAAAGTCTTATACAACTACTTAATAATAATAACTTATTTTTAAACTTTATTGACGATAATAATAATATATAGTAACGTAAGTTCATAAATTATATTACATTAACTTAAAAAAGCATTGTTATTTTAAATAATCATTATGATAGAAATACAAAGATGGTAAAATAAGTAATAATCAAATTAGTTAATAATCACAATAGTAAAATTAACAATAGATTGAGAATTATATTTAATATTATTCAAGCGCAAATCGCGGTTAACGATCATTGAGTATTGTGATTGAAATAGATATTTATTGTTCAAAGTAGTTACAAGTTTACACATCAACTTAGTTGAAGAGTTATTATTTCATAGATAATGTAAATGACGAAGTTTTTCATACATAATTTTAACCTGTTGCGCAGGATTTCGTCTAGTATCTTATAATAGAGGCATATTTCCAAGCACCACATTGATTTGAAACTTCTATGTCTTTTCATATTTCCAATGATTATTCAAGATAAAAATATAATTTTTTTCTCTTTGTCCCACATTGATTCACATACATAGATGACCTTCAATCTTTCTCTTATATAATGTCACTTATTTGCTTCCACTATCTATCAAGTTTGATCATAATATGATTTTCAAGTCTACTATTAGTGATCATTTTATCATAAAACAAGTTTTTATCGCAAAGTTTTAAAGCATTCCTACTAATGTTTTTCAACTTTTTGAAGTATTGAAACTCAAAAATGAAAATTAAAATTACTTAAAACTTTTAAAAACCTGATTACGTTGAAAAATTATATGTTGTTTGTAAAAATTGAAAGCGGTGTAAACATTTTTCGACTCAAGAGTATGTATATATATATATATATATATATATATATATATATATATATATATATATATATATATATATATATATATATATATATAAATATAAATATATATATATATATATATATATATATATATATATATATATATATATATATATATATATATATATATATATATATATATATAAGTTTTCATTTGTGAACGTTTTAAAATATCTCATATAAAAATATCATTCAAAACAATATGATTCAACATTAATAAATTATCTTTTACTATTTTATTTAGATTTTTTTCTTTGTCTCACACATATCTATCTAACCTTTCATCTTTCCTTTATATGATACCACTAATTCGATTACATTATCCATCAATTTTGATCATAATATGACTTTTAAGTTTTAAGTATGTCGTAGTAAAAATGACAATGGTGTTGATGTTTTATATATTTACCACAATGTTTTATATAGTTACTGCGATATATGTACACATATATACATATAGACACACACACACACACACATTATAAGAACATATTATCGAAACAATATGTTTTAAGATAAATTATTTATCTTTCACCACAATAATTTGAAGTTTTTTATTTGTATCAAGATTGCTTCGCACATTTATATTTCAATATTTATCGTACCACAGTTTCCAAAGTGAATTATTAATTAGTAGTCAATTTATCATAAAAACATATTTTTATCTCATAGTTTCAATAGATTTTACTATTTTGTATTAGCTTCAAAAACATTGAAACTAAAAATATGAATATTAGATTGGGTTTAAAACTATTAAAAAACGATTCGGTTGCAAGTTCATAGCGTCATAGTTCAATATGTGGTGACAACGTTAATAACATTTTTCAATTTAATAAGATATCTATATATAAAAATTTCAAACAGTAAATGTTTGAGCATCGTTCAAAGTTGAAACAGATTTACTTATCTACATAATAAATGTTATAAGAGAGGCTATTCAATCAATGTGGATGAATTTTTATCACGTATCACATTTATTTGAATAAGTGGGCACTGGTGGGCACCCATCCAAATTTTACGAAATCGGTCTTAAATCTTAAATGTTTTAACCGTTGTCTAAGCCAGTTACAGTCAATAACACAAAAGAACAAATATATTAGGGAAATAGTTTTTGTCTCTCTACTTATAAAGACTTGCTTTTCGTTAGAATTTGTTAATTAAACTATGTGTGATGAAAAATATATTAACCTCTTTACTTATAGATGTTTGATTTTACTTTAGTTGTGTTTCTTAAGCGATGTGGGATAAGAAAATGAAATAAAATAACACACTATAAAAGAAAGCTTGATCCCACATCATCATGATAAACCAACTTAAGAAAAAAAAATTATTCTATAAATATATGTCTTTCTCAAAGTAAAACAATTATTCAAAATTCTTAAGTGCCAATGAAAACCTTTGCAAAACTATATCAAAATGCATATAATATCCCTCAATTTTATAAATGCACAAAGTGTAGGCAGATGATATTAAAATCATGTAGTTTGGGATAACTATTATATTGAACCATATTAATTTTAATTTTATATCATGAATTGTATTCATTTATTGTAATTTTTGCAGTTTTTTGTCTTCTAAAATTTTGATACATGTATCTATTATCATATAATTGAAAAGAATAAAGACTTTTTATATAAACTTTTTAAAAATATTATGATAATAACATGTGTTTGTCTATATTTTAACTATATAATTTTCTTTCTGCGTAACGCACGGGCATTCGCTTAGTTAAGTAAATAAAGAAGGAAAACATACGAGTTGCTTGTGACAGCTGGCGAGCTTCTGATGATGCCCAATTCACAAATTCTGTTGTTTGGCCTTTGACAAATGGCTGAAGCTGATTATTGAGAATTGTTATGAGCTTGGTTTCTCTCTCATTTTGGAATTCCTATAAAATAAAAAATATTAAAAGAGAATTTTGATAAAAAAAATATGCAATTTATTCTGATGTTTTGAAAATTGGAGTAAAAATGTATACCTTCATCCCCTCTTCGACTTTTTTTGTGAGTATTTCTGGAACCTGTTCATCCTCTTCAAGTATGGCAGCCAAATAAACTTGCCCAATATAATCCTCAAACAAATCATTACCGTATAACACACTTAAACTGAAAGAAATTACAGATTAAAAAAAAAAAGTCAGCTTCAAACTTTTATTAAATAAAAAATATATTCATTGGTTAAAGAAAAGTGATGTCTCATTCTTACTGGTCATATGCTTTGCCCTTTTCAAAATCACTCACTACTTGATAACCCTCTCCGAGCACCTTTAACGTTTGAAAAAATATAAATAAATGCCAGTTATTGATGATTAAGATTTACAAATGAAAAGTCAAGAGTAAATTATATTTTTGGTACTTAGAATTTGGTTTACGTACTTATAAACATTTATAATTACTTATATATTCTTATAAAATTTGAAATTATATATATATATATATATATATATATATATATATATATATATATATATATATATATATATATATATATATATATATATATATATATCCTTACAAACCTTAAAAAATTACATATATATACCCAAAAGATTAATTTAATAATAATTAATCATTTTGAAAATTAAAAAACTAATTAAATTGTGGCATTACCGTATCACCATTGTCCCAAATTTTCCAAACATATCATTTCTTACAATTTCTTATCATTCGATATGGAATATGCTATCATAACTGAATTTATCGTGAGCAGTTGTTTAAACATGAATAAGTTGTCGATTATAGAAGTATTTCATAAGGGTATTTAAGTAATTTGGGTATAATCTAATTTAAACCTGTTTTTTAAAATTTTTTCAAAGATTAATTATTATTAAATTAATCTTTTGGACATATATGTGATTTTTTAAGATTTGTAAGAATATATATGTAATTTCACCTTTTATAAGAATATATACGTAATTCTAAAAGTTTGTAAGAACGTAAAAAAAATTATCTCTTAATTGGAATTTTGATCCTTATTAATTTAAGGTTCTTTTGGTCTCAAATTCGGAAAGAAACAAAAAAGTGTAACATAAGGACCAACTTTGCAACAAAAAAGTTTTTGGAATCAAACTTAAAAAAAGCAGCTGTACTCGGGGACCATAAATGTAATTTACTCATCCAAAAGGTAATGAAGTCAAATACAGACCTAGCCCACTTGGCTAACAAGGTGATATACTAACAAGGAGGTCATGGGTTCAAACCCTGACACTAACATAACAAGGATTAGTTTAGGAGTAGGAATAGGATAGATTTGCCGTTCAAAAAAAAAAAAAAAAAAAAATACAGACCTGAAAACCATCGGCAGCTCGCGGGTTAACTGTCCTTGTCTTGAATATGATATTAGGAAGCATTGTTAGATGTCTAAGAGACAGCAAGATCCGGGAGATTCTAGAATCTTCTTGAAGCAACATTGAGCAGGTGTCTGAAAACGAAGGTAGAGGGGATTTATGACGAATGCGGCGCGCCATGTATTCATACTCTGGTAACAAACCATTGATGGTATAATTGACCAACGATTTTTCAGGAACAGAGAGGCGTATGCAGTTCAGATTATCTGCAATGCTCTTAATTCGGGTGCAATAATCAGTGAGAGAAGAATTACCAATAGCAATGTTGCGCAACTCATTGTTTAATCGAGTGGCGCTCTTGTCACGATACACGGTGCAAAGCTTCCTCAATACTTGTCTGGCGGTGATGTTTTTTTTTTCCAGAATCGTCTCGGAAAGTGACTTAGAGATGGTACCGTAGATCCAGAGTTTGACAATGGAGTCAATTCGATTCCATTCCGGATCATCTAGTTTGGCAATCGCTTCGTACTTGGAATTGGAATCGGAATCGGAATCTTCAATGTGGTCCATCACTCCAAACACAATGCACAGAGTCTGAAACTGTTGGTGCCAGGCGTCGTAATTCAGACGATCTACGTCAAGTATGAGTGTTACGTAGGCTTTAACATTGTTTATAGTTATACTATAAAGCTTTTCCATCGACGGTGACATGACAGTCATTCGAAGAGGGGGAGATTAGGGTTTATGAGTCAGTTACTATGAAAATTAATGCCAGTCACTAGAAAGAAGCGATAATACTTCATCTTTTACATGTTCTCTAATAGAAATAGGCAAAGTTGTTAGAGAAATAAGGCACTATTGATTTGAAATTACCGTTTTACCCATGTTTTTGTTTTCCTAGCTTGACATATTCTCATGTTTTTGTTTTCCTAGTTGTTACCGTTTTACCCATGTTTTTGTTTTCCTAGGCTTATATTCTAATAGAAATAGGCAAAGTTGTTAAAAAAAGAATCGTTGGTTAAAGAAAATTGATGTGTGATTGTTACTCTGATACTCCTGGTTTTTCATTTTTGTCATATGCTTCACCCTTTTTAAGACCACTTACAACTTGATAACCCTCTCCGAGCACCTTTTATGAAGACCAACCTTGAAAGAGAAATCTTTTTTGGACCAAAACTAAAAGAATTAGTCATACTTGGGGACCGCAAATGTAATTTACTCATAAACTCTGAAAAAGAAGGGAGAGGAGATCTCTGAAGAATGACACGCACGATGTTTTCAAACTTTCATGACAAACCGAAGTGATTTACATAAGTATTTTGGTCATTTTCCAATTTGCAAGAACCACTTTACAAAAATTTTGGTCATTTTATCATTCGTGCCAGAACCTTGTTTTGTTTGTCCTTGAGATTAACCAAAGTGGTGACAAGGTTTCTAAATGAGAGACATTTATAATTGGGGATAATGACTTGTAAGGGTAACGTACTTCTGAAATTGTTCATATTTGGTCACTGAACTTTTTTTTGTGCTTAGTTTACCCATGAATTTTTTCAAATTGTTCACATTATACCATTATGACCGGTGATAGAAGGTTTATTCTGATTTGGAATCCTACGTGGCATCATATAAGACTTGAAAGGGTAACGAACTTTTAAAATTGTTCACATTTGGTCACCGAACTTATTTTTGTGCTTGATTTACCCATGAACTTTTTAAAATTGTTCATATTATACCCTTATGACTGATGATAGAAAGTTTGTGCTGATTTGACATCCGACGTGGCATCGGAAAGTAGGGATGAACTCGGTCCGAAAACCGAACCAAACCAAATCAAAACTGAAATGGACCGAAATCGAATTATGATTTTTTAAAAACCAAAGACCGAAATGAATATGTATATTCGGTTCCGGTTCGGTTCGATTATTTCGGTTTTCGATTCGGTTCAGTTATTTATGATTAAGAGTAGTGTTAGGAATAATCATGGTCAAGGGACCGGACCGAACCGAACCAAAACCAAATTAACATTTTTTAAAAATCGAAAACCGAACCGAATATATATATATATTCGGTCCGGTCCGGTTCGGTTTCGGTTGGTTTTCGGTTCGGTTCGGTTTTTCCGGTCCATATGCTCATCATATCAGAAAGCTGAGACGTAAATAAAGGCTGGTGGTCTTCAGTTGGGATTTAGATGTCGAATCAGCACAAACTTTCTATTATTGGTCATAAGGGTATAATATGAACAATTTTAAAAAGTTCATGGGTAAATCAATCACAAAAATAAGTTCAGTGACCAAATGTGAACAATTTTAGAAGTTCGTTACCTTTCCAAGTCTTCTAGGATGCCACGTAGGATTCCAAATCAGCATAAACCTTCTATCACCGGTCATAATGGTATAATGTGAACAATTTCAAAAAGTTCATGGGTAAATCAAGCACAAAAATAAGTTCAGTGACCAAATGTGAACAATTTCAAAAGTTCGTTACCCTTACAAGTCATTATCCCTTATAATTGTAAGGAACTATTAATTAGAAAGGAGTAAACATTATATATTTTAGAGTGAATTACACGGATGGTACTGTGGTTTAATGATAATTGCGCGCTTGGTCCCTAAGTGTTTTTTTGAACACCGACAATCCTCAACGTTTGGTTTTGTTACACACTTAGTCCCTAAGTTGATCATCCATTTATACTTGTCATTAAACTCACGCGTGCCTTGCACGCAGGGGTATTTCTGTCCTTTATAATTAGAGACCCTGCTGCCAAATGTAGAATATCGAATAACAACGAGCTTTGTAAAGTTAATCTATAAAAGCAACCAACCTTGTAGAAATAGGTTGTGATAGGAACTTGTAACCTTTTTGTCATTTTTCCAGGTTTGGTCCATTTCGACATGAAATTTTCCGATAAATAGGAACTAACTTTGTAAAGTTAATCTATAATAGCAACCAACTTTTTAGAAATAAAAACCTACTTAACATTTTGTCATTTTCATTCTCAATATCATTTTCAATACAATCCAACAAAATGCCATTTTCATTGACTTTTGAACATGTTTGCCATTACAATACATTCAACCAAGTTTCTAGGCTTAACATATTAAGCCAAAAAGAAACATCCATGCACACATAGTTTTATAATCACTAACTTTTAACACTAATGTGCAAATTACAGAAATGGTCCCCGTCTGATAAAAAATATTTTACAGATGTGGTCCTCCATGATGACAATTATCTCCTAATATTTTCGGTAGGTACATCAAAATTAATCCAAATCAAACAAAAATTATGTCCAAATTGAGTTGCTAATCAAGAAGCAAAATTAATCCACTACATTCGACTAATTAAACTACTAAAATTAGTCATGATTTATCTGAAAATAAAATTTCAACAACTAGTTAAACTACTAAAATTAGACATGTACCTTTTCTATTAAACCGATCCAGATATCATAATATCACAAAACCAACTCCTACCTAACATTCAACGATAGGTGACCCGATAAGATAAAAAGAAAATAGAAAGGTGAAAAATGAGAACATGAATGAGGAATAATAATAAGAAAGTTGGCTTTAAAAAATTGTCAATTCCTTCGTCATCGTCAAACTTCCAAGTTAATTCTATTAATTTTCTATAAAGTACATTGCTATTTCAAGAAAGACTAGAAAGTACGTAGCTATGTTTATTACATATCCAGAAAGTACACTGTTATTTTTAGAAAATGTTAGAAAGTATGTTGCTATTTCTACTAAAATTTTGAAACTTTGTTGCTATTTCTATTAAATTTCTAGAAAGTATATTGCTAGTTCTAAAAATGTTTAAAAAGTATATTGTTATTTCTATAAAATCTCTAGAAATTATGATACTATTTTTAGGGTATAAGAAAGATAGATAAGAAAAAAGGGGTCATTACTCAAATTAAACCCACCTACAAAACTTTCAGACCGGATCTGGTCCGACTTTAGTCCACATTTCTTTCCACCAATCATCCCTTCAAGATTTCTCCCATCTTTACAAATCCATCAACCAATTACGGCGGCGGGTTCTCTCTGAATCTAGTGATGGTGACCGGGAAGTTTATCCTTAATGTTATCCATCAAACCCTTCTCGTGCTCCTCCACCGGTAAATGATAGAAATATATATATATATATATATATATATATATATATATATATATATATATATATATATATATATATATATATATATATATATATATATATATATATAACACCCCTCGCTAAGGGTAGTTATGAAAACACCATTTTTAAATCCTTAAGTTCTAACTAAGTTTATAAATCGTCATATGCGTGGATTTTGGTCCCAAAACATCTCAATATGGTTAAATTGGCTTATGATCACCATTTTTAAATCCATTGTGCTTTGTTTAAAATTTGTTTTAGAGTTCAAGTTGTGGAAATCATATGGTCCCATTTTCAAAACAACTTAGTTTGTAAAAGAGCGAAGTGGTTACAATCTAAATACCATTACATAGTTCAAATGAAACCACACAACACGTGGCCTTATAAAATCCCAAGCTCTAATTAGGTCATCCTTAATCATCAACCTAAGTACATGTCAAAATAAATTAGCAATGGAAATGCCTAATGAGTCTACCCGGGGTCAACTTGTTGGGAGTAGGTGATGTCAATCATCGTACTCGAGTCAACCCTCGAAAAATCATTTCAAAACACACATACATCATAAAATGGTTTGAAGGGAAAGTTGTCCCCAAAATCTTGAATTTCTATTACTTTTGTTAAGTATTCAGTCGAACCGGGAATGAATTGTTGATTCGGGTTAACTGTGTTGGTCTCATCATACTTGCAAATCGCCCTACCTTTTTGCTCAACGACCATATTTTGTAATATGATTCATGCATGTATTATTATGGTTATTCTTCCATCGTCCTAGAGTCGTGCAACGTGTTTCACTACATATCATTTCTGCTTGAGGGTCCCAAACGCCCTCTTTATGTTCTTCCTAGCAGAGTCTTGTCATTCTATGGACTCCTTTTCTTTTTTCAGTTCGAGGTACCGCATATGCCTTTACAAAGGTGGAGTAATCTAGATATATCACATCACAAAGGTAGTAATCGTGTGTGTATTCATATACGTTCACCGTGACAACATATTAGGTGCTCGCATGGTCCAAATATCAATGAAAATGTTAGACTGATTAAGAACATTATGGTCATTGTTGGACCTTGCAACCCCAAAGAACGCATGTCAAATCCACAAATTATGAGATGCAACAGCTTCCAGTATCAAAGATGGCTCACCTATATCACATCGGGTAAAGTTTCCGCACCATGCAGTTGAACATTTTTCCCACGCCCAATGCGTATAATCAAGGATACCGATCATTCCCGGTAAACCATGTTTGGTTTCATGTGCCAAATACAATTTCTCAATATCACGTGTGATAGGTTTATGCAAATACTCTTTACCAAAAACCTCAATAACGCATGCACAAAAAAATTCCATACACTCCCTTGTGCACCTCTCAGACATTTTCACATACTCATCACTTGCATCAGCTGTTATACCGAGTCCTAAATACCTAAGTGCAGCCGTACATTTCTATAAACAGCTAAAACACATTCTACCTCTAGCATCTGGTTTTTGCTTAAAAATCATAGATGCGCCTTTAAAGCATTGCTAATGCGTAAAAATAATTTTCTATTTATATGAAAACGACGACTGAAAGCTTTTGGCATCATAAAGGCAATTATCAGCAAAGTAGTCACGTATCAAAAGGTCATGAGCAACTTGTTGATCTCGGTTGACAACGAATCTTGCTTGTCTAACATTTGTGGTGATAGTAGGTCTGAATCGTATTCTCGAAAAGATTCCATATTTGCGGTGTTAAAAATTATAAAAGATGGTGATAGTAGTGTGTGAAAGTATGAGAATAGAGAGTGAGAGTAGTGTGTGAAAGTATGAGAATAGAGTAGTACTTATATAGGCGAGAGGTATAAAGTTTAACAAAAAACAACCTAACTTTTTTCCTATTGGTGTGGTATATCGTTGTGGGGATCACAGACCACCACATCACAAACCATCACGGACCACCCGGGATGGTGTGCACAGTCGTGATGGGTGTGCACCTGGACATCATGGTGCCTTCATGATGAGCATACAGGTTCGTCTTATTAAATGGTAAAGTAACGTGTAATAGAATGATTTCGAACATTCTAGATTCTTCTAGAAGAAACATTGCATGTGTCTCCACAAAAGAAGACAGAGGAGACTATGACAAATGAGGTTCATGATGTAAACTTCGGTGACAGACCATTGATGGTATAAATGACCAATTTATTCTCATATGAGGAATGAGGTTCTTGACCATTTTATTTATTTTAGTAAAAATTTCAACCATATATAATAAAGTAACTATTTTTCAAAATAAAAAATTTATGGAAAAAAATATATTTTACCCGGTCAACAAGCACATTTCGATACACCCTAAATAATTCCCCTAAGAAAATGTAATTTCCAAACCAACATTAATAAACCTACGTCATACATTTATATTCAAACAAGATATCCGATTACTTAAAATAAATTTTAACTTTTGAACAAGCAACCGATCCCTTATTTGATTATAAACCTACAACACAAGCCTTTCGAACGTTAATTTCGAAAATACATTCGTTATAAAAGTCGAAAGCATTACAAACATGAAACACAATCGAATTTATACAATACTTCACTACAAATAACTGACAAATAAAATATTAAAAATAGATGATGACATGGAACCACATGCATGCATCCATCCATGCATGCTACTTGGATGAAGAAGCAGACTGTTGTACTTGCGCGTCTTCCTGTCTCAAACTATTGTCTCTTCGGTAATTTGTTTTTGCTCCCTGAAAATCAAATAAAGATAATATAACTTTTTGCATATAATATTTTACAAAAAATGTACCTACTTATTCCATACTTGATAGCTTCCAATTATTTACCCTGAGAATAATAATAATAATAATACCAAACAATTCGCAATCTCATTTTATATATTAACATCATGGAACAATCAACTTACTTGCAATATTGTTCCAAGTTTCTTCATTCCAATTGCACGTCTCTTAAGTTCATCTTTTGAAACAGTCGGGTCTTTCAGGACCTATTTGTGCAAAAGACGTAAATGCCCTTGTGATCCTCATTGGTAAAAACTAAAAAGAGTAAAGTACGTTGCTATTTTGAATACAAGAACTTACAGCTTGGCAGACACGCGATAAGGTTGTTTCAATATCTACAACATTAATTTGCCACAAGGAATTAACCATTTGATCTTTTTTTGATTCAACAGCTTTCATTATTTGTTCTTCTTTGCCTTCTGAATTGTTCAGCTTTTTCAGGTCTTCTTGTATTTGTATTAAAGACACAGCACCTGTATACATATTAAAAACAAAATAATTTCCGTATTAAATTCAAAATGTCGGTTTTTTTGTTTTTTTTTTTTTTTAATTTTAAATGATTGAACCTGAAGCAGCTGAAACTTGTGATTTCATTTGGTGTCCTTTGTCTCTTACCCATTCGGCTATAAATGGAACCTTCATATAACGTTTATCTTTTCCAAGTTCTCTTGCAGCTTGTCTTGTGTAAATGTAGCCAATAGTATGTAACATAGCCTCACCAAAAGCTGAAAAAAAGGTTATTATAAATCTTGATTATAAATAAAAAAAAGTAAACAAAATAAGGAGAAAAATACCAGCTTTTGAGAGTTGGTGAGCTTCTGATGTTGCCCAAGTTACAAATTCCGTTGTGTGTCCTTCAACAAATGGTCGAAGGCGATTCTTTAAAATTGTTATGAGTTTGGTTTCCCTCTCCTTTTGAAATTCCTATAAAATAAAATATTAGAAGTTAACTTTTTGATATAAAGATATGTCATTTATTTATAAATTTAAAAATTGGAGTAAAGTTGTATACCCTCATTCTCTCTTGGACTTTCATCTTACGGATTTCGGGCACCTGCCCTTCCTCTTCAAGTTCTACTGATTGTATGGCAGCCATATAAAGCTGCCCGATATAATCCTCAAACATATCACTACCAAATAGCATGCCAAAAACAGCTGCAGGATCCACCATTGTATCACTGAAAGAAATTTATAGGTGAAAACCCTTTTGTTAAATAAAAAAATAATATTTTGTTAAAGATAATTGAATTGATGTATCATGCTTACTCTGGTACTCCTGCTTTTCCATTTTTGTCATATGCTTCACGCTTTTCAGGGTCACTTAGAACCTGATACGCCTCTCCAAGAACCTTTGTGCATGAAAAAAATATATATAATAAATAAATGTCATTGATCTATACTCATGATTCACAATTGAGAAATTTGAATAATTAAAGGACAGAGTCCAAACCTGAAAATTATGGGCAGCTTTTGGGTCGCCAGGATTTTTATCAGGGTGAACTTTCCTTGCCTTGAAGATAACATTAGGAAGCATTATTATAATGTTAAATAACAGAAAAAGGATGTTAATTTATGTTTTTCAACTGTATCACTTATGACTAATGAAAAGTAGGAATGTTGATGGTTTATATCAGTATGTCATAAGTAAATTTTGACATGTATCTTCGGTTAAAAGAATTCAATAGTTCAGAAATGATTAAATCTCTAGTACGAATTATATATCTTGTTTATGATGAATATCATTTTTCTATAAAAAGGAAGAAGAAGTAGACATACTTTGACATAGTAGGCCTTTTTAATATCGGATGCAGATGCATCAGTACTAACTCCCAATATGTCGTAATATTCTGTGTCTTTCACCATATTTCAATGATCACAACTCTTGTATAGCTGGTTAAAAGAAAAAAAAAAAAGACGTTATACATCAAGGAGGAATCGAGAACAAAATTGACATTGTTACTATTGCTTCTGGAACATGAACATGCCCTACGAGATAAATACTCCCTTGAAAAAACAAAAATCAAATGATACGAACCCATCCCATACTAGGCCCGTATCACGCCATAAGCCCAAGTGTAGAACTCACTCCCAAAAGCTAGCTTGTAGGAGGAGGGGACACTTAGACTTATAAGCCACTAATAGAATTTATTTTCTACCAATGTGGGATCGTAACAATACCCCACGCTTTGAAGAGCCAACGTCCTCGTTGGTCACGGCTATGTTGGTCACGGTTGGCACCCCCTTTTTGGTCCAAGCCACCACTCCATAGGCCACCACTCCGAGCCATTGTTGGTCACGGCTACGTTGGTCACGGTTGACACCCTCCTTTCGGGTCCAAGCCACCACTCCGCAGGCCACCACTCCAAGGGTTGGAACCTCGAAAGATGGGGACGGCTCTGATACCAATTGATACGAACCCATCCCATACTAGGCCCGTATCACGCCATAAGCCCAAGTGTAGAACTCACTCCCAAAAGCTAGCTTGTAGGAGGAGGGGACACTTAGACTTATAAGCCACTAATAGAATTTATTTTCTACCAATGTGGGATCGTAACATCAAACTTCGGAGCCGAGTATAGTACTAATTAAAAAAATCGATATGAACGTAGCACCTGGTATAAAGTTCGATGAAATTTCAAAATGGCTTAGAGATCCGTAATAATTTGGTAAGCAACCAACTACATTCTTTTCAAATTCCAAATGTAGGTCTTGTTTGAATATCGTTGATGAAGATGTAACAACAGATTCACAAATTAAAAATGTATGTAAATTATGAAGTTACTACGATCATTGCTATAGGCATGTATTTAAACGAATCAAACGTAACACGTAGATAAGCTAGGTTTTTAATCAATAAAAAATCAACAACAAATCGCAGATACAATCACAAAAGTAAACGCAAAAACAACGATTTAGAGCAATTGAACTTACGAATTATCGAATCACAAAAGAAGATGAATCAATCAATCTGCAAATTTTGAAAACCTTATGAATCAGTGGCGAGAAATCGTTCAATTAGCTCCGACATTATTCGCTTTTTTGTTCAGAAAAGTATAGTATACGACATGAATGGCCCTTCAGTTATTTCCGATATTCAGTTTTTTGTCCATTGACTTTAAAGTTTTGCATTTATTGTTCAAGATTAAAATTTTCTCTGCATTTTCGTCCCTTTCCCTATGCTGTAAAGTTTTATTATTTCAATTAATTGTTACGGATACTATAAATACTAGTTTTTGTCAAATTTTAAAACGTTGATTGTATGGCAAGGGAAAGTTATGATGAACTTTATCCAATATGAAGAAAATGAAGTAAATAAATATTTTCTCATTTCATACAAGCTTCTCTTATCATAGTTGTGAATTTACTATTTTGACATTTGTTTTGAATTTTACTATCGACTGTAGAATGTTTAAAGATGAAATTTTATGGTGCAATTAACAATGACTTGCGAAACCAAATTGTACATGACGATTTAAATGGTCAGAAGCTACCAAGGATAAACAAAGAAACATACACATTTGCTGAAAAAGTTAGTTTAATGACCATAATGCAAAATTAGAAGAAACAGCAAGAAATGAAGATGCAGTCATATTAGAAGGACCATTTTATGAAAATCACCATAACTACATGATTGATGATTGGCCTTGCTTAACCGTGTCTCTGTCTCCTTTCGATACCGAGATGCCTTAATCATGTTTGCTTCGCGTGTACTAACCGTGTTTATAGTTACTAAACACATGGAAAATAGATAATTTGACATGTTATCCATTAATTTTCAATAACAATCGTTTATTTAGAATAAGACAAAAATAGGCTAATTTCATAAAGTTTCTTCAAAAAATTAGTCAAATAACTAAAATATTTCAGATTTTAGCATGTTGGTTATGCCACCAGCGAAAAGTATGAGATGGCTTGCAGAAAATTTATAATACCTGCGAAAATATTTTTTTATAAAAAAACTATAATTTTTGCTGGCTGCAAAAATCTCTGGCCACCTACGATTTTCCACCTGCGAAAATTAATTTTTTCTAATTTTTTATATTTTTAATATATTGTTTTTAATTTTTTTAAATTATATGAATAAGGTAAACGTTTGACTTCGAAAAGTTGAGCATTGACCGGGAAAAGTTGTACTTTAACTTCGCGCGTGGCAACCCTCGGTTTTTCCGTAATGTATACACCCCGTAAATACGACAACATCTCCCAAAACTAATTTAAACAGCGGCAAGTACAACAAACGTAAGTTCCCTACGTACATTAAAGAAAGCTGAAAAATCGAGGTGTATATATGTTGCAGGGTCTATATACGTTACGGAAAAACCGAAGGTTGCCGCACACGAAGTCAAAGTACAACTTTTCTCAATCAATGTGCAACTTTTTGAAGTCAAACGTTTATCTTATTCATATAAAAAAAATTTAAAATTTAAAAATATATATTAAAATATAAAAAAATAATAATAATAATTAATTTTCGCAGCTGGAAAATCGCAGGTGGCCAGATTTTTGCAGCCATTTGCGAAAAATTTTAAATTTTTTTTATAGAAAGACAAGTTCGCATGTTTTATAAAATTTTCACATGCCACCCCATACTTTTCGCTGGTGGCATAGCCCACCTGCAAAAACCTTGACTATTTTGATTATTTGACTATTTTTTAGCAAAATCTTATGTGATTAGGCTATATTTGTCATTTTCTCTTATTTTTATTTATAAAAATTATAATCATCAATAATTAGTTAGCTAAATGATAGTAGTAGAAATATCTCTTGTTTTTATTTATAAAAACTATAATCATCAATAATAATTATTTTCGTATAGAAGTCCTTATGTTTGCAAATTTTTACGTTTTTACCATGAAATTAATTTTGCATAGAAGTCCTTAAGTTTTTTGAAAATGTTTGGTTTTGCCCTACAACACTGCCACTACCCACCACCACCATCACTTCCACTGCAGTGGTGGTGGGTGGTGGCTGTATTGGAGGACAAAACCGAAGATTTTCGAAATACTCAAGGACTTCTATGCGAAAATACATTCAAGATAACTTGGAAACCTGTTATCGCAGGTTTCAGGGAGAAAAATGGAAAAAGTTTACAATTTTTGAGCTTTAGTGAACATAAAATCCATAGAGTGACAAAACCAAACATTTACGAAAACCTTAAAAGACTTTTATGACAAAAGCCCAAATCAAAACATGTAAACTTAATCAATTGGATTGATTTTATAGTATTATAGTTCAAGTTTTGTAATAACTCGTGAAAATTGGATGAAGTAAAAACATTATTGGCTTATTAAGGGTGAAAACTATAATATTAGTGTGCCAGGACCTATTTTACCGAACTTTACAAAAATTTTGTTAAGAAGCTCGTGCTGATGTTTAGTTGAAAAGTGTCCAATTTTTAACAATCAATGATGTAATCCAATGCAATAGGCACCCTATGGGATTTTTTAGTCATTACTAGCAAAACTCCTATGTTAATTTCAAGTTAAATTTAATTTGTGTTTGGTTAACAAACTTAAGGTAACTTTTGATACATTTCTTCCAGTTAAATGTTATTTTTAGTTACAAGATATTCCTAGTTGAAGCTTGTGAGAATAAAATCCGTACAACTCCTTTTATAATGCTTTATTCCAAATTATTTCACACCAAGTCACCAATATGTCTGGTAGTTTGTTGCGATTAAATAATATTAATCTTTGTTTTAGAATGTGCTTTTTTCTAAACTGATAGAGAGACTTTAACATTTATTTTAATTATATTTAGCACGATAATGAGCAATGCTGTTCTTCTACCAATATGTTTTAAAAAAAATGAAATTCTATAAAGTCAATTGTTAGGTGACTTCTTGTATTATTTTAAAAGCTTATTATGCATGTTTTTTAACAATATGATGTTTATGCAAACGTTTTTGTGATATTGCTCATGTTAAAGAAGTTGTTCGGAGCATTTCATGATGAAATAAACAAATTATATATTCGTCTCACATATGAGGCATGAACTTGAAGTTTAATTTGTGAAGCATGTTGTAGCCAAATTTATGTTGTTTATTGGCAATCTTTTTATGAGATTTTATACCAACAAAAATTATTAAAGTATCTTAGAGGTTGAAGCTTATCTGTGTTGATTATCTCTAGATCTTCATTCGAAGTAAGGTGAGTTCATTATGACTCTATAATGTTATTTTATAGGCAAGGGGTTTATAAAAGCAATTAAAGCATAATTATTATTAAACTGTTGAGCATGTTATAAACTTGTTACATTATGCTATTTGATTAATATAACCCTATGATTTTTTTTTTAAATCATGTGTATGCATTGGAGTCTTATTTAATTAATATAACTTTATGATATTTTTCTAAATCATGTCGATACATGTTTGTATTTCTAACAAAGTTTAAAGACTTTAGAAGTTGTTCCAACATTTGTTTATTGAGTTATGATTGCTAAATGTAAAACTCTACGAAGCTTAAAGCTTATTAGCTATCATGTACATGTAAAACCACGACAAATTATTATGCAACAGTGTAGTATCTACCCTTTTGTTTTTCTCAATTTATCTGATGATGTTTGTTCTATTTAACAACTTAATACAATTGACGTGAATTACATGTGAAATGTTGCATATTAGTATATTACATCTAAAACCCCACTATGCTACCTAAATTTTAGAGATAATGACTCGATAGAATAATGAACTTTTGAAATTGTTCACATTTGGTCACTGGACTTATTTTTGTGTTTGATTTGCCCATGAACTTTTTGAAATTGTTCACATTTAGTCACTTATATTTTTTTGTACACATATGACCATTAAACTTATTTTATTTATATATATATGACCATTAAACTTATTTTATTTGTATACATATGCCATTAAACGTATTTTTTGTACAAATATGACCAATAACATAATGGTCATATTTGTGGACAAAAAAAAAAACATAAGTAACTAAATATGAACAATTTTAAAAAATTCATAGGTAAATCAAGCACAAAAATAAGTTTAGTAACCAAATATGAATAATTTTAAAAAGTTCATAGGTAAAATCAAGCACAAAAATAATTCCAATGACCAAATATGAAGAATTTTAAAATTCGTTACCCTATCAAGTAATTATCCCTAAATTTTAATAAAAAAACATCATTACATAAATAAACATTAAACCCTGTGTAAAATTGCCATATTTAGCATACCAATTAAATATCGATATGTTTAATCAAACTCAAGATAAAAAAGAACCCTATTTTGAATCATAAAATCTTGAAATCAAAATCGTTATAACTTATAATGATACATAAAAAAGCAGATAATTTTAGACTATGCTGACAAATGCCCATTTGCATTTCCACCATATATTTACAATACATGTTTCTTTCATAAAGTCAAAGTCAAGGTCAAGGTCAAAACTCTCATAAGTCAACTTGAGCTCACCCATAACTTCATTTCATCAAACCATATATCCCGCATGTAAATCTGCACCAAAACACTCAATCATTGTTTCATAACTAATAAAGTCAAAGTCAGTCACTTGACCCCCTTTCAAACTTTTTGTTTTCTTCTTTGACTTATTTCATAATTCAAAATGACCTAGATACCCCTGACAACTATAACAGCCAGTTCTTTTCTTGCTTTTTTTTTATAATCTCATATTCAGGTATTCTTGAATTTTTGCTACTCATTTTGTATTTGAATCTCAAAAACCGAGACCAGCCCTTTTTTAGAACAAGGGTAAATAGGGAAATTCAAAAAAATAAGGTTACCATATCACTGCTGATTCTTCCTGAATTCAGTTAAAACAGGATATATATTCTCAAACGCGGTGTATGTCTCATCTCTAACCTGAAATTGCATAATAAACAAGGTTTAAAAACTTGTTTATAAAAATAAAATAAAAAATACAAAATCAAAGATCAAATTGGGGTTTCATTGTACCTTAGCTCCTGTTAAAACAATTTTCCCCGAAACAAAAATAAGCAGAACAATTTTGGGTTGTTTCATCCTGTAAATTAATCCCGGGAACAATTCTGGTTCATACTATATAAAAAATAAACACAAAGAAACATTATTAAAAGCATACAAACATAATGAAAATGACAAGGGCATTTAGGTCTTTTGCACACGTTCCAACTTTTTGGGTGGGGACAAAAGATTGCATTTGCATGTCAAACACAGTACAATTTTTTTGCTTTTTTATGTCAACTTTAGCTTTTTTGGGGGTCATTTAAGGCAACTTGAGCATTTCTTTAATGATTTCTACCAATGTGTTCTTTTTGGTAATTTTTTTATAAACTTACACTTGAAAAGGCACCATGAGAGTATGCGAGACCTTCAAGTCTAATGGGAAATTTCACATCACAAGAGCCGACAATATTTTGTATCTTAAAGTCCTACAATGATGTTAAATATATAACAAAAAAATTAATAAATTGATAGGTGGACAAAATATATGAATAACAAGAAAATAAGAAAAATACCTTAAATTTTGCAGGGAACCCAAGTTTTTGAATAATCCGGGCATACTGTAGAAATTAACATATGCATCTTGCATGAATAAAGAGTTCAAAAGTACATTGCTATTTTTATGACTTTATAAATATGATACTCTTTTTATATACCTTACGCGCTGCCAATTTTGATTGTTGTTCACTCTTGGCTCCTGTACAAACCTGACACAATCATCATTAAAAAATTATATAATTAAAGTCATAGAGTCTATAGTGAAAGTTCATAAAATTAAATAAGTAAATCTGATTTTTATAAGTTTTGAACCCAAAAAAATGCAAAAATGCAAAACTTACCATCTTTCCAGAAGCAAAGATTAGGGCTGTTGTTTTTGGCTCTCTTATCCTCATAATAACCGCAGCAAAACGCTGAAGAATAATAAAAAAAAAATGAGGGAAATTTGTAAAAATGTTGGAACTTAATGGGACCTGAATAAAAAGTGCAACTAAATAATTACAAAAATACCTTGGGGTTATATTCGGCATTACGAGCTTGTAAGGCAATAGCTTTAAGATCTAACTTGCAGTCCAGATTGACTGTAGATACAATGTTCCTAAATTTACAAATATGACCTTCTCATTAGCAACAACAAGATGTACAAAAAGGGCAGATGTAAAGATAACTTGTTTTATTAGCTATTTATTAATTTTTTTTGTTCCAAGTTGTCAATTTTGTAGTTGTATGCAGGATTGAAGTGGTAACTAATGAAAGTTGTGGAAGTATCTTTGAAGAGCATAAAGTACAAGGGCTTAGTTGCAATTTTTAACTTTTAATTTAAAGATAACTTTGTTGTTGGTTAAAGTGCATTTTCCGTCTAGTATGTTAGCCATATACACAGACAATAATATAACTTCCATAATTAACCACACTTCACAAAAATAATTCAACTATTAACCAGTTCATTCATTAAACCACTCGACAACTGCAATTGATCTTTTTTTTTTTTTTTTTTTTTTTTTTGCAACAGGTATAGACACGAAAATGTGCATGTTAACAAAGCAAATACACTCAAAAAGGTCGAAAAATCTGCAAAATTTACACTGAAAGCAGC
Source organism: Cichorium intybus (assembly GCA_023525715.1). Classification (NCBI taxonomy): domain Eukaryota; kingdom Viridiplantae; phylum Streptophyta; class Magnoliopsida; order Asterales; family Asteraceae; genus Cichorium; species Cichorium intybus. The sequence continues at coordinate 10,046,700 of CM042015.1, read as the reverse complement.
GAGTCCACAGATTAGGTAACTATGATGACAGCTGGTCATAATCTTGAGATTTTTCCAACATATTTGATCGGCTAAGTACATTTACAGACAGACACCAAAGAGTACATGTTGGATTTCCAGATCATAAAGGAAAGATCATGATAATAATGAAGAATACACATAGAGACGAATTAGAACAGGAACGTACTGAAGAGTTGGAACGATTCCAGATGGATGCTTGGAGAGATCAACTGGTTGACTACCCTCCAATATTTGATCCGCCATTACTCCCTTTATCCAAATAGCACCTTAGCTTCTGAACCACAAACAAAATCATCGTAAGTATATATCTTATGATATTTTTCATAGGATCTATGAAACCGATTAAAAGTTAGGTATCCAAAATTAGTTTCGTGAGCTTCAAAATTAACTCATCATCCGTTTACAGATCAAGTAAATAAAGGTCGAAAGCTAGAATTTCATAACCAAAGCACAAAAATTGTGAAGAACGGGCTCTAATTAGACCTTTACAATGCGAAATCTCAATTAGGGTTTCTTCAATCTTTCAAGAAATGAGTGAATCGATACTAAGATGGGAAACAAAATCGGTGAAAGTTGACAAAGAGAGTCGTACAAAACGCGGTGAAAATTTGAAAAAATCGATCTTTTATATGAACAGATGATTTTATAGCTTTGTATGGAGAGGGATTTTGTGAATAAAGAGGGCGAGGAGGTGGGAGGTATGTGAAGACGGTGAAGATGTTGTGCAAGGATATGGGGGTGTCGGGATTCTGATATTTATATGATTCCGAAAATACCCTTTTGTTGTTCTTGGTCTTTGGGGCATAATGGTAAACTCCACAAATAGGATACTCACTCACGGGTTGTCAAGTGATTATCGATGAAGTACGAATAGACAACATACACGTGGTTACAAGAACACTACTGTGATTTTTATAGTTTGACCTAAAGGCCCAAGCCCCAAACTTTGTATATAGTATATTCTTCTCATCTTTTAATTTTCACGAAAAATAAAAAAATGATTTAATATTTAAAAAGTTATAAAAATACGTTGGTCGTAAAACTATAGAAATAATTCTTGAGAAAAAAAAACTAATATTTATGAAAATCGTGAAATAGTTAGAAAAATAGTCCCTATAAAAAATTCACGAAGTTACAAAAATGATCATCGGAAGAAATTAAGACATACAAAATGTCATTGTAACAAATAATTACACAAATGGTTCCTATAAAAAATAATTACAAAAAATAGTCCATATGTATTAACGATATTACAGAAATAGTTCCCATATAATATCGAAATTACAGAATTACATATTATGTAATATCAAAATTTACAAAAAAAAAAAAGATTGGAAGAAATTAAAAATAAAAAAATAGTCCCTATAAGATATAATTATTGTTATCCCTTTAATTTCGAGGAAATGAAGTATTTTACTAATCCTTTTGTTTTTAATTTTTTTAAAAATTACAAAAGTGATTCCTATGATTTTAATTTACAGAATTACAAAAACGATTGAAATATAATCGTATGACAACATGCTAGAAAAAGCCTTTGTATTTTTAGATTTTCAAAAATTATAGTCTTTGGATTTTTAGTTTGCGGAATTACAAAAAGATCCCTAGGTAATAGTATGGCTAAATGATATAAATGGTCCCTATGTTTTAAAATTATATAGTATATATGGAAAGTCCCTATCTTTTTAATTTCCAAAAGTAATTACAGAATTGGTCTCTATTTTAATTTTAAAAAAATTACAAAAATGGTCATTTTGTTTTTAATTTACAGAATTACAAAATGGTTATTGTATAATAGTATGTCAAAATAATAATAATAGACCATGTACTTTTAATTTTCCAAAAATTTCAATAATGGCCCTTGGTTTATTTTGTAGAAATTATAAAAATGATCTCTTTATAATAGTATAGCCAAATGACAAAATGGTCCTCGTGCTTTTAAATTATGGAGTAATGACGTAAATGGTGATAGTCATTTTAGTTTTCCAGAAGCTACAGAATTGGTCCTCTTGTTTTTAGTTTGTAGTATAATAGTATGGATCTTTAATATTGAGGAATGGAGTAATTATAGAAATGATCAATTTCTTTTTAAATTTGCATAAATTACACAAACATAAATTCACATTACACATAGCACATTACATGCACCATTAACGTAATAGACGAGTTATTGTAACTCACTTAATACCACCGTGTCGCTAGTAAGGATCCCCAAAGGCAACCATCACACATATCATGTATTCCTACAAATATTATCAATAAACACTACTTAGATTATGATCAACTAGTTATTAATACTTCTTACATATTATTCCTTTTAACTCTCTTTCACTCTTTCATTAAATCTTTAACCAAAAGACATTTACCTATTAAGTCCTTTATAATATAAACCCTTATAAGGACCTCTTAAATTTTAATTACAATTGGTATTTAGTTCACATAGCACTCATCGCGTATTTTAAACTTAATTTTCGTTTGCTTTTAGTCTTAAAACATTTACGCATTAGGTTATTTATGAATTAAGCTCGTACTTATAATCCAAAAAATGACTTATAAACTTCTTAAAACATATCACGTATTCCCACCATCAATTCCTAATTGATGCATTAAGGGCTTAATAACACACTTTAATGAATTTTCTCAATTAGCCGATTTAAACCCCTTCTAAGTGTTTTGATTATATCTCCTGAAATGTAACTCCAATTGAGATGTGTGATATCTTTCTGGAAACTAGACTTTATTTCCAACAATTTATTATTTGTGGTAATTTATCTATTTCTGCTTATATTTTTCACAAAAACAGACTGCAAGTTCAGAGACTGTTGCTATTACGAACTTTTAGCATCGTTTACAACTTTTAACATATTGTCTTAGCTTAATCCCTACATCCATATCCCATTAAGTTATTAATGACATGATTTCAGATTAGTAGCATTAAGTTACAATTATTAGGTCCTTTACAAATGATTAGAACATAGACTTGCACAATAGATTATATACAAATTAGGTGTTACATGAAAGCATAAACACATCCAATGAACTTCACATGATTTGGACAGCCCAAATCACCGATGGGACCTCACTCTAAGGGCTGATTTTTGCGTCATAATCTCTACTACAACCTGCCATGGTGTTTTGGGGATGGTGCTTGGTGCTAAGAGCAAGAGGAAACAAAGGAAACAAATACTATTTCATTAACTTCAACACTTAGACTCAAGCATCATAAGCCTTATGCTTCCTCGAGGCTTTCTTGTCGATCCCACAGCCCTCACACACTCCTCCTTGCTGCCATGATCCTTCCTCTCGTTCTCCTTCTTCTCCTCTCGACTACTTCTCTCTTTCCCTCGAAATCAATCTCTTGCTCATGGTTTCTTAAATCTCGGCTAGGATAAGGAACCGGGAACGTGATTTGAAGGTAAAGGGATTACAAAGCATTGAACAGCTTTGAGGCTAGCACACACTATCATCCTTGTCTTCAATCTCGCTGATATGACTCCTTTTCCCGCTTTCTTCTCCTGTTCTCTCGACAATCTCTTTTCTCGGAACACCACCACGTGAGAGAGGGATATACGGATAGCGAGGTAAGATAGATACCGGACAAAAGGGCATGAAAGAGCTTGGGCTCCTAGTCGATGTCGGGAGACATAGGGCTGGAAAGAAATCCCGAACCCTTGCTCACGGCCCAAAAGGGTTCTGTTGCAACTACTGGCAAATAACAATAGTGGTCCCTCAACTTTCCAAGTTAAATTTCTTTTATCCCATACAACAAAAATGCCTCAAATTAAGTTAGGATTAATGACAATTTAGCCCCTTTCAACTTTATTTTAATTTCTAATAATAATTATTATTATTATTATTATTATTATTATTATTATTATTATTATTATTATTAGAAAGAAGTTCGTCTATATCCTTATAAACTTTCATAATTACGCCTATATACTTATAAAATTTAAAATTACATGTATATCCTTATAAAATTTATAAACTCACATATATACCCAAATATTTAATTTAATTATATTTAACCTTTTTAAAAATTAAAAAAACATTCATTAAGTTGATATTTATTATTAATCTTGGTTGATTGCATGTCGGATTTTGGATTTGGGACTCTCACTCTGTTCAATCGATCAATATCTAGGGTGGGATTTTAGATTTGATACCAACTTGGGATCGATGACAACTCCAAACAAGTGAGTTCAACTTGTTATCAATTGACATCTTAAACGTAGCTATCAATAGACTATGAATTTTGGTTGATGAAATAAATAACGATTTTGGAACAATGATAGCTTCATGTCGAATTTTTATCGATATGTTTGGGATATTTAGGAGAAGGGTAATATTGTAATGTTACAAGTTAATTAGTTTTTTAATAATAAAAAATCAATGTAAAGATATTTTTTTTATTTTTAAAAGATTAATTATTATTAAATTAAGTATTTGGGTATATATGTGAGCTTATAGGTTTTATAAGGATATACATGAAATTTGAAAATTTACAAGGATATATATGTAATTATGAAAGTTTATAAGAATATAAATAAAATTCACCATTATTTTTTTTATAACTCTTATAATCATTTTTTCTAATTTGTATTTAATTAATTTAATCGTTTATCATAAAAATCGACTTTAAATAAACAATAATTAATTAAGTGTTAAAATAAAATGGGAAGTTACAACTCTCCCCCACTTAAATTAAATTTCGTCCTCGAAGTTACTGGTTCATGATTCTGCTTATGACTCACTAGCTTGAGCTCCACCAGGTCATCAATTATATCCTTATTAGCTTGATCTTCCTTGCTCACTTAACTACTTCACTGAAACACCCTCGCTTAAGGCTTTTCATAAAACATCATTTTAACCCATGGTTGATCATCATTATTTCAAAAATCATCCTTTAGTAAAACTTCAATTTCATCATCTTCAAATAAGTCATTTTCTTTCAAAACCATTTTAAAACACATGGAGTTTAATGAGTAATAATTTAGGTTTAAGTTGCGGAAACACCATTTGGTCCCATTTTAGACAAAACATTTTTGTTTATAAAGTAGCGAGGTTGTAACAATCTAACTACCATTACACAGCTTAAATAAAACCACACAAACCGTGGCCTTCTAAACGTCCAGCTCTTCTAAAGTCATCTAAACTCCTCAACCTGAGTACACATCAAAATAAGTTAGGCAATTGAAATGCCTAGTGAGCTTACCCGAGGTTGACCCATTTCGAGTGGGCAGTGAACTACCACACTCGGGACAAACCCCCAAAAATAGATTTTAAACACACTTCAAAAGTTACTTAAAACATCATAAGGATTTACTCAAAATAGATAGTTATGATATGCAAATGCAATGCAAGATACAACTATCACAAACCCACGTCCATCTCATAAAAGTCCAACTCACCTCAATGGCACCTACCTAAGTTCACGAATGACACGCACGAAGCATGCCACTCGATCCCCGTATAGGCAAAACTAGGACTAGTGGCCATCACACTAGCCCCATGAGGGTTAGCAACTCCCTCATGCGGTTCCCTATTGTCGGGAACGGTTTTCCCTAAATCCGGGACAAACATCTCATTTTGGGCATTTTGCCCTTGATTTCCCTAAATCCGGGACAATCATTTCATCTTCTTCATAAGGTTTACTAGGTCAATCCCATCCTATATGCAATGCAATGCACAAATAGGATGCTCAAAACATCTTTCAAAACATCATCATAATCTTCATTTGAAAACATCTTTAGAAACATATTTCCATGCAATGCACAAGTAGTAATCATATAACACATTGCACATAATATCATGCATGAAAAGTATTTGATAACACACACAAAAGATAATAGTTGGGATGTGTACTCTCGGTAAACTCACCCAAGGTCAACTGACGAGTCAACACTAACTCCATACAAGGTTTGATGCATTTGAAGGCGCTCCTAGACATCATCCCATCCATCAAATCATCTTAGTTGAGTGCTAGCTCAAGTCCTTAGTCTCACCTCCAAGTCACTACAACATATCTCCTTCCTACATCACAAGAACGGAAGATATCATACTCGATTCATCTAAAAGTCACACTATAATTACTTCTTTAGAACTAAGAAGGAACAATCATCCATCATCCAAAATGAAGTCCTTGACCCTCTAATATAAGGAAAATCTTAGTTAAAACATTCCCAAAGTTTGGCATCAAAACAAGGACCCAAGGCCCAAACCATAAGGCTTAAAACTCAAAAATGAAGAAAATGTGGAAAACCCTCTGACACGGGTCGTGCTCCCCCTGACACGGGCCGTGTCAGGACCAGCAGATTACACAGACCCTTTTACACGGGTCGTGTTCTGCAACACGGGTCGTGTTCTGCACGCTGTAGCTTCGTTTTTGCTCATTTTAACCCCCCCTCTTGACCCAAATGAAGTTCCAAATCAACCCAAGACCAATTATACATGAAAATACACATTTAATAACTAATTTCCAAGTATTCAACTCCCAATCCAAGTGTTCATGACTTAATTCAATGGAAATCACAATCCAAGTTCTTATCTCTTAACAAGTGATTCATGAACTATGTTCCAAGTCAATCCTTACACTTAACACCATCAAGACCCCATTAAGTTCTTAACCAAGGTTATCCCTTAAGGGAGTCATTCCCACACAACTCTAAAGAAGATAGCCTCATGGAATTCCCAATTCCAATCATTGGTCCAAATGGTTAAAACCCATGGAATACCCAATTCCAATCCATCAATTGATAACTACAAGTGCAGATTCTTTCTTCCATTCCATGAAATCATTAGGAAATGATCCTTACTCCACTTATACTTCCAAATTGATGCAATAAACCCATTCATCCATTGAACAAGAGATCCAATCATCATCTACATGAATAAAACCCATTTCCAACACCAAATTCCCATTATCTAGTGATTCAAGGTTTAAGACTACAAATCAAAGGTTGGAATCCTTAGGGAATCATTAGAAATGAATCCCCTCATCTAAAACTACCAAATCCAACCATCAATTTCTAGATTCCTCAATTATCCAACAAATCCCCAAATTCTAAGGTTCATAACACCCAAATCAATCAAGCAATTGGATCAAGAGCATCCATGGATTGGATGTTGATCAAAACATGAACTAGAATCATAAACTAACACTTGGGATCCTATGATTTCCTCCCCCAAGCTACCATTTTCGGACTTGACATAGAACCCACCCCAAAAACGGGTTTGCAAGCTAGAAGAGGTAGGGTTTATACCTTAGATTGCTTGGAATCTTCTAGCACTTGATCAATCTTCAAGAACAAGCAACAATCCTTCTTGAAACCCATGAAAATCGCCACTCTCCTCTCCTTCTCTCTCTAAAAAAAACGTGAATATGAGCTGAAATGGGGAAGACCTTCATCAAAACCTTACATACTTCAAAACTTGGCAAGAAGGGTCCCTAGAGTTTGGTCTTCCTTCACCAAACACCCATAAAGTCCATTATTCTAGCTAGAAGTCTCTAAATTCACACTTATGCCCCAAATACAATTATTTATTTCACAAGAGTCATTCTTCGGGTCAACACTAACCCTTAGTTTCCCAATTTGGCACAAATGGTCCCTTACACTAAAATTCTTTACAATTTAGGTCCTTAATATTAATTCAAGGAATTATTTATCCTAATTTAAACTGCACATGAATTCCTTCATAATATCTCCTAATTTTCCAAATCCATGACTAGTCAACTCTACTTAGGGTAAGTTTGGCCAAATTGACACTTTTAGTCCTTATGACAGAATTTCTCACATTTGGTTACAAGTTGATTTTAAAACTATATTTGGCTCTTTTATTCGCAATATAAAATATAATGAAGTATTAAATTTATTGATTCATTTGTTTTTTCTTTATTTAAAAAATAAGTTTTATTTGTCGGTTTAAGCCTAAAACTCCTAGGCCCAAAACACGGATGTTACATTCACAATCCATGGAGTTTCACTTAGCTTAATATGATGTATTGATTCGAAGTTTATCCATCTTAATTGTTGTGTTACTTGAACTTTCTTCTGGATTACTTTATACTGTCTAACTTACCCCACTTATCTAATAAGGGTCTTGCATCTTCTCCCAAACTGCTTCAAAATACAAAGGGTATCCTGATATGGGCGTAGCTAGATGTACCATCTATATGGATGCTATTGCATTGCAATAGTCTGACATCCACATACCCTGATGCAATCAATATTGTCTTCATAACAATATGTCTTTCTTCAGTAGAAGCTGAATATAGATCTATGAGGAGAGTTTGTTCTGAATTGGTTTGGTTAAGTCGTTTATTGGTTGAATTACAAGTTCCCAATATTACTCCTTTACCATTGAATTATGATAATCAAGTTGCAATATACATAGCCAAAAATCCAGTCTTTCACGAACGCACCAAACATATAGAATTTGTCCGTGAAAAACTTCAAGAAGGATTGATTACTCTAACACATGCTCCTAGTCAAAGTCAACTTGCCGATATATTTACTAAATCTTTGATAAGTTCCCGACACTGTGAAGCAGTTTCCAAGCTTGGTTTCTTACAATACCCACCAGCTTGGGGGGGGTACACTAATTAGTTATTGCCACACCCAGTGGCGGATTTGTTATAGGGCCTGGGGTGGCTCAGACAACTGCTAAATTTCGGACACGTAGTGTAATTATTTATTTATTTATTTATTTTTCTAAAAGGGTGCAACCCCGCAAAAAAAATATCTTATTATATTACCTTAGAAAAGAATATTCCGGTGCTACGACTATTGGTAAATCTCGCGTCCATCCCTAACCACACCATCTAGCTTTATTAGTTAAGTTGGTTGTAGTTACTTACGTTTGTTAGTTCTGTTAGAATAGTCTTTATATATATATTCCTCATTGTATTGTTGTTCTTCTTCAAGTAATAGTAAGAAAAACTTCTTCTTCATATCTGTTTGATCATTACAAATACGAAAATGAAAGTCGAGATTGCAAACTAGACAGGTCGATGTCACAAAAATGAAAGCCAAGAACCACACTTTGCCGAAAAGTAGGGGACTAGGGATTACAGAGAGTCTTTCTATGTGTGTTGAAACCAACCGGAACAACTTCTATTTATATACGACTTGAAGGCGTAAATGGTCGAGTATGGTGAAAACGTCAATTGTAACAACTATAAATCGGCTAGATAGTTTTTTGTTGAAAGAAATGATTAGTTTTTTGTGCCGGTTTCAAAACCTGGTTTATACATTGCCGTTTCTAGATACACCGATCCCATTTGGTGACACACCTTCCCTTTGCAATTGCACCACGGACGAACTCTCTTTCCTCTTTTTCGTTGACAGCGAATATGTTTATATTAGGGGTGAGCAAAAACCGAACTGCAACAATAAATAACCGAAAAAACCGAAACCGAAAAACCAAATCCGAAGTGAAAACCGATGGTGTGGTTTATACTTTTACAAAAACCGCAAATTTGCGGTGCGGTGCGGTTTTTACTTTTGGAAAAACCGCAAATAACCGAACCGCACCGATTACTATGTATTAAATAATTATATAATATATATATTATTTATTTATTATAAAGTTTAAATATAACATTATAGATTAGATAAAAGAGTGAGTTTGAACGACAATTTATTTTTTATTTTGATAGTGGCAATTCCATTTGTCAGTTTCATAATTTACTATACTAAGTACAAATAAATAAATGAGTTCTATTTTGTATTTTGATAGCGGCAATATACTAAATATATAGTCAAAATACTAAAAAATTTATAAAAATTTACGATTTTGAACTTCTGCGATTTTACAACCGCATCATAGGAAAAAAACACACACCACTATATTATGTGGTTAATAACCGAAACCGCACCAAATAAAACCGCACCGCATGGAAAAACCGGAAAACCGCACCGCATTAGAAACCGCAAATTGCGGTTTTAGGTTATCAAAAACCACATAACGCGGTTTGCGGTTCGGTTTTGATCAAAAACCGTATCATGCTCACCCCTAGTTTATATCCTGATCATCGAATAGTTGTAAGCTGAAGTATATTCTTCGTTTTTATTACAAATGATATTAAGTTGAAATTTAGATGATCTCTATGATGTTCACCATATTTGGACTATTTTTATCACCCTTTGATAATCTTTGAATATATTATTTCAATAAAAAAAACATATGAATTACTAATACAACAAAGAATACATAATTAACATAAATATCATATAAAATCCATTAGCTTCAAAAAAAATAAAAATAATAAAATACAAGGGCATGTTCTAGAAACTTAGTTTCCCTCGTGTGTTAATTGTAGATCTACAAACCCCTACGCTTTTCTAAACCTTTTTTCTAATAAAATTAAAAGAATCACATGAAAGCCAAAAGAAAATATCCTAAAAGCAATTAATAATTTTATAAGTTTTCGAATGAACAGATTAAATGATTATAAATTATACCACATGGTGCACATGCTTTTTCAGAACCAAAAGAATTTTGGCTCAGCTTTAGCTCCGATTGTTAAATATATGAATCTTTACCAAACGAATATTTAGTGCACTAATATTATTGATTATATAGAAGTTGATCGATCCTCAAATATGTTATCCAAAAACTAACTTACACCATGAAGAATGACTCAAAATAGTTAAGATTGAAACTTTGGAAAATTCAGTGTTGGTTAAGATCAATTAGGATCCTTTTTCAGGTTTCAATCAATCAATGATTAATTATATCGAATAGTATAGTTGTCTATAAGGTTGTGCTGGAGACTACTATTTCACAACGGGAGGTATCATTCTAGTAAAGTCTATGTGACCTCCTCTTCTGTGGAAAATGTCCGGTCCAAACTAAAACTCATGAATGCATTCATTTATGACACGAATGCATTCATTTATGACACCAAAATCAATAATCCAATACCAAGATATCAAATTCTTAATCAATAGCCCAAGACTTAACATATGCTTAATCAAACTTCAAGGACTCAAGATCAAATTCTTAATCAATAGTCCAAAGACTTAACATATGCTTAATCAAACTTCAAGGACTCAATGATTATAATCAACACTCAACTAACTTAAGGAACAAGTGATCAAAACTCAATAAATCATTAACCTAATGTGTGATAACATTCAACAATAGCAATTGGCATGTCATAGACAATTTTGTAAAGCTTTGAAGCTTTTGGCATTTCGAAATATTTCAAATTCATTTGACAAATAAAAACTTGGAAGTTAAAAGTCTTGTTTGCTATGTACGGATGTACCCATTTAAAAGTTCCTTATGTACTCACTTTGATAACCTTTGGAGATAAGCAACAAAGTTTCCACCACACCTTTATCTTATCTTGATCACCAATCTTCACAATCCCTATTAATAATCACATATGATTTATATATGTCAATACCTACTTATAAATTTCGTATTACAAGAAAGGTTATATATAAGTACAACTCCACTGGTCCTATATATAAACCTCGGTTTGACATTTTAGCTAAAACTTCACTTCCATGACATACAATTCGTTACTTTGGTGAGAATAATGTTAATAACTCATTGACACGTCGCAATCGTTGATGCGGTCAAAAATACTAAATTTAACCTTATCAGTCCACTAGCTAGTAGTAAGTAAGGGTCGAACCGTGGAGTCAGTGGATGACAATCTGTGTTAAAACTCGACCAATCTATAGTACCACTCTATAGACGGTTTTTGTCCATACACGCTAAAGAACCGAAAAGCGCGAAAATGCGAAACACGAATTATTATTCTAAACTTGTCTCCAAATAACATTCAAACACGACACACCAATCTGATTCCAAGATCCAACTTAAAAATCAGAAACCAAATAATTCCAGCAATCAATTCCAACGAAAACAATTATCGAACCGGAACTATAATCAAACACGAAAATAACTTTAAATGGAACTTGCATTAAAACTAAAACCGAAAACAGAGCCGAATGTTTCTGAAATCAGAGATAACATCCAGATCCTCGTGGTCAACGGTATTCTACAAATCAGAATCCTTGATCACACGAAAGAATAAAAACCGAAAATGAAACAAAATAATAACTGAAACTATCAAACTACCAATTGTAAATCACTAGGCTACGAAATCTGAGTAAAAAATGTCTGAGTTCCACTCAAAGGTCGAATGTTCGCTCCCGAATCACGAACCGGGACCCTCTATTTATAGTTGCTGAATTTGCCTGTCCGCGGTGTGGCAAGGTCTTATCCGCGACGCGGCTTATCCCTAATGCCCGTTTCTTCGCACTTTGAAATTCAAATTCTCACCCGGTGTCACAGCTCACCGCGTCGCGTAGCTCCTCTAGGTATGCGGCGCGCGTGTTACTTCGACCTGAAGTAGCTTTCTTTCCAACTTTGCCAATTTTTACGCTTTTTACCCTTTATTTCCTGTAATTTGCACAAATTATCATTGGCATGAAACATGAGTAATATCGTATTTTCAGAAGTATATTTTATTCAAAACAAAGCTCAATAACGACTATAATACCTGATATTACTAGGCGTTATCACTCATTACAAGGCTTCACAATACACCATAACCTTATTTCACCATGTTATATCCTCACTAGTAAGTGTACAAGAGTCATATTTTAAAATTCTTAATCAATACAACCTTCTAAATTATTGATCTTCATCAATCACATAATAATCATCATTAATCATTCATAATCCATCAAAATCTTGTGAGGTTTAGCTAATGAAATCCAAAAACAAATTAACCAACTCAACTTCCATGATTTATGGATAATGAAATCAAAACAAGTACCAACATAACATCATCTATGATAATCAAACATTATTCATGATCAATTTCATATTCCCTAGAAAATCTCATAAACTAGGGTTCATCCATCCCTTGAATTTCCATGGAATTAAATCAAACAAAAGATTAGGAAGTGATTATTACCTTGAGATGAACACTTTGTATGCAAAAGCCCCTTGATAACAGTTGAGTTGAAGTTCAAATAAATTACACCTAGTGAAAGCACCAAGAATACACCTAGTTGGTGCTTGAGAGAGTTTTGAAGGAAATATGTGGGATTATGGATGAAAATGTCTTGAATTTTATGGTATATGCTTCTAACTTAGTGGGATACGCTTGGAAACTTATAAAGGCATGTATTAGCAACTTGTTGCCCAAAAATCAGTTGATTTGGCCATTCCACACGCTCACACGCGCCCAAACATAGCCCAGCTAGGTGTTTCACGCGGCCTACACAAACCAAGGCTAAATTTCTACAAGACCCGCGTATGAAGTCCGAGAGCCCAAAAACGATTTACGCATCCCGCACAAATGGAGTCGAGCACTTAGATTATTCTGCAACATCTTTCAGTTTAGACCCAAATTTTTTTATCTAACTTGTAACATTCATAACGTCTTCATACAAATTCCATTTTTCACAAACTTTATATGCTTGAAAAGATGAGAAAATAATCTAGAATTTATGTATCATGATATTCTCTTGAATCAATCTATATTTATTATTATTTTTCCTTAAACACGAACAAGTATCAATTTTTGTTAGTTTTAGCTAGATTTCAAACCTTCATAACTTTTGCATCTCAACTCCAATTGCTTCAATTCTTTTTCCTATATTATCCTTTTCTCAAGAACTACATTTTTGCTAATGAAATTTTTTTCCAATTCCCTTTAGATTTTGAGATAATCATTTACCAAAATGGATCAAAAATGTTAATGTTCTCTCATAACACCCATTTTTCCTATTTTATCCTTATTTCTATCTTACTCATTTCTACGAGACCCAAACACCTAAAGAGACTTAGGGGGGTGTTTGTTTTTTATTAAAATATTTTTTTGTCCACTTTTGGTTGTGGGCGGGAAGACCTTTTTCTCACAGACTGTTTGTTTTTTATAAAACCGCAGACCTAAAAGGTTTGTGCATCCTCTTCTTGGAAAAAAGGTGGACCAAGCTCTTTTCGAGTCTTCCCGTGTCTGCACGTAAAGAAGCCCTAAAAAGCGATGTTCATTATCCTCGCCTCTATCATTTCAATACCTTCTTCTCTTCTCCGGCAATAGATAACGTTCTCTCTTTACCTTCTCGCAGCCGTAGATCGGCCTAGACGACATCGTCGACGGACTAGACAACATCCCCTTTTTTTGCTTCTCATATGAATTGGTCTCATAGTGATTGCACAACGTCCTCTTCTTGCAGATCGTTCAAGCCACTGATGTTATCATCCAACCCACCGTCGCTTTCGTCCAAGATAGGTTTGAAATCAGATTCTCTTCTCGATGTCCAATTTCAGTTTTTTCCAACAACATCATTGTGAAATTTTAACCACTTGCAATTTTGGAGCTTTTAATCGGAAATATCCCAATGGTTGAAAACAACATGATGGATTCGATGGTCAAACAAGAATGGATGGTGGAATTGTTTGAACGAGCCCTAATTTGAGTTTAGAACATTGTGTTTTTAGAGATTTTGCTAGGTAAATTATATTTGGTATTTAGTTTTGTAAACAGAATATTTGAATAAAAGCTTCTTGGATTTTTTTCGTAGATAATTTGAGTTGGGTTTGATATTTTTAATCTACAAAATAACCACCCAAAAGCATGTAACAAACTTGAATTTTTATTTTTTTATATCAATGGATGTCCTTTGAGTTTTGTAAAATTAGATTTTGAAAAAGTATTTTAAATTAAAAAAAACCAGTTTATGTAAATTTTAGTTTATTTTAACAGTTTGTAGACATTAAAAACAAACAATCTTTTTTTTTTGTAGACTGTAGACATTAGGTGCACCTCTTGTTCTTTAGATGTGGTTCACAAACTACAGATATTTTAGCTCTTCAAAAACAAACAACTCCTTGATAAAATGTCCCTTAATTTATGTATTTTTATATTGTATACATTTAGACCATTTTCCCTTTATTAAGCACTTAACTTAAATGGCTAAATACCAAATTTATTTCAACGTAACTTTTCATAGTTTTATCATATTACGAAAAATTTCACTTTGTTACAATACATTCTAGAAAATCCATTTAATTTTCTTGACCTAGGCATTGGTGATCTAATAATCACTACGCCAAGGGATGATACTCAATAGGAAGGTGATCAATTTAAATATCCAATTGATGGAGATTGATACAACTAATATTTATTAGCACACCCCTTTAGAGATTAAATTTGGCTCACCTGCAAAAGAACATTATAAATCATATCCAAGAAAGGTGAGCACATTAATAAGCTTGAGCTAGAAAATTTCAAGGAGGAACTGATCACCACCTTGAAGGATAACCAAGATATAATAGTCAAGCGGATTGAAAAAATGAATAAGAGTATTAGTAACAAGGTTGAAGCTCTTCAATGAGAACAAATGGGTACAAGAAAAGTCTTCCTAAAATTTAAAGAATAGTTTAGGAAGAACTCTGATGAGTTAAACAATCAAGGTGAAAGAATATGTTTTAGATAGGGATCAGACCCCCAACCTAACCAAAGAACAAATATCTATTTAAGAGACTTTCCACCGCTCAAGCTGAAGTTCTAGAGAAAGTTATCTCACTAGTCCTTCTCTAGCCCTATCTCTCAGTTTAATCTTGTTTAGACCTTATAAAAGTATGTTGAAGACCAAGTGGGGTCTATAAAAACTCAAATTGATCTAATTGTAGAGTCAACAAAGGTAGCTCAACAGAGGATAGCGGCCGAGTCAAAAAAAACTTACTAAGAATGTTGCTGAATTCATTTTTGTATTAGATACATACAAAACTTTCTTCGTAGAGTTCAAGAACGATTTGATCAAATTCTTTACCACATGTGAGATTAGAAGACCCAAAAGTAAGCATGAAGAGCAAATTAGACAGACTCCTATTAAGAAAGTGATCATGAAAGAAACTCTTATGCATAAAGAAACAAACCAGTTCAAAGGGTAATAAAGCTCTAAATGATACATAAAAAGAGATCGCCTTGAAAAACATGAAGGAACAACATATCAAGATTCATCCTAACCCTAATATACAATAGACTCCTCCTCTTAAATTCCCCGATTCAAGAGGAAGTTAAACTTAGGAGAATCTGGTTGTTGTTGACAAGGGTAAATTAATTGCACCTCCTCCACCTTCACCCAAAACCTTTCAGACGTGGATGGAAGATGAGATGATTACAAATATTAGATCTAACCCAACCTTTGAGTTTATTGATATTCGTTGTTAACAATCCTAATTGACAGTTGAGAAGATCATTCGAGAGTATGGGATGGAGATGAAGCTCATAATAGAAAAGGGGGCAGCATTGGAAGAGAAAGATAGTAGTCAACCAATGAAAAAACCAATAGTGAACTTCATTTCCTACCCCATGACAAAATTAAAGGCAGACCTCTCATGTTGATCACCATTTATCAAATGATGGATCATCCTTATGTGATAAATCCCGGTGAAATCTCTAGACAAGCCTACACATAACATGATAACATGGGACATTACTGCTTCTTCTCATGCCAAAAAATTTAACATTTGGAAGTTTAAATATGATGACATTGCCAAACAAGTAAGGAAGCTCCCAATCGGTCATAATAGTTTCTACTATTGTTTCACCAAGCCATAATATGTTATATGGTATAACTTTAGGATCATACATGTTAAGGACATTACCATGCATATGTTCGAGGCAAAACCCTACTTTCAGTTCAAAGTCACGAGAGCTAATGGGAGAGATTATGACATTATTGAAGCTAATATCCCTTTGATGAACTAAAGCGACGTTGTTGCATTGTTATACCATATTTATCCAGTTGAAACAAGCAGCTACAAGAACTACTTCACTCAACCCTAATACTATACCATGGAGCTTGTTCGAGATTTTTATTCAATGGATATTGAACTTTGCCGATTCACCATGGAAAATATGAACACCTACCTTGAAGAAGTCGAATGACATGATGATTGGTTACCAATGTCTTGACCAAATAGCGGTTTAGTATATTCTGATGTTGGGAAGAATATATTCTTAAATATTGATGATAAGCAGTGCTACCCAACAATTTTCATGCAATGGATCATCATTCGTCTTGGAAAAATCAAAGATCCTCACAAGAAACTTCATCAATGATATATAAACTAGTTTTGATTGCTTGAATGTTAGGTTATTGTCATTTGTCTCATCCATGGTCTAATTTGGGAGTTTAATGAGTTTTTGAAGCTTTAAAGCTTCATTAATGGTGGAACTCCATTGTGAAAATTATATATTGAAAATAATGATGTTTCTAACTTCATTTCATTAATTTCAAACTATTTCTGATGAATGGATTACATTGTTTCGTGATTGCTTCATAATTTGAGCATTTGTGAGTTTTCAAGTTAAACATAGCTTCAATGGAGTCTACAAAGTATACATGTCTTTGATTTGAGATATTAGATCCATTAACACTTGTGTTTTTAAACAAATCTTGTCAAATAAGTTAAGATGAAGTCCATTTGATGATGATCTTGTGTTACTCAAAGTATTTAAGTTGTTTTGAACCTTAAATTAAGTGTGTGATGATTATCCAATGTTATGGTGTTCTAAAACTTAAAGAATATCATGATTGTGACTCTAATCATGGTTTAAACATGATGTTTTTATTATTTAAATGAACCTAAACATGTAAGGGATGTTAATGGATCAATAGAAGTCTTCAAAACTTCAAGAACCAAGTTTAGTTACGAATTGAACATGCATATGGAGCATGAAGAGGAAGAAATCATGAATTGAGGAAATTATAGTGGTGACTTGGTCGAGTCACATCTTGTGAGGAAAAATCAAATTTGTAACTTTTGCACATGGTGTCCAAATCATGTCAAGTTTTTGCCAATGCTCTTCTTAGACTGTATAGATGATATAAATTGAATTAAACTACATTTTAACCAATAAGTGACTTAATGGATTAAAAAGGAAGTTATAACTTAGTTTTTTTTACTTCTTTATGTGATTACTAAGTTCCACAAAGTGTCTAGGAGTGGAGGATGCATATGCTAGTGTTTGAGGCGAGTAATCTACAAGAGTACATGTCCCTAAAACTTATTTTTGGCAAATTTATAATCAAATTACATTCTAATCATATGTGAATTATGTGTATTACTTGACTTATGTGTTTCATATATAATATTATGTTTTGGAAATGTCTTCTTGCTGATTTTGACTAGTTTTGCATTATGCATTCATATAGGAGGAGTGGTGACTTGTATGATGTCAGGTACTATTGGGTAAACAAAATTCCTTTTTGTGAAGTAGTGGTGTATAAGCTACAATAGCTTAGGGATGGACCTTGCAATCCTATTACATTGATGACATGTTTAATAGTCACATTTCTAGCCTAAAATTTTTCAGTGATGGGTGATCTTCATCTTGGGCCCATCAATGGTCGTAAGCCATTGCTTACCCAGTTTTAGCCCTTCTATTTCACATAGTGAAAGGTACTTGTTAAGAGTAGAGAACGTGGGGCTGGGTTAGATGCATTTGCATTACATTCATGCTGCCATGCATTCATATTTTTGCTTTGTTTATGAAAGATTACTTAAATTGCTTCTTAATCCCAAATACATACAAGTAAAAATGACATTTTGGAATTATAAAGGTGTAAGTGCTTTGGGAAATTTGACTTGAAGTTAGATTGTTGTTTTTATCAAATTTCACCAAAAAGTCAAGTTTCCTGATTTACTCATTAGACTCATTGAGTTTAACTATATTATTTTGATGTATACTCACAATGAAAAATATTTTGAAGATCTAAAAGTGACCATTGGAGGATTTAGCATTGGGCAATTAGAAATGTCGTATTTAAGCTCTATGGATGTATTTGGTTTACTTAAATATATGTTTCTGATGCATTATGACACCTTCATTGGACCTGACAAATCTAAAGACATGATGTGTTTTACCATTTGGGGCCAAACTTTTATGATTTTGTGTTTTCTTAAAAACAATAGTTTTTATGAAAATTTAGTTGATTTGAAACTTGATTGAAATTATTATTTGGGAACATAAATTACTTTTATGTTTGGCTTTGAGACTTTATTTCCATAACTCTTTTTTGCTTTGAATTTATTTCAAAACTATGTCAGATCCTTTTAAAGGAAGTCAAATGGAATGATGTTACATTTCCAAATTTGTCTAATTTTTTTGTTACAATTAATTTAAAATTTTATTATTAAATAAAGATAAAAATTCAAATTAATTATGATATTAATAAAATAAATATTTTATAGATAAATAATATCATCGTTGATAAACACATTAAAAATATTAAAACTTGAAATACATTTAAAACAATTATCAAAATTAAAAAATAACAATATAATTAGATAGACTTAATAAGTAAACAAGTTAATTAGATTAGATACATACAAACTCAAAATTGAAAGGTTGACAATTGAAATTTTAACTCTATAAATAGAGTTATTGACTTATATTACTCTAAATTTAAAGTAATATTACTCATAGCTCTATTATGAAGTGAAAGATGGAGTTGAATTATAGAGTATTTAATTTATTTTTCAGTCTATATAAATAAAGTTACATAATTTACAGAGTCAGAGTAGCAAATACCCTAACACCAAACTTTGTGTTGTAATTTCAAATGTCATTCGAGTTTGATGTTTATATTTTCCTAGTTTATTGAATTGCTTCGGGATTGAGTTACTCATATCGTGCTAATTTTGATTATATAGTGATGTTTAAAGGTTTTAGTTGTTTCAAATATTTTAAAATTGGTGTACATATGTAGATTTTTTTAACAGTTTATAATATATAATTTATTTATTTGATTATTTTTGTTTAATTGTATAATTTGTATAGTTTTTTTAATAAAAAACATGGGAAATAAAACTATAGAAAGCTAATAATTAAAATGATATTTTTAAATCTAGATAAATTAGTAAGAATAAACACTTGGAATATTTTTTTAATGTAAAAAAATGGTATTAGCGTTGTTTGCACTATTTTTTATGTAGATTTAGAATCTTAATATACGGATGGTTTTCTTGCTTCTTTCAACTTCGAGAATGTTATAAAATGAATAAAGAAATTCTGAAAATGTTATAAAATGAATAAAGAAAATCTGAAATGTATGTGGTACTATAGGATTATAATACATCTCAATTCTCAAGTAACAAGTACCTATGAGAAGGTTTAAAACAACGTTGTTTTGACGATTACACATGCTACGGTTGCATATTTGCAATTTCTGTAGAATACATATTTTGCCAAAATTATTCTAAAGCAAATGACGATTTTACCCTCTAAACACCCGTAAGACCCCCCCACCCCTGACCCCACACCATGATACCAAATGACGATTCTACCCTCTAAAAGACTCGATACTCAACCGCGAGATTCTTAAAACATTTTTCAGTTCTAAATCATGTCTGCAGATGCCAAGATAGGCTGATTCGCATAAAAACAACTCAGTGAGTTATCCATGAACTCGTCGATCAACTCAGTGCCACCCACGCAATACTGCTCCACCGCAAGCCCACAACCAGCGTCGATAGGTTGGTTCATGAACGCCATGATTTGGTTAAGCGACTCCAACCGGCGGCTGAGCTCCGCCACTTGAGCCCTTAACACCGAGTTCTCAGTCTCCACCCTCGTATAATGCTGCATGGTGGTGCTAACGTTAGCCAGAACCTCACTATTCCCGTTCCTGAGTTGACTCACCTGAGTCAAGAGATCGTCCAGGTGCTTTTGCTTCCTCATTCTTGACCTCCTTGCCGATTCCCGATTCGAAACCATTCTTTTCCTCTTCTTCTGATCCATTAATCGCTGAAGATCTTCATCTGAACCCGATATCTGAAGTGGGTACGAACCACCTGATGACGTTGTCGCTGTTCCACTAGAGGAAGCCATGAAAATACCAGTAACAAATCTCGAAAATTGGAGATATAGAGGGTGAGTTCGAAGAAAATATGGAGTAACGAGATTGTAATTAAGCTTTAACTATATTATTATTTGGAAAGATGTAAGTTTTGATATAGATTTAGATCTAATTAGCGGTGGCTTTCAGTTATAGCAGAAAACAGAGCAAAAATCATGTAACGTAGTAAAACCAGTAGAGGAAGACAACTGAGAACGATTGAACTAAATGGGTGCTCTGCCAGTAAGTGGAATTGATCATAAACTCAGAAAGAAACAGCTTACTGAGAATTTGAGACATGTATTTCAAACATTAAGAACAACTGGTTGAACATTAATGTCAGTATTTTTGAGAAAACACACCCAGAAGAAACAAGAATACGAAAATGACCAGAACCAGGAGTGAAAACCCAGATGAAATTTAGGGGGTTTTGAAGATGATGATCAAGAGCAATGGTTTTTTGGTGTAGAACCTTGAAGTTGAATAAAATAGAGCAAGTTTACTCTGGATAATAAGCTTCAAAAACTGATGAAGAATATGAACAGAGTGTGGATCTTAAGGATCTGGAGAAAAGTTGGAAGAGAAGGGGAAGATGGAGTGGAGGGATTGTTGGTTGGATTTATAGAAAAAATTTGCAGAACAAGTAGCAAAAAGCTACTCTTGTGGAGATTTTTTTATATTAAATTTATTGCAACTCACCGAAAGATGAATTACATTTTGTCCATAAACACGACAAATTGCAAATATATTGAAATAATAATACAAAACTGATTTAAAGTAAAATAAAAATTTGAATGAAATTATTTGGAAATGACCAAATACGAGGTATTATTGTGCTGCTTTTGTCGGTACTCGGTAGTGCTCGAGTCTTAAGCTTAACATGTTGGAACTTACTGATTTTACTATCAGATGAAACATATATTAAAGACAATACTTTGTCATAAAGTGTTGAGTTATGGAGTCTTAATCTATTCTTTAAATTTGTCAGAAACTTGACTTAAAGGGCTGGAGTGCGGTCTCGCGGTGTGCGTTGGGTGAGCTAAGGAATGCGACGCTCGGTTCTGAGGCCATGTAAGACCTGAGGTCTGCGGTGTTTGGTTCTGAGATTTGGGCTGCCGAGAAGTACAGGTGTGATGCCAGAAGGCCGGGCGAAATGGTGACATTTTTTTTTGAAAAATAAACATAATATCTGAGCTAACTTTCGCGCACCAACTAATCCATTGTTGCGAGTACGAGGCTCTACCTCATACCTTAGAGTCACTTCATACGGTGACATTTTGGGCTTGTGGGCCAATGTCCACTTTTGTAGTTATAATTTATAAATAGATCTTTTGTACATTTTAATCTCGACCAAAAATGCGTACGACAACTACAAATATGATTAAATATATTACTTTGCTCGTAGATGTAAAATGATTACTCTATTATTATAAACCACGTAAATCCATGTGTTTATTTTATTTTATATCTTTATTGTGTGTTTTATTCTAAGAAAAGGATGGTGTGGGACATACTTCATATAACATGAAATGTCAATAGGCATGGATTTACAGTTTCCCCTTTGTCGGATATGCGAGTAGGAGCGCACTTGTTTAGTTCATGTAATGTTGTTCAAGATCTTGACTTTGACACAAGTTGTAGAGCCCAAACACGAGCATTATAGACAGGCGGCGGAACTAAAACATCAAACACTATATATAAACAAAATTTCAATTTTATTCAAAGTTATAATATATAAAAAAAATTCAGAAAATACAATTAAAATGAAATATTATTATATTGTTAATTAAAATAGAATTGGTCGATCTTTTGTATTTTTTGAAGCCTTGCATGATTATTCTTAAACTAAACTTTTTTGACAAGTTTTGCTTTCAAAATACAAAACCAATAATACGATATAATGACCATAGCATATAGACACTTATTTTTCAAATATATTTATTTTTGTTGTATATCTTAGTTTAGTCAAAATATTAACTAATCTATGTGTATCTAATTTCTGCATTTATAGTTTATTAAAATATTAAAAATAAGTGCATAAAAGTTAAAAGTGTGCATATATTATAAGTTCTAATTTTGAGACTACAAATAACTTTTAGGGTAAATGTCATAAAAGTCCTTACATTTGCCACAAATACGGATTTACCCTCTAATGTAATTTTTGTTCAGTAAAACCTAGGGTTTGGATTAAATTGTTCGGATTTACCCTGCTAGCCGGTTAGCAGGTAAAAGGTCTCGTCTTGATCGAAGGAAGGTTCTGTTTCCCCATCCTCTTTGTCACTTATTTCCAGAGAACAATCATCATCCTCTCTAACCCACCCATAACTCCGATTAAACCTCCAGTGACCATCAACGGTATCCGACAGTGACAGAGATATTGGAGATGGTGGTGAGTCGAAGGTAATCCAGGGTGCTGAAGTGCGACAGTTTTGGGGATCTGTTCTTCGACGACGAAGATCAATGGATCCGACAACACCACCCCTTCCGATCAGTGGCTCCGACAACACCACCCTTTCTTCCGTCTCTGTCTCTGAATCGAATCACAACCCCATTAAATTGATCTCAAGCTTTGGTTCGGTGATGAAGTACAGAGAAGAAGCACAGACCCCTAAAATGTGGCGGTGTTTGTGTGGAGAAGATGATGGTGGTGTTAGGGTCGTTTGGGTTCAAGTCAATTAAGAAACAAAAGTTGCAGTAACCACAATTCTGACGATATCCGACTCCGGTGAACATGAGGTAACATCATCGTCAGTTTTTAAATTGCATATGCGACTCGTTCAGGTGAGGTGAATTTGTGACGGAAAAAGGAAGGTAGCGTTAAGCTGAAATCGTTACCTTGCTGAAATCGAACAGGGTTGTATCGATCAACCCCATGAAATCAAATCACAATCTCATGAAATCAGAAAGGCAAGATTTTGGGTATTCGACTGGAAAAATTGTTGAAATTGACATGATGCAGAACACCTTCACTGGCTCCATCCCTCCTCGATTTTGGGTATTCGACTGTTGGGTCTGATCGGAGGTATTTGACTGGCTTCAAGTTCTAACCTGCTTCAGTGGCTCAAATGGCTTCAATGGCTTCAAGTTTGAATCGATTTCAGGGCCTGATTGATTGTTGGGGCATGGTCAATATACGTATGTTCCTGTTGATAAGGTGAATGGTAACCGACTAGTAGTTGTTTACCTGCTAAATGCCATAAATGCACAATTTTATCCAAACCCTAGGTTTTATTGCACAAAAATTACATTAAAGGGTTAATTCGAACATTTGTGACAAATATAAGGGCTTTTATGACATTTACCCTAACTTGTAATACGGCATACTTAATTCAAAGTTGATTATTATATAATTTTGGGTCTAAAATATAAAAAAAAATTGTTTGGCAGTAAACTTAAAATAAAAATAGCAAATATTCTAAGACAAATTTGAAGTTATATCTATATTTATATCTATATATAACTTTTGTAATAAAGGCTATTCAAATCATTGTGGTTAAAGTTAAATTATTTCTTAGCACCATATTTATTTAAAACTCCATCAACTCTTCAATTTTCAACTAATTAACATTTATAGTAAAAGTTATTCAAATCATTGTCGTTCAATATAAACTATTTTCTAGCACCATATTCATTTGAAACTTCATCAACTTTTCAACTTTCAACTACTTAACATTTACCACTCAAAAGTTTCTCTAACTTATATCTTAAATCCACATTAATTTGGAAAAAAATTACTTAATTATATGAAAAATATATTTGAATACTAAAACTCGTCAACTTTCATCTAATTAATCACTACAACTCAATAATATTTTAATTTATGGTACTGATGGCACCTATTTCTTAGTAGAAATATAAATACTTCACATAGCTAGATCATGTTGTTAGAGTTACGAGGATAAAATAGAGAAAATGATCCTGAGAACACATAAAACTCTATATTGGGGTGTGTGTATTTGTGTGGAATGATAAAAAAAGTACGCGACTTTGGAAGATGTCATCTTGTATAAGTCAACCTCTTTGTTAGTAGTTTTTATTATTGTTCGTGTGATGTTCTTAAGAGTTACGATGGAGATTTTGAGTTCAATAAATGCATTTATGAAAAAGGGCATGTATATTAAATATGAAGATGTTAAATGTAGGTAAATATGAGCTTTATCATTTTTTATTCCATATATATATATATATATATATATATATATATATATATATATATATATATATATATATATATATATATATATATATATATATATATATATATATATATATATATATATATATATATATAGTTAGGATATATTAAAACTGTAATTATTGTGTGGACGTAAGGACCAATCAGAGACGAGAATCTGCCAAGGGTATATCTGTCAATTGATTTATAACTCAATTAATTAAATTTAATTCAGTTATTATAATTATGGTAATCTGATCCTATAATTATGGAATCCTGATAACCACTTTAATTGCCCTAGTTTTTATCAACACCATCATAGAATTTCGGCCACATTCATCACTATCACGCCTCTGGTAACAAGCAACACCACCGGCCGATCTCACCTCCGATGATCTCATCACCGGCAGATCTTCGCCACCATCAGCCTCCTATTGCCCTTCCGTTCATTCGTCTCCCCTTCCATTTCTCTGCTTCGATACGACCAGGAAACACATGAGGAGTCTGGAGATCTTAAAAAATACCCACCGCTACGATTACACTGGAAGCAATATTAGCTTCTGCTAGGCTACGCCTTAGTCATTGGGAACCCTAACTTCGACCATCATTGATCTCTTCACGTATGGAAGTTACCGCCATACAGGTTTCTCTCCTCTCGTAATGTGTTTAATGTGACTTTTTATGTACTATCATCTTGATATGAAACGTGTCTTTATGTTTTTGCAATTCGACACAATTGTCTATTAAGTGAATTGTAATTTGGGGTCTGTAATTTTGTTTCGTATCTAGCCATACTTGATATGACCCCAACCTTTACGTTTACGATGATCCGATAAATGGATGTTAGTTCTTGTGGCTAAGTGATTATAGAATATGGATATGATATAACTGATAATTTATAATAATTGATCTCCGTTTTAGAATCTATAGTGTAAGAAAATGATGATTACATAGTGTCTGCTTTGAACAAATTAAAGTGGTAACTCTTTTTTTTCAATCCATTCTAAACGAGACAGTCTCTGTTTTAGGAAAGGCTATACATTTCTATTTTGTATGGGGATCATGAACAAATACTTTGCCTCTATTTTCTATTGTTTAGAAACTTATTCCTGTTGTATAATGGTGTTCTGTTGGTACTAGAAAAGAAAACCATTATGTTAAACTACATTGTATGTTTCTTGAACAATATAAATTTTCAATTCTTGTTTTGTCCCTCACGAGTTGAACCAATCAGCCAACATGGCTTCTTGTACATAAAGTGATTTGTTTATGACATGTTTAATTGTTGTTCTTCCCTACCATTAGGCAAGAGGTGGCGATACTCAGGTATATTACAGATGTACTTTGATTTGGCACGTTTTATGTCTCTAACATGTGTAGAACGTACATGAAAGCATGCAAAGAGTACTGATTAATTATTATTCTGATGTTGCAGGGTAATTCTTTGTGCATTCAAAACACACGAGAAATCAAGAAGAAGCCCTAAAGTTTGATTTCAAGGCAGTCATTCTGACAGAATGTAATTCTTATAGAATGTCATTCTGTTTTGTATATTAAATTCTAGTATATTATTAATGTAATTTTGATGTTACACAATAGAATGTAAATATGATTCCGTATGATTTTTGTAACATCCCAAAATTTTAGGGTAAAATTAAAAAAAAATTTAAACGAACACTTCAATATAAGAAAAGCCACTTAATTAATTTTAATAAAATTCCATAACTTATAAGTTTAATGAAAACACCCCAGGATTAACAAAAGTTAACGAAATCACAATATAAGGGAACATCCATTCAAAAACAGTCCTCCAATGAAGCAGCACAGTGTATACACGTCACGCCTTGCCATCCATGGTACCTGATGTACCTGAAACAGTAGTTTATATAGGGAAAGGGTAAGCACGAAGCTTAGTGAGTTCCTCAAAATACCATACGATCCATCACATAACATACAATACATCATAACCATTCATATGTCTGTGAGACTCGCGGGCTATCCCTGTTCCGCTGAAGACTCACGGGCAGTTCCCGTTCTGTCTTATCGCTCGCAGGCTTCTCCCGTTCCGTCTAATGACTCGCAGGCTATTCCCGTTCCGCCTATTGGCTCGCGGGCTATCCCGTTCCGTCCACAAACAATCATTATCATAGCAATAATTCATACAATTATCATAACATGTAAGATCACCTTAGTCTAACATATCTTCCTTCCTACGCATGCAATATCACCTATAGTATAGTGAGAAGACTCACCTGATTATAGTTGACTATATCGTTTATCTTTCTCGGCTTTGTATTTCCTTCAACTTTAACTGTTAACATAATAAGAAATCTATCATTTCTTAATCCTTAACTATATTATAGTCGCATCGTTAAACCCTTCAATAATTCCAATATGATACTCCATGATTTATCAAGTAAAGAACGGCCAGGTAGAAGATTAGATGGGGTGGCAGGATCCTTTCAGCATTTTAGCCTTTCGGAAAATCCAACAACCAGATCCCAAGTAATCGGCCTAGTCACCGTCCTCGTAAGTAAATCAATCGGTATTATATTCGGAAATTACGAATTGTTATAATAACGACATTTTAAGGTTTTTGTTTACTATTGTTAGAAATTAGTATAATATAACATATGTTATACTTATTAAATATTCTACTTCTTAACACAAAAACTATTTTACAATACCTAATTAAGCTATAGAAAAGTTTGTAGTTACCTTATGACCAGTCGTCGGAACCTATAACTTCTTCGCTAGGCTTTTGAGCTTCCTTCCGCTCACTTCTTACACTCTAGTGCTTAGAAACCTCTATATATTGGATTGAGATTTGTTGGTGTGGTTTATGAGATGTTTTGGGGGGTATTTATACTTGAATTCTTGAATAAAAAATGGCATGACACTTTTGACAAAAGATTTTAATAATATAATTTTGTTGAAATTAAAGGCCTTCTAGAATCAGTCTGTTCAAGACTGGTTTAGCCGATCTTAAACCCATTAAATTCACGTTTTTATTTGATATTCAGAAAATTCATCTCAATACCTTTCCAGGGATGTATTTTACGTATTTATACGATTTTTCTATGATTTATTATGAATTTTTGAAAACAGACTATCTAATCTGTCAATTCCGAACTAATCAGTAAAGATTGCATTTTTTACCATAGATAATGTCATTTTCAAGCTTACTATTATTTTTGGTAATTGTACTAGACTCAATTTTTAAACTTTGTGCATTGGTTTGAGGTCCAAACAAGTTTCCTAGAATTAATTATGATTTTTCTAAAAACGACACAAAATGCTGATTTTCATATGAAATTGTAACTAAAGTTTTTCTTAGCTTTATAACTACCAACATCATATAATTCCTAACACTCTTATTTTAAGTATATGTTATAATCAAGATACGGGTCTTACAAGTCTCCCCCACTTATTTGGATTTCGTCCCGAAATCCGCATTCTCGAACTCCTTTATGTATTTCCTATCGAGTCCTTATGTCCTTCAAAAATCCTCCTCGTATTATTGCCGAACCTTTACAAGATTTAATTATCTTTCCCTTTGAACATTCACATACCTCTGTAATAATGCTTAAGGTCTTATTATTCTCATTCACTCCATACTTCTTTTCTTCTAATTACTCTAGATGTACAAAAAACTCTAACTGTTTCTCACAGTCCCACACATCGACTTGACCGGCTACTATCTACAGTACATATTTAGTACTTTCTAATCTACCTATATACATAGTTAACCTAGTTAACTTGCAACACCTAATTTTTAACACTATTTCGTATTTATATGAATTCGTCATATTTCAACACACATTTGCCTCAATTCAACATTTCTTTTAAATACTTTTTGGCTAAATAAGTCTATTTTTGTAGAATCTCCAAATTTTTGTGTTCCACCGAAATATAAAATTTACATCATCTTTTGTAAGTTTTTTTTTTTTTTTTTGAGTACTGAACACTCTTTAAACTATTTCCATTATATGGAGACATAAAATTTTGTTTTATTTCAAAAGTCTCTTTATTATCTCGTTCTCACCAGAGTCAAGCAGGGAATTTTGAAAAAATGTCACTTGGGGTAGTGAAAAGTCGCATCTACTGTAGTTAGTTTGAATTTCGGTAATTAAAAAGTGAGGTGTCCTTTCAGTTCCGTGTGTCCTTTCGGTTCCAGCTGCAAGATACTATATATACAAGTATGTAGTATCATTCATTTTCAGTCTCATCCTCTCTTATCACTAGTTTGTTCGTAAACGAACTCATATTTAAAGCCGAGTCATAGAAAACAGATCTTCAATGGGCGATCTGTCGAACCCTGGACTTGGTTTTCCGCAAGGAGAGGGTACTTCAAACCAAGAATTCTTAATAGAGTTCGGTGACTCTAACATTCTAGACATCTATCATCCATACTTCGATTACCTTTCTAATGTTTTGTTTGATTTTGAATTATGGTACAATCTTCCAGATATACTACCAATAGAGCATCTCCACGATGAGCCGGAAATTTTTCCCGAGTTGAACATTAACTCAGATGATTCGGTGCATGCATCTGACTTCGCACTTGATCAGACTCCATGCCTTCTACCAGGTTAAATTCTTTTGAATGATCCATTTATAAGTATTCTTGTTTTGTTTTATCATTTGACATGTGTTATTTGTAGACCCATTTGTGGATGGTCTAACTGAGTACAATCCATTCATCGACGTACCCTTAATGAGCAGTGAGATCATCCCCATGAATCAAGGATTTATGGCTGACATTCAAAATGACAATCAATTACAGACGATTGATAACATCAATATTGATATGAATCCCGAGTTTGGTGTTGGTTTTCAATACCAAAATCACCTTCAGGTGATTCAAAGGAACCTAGAAGGATTTCAAAATCCTGGTATTTTAGTTGAAAACCAACAATTATTACCGATAGAGGCCACTAATTTTGATGAATCAATGTCCATCTTTGGGTCAAAAAATCAGGATCATGTTCAAATGATCCAGAATGATAACAATACAATTAGATTTGAACCTTCTAGTTCAGAAAACATAGCAGGTGGCAGTGGAAGGGGTTTCAGACATTTATTAAGTAGGGAAATAATAGCTGAACACTTTAACGAACCAATTGAGAAAGCTGCGAAGGAACTCAACATTGGAACGACACAATTAAAAAAAACACTGTAGAGAATTAGGTATCAATCATTGGCCCCAACGACAACTTACGAGTTTGCAAACCCTTATTGATCGTGCTGAGGTAAAGAACTACATTTTTTTAATTCCTTTATATCATAAGGTTGAAATTACTAAAGTTATTTGTGCCACAGGAATTTGGTAATGAATTTATTAAGGCAACAGAATTATCGGGAGATTTAATATCCAACCTAAAAAAAGAAAAAGAAGCGATAATTGAAGGGTCACAATCGGGTCTAACAGACGGCACAAAGAAGCTAATACAAGCTGCTCATAAGGTTGTATTTAGGAAAAGAAAAATTCAGGAAAAGGGGGAAACTTCATCAAGAACTCATACACAGCAGCAATCTCTGCCATCTAATTCTGGTATGAGTAGTATTAACCCTGGTTTACTCGAGTCTTCGAGTGAGGAGAATTTTTGAGGCTTTGTAGGTGACCTAGCCTGGTTTCCTCCTTCTTATAGCTACCCCCAACTGGTTCCGAATTAGATCCCTTCCTCATCACTGCCCTACTTACACACGCCCCAAATGAGTCAATATTTAACCCCTAATCATGGGGTTACATGTTCCAACCCTATCGAGACCCCATACCTTGGAGCTCCTCCTCCAATAACTGAAAGCATACCACTTCCAAATCCTCGAGAAGGTACAAGTCAACCTAATGATGACAAAGATTGGAGTGTAGAAGATCTTTTCTCGCTTCTTTCTGATTTTCTGGTTTAGGTTAGTAGTTTTGTAAACTTTTCTTAATGTATTAATATAAAGTTGTAGTAATGAATTAAATATATTGACGTGTTACTATAATTTTAATAATTTCATCGATTCAATATAATATTCATGTTGTTCCCTTAATTTTGTATTCCTCCCCCACTTGGACTAAAGTCCAAGTCTGTTTATTCGATTTATAATTTTTTTTTACGAGCCCTTACTCTCGAACAAAAACCAAGCCCACTCTGCTCAGCCAACAACTTGCATCAGGGGCAAACACCATCTCAATAAACATGTTTCGATAATGTAAAGACGTTTACATCAACCACCATATGTTACTCATCCGCTTGCGACCCTAGTCAACACCTCTATCGTCAGTTACCTCAATCACGAGGGAGTGATCCAAACTCTCAACCCACACGACCTGATCAATCACCCAAGCAAGATCAATACAAGGGTAGGTAGCCCCACTATTACACAGCACTAGGCATGTACAGAGTTGACTCAAAAATACCCGCTATCATCTCAGGCGCCGCTTGCACCTCTTTGACCGTGAGTTGGAAAACTCACCCTTGCATCCTCTAGTCCCGGTCTGACTTGTGCGCCCATTAGTTGCATGAAAAATAGCTACCACAATAGCATTTTGGCATTCTCCCTTTCAACAGTCTTTAAGCTCAGTAATCAACTTAAGCATGATCGGTCCAACCAAACTGGTATGATCGCATCTTAATTGTTCCTACTGAACATCACAATCAACATTCAAAAATTGAATGGATAAAAGTATACCACATTACACTAGCATTTAAGTTAATTATGCCAGACACTCACATACTCAGCTCCTTGGATCCTTCGTGACGAACTCCCGACTCGAACGTGGATCCTGTGCTTTCGATAGTAGGAGCTCTACTACTACCTTCCACACCTATCCATGTTCGTTCCAAGACCCGTCTCGAAATATCCAATTCGCTTCTTACCGATAATTTTAACACATATTCCCTTACAAGGAATATGTCAACCCTTCTAGGAATACTTGGAATCCCACCCCCACCCTGCTATTCTAACTAAGACGGAACTTCCTCCAGTGATGACAGGTTGTTTCGCGAATGTAGTTGTATACAATATCGAACTAAACAGTCTTTCAAATAAGAGAATCTTCCCTAAGGCAACAACCAAACAAGGAACATGCAATAAGGTCAACTCACACATTCTATGACTATTCAGTCCATATTGTATACAACTTAGTGGAAATATCTAAGCAACCTATCGGCACTAGCATACAGTTCTATTAGCAAATAGCATATAATAATACAACAATATGTGATCTCTACCAGGCATTTCAGCAAACATATACCATATGTTTTTTTTAACATCCACAATATTAAATACTCAACCCTTTTCTCATACTGGCGTCGGCTGGCGGTACACACTGTGTCTTCAGTTCACCCTTCATAAAACATCCTTCTTTCGTAAAAATGTTTTAAGAAAACTCTTAAGCCTCAACTTGAGTCCAGAACTCACTAAGTGAGCCTGATTCTCTCAAGCTGTGCTCTGATACCAACTTGTAACATCCCAAAATTTTAGGGTAAAATTAAAAAAAAATTTAAACGAACACTTCAATATAAGAAAAGCCACTTAATTAATTTTAATAAAATTCCATAACTTATAAGTTTAATGAAAACACCCCAGGATTAACAAAAGTTAACGAAATCACAATATAAGGGAACATCCATTCAAAAACAGTCCTCCAATGAAGCAGCACAGTGTATACACGTCACGCCTTGCCATCCATGGTACCTGATGTACCTGAAACAGTAGTTTATATAGGGAAAGGGTAAGCACGGAGCTTAGTGAGTTCCTCAAAATACCATACGATCCATCACATAACATACAACACATCATAACCATTCATATGTCTGTGAGACTTGCGGGCTATCCCTGTTCCGCTGAAGACTCACGGGCAGTTCCCGTTCTGTCTTATCGCTCGCAGGCTTCTCCCGTTCCGTCTAATGACTCGCAGGCTATTCCCGTTCCGCCTATTGGCTCGCGGGCTATCCCGTTCCGTCCACAAACAATCATTATCATAGCAATAATTCATACAATTATCATAACATGTAAGATCACCTTAGTTTAACATATCTTCCTTCCTACGCATGCAATATTGACAACGCCTAGTAATATCAAGTATTTTAGGCGTTGTTGAGCCGTGTTTTAGTTAATTTATCATTATTAATTGGCTAATATCACTTACTTTTGTGTCAAAGTGTTTGGAAATGTTTTTAGTGTAAATGCAGGGGTTTTAGTGCAATTCTGGAGAAGTTGTGGAGCGAAAAAGGCAAAAAGATGGACCTGACAGAAATAGAGGCGCTATCTCTTGAGATAGAGCCGCTATCGACAATAGCGCCGCTATTTCTTGAGATAGCGCCGCTATCTCGCGACCGGATAAAATCTTCGTTTTTGAATTTTAAACTCCGAAAGTCGGGATAAGGCAACACGCGCGTCGCGGATTTTGCTTGGCCGCGGCGCGGAAACCCTAATTTCGCACTATTATAAATACCGGAGTCCCGTCCGACTTTTCACTCATCCCGGGACGCAAAGGAGGGATCCGAAGGCACTATTTCGTCAGTTTTTCAGTGGGAATCAACATTTTGGTTAGTTATTTAGTTTTTCTCTTATTTTATCAACTCGGTATCGAGGTATTCCACAATCAGGATTTCCGTCGATTACTCGATGTTTGTTTAGATTTATAGTTTCTGATTTCAGTAGTATTAGTTAGTGGTCAGATCTGATATTTGAGTGTTTGGATATTGGTTTGATGTTTGATTTGGATTTATAAAAGTTAATCATTCGGTTTATGGTTTATTTGCAATTTTCGGTATTTTGGATGTTTGAATGCTTGTTGATGTGTTTGGAACTATTTGTTGCTTCTAGATTTTGGACTTAGTTTCTGATTTCAGTAAGTAACATTAGTCTAGGATTTGGTTTGGTTTAATTAGTTCATGTTTGAGTTAGGTTTTGGCATTGGTCTTGGAATTGTGTTTTTAGTTGATTTTTGGAAAAGTAGAAACAATACCGCTGACTGTAGCAGTGACACTACAGTTGGTAATCCATCGTCTTGTCCTAACCACGTAACTCCTGCGGATCGACCCTGACTACCACTGTACTAGTGTGTGTTAGGTTTTTTCTCTATTTTTGACCGCACGACGACCTAGGCGTGTCAAATATCACCTATAGTATAGTGAGAAGACTCACCTGATTATAGTTGACTATATCGTTTATCTTTCTCGGCTTTGTATTTCCTTCAACTTTAACTGTTAACATAATAAGAAATCTATCATTTCTTAATCCTTAACTATATTATAGTCGCATCATTAAACCCTTCAATAATTCCAATATGATACTCCATGATTTATCAAGTAAAGAACGGCCAGGTAGAAGATTAGATGGGGTGGCAGGATCCTTTCAGCATTTTAGCTTTTCGGAAAATCCAACAACCAGATCCCAAGTAATCGGCCTAGTCACCGTCCTCGTAAGTAAATCAATCGGTATTATATTCGGAAATTACGAATTGTTATAATAACGACATTTTAAGGTTTTTGTTTACTATTGTTAGAAATTAGTATAATATAACATATGTTATACTTATTAAATATTCTACTTCTTAACACAAAAACTATTTTACAATACCTAATTAAGCTATAGAAAAGTTTGTAATTACCTTATGACCAGTCGTCGGAACCTATAACTTCTTCGCTAGGCTTTTGAGCTTCCTTCCGCTCACTTCTTACACTCTAGTGCTTAGAAACCTCTATATATTGGATTGAGATTTGTTGGTGTGGTTTATGAGATGTTTTGGGGGGTATTTATACTTGAATTCTTGAATAAAAAATGGCATGACACTTTTGACAAAAGATTTTAATAATATAATTTTGTTGAAATTAAAGGCCTTCTAGAATCAGTCTGTTCAAGACTGGTTTAGCCGATCTTAAACCCATTAAATTCACGTTTTTATTTGATATTCAGAAAATTCATCCCAATACCTTTCCAGGGATGTATTTTACGTATTTATACGATTTTTCTATGATTTATTATGAATTTTTGAAAACAGACTATCTAATCTGTCAATTCCGAACTAATCAGTAAAGATTGCATTTTTACCATAGATAATGTCATTTTCAAGCTTACTATTATTTTTGGTAATTGTACTAGACTCAATTTTTAAACTTTGTGCATTGGTTTGAGGTCCAAACAAGTTTCCTAGAATTAATTATGATTTTTCTAAAAACGACACAAAATGCTGATTTTCATATGAAATTGTAACTAAAGTTTTTCTTAGCTTTATAACTACCAACATCATATAATTCCTAACACTCTTATTTTAAGTATATGTTATAATCAAGATACGGGTCTTACAATTTTGCAATTCATTCTACCAGAATGTTTAACTTACTTTCAAAATATACAGTAACATTCTTTAAGAATACTAGTGACTCTAATGTATGCTTTTGTAGTTCATTCTAATAGAATGTACACGATTAAGAACTTAGAATAAGAACTAAAATTAATAATACAATTTCAAAATATGCAGTAACATTCTTTAAGAATACTAGTAATTCTAAAGTATGCTTTTGTAGTTCATTCTAATAGCATGTACACGATTAAGAACTTAGAATAAGATCTGAAATTAATAATACAATTTTATTAGAATTGTAACAGATCTAAAGTGTGAATTTACAAATAAAATTGAATTCGAATTTGAAATTAAAATTAAAATCCGAAATTTAATACCAAAAAATTCTCACATTCGATAACTGAAAAAAATATAAAAAGTCCATATTACCCTTTAGAATGATATAATTGGAAAGTTAATATTTTTTAATTAAAAAAAATCAATATTCTGTTATTAATTACAACCATTGATGATTGTAAATCTACGTACCAGATTTGTCCTTACGTCCACACAATAAATGTGGTTCTTAATATAACCTAGCCCTATATATATATATATATATATATATATATATATATATATATATATATATATATATATATATATATATATATATATATATATATATGTGTGTGTGTGTGTGTGTGTGTGTGTGTGTGTGTGTGTGTGTGTGTGTGTAGTTTCTTGAGAATACAAAATAGATGTTGAATTTATTTTTTATTTTGTTACAAAGATAAAAGGCAATTAACCTTAAACTATATTAAGTTGATTTTTAATATATCTAATTCCTTTATTATTACACTTCTAATGTTAACTCTTTAATTTTTAACATACTATACTTCTTTATTGGCTTAGATATGTTGTTGTATGTAAAACATCATTGTTTTAATGTCATAACTTTTGAATAATAGATATATTATACTTAATTTATTAATTTAAGTATAACGTTAAAGAGAAAATTTAAATCAAAATTTCATTTAAACATAAAAGAAAATCTAATGGCTATTTTTTAATTAGTTAAAAACTTTTAAATGTAAAACCTAAATTGTAATGCCAAATTAATTAAAAAAATTATCGAAAATCATGCAAACTTTCTTTTAAATATAACTAACAATAATAATAGTTTTAAAAAACATTAAATTAAAATTATATTGTTACCTTACAAACAAAAATCAAAATTTGATATTTAAAATAATCATAATGATCCAAATAAAAAATTGGAGATATAAGCTACTTTTAAATTAATAGATCCTAAAAGAAGTTAAAAATAATACTAACTAAATATTATATTTAAATTGATTCACGTATAAACCGCGGGTAAATATCATTGGAATGAGGTCGTTCTATTATATGTTTTTCTTAATTAATTCATCATACATATAGTTAAAAATAATACTAAATTGAAAACTATATTCATTTTTTTTCACATGTAACATATGAGTATAGACGATTGAGGTTAAATGGTTTTAATAAATGTCTATATTATCATGTAATTAAAAATAGTTACAATGTTTTGTATTAAGTTGGAATAAAAATTATTATTTCAATAATAATAACAACAAAATATTTTCCTTTAATAACATGTATTTATTAATATTTTAACTATACAATTGTATATTGCACAATATATTGCACAATATATGAACATTTGTGTAGTTTATATAATAATGAAGTATTCCACTTTTATCTTTGTCTAAACAAATATACTTTGTTATTCAAGGAGGTAACGTGACCTTCGTTATTTTAGATGGCGTATTTCTTTATATATTATGTAAACGGGTAAGAATATATTTTAAATCTCATCATTTAAAACTGAAGTTGTAATGGTCAAAATAAATTCCTACGATGCGTTTGGTTCACAAGATGTTTAGAAATAAATTGAAATCTTTTGAATGAATGAGAATTTGAATGATTTGGAATCCGAAAGAATTTGAATATATCTAACGCGTTTGGTTGACAAATAACGTAATGAAATCATTTATTGATTTTTGTTTAGTTTGCAAATTTTATCGAAAGAATTGGAATATGAAGTATATAAAATCACTAAATTACCCTTTATAAGGTTAAATATGTCTTTTAATTGAAAATAATAATAAATAAGCAATGAAATTTAAATTATGTGACACCCCATTTCGACTGTTTTCAAATACTGTATAAATATAGAAATACAAAAATACGGTTTATCAAAAACCGATTATTTACATTTTTCAAAATAGTGGGTGTTACAAATTCATACCAAATTTAACCATAGTAAGCAAGAAAAGGATTAAACCTTGCGTCCAAGATAGGAGCTAACTCAAGCTCCACTCCAGCTAAACTTCATCCCATTTATAGCAATTTATTTAAACCTGGAATACATGGCAAAATATAGAATACGTAAGACAAAAATGTCTCGTGAGTTACATGAGTTTTAGACTCAAACTATTAACTTATTTCTTCCAACTTTTTATAAAATTTGTAACATAAAACTTCTGTCAAAACTTTATAGTAATAACATACTATAACTTTTTATTTCTCGAAATCATTTCATAACATGCTTACAAAATAATACCTTTCAAAACTTATAGTAGTAATATACTATAACTCTTTTACTTCCAAAATCATTTCATAGCATACTTTACAAAAATAACTTCTTTCTTACTTTCTTTGACTGGTTTTATAAGCTTGCTGGATTTTTATACTTAGGGCTTTAATCACTATAAGTGATACCCCAAGTCTCTACGGCTAGAAAGAACGGATCAATCCTCACCATAGAAGTGCTGAGGCAATCTACTTCGCGATGGGGCTTGCCCCCAGTAGATCCCTTACCTAACCCGGATAGGTTGAAACATAGTTCCTTTACTAACGCTGCTTGCTACAATTACCAGTCATACAAAATACTTGCTGCTTGCTTAAACATTTCTCGTATACATAACTTGTGGCTAGGTGCCAAACTTCATCATATTATGTCTTTACGGCTATATGCCAAGTATAGCTTTCATCTTATAATAATCATATGTTTAAAACATATCTTTCTAACATACTAAGCTTTATGCCAAAACATACTTTCCACATCTTATGGCTATATGCCATTCATACTAAAAAATATATACAGTTTGTAACCAAAACATACTTCTTAAACATCTTGTGGCTATATGCCATTCATATTTGAAAACATGTATCATTTGTAATCAAAATATACTTTCACATAATTGGTTCATAGACCAACATACTATCATTTAACTTGACTTGTAGTTCAAAACATAACTTCAAACATAGCATTATACTTTCATAAACGAGTTGATAATAATACTCTTGCATATAATGTCACATAAAAATATTTTATAAGAAATCTTAAATATACTTACTTGCCATGTACCCCAGAATGGGTAAAAATACTGCATGTACTCACCTTATAACTCTTGATAGGTCGTTTAGACGTTCCTCGGTTCTTTACCCTTTCGGTGTCCAATTACTTGACTTGTACCTATATATAATATATGATGCATTGTTTACACTCTAATTGACTCTATAATATGTTAGAGTCCTTATTATACCATTAGTGGTCAAAACAAGTGTATAACTCTTAAATGACCAACTTTAGTTAACTCGTATATTATACGTATTTTACTACAGTACCCCCGAGGGGTCGTATTTCAGTTCCGACACTTTTCCATGAAGTCTTATGCTGTATTAGACTTGTATTTCAAATTTGGAGTTAATTGGTCAAGTCTAGCTCAAATTCCAAAAAATCAAGTTTTGACATAAACTTGAAGTTTAGCCACTGCCGCTACAGTGACTTTTCCGCAAGGTCGGATTACGGATTTGACCATTCCCGATATGTTTTCATACCATTCTAAGGCTATGGTAAAAATTTCAGACCAAACGGACATGCCTAGCTATGGTTTCTGACCTTTATGGTTTTTAACATTTTTGGTCCCTGTCTGGAGGCGCTGGAGGCGCACTGCGCCAGGTACAGGGCGCACTGCGCCTGGGCGCACCCCGCCTAGGTCCTGGGCGCACTGCGCCTAGCGCCTGGGCAGGCTCCTGATCAGTCGCGATTTGGCACTGTAGCACGCAGTTTTGACAATTTAAGTCCTTAATCCAGTTCTTAATCATATGGGGTTTGTTCTAGGACCAAAACCCTTGAATAATAACAAGTTTTAAACCATTGGAATCAAGCTAATCACAAGAACTCCCAATCTAGGGTTCTTGATCAAAATCCCAATTCTTTGAGAAATAGCAATCTACTTCCATTTTCTTGAATTAAGTCCTTTTAGCATGACTTACTGGAAGTATTAAGCCATTTAAACTACATGATTCTTGACTGAAATTACAATTTCAGTTCATCCCGTTCAAGAAATTAGGTAGAATAAGCTTGAAAACATGGAATTCTTACCTTTTGAGGCTTGGAATCATCAATTCCAAGTGTTTAAGTTCAATTCTTGGAGCTTTGATTTTCAGTTCTTCTTGATCGCTTGTATCCTTCTCCAGAGCTCTAGAAGCTGCTCCTAGTTTCCAGTAAATGAGAAGTGTAATATCTTCTCATTTTTATATTTATTATTTTTATAAAAAAATTTGCATCTTAGTCCCTAGCTTTCTTCCTTTGCTCAAAAATGGTCCAAAAATTCACATCTTTACAAACCAAGTTCCATTAACTACTAAATTACCATTTTTCATGACATTTTGGTCATTTCTATGTGAAATGATATTTTGCCCTTTTTGGTCAAATTTCACTATTCATGCGGTAAAACTTCAAATTTCACATAATCTCTTATTTCTTATATTATTATTTCACAAATACATATTATCTTACATAATGGTCTTATAATGAGTCAAAATACCGTTTTACCCTTTTTCAACTTTTTCGCGGGTTTTCCTTACGTATTTTCTCGAATATAAATTCGAGATTTTTGGGTCGTTACAATATATATATATATATATATATATATATATATATATATATATATATATATATATATATATATATATATATATATATATATATATATATATATATTATCCTAATAAATAAGTAACTCAAAGCCACATGTCATCTCCTCATTGAATTTGCCACATGTCATTTTAATAGAATTTTGGGTTTATTAAAAAAAATAAAAATAATCAATGCAAAATAAAGATAATCAATGCTAAACAATCATATAATAATTAATTTATATTTCAAAATTTAGATGTAATATTAAATTTATCATTTTTATTTGTGGAAATTGTCGTAATGTAATTATTATAAAACATTACTTGTAATTAATTACACATCGTCACTTTTGTGTTTTAATCATTTAATAATAGAATATATTATTTCATTGTTAAAATATATAATATTTGTTTTTGACATAATGTTTATATTATTTAGCTGAAGGAAACAAATTCATGCTAAAATTCCTGATTTTTTGGTGTTGGTTTAAAAAACAATCTGCAAAGTTGGCAATGATCCTATTTTTAAAGTTTTAACTTTAAATATTTGATATATACTTTTACTAGATGACTATTAACGTGTAAAATACAAATTACAAAACGAAACATTGATGCCATGACTCGTATGAAAATTATAAAGATATATTTTATATAAGAAAAGTTAATAACAGAAAGGTTTTTTGCGAAGATATACAAAAGTGTTATTTAGTCTATTATCATAAGTGATTTTACACTTCTCATAATTGTTGTACTCATCATTTTGAAGTAGCTTTAAAAGTGCAACGAAATATCAACCTGTGTTAAGACGTCGGTATTTAAAAAACACATTTTATCATTTGCACTTTGATAAATATTTTTTGAATTACTTTAGGGTCTTAAGCTTTGGATAAAAGAAACCATTCACCCACGATCTTCACTGCCACAACCACCGTACTTTTCCTCTTTGTGTCCCACTGCCACCGTTGATGATGATTGTCACTCACTGCCACCGAATTCGAAGAAAATAATATATCTATGATCAGAAAGAAAATAATATACTTATGATCAGAAAATAAATGTTTTATTTTTTCCTCTATTTGTAGCTTACGATTTTCTTACTTAACGACGAAAACGGTTAGCATAGATGCATTTTGGCGTGCGATTTTGTTCCAAAAAGGTGAGTTCTGATTTTATTGGTGTAATGTGACATAGAGTGTTTGATATGTCGGTATGTGTAATGCGAGAAAGTAAATTAGTGTAATAAATAACATTTAACTTTGATTGGTTGTTTATTGTAGCATTCAACTTTCATTTCTTTCTATTACAACATTGTAATTAATAAGAAAAAATATAAGCTATAATGTTGTATTAGACAAACAGAACTTCCAACGAACCAATGACGGAAAGTGCGTTTATATTCGTTTATTTAAGTCTCTAGGGTATTCATCTTTTCACCAATTTGGCTTCAAAATATCATCAACATTTTTGTTTTAGTGTTTAATTTAATTACGTATATATCCAATAATTTCGTCATATCTTCTCGAAAAGTTCTTATTTAAAATTATTAATGTTTAAATCTTTATATTTAACAAATTTTTTCGTATCATTCCGTGTAATACACGGGTCTTACACCTATATATATATATATATATATATATATATATATATATATATATATATATATATATATATATATATATATATATATATATATATATATATATATATATATATATATATATATATATATATATATATATATATATATATATATATATATATATATATATATATATATATATATATATATATATATATATATACATACTTCTCTGATTAATGAACAAGCATCTTTCGAAATCATAAAACAGTGTCACTAATGTTAGATAAGTGTGGAATTTTCCACACGAGGGGGCTTCATATGCATATGCTTTAAGTCTAATCCATTGAAAAGGTTACAAAAAGTAGAAAAGAAAAATCAAATGCTTTTAATAAAGAAGAAGTTCCAAACTTTGAATTTTGAAACTTACCTAGCTAAATGAGATAGCTTATAACTTCATTTGATATCTTATTGGAAAATTAGTCCGGATCAAAAACATTTTTGATGAAACATTAAAGTTCGACCTTTATCTGGAGAGTTCTCGTGAATGGAGAATGAGAAGAGTATTCTTGTTTTATATGGATGGTGTGTTTTGCCTAAACTTCATAAACTAACTAGATTGAGCCCGTGCTTCGCACGAGCTGGATCAAAACGTAGTAAGTAGGTTAGACGGGTATTAATTCTTTAAAGATTTTAACTGTTCTTTTGTTTTTGAAATATTAAAGGCATGTTCTAGATCCTCGAGGCGAATTCGAACAATATCAAAGGCTTCCTGTTCCAATATTTGTTAAGAATTTTTTTTCTGATTATTCAACAAATAGTATGAAAGAGTAAATTCTCAAGTTACCATTAGTTTTTCAAAGTTATGGGTATCATCATGACCGTTGAGTTTCAAGCACCCACTCTGATTCAGAAACTTGTGTACATTGCTGGATCTGATTTTATTTTTCTTTTACTTTGGAGAACTTTTGGTCTTCCGGCTAAGTATACGTCGGTTTTTCATACAGCAAATCGAAGCTGTCTCAATTCAAGCTTTAAGTAAGAGAAAAATTCGTTATTTAACCTGTGAACATCGATGTTAAATGGAGACGGAGAGTCAGGCTAGTTTGGATAGCAATTCGATGGTGTTGTAGGAGCTTCATCACACAAAGTTACTAACTTCCGTACCCATGCAGCCGGAGCCAAATCAGGCTTCCCAACAACTTGAGCAACCTAATCATAACATTGCCTTTATTAATAAAAAGAACCCAAAAAGTCAAATCCAAGTACAAAATCTAAAAAAGGCATAAAGAATAAGATAAAAGTTGAAATTAAAGTAACCTTGAGAAAGAATCACCCCATGTCATAACACATGGAATAAACAAACTAACCTTTTGGGGCCTTTCAAATCTACAAACCTGAAATTTCCAAGATGTTTAAATAATGCAAATATGTAAAACAATCCAATGCAATTATGCAGGATTCACTTTTATTGATTATTGTGTTGCCCCTTTTGCTTGCTATTATCAGTAAAGTAACGAAACTACAATGCTATTACGGTTAAAAGAAGATGGTAAAAAGTTCAATGAGCTAACCGTATTCAATAATTGGTAAATCATAATCATAACTTGTGGCAATAAATGGCCCACCAGAAGTACATCCAAAAGCCGCCCCGCAATGATACTGAAGACACAAAAAAGAAAGTAAATAAAATTAAAAAAAGGTAAAAAAATTAACAATTACGAACTTGTAGAAAACAACACCATATAATAATCAGGAATAGTTCCTCGTTTTCGAAAAAACCGAGCAATAGAATAAGCAACATCTTCCGTGAACCTATAAAACAATAATAAATAAATTCAAGATTAATGAAAAAGATCGAAATTAAAGTACGCTGCTATTATGGGTAAAAGAACAAAAGTAGGTTATTATTACGGATAAAATATACCATCTTGGCTAATTGTCGATCCAGATTTTGGGCATTGTAGGGTAGCTTGGTTTGAAATGATCACACCAGCCGGTAATAATCGGTTTTTCGTTGTATCGAATTGGACAACACCAGGAGAACGTTACAAAAAGCTTCAAAACTGAAATTGTAATTAAAAATGAGAAACCTTTATCAGAATTTTCTTATCCGACCCTTCACCCCTAATACAACGGCCCAAAAGGCAAACCAAATGTGGGTAATGAAGCCTTGCAAGCAAATCCAACCTCAATTTAAGGTTTCTAATCGTATACTTCTTGGACACCGTCAAATGTCTTATTGCAATGTCTATCCCATTTTCTAGCTTTCCTTTGTAGATCTGGAAAAAAGTGTATAATCGGTTATCTTAAAATCTTAAATGTCTAGAATGTGTACATTGTGCTTTGAGATGTGTACCTTTCCCGTTGAACCTTCTCCGATTAAGGTGGATCCATGGAAGTTGTTAGTAGCTTCCTTTAATTCCTCAAAAGAAAACAATCTGTGAACTGGGATTTCTTCTGTACCCAACTTTACAGCCTCCAAAACCAACCCTAATTAACAAAAATAAACGAATCAAGATTCAGTAATTCATGATTTTATCATAATGGTATGGTCCATTTAATCATGTGGCCATCTTTTTGACTATAAACTTATATGAGTACACTTTTTAATAAAATGCAGATATAGTATGCTTATCATCTCAACGGTACAAATTGAAATTCAAAATTGAATTTGCATTTACCCACTTCATAACGGGTAACAATAACATATCTTCTTCATTTGGTTAATTTGAAAAAGTGTACGCAACTTTTTATGGTTTGATTAAGAAACATATAATGTAAGTGATTGAACCGTTTTCTCTAAAATTTTCCAAAA
The DNA here is from genome assembly GCA_023525715.1 of Cichorium intybus. NCBI lineage: Eukaryota > Viridiplantae > Streptophyta > Magnoliopsida > Asterales > Asteraceae > Cichorium > Cichorium intybus. Next base: position 10,001,973 of record CM042015.1, on the reverse strand, counting down.
AGTCAAGCCCACAAATAACTCATACTTTGATGCTAATAGAAGAGGCTCGTGCTTTTGCAATTCAATAAAATTGAAGGAATACCTGGATGTGAGTGAAGATCCTTCATGACAAGAAATTGTTGACGGACTTTGTCTCTGTTTACGCTTGGGATTTGCTGAACATAAAACAAACACTCTGCCACGACGCTTCACTGTTTTACAGAATTCATACATTTTCTTCACTGATGACCTCACCTTCATTTCTACAAGCTAATCTAATAAAAATTTCTAAGATATTAACATAATTCATTAACATTTGGAAACATAACCAGCACATAGTTTGAGAATGCATGGTATCTGAAAAACGGATTTCTAATCTAATTCAAACGCCTAATCTGCACAGTTTTCATTATTGATTACTTCAATTCAGCAAGAGTGCATTGTTAATGTTGTTTAGTTCTCAAATTAGGCAGCAATCGTACTTATTATTCAATTGAACTGTACATATGGCGAACTGAAAAAACCTGTGACCGATGTATTAAAGCAAATGGTAATGATCTTAAAATATGATATATGTATGTACGTATATATCGAGCAACTTATAGCCTCTTTGGAGTAGACATATACATCCAACTTAAACCCTAAATTAGAACAAACAACGATACAAATGAAAAGGGTATGAGGCAAATCTAAATACACATCATAAACCTATTCGTTCATGGATTAATTAGGAATTACCTGAATTTACGAACTCTTCTAGTAGATCCTGCGGGTGCGATTCCCTCTTTCCCCTGATCTTTGTCTGCGCTGTAAGGTAACAGTGCCTTCGCTGGTTCGCTTTCGCTCCCCATTTTTACGTGCAACACTCGAAATGGGAAGAAGATACCATGGTTTTGATCGATGGTGGCGTAGATAGAGACAAAAGAGAAAGAAAGATGTGTCGATCCCCGGATAGCTTGCACTCGTAAATACAAACAATTGAAGACAAATACCTTATTAGAAAATTTTAAATAAAAAGAATAAAACGACGGAGGAAAGTGCAGAAAGCCATATGCCTGGAATCCATTACGGCTCAACTGCTTGATAGCAACATCCAAATAGCAATCATCATCGCCACCTGCATCGGCCCCGGCAGCAGCCTTAGCAGCTCCTCTGTAAACACAGCCAAAACCTCCCTCATCAATCACAAGCGATCGATTGAATCCCTTGATCGCAGACCTTGAAAGGACAACGTCCTCGTTGTTGGCTCTCCTACCTCCGGTACTAAGGTGAAAACACTTCATTTAGTTGCAACTGTCAATTATTAGCCTACTTTTTAGCCGACGCCGGCCTGGTCGCCGGATTTCAATCTTCCAGTTATAAGAGAGAGAAGGGGGGTGGGGGAAGACGGGTCCGTCTAAAAAAGAGGATCGTTTGAGTGAGACGATTGGGAAGATGCAGAGCAAAAAGGATGAAGCAGACACACAGGGAAGAGGTGGCGGACGGCAAAGAACCAGAGGAAGCAGGAGGTGGACAAAGCGTAAATATCAAAGCCAGAACGTGGCATCCGGGAAGAGGGCAAAAAGAAGCACCCCGCTTAAAAACCGAAACCCCCCCCCCCCCCCACCCCACCCCAAACCTTCTAGAACCCCTTGCAATTAATATGTATAATAATGTGGACCTCTAATATATAAAAAGTGTATAAATGTATATATTTTATTATTGATATTTCTTATAAATTAAGAAATTGATTTTAATTCAAAATATTTTATTAAAGAATATATATGATTAAGATTTGTTTATGGATGAGAAGTCAAATCAGAAATATATTTCTAAGAACAAATATATTATATACCTATGGACAAATTGTAAGACCCGTATCCTGATTATAACATATACTTAAAATAAGAGTGTTAGGAATTATATGGTCATTGGTAATTATAAAGCTAAGAAAAACTTTAGTTACAATTTCATATGAAAATCAGCATTTTGTGTCGTTTTTAGAAAAATCATAATTAATTCTAGAAAAATCGTTTGGACCTCAAACCAGTGCACAAAGTTTACAAATTGAGTCTAGTACAATTACCAAAAATAATAGTAAGCTTGAAAATGACATTATCGATGGTAAAAAATGCAATCTTTACTGATTAGTTCGGAATTGACAGATTAGATAGTCTGTTTTCAAAAATTCATAATAAATCATAGAAAAATCGTATAAATACGTAAAATACAACCCTGGAAAGGTATTGAGATAAATTTCTGGAATATAAAATAAAAACGTGAATTTCATGGGTTTAAAGTCGGCTAAACCAGTCTTGAACAGACTGATTCTAGAAGGTATTAATTTCAACAAAGTTATATTATTAAAATCTTTTGTCAAAAGTGTCATGCCATTTTTTATTCAAGAATTCAAGTATAAATACCCCTCAAAACATCTCATAAACCACACAACTAAATCTCAATCCAATATATAGAGGTTTCTAAGCACTAGAGTGTAAGCAAGTGAGCGGAAGGAAGCTTAAAAGCCTAACGAAGGAGTTATAGATCTCGACGACTGGTCATAAGGTAACTACAAACCTTTCTATAGCTTAATTAGGTATTGTAAAATAGTTTTTGTTAAGAAGTAGAATATTTAATAAGTATAACATATGTTATATTATACTAATTTCTAACAATAGTAAACAAAAACCTTAAAATGTCGTTATTATAACAATTCGTAATTTCCGAAAATAATACCGATTGATTTACTTACGAGGACGGTGACTAGGCCGATTAATTAGGATCTGGTTGTTGGATTTTTCGAAAGGCTAAAATGCTGAAAGAATCCTGCCACTCCATCTAATCTTCTACCTGGCCGTTCTTTACTTGATAAATCATGGAGTATCATATTGGAATTATTGAAGGGTTTAATGATGCGACTATAATATAGTTAAGGATTAAGAAATGATAGATTTATTATTATGTTAACAGTTAAAGTTGAAAGGAAATACAAAGGCGAGAAAGATAAACGATATAGTCAACTACAATCAGGTGAGTCTTCTTACTATACTATAGGTGACATTACATGCGTAGGAAGGAACATATGTTAGACTAAGGTGATCTTACCTGTTATGATAATTGTATGAATTATTGCTATGATAATGATTGTTTGTGGACGGAACGTGAAACGACCAAAAATTTACAATATAAATATGTAATATAAGATGTGTGTAATTTAAAGTTTATATGTAAATTTATGAGAAATTATGGTGTAAGGGTAATTTAGTAATTTTACCATAAAAAGGGTAAAACGGTCTTTTGACAAATTATAAGACCATTATGTAAAATAATATATATATGTGAGATAATAATACAAATAATAAGAGTTTATGCGGAATTTGAACTTTTCACCGCGTGAATAGTAAATATTGACTAAAAAGGGCAAAATGGTCATTTGACATGAAAATGACCAAAATATCAAGAAAATGTTAAATTGGTAGCTAATGGAACTTGGTTTGTAAAGATGTGAGCTTTTGGATCATTTTTGAACAAAATGAAGAAACTAGGGACTAAATGTGCAAATATTTAATAAAAATTAAACATAAAAAGAGAGAGATATTACTCTCTTTTCCAGAAGCTAGAAGAGAGTTCGAGAGAGAGTTGAGAGCTGGAGACACGGGAGAATTCAAGCAATTGGAAGCAAGGAGATTCTTAGCAAGAAATCAAGATATTACATTAAACCAAGGTTAGTAATCAAGTTTCTAGTTTCAATTCTTGGATTGGTTTTTCACGGGATGAACTGAAATTGTAATTTCAGTCATGAATCAAGTAGTTTAAATGGCTTAACACTTCCATTGAGTCGTGCTAAAAGGACTTAATCCAGGAAAATGGAAGTAGATTGCTATTTCTCAAGAATTGGGATTTTGATCAAGAACCCTAGATTGGGAGTTCTTGTGATTAACATGATTTCAATGGTTTAAAACCTGTAATAAATGAAGGGTTTTAGTTTTGGAACAAACCCTTATTGATTAAGTAGAGTATTCAGCACTTAATATGAGAAAATGGGAATTTGTAGCATAAAAATCGGGGAATTCTGGACTGCTGCGCGGTGCGCCCTGCGCCAGAGTGAAAATGCAGTTTTGGTTCATGGTCTCCTGCCAAGTGATTTTCTATTTTAAGAAATGGTCCAAAACTTATCCGTTTGATCCCAAATTTTAAACATAGGTCTAATATGGACCAAAACTTCATAAAAAATTATCGGAATCGAAATACGACCCTCCGAGGGTACTGTAGTAAAATACGTATAAAATACAATTTAACTAAAGTTGGTCATTCAAGAGTTATACACTTGTTTTGACCATTGATGGTATAATAAGGACTCTAACATGTTATAGAGTCAATTAAAATGTAAATTAATGTATCATATACCATATATAGGTGCAAGCCAAGTAATCGGACACCGAAAGGGTAAAGAACCGAGGGACGTCTAAACGACTTTTCAAGAATTATATGGTGAGTACATGTAGCATTTTCACCCATTTTGGGGATACATGGCAAGTAAGTAAATATTTTTTTCCATATTTCATATATACTTTTATGTGTGAAAATATTTGCAAAAATGGTACATTTTCTAGCTTAATGGAGAGTTAGTTGCTAGATTTGAAAGTATGATTCCTGGCAATAGCCTAAATTATGTTAGAAACATGTTTGAGTCAAAAGCTTGGCAATTAGCCATTTTGTGTACAAGTATTGTTTCAGTTTCCAGAAAGTATTTTTATATTTGACTGGTATTGTAGCTAGCATACGTTAGTAAGGGAACTATGTTCCAACCTACCCGGGTTAGGTAAGGAGTCTAATGGGGAATACCCCTTCGCGAAGTAGGCTGCCTCAGCACTTCTACAGTGATGATTGATCTGTTCTTTCTAGTTGTAGAGACTTGGGGTATCACACATAGTGATTAAAGCCCTAAGTATAAAAATCCAGCAAGTTTATAAAACCAGTCAAAGAAAGTATGAAATAAGCTATGTTTTGAAAGATATAAAATGGTTTTGAAAGATAAAAAGTTATAGTATATTAATACTATAAAATTTCAGCGAATGTTTATTTTATAAAGTTTTTATTAAAGGAGATTAAATGTTTGAGTCCAAAACTCATGTAACTCACGAGACAATTTGTCTTACGTATTTTATTTATATGCCATGTATTCCAGGTTCAGGTACAGAGTTGTAAGATAGTTTGGAGTTGCAAAATAAGCACTAGGGTGCAAAGGAGTGGAGCTGGATACAGTTTCCATGTATTGGTATTTGATTGAATCCATTTCCCTTAAACTTATGGTTGTTTGATATGTAATTGTAACACCCCTTTTGTTGTATTTAAACAAGTACAGTGGTTTTTGTTGAACCGTATTTTGTAAAACTTGTTTTTATGTAATATAAATGGTTTGAAAAAGTTGGGGCGTTACAAGTTGGTATCAGAGCCATAGTTTAAGCGAATTAGGATTGGATCATTCCACTCCTAGGCTTAGACTAGTAAAATAGTCAGTTAGAGTGAGTTATACAGATTGTTATGTCTTAATGAATTAAGACATTATTTGTTAATGAAATTATATGAGTATATTTATGAGTTAAAAGTAGCTAATTGATACTAGTGAACAGTGGAACCGAGCGGAAACATTGGGAACAACATGTGTAGGTGATTATGGTAATATGGGCCCGTATTATCATAATCACAGGACGCATATTGGGCCTGGTGTATCCGCGAGGGAATACTTGGAAACTGGTGGAAATATAGTAAACTAATATTATGATATATTATGAAATACTAAAGTACTTGAAATTTTATAGCAAAATGCGAACTAGAAGTGGTCAAGGATCGTATGCGGAAAACCCAGATCCTAATGCAAGGCCTCCTATGCCTCCCCGACCGCCCCAAGCCGTTGATGATGGCAATTCTAGGGGTGAGGCTAATCCACCTCCATTGACCTTGGAGGCAATCCAGAAGCTATTTCATGACTCTCAAGTACAAAACAGACAAGAAATGACTCGTCTTCTGGATGAGCGACTGGGCGAAAGATCTAAGTCGCACCCCGAAGATAGTGAGAAGAGTGTGGCTCCTGAGGGTACTAACCCAAGACAGACTTCTTCCCAGGGAGATTCTTCCTCCAAATCACAGCCCCAATTCAAGACTAAAGGAGCGTGTACTTTCAAGGACTTTATGTCCTGTCGGCCAAAGGAGTTCAACGGGGAAATGGATCCTCGAATAACTATTCGGTGGTTGACTGAAATGGAACAAGTTCTTCGCATCTGCCATTGCGAAGAGGATATGAAGGTAGGGTTTGCTTCTCAGATGCTAAAGGCGGAAGCTCTTGTTTGGTGGAATACTCTCCGCCGAATCAAGGGGAGTGAGTTCGTGGATGCGTTGTCTTGGGAAGAGTTCGTTCAGCGGTTGAAAGGCAAGTTCTGTTCAGCTAGGCATCGGGAGAACTTGGTTAATGAATTCTTTGCTCTTGCAAAGGAAAAACAGACGGTTGACGAATACACTAAAAAGTTTTGTGAGATGCTGCCATTTTTAGAAGATACACTACCGACCGAGGCCGGAAGGATCAACCGGTATGTTAATGGGTTGCCGGGGGACTACTCATTAGAAGTTGGCAAGGCTACTACTCTTGATGAAGCCATTGAAGCTGCGACTAGGGTGGAAAGTATGATAGAGAAAAAGGCCAAGGAACGACAAGTTTTGCGGAGAAGCGAAAGTCTTCAGGAATCTCTGGAGCAAACAAGAAGAGTCGTTTTTCATCTGGGTTTTCTAAGCAAAGTGAGGTTAAAGAGTGTAAGAAGTGTGGTAAGAGGCACAGTGGGGAATGCAAGAAGGGCACTAGTGGGTGCTACAAATGTGGTCTTCCGGGTCACCAAGCCAAGGATTGTAAAGTGAAAGATATTAGCGAAGTGGAATGTTACAATTGCCATGAAAAGGGTCATTACAGTACCAATTGTCCCAAGAAGAAGAATGAGACGTTAGTTTCCACTGCAAGTAATAAGAAGACGGAGCCAGCAAAGACGAAAGGGAGAGCGTTTCAGATGACTCTCGAAGAGGCCAAAGAGGATCAGGATGTGGTGGCAGGTACACTCATTGTAAACTCACAACCTGCTTATGTTCTTTTTGATTCCGGAGCACATTTATCTTTTGTGTCCCATGAATTTCGTAAGCGTCTGAATATACCAATGAAACCGTTAGATGATACCTGTGTAATAGAAGTCGCGAACGGAGAGCTAGTTACGGTACGTCATGTGTATGAGAAGTGTCCAATTGAGATTAATGGGCGAATCTTAAAGGCTGACTTGCTACCCATCGGGATTAAAGGATTTGATATTGTTATTGGGATGGATTGGCTCGGAACTCATAATGCTAAAATTCTTTGCGGAAAACGAATGGTATCGATCAAATTGTCTGATGGTAGCAAAGTTTACATATATGGTGAACGTCGGAAGAATATGCAAAGTCTCATTACTGCTATTAAAGCCCGTAAATGCATCCAAAAAGGGTGTGAATCATTCATCGCTTATGTGATGAATGGGAAGAAGGAGAAGCAGAAGATGGAGGATATAAAAGTGGTCAATGAATTCCCTGAAGTTTTTCCTGATGACTTACCTGGTTTACCACCCATTAGGCAAGTCGAGTTTCGCATTGACCTTGTTCCTGGAGCAAGTCCCATTGCTCGTGCGCCGTACCGTCTTGCTCCTACAGAGATGAGAGAACTTATGTCCCAGTTGCAAGAACTTCTTGACAAGGGGTTTATTCGTCCCAGCTCTTCTCCTTGGGGAGCTCCAGTATTGTTTGTCAAGAAGAAGGACGGTACTATGCGTATGTATATAGATTATCGTGAGCTCAATAAAGTGACCATCAAGAATCGATACCCTTTGCCACGAATTGATGATTTATTCGATCAGTTGCAGGGAGCTAGTTATTTCTCTAAAATTGATCTTCGTTCTGGATATCATCAAGTACGGGTGAAGGATGAAGATGTATGTAAGACTGCATTCCGAACTCGATATGGTCACTATGAATTCTTAGTGATGCCATTCGGTCTCACTAATGCCCCAGCTGTGTTTATGGACCTTATGAATAGGGTCTGTAAACCTTTTCTTGACAAATTTGTTATCGTTTTTATCGATGACATTCTGGTCTATTCGAAAAGTGAAGCGGAGCATGAAGTGCACCTACGTGAAGTGCTGCGTACCTTGAAGAATGAACAGTTATACGCGAAGTTGTCAAAGTGTGACTTTTGGTTGCGAGAAGTTCAATTTCTGGGTCATGTTGTTTCAGCTGAAGGTATTAAAGTGGACCCAGCTAAAATAGAAGCGGTAATGAAATGGGATGCACCGAAGGCACCTACAGAAGTTAGGAGTTTTCTTGGGTTAGCCGGTTATTACCGACGGTTTATCCAAGATTTTTCTAAAATAGCAGTGCCACTGATTCAGTTAACCCGGAAAGAGGTGAAGTTCGTCTGGGGAGAAAAACAACAAGAAGCCTTCGAGATATTGAAGAAGAAGCTGTGTGAAGCTCCAGTATTATCTTTACCAGAAGGCATAGAAGAGTTTGTAGTATACAGCGATGCGTCTAATAGAGGTCTCGGTTGTGTGCTTATGCAACGGGGCAAAGTTATTTCCTATGCCTCTAGACAGCTAAAAGATGCAGAAACACGTTATACTACTCATGATCTGGAATTGGCTGCGATTGTGTTCGCATTGAAGATCTGGAGACACTATTTGTATGGGACGAAATGCAAGATATATACAGATCATAAAAGTCTACAATATTTCTTCACTCAGAAAAAATTAAATCTAAGACAGACACGGTGGATTGAGTTGGTGAATGATTATGATTGTGAAATAATATATCACGAAGGGAAGGCTAACGTAGTAGCCGATGCCCTAAGCCGAAAGGTTCGTGAAAAAGTTGTTAAAGGGAGGTCCATGAGAATTGAAGTAGTCTCAACTTTAATTCAAAAGATTAAAGAAGCTCAAGAAAGTGCTTTAACCGAAGATAATGTAAAGAAAGAAAAACTTGGAAAGAAGGTGGTGTTTGAAGTAAATACACAAGGGTTGCGTACTTTTAAAGGACGTATTTGGGTTCCCAAATATGGAAAAACCAGAAAGATAGTCTTGGATGATTCTCACAAATCCAAGTATTCTATACATCCTGGAAGTACGAAAACATATCAAGATTTGAAGCAGCATTACTGGTGGCCAGGGATGAAAAAGAGAATAGTGAAGTACATATCCCACTGTGAGACCTGTGCACAAGTAAAAGCAGAACATCAGGTGCCGTATGGTAATGCGCAGTCATTGCAGATACCAGCAGGGAAGTGGGAAGAAGTGACCATAGATTTTGTTATGGGACTGCCAAGAACGCGAAGGGGACACGATAGTATATGGGTCATTGTTGACAGATTGACCAAAAGTGCCCTATTTCTCGCGTATAAAGAAACTGCACGAATTGGAGCACTAGCTCAGCTGTATATTGATGAAGTGATCAGACTTCATGGAGCACCATTGTCCATAGTTTCTGACAAAGATCCTCGATTCACGTCCGACTTTTGGGATGCTCTACAAGAAAGAATGGGAACTCGAATCAAGATGAGTACAGCTTATTATCCTCAGACAGATGGACAAAGTGAACGTACTATCCAGACATTAGAAGATATGTTGAGATCATGCGCCATTGATTTTGGAGGTAATTGGGATGAGCATTTACCATTGGTAGAATTCTCGTATAACAATAGTTATCACTCAAGTATCAAGATGCCTCCTTTTGAAGCGTTATACGGTCGAAAGTGTAGAACACCAGTGTGTTGGTTAGAAGCTGGTGAAACAAAACTCACTGGGCCAGAAATTGTAAGAATGAAGAGTGAAAAGATTGGCGTGATACAAGCCAATATGAAAGCTGCGCAAGATCGCCAAAGAAGCTACTCAAATTTGAAGAAAAGACCCTATGATTTAAAAAAAGGCGATTTGGTGATGATAAAAGTATCACCTTGGAAGGGGGTGATAAGATTTGGCAAGAGAGGGAAGTTGAGTCCAAGATATATTGGACCCTTCAAAATTCTGAAAAGAATTGGTTTACAAGCATTTAAACTAGAGCTACCACCAGAACTCAGAGGGATACATGATACATTTCATGTATGTTATCTTAAGAAGTACTTTGGAAAGAAGGAATTAACCATTCCTTTAGAAGAAGTAAGGGTGGAAACACCCAACAGACTAGTTGAAGAACCAGAGGCGATGTTAGAGGTGAAAACCAAGAAACTAAGGAACAAAGAGATTGATCTAGTATTGGTCAAATGGAAGCATTCACTGGGTTCAGATTTGACTTGGGAAACTTTGGAAAGCATGAAAAGAAGATACCCTAATTTTACAAATTATGAAGCGATTCCGAGGACGGAATCCTAATTAGGGGGAGGTAGTTGAAACGACCAAAAATTTACAATATAAATATGTAATATAAGATGTGTGTAATTTAAAGTTTATATGTAAATTTATGAGAAATTATGGTGTAAGGGTAATTTAGTAGTTTTACCATAAAAAGGGTAAAACGGTCTTTTGACAAATTATAAGACCATTATGTAAAATAATATATATATGTGAGACAATAATACAAATAATAAGAGTTTATGCGGAATTTGAACTTTTCACCGCGTGAATAGTAAATCTTGACTAAAAAGGGCAAAATGGTCATTTGACATGAAAATGACCAAAATGTCAAGAAAATGTTAAATTGGTAGCTAATGGAACTTGGTTTGTAAAGATGTGAGCTTTTGGATCATTTTTGAACAAAATGAAGAAACTAGGGACTAAATGTGCAAATATTTAATAAAAATTAAACATAAAAAGAGAGAGATATTACTCTCTTTTCCAGAAGCTAGAAGAGAGTTCGAGAGAGAGTTGAGAGCTGGGGAAATGGGAGAATTCAAGCAATTGGAAGCAAGGAGATTCTTAGCAAGAAATCAAGATATTACATTAAACCAAGGTTAGTAATCAAGTTTCTAGTTTCAATTCTTGGATTGGTTTTTCACGGGATGAACTGAAATTGTAATTTCAGTCATGAATCAAGTAGTTTAAATGGCTTAACACTTCCATTGAGTCGTGCTAAAAGGACTTAATCCAGGAAAATGGAAGTAGATTGCTATTTCTCAAGAATTGGGATTTTGATCAAGAACCCTAGATTGGGAGTTCTTGTGATTAACTTGATTTCAATGGTTTAAAACCTGTAATAAATGAAGGGTTTTAGTTTTGGAACAAACCCTTATTGATTAAGTAGAGTATTCAGCACTTAATATGAGAAAATGGGAATTTGTAGCATAAAAATCGGGGAATTCTGGACTGCTGCTCGTCAGGCGCGGTGCGCCCATCACCTAGGCGCGGTGCGCCCTGCGCCAAAGTGAAAATGCAGTTTTGGTTCATGGTCTCCTGCCAAGTGATTTTCTATTTTAAGAAATGGTCCAAAACTTATCCATTTGATCCGAAATTTTAAACATAGGTCTAATATGGACCAAAACTTCATAAAAAATTATCGGAATCAAAATACGACCCTCCGAGGGTACTGTAGTAAAATACGTATAAAATACCATTTAACTAAAGTTGGTCATTCAAGAGTTATACACTTGTTTTGACCATTGATGGTATAATAAGGACTCTAACATGTTATAGAGTCAATTAAAATGTAAATTAATGTATCATATACCATATATAGGTGCAAGCCAAGTAATCGGACACCGAAAGGGTAAAGAACCGAGGGACGTCTAAACGACTTTTCAAGAATTATAAGGTGAGTACATGTAGCATTTTCACCCATTTTGGGGATACATGGCAAGTAAGTAAATATTTTTTTCCAGATTTCATATATACTTTTATGTGTGAAAATATTTGCAAAAATGGTACATTTTCTAGCTTAATGGAGAGTTAGTTGCTATATTTGAAAGTATGATTCCTGGCAATAGCCTAAATTATGTTAGAAACATGTTTGAGTCAAAATCTTGGCAATTAGCCATTTTGTGTACAAGTATTGTTTCAGTTTCCAGAAAGTATTTTTATATTTGACTGGTATTGTAGCTAGCATACGTTAGTAAGGGAACTATGTTCCAACCTACCCGGGTTAGGTAAGGAGTCTACTGGGGAATACCCCTTCGCGAAGTAGGCTGCCTCAGCACTTCTACAGTGAGGATTGATCCGTTCTTTCTAGTTGTAGAGACTTGGGGTATCACACATAGTGATTAAAGCCCTAAGTATAAAAATCCAGCAAGTTTATAAAACCAGTCAAAGAAAGTATGAAATAAGCTATGTTTTGAAAGATATAAAATGGTTTTGAAAGATAAAAAGTTATAGTATATTAATACTATAAAATTTCAGCGAATGTTTATTTTATAAAGTTTTTATTAAAGGAGATTAAATGTTTGAGTCCAAAACTCATGTAACTCACGAGACAATTTGTCTTACGTATTTTATTTTTATGCCATGTATTCCAGGTTCAGGTACAAAGTTGTAAGATAGTTTGGAGTTGCAAAATAAGCACTAGGGTGCAAAGGAGTGGAGCTGGATACAGTTGCCATGTATTGGTATTTGATTGAATCCATTTCCCTTAAACTTATGGTTGTTTGATATGTAATTGTAACACCCCTTTTGTTGTATTTAAACAAGTACAGTGGTTTTTGTTGAACCGTATTTTGTAAAACTTGTTTTTATGTAATATAAATGGTTTGAAAAAGTTGGGGCGTTACAGAACGGGATAGCCCGCGAGCCAATAGGCGGAACGGGAATAGCCTGCGAGTCATTAGACGAAACGGGAAAAGCCTGCGAGCGATAAGACAGAACGGGAACTGCCCATGAGTCTTCAGGCGGAACAGGGATAGCCCGTGAGTCTCACAGACATATGAATGGTTATTGTGTGTTGTATGTTATGTGATGGATCGTATGGTATTTTGAGGAACTCACTAAGCTCCGTGCTTACCCTTTCCCTATATAAACTACTGTTTCAGGTACATCAGGTACAATGGATGGCAAGGCGTGACGTGTATACACTGTGCTGCTTCATTGGAGGACTGTTTTTGAATTAATATTCCGCTATATTGTGATTTCGTTAACTTCTGTTAATCCTGGGGTGTTTTCATTAAACTTATAAGTTATGGAATTTTATGAAAATTAATTAAGTGGCTTTTCTAATATTGAAGTTTTCGTTTAAAAATTTTTAAATTTACTAAAAAATTTTGGGATGTTACAAGTTGGTATCAAAGCACAGCTTGAGAGAATCAGGCTCACTTAGTGAGTTCTGGACTCAAGTTGAGGCTTAAGAGTTTTCTTAAAACATTTTTACGAAAGAAAGATGTTTTATGAAGGGTGAATTGAAGACACAGTGTGTACCGCCAGCCGACGCCAGTATGAGAAAAGGGTTAAGTATTTAATATTCTGGATGTTAAAAAAAAACATATGATATATGTTTGCTGAAATGCCTGGTAGAGATCACACATTGTTGTATTATTATCTACTATTTGCTAATAGAACTGTATGCTAGTGCCGATAGGTTGCTTAGAGATTTCCACTAAGTTGTATACAATATGGACTGAATAGTCATAGAATGTGTGAGTTGACCTTATTGCATGTTCCTTGTTTGGTTGTTGCCTTAGGGAAGATTCTCTTATTTGAAAGACTGTTTAGTTCGATATTGTATACAACTACATTCGCGAAACAATCTGTCATCACTGGAGGAAGTTCCGTCTTAGTTAGAATAGCAGGGTGGTGGTGGGATTCCAAGTATCCCTAGAAGGGTTGACATATGCCTTGTAAGGGCATATGTGTTAAAATTATCGGTGAGAAGCGAATTGGATATTTCGAGACGGGTCTTGGAACGAACATGGATAGGTGTGGAAGGTAGTAGTAGAGCTCCTACTATCGAAAGCACAGGATCTGCGTTTGAGTCGGGAGTTCGTCACGAAGGATCCAAGGAGCTGAGTATGTGAGTGTCTAGCATAGTTAACTTAAATGCTAGTGTAATGTGGTAAACCTTTATCCATTCGATTGTTGAATGTTGATTGTGAGGTTCAGTAGGAACAATTAAGATGTGATCATACCAGTTTGGTTGGACCCATCATGCTTAAGTTGATTACTGAGCTTAAAGACTGTTGAAAGGGATAATGTCAAAGTGCTATTGTGGTAGCTATTTTTCATGCAAATAATGGGCGTACAAGTCAGACAGGGACTAGAGGATGCAAGGGTGAGTTTTCCAACTCAAGGTCAAAGAGGTGCAAGCGGCGCCTAAGATGATAGCGGGTATTTTTGAGTCGACTCTGTACATGCCTAGTGCTGTGTAATAGTGGGGCTAGCTACCCTTGTATTGATCTTGCTTGAGTGATTGATCAGGTCGTGTGGGTTGAGAGTCTGGATCACTCGCTCGTGATTGAGGTAACTGACGATAGAGGTGTTGACTAGGGTCGCAAGCGGATGAGTAACATATGTTGGTTGATGTAAACGTCTTTACATTATCGAAACATGTTTATTGAGATGGTGTTTGCCCCTGATGCAAGTTGTTGGCTGAGCAGAGTGGGCTTGGTTTTTGTTCGAGAGTAAGGGCTCGTAAAAAAAATTATAAATCGAATAAACAGACTTGGACTTTAGTCCAAGTGGGGGAGGAATACGAAATTAAGGGAACAACATGAATATTATATTGAATCGATGAAATTATTAAAATTATAGTAACACGTCAATATATTTAATTCATTACTACAACTTTATATTAATACATTAAGAAAAGTTTACAGAACTACTAACCTAAACCGGAGAATCAGAAAGAAGCGAGAAAAGATCTTCTACACTCTAATCTTTGTCATCATTAGGTTGACTTGTACCTTCTCGAGGATTTGGAAGTGGTATGCTTTCAGTTATTGGAGGAGGAACTCCAAGGTATGGGGTCTCGATAGGGTGGAACCTGTAACCCCATGATTAGGGGCTAAATATTGACTCATTTGGGGAGTGTGTAAGTAGGGCAGTGATGAGGAAGGGCTCTAATTCGGAACCAGTTGGGGGTAGCTATAAGAAGGAGGAAACCAGGCTAGGTCACCTACAAAGCCTCAAAAATTCTCCTCACTCGAAGACTCGAGTAAACCAGGGTTAATACTACTCATACCAGAATTAGATGGCGGAGATTGCTGCTGTGTATGAGTTCTTGATGAAGTTTCCCCCTTTTCCTGAATTTTTCTTTTCCTAAATACAACCTTATGAGCAGCTTGTATTAGCTTCTTTGTGCCGTCTGTTAGACCCGATTGTGACCCTTCAATTATCGCTTCTTTTTCTTTTTTTAGGTTGGGTATTAAATCTCCCGATAATTCTGTTGCCTCAATAAATTCATTACCAAATTCCTGTGGCACAAATAACTTTAGTAATTTCAACCTTATGATATAAAGGAATTAAAAAAATGTAGTTCTTTACCTCAGCACGATCAATAAGGGTTTGCAAACTCGTAAGTTGTCGTTGGGGCCAATGATTGATACCTAATTCTCTACAGCGTTTTTTTAATTGTGTCGTTCCAATGTTGAGTTCCTTCGCAGCTTTCTCAATTGGTTCGTTAAAGTGTTCAGCTATTATTTCCCTACTTAATAAATGTCTGAAACCTCTTCCACTGCCACCTGCTATGTTTTCTGAACTAGAAGGTTCGAATCCAATTGTATTGTTATCATTCTGGATCATTTGAACATGATCCTGATTTTCTGACCCAAAGATGAACATTGATTCATCAAAAGTAGTGGCTTCTATCGGTAGTAATTGTTGGTTTTCAACTAAAAACCCAGGATTCTGAAATCCTTCTAGATTCCTTTGAATCAACCGAAGATGATCTTGATATTGAAAACCAACCCCAAACTCGGGATTCAATTCAATATTTATGTTATGAGTCCTCTGTAATTGATTCTCATCCTGAATACCAGCCATGAATTCTTGATTCATGGGGACAAACTCACTGCTTGTTGGGTGCACGTCCATGAATGGATTGTACTCGGTTAGACCATCCACAAATGGGTCTACAAATAACACATGTCAAATGATAAAACAAAATAGAATACTTATAAATGGATCATTCAAAAGAATTTAACCTGGTAGAAGGCATGGAGTCTGATCAAGTGCAAAGTCAGATGCATGCACCGGATCATCTGAGTTAATGTTCAACTCGGGAAAAATTTCCGGCTCATCGTGGAGAGGCTCTATTGGTAGTATATCTGGAAGACTGTACCATAATTCAAAATCAAACAAAACATTAGCAAGGTAATCGAAGTATGGATGATATATGTCTAGAATGTTAGAGTCACCAAACTCTATTAAGAATGCTTGGTTTGAAGTACCCTCTCCTTGTGGAAAACCAGGTCCAGGGTTCGACAAATCGCCCATTGAAGATCTGTTTTCCATGACTCGACTTTAAATATGAGTTCGTTTACGAACAAACTAGTGATAAGAGAGGATGAGACTGAAAATGAATGATACTACATACTTGTATATATAGTATCTTGCAGTTGGAACCGAAAGGACACACGGAACTGAAAGGACACCTCACTTTTTAATTACCGAAATTCAAACTAACTACAGTAGATGCGACTTTTCACTACCCCAAGTGACATTTTTTCAAAATTCCCTGCTTGACTCTGGTGAGAACGAGATAATAAAGAGACTTTTGAAATAAAACAAAATTTTATGTCTCCATATAATGGAAATAGTTTAAAGAGTGTTCAGTACTTCAAAAAAAAAAACTTACAAAAGATGATGTAAATTTTATATTTCGGTGAAACACAAAAATTTGGAGATTCTACAAAAATAGACTTATTTAGCCAAAAAGTATTTAAAAGAAATGTTGAATTGAGGCAAATGTGTGTTGAAATATGACGAATTCATATAAATACGAAATAGTGTTAAAATTAGGTGTTGCAAGTTAACTAGGTTAACTATGTATATAGGTAGATTAGAAAGTACTAAATATGTACTATAAATAGTAGCTGGTCAAGTCGATGTGTGGGACTGTGAAAAACAGTTAGAGTTTTTTTTTGTACATCTAGAGTAATTAGAAAAAAAAAAAGTATGGAGTGAATGAGAATAATAGGACCTTAAGCATTATTACAGAGGTATGTGAATGTTGAAAGGGAAAGATAATTAAATCTTGTAAAGTTTCGGCAATAAGACGAGGAGGATTTTTGAAGGACACAAGGACTCGATGGGAAATACATAGAGGCGTTCGAGAATGCGGATTTCGGGACGAAATCCAAATAAGTGGGGGAGACTTGTAAGACCCGTATCCTGATTATAACATATACTTAAAATAAGAGTGTTAGGAATTATATGGTCATTGGTAATTATAAAGCTAAGAAAAACTTTAGTTACAATTTCATATGAAAATCAGCATTTTGTGTCGTTTTTAGAAAAATCATTATTAATTGTAGAAAAATCGTTTGGACCTCAAACCAGTGCACAAAGTTTACAAATTGAGTCTAGTACAATTACCAAAAATAATAGTAAGCTTGAAAATGACATTATCGATGGTAAAAAATGCAATCTTTACTGATTAGTTCGGAATTGACAGATTAGATAGTCTGTTTTCAAAAATTCATAATAAATCATAGAAAAATCGTATTAATACGTAAAATACATCCCTGGAAAGGTATTGAGATAAATTTCTGGAATATAAAATAAAAACGTGAATTTCATGGGTTTAAAGTCGGCAAAACCAGCCTTGAACAGACTGATTCTAGAAGGTATTAATTTCAACAAAGTTATATTATTAAAATCTTTTGTCAAAAGTGTCATGTCATTTTTTATTCAAGAATTCAAGTATAAATACCCCTCAAAATATCTCATAAACCACACAACTAAATCTCAATCCAATATATAGAGGTTTCTAAGCACTAGAGTGTAAGCAAGTGAGCGGAAGGAAGCTTAAAAGCCTAACGAAGGAGTTATAGATCTCGACGACTGGTCATAAGGTAACTACAAACATTTCTATAGCTTAATTAGGTATTGTAAAATAGTTTTTGTTAAGAAGTAGAATATTTAATAAGTATAACATATGTTATATTATACTAATTTCTAACAATAGTAAACAAAAACCTTAAAATGTCGTTATTATAACAATTCGTAATTTCCGAAAATAATACCGATTGATTTACTTACGAGGACGGTGACTAGGCCGATTACTTGGGATCTGGTTGTTGGATTTTCCGAAAGGCTAAAATGCTGAAAGGACCCTGCCACTCCATCTAATCTTCTACCTGGCCGTTCTTTACTTGATAAATCATGGAGTATCATATTGGAATTATTGAAGGGTTTAATGATGCGACTATAATATAGTTAAGGATTAAGAAATGATAGATTTATTATTATGTTAACAGTTAAAGTTGAAAGGAAATACAAAGGCGAGAAAGATAAACGATATAGTCAACTACAATCAGGTGAGTCTTCTCACTATACTATAGGTGACATTGCATGCGTAGGAAGGAAGATATGTTAGACTAAGGTGATCTTACCTGTTATGATAATTGTATGAATTATTGCTATGATAATGATTGTTTGTGGACGGAACGGGATAGCCCGCGAGCCAATAGGCGGAACGGGAATAGCTTGCGAGTCATTAGACGGAACGGGAAAAGCCTGCGAGCGATAAGACAGAACAGGAACTTCCCGTGAGTCTTCAGGCGGAACAGGGATAGCCCGTGAGTCTCACAGACATATGAATGGTTATTGTGTGTTGTATGTTATGTGATGGATCGTATGGTATTTTGAGGAACTCACTAAGCTCCGTGCTTACCCTTTCCCTATATAAACTACTGTTTCAGGTACATCAGGTACAATGGATGACAAGACGTGACGTGTATACACTGTGCTGCTTCATTGGAGGACTGTTTTTGAATTAATATTCCGCTATATTGTGATTTCGTTAACTTCTGTTAATCCTGGGGTGTTTTCATTAAACTTATAAGTTATGGAATTTTATGAAAATTAATTAAGTGGCTTTTCTTATATTGAAGTTTTCGTTTAAAATTTTTTAAATTTACTCAAAAATTTTGGGATGTTACACAAATTAATAAAGTGGACCATACCAATTTATATATATATATATATATATATATATATATATATATATATATATATATATATATATATATATATAAGAAGTCAAATCAGAAATATATTTCTAAGAACAAATATATTATATACCTATGGACAAATCAATAAAGTGGATCATACCAATTTGTATATATACTAGGTAGTTTTTGAGGTCGTGATAATCACGGCCCGTGAAGGGTAATTCTGGTATTTTTTTTCAAGAACACTGTGGAAGTTTGCTTTGTTAAAAACATAAGAGGCAAAGAAACTTGGTAGTAAAACATAAGAAACGATTGCTACCAGTAATCGAAAGTGAATTAAATAAAGGGTCAGATAAATGAGAGAATAATTAATATCTAAAACATAGAAGAGAAATATAGTAACATGAGAGTTTTACATCATGTTGGTAACATTCCCTAATTGTGAACTTATTATTCAATAATCCCATTTAATGGATTACACAACACAAATTACATCTACAAGATTCATAATGGTTATCAATCTGCTGACGTTGCAAATGAGGGAGAATTCTAGTTAAGTGTATGAAAAGATGGCATAACAAATGGGTAAGTCTCTATAGATGGAAAATAAGACCTACTTCTTTTAGTTCAAGTGATTCTTGTAGGACAAACTAAGTGAATGAAACATTATTCTGTTATAGGACGTGCCTACTGCTAACAGCACGCCTGCAATAGTTCACAAATTTTAAAATTATTATTACCTTAATAAAAAACAAATTCGCAATAAAATACATTTATTTTGCAAGTCAGGTTTAAAAAAATAAAAAAATACCTCAACCTTGTTCTATATCTCCTGAAGTGTCGGCTTTTGTTCCTGATCCCACATCCCAAATTTTTAGTACACGATCACAAATGATTAGCAGTGATAATCATATAAAAACTTGTAATAGAAATATATGGATTTAAGATAATATAACTAATATTTATTACCTTGATCGTTCGATCGACTTGTCATTGATTTTCATTAGGACCTCTATTGGGAGAAAACCGATCACTCGCACATCAACACCGCCAGTGAATCAAAACTCTCTTAACCTGGCAGAAATAAGCTGAAAGTCAGCAACTCCATAGAGGTGTTACAAGATGGTTCAGCAGTTATAATAACATTGGAAAAGTACCTTCCAACTGCATTGAGATTAGAAAAGTAGAAAATCAAAGTCAGATTTCTGTTTGTTTTTGTATTGCATTCTAATTATTCATCGATCCTTAATTTGTTTTTCTGTAAAACATTAAAAAATCAATAATAAACTAAATATTGGATAAAATGAGAGGAAAACAATCCACAAATTAATTAAGAAACTAATAACTATGATGCCACACATGTCAAGTCTCCCATCAAACACAATCGCCAACTCTGAAAGCTGGAATTTTGTAAATTACACCAATATTATCTAAACTACCTACAAATAGTAGAGGAACTCTATTACCTAGATGTCAAATGGTGAATCGACGAGAAGGTTGAAGAAGAAGATAGTGGGATCCGCGCAACTATCTAAAAATAAAGTTTTTTTCATGCTAGCATATAAAATAACTATAAGAAACTAAAGAACCTTTTTTAAAAATAAAGTTCTTTTCCATGCTAGCATATAAAATAACTATAAGAAAACCTCAAGAAACGGAGTAAATACCCCCATTTTTAGTATTATCTTAGAGATATAAAATATAGAGATGAGATGCCTATAACTTGGATTAACTACATTATGTGTTAAGAGATCTAAGCTCGTGGTTGGCCAGGGGATGATAGAAGCCTTTGGCGGCAGGCTTCATTAGAAACGATACATCAAAACACAAACAATCGTACCTCTTGCCTCCTTTCGGTTGATAAATTATTGAGTCAGACATCGAAGCTTCGAAACCCTAAAAATCAAAGAAAATAAAGAAAATTACAAATTAATGAATGAATTTCTTACTTTTTTGAAGATTCGGTGCCGAGACCATAAATCTCAAACTAAAGCACATATCAAGTTTGCAATAAAAATCGATGAAATAGATACAATTATAGATATCTGATTCAGAAAAAATCAACAATATGGAAACCCAAATCCCTTGAGCTCACCATTGTTATCATCATTCATTATCCTTTTATAAATTTGACACTTAAGCAGCAGCTACATCAGCTAAAAACTTGAGGAGGAATCCACATAAGCGGAAAATTTGATGCGTGAGAAAATATTATTTATCTGTCCGTCGCCTTTCTACCCCATTTAGCTCTCCACCTGCCACCACTTCGTCGCCTTTCTATGCCAATGACTGCTTCCATTCCCGTTCTCTAACCAGTTGATTCTTTTACCAGGTTGGATGAGTCATAGATTGTTGTGTGTTGTCATAACCATTCATCGCCAAGTACCCTTTAGTATGTCCGTGTTCTTTTTCCATTTCCCCATACCACCATACCAAATAGAAAAAAATTGTAATTATGATTTAGCTAGGCATGCCAAAATAAAGAAATAGGAGAAAATACAGTAAACATAAACTTTATTTGGACTTTGGAAATGATTTGCATGCCTCCATTGTATACCGGGAACTCAAGAAGGTGGAAACACCATGATTCATGTAGTTTAATCTTTTACTATTTAAAACAGAAACCATGGCTACATGATTCCACGCACGAAAAGGAAAATTGTTCAGACACTAATCAAAATGTGATCCAAAAACGCAAAACCCTAAAGCAATATATTAAAAAAAAATTGGAAATCACACATTATACAGGAAACCCACAACCATTATTTGAAGATTGCTTGAAATTTAGTTAATTATAGGGAATTAAGACATAAATATGAAGTACATGATAAAATGAGGAACAAAACAAGCAGTCGAATTGGGAACTTCCACCATTCTCCTACTACCCAAACTATCACAATACAACCGTGTAAACAAGCAAATTAGTGTTTTTTCTTCATGGCAATCAATGGGTCATGACCATTAAACCTAATTGGCGGAAAAAGCAAGAGGTAAAGTGAGAGATTTTTACTCTCAATCAGTGCATCAGAAAGAATACGATTCATGAAGTAGAAAACAAATAAAAAACAGGAGAGACCAAAATAAGAAGTATTACCTGTACTTGGTTTATGAAATAAAAACAAATAAAACACAGAAGAGACTCGATGAAGAAATATTACCTGTGCTGGATAGCCAAGAAACAAAAAATTGCAAAATCAAAACAGAAGATCATTTGGAAATCAGAACGAATGTGAATCGAATTTGGAATAATTGGAGGGTGTCATTGAAGGCGTACATAGTGTTACGTAGGGCAGAGGTTTTTGACGGGGTAATCTGGTATTGATAGTCACTTTCAGGAGTCAGATAAACGAATATATGAATTGCTGGAATATCAAAGTGATTCCATAAACATATTAAACTCAAATTTTTCAAATTCATATTTGAAAAGGCAAAAATAAATTTTTTGACGAACCCTAACATTTAAAACCCAGTTGATTTTGTTACCTTGGATAAGAGTCAATAGGCGTTTTCTAGGACTTCAAGTCGATTACTTGCAACTCAGAATTCGAATCATTCAAAAAAGCATGATATGTCCATAGAGCGATGAAAACCAAGTAGGCGGACTTGATGAAACGATACCTATGAGTAACCATACCGCTTCGTTTTGCCCAAGAAGATAACGCGGTGGCGATAGAGCTTGGAGGAAATTAAGGGTAACGCTCAGCAAATCCATATATGGTAAAGTAGCCCTGCAAAAATTAAACAAAAAATACAAACCAAAGATGTTAAATCCGAAACAAACTGGATCTGTTGCTAAATCTGACCATAAATCTTTACTCTTGCAACATGAACTGAACAAACTCACGAAATTTCTAATAATGGGTGAATTACGAAACATCTCAATATTAGTGAGAACCCAATCGAGGCTTACAGTAGCTAGGGTTTGCCTTTTGTTATGGATTGAATTTGGTACCCCCATAAAACCCCAACTGAATCAAGAACTAACCCCTGTTTATAAATGTTATGAAGTCCATGGCAGAATTTGATAAATATAGACATGAGTGCTAAGTGACGGTGAAAATAGAACGACAGACGTCGGAGAGGAGCGGCATCGCTGGAAGAAAGAGAGAGATACAGAGGAGGAAGCAAACACATAAGATGAAAGTCTCCGTGTGTTTGCTTAGTCGGGAAGAGAAGAGTCGATTTAAGTGTAACAAGAGACGAAGAGTGGTTGTTTGTTGAAGACAAAACTGTGTACGCAAGGTGGATTGAATTTTTTTTAATGCAGGTATCCTTCTAAAAGTACTAAACCCTTATTTTGGAAACTTGGGCAACACGCCTAACACGCGCTCACAGAAAACACCACGCGCTATTCAAAGACCATAGCTCTTCAATTTGTTGAGTCCATTTACTAAAATCTTAAGCATACGGGGGATTATATATAATAATGATATATATATATATATATATATATATATATATATATATATATATATATATATATATATATATATATATATATATATATATATATATATATATATATATATATATATATATATATATATGGTTAGGATCCGGTAGGAACCGAGTACTCTTCTCGTCCAATCACTATCATTAAGGGCAATTACGTCAATGCTGAAATGAAACACCCTCGCTTAAGGCTTTTCATAAAAACATCATTTTAACCCATGGTTTATCATAATTATTTCAAAAATCATCCTTTAGTAAAACTTAAATTTCATCATCTACAAATAAGTCATTTTCTTTCAAAACCATTTTAAAACACATGGGGTTTAATGAGTAATAATCCAGGTTTAATTTGCAGAAAAACTCCATTTGGTCCCATTTTAGATAAAGCATTTTTGTTTATAAGGTAGCGAGGTTGTAACAATTTAACTACCATTACACAGCTTAAATGAAACCACACAAACCGTGGCCTTCTAAACGTCCAGCTCTTCTAAATTCATCTAAACTTCTCAACCTGAGTACACATCAAAATAAGTTAGGCAATTGAAATGCCTAGTGAGTTTACCCGAGGTTGACCCATTTCGAGTAGGCAGTGAACTACCACACTCGGGACAAACCCCCAAAAATAGATTTTAATCACACTTTAAAAGTTGTTTAAGACATTATAAAGGTTTACTCAAAATAGATAGTTATGATATGCAAATGCAATGCATGATGCAACTATCCCAAACCCACGTCCATCTCATAAAAGTCCAACTCACCTCAATGGCACCTACCTAAGTTCACGAATGACACGCACGAAGCATGCCACCCGATCCCCGTATAGGAAAAACTAGGACTAGTGGCCATCACACTAGCCCCATGAGGGTTAGCAAGTCCCTCATGCAGTTCCCTATTTTCGGGAACGATTTCCCTAAATCCGGGACAACAACTCGTTTGGGTATTAACCCGTGATTTCCCTAAATCCGGGACAATCATGATTTCCCTAAATCCGGGACAATCATTTCATCTTCGTCATAAGGTTCACTCGGTCAATCCCATCCTATATGGAATGTGATGCACAAATAGAATGCTCAAAACATCTTTCAAAACATCATCATAATCTTCATTTGAAAACATCTTTAGAAACACATTTTCATGCAATGCACAAGTAGTAATCATATAACACATTGCACATAATATTATGCATGAAAAGTATTTGATAACACACACAAAAGATATTAGTTGGGATGTGTACTCCCGGTAAACTCACCCAAGGTCAACTGACGAGTCAACACTAACTCCACACGAGGTTGAAGCATTTGAAGGCGCTCCTAGACATCATCTCATCCATCACATCCTCTTAATTGAGTGTTAGCTCAAGTCCTTAGTCTTACTTACAAGTCACTACAACATATCCCTTTCCTACAATACAAGAACGGAAAAAGTCACACTATAATTACTTATTTAGAACTAAGAAGGAACAATCATCCATCATCAAAAATGAAGTCCTTGACTCTTTAATATAAGGAAAATCTTAATTAAAACATCCCCAAAGATTGGCATTAAAACAAGGACCCAAAGCCCAAACCGTAAAGCTCAAAACGCAACTGCAAATTCTGGCCAGACCCAGCTGCACGGGGTCGTGTAGAATTGACACGGGGCGTGTAGAATTGACCAGTAAGTCTAAAACTATCCACACGGGTCGTGTGGATTCTACACGGGTCGTGTACAGCCTGCTGTAGCTCCGATTTTTGGTCCTTTTCACTCATTTTTGACCCGATTCAAGTTCCGATTCTTCCCAAAACTCATGGACATCAAAAGGACATTATTCCTTCTCAAAATACACATCATTAGACTCAATTAAACTATTCAAAACCATTTCAAATGGATCAATTACATGCCATGATCACAACTTCACTCTATAAGCTTAAACCATGGAATACCCAATTCCATTCTTACAATTGATGATTACAAGTGGAGATTCCTTCTTCCATTCCATGGAATCATTAGGAAATGATCCTCACTCCACTTATACATCCAAATTGATACATTAAACTCATTCATCAATCCATCAAACAAGAGATCCAATCATCATCTACATGAACAAAACCCATTTAAACACCCAACTCCCATTTTCTAGTGATTCAAGGTTAATGACTACAAATCAAAGGTTGGAATCCTTAGGGAATCATTAGAAATGAATCCCCTCATCCAAAACCACCATAATTATCCATCAATTTCAATATTCCTCCTCTATTCATCAAATCCCCAAATTCTAGGGTTCATAACACCCAAATTAATCAAGTAGTTGAATCTAGAGCATCCATGGATTGAATGTAGACTCCAATAACTTAGAAACATCAAATAAACATTGGGGAATCATAGGAATAACCTCATCCCACCATAAATCTCGAATTGGGCCAAAACCCCAAACCCTAACTCGAATTCAAAGCTAGAAGATGAAGGTTTTATACCTTAGATTGGCTAGGAACTTGAACAGCTTGAATCATCTTCCATCTCTAGCATCAAATCCTCAAGAACCCTAGAAAAAAAATCGCCACTCTCACCCTCTCATTCTCTCCAAATCGTGATTTGGCTGAAATGGGGAAGAACCCCCATCAAAAGCTCACCTACTTAAAGATTTGGCAAGAAGGGTCCCTAGAGTTTGGTCTTACTTCACCCAACACCCATAAAGTCCATTATTCTAGCTAAAAGTATCTAAATTCACACGTATGCCCCAATTACAATTATTTATTCCACTTTAGTCATAGTCTAGGTCAACACTAACCCTTAGTTTCCCAATTTGGCACAATTGGTCCCTTACACTAAAATTCTTCACAATTTAGGTCCTTAATGACATTTAAAGAATTATTAGACCTAATTTAAACTCCACCTCAATTTCTTTAATATATATTCTAATTTTCTAAATCCATGACTAGTCAAATTTACTTAGGGTAAGTTTGGCCAATTTGACACTTTTAGTCCTTATGACAAAATTTTTCACATTTGGTTACAAATTGATTTTAAAACTATATTTGGCTCATTTATACACAATATAAAAACATAACAAAATATTAAATTTAGTTATTCTTTATTTACAAAATAAATTTGTTTGTCGGTTTAAGCCCAAAACTCCTAGGCCCAAAACACGGATGTTACATGAAAAATATGGGCCAAGTCAATAGAAACACTCTTTTTGGGCTGGGTTTTTTTTGTTACATGTACTGGCTTATTGGGCTAGGTAAATTCTTTTCAGCTGCAAGCGTCTTTCGTCACTGTTCAACGACTTCGTCGATAATTCATACGATTCTTCGCACAATTCTTGAACAACTGATCTTCTTCATTCGGTTCTTCCAGCATTTACGATTCTTATTAGGAATCAGTTTAGTTTTATTTGATTTATATTCATTCAATTTGTATAAATTGATTCAAAAAAACCTAAAAATCTGAACGTGAAATTATTTCTGCATATCGATTAATAAGATATTCTAAACTCATATTCTTCCTTAATTTGTGATTTTTATACAATTCTATTAGTTTTGTTTAGTAATATTGATTGTATATGAATGAATTGATTCAAAAATTACAAATTTTTGATGCTCTGTTTTCGACATGAACTATTGACCAAAATTCAGATTTAATTTGGTAACAAAAACGTATTTTATTTGTTTTCATGAAATTGCACAGTTGAATGCATTTTGTGAATGAAAAATTGATTTATAAATCGAAATTGATCAAAACTGATGATCTGCGCGTTTTAGGATACAAATCCGATTTTTTCAATTAAAACCAAGGTTGTAAAAATCGCTTGACGGTAGCTTGGCGATCGAGTGGGGTTAAGGGATTAATCAGATTAATCGGGGATTAGTCAGGGATTAATCGGAGACCCTAAATTATAAAGGAATTCATTTAAAAATATATAAATATAACAAAATAGCAAAGTTTGATATATTTTATTCTGAGATACACATCAGATATTAATTAGTTTATTTTTATTCTTTAATATTAATTTTTTTCCAATTTTATTGAGTTATTAGAGAGTGTTTGTGTTGTCATTTAAAAATAAAAAAACAAATAATAAATAATAAGTAAAAAATGAAAAAAATGACCACCAAGACCGATTAATTGGCCGCCTAGACCGATTTTTGCAGCAAACCGTCAAGCTGACCGATTAAGCCTAATTGTAATCGGTTGAAGACCGTCAAACGATTAATCGCCGATTAATCGGCCGCCAATACCGATTTCTGCAACACTGCTTTATATTCATTAATCCATGCATACCTGGAATACACAGCATAAACATATACACATAAGACTATAAAGTCTTGTGAGTTACATGAGTTTGGACTCGCAATATATTTATACAAATGCTCATTCGAATACTGTTTACTTGTGAAACCTCATTAACATATCCACATCTACTTATTCTCAATTACTCTCTCCTTTACACATCAGGATGTAGAAAATAACTCCACAACATTGCTTCTGCTAACAACAATATTCATCATATTTAAAACACAAATGTCTTCTAAAAAGTTTAATAATTCTAAAAATATAGAACTAATGGAGAAGAAACATGAAACTTGATTGATCTCAAACTTTTTATAATTCCTCTTGTTTATACAACTCTATCTGCAGGAAGTGTCTATTCCTTAGCATAAAACAGCTGAAAGAACTACAACAAAATTTGCATGTCTTGGAGTAACTCTCTCTATAATATTTTCAACTTCATTTGCATCAGATGCATTGTACTTTGAAATAGAACCTAATATAAAAACTTGACCCCACCTAAATAACACAAAACAATCACAAATAAGAAAATTTGATTTTTTGACATTAATTTTATAAAGTTTAGCAACACATATAACTAGTGACTTTCAAACAAATGAATCATCATCATGATAAAAAAGAACATAGAAAGTTAAATCTTTTTATAGTACTCTAGCTGATTAATAATTAAATATTTTCAAAATAAGAGAATTGTTACCTTAAAACACCTCTGAAGGGGACCACACAGATATTCTGTAATCTTATATACTTGAATGTATCCCATGGTTCTAAGAGCTAAAGCAAGAATCAGAGGATTTGCTCCTGTGAATCCCAATCATAACATATTAGACTTGAATTATAAAACTCATTAAACCAAACCTCAAACCACTCAGCTTATAATTAATTTTAGCTTATTTCCAAGATAAATACAAATATGGTAATATAGGACGTGGCTGTATAAACCAGGTCAGGGTGGATCAAATAATCACTTATTTACAGAAACATAACATGGTGTACTGCAATCTTGTTAGACTAACCAAAATTTGTAAAAAACTGATAGAAAAATGTGATGGGTAACATAGTATCTGAATATGTATTAAGTTCTTTAATTAAAATCATAAACATAAGTGGAAACCCATAAGAATTAGATTAAACCTTGAAACCTTTACTGATACATGTGGATGGAAGGGGGCTTGGTTCGAGTCGTTTACTGAGGCATTTTATCGAACACTTCGAAGGTAGTAAAACATTGGATCAGAAATCAGTTTAAAAGAATCAATTGTATGCAAACAAAGTCAATTTTCATGGATTTTACTACATTTCAAAGGCAGTAAAACATTAGACCCAGACGTGACATAGAAGAGAATGAAAAGAGAACAAAAAATGCAAACTTTTCAAGTTTCATGGAATTTACTACAAAAGTTCCATTGAACAAACGATGGGGCTGGAGTGGGACGACAGCAAGTCGACGACGGCAGAATGACTGAACGACGCTGTGTAGTTGCGCCTGCGGCAGCGGAATGAGTGAACGGTAGCAAGTCTGTTTTCGTTGATCTTTCTCTAATTCAGCAATAATTTTCTTGAAGAAAATGCTAGGGCTATGTTTGAATAACGTATACAACTGCCTACATAACTGGAAGACGAGCCACTTAGATCCTTCCATGGCATCCGGAAATGGATTTTTCAATTTTGCTTCAAGATCAACAAACTAGAATGTGTGTGACACTGCCTACCTCGTTGAATGCCTTCAAACAATGAAGTAAGAAGCTGAAGCCAACCAGCGGGTCTGATGACACGATGGAGGCGGCCGGTAGGAGAGTTCTGAGAAGTGAGAAATCGATGGTAGCTTAGCGATTTAGGGAAAAAAAATCGTTTTCCCGCTCGATTTAGGGGGAAGGTATGACATGTTTTGAAGTTATAAATTTACATTTGGGTTTTCAAGTTTTTCATCAGGGTTTTTACAAAATTTTGATTAACTTATTTTTATTATATAATATATAAAATTTTAGTTGTGTTTTAATTATATGTAGGGAAATTAATGCATACAATATAAAATGCTACTAATAGATAGAAAAATAGTGTCATAAAATGTAAAGTGTCATTATATATATTGAAAGTCATAATGGCATAAAAAATGCCACTAAAACATGTCACTGTGGCACAAAAGCAAAGTGACACTAAAAACTTTGTGCCACTAAATGTAATTTTATTTGTAGTATTTAGATATGAGGGGTGTATTCATAGATGATTATGTTTATATGTGGTGGAATTTACATGGTGTTTAATAGTTGCATAATAGATATTTTGCAACCATATGGTGTTTAAAAATTGGTGATATATTGGTGTGTCAGGAGACGGTTTTTAGATCTCTAGGTTGGTGGAACACCCAAGATCCTTTGGTGTGGTGTGTGTATAATGTTGATGTAAGGTGTATAGAGTTGGTGTTAACCTTTATAGGTGTGGTGTTATTGTTAACGATGACTTTGGTGTTATTTTGTGTGTGTGTGTGTGTGAATATATATATATATATATATATATATATATATATATATATATATATATATATATATATATATATATATATATATATATATATATATATATATATATATATATATATATATATATATATATATATGAGAACGATTAAAAGGTTGAGAATGCGAGAACGATTATTGACCAATCATTTTATAGGGATATTATAGTAATTTAACAATATGTCTAATTAATTAAAAATCCTAAATAATTATTTTTTCCTATAATCATGGGATTAAATTATTTATTTTCCATGATTATAGTGATTACGATTTCTGTTACCTAAAATAAAGGAATTAATTGATTTTTTTGTTATTTTATTACCGGAAGATCAAAAAATATTTTTATCAATTCTTTTGTCAAAATTCGAAATTCTAATAGTTTGTTCTTCTTCACGGTTTTAATCATCAATGAATAAAATATACATAAAAATGAACTTTTTGAGAATTTTTAAAAGTTATATTTGATATGATTATGTTAATCATGAATGATTAGAGATATATAGCGAGCAATTCATTCACTGTATCGAACAAAAATTAGGTATATATTAGCGATAGATCGGATACAGAACTCACATGTGATGATGTTGGTCTTATCATGAGGACGTGGCTATGGTCGGTGGCGCATGACGGTTGAAATCACTCCAACTTCGGTTGAAACAACCCACATAAGACGAATCGGAGACGAATCATAGTTATGGTGTGGTGTGTACGACGACTGATAGAGCGAGGACGATGCACGGTGGTAGAAAGTGGAAAGTGGAGAGCAAAGTGTCCGACGGCGGTTTGAAGTTGCCGACGTCATGGTGGTTTAGTGGTGGCGGCCGGTGGATATTAGGGCTTGATGAAGTCGATATATAGAGAATGAAATAGGAAGGATACGAGAAGTTAAAATCTATGCAAAAAATCAGGAATTAATACTTATTTTAAGGAAATAAACAAAAACAAAAGTACCGATATACCCTTAACTAGATTTTAAAATTTATAAATTGGTCTTATGAGTTTTGAAATTTATATAAATAGTCCATCTAATAATAGCCTTTGATCTTAATATATGGAGGGTCCACATCTGTTCTCGCATTCTCAACAAGTAGTGTAAACTAAACTTTTGGTTAGATTCTTCAAAATTTATTGTTGGGTTATACTTTGTTACAGTAGAGTTACTCACTAAACTTTTTGTTACAATGTTTAGTTATGGTGTTTTGTAGGACTTAGGTGTAGTAACGCCCGACTTGATCGTGGAGCGATCTTGAAGGTATCTACTTGTCGCTTCCAAAGCATCGAGTACTATATTTCAAAATCAAATTTGTATTGATTTATTAAAATGTTTTGTATATACTTGATGATGGATTATGGGACGTTACATATGCCATGCAACTAGACTACTCTTTTACCGCCTGAGCTACATATCACGTAGCTCGAGCTTATATCACTTGGCTCTTTTCTACATGTCGCACTTCCTGTGACTAGCAAACCTACCCTCCGCTTTGTTTAGTTTATATCAACTATATCTACTAAATACATGGTTATGGACTTCCAGTGGTTGATATATTCTCTAATACTAATAAACCATATATTTATCAACATGTAATCATTTTTACACTAAGGTTTGAAACTTACCCTCGAATGTCGTGACGACGATTACTACTCGAATCCTTCTTCGATTCTCCTTCCTTCCCTTCACCTTCTAACGTAAAAACCTTATGGAATCACTCTATCCCGATATATAGTGTGAAAGAATTAGTTTGCAAGTGAATGGAGGTCTTGAGCTCGTATCTATAGCTGCAAAACCAGCCTGTCGCGTCGCGTAGAACAACACTTCGCGTCGCGAGGAGTGATGCGATCGTCTTTGTCACCTGCACTTTACGTAACTTATGCGTCGCGTAGAATACCTTGTCGCGTCGTGTCATGTGACGGAAGCACTTTTGTCGCCCACACTTGACCTAATCTTCATGTCGCGTTCCACACTCCTTCGCATCGCGAAGGACTCTTTTGCACGACATTTTTCGTATTTAAAGTATTAGTTTTCATATTAAGGCTTGACTAGTTTTAACCCTTTATCTTAACCATTGTACAATACTTAGTTTTCCAATTTCATATAACATAAAGTGCAACGTTTCAACGACCACAATATTACGATAACAGCAGTGATGGTGAACGACAATGGAGATTTTTATGGTGAGAAGCATAGAGAGAGTGATGGACTTGGAGAAGGCGTGAAAAAGAAACATCACATTAGGGTTAATAGATATATTCCAATGGTTATTAGATATATTCCAAGACTAGAAGCTGTTTTTTTATCTTCTGAAAAAAAAAAAAGATTAAACGAATCTTTTTTTATCTTGTCTTAAAAAAACAAACAATCTTTTTGCTAAAATATCTATCCCGCCTATGATACAATTTTCCTAAAAAAACAAACATAACCAAACTATCTCGATATTCTAAGTTGTAGTTCGAAATTTCAAAGTCACGAAACAATTTTTAACAAAAGAAAGTTCATAACTCATAGTTATTCTAAACTAGCAAGTCACTTTCAAGATACTAAGTTGTAGTTCGAATCAGAATCACGAAACAATTTTTGACTGAAAAAAGTTTCCTAACTCATCGTATAATTTTCCAAAGTAGCAAGCTCGAAGTTGATGACTTTTATGTTTTCCTCAAAACATATGAATTTATAAACGTGAATTGTCAAAATGTCTTTATTTACGTGATTATCCCATATTTTTACAAACGTTACAGTGTAATTATAAGTACTTAAATACTTGACTATTAATTACACGTGCTTAATATGCGTACTCCATCGTTGACCGTATACAGACTGTCACTGCTATGTAACTGAGTAATTACCAAACTATTACGATATTACCCCTACTTCCACAAACAGTTTAAACTTTAAACAACAACAGCAAAATCACAATCCTCACTTGTGGGTGCATACTTTAAACTCCAAACCACCGACGGCCAAACATCACTTTCTTTACCTATCTTTGCCACGTGGCATCATCACATTTACAAAGTACACTTTTCTGGCCCCACCACGCTTCTATCCTCAACCAAAACCCTTATTCTCTCTCTCTCTCTCTCTCTCTCTCTTCGCCGTCGTTCCGTCTGGCGATATATTCTTTCAATTTTATACTGAAATAAAATTGATCTTATTCGCTATGAATGCCATCTGCGGTTAATCCGTGAAGGTTTAGATCATCGTCGGCCGCTTTGTATTCATTGCCGTCCGATTCGCCTCGTGATTCGTGAAGATTAAGTAATAATTCTTTGTAGGTAAACTAACTAACTACGACTTGTTGATTTTTCTGATGTTAGTTGAATTCAGCTTTGATTTTAGGCGTTTTAATGGCAATGCAGCTGGTTTTTCGCAATTGAACGTTGACGAGCAACAGTGTTTTAGTTCTTGAGTGATTTGTTGGTAAACGTGAAGCGATGTCTGGACCGCTGGATCGATTTGCGAGGCCTTGTAAGTTTACGACTCCTTTAGTAAGTTCTTGGTTGATTACTTTCGAAATGTGAGTTGAGTTGCTTATCTCGATGCGAAATTGTGTTTGATTCAATCGAACCGAGTTAGGTTTTCTCGGTAATAAATTAGGGTTTCTTTGCTAAAGTTTGAGTAACGTTATTTCAATTACAATACTGAGTATTGGTTTGAATTTTGTGATGTCTATGTTAATATGATTAGGCTTTGAGGGATCATCAGGCAATGATGAAAAATCAGACAGAAGAGAACGAAGGTCTGACTTTGAAAATTCTGAAGACGAAAGAAGGACAAGAATTAGTTCCTTAAAGAAGAAAGCACTTAACGCATCAAGCAAATTCAAACATTCTCTCAAGAAAAAAAGCAGTAGAAGAAAGAGCGACTGTAGAGTGAGCTCGGTTTCCATTGAAGACATTCGAGATGCTGAAGAACTACGAGCTGTTGATGCATTTCGACAAGCACTCATTCTAGACGAATTACTACCACAAAAACTCGATGATTATCACATGATGTTAAGGTTCTTGAAAGCCAGGAAACTCGATATTGAAAAAGCAAAGCATATGTGGGCTGATATGATCCAATGGAGAAAGGAATTTGGTACCGACAACATCATTGAGGAATTTGAGTTCAAAGAGTTGGATGATGTTTTGAAGTATTACCCTCATGGTAATCATGGAGTTGATAAAGAGGGAAGACCTGTTTACATTGAAAGATTGGGGAAAGTTGACCCTAACAAACTTATGCAAGTTACAAGTATGGATCGTTACATAAAGTATCATGTACGCGAGTTTGAAAAAAGCTTTGCTTTTAAGTTTCCCGCCTGTTCAATTGCTGCAAAAAGACACATAGATTCAAGCACAACAATCTTGGATGTTCAAGGCGTGGTATGCTTATTTATCATTTGTCCCCCTTGTGCAAATCTTTAACTTTAAATAGACATTAATTAACATTTTGTAATATTTTAGGGATTGAAAAACTTCACTAAGAGTGCTAGAGAGCTCATAATGAGGCTCCAGAAAATTGACGGTGACAATTACCCTGAAGTAAGATCAACTTTTTAACTAATTGACATCATTCTTTATGTTTTAGTATTGCTTTTAATTAACCTTTTTATAAATTTCTACAGACACTTCATCAGATGTTCATTATCAATGCGGGTCCCGGTTTTAGATTGCTTTGGAATACAGTAAAGTCATTTCTGGATCCCAAAACAACTTCAAAGATCCATGTATGTTTATACAATACCTTCAAAAAAGAATCTAATGTTTTCTTGATAAACTTTTTGGGAATTAATCTTTCTGTTTTTGGTGATCTCTCAGGTTCTTGGATGCAAATACCAGAATAAATTGCTTGAGATGATCGATGCCAGGTAATTATATACGTTTGCTAATTACCTTATAACAGAAATATTCATTTTATAATTTTTTTTTTATGTGTAGTGAATTACCGGAATTTTTGGGTGGGACATGTACTTGTGCTGATCAAGGGGGTTGTCTTTTATCTGATAAAGGGCCATGGAAGAATCCTGAAATCTTGAAGGTCTTTATTACTTTATATATTTTTTTGTTGTTATATTTTATATATTTTTAGAGTTTTCTTTTAATTTGGGACTTTATTGTTCAGTTGGCTCTTAATAGTGAAGCGAGACGTGCGAGACAGGTTGTTAAAGTTTTAAACAGTGAAGGAAAAATTGTTGCTTATGCTAAACCTCAGTTACCCATGGTTAGTTTTTATAAATTTTTAATATATATATATATATATATATATATATATATATATATATATATATATATATATTTATAGAAACTGCTGAATATTTATTTTTTTAAATTTGTTTTGAGCAGCTAAGAAGCAGTGATACATCAACTGCTGAATCAGGATCAGAAGCTGAAGATATTGCATCCCCGAAAGCAATAATGAATTATTCTCAACTTAGGTTGACTCCTGTTCGTGAAGAAGTAAGTGGTCAAAAATTTGAGTATGAATTATTATTTTTTGTTGGTATTATAATTGGTTGTTGTATATAGGCTAAGGTAATTGGAGGTACAAGTTATGCTGGTCAATTTCCTGGATATGATGAGTATGTTCCCATGGTTGATAAGGCTGTTGATTCTGTATTGAAGAAACAAGCATCAATGCCAAAGCCATCTGTTCAGAGAGGTTAGTATTGTCATTTTGTTACTACTATTTTTTCTAGATATTTAAGGGTGTGTAATTCTCAAACGAATGTCATTTATTGGAAGTATGTTATTAAAAAATTATTAAATTTCTAAATAATCTTGAAACATAAAAACTAGACCAAATATATATTAATTAAACTAATAATATAATATTACAATTAACAAAAATTACACTTGAAAGCTATCATCATAACAAACAAACTAAAATACAGGGGTAGCTATGGAATCTTGTGGTGAGAGGGCACAAGAAAGGCTTGATGGTCGAGTGATGGCATTTGTTATGGCTTTCTTGATGACACTTTTCACAGTCTTCCACTCAACAGTCAACCGTGTGACTAAGAAGGTTCTAGAAGTTTCTTCATCCCAAAACAACACTGAGGAAGTTGAACCACCAAAAGTTGTGGAGGCAGAAGTAGTTTCTTCAGTTATGAAAAGATTAGGTGAACTTGAAGACAAAGTTGACACACTCAATGCAAAACCCTCTGAGATGCCTTATGAGAAAGAAGAATTGCTTAATGCTGCTGTTTGTCGTGTTGATGCCTTGGAAGCTGAACTCATTGCAACCAAAAAGGTAAATTAATACCAACCTACTTTACTCTTTTTATCTAATCTATTTTTTACTATTTCTTTAATATTTGTGCAGGCACTTCATGAAGCTTTGATGAGGCAAGAAGAGTTGCTTGCTTACATTGATAGCCAAGAAGAGAAAAAGTTCAGGGTAAGTTGTTTCTAGTAGGATATGTAATGTACTGCATTTTATTATGTTTTGGGGATGAATGGCTGATAAAATGTTGTATTTGCAGAAGAAGAAATTTTGCTGGTGAAGAAGTTGTGACACAGAGGATAACTCCCCTGACTCTTTTCTTTTTTTTAGTAATTGTTGCTATATGTGTGTGTGTGCGAGGTTTGTTGTGTTAATACTGAGTTTACTTTGACAAGGATACAAAAGTTTACATGATTTGTTTGTTTGAAAAGAGGTTGTTTAAGAAGGATGCTATTGCTATGAAATGAATTGTGCTTGTGCTTGTGCTTGGTTTTCAAGGATACAAAAGTTTACATTCTTGATGACCATCAATAATTCTCATTAGGTCATTAATCTTTTAATTGTATTTGATGGAATAATCAACTTTTGCATTTTTTCATTACACCATTAAAATTGATTTCAGCCATGTAAACTCGTTTCCCATCCACATGGTATACAATGTGGCAAAATTATCTAGATTATGCATATATGAATGCCATGTCAACACCATGCCATAACTACTAACAAATTGTGTCATGTTTGATGTCATGGTGGAGGCCACATAAGTTTGAATAGAATGGTGTAATGAAACATTTAAATAAAGTTTATTGGCAGATTGAATACGAGTACAAGATGAGTGAATTAAAAAATAAAAAGAGTGAATTAAAGAACATGGCGGTCTTTTGTAACGTTAACCTAAAAAATTAAAATGAACCTTTGTTTGGGATATTGAAATGCATGGGAAACAATTATACATTTTGTTTTGATCATTAATTCCTACAAGATGTATCGTCTTTTATGCATCTTAGCAATAATGACAATATGTTCCCTGCCTTCACTCCAATGAAAGAACAGACAGTTTAACTTGCAAACAATGTTGAAATTTGAATGCTATGGTTGCTATTTATAGAAGAATCGAAAAACTATAAATGGTTACACAAGTTTTGAATCGAGTATATTCACAAAGCAAAATGTTTGTGCTTGGAAGGGACAGCATTTCAAAAATCAACATTGCTTCCGGTTACACGATTCTCTCACCTTTTTTCCGACTACATTTTACCCTAAGAAACATGTCGTATCTTCTTTCTCCTTTAGAAACCAAAGATGTTCTTCTTTTTCTTCTTCTTTTCAAGGTAAGCCGCAAACTCTTGTTGTTGAGCTAGTGCATCCGCAAGAGACTGCAAAAATAATATAAATATTTTGTAAAACATTTGACTTCATCTTTTTGCAATCCTACATTGGTCAGAACAAAACATTCCTTATAAGGGTGTTGATATCTTTTCTTCCAAAAAGATTTAAAGTCGTGGGAGCACCGGATCCCATCAGAACGTAGTTAAGGCCATGTTTGACGCGTCACAACTAACTTATTTTTCGAGATTTTTTAGGTTGTTATATTTGGCAAACCAAAAGGTTACTTATAAGCTAGTTTTTGAAAAGCTATTTAGGCTTCTGTTTCAACGAGCTTATTGAGCGTTTTTAAATTTTTTCCAAATATACCCTTAATAATTATAAAGACTTAATTTTTCTACATATATTTTAATATCATTGTAATTTCCCAGCTAGCTTATCAGCTAGTTTTTACCAAACACCATTTTTATTGCTACAAGCTAGCTTATCAACTATTAGCTACCAACTAGCTTTTCAGCCAGTCCACCAAACATAGCCTAAGTATGCTCGAACAAAAGCAGTACTAGATAACATGACCCCATGGAAAGTACCACATCAGCCCGACAGGAAGCTGAACATTCCTAATAAGGATGTGGATACCTCTCCTTCCAAGACACATTTTCAAGTCATAAGCCAATGGATCCCATTGGAACTCCGCAACTAAATGCGCTCAGGCGAGAGTAGTACCAGGATTACCCATCTTGGGAAGGGTTGCATATAGGGGATACTATATTGGTACGTGCCTTCCAAGACCCATTTCAGAATCATGGAGGCAACAGATCCCATCAGAACTCCACAGTTAAGCGTGTTTGGGCAAAAGTAGTACTAGTATGGTTAGTAAGAAAGTACCTTCTTGGTAGCAGCAACTTCAATCTCTAACGACTCGATACGCTTCAAAGCGTTATTAAGCATCTGCTCTTTCTCCGGGGGCATCTCAAGCGGTTTATTAGTTAAAATTATAACTTTTTCCTCCAAATCCCCCAACCGCTTCATCATCGAAAGATACTCGGCTGTTGAGATGCCAGGCGCTTGCGCTTGCATTTGGTACGGCTCGGGTCTCCGTTTAATTGGCTCTTCTTCATAATACACACCCGGGTAGTGGTCACCATCCGTAAGCTTTTTAGGCATGTTTTTCGTCATACGTACCATTGTCATTACTCCCATCATAAACGTCATCATACCTGTAAATATTTGGTTCCCAAATCCATCCCCCTTGTATGCATCGCTCACGTAATAATTATCTGTACCAATGAGCTTCTAAGTTCTCTCTATTTACTTCTTATTTTTTACACGTTGCTATAAATAAATTGTAAATTTTGTAACCTTGTGGAACGGGATGTTTTTGCACTGGTCTAGTGTAACTTGAATCAACTGCTCTTTCTACTGCTCTTTCTACCACGGGTGTGTGATTGTGATCTTTTGGTTCATTGCTTCTGTTGGAAGCGTGTGAATCCTTTTTAAAAGACAGAGTGTTAGAGAGAAATATAAAATATAAAAAATGGAAGTACATTGCTATTTATTGTATATAACTTACTTCTTCGCGAACAGGGGCGAGTTGTGGATGCTTGACTTGCTCCCTATGTGTTCCGGAAGGTTCATCGTCCGCCTTGAAACAACTACTCGTGTTAACATCTATTTTATATATTTGGGGAATATAACCATTATTTTCTATTCATTTACTACTTCAATATCCACAAAATTATGTAAACTTTTAAAAAATGATTAGGGGAGATAGAAAATGAGGATTTTTCTTTTAAAATACTACCTCAGATATGGTTTTCTCATCTGGGATGGTGGATCTTGACGAACATTTATGTTCACCATTGCGAACCATCTATAAACCAAATTAGAATAATTAGATTTTTTTGGTAAAATTATGAAAATTCCATTAGTAAATGACGAAAATAACCTTCATGATATCTGGATCTTGCCATGGACCCTTGTCAGAGCGCATGCAGCCACCTTTATCGGAACAGGTGCAGGTACCACCCAAAAAATCCGGGAGTTCACTAAATATATGAAAGATAAAAATAAATAGAAGCAACGATGATTATTATTATTTTTTTTATTGAATAAAGACCATGAATAAGAAAGTACCTTGCATCAATGATTTCAAGGAGTTTGCTTTGGAATTTGTTGCCCAAAACCTAGTCAACATAAAAATAGTCAACAAATTTATAATTAAAAAAAAAAAAAAAGATGGTGTGAACTTACATTAATCTTAGCAGTAGTCTTTGGATCAAGGAAGGATTTAACTGTGTTCCACAAAAGCCTAAAGCCAGAGCCGGCATTGATGATGTACATTCGGCAGAGAGTCTACAAGAATATAAAAATATTTCTTTACTTTTTGGTGGGAAATTACAAAAAAGCCATTATATTTTGGGCAGTTTTATAGTTTAAACAACTACACTTCATTTTGAACCAAACCATAAAATTTTCAAACATTTTTTTTCCTTTCTAAATGGACCATTTTAATTTGGAAAAATGTCTAAAGCTTTTATGGTTTGATCGAAAGAAATATAATATTAGTGGTTAAACTGCAAAACCGCCCAAAATATAATTTTTTTTTTTTTGTAACTTGCTCATATGAATATAAACAATAATTTGAGTTTTGAGAGAAGAGAAGTACCTCGGGATAGTTGTTACCATCAATGTTCTGGAGTGACTGGATAAGCTCCCTAGCAGATTTGTTCATGCTTTTCAACCCCTATTTAAAAAACCATCCCAACTTATTTCACCAAATTCATAAACATGATAATTGTATCAGGCACACTGTGCATGTGACAGTGTGCCTGATACATGCAATGTGCCTGATGCATAATTATGCATCAGACACAGTGTGTCTAGTGATGTGTCTGATGCATGTTAAGTTAGCATGCATCAGGCACATTAAGTAAAGATTAGGTAACTTACTACATTTTGTACATCAAGAATGGTGGTGCTTTGATCAACGTGCCTTTTGGCGGCGATTGAGCAGGCCGGGAACTTATCAACAAAAGTTCTTTCAAACTCCATCACATGATATTTGATATAACGCTCAAGGGTTGTGGCTTGCATGAGTTTTGTAGCATCTACCATACCAAGTCTCTCAATATAGATAGGTCTTCCATCTTTATCAACCCCATGGTGTCCTTGAGGATAGTATTGAAGTACTTCTTCTTTTTCCTTAAATTCATATTCCTAAACAAAAAGATATTCGAGGGATTTAAACAGAAAAGAATAACCATTTCGATTTTCAACATTAGACCATTAGATGTTGTTTATTTTTGACTTAATGAATTCATTTGTTAATGTGTACAAATTTCTACACATACATCATTGTGAAAATTGTTTATTGGAGTGTAAGGTAAAATGGTCAAAATTTGTGTCTATAGCATTTTATCTACACATACATCATCTACCCATTCAACCACTTTATCCATACCGACTTTAATAGGTAAAAGAAGAGAAACAATCCCTTAATCTAGTAAGCTAGATATAAGTGTTTCTTTCAAAAAGAACGACTTAATAGAGAAAGTCATAGAAATGAAGCTTTCCCCTTTTATGTCCTAACCTTTTAAGAATCCCTAACTTTTTAAAATCATTTTAGAGTTTAGACTTTAGACATCATTTATCCATATAAAAGTTTGATTGGAAAAAAAGAAACGGGCCCACAAATACCTCCATGATGGTGTCTGCACCATACTCCTTCCTCCAAGTGACCATATCAGTCCACATTTTCTTGGCCTTGTCAAGCTCATAGTTCCTGGCCTTCAAAAACCTATATAATCATGCTATAAGTTGAGAGAATTATCTATACACCAAATATAAACTTTAAGCAATATAAAAAAAAGCCACTATATTTTGACCATTTTGTGGTTTAACCACTGTAAATCAAAATAATTAATGATTACCGTTCTGTATCAACCACTTTGACCTGCTATAAAGTGGTCACAATAGATAAGAATGTCAAAGTTTAGAGGGTTTAATGAAAAAACAGAAGTAGAGCGGTTAAATCACAAAAAATGACAAAATATAGTGGCGTTTACAAGGGATTGGAGAAAAATTAGCAACCGTAGTAGCATGTGGTATTCATCATGCTTTGCAGGTAGCATGTCTTCCTCGATCAAAGCTTGACGTAAAGCTTCAACTGCCTTCAAATCCTCTGCATCATGTTCATCTTCAACAACGACAGACATGACTTTACTGTTCCTCCTGCTTTTCTTGGAGAAAGAGGTCCTAAACTTGTTTGAGGCATTGATTGCCCTCTGTTTCAGAGAGTTACGCCTAGCCTTCTTGTCCTCCTCTTCCAAGTCGATTTTTTCCATACCTGTTCAAAATCTCCATCAGCGATCTCTTTTAATTGCTTAAATCCGTAAATCCTTCTCCCAATTTTAATGGCGTCACAAGTGAAAACAACAAAATCGGGATTCATGTTGCGTTTCGATGCTATTTTAACGTGAATTGAACATGTATTGTAAAGAGGAAGAACGAAAACAGTACATACTGGGTCGAACGGGGCGTTCAGGTCCGGACTCACTCATGATTTGCAGTTATGAATGTTTGTTAGCAGTGCCGAATCTTAACGCCCTTCTCAAATGCCTGCAAATTTTAGCAAAAAAAAAAAAGGTTATCGTACAAATTCAACAAATGATTCGATCATAAAGTAGCTGCAAATGCTTACGAATTGCTTCACATAAACCCGTCGTGAAATGTGAACGATAAATTCACATGTAAACTAATCAGAAATTCCATAAACAATGAAAATACCACGTGAAAAATCGCGATTAGTGATATTCTCGAACAAATTAATAATCTATTTCGTTTTCATTTCATCGGTTAGCTAAACACATGCTACGATGCTTGAATCCCGAACCTCATTGTAATTCGAGTTCGCAAAACGCGTCCTCGTGAAAAATGATTCAGTTAAATCAATTTTATCATTCTAAATCCTCTTCAGGTGACAACAAGCATAAAAACATGCGTTCAGTTTTAATCAAACAAATACATTACGAAGAAGAAACCCTAAGAACACGTGAACGGTGAACCTAACAGAATAAAGAGCAGAAAACAAACAAAAAAATGCAGAGAATGTATGAGAATTGAGGAAATTACCGACCAGCGACAAAAAAATGGCAGGATGTAAGGGAGGGAAGAAGGGCAGAA
This sequence comes from Cichorium intybus, assembly GCA_023525715.1. Classification (NCBI taxonomy): domain Eukaryota; kingdom Viridiplantae; phylum Streptophyta; class Magnoliopsida; order Asterales; family Asteraceae; genus Cichorium; species Cichorium intybus. The sequence continues at coordinate 9,958,979 of CM042015.1, read as the reverse complement.
TATTCTATAACCTCATCATCTCATCCCCCAGACTATATTTTTGGAAACCATGAATGGAGTCTTGAGAGAGAGAGAGGGAGAGAGAAAGAGAAGTTTAGGAAATGGCAGCCAGCCACCCTGTTTTATGTTATAAATGTGTCGGGCCATCCATGAATATGGTTTGCATTCAGAAAATGCCGCTACATTAATTATGTGTAGTTTAATTAATGTATATATACACAAACACACCATTATACATGTATACATATAGGTAACTAAAAAGTTTATAATACAACAAAATCTAATAAACCGACATGCAGTGTATTATTGGATAAACATGGATTGTCTAGGGAACTTCTTCATTCAATTTTATTCGGTATTATATTGTTTGTCCTAGGGTAATAGGGTATGTAGACATAATTGTACATCACCCAAGATAATTATACATCACATAATTGTTTTCCAAAGAGAAGTGAAGGGGTTGAGTACAATATTCAAAAATTTTAAATGTGAAGTTTTATTTATCAATAAAACTTTACAGATAAAGCTGAAAGCTTGCTACTGCATAAAACTCAGGACATTTTTAGGTTAAGGCCTTGGTTAACAATTCCTAGCTTCAAACATGCACATATATAAAAATGTTGGGACTTATGGCGGATCCAGATAATTCCTTTAGCAATCCAAACATATCTCAAAGAAATGTCAAACAATTGGTCCTATAAACAAGTGTAAAACTAAACAACAAAATGGACAACTAACTATGATGCAGAAACACGGTAAGACGACTTGAAGATCCAACCGCTTCCCCACTTATGCCCCACCGCTCAACAATCGACGAAGGAGTTGTCGATCATCTTTGTGGATCTGGTCTATTGCCAACAAAGTTTATGCCGTTCAAGGCAGAAAAATTCTATGAAATCTGTGTTTTAACAAGAGATCGCCCACCCGCAAGAAGCCTCCCAAAATACGGCCTGAACCTATTTCCTGCATGCTACCTACAAAATTGGTTAAATTGAAACCTTTAATAATTCGCATGTTATCTTAAGCACATATGATGTTCACCCACAAAGATATATTAAAGCAATATAGTCCGGATACCTCTAACCATCATGACTTTGACGCACTACAAAAAAATTTACATTTAGTGGCACTTATTTTTTTGTGCCATTGTATAAATGTTTTAGTGGCACTTATTTTTTTTATGTTTCTGTATCACGATCAAAATTTCAAATTTTCGTCTTTTGGTTTTGATTCCCGCAAAATTGAATGCCTACCTTCAAAATTTAGATACCGCCAAGTAATTGATATTTCCCCAAAGTTCTTTACCCTTACCCTAATTTTATACTCCCTCCGTCCCAAAATGATAGTCCACAGACAAAAAACACACAGATTAAGAAAACATTAAATGCATCTTACTTTTTCCCACAAAATGACTGTTTTACCCTTTCTTTGCATTTAATGCCGACACTAGATATGTTGGCTGTTACAATTAAAGTTAGGAGTATTTTGGTAAAGATATCATTTATATTTAGAAGTGGACTAACATTTTAGGACAAACTAAAAAGGAAACATGGACTATCATTTTGGGACGGAGGGAGTATATTCCATTTCGATTCTCGGTTCCGACGATGGCCATATCACCATCACCAGCCGCCACACCATATTCAACAGCGACGCACCATTCCCAAGCGTAAAATACCGGTTTTGGCCTCTCAATGCTTCGACGTCTTAGCCATTGATGCCAATCGTTTCCTCGGTTAGTCTGATTTGGATTTGTTATGATTCATTTTTCGTCACTTGTTTGATTTCAATGTATGTTAGCTTCTTTGATTCTAGTTTTCAGTTCTTGTTTCGATGGTACACCAGAGGTTGAGACTATCGCCGAAGACGTATGAGACAAGGTAACTCAACAAAGCACTAGAGACCAGCGCTTACAACGATTGTAGAGGACGGTGTCGATCTGAAGCTATCTTAGCCTTGGAAATTAAAGATATCTGTTTGATTTCTGATTCTTATTCCGGAGAGTCGGTACAAATTCATTGTTAATTTTTATCTTTAATTATCTGTGATTGCTGAGTTACTCTTCATGTTTGAGTCGATACACAAAGTTTTTTGAATTTCAGTGCGTGTTTGTGTTCTAGGCCTTCTCAAAGGCTCCAACAATTCCTTTGATTAATCGGAAGAAGGTAACCTTCATTTAAATTTTCTATTTTTTGTGTGTTGTTTAAAGTGTAAGATTTTATATTAGGGCTTTAATGAGTTTTGTTTTTGTTTTCATTATGTTACATGATTTTGCTTTGGTAATGTGTAGAGCTTTTGGCGGATCTCATAGTTATGATTTCTTTGTTGACCAAAACACTTGTGTGTGGAAATTTGATCAAGGTGTAATTGTTTAATTTCTACAGATGAAATTCTTATACAGTATGACGTATTTTGACTATTTCCTCTTCGATTTTGCTATTTAGTTTGTCTAATTTTAAGCTTTTTTGTGTTACATAAATCATATGTTAATCAAATTCTTCCATTTTTTTCAATGTCGAACATATACTAGCTTCAATGACTTGTACTTTGTTTAATTTCTGCATGCTACCTAAAGATGGGGGATGCTAGAAAGTCAATTGTGATATGTAATATGTTATGTTTTTATTCACTATAAATCTTTTTATATGTTCCTATAGGTATCTTTTGATTTTTCATTTTCTTTGATTGTTGATATTAATTTATTCACTATAATCTATCATGCTTGGACACAAAGGAATCAAAGCACCAGCTTATATTCTTATGGTATTAGTTGCAGTAAGAAAAAAATAAGGTTTGGTTTATGCCAAAGTTACTCCACTTGGTCCGGTTCATGTAGTCTTGGTAAAATTAGAAGTAATGTTTCTATTTTGGTTAAAAAAATTTACGGAAATTGATAAGAAAGTCACTTTAGTTTGACATTATTTGGACAGAATCCATTGCTGATTTTTCGTATTGATAAACCCATTGTAGAGTTTTTTTTCTTCATTTATGCGAAGATAAAGTAGATTGTAGTTGATAATTTTCATTGATGTTGAAGTTGATTAGGTCAATGTTTGATGACACCAAAATTTTTAAGATCTGGAAAATGCCTAACATAATTCCATTATTTGTCTTCAGGAATTACATGGCAGTAAATAGTTCAAATGGTGACTACTTTAAAGTTAAGGACTAGATAAACATGGGTACATTTGATTTGTAAGAAGGATGCAGGGTGTAAAAGACAATGGTGCTTCATGGGCAAATGATGAACATAAAAATTGTATTTTAGAAATGTTAAATATAATATAATTTATTGGATTTAATTTATGTTGAACATAGCAATGTACGTTTACTTTGTTTATTGTTGCATTTAAACATAATATATCTTTGGGATAATATATGTTTTGTGAGATATTTACTAGTAGTGAAATAATATTTATTTTTCCAATTAAATAGTGGCATAAAAATAGTGCCACTAAAACCTACAATTGTTATAGTGACATAATAGAAAAATGCCACTAAAACCCAATAATGCTGCAGCGACACAACCGAAAAGTGCCACTAAAGGTCTTTAGTGACATCGCTTTTAGTGGCACTTTTTTTGTGCCGCTTGTTGCCTAGGAGACCTTTAGTGGCACTTTTTTGGTTTTTAGTGTCATTTTTTCTATGCCAATAAATGTAATTTTATTTGTAGTGACGACTTGAACCCACAACATGTGTAATCCACTTACCATCTAAGATAAATGCAAAAACCAAACAATATTAAGAAGTATTCATCAAGCATAACAAATCATTGTTGCTCCACCAAATAATCTATCCACTAACAACGAACAAGCAATCAATGAGTGCAATCTTGAGAACCACCTATTGCCCGTCCCATAAACACTGGATACAAAACTCAAAAGGTTGACTAACAAACTCAGACAAACGACATATGAGGATTCATAATGATCGATCTAATCATACATAACCCAAAATACCTTTGGATAAGAACCTATATAACTAGAGTTCCCTACAAGCACCACAAAGATACATATTACAATTAGGTGGGTGCGCGGTGCAGTGCGGTTTTGAGTTAAAACCGCAAACCGCAACGTATATGCAATATGAGTTATTTTGAAGCCGTAAATTGCACCATGGAAGTTCTAAATTGTGTTATGAGGTGCGCTTTGATGTGGAAGGTTTGAGTGGTTTGTTGAACATGAAACATCTTTGTGTCTTAGGTGGAAATAGAGCTCTTTGAAATTGAAAGCGGTATTCCCCCCTTATATATAGCCCAAAATAAATAGAATAATGGAATTCTCTCCGAAAGCTGCTGAATTAACTAACGACTCTATTAGAAAGTAGAATTAGCAACTTTTACATGAATTTTCAAGTGGATGAGATTGGTCGAGTGGTCTCATTTAGAGATGGGATTGTGGCTAATCCTAATTGGTATGCCCTATGGTTTAGTACATGAGACTTTCCGATTTGGATTTTGAAAAGTCAATACTTAATGGCCAATACTTGCGTCTATTAGATATTGTATATGTAAATATGATATCTCTAAGCATATGAATAATATTTATCCATTTTATTGTCATTTCAATTTTCATGGAAAAATATTAAATGACTGAGTAATAAGATTTATTGACAATCACATATTAACTATTAACTCATTCTTTAGTTTTAACATTTTAGAAAAAAATCAATATATATATATATACACACACACACACAAGGTTTTAAGCCTGTGATAATAATAAGATTTATTGACAATCACATATTAACTATTAACTCATTCTTTAGTTTTAACATTTTAGAAAAAATTCAATATATATATATACACACACACACACACAAGGTTTTAAGCCTGTGATAATAACGGGTTGATAACTTAAATTTTTTTACGGAACAGAGAAGCTAAAAATGATCCATTTTATTGATAGAAACAAAACATCCAAACTGACAGCAAAGAGAAAATAGCAATAGCACCAGAAAAGTCATACAACTTTATGTGTATAGGGTGATCTAGTGAAAACTTGAAGCAAAGTTGTCAATAGCAAAGAGGTCAATATTGAAGCAAAGGAATAATCGCTAAAAATGTGATCGTAAAGTAATCTGCCAAATGAGTAATCGTTAAAAAGCGTCGTGTAAATAACTCAAAATCTCGATTCTCAACGAAACACGATCAAGAAATAACCGAAGTCGGGTGCTAATAATGCATGAGTTATCGCATCAAATAATCATCAAAGTGTATTAAGATTAAAAAGTTAATACCCAACACCGATAAATCTCTCACGATCTTTGCAAAAAATCATCAACTTTGAAAAACGACACTTCACTTTCGAATGAGCATTCATTATTTTCCCCCTTTTTATGATCTAAAAATAGATTATAAAAAAATATTTATGAGAATGTGCTCAACCGGTAAAACATATAAAAACTTACATCGACTTGTGTGCATTCTTCAAAGATCAAAAAATCCGCCTTTTACTTGTAAAAAGAATCATGGAATCAAAATATGTATGCTCGTGTACTGTTCATCCGAATTGTATCACTGTCCGTTCCAAAAAATAGTTATTTTCCGATCATAATCCAAAGTCCGACAAAATATTTTGAAGACTAAATTACAGAAACAATCCCTAAAGTATCCCAAAACTAACATAGGGTACCCAACTATCCATTTTTCACTCCATGAGTCCCTTTCGTTTCGTTAGTATAACAGATTGGTCCCTCTGAACGTTTATATGGTTAACCTTCCGTCAAACCCGCCCCATGTGCCCGTCACGTGGGGGTATTTTGGTCCTTTCGCATTTATCTTTTGCAGATGATGATTTACCGCCATTAATGACAGTCACTTCATCAACCACCTGAAGATTTCATCGAATCATCTTATATAGAGTCTTCTATCTTGAAGGTGTAAACTTTAATCTTCATTTCTGCACTTGTCTTACACACAGGTGGTTTTGATTTTGCAGACGGTAACAACAAGCTCTTCACCGTGAAACTCCACTACGGTGGAACATTTGAAATGAAACCAAGTTTAGAGTACTCTAACGGTAATATAACGTATGTCGATAATGTAGATGTCACTAGCTTAAACCAGGAAGAAATGTTATCGGTTCTAAGGGTTTTGTGTTGCGATATACATGAACCTGTCTATATACACTACCTTCTACCAGGGATTAGCTTAGAAAAAGGGTTGATTCCGTTAGGTTGTCCTGCGGATTACAAATCCCTTGAAAATTATGTGGTTATTGTCGGAGAAATTAGCTTCTTCGTCGAACACAGTGTATCGAAACTCAACAACCACGGTAAGTCGTCGATCCCAAACTATTTAGGAGAAGACGAGTTTCTTATATCTCCTGAACTAAGGAGGATTCAAAACACACCGTCACTCAGGGCTTCGTGTAGTAGGCAGTTGACGTTCGATTTGAACGAACCGTTCGACGGAGATGAAGTTCAAGCTAATTTGGGTGGACCTTCTTTGGAAATGGTGGTGTCTGAACCGACACCAAGGGCAGGGGAGGCTTCTAATGTTGTCCATTTGGACAAACCTCTTTGGGAAGTTGATAGTTTGAATGCATTTCAAGCTGATTTTTACGACCCTATCTTCACCTTCAACCTAGACGATGCAAGGTATCAATGGGAGGTAAGGACTACCCCTTTTCCAAATATATCAGCGCTAACTGATAATGTTTGGTATGATTCAATGCGACAAACCAATGAAAACCTCCAAGAAAGCAATACCTTTGTGACACAGTTGAGGGAAGAAGTTACAGCCCGGTCAAATAGTGGTCCTGATGACGACAGTGATGACCGAAGTAGTGTCCACCTAGAAGAAGAAGAAATAGTTGCTGATGACGATGACGACAATGAAGTGTTAAGTATTGTTATGGACTCTCCTGTGCAAGAGGAAGCAGGTGAATTCAATGAAGACGAGGAGATGTTAGTATTGAATTCCAACCAATTCAACTGTTATGATCCTGACATTAGTGAAAGGGAAAAGTTCTTAAATTCAATGGACATTGAAGTGGACCACGCTGATGTGAGCAACAAGGAAGTGGATTTTAATGTTGGTGAGTATTTTCCTGAAAATAATGTTGTGAAAGAAGCCATACAAAATTTGTCTGTATACACAAACAGACAACTAAGAATGGTAAAAAATGATGGGGTTAGGATTCGTGCAAGATGTCTTGGTGATGTTCCTGGTGGGCCAAACTTTGGTAGGAGACCACTGATTCAAATCAGAAGGAAAAAAATAAAAAATAGTGAGATTGATTGCCCTTGGACATTGCACGTGTCTCAAACAAAAGAGGATGACAGGTGGAGGGTAAAAACTTATTACCCGGTCCACACTTGTTTGCGTAGTAGAGAAATTCAATCGTGTACACAAGGGTATATCGCGAACAAAATCATACAGCAACTTCAGGGAAACCCTAAAATACCCACGTCTGCCCTAAGAGAGGAACTCCAACGTACGTACAAGCTTAATTTGACTTTTATGAAAGTATTTCATGCGAAGGCCATCGCGAAGAGCAGGATAAGGGGAGATTACGAGAAGCAGTACACAATGCTAAGAGATTATGCAATGGAAGTCCAATTGAGGAATCCAGGCACGACTATTAAAATTGGTGTTGAACCTGCTCCTGTTTACTCTGATGAGACACGAACCTTCAAACGTATCTACATATGTCTGGGACCACTAAAGGAGGGGTTCAAATTAGGGCAACGGGAAATATTAGGTCTTGATGGGGCTTTCATGAAGGGACCATATCCAGGTCAAATTCTTAGTGTAATTGGTTTAGACAATAACAACGGAATTTACCTAGTCGCATACGCGATAGTTGAAGCTGAAAACAAGGTTTCATGGGCTTGGTTTTTGGACAGTTTAGGAGAAGATCTTGACATTGGGGAAAAATCTAACTTCACTTTCATAAGTGATCGAAAAAAGGTACCTGCAACTTGATCTAACATTTTAAGTGAACTTTGAGTACTGTTACATATGGTTACATGACATTAACTTCTTAATATGTAGGGTTTGGTACCAGCACTTGCTAAAGTATTCCCAGCTGCTGAGCATAGGTATTGTGTTCGTCATATTCATGAGAATATGAAACTCCATTGGAAGGGAAAACCAATAAAGGATTTCCTTTGGAAATGTGCAAGAGCAGCTACACTCCCCCATTTCAACACAGCAATGCAGGAATTGAAGACTATGAACAAAGAGGCTTTCGAATGGCTGAATAAAATTCCAGCAAAACATTGGAGTAGGAGTTCTTTTTTGGGTATAGTTATTAATTACATTTGTTAATATGAATGTCAATTTAAGTTTGTTTTATTGTTAATCACAAAACATAAACCTTTGATTATCATATGCATGTTATGAAGGTCGTTGTCATTCAAATATGCTACTGAATAATGTTTGTGAAGTGTTTAACTCCAAAATCGTGGAGGGAAGAGACAGACCCATCATCTCATGTTTGGAGTATATCCGGGAGTACTTGATGAAAAAAATTGTGACTGTCCAAAAGCATATTGCCAGAAGTGAAGGCATGCTAACGCCAACAGCTCAAGGATTGCTGGATAAAGTAAAGAAAGAGGCATCCAAGTGTAGAAGTATTTTCAATGGAAATGACAAGTATCAAGTCTCAACAGAGTTTAGTGAACAGTTTATTGTGGATATGACCAAAAAGGAATGCAGTTGTCGTAGATGGGAATTAACTGGGATACCTTGCAAGCATGCCGTTGCTGTATTATGGGACAAGGCATCATATGGTGAAAAAGTGCCAGTTTGTGAAGAGATGGTGCATCCATGCTATAGATTGGAAACATGGAAGAGCATGTACAAGTGTACCATTGAACCAATCAACGGACCTGATTTGTGGCCAAAATCTGATTGCCCAACCACATTTGTTCACCCTAAGCATCACATTCAGGTATGGTTTTAATAATATATATATATATATATATATATATATATATATATATATATATATATATATATATATATATATATATATATATATATATATATATATATATATTAAGTGGTTTAGCATTTCAATTTAAGGACCTCTAACTAGAGATTTCAAATGTCATTACAGGTGGGACGACCTAAAGTTAAGCGAAGGAGGGGGCCGGATGAATCCACTTCTCAAGGGAGTCAAAAGAAAAAGGGCCCATACAAACTGTCCAAAAAATATGTTACCGTGACCTGTGGCAAGTGTCACAATCCAGGTCATAATGCGAGATCTTGCAAGGATGTACCTGGCAAGGGAAAAGGGGTCAGGGCGAAGTGAAGCAGATATGAAGAATGGGAAGTGATGTAACGAAAGGAGGTTAGGTGTGGTGGTTAGTTTTGTTGCAAGTGGAGTTGGTAATATGGTTGCTGGTTATGGATGATGTGTGTCTTATTAATTTCTACCTCAGACAATATTTAGATGTTTGTTACGTTAGGGAAGTTATGATAACTAAGATCATGGGATGTTTTTACTATTTGACATGGTATGCGTTATTAATAGTTAATGTGTTTGTTAAGAATGTTAGTCTGGAAAGTACCTTACTAAAAAACAAACATTCAGCAAGTATGTTGTTAATAGACTGTTAGTGTGGAAAGTACGTTACTAAAAAACCAAATTGGACAACGTATGTTCTTACTAGAACTCTGGAAAGTACATTGATAAATATACGAATTTGACAAAGTATGTTGCTAATACACCTTTTGTGGAAAGTACATTGCTAAATATACCATTTTGACAAAGTATGTTGCTAAGAACAGTTTATTGTATTTGGCATTTTATCCTTTTTTAGCCCCAAACATTTGAAGAATGTATAAGTGATATTCCAATTTAATCCATCATCCTATAATTAATATAAAAGACATTAGAATACATGTTTGGTGTGTTTTAACATCACAACATCGTTTACAAATTAGATTCTTCATCACATATCAATTAGCAATGTACTTTGCCAAAAGGTTTATTTAAGGTATCTGTTAATATTATAGCATTATTTTACATCATAACATCCAAATTGTTCAACAATCTGAACATCCTTCACAGATTTGATGGAGTAAAATAATTATATTTTCGGATAAAAAAATACATATACAATGTAACTAAAAACCATATATGTGAATATTCATGAAAATTCCATTACATGCCGGCAGCAAAAGACCATCTGTTTCAACATGCCCATCACAAAACCATCCAAAAAGACACCACACACAAACATCAAAAAACTTTTCAACTTCTAACCACCGGCCGGACCTCAAACACAAACAAAAAAAGGGTTTTTAACATCCCCATCGCCTACACTTATTTAACAGACCTTGACCTAATTTGACGACAACAAGCCTGATTAAGCGTATTCAACCTCATATTCAACGAGTTTGAACAGCTCTTTGTAGCCATCGATCTCCTCCGTAAGCAACCTGTTCATGTCGTAAGCAAGGTCAAGAATCTGGGCAGCCTTCACCATACCGTCAGCGATTGCCTTCTTCGCCGACACGTAGTTCATAAACTTTGGTAAAGCTTCCAAAGAGTCCAGCATTGTGTTCTTCTCGTTGTTGTCTTTCTCCATCTTACCCTCTAACTGACGAATGAGTTTTTTGTTCTCCTCCGCCGCTTTGATCAAAGCATCAAGCAGGGTTTGTAAAGCTTTTGCCTTCATTGTCTTATGCTTACTGAGAATTTGTGTTTGACGAACAAAGGGGTGTATGTTATATATAGTAGAAGGTCATCTAGAACCATCAATTGCCGGTGGTGGATATGACCACTGATTAGAGGGCAATTAAATGCATATCCAGATGAAAAGACGCCTTCATAGGCGGTAATCATTTAATTCATCCACACTTGCAATGCCAATTAGGAAGAAAACCACATCCACTTCAAAGGTAAGTGATATTTTCATTGATAAATGTGTAGCATTCGTAAAAATGCCACCGAATACTAACAACCCCTAATGTTACTGAAACACATTTTAAATGTTTTAACATCATTTTCAGAACAAAATTTTCATTCACTCGGACAAAAGACTATAGTTAAACTTGCAAATAAATATTAGGTTACTGATTGCCCATTTATGAAATAACAACAATATAGTTATAGTTGTGGTTTTGTACGTTGGTAATGTACATTTTATAAGGTACAAGGAGGGTTTAATAACAACGTTAAATAATGACAATCACCATGATTCATGAATCATACAAAACGGATAAACCAAGTGTAGATAACATTCATATATTGGTTCATGAAGCTTACAAAACGGACCAAACATCATAATCTAGTAGAAATGTTAACTACTATAAATTTATACAAAATTTTGAGTAATCCCATTAACATAAACATAAAACAACCCCATAATATTATGTTCTAATACCCCCTTAGAATAACACTTACCATAAATCTTAAAAGCAACTAACTACTCAAACGTAGTAAACATCACGAAGATGATGAAGAACATCCAAGACACAACCAGAACCATCTTGTACCTTTGAGCTACCCTCAATTCTCCTTCAAGTCGAGCTATTTCTTGAATATGCAACCGCCTCGCTTGCAACAAACCTGGAATGACCATTACGGATCGACGACACATGGGAGGGTCCGACCAACCCACAAACCCACATTGACTGCATCTCCAAAATCGCCTTCCTGGGTTTAGATTTGTCCAAGACGTACAAAGAGTCGCTAGCCTTCCACATATGCAACGAACAATAACTGCTTCGCCTTGTCTTTGAATTCTACCAAACCAAATGTGATTGGAGAGTGTGTTTGACATTTGGAGTAAACGAGATGTTTTTCCCGCTTATATTAACATCCTACCGACACAAATGCGAATGTACAAAAATACCCCTACTTAAAGTTTACCTGTGCCCGGTTTAACGGGAGACTAACGACACAAACGACCAGAGGGACCAATCTGTTAGGATATGCATACTTAAGTGACTCATGGAGTGAAAAATGGATAGTTGGGTACCCTATGTTAGTTTTGGGATACTTTAGGGATTGTTTATGTAATTTACTCTATTTTGAATGAAGCACTTTGGATCCGAATCATGATAGTCTTTGTAGCCCAAAATTATAATAAAAAGTTATTAAGCCCAAACCAATCATTAAGCCCAAGTTTGAAAGAGATGTGGTCCGATGGTGTTGGGTTAGGGTCCAAATCGCGTTTTGTTTAAGTTGACTATGAATTCAAAATTGACTTCAATCCAGCGAAGCTATCACCACTTTGCCATCTTCTTCTCTCAGATCATCAATTTGGCGTCTCATTTCAAATTGACACCCAAAACCACCGAAGTCATCACCCACTTCGGCGTTTGATCATTCCGACATCGATTCCAGCTATAAACCGAAGTTTCAACGTAAGAAATTAACATAAAAAATAGCGTAGTTCATATTAATGGTTTTCAACTTGCTGAATGAATATTGAGATATCAAGAACTCGAACATAGGGCCTGTTTGGCACGGAGCTTTTGGGAGCGTTTACGAGCTTCTAGCTTCTAGCGTTTAAGAAATAGCTCTAATAAAAACCAAAAGCTTCGTTCGGCGACGCGAACTTGAAGCTTTTATTTTAAACTAAACGCTACTATTTTAAAAGCTAGTTGAAGTAGCGTGTAACAAAAAGCTCTACCAATTATATCATTAATTACTAGAATACCCTTAAAACTATAACCAATAATTAAGCAGATTTCTTTTTATGTAATTTTACATATTTTAAAAGCTTCCAGGTACTTTTGCCGAACATTCATATACAAACTAAAAATCACAGCGTCCAGCTACCAGCTACCCGCGTCTCGCTGCCCGCTACCGGCTACCAGTTTCCAGCTAGTTTTGCCAAACACGCCCTAAACATAAACTTAGGGAGGTGATCCGTACACAACTGTTTTTTTTACCGTACACAATTTACATGAGTTGTATAGTAAAAAACATAATATTGTTTAAGGCAGCTCCCATAAACTTATTGTAACATTTTTATCGCTTTTTCATATCTTCACAATTTTGGCCACATCTTAATATTACAATAATTTCTTTTATTTCAGTATAATAAATTCGTAAGTCCTACAATTATTTTCCTACATCATATATTCTTGAAAATAATATTGAGTTATTATTATCCATTTTAACTTGTTACAGAACAATTAGATCTTTACATTTATGCCAAATATTATTCCAAAGAATTGAAAAAATATATCTAATGGAAAATAAAATTATCTTTTGGAATATTCAATACTCCACCAATTCCATTTGGTAATTGGCATGGAAAGTAGAAACTAAATTCAATAATACTATTTAGAGTAAACTACAAAAATGGTCCCTGTAGTTTGGTTTTTTTTGTGGTTTTGGTCCAAACCTTTGCAATTTTGTATAGATGGTCCTTTTTCAGTAGTTTCTTTGTGGATTTAGTCCCTGACCAACTTGAAATGTCTTTTTTGCCCTTTTAATATCATTTTTTCTTTTCTTTCAATTATCAATTAATTTTTTAAAGAAAAAAAAAGTTAAATTAAATCCAATCTCTTTACTCTCTCTCTCTCTCTCTTGCTGATCGTGACCTACAACCTCTCTTTCTTCCCTTTTTCTCGATCGTGACCTGCAACACCCATCCTCTACTTCTTTGATTACCATAGTCGCACACAGTACTGCAGCCAACACCGCCGCCGAGTCTCTCACTCGTTTCTCCCTCCACTCGTGATCGGACCGACTGAAACCCTAACCCCCAACCGCCTGCGCCACCTACGGTAATCACCGCCACCGAGTCTCTCACTCAGCCTTGAAGTAATCGGATCGATAAAGACATTTAGAAGCTTATGGAGCACTGGATATACATTCGTCTGCATCAACCTTTTTATCCGACTGTGGCGGCATCTAAAACAATACATGGGACGACGAGGAACCAAAATTAGCAATTGGGTAGAGGTGGTTCTTCCGATTAACCGCCAATCTGAGTTGGATCGATGCTCGTGACCCTATTCACAAGGACATTGATGTGAAAGCAACATGTGGGTTGGGTCCCGGTATGTCGTTTGCTAACAGAGTGTTGCAGAGAGCTCGAGGCCTGGGTCCGTTGGGTTTGGTTCCATGTGCAGCCGGAGGTCCACGAGGAACCAAAATTAGCGAGTGAGGAAGATGGGGTTTCTTGTACAGGCACCTTTGTGCTGGTCTTCGATCTCCTTTGCTCCCTATAGTTCAAGTAAGTTTCCTGTTTTTAATTGGGTTTACTGCTTGCACATTTGATGAATTTCTACTTGTCTCAATTGGAGCCGATAAATCGATTTCACAATCGAATCTTTCGATACTTGTTGATGTTCATGTACAGAGAGAAAACTTTTGTGTAATTTCTGGCATTGTAGATCAGGAACCCTAGAGATCAAGATGGATCGGGATAAGACATGACCGGTTACCGGCCAAATCTAGATCCTTAGTCTTCTTCTTGCTTAGGGCTGGAGCAGAAACTGTGGTTACCGACGGAGATTGAACCGCTGTGTGGAGGAGAAGTCACCGGCTCTGCAGCAGGAGGAGACGATAACGCAGGGGAAGGAACGTCAGTGGTCGGTGGGGAGAGAGAGGGAGAGAGAGAGAGAGAGGTCTGTTAGATAAGAGAGAAAAAGGGGTTTTGTTTTTTTTTTTTATTTATTAAAATATGATAATGGATTAAAAGAAAAGAAAAAAAAATTAAAAGGGTAAAAAAGACATTTCAATTGGGACAGGGACCTAAACCACAAAAAAAACTTCTGATAAGGACTATTTTCACGGTTTTGAAAGTTAAGGGA